>CM074787.1:15426969-16786850 GCA_037355745.1 Pseudo-nitzschia multiseries | reverse complement strand
CCCATGTTTTCCATTTGTAGAGTCAAACCTTAAGATTTTGGGCATTCTGTGTGACAATGTTGTTCCCAATCTGCATTTGATGAGTCATGATGAATGTATTCATGGCTGGGACCAGATACTTTTTGAGTCATTACCCAATAAGTTAGTTTGTGCTGCCCTGGAATTGCACCAAAAATACCATGTTTGCCATTTGTAGAGTCAAACCACAACATTTTGGGCATTCTGTGTGGCAAAGTTTTTCCCAATATGGTTAGGGTTACATCCGGTTCGCAAATTCAGTAATTATTTGTTCTTATATGTGGACTTCGCGCAAGCTCTTTCCCCCTCTGTACCATGTTGATACACTACTAGTGTGTATCTTGTACAACAAGCTTGTATTAATCCTCTCGCGTCGAATCCTACACCCTAACCCTAACCCTAAAGCCTAACCCTCAACCCTAACCCAAACCCAAACCCTAACAAATTCAATATCCCAAAATATCTAGTACTTAAAACACGTACAAACGTACACGTGTAGAAACCTACGTGGATTGAGTAATGAAAATTATGAAGTACTAAAAACGTGTAGAAATCTACTCGCGTAGAAACCTACACGGATTCAATACCAAAAATTATGTAGTAAGAAGTAAATATCTTTTCGTGTAGAAACCTACGCGGATTCAGTAGTGAGAATTTATCTAGTACTAAAAACGTGTAGGATTCATGTAGAATTCTACATGACGTACCGTACCGGTACGGTACGCGATCGATCGATCGATCGATTGAAAATCTATCGATCGATCGATCGATCGAAAATCTTACGCGACGCGAAAAAAAACAAAACAATCGCTCTCACACAAACACACAGTAATTTTCTTTTCTACCTCGCGACAAAAAAAATCACTTTTTTTACCTCGCGACAAAAAAAAACAATCACTTCATAATCTGCCTTCTTACATCCGACTAATTTGAGTAGAGTGTTGGTTCTTGCAATCAACACTCCGTCCGAGAATGTGGGATCCGACCCTCTTCACCGAGCACAACAATCTGTTCTCAGATATTTTAGTCCGAAATAACAGCCTTGTACTGGAAAAGAAGTAGTTAGCATTTGACGAGAAGGGGATTTGCTGGATAGATATTGTTTGGACTGCAGCCTTACATATACGTCTTGAAATCAATGAACTGGCTTTGTCCCTTGCAATTATATCAACAGGAACAAGGTACTGTTTTTCGTGACATGGAGTAAGAAGTATTCTACGGCAGCAACTACAATTTCATCGGGACGGTTGTCGGAACGACGGTACGAATAAACGGTAAACATACAAACGGTAACAAGGAATGAAATTGCAACCAAATTACAGATGATGTATTTTCTAACTTTGGCTTTTCTTCTTATTTTCATTGGAACCAACGAATCGGAATCAAAGGATCGGAAGCAACGGATTGGGAGCAACGGATTGAATTGGAAGCAGTTCTAATTGGAAGCAACTAATCGAAAACATCAAAGCAACAATCGAATCGGAAGCAACGAATCTTCCCCTGTAGGTGCGACCATCGAATCGGAAGCAACGAATCTTCTACTGTAGGTGCGGGGAATTTTCCTGGTTGGTGATAATTACGAATCGGTTGGTATGTACATTATCATATTATGCTGTTGTTATTATTTACTCTATGTAGTACATCAATAGATACTCACCCATTTTGTTCAATTGTTGGTATCAAATCGCTCCTCCTCCTCCACCGTGAATCAGCGAAACGCTCCTCCTCCTACTCCCCCGGGAATCGCTCCAAGCAAAAACGAATCAGCGAAACGCTCCTCCGCGAATCAGCGAAACGCTCCTCCGACAACAAATAAGGGAAACGCTCCTACTCCTCCACCGGGAATCGCTCCAAGCAAAAACGAATCAGCGCAACGCTCCTCCGATAACGAATCAGCGCAACGCTCCTCCGATAACGAATCAGCGAAACGCTCCTCCTCCTAGTCCACCGGGAATCGCTCCAAGCGAAAACGAATCAGCGAAACGCTCCTCCGATAACGAATCACAGAAACGCTCCTCCACCGGCGCTCGGCAACAAATCACCGAAACGCTCCTCCAACGAATCACGGAAACGCTCCTCATCCACCGGCGCTCTGCACCAGCGAATCACGGAAACGCTCCTCCCCCACCGGCGCTCGGCAGCGAATCACGGAAACGCTCCTCCTCCACCAGCGCAACAACGGCAAGGCCGATTCGTTAGCAGATTCTAAGATACCGACTTCTTCGATAGTCCGCACCTCCAACGCGTCCAGTTGACTCGACTTTGGTCCCCACAGATCCGCACCTCCTCACACATCCAGTCAACCCGCACCTCCAGCGATCCAGCAGCAGCAAGCGGCGATCCAACGCTCCTCCTTCTCCTCCACCGGCAAGCGGCAACGAATAAGCGAAAACGCTCCTCCTCCACCGGCAAGCGGCAACGAATAAGCGAAAACGCTCCTCCTTCTCCTCCACCGGCAAGCGGCAACGAATTTGCGAAACGCTCCTCCTTCTCCTCCACCGGCAAGCGGCAACGAATCAGCAAAAACGCTCCTCCTCCACCGGCAAGCGGCACTCCATCGGCAAATCAATTCGTCCTCGTCATCCTCCAACGGCAAGCGGCAACGAATCAGGGAAACGCTACTCCTCAACCGGCAAGCGGCAAGCGACAACCAATCAGCGAAACGCTCATCCTCCTACTACAATGGCAAGCGACAACGAATCAGCGAAACGCTCATCCTCCTACTCCAACGGCAAGCGACAATCGATGAGCAACACGAATCGATCTGCAAAACGGATCGATCCAACACCAATCGATCCAACACCACTCGATCCGATCTGCAAAACATATAGATCCGACAACAATCGATCCATCACGAATCGATCTGCAAAACGAATCAATCTGCAAAATGTATCAAATCGTTGGCATTGAATCGCTCCTCCTCCTCCTCCACCGGCAAGCAGCAACAAATCATTGGCATCAAGTCGCTCCTCCTCCTCCACCGGCAAGCGGCAAAGAATCGTTGGCATCGAATCGCTCCTCCTCCCTCCACCGGCAAGCGTCAACGAATCGTTGGCATCGGATCGCTCCTCCTCCTCCACCGTCAAGCGGCAAGCGGCAACGAATCATTGGCATCGAATCGCTCCTCCTCCTCCACCGTCAAGCGGCAACGAATCGTTGGCATCAAATCGCTCCTCCTCGATTCATCCTCCAACGGCAATTCGTCTCGGCAACAATGAAACCAACCACAACGAATGGAAAGCAATTGTCAGCACGAGGAAGGAGGCAAAAAGCAAATAGGAAACATGAGAGAAGACATAAACAGAGAATGTCTTCCAACTTTCTGAGGATTGCTGCACCGGTGTCGAAGAGCCACGAAACTTATACGAACTTGTCTCTGATAAAACCGATGAAGAAGGAAAGGAATAGGCGTTCAACTTGCAAAGATGGTGTCCGTACAATAGTGCTGAAAAATAAATCCAGTACCGCTGCCGTGGCAGGTAAATACATGGAGACAGATTGGGGTGGCAAGACAGGCGGAAAGAAGAAGTATCAACCGGAACAGGCTTTGTCAATCGAAAACTACAATACATTGGATAGTACGAAGGATGAGCATATTCTTGCGTTTGATCCTTACGAACCATCATTGCGAATTTTTGCCAAAGTTTCACGCCATTTTGCGGAACGACACCTCGCTTCGAAGAATAATATTGAATTGTTGAGACAGTTTGCTCCTGCCATTGTTGGAGCAAAACCAACCATTGGAAGAGGGTTGAAGCGGGGCAGTATCAATGATGATTATGCTATCATTGGAATTCGACCAGAAAGATTGGATTCAAATATTGGTGAGTATGTTTTCAAAAGTCATGTCGAACCCAGCATCAAAGTAGAGCTAGAAGAGACAACAGTTGAAATTGTGAAGCATATGCATCATAGTTTAATTGACGTGGAACCGTTTGTTGAAGAGGAAATGGATGTGTTGTCTCAGATTCTGACTCGTACAAAGCTAAATGCAATTGGGCAGCAGGCCTTAGCATTTTCGATCGGTCGCAACTACCATTCTAGATGCCATGTGGACGATGACATGTACTACACTCGTTTGACAGTAATTGCTCCGGCAGAAGTGTGTGCTGACGAGGTGATTTATTATTTTGTCTTCCCAACGTACCATATCAAAGTGCCGTTGCGTTCTGGAGATACTCTATTGTTCAACCCATTAGTATTACATAGCTGTTCGAATCCAAAATTCGAAGGGTGTTATATTATGAGCGCCTATGTATCTCGCAAAACTGTGCTTAGAGCTAACCCTCTATAGTAATATTAAACAGTAGTTTAAAGTTAGCCGTTACATTAACCCTTGCTACTCAATCGGAACTGCTGTCCGAGCTTTCACTCTCTGAACTGGATAGAGAATCACTGGATTTGTTATCATTCAATGCCATCTCAAATGGTTCCAACTGGATGTCGTCCTGTAGTGTGCATGCATTGTACAAACATTCATAAGACGGTGGTGTAGCAGCATTTTTGCTTTCAAAGAAATCTAGCCACGATATACGATTTGATATCACGAGCCAATCACAATTGGTTATGGAGCCATCTTTTCCTTGCTCTGGGACAACTGCCAGCTCAGAATGAATAGTGTCGACATGAAATAGGTAGAGAGAATTCATGAGGCTCCCACGTTGGACAAATTCAGAAGCTGTTTTCTTTGGCTCATCTTGAAACCGACGAGCCACAGCATACATTCCGTTTGTATCAATTGGATAGCCACCAATACTACTGTATGGCTGCTTCAAATTCTGTACAGTTAAAAAGCATAGCAGATGGCACGGTATGAGCTTGGGATTGTTATTTAAATCAAAGTCCAATTTCATCAAACACCAATCCATCCATACGGAGTTGAGCAGAGAACTGTCCGATCTATATGAAAGATGCGAGCAAAATATAAAATTAGAACCACAAGCAACATCGAAACAATTGTGCTCTGTAACTCCACAAATGTGCGAAGGATTCTCCAATAAAGGTAGCACAGAATCACAAACAAAGTTGAGTATGTCAGAAGGAAAAAATGTTTTGGTTTTGTTCGTAGAACGAAGCCACTTCATTGTTGATTCCCCATTTTTGGTTCTCATTATTTGAAAATGAGAACCGCCACCATCAGGTCGTTCAATTGGAGGAGGATCAGGCGGATGCAAGTTGAAGTGATATGTTGCCTGGCTTAGCATCATTTTCTCGGACTTTCGCTTCGCCGTTTGACCGATTAGTGATGCAGCATTACCTTGCGTGTTCTTGGAAGGAGCTTTAATCGCAGTTTTATGGTGAGACTCATTCGGAGCACTATCCCAGCCTGCGGGGCTCCCCCATAAAGAGATATAATCTGGTAGGTGAAAGTACAGGTGATTCTTGATTAGTTTTGTTCCCATCCCTTTCCTGTGACATGTTGAGTTTATACAATTAATAAAGTGAACAATTGTTTTTGGGAGATTCTTTAAGGAACCATATTTCATTCGACCGTGTTTAAGAAATCCTTCCATTGATAGAATTAGCTGAATTACCTCTATCTGTTTCTTTACAAAACGATGGTCACCAATAATGTCAGATCCATGTTTGGAAACCATAGCGATCAGAAGAGAAATAAGCATTCCAGAAAAATCATGCCCTTCTTTCTTCGTGGTTGATAAAAGCTGAGTCCCAAATTTGGTGCGAGGAAAATCTCTATCAGACTGGCGTGATAACAAACCACCGTACCGTTGTGCTAAATGGCCAATACTGTTAGCAACAGCCACACCGTGCTTCAAATTGGGGGCATAAACACATGGAACACTTCCGCGGAGCAACAATTCAATTGACTCGATGGCCCGTTTGGCAGTACCAAGCTGGTGCATGTGCAAACATTCACCGGGAGTTGCAAAATGAATGTTGTTCTGATTAGTACCAAAGCATAAATCATGAAATACATTCCTGATGTTATGATGAGAGTTGTTTTTGAAGTTCTTATTGATATCGTTTAGATCTGTGCCGGGAAAACAATGAAAATCAACAGGTGACCACTTCTTTGTTGCAGGTTGAACAGAAGGAATGTTTATGTTCGGAGAATAACAGTTGCAGTGACGGCACATCCGCATGACACCCTTATTGAAGGAGCCGTATTTTCCACACAATTTATCGTGAAGTTCTGTGTCGCCAATAACATAGGCAATGGCAAATTTCATTTTTACCTTCCACTGTTGATTTGCGTACGGAAGATAATTCCATTCGATACCACCGTCTTCGTTACACGCAGCTTTGAAGGAACGAAACGCTACTTCCAAACCATTGTGAAGATTCTGAATTTTTCCTTTGAAGTGGCAGGACGAGAGTGTCTGGTTGACTCCCATTCGGGGTCGGGATGGAAGTAAATAGTTGTCCATGCTTCAGGTCGAGAACGAGTCTCCACATTAAAAATACCGAGTGTCATGTTCAATGGTGTTAACGTAAGTCGTCCGTGCGCATCCAAAGATATGCCGTCCATGTAAAATATAATAGGAACAAGGATTTCTTGCGAATTGGGATTGCAAATTTCTTTCCAAGAAGATTTCCACCACGAGCCGTGATGCAATTCTGAGATTACAGAATTAGGATTCAACTCAGGATTATTGTCGGGAGATAGAGGGGTGGAATAGTTGGGAAATGAGAGGTTTTCTTCTATCATTAGCTGCTGGTCAGAATCGTGGACAATTGCGTTGTTGATTATCGAAATGGAAATCGTGGACGATTGTTTTGTTGATTGCGATCGAGTTGATTCCGACTTTCATGTACCGGTAAAACAAATTACGCTATTTTGCATGAGTTATTACTAGTAGATACTAGTAATACATTATTTTCACTAGTACTTCATCATTATAATTGATTATTTCATTATCTTGCCGACGAGCAAAACAAATACCAACGTGTTAGGTGTTACTACTACCTAATCTTCGAATAGATAATCTACTCTACTGATACTACTAATACTAATCTTCCAATCGACAGTCGAACCAACCATGGAGGGAATTTACAAAATACAAAAGGTGGTCCAGGAACACCCAGCCAATCTCGAACAAGAACTCCGGAAAATGGTTGTTTATCACAAGAAAGAGACTGCTCGACTCCAAAAAATGATTCGTAAGATTCGTGCAGAAAAAAGAAATGATCCAAATGTTAAAATTGAAAGCGTCGATCCTACTAGCAATCATCAAGTCGTTCCGAATGTAACCAGCAGCATCTATCCACCAAGCGGGTTATTTGAGAGCGAACAAGATTTGAGTGGCGATTCCGACAGTGTAGCTTCTGAAAATACAGCGGATCTTCCTGCCGTTAAACAGGAACAAAACCCTTGAGTGCAATAGCCCGCCTGGGGTGGATTCGACTTGGAGTTGACATGGAGTTGGAGTTGGGATTTGAGTTGGAGTTGGAGGATTTGGGTCGGAGCCCATTATACCGGTATGGTGGAAACATGTTGAGAAAATGAAATAAGTCATTCGTGCACAAGTTGTACACAAAATAGTGCTTGTCACGAAACGAATATGATATCCTTAACCCTAAAATAGTTATTTTATTTGAGGAGTGACGAGATATTGTCTCAAAAGTAAAGGTGTGCGACGCGCGAGGTATTTTAGTAGACACGCGACCTAAAAAGATAGGAAATTTAAAAAATAGGGTCAAGAATTGTAAAAATACCGCGCAATAGCCCGCGGGGGGTCGAGAAACAGTTCTCGGGCGCAGTTCGAACGAACCTTGAAGAATGAAGAAATATCAGTGTAACAGTGTAGAGCATGATTAAGTAAACAGATACTTAAGACCCTTGGGGGAGGAGCTTCTTGGAAACAGAGCGAAGAAGTGGTAGCAGTTCGCAAAAATTTCGATTCACGAAACCTCACCCAGTAGAATTAGTACTAAATTCAGTGTAGGTAGAATTAGTTCTGGAGTTGTGTATGTAGATTCAGTGTAGGAAATTAGTGTTGGTTTTCGGGCTCAACTGGCCGACAACCAATAATGGTGAATAGGAGACCAAACGGACCAAAGAAGGCAACAAGGGACCAAGCTGATAGCAAAATCAAAAGGGCCAGGTCTTGGTTATTACATGTAGGTCCTGGTTTCGTTGATGGCGGTGTAGAAGTGAGCAAGATATGGCAGGGGAAATTTGTGTAGAAATCTACATGTTTTTAGTACTGGAACATTGGAACATCGGACAAAGTTGCGCGAGGCAAAATTGTGGATAAATTCATTGATGGTGAAAAGAATTTGTAATTTTGATGCTTCTGCAGTAATCTGAGGGACCTTGAACTTGGTAGTTTCAGAGACTCCATTAAATTCCTGTGTGTGCTTGAATTCTATCTTGTTGATAGACTCTTGGTCAAAGTCAAACTTAAAAGGGATAATGGAGTAGGTTGACATCTTCTTCTTACTGGGCAATTGGTAGAGGCAGTCGGTTGCTTGTTGGTGTTTACTTGAGTAGTTGAAGTAGTTGTGGGTCGAAGCAGTTATTCAACTGTTTAAACAGTGTCGTATGCCTCTAAAAATAAGGTAATATAGTAATACGACTAGTGTATGATTGAATTTTATTAAAACTAAGATTGTGAGCAAGCTGTCAACTACTCCGTTGAAAAGCTTGTCTTTATTTACTAGCAGTTGCAAAGGATTGAACTTGAAATCCAATGGTCTTGCACATAGAGGAATTAAGATATGTATATAATCTAGACTTCAATATTGACCTGGCTGGTGTGACATTGCTGCTGACATCAGATTTCAGATTTTCTTGAATCGTGGGAATTCAATCATGAGGGCTTGAATACCACAATGCATGCATGCACGATTAACACCCAAGATTTCCGTTGAGTCTGAGTCGTGCTTTGTACAAGTGTGGTATTCAAACCCTCATGATTGAATTCCCATGATTCAAGAAAATCTAAAATCTGATGTCAGCAGCAATGACACACCAGCCAAGTCCAATGCCTTTGCAACTGTTAGTAAACAAAGACAAGCTTTTCAACGGAGTACTAGTTGACAGCTTGCTCACAATCTTAGTTTTAGCACAATTTTCAATCACCTTAGCTTTTAGAGGCATATGACACCACTGTTTAGGGACATACGACAACAAGATGCAAAAGCACTTCTTGCTCTGTCCATGCAATTGGAAGATGCGATGCAATGCAATGTGATGCCTCTTCCCAAGGGGTGCTACTTGCTGTGCGCGTTGTTTGGTAAGACAACCATACCATACGTACTCCATACATACACACCCACTGTCCCGGAAAGGTTCACTTGGGGTGTTTGCCGCAGATCATTCTCAAATTAATTGTTGGAAGCTGTTCTGACACTCTCTGATTGTCTGAGTTATTTGTCCAGTCAAACGAACCGCCTTGCACGCCTAACGCAAAAATACGCAGCGGCTTTGTGTTGTGTTGCGTTGCGTTGCTTCCGCATTAGAAGTATTTAGCGATGAGGGACTGGACCGAACCGGACCAAAGCAACGCAATGCAACGGACGCAATTGCCATTTCTCTGATTCACTTCCACGGGACGGAGTTGAACTATGCTGTGTATGAAATTGTGTGCTATTGAGTTTTAGTGTCTACTATGACTTCGAGATAATTCGAGAAGCTTCCCAGCTAGTTCAGTGATACGATTGGAAAAGAACTGGGTTCTTTGATAATTGGAATTTGGATGAGACTTCAAGGAGAAGGTTCTATTGATGTTCGAATACAATTGAACAATGACAGATGATCGGGAAAGGTGTCATTGACTCATGACTGTTAGAGTGTGTCAATGACGTGTGACTGGACTGATGGAGTGTGTTAGTGACTCGTGACTGAAGTGTCTGTGCGTTGTTCAGAGTTGCCTGCTGGACTTGATTCGTTTCGTTGGGGGAATTTTCCGTAGCATTCTGGTGCGATACGAAGCGACGATAAAGATCAATCCAATCACCAACGAAACAAACCAAAAAATCAACTGGATGGAAGCACCAAATCCAGCGCCCGTTCCATACGATTATACCAATGTGAGCTACTACTGCTACTACTGCTAATACTGCTAATACTACTAGTACCACCACCACCACTGCACTTAGCTGTTGCAATAATAACAATACTAAAACTAGTACCGTATCTACGCTTCGATCAGAAAATCACAGCGTGGCCAAAATCTGCCCAGTCGTATTCAGCAGGGCTGAGTGAGTCCCCCAACCCCAGGATTGTCTGACTACGAGTTTCGGCATTCTCAAGACCCAGCACGTCTCCGACGTTTTCGCATTCACCGCATGCGCATCCAACGGAGATCTCGATCATCGACATATTCCTCGCCCCATTGAAATCGAACCTTATCCAAACGAGCACCAGCCCGGCCGTAAATACCCGCTAATTGCTGGCCCCATGCCGCCTCAAACATTTTGAGATCGCCCCCGGTTCCTCCGTACCACGGAGAAGCCACGCCGCCCCGAGTAGTGATTCTCAAGGCGTGGGTGTCCACATCATCGCAACGAACTTCGGCCTTGACAATGGCATCCCCTTCGGGCACACGGAAGGCCGCTCTATCGATGTGATAAGGTGACATTCCACGATGCTTGCCTCCAAACACATAAGAAGGATTTGCTTTGTCGTAGGCGAGCTGAATGGATCCTATGACTGTCCTCCCGTCGGTGTAGGTGTGAGTACTCACACGAACTTCTCGTACTGTGTTTCGAGACAATCTCTGCCAAAACGACAAACTAGACGCGGCACTCTCTGGATTAAAGGATCGAAATGAATGCCCTCCTTCGGTAATCGAGTGTAACCCTAGGGTGAGCGAACTTTTTTTGTTGTTGTAGCAATCGCAACGGACTGGATCCACAGAGTTTGTTCCAGTCAATCTTTGAACACCCCACTCAAATAAAATCTCACTCAAAAGCTCATTGGCGTAGCCATGAATGTTTTTTAGTTCCTGGTTCGGACCTGCCTCGAAGATTTGGAGATCACCTCCTTCCCCCCCGTACCAGGGAGAAACAACACCATTGCGAGTCCAGAATCTCAGGGCATGGGTGACCCGACCACAACGGACTTCGGCTCTGACAATGGCATCCCCTTCGGGCACACGGAAGGAAAATTTATGGACGTGATGTTTGCCACCAAACACATCGGAAGTAAATTCGTCGCTGCGCCATTCTTGTTCATAGACGAGCTGGATAGATCCTATAAACGTCCTGCCATCGGAGTCGGTGTAAGTACTCATACGGACTTCTTCCACCCTAGCGAAATAATAGGTCTGGAAACTTTGCATTGGGGATTGTTTGACTGAGAGGCTGGAAGAGAATCTGAATACCGACCCTCGTTCGCCATTCTGGTGTGAAAACTCTTCGGAAGTCATTGTCTTGAAGGAGTCGAAACGGATTGGTGATTCGGTTTTGTTTGGTTTTATGGGCTTGTTTGTGATAAGTTCGTCGTTCAAGTCAGGCGAGAGCCTTCTCGCAGACTGGTTCCGCACGGTACGTACTCGTATGTATTACGTACCTAGTATTCGTGCATGTGCTTGCTCCAAACAAGGGGAAAGCCGCTTTTTTTGATCGTGATTGTCCCGGAACTAGAAAAAGTTAATCGTGCATGAACTAGGAATGTTCTTGAAAGTATCAAGGAATCTTAACGGCCAATTTCAGGTCAGTCATGGACTAAAAATCAATAAATGTCGCTATTTGAGCAGCTGATAACAGGTCATGTGCACTTCTGAAATTTCTCAAACCGGCTACAAACAGGTCATTCTGTAATTACCGGTATCGGTACGAGTATCGTACGTAACAAGCTCCAAACCGGCTACGAACAGGTCACGCACACCAGATTTTTCAGTCAGGTCCCGCCAAAACACCCAGTCATCCCGGTACCGGGTCAATCTCACACTTTTTTTGGTACATTCATTGTTAATTTCCTTTTGAAACTGGCTGTTGAGCTGATTCTTCCAAAGGCAAAGAAGAGCAACACGATCTGTAGCTGCAGGCCGGTTGAGGTGCCGGTCTGTTGTAATCTAATATTTCTCTGATATCCACTACGATTGAAGACTCGGCGTCAATCAGATCTATTCTGACTACCGGTGGGCTCAGTCAGTTAGATCTTAGGCTTGTAGTTCTACAGTAGGACGCAAGAACGTCCGATGCAAGGTTTAAGGTTGAATAATCAAGTAATCTAAAAGTATAAGCGTGTCGGTTTGCTGGAGAGCAAGTTACCGCTTTAGAGTGTGCTGCCGCTAATACAGCACGGTATTACAAATATACGGCGAAATACCGTGTTACGGGAAAATATATCGCGTTGCCGCTAATACAACGTGTATTTTGTGCAGCAGAGAAACAGGTTCGTGAGCAGCGCTTCGAACCTCTGCTGTCTTTTCTTGAAAACAGAACACTTAACAAAATACAGCATATGCTAATATCTGGCATGTGCTCTTTCTTGGATCACTAAGTATCAAACTTGAGTGACGATCGATTCTTCTTCTCCAGTTAAGTATCAATTCTAGATCGTGAGAATGAGCCCGGTAATTTTCGAGGTCTCATTATTTTCGATCTCGTACCTCTACCAACTTAGACACGAAAGGAATTTAATACTCCCCATGTGTCCACATGAAAGCATCCTCTAGTATCTGGTGCAGTCATCCTGCAACAGATCACCGGTGTTTCCACAGTAGTGAAAGATGGGCTTGAGTAAAGGATACACTACCGAGTGTCCCCAATGCTTGGTGAGGATATCAGCGCAGTTATCCTTACCTGCAAGATGTTGCATGAGGATGAAACCTCTTGCGATCATGCTTCTAACATAGTGATATGATAGAATGTGATGCCTCTTGTGTAGCCTCGCATATGGGAATGTAGAGGTTTGGATCATCTTTTCATTGTCTCCCCATGTGTAGGATGTGTCGTGTACTCTAGTACCTAGATACCTGAATGACTGTCGAATGTCAACAATTTGCTCAATACATGTTCTAGCAGACACAAATTCGGCGCCAAAGGTTGCTGTTTCAGAGGTTGCTTGCTTCTTGGAGAACCACATGATGGGGGTCTTGTTTGCAAAGTGCAGGATACCAGTGACAGCTTTACCACTTAGGATGTCATGCATTAAGTTTGCATCATAGAAATGAGACAATACAACTACCTTACCTAGGGGTTTAGGGGCATTGCTTGGTAGGTCTTCAGAATGCTCCCCATATACGGTATTGGACCAGTCTGTACTGTTGCCTTGAGTGAGTACAAAATCTGGTATGCCCACTCTGAATCTGATTTTGAAATGACGAAACTTGGAAATATATCCATAGATTCGTTTGGCTCTGTTGAGATGGCCTTCCCTAGGTTGCACACGAAAGCTTGATAAGGTCATGACAGCAGTCTGCACATCAAAACGTCCAATGGCAATGACCCACTGGAGTGAGCCCACCATGCTTTGATACTTTTGGATATCAGTATCACCTAGGAATGATGATGAATCTAGCTCTGGATGATCATTCTCAGCAAGGGGTGAGTGGAACCTAGTGGTGGGTTTGCAGCCAAACATTTGTTCATAGGAGGCCTCCATTTTCTCAATGAACTTGATGGGGTTCATGCAGAGCACACCATGTTCATCTCTTTCGAAACCACATCCCAAATGAAAGTTCATTGGACCAGAGCCCTTTAATTTGAAATTGTAAGGTTCAGACTGTAGGATGACCAGAAAGGTTTCAGGATTGGCCATACATAAGCAAAGGTCGTCAACATATGTGCATATCAGCTCGTATACTGGCTCCCCATGTTTGTTGTTGCCAGGTTTGATAAAGATTTCAGGCTCTGCCTTGGATCTTTCAAAACCTAGTTCAATGAGGCAGGCAGCGAGCATATCACCAAAACACTTGCCAGATGATCGAAGTCCATATAGAGCCTTGTAAATCACTAGTAGGTGACCCTCTAGTGATCCAAATTCAGCACCAGCCTTGATGCATACTTTCTCACAGGTAACAGCTTCTAGGTATGCATTCCCAATGTCGGTTCCCCATGCTTCTAAGCTATTCAGTTCAGCAAGGAATAGGCACATGCGCAAGCCTCTAAGTGAAACAACTCCTGCATACACACTGTGAATGGGAGCTTCAGTGAGATTACCATTTGCAACTAGCCGGGCTTTGTGTCGGCCATCGTGCTTGACTGCATAAATCATGTGGACCTTGATCTGTTGGAAGCCAATGGGTATATTGCTAGCCTTGTAGATACCCTTGTCAATAAAGGTGTCATATTCTTGAAGCTGCGACATTTCCAGAGCTATGGCATCCTGCCATTTGGTATTGCCATTGGCTGTGTCAAACTGGATGGCTTCGTCATGATTGCGGGGTACCTTGAATCCATACTGGTACTGTGGAGCAGTTCGAAAGGAGCGGAGTTTGGCTTGGTGGATAAGCCTGTCTAGCTTCTTGGTTCTGTGGGCAAGGGAAACAATGCGTTTGAGGTGTTTCCAACCAGGTTGATCAAGCATGTTGTTGTCCTTGGCATATTTGCTTACAGTAACAGGGTCGTCTGCAGCTACATTGGAGAGAGGTTCATAGGTGCGCTCCATATTTTCCCATTCAATCCATAGGTTATATTTGGAACCTTTGTATTGTGGGTGCTTGTTGTCAAGGGGACCTTGATGACCAAGTATGCGTCGAAAAGACCAAAGTTTGCCATCTTCTTGAGTTACATCCCTGTGGATGTAGTTCATGACGTCATTGTATGCTATGATATCTTCAAGTTCATCATCTGTATGCTTGCACTTGAATTTGATGAAGTCTTTGTTTTGCTCAAGGCTGTTTTCAATGTCAACAACTGTCATTCTTTTCTGTGTGCCATTAGGGAGGACCATGAGAAAAGACCGACCTTGCAATTCAGTAACAGGGATAGCAGGGATGGTGATGGGTGTGCCATCATCGTCAAATTGGGCGTTGCCTTCTTCATCAGTAACAACTACTTTAGATGGGCCAACAGATGGGGTAGCAGGATTGATAGGTGAAGGTGTTGCGTCACTGACATCAAAATATGCTAGCTCAGGGGGACCAAAATCATCTTCAGTAACAGGTACGCCGGTAGGGGTCTTGCTGAAGATGTGAGAGGTTGGAGGACCATCAAGAATCTCCCCATAGTTGTTAGGGAGTGGAGAAGGTACATAGCTTTGTGTATTAGGAACCTTGGAATAAAGGAAGGTAGGCAAGGATGGCTTTGGGATGCGCAGAGGAGATGATGCTGGTACCGGACTGGGGGATGAAGGATGTCGAAAGGAGGGACTATCACCAGAAGATTTAGGAGTGATGGAAGCATCTTTGGCCTTGCGCCATGCAAGAAAGCCATCATCAGTGAACAAGCCAGCACGCTTGTTGCGATGCTCGGGAGTTAAAGCAGTGCGTACACCAGAGCGGTCAAGGAGCTTATTGGTGATGGGATCCCAGATGGTGAAACATAAGCTATTGCCAACATGTTCAGCAATGCCAACAAAGTGGCCAAGACATTCAGTGGTCTGAGAGCCAAACTGTGTATCTGGAGTCTTGTAGTATACGGGCTCAAACCAGAAGAAACTAAGGTAGGGACTGATATCACCAATGGTACCAGTAGCAATAAAGAAAGGCTGTTTGTCAGAGAGAGTGGGATCAGACAAATGATTCATGAGGCGGCCAACATATCGCATACAAAGAAGCCAGAGGTGTGGTGGAGTGCCCGTGCGATCCATGATTCTATTGACAATGCGTTTGAAGGTCTGGTATCGCCGTTCAAAAAGATTTTGGTGTTGATGGTATGGTTCACTTTGCCATAAGCCAATCCACATCATCTTGAGGTAGTCAAGAACAGATTTGCTGGACTGATAAGATCCATGGTCACAGAGCAATCTGAGGGGTCTACCCCATTGTCGAACAAAATTTTGGAGACAAGGAAGAAAATCACCAGTAGTCCGCATTTCTTCAACATGGATGATATGAGATTTGCGACCAAAGAAAACTTGAGCAATCTTGGAACCACCATTGATAGCAGGGGTGTCTGAATAGATGACATCAGAGAGGACATCATCATTGAAAGGCCTGACATTCATGGCAGGCTGTGGTGATTGGAACCTTTTGAAGATGTTACCTTCGGGACTAAGTGACAATGAGCCATACTGTGTGGAATTGTTGAAGGTGGCCTTGATACGGTCAAGGGAGATCCATCCAAAGAAGGGTTTCAGGGACAGGTAATCGATATCAGTGGGCGATTGAACATGGGCTGCAGCAGTGAGAAAGGTGGAAGGAGATTGATTAGAGCACCAACTAAGGATGTCTTGATGGATGTAATCAGTGGGGCTAATCCAAAATGAAGTATCAGAAACATCCAAAGCCTGTAGGGAGGAGGTAGTAGTGCTGTTGGACAAGAATGAGGTGACTGTAGAGGAGGTGCCAATGTTGATATCCCTAAGCGCGCCAAATTCATCATAATCCTGATATGGAAGTGATGTGGAAACAGGCGGGTATTTCTGAATGAAGGTATCATCCTGGGGGGTATATGCGGTATCTAGCACAGATGGGTCCCAATGCTGATCACTTGTCATGACGACGTGAGGTAGATGAGCAAATTCTGCACGGGTATACTTGCGCATGGCAAGATAAGGTAAGCCATGGCATATACTGAGTGGAAAGACATGGCCATCAGTAGTGGTAATGACTTGGGTTCCACCGGTCTTGAGAGAGGTATCATCCACGATCGAGTGGTATGCTTCCATCTGAGGAGAGGACAAGATAGATGGGTGTTGTCCAGTGTAGGCACATTCATGAAAGATGATAATGACCGGACCTCTGTTGGAAACAGAGTAGGCGCCACACGTTGCAATAGGGATGTTTTGGATTTGGTGATTGTTGATACCCGTTACATTGACAAATCTAGGTGGGATGTCCTTAGAGATAAGGCATGCATCATTTCCTATGATACATCCATTTGCACCCCTGTCAACCATGGCATAACCGGGTGTGGATACAGTAGTTTTGCTAGAGTGGTAAGTAGCGGCGGGGTTTGCTGGTGAAACAAGAGATTCACAGTCCGGTGATGCCCAATAGTGGAATTTTACAGACCGTGAAGTCTGTTCAACAGGGACATAGACATTGCCTTCTTTCTTGTAAAGAATATCAGGATTATCTGCAAGGAAACGAGCTGGATGTGCGGGAGAAACAGAAGACTTGAGCGGTCTGTTATCGGATTGAGAAGATGCCTGATATACACCAAGGGATGCATGGAATGCAGATCTGGCTGCGCTTTCCTCAGCAGGTGAGAGGATCTGTTCAATATCAGGTGAGGGGACCTGCTGATCAGTGTGGTGTTCATAGATCCGACGTGTGATCGGTTTGCTAGAATTGGGATCCGGTGGTAATGCAACATCAAGGAGCTCAGATCGTAGGCAGGCAACTAGTCGCTTCTTGTCGTCAGCTGAGAAGCCAAGCCAGTGCTTCATACCCTGTTTAGAGAGAGTTTTCCAAACTGCAGATGGTAGTCTTGTGGTTGGATCTGGTGTTCTGCCAGCCTTGTAAACAGCGTAGTCCTGGTAGTCACCATCAAAATCAATAGGAGGTAAATATGAGGCCGAGTCATCAGTGATAGCAGAATATGTGGACTGTGTCATAGAAGACAAATCATGAGTATTGGCTTTGACAGACAGCCGACTTCGAGGTTGCGACAGGGAAGCCTGGGAGTCCAGTCTGGTGGCTTCAAGGAGGAGGGTATTTTTCAATTCACTGATAGCAGCGGCTTCATGCTGTCTAAACTTGGTCAAATCCTGAGCTGCAGGTGGATCATCAACCTTGCAGAACTGTTCACTGAGTTGGAAGCTGCTACTGCAGGCCTTGCAAAGGTGTGTTTTAACGGTATCAAAATCAAGTGGCCTCTGCGGGTCGCGTAGTGTGTTGAGATGGTCTAGCTGAGCAAACCATTGGGTGATGAACTTGACTTTGGTGTCCTTCCATGTTCGTAAGTCAATGTCCAATAGGTGTTGCATCACAATGGAGGTGTCATACACTTTGGATTTGGACCTATCATGCAATGCGACAAAGTCAAAGAAGGCCTGTCTGCCGTCTCTAGAAGTGGTATGGCTGAGCACACAGGAGTAGGAGAGGTCACTCTGGAGGGCATGTAGAACAAGAGTCCAGAAGAATGCACACTGCTTGTCATGAAGGGCCTTCTCGTACCCGATGAGTGGTATATCAGGCCAGCTTGGATCGAGAAATGTGCGCGTATCTATGTCGGATGTTTCCAGTTTAGCCTTGAATTTGACAAGCCAACGCTCAAAGGTTGCATCATTCTTCAGGGTTGGGAATGTGGTTTCATCCCGTGATTTCTTGGTCCATGACTCATATCTGAGCTGTTCGATTGGTTTGGAGGATCTCTCCTGTTGTCGTTGAGATGTGCCGATAGTGCGCGCCGTTGTTTCATTGTCAGTCCCAGATTCTCTTCTGGCTCTGATAATCCCTCGACAGTAGCTCTTAAAGGCGGCCTTGGTATAGTGGGTTCTATCTTCCCAGTCCAGTCCTTGTTCTGTGAGATGTTGTCCAAAATCGACAACTCTTTGTAGAGTCATCTGTACATGTCGGTAAAGCGGTGTTCTTGTTCCTCTCTCGAGGTAAGCAAGATCACCTATATTCTCAATGTACAGGAAGTCCAGCCATGTCTTGTACTGCCCAGCTACGAGCGCCTCACACAAGGTGCTGTGGGACTCCTTTGGGACATCGAAGGATTCATGCAAAAAGGTGGCTAATGGTTGGTTGAATGAAGGAAAGAGGTCCGTGATAGATGTGTCCTCTTCACCCTCTGGGCTTGGATTATTCTGTTGATCAGGTGCCATGCCTGCTGTGGGCAGAAGGGATGTGGTTGCAGCACTTCCGGGCTGGAGTGTTTGGAATCCTGTGGACCTGCTACGTGTTCGACCGGCGATGGGGATGTCAGACATGTAGTGCTGTTACAGTTTCTCTTTGTTTCGTTGTTGTCTTTTCTTCGGCGTCTCTCGGATTGCTGTAATCGGATCAGAGAACTATCAATCGTCGTGCTGTCAATCGTCGTCCGTAGTCAGATCAATTGATGATCTGCTGTTGGATTGTCTTTCGTAGTAGTCGGATCAGAGACCAATCGATCGTCGTCCGTAGTCAAGTCGATCGATAATCTGCTGTCGGATTGGTTCCGTTGTTGTCGTCTTCTTTTGCAAGCTCCAACAAGCTTGCGACTGTTAATCTGTTAATTTCCTTTTGAAACTGGCTGTTGAGCTGATTCTTCCAAAGGCAAAGAAGAGCAACACGATCTGTAGCTGCAGGCCGGTTGAGGTGCCGGTCTGTTGTAATCTAATATTTCTCTGATATCCACTACGATTGAAGACTCGGCGTCAATCAGATCTATTCTGACTACCGGTGGGCTCAGTCAGTTAGATCTTAGGCTTGTAGTTCTACAGTAGGACGCAAGAACGTCCGATGCAAGGTTTAAGGTTGAATAATCAAGTAATCTAAAAGTATAAGCGTGTCGGTTTGCTGGAGAGCAAGTTACCGCTTTAGAGTGTGCTGCCGCTAATACAGCACGGTATTACAAATATACGGCGAAATACCGTGTTACGGGAAAATATATCGCGTTGCCGCTAATACAACGTGTATTTTGTGCAGCAGAGAAACAGGTTCGTGAGCAGCGCTTCGAACCTCTGCTGTCTTTTCTTGAAAACAGAACACTTAACAAAATACAGCATATGCTAATATCTGGCATGTGCTCTTTCTTGGATCACTAAGTATCAAACTTGAGTGACGATCGATTCTTCTTCTCCAGTTAAGTATCAATTCTAGATCGTGAGAATGAGCCCGGTAATTTTCGAGGTCTCATTATTTTCGATCTCGTACCTCTACCAACTTAGACACGAAAGGAATTTAATATTCATACACTTTTGTCATACACTTTTCAACTACAACAATACCTACAAAAAGTACGCTCATAGTATTCTGTTCTCCAGATTCTTCGCTACCAAAAAAATGAACCATTGTTCTTTTTTAAGTACGTGAATCATTGTTCTTTTTTAAAATTCAGTACTACCGTACGGTAGTAGCTACCTTTACATGATAATGTTACGCACACAGACAAATCCACCACACACACACACTATGAGTACCGGTACGAGTACCGGTACAGCACCACATTTGTTGCCTTTGGATTTTCACGTGATACTCCTTTAATATGTATTTTCTGTAACAATAGCTGTAGAATTAAGTACTGACAATTTTACTCCCAAATCCCTACTGCTATTGGTACAGGAAATACCCAAATCGAAATACCAAAACCAACACCACACCTACCAATTATCTCTTCCATCGACCATGGTAATCCAGTCATCGTGTTGTATCAAGGGCTGTATCTACAGAACATTCTACCAAGAATCTCCTTCTGTAATACACATCTAAGGACGACGATCGAACGATTACTACGATAGAACGGCCAATCGCACATCTAAGGACTACGATTGATTGTTTCTCCGAGGAACGTTACGATCACACCGGTTAACCGAATTGAATATTACCCATGATTGTTTCGGGCGTATCTACAGAACATTCTACCAAGAACCTTCCTTCCGTAATACACATCGCCGTTTCAAAAACACCGATGTCACCGACATCGCCGTTCCCGAAACTCACATCATCTACAAGTACGATTGGACGATCCGACATCGACGATCCACGGACGACGTTCGTCGATCACCGCTTCTACGGATCATATTCCGCACCTCGGTCGCCGTTAATATTTGTCAATTCACACCTCGGTCGTTGTTTTGTTTTGTCGGCTTTTCCAATCGAATTTGATGCCGACAACAGTCTGTATTTTTTGCCGACAACACATCGTCCGACAACGAGCATAGCAAGACCGGATCCCTTCCCCAAGATCAAGCCCGCTGACACGCCGACGAAAGACACGAGTGTCCGTGACGTGGAGTAACTAGCGAGAGGCAAGCCCGCTGACACGAAGAAAGACCAAGGGAGTCCGTTGTGGAGTAACTAGTGAAAGGCAAGAGGTGTAGAGGGAGAGCAAGAGCGCGTTCCATGGTTGATTTAGTCCATTGACCGACTGTCGCAAGTTTTTCTTTTCTGACGTCGCTGTGTGCAAATCCTACCATTAACAATAAGTTGGATTGGAAATTGTATCAAACTTCGGTCAAGCGAGCAATCTGATCGGAACGAGCAATCAAAACAGAGACTTCTTGCAGCGCGATTCCATTGACCGACTGTCGCAAGTTTTTCTTTTCCGACGTCGCAGTGTACAAATCCTACCATTAACAAGAAGTTGGATTGGAAATACTATCGAACTTCGGTCAAGCAAGCAATCGGAACGAGCAATCAAAACAGAGACTTCTTGCAGCGCGAGTCCATTGACCGACTGTCGCAAGTTTTTCTTTTCCGACGTCGCTGTGTGCTAATCCTACCATTAACAAGTAGTTGGATTGGAAATTCTATCGAACTTCGGTCAAGCGAGCAATTGGAACGGAACGAGCAATCGAAACAGAGACTTCTTGCAGCGCGAGTCCATTGACCGACTGTCGCAAGTTTTTCTTTTCCGACTTCGCAGTGTAAAAATCCTACCATTAACAAGAAGTTGGATTGGAAATTCTATCGAACTTCGATCAAGTGAAACGAGAGATCGAAATAGAATCGATCTATCTGACCGACTGTCGCAAGTTTTTCTTTTCCGACGTCGCTGTGTACAAATTCTACCATTAACAACAAGTTGGGTTGGAACTACTATCGAACCTCGGTCGAGGGATTTTTTATTAATCAAGCAATAGCAACAGAGGAGACTTCTCGCAGCGCAATTCTTGCAGCGCAAGTCCATTGACCGTCTGTCGCAAGTTTTTCTTTTCCGACGTCACTGTGTACAAATCCTACCATTAACTAGAAGTTGGATTGGAAACACTATCGAACTTCGGTCAAGCGAGCAATCGAAAAACGAGCAATCGAAAACGAGCAATCCACTTCAATAGCAGCTTACTTCGACAGCGCCTTTCACTTCAATAGCAGCTTCTAGTTCGACAGTACCTTTGAATTCAATATCAGCATCCACTTCCAAATCAGCTTCCATTTCAACAGCAGGTTCAACTTCCCCATCAACTTCTATTTCGACCGCAGCTTCCAATTCAATAGCAACTTCTAATTCAAGATCAGCTTCCACTTCAGCAGCATCTTCGAATTCATTATCAGCTTCTAGTTTGACAGCAGCTTCCAATTTAGTAGCAGCTTCCATTTCCAAACCAGCTTTCACTTTAACAGCATCTTCCACTTTCCCATTTGTTTTCACTTCTATAGCAGCTTCTAGTTTGACAGCAGCTTCCAATTCAATAGCAGCTTCTAGTTCGACAGCACCTTCGAATTCAATAGCAGCATCCACTTCCAATTCAGCATCTACTTCAATAGCAGCTTTTACTTCGACAGCACCTTCCACTTCTCCATCAGCTTCTAGTTCGACAGCAGCATCCACTTCAATAACAGCTTCCACTTTCGCATCAGTTTCTAGTTCAACAGAAGCTTCCAATTCAATAGCAACTTCCACTTCAATAGCAGCTTCAACTTCAGCGGCAGCTTCCACTTCATTAGCAGCTTCCACTTCCAAACCAGCTTCCAATTCATTAGCAGCTTCCACTTCCCCATCAGCTTTTAGTTCGACAGCAGCATCCACTTCAATACCAGCTTCCACTTCAACATCAGCTTTCACTTTTGCATCAGCTTCTAGTTCGACAGCAGCTTCCAATTCAATACCAGCTTCAACTTCAGCGGCAGCTTCCACTTCATCAGCAGCTTTCACTTCCAAACCAGCTTCAACTTCAACAGCAGGTTCCACTTTCGCATCAGCTTCTAGTTTGACAGCAGCTTCCAATTCAGTAGCAGCTTCCATTTCCCAACCAGCTTCCACTTCAATACCAGCTTCCACTTCAACATCAGCTTCCACTTTCGCATCAGCTTCTAGTTCGACAGCAGCTTCTAATTCAATAGCAACTTCCACTTCAATACCAGCTTCCACTTCAACAGCAGCTTCCACTTTTGCATCAGCTTCTAGTTCGACAGCAGCTTCCAATTCAATATCAACTTCCACTTCAATACCAGCTTCAACTTCAACGGCAGCTTCCACTTCATTAGCAGCTTTCACTTCCAAACCAGCTTCAACTTCAACAGCAGGTTCCACTTTCGCATCAGCTTCTAGTTCGACAGCAGCTTCCAATTCAGTAGCAACTTCCATTTCCATACCAGCTTTCACTTCAACAGCAGCTTCCAATTTCGCGTCATCTTCTAGTTCGACAGCAGCTTCCAATTCAATAGCAACTTCCATTTCCATACCAGCTTCCACTTCAACAGCAGCTTCCACTTTTGCATCAGCTTCTAGTTTGACAGCAGCTTCCAATTCAATATCAACTTCCACTTCAATACCAGCTTCAACTTCAATGGCAGCTTCCACTTCATCAGCAGCTTTCACTTCCAAACCAGCTTCAACTTCAACAGCAGGTTCCACTTTCGCATCAGCTTCTAGTTTGACAGCAGCTTCCAATTCAGTAGCAGCTTCCATTTCCCAACCAGCTTCCACTTCAATACCAGCTTCCACTTCAACAGCAGCTTCCACTTTCGCATCAGCTTTTAGTTTGACAGCAGCTTCCAATTCAATAGCAACTTCCATTTCCATACCATCTTCCACTTCAACAGCAGCTTCCACTTTTGCATCAGCTTCTAGTTTGACAGCAGCTTCCAATTCAATATCAACTTCCACTTCAATACCAGCTTCAACTTCAACGGCAGCTTCCACTTCATTAGCAGCTTTCACTTCCAAACCAGCTTCAACTTCAACAGCAGGTTCCACTTTCGCATCAGCTTCTAGTTCGATAGCAGCTTCCAATTCAGTAGCAGCTTCCATTTCCCAACCAGCTTCCACTTCAATACCAGCTTCCACTTCAACATCAGCTTCCACTTTCGCATCAGCTTCTAGTTTGACAGCAGCTTCCAATTCAATAGCAACTTCCATTTCCATACCATCTTCCACTTCAACAGCAGCTTCCACTTTTGCATCAGCTTCTAGTTTGACAGCAGCTTCCAATTCAATATCAACTTCCACTTCAATACCAGCTTCAACTTCAACGGCAGCTTCCACTTCATTAGCAGCTTTCACTTCCAAACCAGCTTCAACTTCAACATCAGGTTCCACTTTCGCATCAGCTTCTAGTTCGACAGCAGCTTCCAATTCAGTAGCAGCTTCCATTTCCCAACCAGCTTCCACTTCAACAGCAGCTTCCAATTTTGCATCAGCTTCTAGTAGTTCGACAGCAGCTTCCAATTCAATAGCAACTTCCATTTCCATACCATCTTCCACTTCAACAGCAGCTTCCACTTTTGCATCAGCTTCTAGTTTGACAGCAGCTTCCAATTCAATATCAACTTCCATTTCAATACAAGCTTCAACTTCAACGGCAGCTTCCACTTCATCAGCAGCTTTCACTTCCAAACCAGCTTCAACTTCAACAGCAGGTTCCACTTTCGCATCAGCTTCTAGTTTGACAGCAGCTTCCAATTCAGTAGCAACTTCCATTTCCATACCAGCTTTCACTTCAACAGCAGCTTCCAATTTCGCGTCATCTTCTAGTTCGACAGCAGCTTCCAATTCAATAGCAACTTCCATTTCCATACCAGCTTCCACTTCAACAGCAGCTTCCACTTCCCCATCAGGTTCTAGTTTGACAGCAGCTTCCAATTCAATAGCAACTTCCACTTATTTTCTGTAAGTTACGAACAAAGATTGATATTGTTAAATTTTTTCTTACTCTAACATACATTAAAAAATTTCTTCAACATTCCTAGGATCAAACATGTCTTCAACAAGCAAAAGCATAGTCTTTGGTCGCCCTAAGATTGTCAATCCTGCAATCTTTCTTGACAAAGTACGGTCTGCCACAACAGAATTCTTCCCTCACGCTCTTTGCATTCTGTTTCCACAAGATGATTCCTGTCGCCCAACTGAAGTTCGCTACTGCGACTTCTTAGTCACAGTCAAGAAATATTTCCCACATCTGAAACCGAATACACCTTTCTATGCTGCTCTTGCAAATGTTGTTTGTCCACCAGACAATCTCACTAGGAAAGAAAGAAAGGATGCTGCAATGAAATCTCAACAAGTCATGATCAGCATCCTTCCCTCCCTGGGTGTCTTTGGCATATTGCACAGGTGGTCAAGACAAGCCAAACGAAAGATTCATTTCTTCCAAGATGCCTACAATTGTGCTATTGTTTTGCAGAAGAATTCCAATTCCACTTCTATGGTTGATTTCTTTCAAAACATTCGAACTTGGGAAGTTCAGGGGAACTATGGTACTCGTTCATTTAGTGTTCAATATGTGGTTCCTTCTGCACAATCGTCTCAAGCTCCGGAGAACTTGGTTGCAAAACTGGAAGCTTCACTGTGCCTTCTCTACAGACTGCTGGAGGATGCTGAAGCTGGCACTATGCACCGCATTCGTAGGAACTCGGTTTCAACCAATCAGGAGTTTCCCATTGATGATGGTGACTTGACAATTGAAGGGGTAGCAATGCAAGGATTTCATTTGCCTAAATCTTTTCGCAAATGTGTTTGGTTTTGTTTACAACATATTCGTCTTGGATTTGTGTTGTATGAAGTGATTTACAAAGTTATCTTAATTGATAAAAACGTCTATGCAACAGGGCATAGGAAAAGAAAGCAAAAGGAAGTCCCCATGCAGTTTTTAATTGATACTTGTGTTGAGTGTCCTGAAAGGCCTTCATATGTCACCCTCCTTGCTCATACTTGTTTGGTTTTCAAGTGTGTTGATGATGTAAAGTCTTTGACCAAAGACTTTATCATTCCACAGTGCATACAACAATCTCATGTGGAATTGTCAAAGACAATGCAAGTTCGTGTGTCATCTTTTGATAATGACACTATAGCACGCACAATTTACGAATCCTTTTCTTCTCTTGCAAACAATGCTTTTCGAACAAGGCAGGTAAAATATAACACCAAGAAGGCATCAGTTGAATTCAAATTTCAAACTGCACGTTACAAAGTGTTCAAACTTTGGCTGGAGTTGAAAGCACAGGAGGAAATGAATTTGAAAGTGGATAAACTTTTATCAGCTGATTTCCAAATGAGGAAGCGAAAGTCTACCGGTAACTGTTCAAGTCGGTCATCACAAATGCCCCTTCAGGACAATTCTTCAATTGTTTTACAACCAACAGTTGGATTGGCACATCTACATCATAATGAATCTGTTATTGAAGCCAACCATCCAAATCTATTTGTTCAATCAACAACAGTATTACTTGACACAATTCCTCCATCAGACACTCATCATTTACTTCAGGATTTATCCTTCCATCAGCTTACTACCACCCACAAAGTTGAACACTGGGATTCTCTCATAATAGCTCCCAGTAACTACCTCAAACAATGTCGTGTACAATCTTGTTTATGCATCTGTGCTCTGGACCACATTCATGAAATGTCATTCTCCAATCCAGATTTCTACTCAGCGTGTGGGTTGGTTAATTATGATCATTGGAGGTCCATTGGTTGTGAAGGTTCTGAATTGACAGACCAATTCTCAGCTTCCAACTTGATCAAAATTCCTTCATCTGTGCTTCAACGACTTGATCCACTCAACATCCTTGATGTGGTAAGACCAGGGTCTGCAATATATAAACGGTGTCAACCATATTTTGAGGGTGAACTTATCAAGCTGTTTCGATTTGTCTTGTTCCATGGGAAATCACCATGCATTCCTGATGCTCGGCGTACAAGAGATAATAGAATTGTGGAGATTGGAATTCACTTTGGAACAGGTATCATTCAAAACACAGACAAGTTTGATGTGTTAGGAGATGATGCAGTGGTTGTGAAAGCAACAGTTGCTAGAATGATGGACTTTCTTTGGCACTTAGCACAGGATATTCAAATGACTGCCAAAAGATGCCCTCTTGGTGGACATCTCTCACGTGACAAGCAATTTGGCATTCCTTTTTGAAATGCAATGGGAGCCAAAAGCTCACTATTTCACTCTGTCACTCTGGTTGTATCACAGGTTTTCCCCTACCCTTGCCAGGGTAAGCGTCATCGAGACACACTGAATGACTCTACTTATGCCTATTCCCAAACTGTGGCAGGCAATTGGTACCTTAAAGATGGTGAGGGTAGAATTTACTTGTTCCAAATGTTGTGTAATTTTCGGGGAAGTTGTTCCAGTAAATTTCCACACAAGCATCAGTTAGAACGCGTTGTCCAGCACATACAAAGGTACAAATCCTTCCTCACTGCACAGTATCGCCATGTATGGAATCAATATGAAGGAAAACCTTTACCTACGAGCTTTCTTCTGAACCCATTTGATTATAAAGATTTGTTTCTTCATTCATCTTTGCCATGGAGGAATTGCGAACTTGTAACCGGCACAGGAATTGTGAGAGAAATTTTGCTGCTTCCAGTTGGTGCCTCAAGAACTATATCGATGTCCACCATGCTACATTCAATGTACAACCACAAGGATCACTTATCATTCGATCAAATGATCGAGTTGAGTTTCATTGCATCATTCTACAACAGCCCAGTCATGGTATATACAATCTTGTCTGACTTTCAGTACTCTATGAGTGAAATTCACCCATGGTACCAATTTGCCGACAGTTCTACAAGGTTGCTAGGGGAAGGTGTTTATCAGGGAGGAATTGAGCCTAGGTTTCAATGCAGTTCCAATCGAAAATGGAATGCATTTTGTACCTCATACTGTGACTCCAATGGGTTGGTTGTGACTACCAACAAACATGTTGTCAATTTGAGGCTTTCAAAGATATTGTACATTGGTTATGATTTGATATGCTGGATGAATGCATTGAAACAATGCGGTGTTGAACATGCAGAAGATCTACCAATTGATGTAATACATACAAAAATGGAAAGTGCTGTGAAACGGATTCAATCATCATCTGGTATCAGTGGATTTGATTTTGGCAGATTTTACCTATCCCAATGGTTAACAATTATGATTGGTTTGGTACTGCCAGACAGTGGTATTCATTTGCTTCAACTCAACATTCCTTCAAAGGGAACGGCTTCATTCAATCATTTCTTGAATCCAACTATGAGAGACACAGCAAGTTCTAATGTCAAGCCAGTTCCAGTATGCGATCTAGATGCGATGATGAAGTTTGCGTCACAGGCTCTCCATTTACCTATATATCTTCGAACATGCATGGAAACACTTGGATGTGAATCTACTGGTCACCGTGAATTGAATATAAAGGATGTTTTTGTCAAGGACACATTATTGTTTGAAATTGAACAACAGAATGGAATTTCTCTTCACAAGTCAATGGATAGAACTTACTGGGAGGTGACACAGAAACCTAGCTGTATGTTTCGAATATTGAATGATGAATCATGCAAACATATTGAAGGGTAAGGGGAAGAACTTCTTATATTGTGTGAACTCTCTGTCGTTATTGGAATCTAACATTAACCTTTTTTCCAGACTATACAAAAACTATTCGCTTGCAATGAATCCGGTAATGGACTTAAGCTTCGTAGGCATCGAATAATGTATCTACGTATTTCAAATAATAGTAACATTAACTAATAACTATGTAAGTTTTATCCACATCACATACAAACATGACAAAATTGACTTGTCATATCATCTATCTAACGAATAGCTCTGTCTAACGATTCCACACTTATAGAGTACTGCCTTGACAAATGCATCGCCTGAGTCATGAAATTACGATCATCCAACATACTAGGATTCGACACCATCTGATTAGCAACATCAGCAATATCACATGAATGTTTTAGCGCTTCTTTGACCAATGACACGTGCTTGTCAACAAATGATCGGTTACGTTGACGAATGTTGAACTTGACAACAAGTGTTGATGTTGCTGGGTTATTAGCAATACTGCACATGAAGTTGTTCTTTACGCTGTTGTTGATGAGACATTTAGTGGCATTGTGCATATTGGTACCGGTCTGGTTAAGAAGTTGAATGAACTCTCCTTTGTACCCTACTCCACGTCCAATTTTGGTTCGACGAGGTCTACTATTTGGAACGGCAGTCAGCATTTGTTTCATCTCTGTTGACTTTCCATACTGGAGGTAAGCGGCGTGAACACAACAACGGCTCTCTAGATACGCAACACATGATCCCTCATAAAATCGCTGCATTGTTCCATCAGAAGAAATACCCATTCTGGAACACTTCACTTTGCATAAACTGTGAACCGAGTCAATGTAAAGATGTCATTCGGAATGCACAAACAGATGACTATTGGTGCCAGCAACAGATTTCTCGTAAGTTTCAACTCGGGTAGCAGTAACCATTTTTCCAAGGGAATCTTCGCTGTTGAGATACCATATGGGAGTACCTTCAGTGACAGTTCTTATGTCGATTTGCTTGTCAACCAAAGAACAGTACTGAGCAAACTTTATATGAAAGTTGGATTTCTTGTTGAAGATTTGGTTACTGTTTAGTATTGGGAATGTGCGACAAAGACTTGTTCGTTGGAGAGACATCATGTATATAGCCTTCGGAAGTTCTTCTGTGAGCATAGATCCTATGTTTTTCCCAATAGCACATAGACCATCAAATTTGGAGGTCCCTTTCAACTCTAATGTTGCCCTTTCATTTGCTTGATTTTGCGGAATGCATCCAGCAATACCAGATGATCCAACATACCACACGTTGAAGTATTCTTTGTTAATATATGATTTGAAAAAAACCTCAGCTAGCCTTTTTTCACCACGAGCCAACCAAGACTCTTTGGTTAATTTGGCAAGTGTGTCAAACATTGGTTTGGAAATGCATTGGTAAAGGCTTTGTACATCACTCGCTGCCGAACCCTGAAACCACTTCTTGTCCATACTGTGTGTGCTATAATCACCGTTTGCTTTGCCAATGAGGAATTTGCGGTGAATGTGAGGGAAGCATTGTAAGTTCACTGAGAATGGGAATGCAACTGTACACGGAGTTACAAATACTTCGGTGTGATCCGTTACTATTCCTCCTTCGAAATTAAAGTCACGGACACCAAAGAGCCCATCGATGAAACGGACAAGAACCAAGAGTCCTGCAGTGAAGTAAATTTCTTTTTCACTTGGGCAAAGAATGAAGAGAAATGGGCGGTATGGCCGTGATCCATCTTCCTTGGGCGCAAAGACTCCAAATGTCAACACGTGCCAGTCGTTGGAGCAGGTTCCATGAAATCCATCTGCAGATGCTGTTACTTGGTAGCTTAAGATTTGACATCGGACAACATTGTACAATAGAGACAAAGAAGAGAAACAAACAATCTTGTCCCAAACCTGGTCATCGCTTTTCTTACTTTGACCTTGGAGTTTTTGAAGATGTGCATAAAGATTTTTCTCAGAATTGCTAGCATTGTTTGGGGGCATGGAATTGGTTGAATGCAATATTGTCATCAAATTATATGCTTGTGAACGGATGTTAGAGATCCCATCACAGGGTGCAACGCGTAAGTATCCTTTGTCAAATAGAGATGACCCCCATTGTTTTAAATTGTCTTCCGACTTGATTGATGGATTGGGATGCTGTGGTAAAGTCAATCCCATCATTTGCTTGGTTTCAAAAAGATCTTTAAGGTTAGTGACATTTGAGGATCTGGTACCCAACATCCGTTCTCTTATAAACTGACGTTTTATCTTGTTCTTTAGTTTGTTTGCAAGCATGGACCTCAACTCAGGAGATGACACTGAGGGACTCTCTTCTTGAACAAGAGCTTTAAGAACCTCTCCTGCCATTGCTTTGGGTTTGAGCTTGGGATTATCTTTCATAACAGAGTTCAGAACCAGCGCATCTTGGGGAGAGACACCCCTACCATTTAGTGTTCCATCACCACCGCATGTACAATCACCAACAATGTTCACCTTTAGTGCAAACCATTGACCAATTCTTTCCTCTAAGTGTGCACGACAAAAACCTCGTTGAATTTTGGCGACAAAACACTGATATTCGTGGGTAGTCCCGTTGGGTAGGTAGTGCACATTGGGTTTCGATGACCTTTTGCGAAGCAACGGATAATTGGTTGTTATGAAGGATCGAGCTTTTTCAAGATTCTCAAAAGTACGCGATGGGGCAGTCTTCCAATTGAAGTTTGGCCTACGAGGTTTCAAACTATTCTTAGTTTTGCTTTTGGGTGGATCGATTGATTTACCAACACAAACTGAGGGCGAGGGTTTTGGCGGACTGCTTTGTTCCTTAGCCTTCGGGGCGGTTGAATTAGTGGGTGGCGAAAATGATAACTGTTTCCTAGCCGACAATAAACCAGAAGATGGTTGAAGTTCATGGTCGCAATGCAGTTGTTGTTTTTTGTTCTTTACATAAGCTGAAGACACGGCATTCTTGAATATCTGCTTTCGCGGTGATGCAATCGATAGGTTTTCGATGGTACGATGGTGCTGAATGAGTAATGCTCGATCAGGCGACACAGAGTCATTGGTGGATGTGGTATTGTCACCCTCAGCGGCAAGGGAGAGAAACATGCCCGCAGTAACAGGAGAGAGGTCTCCTGTATTGACAAATAATGAGGTAGCTTCGTTCCAAGCAAGACCGGTAGTGGTAGGTGTTGATGGTAGAGGACGATTGTCATCATTGACCTCATTCTCCATGGTTGATGGTGAGTCAACATCCATACTTCCTTGGCGGCGTCTGCAATTGTCAATCTATGGAACTGATGTTGTGAGGAGAAATATTGTAACATGAGTTCAGTCGAGAAACAAAGGAGCCATAGTAATAGAAGCAAGCCAGAGGGTATGTTAGTAAACATATCGCTAAGTATGAGTTCAACGGAAGAATAAATACTATGATATGGGCGGTTGGCGCCTGTTTTGGGAAATATCATTTCGTTAAGAAGGATGAATCAGCGATCCGTTGTGGACTAACAAGACAGTGTGACTGTTGCATCAATTATACTGTCATGAAAAAAAATGGATGACATATGGACAAATAAAGCGAGCCAGAATGCCAATGGATCGTGTAATGTAGTGGGATCATAATTGAAATGATAAGGTAAGAAAGGCGTGGAGAAAGGTACTCGTACATTATTTACCCCATCATTTGGTGACTAATCACTCATCATATTTTGTATTTCGTATTTTAGTAAATGATCAAAAGCAACCACAGTAAGCGAAAATAAAATGCCGATTGTAAGTGAAATTATATGGAGAATTGATGGGACCAATGAGCTATTATAAACTAGGACAATGATACTAACGAACAAAACTACTGCTATACCACAATCACAGACAAAGGCATTGGGCTCAATTAATGTACAACAGTCTTCAGGAGAAATTGGGAGTCCGACGGGTCATTCAACCGGTTCATGTAGCACTGGGCGATCCTGTTTAGATCGCCAAGAAACACCTGCTAGTGAACTTCCAGAGTGTGTGGAAAAGGAGTGTGGCGCTATGGAACAGCAACAAATCCACTTCGATGGACAAATGGAAGTTCTCCAGGGATTACATGATGGTACGGCGGAGGCTGTGGTGTATGACCAAAAATTAGGCACCGAAGATGAGGGGAAGAGTGATAAAGAAACCAGCAATATGAGTTCGGGTAAGGCAGACCATCAAAAAAGATTGAAAACGAACCACAACTCTGATAATGGCAAACATAACGGTATGACCCAATTGTTAACGTCAAACACGAAGAAAATGGAAGAAAACAACCATACAGGAAACGGCAGGGAAGGTAATAACCATACACAAAACAACACAAATGAAGATGAAGAAGACAGTTATGTCAGTAGTGATAGCAGCTTTGATGTGAACAATCCATATCCAACATGTCATAATTTTCCAACAGTAGTGAGAGAAGAGAACAAAAGAAACAAGGCGATCGACAGACTCATAGCAAAAGTAAATTGGACTGCACTGCAGTTAAAGATTGGTTCGCGTTGTATGCACATTCGTCATCACCAGACGAACATTGAAAACCTAGAAACGATGAGAAGGGTAATTGTTGATTCGGTGAAAACATTGGCTGAAACATTGGAGTCTTTGCCATTCGCCGAGTTGCTTGAAGCACAATCAACAGAGGAGGTGCAAAAAACAGGACATTACATACAAGACACACTCGTACAGGTTGGGGCGGGAATTACAATTGCAGGATGTTACACTGTCTTAATGGCGAGTAATCACCAAGGTTCTGATGAAGAGAAGGCGGCGTCGTACCATCTACGGAAAATTCTGAACCGTAACGAAGGTGAAGTTTGCGACGATTGTGGTCACAAAAATTGTAGTGGTTGTCGAGTTATGAAGGGTAGACGTAAAACTGGAAGTGTGATTCGTTAATTGAATGGAAAACAAAGGTTACACATGGAGGATATTGACGATGTGGTGAAATCTAATGGTAAAGGAGGAAGGACAAAGAAAACTAAGTAAAAGATTAGCTTAGGAAATACAGGTACGGAGAGGTGGTTGTCGTGTTTGGAAGGGATGACAAAAAACATGAAGTGTTATTGGTTTGTTGAATGGATAAAGAAGATACACGTGGAAGGTGATGAAGGATTGGTGATATCTGATTGTGGTGGCAGAATGAGAAAGGAACATAAGTAAAAGGTTCGCTAAAAGGTGTGGCGAAGAATATGCTTTGGTTGCGCAAGGTTGTTCTGCGGAAGGTTTGATATTTTTTGTAGTCATATAGTCTATAGATCATAAAAGTAAGATAGTACCTAAATTGCAAAAGTGTACGGTTGTACCTTTTGAAAGTGTAAAGTTGACCCCTGTCCGTCATCCCCGTGGACCGGGGTCAACTTTACACTTCCAAAAGGTACAAATCTACACTTTTGAAAATTAGGTAATATGCTACTCTTATGATATATAGACTGTATTAACACCAAAAATATCAATTGACAAATGATGGCATCCCGCTGCGGAGCGGAGTGAATTAGTAGCAGTTAATAGACCCCCACCCCCCGCCTAGTACTAGTACCGTGACCCAGTACAGCAGTGTTGTTCACCAGCAGAGGGGGGGCAAACCCACCAGAGGGGGACATATGGTTCACCAGAGCAAGTGCGACCCCAACCAAGTTGGCTCAAGTCTTAAAATGCTAGGTTCAATCTAAGCGTGGAGGATGGGTGTTTGGGCAGGAGGGCCAGTGGTGTTGAGTACACAACTCGAAATGAGGCCATGATGGGTTTGATCCTATCTTTAGTGGGTATTGCTAGGGTACGAAAAGTGTATGGCAACAGTGTACAGATGTACAAAAAAAATGTGAGATTGACCCGGTACCCATCCCCATAACCACTACAATATTATTGTGACTTCTTTGTACACATAGCCTTGGTCAGCTTGGTTAGGCCCACAAATGCATCCCTGGATTAATCCTTGCACACGCCATTTGAACTTGGTTAACTAAGAACTGATCTGTTTGTATGTTGAAAATGAGTTGACCAAGAAATCCAAAAGCTGGGGCAAAAGGGCAGTGTCAAGTTTGCTGGCAAACAAAATACCTCCCCATGGTGAACTGGTGGGCCTCTGATTGCAGAAAGGTCACATCTAGTATTTGCTGCATGAAAAGAGACATATTGACCTCTAGTAGTAACAATCATAAATTCCATATGATTAATTTACTATGTGCGCGATAGCCTCAGTAGCAATTCCTACTATAGGTACTGGATGTGAAATGCTTGCAGTTCATTCGTGTGTTGGTGGGTTAAGCAGACCTAGTGGGGGTTCTGGGAAACTCCAGTCTGCAGTTGTTTTGGCAGGTTGGGGAGTCCGGTCCCGGATTAGATTGCTTTGCCCACCACACACACACCGGCGCACAGCTTTGGCTGTTAAGCTTTGGCTGTTAAGCTTTGGCTGTTAAGCTTTGGCTGTTAAGCTTTGGCTGTTAAGCTTTGGCTGTCAAGCTTTGGCTGCTAAGCTTTGGCTGTTAAGCTTTGGCTGTTAAGCTTTGACTGGTAAGCTTTGACTGTTAAGCTTTGACTGTTAAGTTTTGGCTGTTAAGCTTTGGCTGTTAATCTTTGGCTGTTAAGCTTTTTCTGCCATTGGGCCACAAGCCACAGGGTGGGAAAGACTTGAAGAGGAACCTGGGAAGGGACTTGGAGGAGAGTAATGGAGAGAAGATTCATCTGCAGAGATGAATCAAAGAGAGCTGCCGGCTGGTGTGGTGTCCGAGGGGACCCATTCATCTGGCAGGAAGGAGTATGTTCCATTGTTGAACATGAGGGAGACAAGGTTTTTGAATATGAGGAGGGACTGGTGCTGGTGCAGGTACCTCATCATACAGTCACTATGCCAACTGGCAGGGAGCTTGATGACATTAGAGTCACACTTTCCTTGCAGAAGGGCCATTGCACCACCAGCCTGGAGTGGCCGGGTAGAGATAGTGGCAGCAGGCACAATGCCTATAGTAGGGTAAAGAGTATGTGCGTAGACCTGCATTGACATGGTGACAGTCTCAGCCCAGACTGGAGTCAGGACACCATTAGAGATGTAACTGGCTAGCCTTAGGGCTGTACTGAAGGGTGAGCCGCTGGCGGTGCAGCAGCGGTGGAGGACTTGATGAGCACACACTGCTACAGGACAGCAGAGTGAGTTCCCCCTTCTAGCATGGGCCACAACCTCCCCCTTGTCCCCATTCTTCTGAGTGATGAAGGTGAGGGTGACAGAGGCAACAGCCTGTAGCTCATGGACAGGGCCAGTGTGCTGGAGGATCCTGGATCCAAGATAGAAGGAGACGTCCTGAAGGAGGAAGGCTTGGTCATCCCTGATGTTACCTGTGTATTCACCGGGGCATAGACAGAAGAAGGCTATGCAACAAATCATATTGGCAATAGCCTGTCATGCTGGAGAGGGGGAGCCGTAGTATGCAAATCTGAGTGCATACATGACAAGGGTAATTGGAACTGGTTTGACTCTAGAAGGAGCTGAATCCAGCTTGGCATACCTTTTGAACTGGGCTGTTAGCCTGAAGTCCAAACCCCCTGTGGACTTGCTTCTGGGGTCTTTGGTTCCCATGTGGGGGGCCAGCATCTGTCCAGCTGACCTGATGGTGTCCAATTCAGTGCGAGATCAGAGGGGCTTGTTGCTACAGGACAGTTGGCCATCGCAGAGTCTTTTTGCAAAGACCCGGAGGATGGGGATTGGATCTATAGTAGATTGGCGGAGTGGGTCAAAGCCTTGAGACAGCCAGAAGTGAACCCATTGCTTCCAATGGGCCTCCTTTCTTCTGGCATAGAGTTTAGTAACTGAAGATTGCATGGTCTCCTGGATAGAGTCAAGGTCAGAGCAGAAAGCATGGGAGGCCTCAGGGGGCATAAGATCCAGGGCAAGTCCTGTGGATAGTAAATGTTGAAATGGTGAAGCAAAGCAGTGTCAGAGAGATCGGATCAGGAGAGTAGATCAGCTAGGTGGTTGACCGGCCCAGGGATGTAGTCTCTGAGGGGTAAATATTCTTTGTGTAGTCTTTGGTGCAGGGATTGGATCCTCAGGAGATAGGCAGCGGGGCCTGTAGTGGTAGTAGCTCCTTTCCTTTGCCAGTACACTGTAGCAGTATTATCATAGCAGTTGTGAGTGGTGCGTGCATTGACACAGGCTGCATGGGCAAGCACATCATTATGAGCAATAGATCCAGCCAGTTCCAGTTCACTGTTGTTGATGGTGCCTTCGGGGTTGTGGAAGCTCACTAACTGATCCAGCACCCATTGGGGGGGGGGGGGGGACCTATACATGCGGGGTTGTACATTCCTATTGTGGAGGGGGACAAAGTGGATTCCCCCATACAGGTGCCAGATGCATCACAGGGGCTCGTGGTGACAGGGAACATGTCTGGCACTAGCTCAGCAACAATGGTAGTAGGTCAGTTGGAGATCTCATTGGCCAGCCACTTGAAGTCTTAGAGGAAGCCATGTACTCTTTTGGTGAGCCTGATTCTTTGCCTGCCTGGCTCTGTGTGGCAGAAGGCCTCTTGTAGGATGGAGAAGAGGCCCAGTGATCCAAGGATGGCTAGGGTCATGGACCGGAGCTCACCACAGATTTTGTGGCATTGTTGGATTGGGACATGCCTCTGGGTAGGTGCAATTGAATGAAGGATGTTCTTGTGGAGCCGTTGGTCAATGTGATTGTCCAGTCGGTCCTTGGTGTAGGCGTGTTGATGCTGGCATTCTTGTAATGCCAAAGCCCCCTCGACACAGGGATTGGTCTGGTTGACGTCTAGCCTGTCTCTGGGATGGTCGTGTTGGTGCTTGTATTCCTGTGGTGGAATGGTTTCCCATTCCTGCAATGGAATGGTTTCCCCAGTGCAGAGCTTGGTTTGGGCTGTAGGGATTGGGGGCTCGGCCCTGGAGGTGGTATCAACTAGTAGGGGATTGGTCCTAGACAATGTTTTGACTAGGGGATCCGTCCTAGGCAATGTGGTGGCCCCTCTTGCTCTAAGTAGCAATGGGGTAGATGTTGGTGTTCTTGCTGTGGAGGGTGTTGGTGCCCCCGCTGCTGCCCCTGCTGCTGCCCCCGCTGTTGTCGCTGCTGCTGCCGCTGATGTTGTTGCTGGTGTTGCTGTGGGGGGTATTGTTCCCCTCTGCTCCTGCTCCTGCTCCTGCTGCTGATGGTTTGATTTTTGTGTGACTTTCGGTTTGCATGTAACAAAGCACATACAACAGTTGAGGAGAATCAATAAGTGTGACACGCGTGTTCTGTTTTTGGGGCTTACCTAATTCATGTGAGATTTGTATTTCTGGGTAGATAATTGCTGGTTAGATAATTGCTGTGTACTTATGGTCCCCCCTGGGCTTAGGCTGATTGGGGAGGGCTCGACACCATTTGGTTGCAGATGGCACTTGCCATCTCTTCAGCAGGTGTATGCCTCTTGGCATCATTCCCAGAATTGGTCCTGCTTGTTGGTAGTTGCGGCCACGTGGCCATATATGTGCTTACAGCCACTAAAACAAACCCCTTTGATATGCCACTAGTGGCATCGTCCTTTGCCATCAGAGCATGTTAGGGGGCCTTTGCCCTTGTCTCTCATAGACTGGACTGCTTCTCTGGTTTTTGATGCATACACCTTCTTAACAATGGGATGATTCCTGTCCTTAAGTCGCGAGTCACGATTCAAGGTGCCTACATTAGACACATTGGGAAGCCAGTTGAGGTTTTGGGTCGTGCAGAACCAATGTATATTGTCCCCAGAGTCAGGGGAGGGGATGGTGAAGTTGGATTTCCATTGTTCCTCCAGCCACCCTCTGACAAAAATTTGAAAGTAGTGTACCACAATGGCTGATGCGATTCTTTCCCCATTGGCAATGGCTCTGCAAAGGGGCATCTGCTGCATCTCAAGCCAGAGGAGTCCCATCTGGTAGCTCTTCACTATAGCATGTGTGACGCCAATGATAGTGGCTAGCGCAGCCAAGTAGCTCTCCAGCTGAGTGGTGGCTTCTGTCCAGTCCAGAGGGACGTAGGCCTAGGTGCGTTGCAGCTCTACTGAGTCCTTCAGGGTAAGGGAGTTGCCCTCTGTGGGGATAATGGTGTCATACGCTGCAACATTGGTGACTGCTTCTTGTTCCTGCTTTAGTGCACCGGCCGACCCGCCAGGAGGAGTGAAGGCTAGTAGTGGGAGGATACCATCTGCCACATCAAAAGGGTTGGTGCCGTGGAAGTTACAATCTTGGAACCTCTTAAGAACGACTGCCGTGGTGGCCAGGGGAGGTTGGATCCCTAGTTCATTGGCTCTTGAGGCAACTTGACTCTGGAAGATGATGTGTGTTTTTTCATGCTTTCTTCTTTTCCGAGCCCAGGCTGGGTAGATTGGAGGGAGCCCCCCCTCTTCCTCCTTTTCACAGAGCATTAAGAGATGCTTGGTGTACAGGAAGCAACCTCCACACTTCAGCAACAGTGTGGATCTTGGCAGCCTCAACCCGCTTCCGGTCTAGGTCCTAGAATCTTAGTTTTAACTGATGACAATCTGTGAGGGCTGTGACAGCAGCCATAAGGGAGGGATCTCCCACAGGCAGGGAAGGTATCTCCAGCCCAGGCAGGTCCTGGTGAAGGACCTTCCTCTTCATGTACACAAGCAGGGAAGGCTTGGACCAGAACACCAGGCCTGGCTCAACACTCATCAAGGATCACTGTAGCGTTGGCTGTGGTGTTGCGGGTACTGGCGGCTTGGAGAGTGACCAGAACAGGGGCATTGATCTCCAACAGTCCGTGATGCAGTAAGTGGGAGTGGACGATCTGGAAGGCTTGCCTGGGGTTGGTCCTTTCCCCAGTACAACTGAGGGGTGAACTCAAAGGAGAGGAAGAATACCTCGTGGGCTTGGAGCATCTCAGAGTGTCCCCCAACCTCCTAGACAAGGGGAGTGGGGACGTAATTGTGGTGTGCGTTGGCTGTTAGCATAGCAAGAATGTGGTGCTCTAGCAACAACAACAACAGCACTCATCGTGTGGAGGCAGTAGTAGTCTTTGCAAGTGTCTCGGTATCCACACGGACTAGTAGCTCACCAACATCCCCTTCACCAATTGGACCAGGATGCAAACGCTGTTTACTTCTTATTCTTCTACCAGCACTATTGCTGTCTACTTATTCAAGAACCAGCACTATTGATTAGGAGCAACAAAAAAAGTGAGCTGTACTACTAGTATTCTTGGCTTTTGCTGGAGGGACGACGATCCTTTGCCACACACTTGTTGTTTAGGCTAGCCTGTATTTTTGGCATGTATTTCGATCGCAGATGCGTCTTTAGATTGCAAATTAATACCACGAGCTACGGTAGTAGTAGATCCGGTGATGCAGTGATACAGTGAGATCTTTCGTAGCGTACGCATGTTGGATACGCAAGGGTGTTTTCCAGTCTGGCCTTCATCCGTATGGGGTTCCACGTGGTACTACAGTTCCTTTCAACCCAATAATTGATATGCACACGTACATTGCAATGGTGTTTTTTCGTGCTTTCTTCAATCGCTTCGAGGATTTGAATTTTTGTACGGTACGTACGCAGCGTGTCTACCGTACGGTACCTAGACTTTTTGTTTGATTGGCTTCGTCTTCGCCGAGGCGCCAAGCCACATTTGTTGAGTACTCGTAACCATGTCGAGATTGTTGTCATGCACGGTTTTAGCCGTCATTCTTATTTAAGCTTATAGGTATACTATCAGGAAGCTACCAGGAAGCTACCAGAAAGGTACGGTAACGGAATCCCAGTAGCTTTTCGGTAGTATCATGTTGGGTAAAGATAGCACACGTGTTTTTCAGTTCTTGATAGCTGCATAAAGCTACAAGGATGCAACTGGAAAGCTACCAGGATTACTGGTAGCTTATAACAAGGGAAAGCCAAAAACAAGTATCGGGCCGGTACGGTAGGTCTTACTTCGTATTATTGTAAAACGGGATGCGCGGTTGAATTTTTCACTGATTTGACTTTACTAAGTAACTCGAACCGTCCCAAAATATTTAGACAGTGTCCGAAACTTAACGTTATTAGTCAAAAAATGTCAATACTCAAGGGGATATGAGCGGTTCTCTTCTTGTATAATCATTTCGTACTATTGAATACTTCATGAAGGGTTGGATGATAAAAGTATTGTTGTAACTGCCATGAACTACATTATCCGATGGAGTTCGTAAAAACTACTTACAGAACTTCAGCAAGTATACCGGTAGCATTATCTTGTTTGACAATCTTGATTTGCGTTGAACTGTTATAGTCGACGTTTTTTCGAAGGACAGCCAGCGTTTTTGGGAAGGTCCGAAACGGTTGGGAAAGATCCGAAACGGTTGGGAAAGATCCAAAACATGCAGGGCATGTATTATTTTGGGTGGGCGCATAATTTTGATCAGCATAGCTCCACGCGAGCTGGAACGTGCCATGTGTGACCAGCAGTTTTTCGTGACCAATAAATAATAATAATAATAATGATACTCCGTACTCGTACGGTATTTGTTTTCCCATGCCAGTGGGTTGACTCCGAGCGGTCTAGATTAGACCGTAAGTTGCAGGACATGGTTTTTGTTGGTGGCGGCCTCCTCATCGTTGTTCGACCAGCCCCTCAAGAGTTGGGACGTGTTGCGTTGTGTTGCGTTCTGTTGTGCTGTGTCCCTTGTCACCAGCCAGCATCCTTCGACACGACCAGCCACCATGATCGGACCCGGGTGCCGATCTGTCTAATTCTTCTTCTTCTTCTTCACCGCCATTGCTCCCGAGAGAGATGAAAAGGTAATCGCTGTGGCGGCTCGGAGTCGGAGTCGGACTTGCACAGAGCATAACACCGCACGCCCATCGGCGATTAATGCATTCCGTAATCAAGCTGCGATGCCGATGCCGATGCCGATGCCGATGCCGATGCCGATGCCGATGCCGATACAGGCACAGGCACGGTACACCTACCGGGACAGCGACCGAGGGCAACACAACACAACACAACACAACACAACACAACGACTTGGACAAACAGTTCGTGTTATGGAAGCCGAGCATTGTTTGTCGCGCAGGTACGGTAGATAACAGCGGTCTCTGTTGTCGCCATGAACCGAGCTGGGCTGGGCTGGGCTGGGCTGGACGCGCTTGAAAACCGGATGCAAATGTCGATCCAGCAGAAAGGGATACTTCGTGCTACCGTACAGTGGGGAGATACGCATTGCAGCAACAGCATGTCGATGATTTTCGAACTAGCTCGATTCGTGGAGTGGATTCGGTTCGGTTCGATTCGGTTCGATTCGGTTCGGTTCGGTTCGATTCGGTTCGATTCGGTTCGATTCGATTCGATTCGATTCGATTCGATTCGGTTCGATTTGAGGAATAGAATAGAACGAGACGGGATGGGATGGGTCCATTCAGATTGGTTACTACAATTGCTGTAGATGAAGATGAAAGTGCTGCTGGGAACAGTCGTTGCACGAAGGGAAGCTCATACAATATCACAACCGACAGACAGCAACCGAAATCTCGTCTCCGAGGTTTGTGAAAAATCGACGAAGGATACCGATTACATGCCGGTACGGTGTGGTGTGGTAACATTCAACATTGGAACAGATTGCCGAAACAATCAAATTGCCAGCATTTGTTATGATCCTCGAGCAATTAGTAGACAGGAAAAAGATAGATTCGTGTCATGGCATGTCAAACTTAACGAAGACATCGTAGCACAATTGGCAAATAAAATACGAACGTAATACATTTTAGTAATTATGGTTTTACAATTTCGAGCAACTATTCAATACATGCAGTACACGCGCAACGACAATAATCAGTAATGGGACACGAAGAAACCTCCCGTCGGTTGTGGCGGCACGCACGTCGAGGCCCTCGACGGGAACTGCTGTCCGACCCACAACAACGAGACATCCCGGGGTGCTGCACTGCACTGCACTGCACTGCACTGCACCGACCGCGACTCCGACTCCGACTCCCACGAACGATACACTTTCTCCCACCGCTGCCGCTCTTTTTATTCCTCCCACGAGAAGCTAGTTATGCAGATTATTTAGATCCTTTGCTTCTGCTCTCAGAAGCAACAATCCTTACCGCAGGCCGCAGGGGTCGAGGAAAATCTGATCCAATGCTAGAAAAATAATGTGATTCATTATTATTATTATTATTTCTTAAATACCCCCAGTAATCAAATTACGAACGAAAAGGCTTTCTCGAAACAAAAATTGCACTTGCGTGGGCAGACTTCCCTCACCAAAACCTTCCTGTTGTTGATCTTTGTTTTGCATGTGGGTTGATCCTGCTTTCCAACCATTCTACACTTGAATTGCCCCAGAAATGTGTTGTGCTTGTTAGCTTTGATCACGAACCTTGGTTTGTCCTTGCAGGTACAGCGAATGTTGCAAACTCCGGGGCAGGCGCTCTTTACAAAACTTTTCTTGCAGAACTTATTCTTCTTCTTGTATTGAAACCTTTCCACATCGGAGCATTTCAGCCCTCTGTGGACCCCACCGCTCCTATTTTTGCACAAATCAACGAAACATGATTCATCCGAAGACTGACACCACGATCCGGTTCTTACATCGGGATCGTTTGTATTTGGGCAACCGCTTCCACGAAACATGGATTTCACAGATATGTTACGACGAGTCTTGGATCGCCATGTCGCTAGACACTGATCAAAAGAAGATGCATTGTAAAACATATTGTTCATGCGTCTCGCACTTGATACATCCCACTCATCAAGAGGCTGGTTGAAAGATAATGCATTGTAAAACATATAATTCATGCCTGTCACACTTGACACATCCCACTCAGCAAGAGGCTGGTTGAAAGATGATGCAGAGGTAAACATTGAGTACATGCTTCTCACATTTGACACCTTCCACTTACGGATAGACTGGTTGAAGGACCGTGCATCGTAGAACATATAATCCATGCGTGTCACACTTGACACATCCCACCCATCAAGAGGCTGGTTGAAAGACAATGCATCACGAAACATGAACTCCATGCCTGGCACACTTGACACATCCCACTCATCAAGAGGCTGGTTGAAAGACAATGCATAGCGAAACATAGCATACATGCGTGCCACACTTGACACATTCCACTTATCAAGGGGCTGGTTGAAAGACGATGCATATTCAAACATACCCCACATGCCTGTCACACTCGACACATTCCACTCATCAAGAGGCTGGTTGAAAGACGATGCATTGGCAAACATATAGTCCATGACTGTCACACTTGACACATCCCATGTATTGACATCCTGGTTGAAGGACCGTGCATCGTAAAACATATAGTCGGTGCGTGTCACACTTGAAACATTCCAATCATCAAGAGGCTGGTTGAAAGAAGTTGCATCAGAAAACATAGCCCACATGGATGTCACAATTGACACGTCCCAGCAACCAAGTGGTTCATTGAAATCAGAAAAATGAAATGCGAAGTCCATCGAAGTTAATGTTGACACATTCCAACAATTCAACGGAATGCCAACGAGCTCAGATGGGCATTCATCGGTTTCATTATCATAACAATGTTCAATAAAAAACCCAAGTCCTGCAGACAATTCAATTTCGGGACGCCCATGCTCACTGCAATATTCTGCGCAAAACGCATCGTGCGGTTGAAGATGACGATCCACTTCTTCCCTGTGCGACGAAGAGAAACGGTCCTGGACTGTGTTGTCGGTTACGTGTACATCTACAGCAGCAGACCGACCCAGAAAAATTACGGCAAAAACAACAATTAAGGATCCCATGAGCTGGTTGAAGCAAAACGAAACATGTAAACGAGTTAGAGTTTTCGACCATTGTGAGCTTGGTATTAGCTAACAACGCTGAAACCGAAGCGTCAACGACCGCGCGAGGACGATGGTGACGATATCGACGTCGAAGGATATTGACGTAACAACGTACAGGTGGACACTTTCCTCCGGGGTGGATGTTGACATCGACATCGACATCAACTATCAACAGAAAGGACAACTATTTCGATGTATGTTGGCGTTGCCGTTGTATCAACATGCACTTACAAAGTCAGAGTGACGAGATTCGTATGAATTTCAGATCAAAATTATGTGCTTCACATCTGCCTCTGGAATTGCTGTAACTCGTTGGGAAAAAATGGAAGCATCGCGGCTCCGTTGTGTTTTCCTTTGAATGGACGGTTTGTCTAAGCATGATACATCTTGACATTTTTGATATTTTTATTTTAAATCTTGATACTTTTAGATCTATCAATGATTCGTAAATCTAAGACCAGCATAAACAATTTGATTAAGGTACCATTTAAACCATATTTTCTAATGGGTTCTACGAAGCACACAATATACATCACGTACCTTGTGCCCTAGGTTCGCGAGTCAAAGTTATGAATCCCGCGTGCCACGTACCGTACCGGTTGTTCTGCCTCTTGTGCCTCACGGCTCTCCGGCAGAATTTGATGATACCGTACCAATGTCAGTAGAACCCCGGATGTGACCATCGGAAAGGCCCAGATAACCAGGGCACACAGCCAGCCAGTCTTGATGGAGTTGATAAACAAATTGAAGGTTGGGTGCACGTAATTTACCGGTACTGTACCGTACTATTGTAGTCTAACTCGTGTTTGTGCGATTTATTTACCGGTATGTTTGAGGTGCAGATTTTGCTATTTTTTGTGCCAACCATGCGTAAGATGCGGTACGTCCTCGTCCTCGTACACACTGGATTTGAATTTTCATGGTGTTTTTCCATGGTGTGCGCGCATCGTGGCGCACCCCCTTTCTAAATCAGGGGTCGTGTTAAATTTCTAAATTATGACCCCTGGGCCCTGCCAACACAGGGGTCATAATAATAAAGGGTGCGCCTCGACCGCACTGACTGTAAGAAACGCCGTTCAATCTATTTTTCCCCTCGTCACTACGCGTTTACACGTGTAGTCCGCTAGATATTCTTACTAGCAGTATTCAGTGATTTCAAGTATTAGTATTTAGATTTGTGAGCAATTACGTGTAAGATGACCTCTGAGATCGAACCTCTATCGGTGCTCTATTACTGTTAGCGATTCAGCGAGTCGGCTCGCTTATTTGCCTGTTAGTCATACGTGTGTGTTATCTCATTCGTGTGTATTCCCGAATGTTCGTACGTCTGTACGTTTGCTACCGGCGCTTTTCTAGAGTCCCCGTGTCTTCGTACTCGTACTGTTAAGTACTTGTAGAAGATACCTTAAGGGCCGGTCCCTTATTTGCACCGCCACATACATCTCCTACATAAGGAGAATAGCTTTACCCCACCCATAAGTTTAGTGAGTAGATCTGCAATATTAGTTTCACCGGGTTCCTTTCCAATCCGGATAATCTTTCCTGCAATGCATTCGCGTGCCTTATGGTAAGCAATGCTGTTATGCTTCTTCTTACAAGGGCTTTCCGGGTGTGTTACATTCTTAACAACCGAGTCATTGTCACAATACATGTTGGTTGGTCCTTCTATAGGTATGTCCATCATTCTGAGCTTATACCGTATGCCTTCTACCATTTTGATTGCGATCTTGAGTGCCACAATCTCTGAGCCAAACGTGGATGTTTCAACAGTTGTTTGTCTCTTAGAGAACCATAGGATTGGTGCCCTGTTAACAAAGATGATGATTCCCGTATGAGACCTCCTAGTAGCCTTGCAACCAGCATGGTCGGCGTCCACGAAACATGTGGTAGTTACGGAGTTTCCTCGTGGCTCGGGCATATCCGGAGGAATTAGTTCCCCCGCTTCCGGATAGAATTCGGCCCAGTCACATTCATGGAAAACTGATTCATCAAGTTCTGGGATGGAACAGTCAAACACCAACTTTGATTTGCTGTAATTCTTTAAGTATGCAAACAAATGAAACAATTGGTTTAGATGTCCTTCTCGGGCCTGTGCAAGATACCGGGACATAAGTGAAACAGGCATTACAATATCTAGCCTTCCGAGTTCACATATCCAACGGAGTATACCTATTAAACCCTGGTAATAGTTCTGTTTCTCCGGACCAAGTTCTGGTGAGGCATCGATTTCGGGCCTATACCCAGTTGCCAATGGTGATTTTGCGGATTTTGGGAGTACCTTGAAGGCATATTGCCCCCTACTCAATTCCTCTTCAACAGACTTAACGGCTTTGGAGGTATACTTTGTTGAGGACATGGACCAGTACTCGGCCCCATCAACAGATGTGTTACCAATATCCGCCCCTAGATAGAAAGTGGGTGGTTCAACAGTTCCATCCTTCAGTTTGAACTGTCTTTCGATTGCATCCATTTGGAACTTTGGATCCATCCCACATACAAGGATGTCATCCACATATGCCACGCAATATTCGTAATATGCTGAGCCATCTTTCTTTACGGCCGGCCGCATATATACATCTGGATCCGCCTTGCAAGACTTATATCCAAGTCCCCTTAAGTGCTCAGACAGATGAGATCGAAATGATGCGCCCGCTACTGGTAATCCATACAGAGCTCTCACAATTTTGCAGGGCCTTCCACATAACTCCGGTGCAAATCCTTGTTCCAGTGTAGCCACTGTGTAGTACTTTTCCTTAATTGGTGCGGTTAAGTATGCATTTTGGATGTCAGCACTTAAGACCTCAAGGTCATTAAGTGCAGCAACTAAGAAGAACATCCGAACCGAATCCCTGCTGGGCACGCTTGAGTATGTATACTCCCGTGATATTTCGGGCACTTTATGCCCATCCCCAACGAGTCGGGCCTTCCGAGTTAACTCTATCTTCACATCAAATACCATGTGCATAGTGATTTTTGTATGTGCCACCGGTACTTTGTCCTCATCATTGAACTCAAAAGCTATGAAATTGTTCTTCATTTCTTTTGCAATAGCCCGGGCCCAATAGTCACTGCCGGATTCCTCATCTATCCTTCTTGCTTCAGCAATTGTTTTTGGTAGTCTAACCCCATACTTATGGGATTTGGTCCAATATTTGGTCTTGGCGCTGGAGATAATCCGGTCTTTCTTCCGAATTACCCGATAGGCCCACCACTTGAAGGCTGGCTCATCTATTATGCCTTGATCCTTGGCAAACAGGGCCGTTTCGACGGGGAAACTTTCCTTCATGTCACTTAACTTTGCCCAAGAGGAAGTTCCATCTTTCCAACTGACCAGGATTCTCCACCCTTTGGTTGTCGGCTTAGTCCGAGTTTGTCCGGACTTAGTAGTGATAGTTGCCTGTTGTACTGTCAGAGCCTCTTTATCCTTTTCATAGTCAAGTAGCTCGTTCAGAAGACAATACATGCGCCCTTCATCGTCCACGGAGGAATAGAGATTCTCCGCGAGCACATTTGCTGTGTAGATCTCAATGGATCCGTCCGGCATAGAAACCTCGTAGGACCTTGTATCTAGGAGTGGGTTGTTATTCTTTTCTCCGACTAGGATTCCGCTTGCGTCCCTGTACCGGTTATTAACCGTACCGCGAATCCGTTGGTCCCCTATCTGCAATAGCACTTGGCTTCCAAGGTACTCATCAAGATTGTCGGTTAAGTCATCAATGTCCGGGGAAGACGCCTCTGGCTCAGCCATAAGTACCTCGTCCTCACCCTCATATTTGCCATCAAATAGGCCCAAGGGTGGTTCCCCTAACTCGTTTTCCAGGTAAGTATCCGAGGGCTTTGCCTCATCGCCGATCTTTTCATTAAGTAGCTTGTTGTGTTCCTCTAACTGCAGGATAGTGTCTGGGTGTTTCCATTCCACTTCAGATATAGGCCGTGTGCCGTTTGTTATGTGTACCTTTCCGGTCTTATACAATACGTAGTGACAATCGCCACCTCCATAAGTATCTCCGCACGGTCCCAGCCATCGTCCGTATTTCTCCGACTTATCCTGTAGGTCGTACCACCGGATGAAATCGTACCAATCGTGTATCATGTATGGGGTTATATCCGGAGTATATCCATGGACTAACTCAAACCCCGTTCTTCCCATCGCAGATGGGTCCCCAGATGCGGTGTTACTTAACCTTCCGGCCGCCAACATTCCACAAAAGGCCCAGCACCTCCTCGGGCTTCCTTTCTTAGAAGTCATTAATCGTATTGATCTCCTTAGGTCCCCTGCACTGTGTTCTGCCGTATTCTGCCACCAACAGTGGGGCTGTATGTAGGTTTGGCGTATGCGATACTCCGATCGAAGTTTAGTCCATCCGGTGCTGTGTGTCTCATGATTTCCTTGGGCCTTTGCCCCATCGGTGACAAGGTGTTCCGGTATTCCTACCTCGTTTATGAAGCAAGATAGTCCGTCGTGGCATCGTTTCTCCCCTCTTACTGGATAGAATGCCACATATCCTTTCCCATTGGTAAAGATCTGTGCGTCAGTATCATTCCGAATGATACTCGGTACTTTGAACTTCATGGTATCAGCGAACCACCGACCCTTAAGTACTTTTCTGTTTCTCCACTTTTGGGTCTTTAGCCTTCGGGTGATTGGTTGTGTAAGGTTTCTTATGCCTTCCTGGGTAGTGACCTTAATCGTTTCTTCGGCCCTCTTAACACTGATGTTCCACATCTTTGCAATGGCCTCTGAATCATATCTGTCCACTTTCTCCGGAATCCTTATCGGAGGTCCCCATTGTCCGCGGCGGATAAATGATCTCTTCTCTAGGGAAGTTTCCTTATCTATCACATCTTGTTGGCGGCGGAGTAATTTCCTTTCTTTTGTCCGAGCTTTTGCTTCCTTTTGGATGGCAAGTTCTTCCTCTGTTAGGGAAATCGAAGTTTTGGTTGAAGTAGCTGAAATTCGGAGTATCTCCGAGCTTTCTCTGTCCCCGGTACTCTTAACAAAAGCTGAGTGTAACCGGTCGCCAATCTCTTGTTGATTATACCCCGGCCGTTGAGTACGGGTTGTACAGATTTTCTGTAGGTATCTGAGGCGATAATCCTTGTGTTTCACATTGATGAGTATAGGGTTGTCTGTGGAGCGTATCCAAGATTCAGTTGTCCCAGTCGGTCCTCCTCCAGAGAGGGCGGCCACTACTCGTGGGAACGACGCGGTTGCTGCTTCTTCATCTTCTCTGAAGTGGGGGGCGTATGGGTCCCAGGTATGAGTGTCGGTTGCAAGGACTTGGTCACATGTATCGAGTTCCCGGCGTGTCGGCTTCCGCGTGTCAAAGTATGACAGAACACCATCAACTAACAATGGTATTGCCAATTCGAAACCGTCAGCCCGAAAGATAAGACTGTGACTGGAAGAACTGCAGTATCTTCTTGGTATGTCTTCAACCACATTCAAATTGCATTCTCTGATTTGGTTCGGGCATATCAGACTGTGCTGCAATGATTCTCCGAAATAGAGGGCCTGTCCGAATACCAATATGTATGTGATACCGTCCGTTGGGTCTGTCCAAGCAGTAGCACAACGGGCAATAGGAACATCTTTCATTGGTGAGTACACGTCTGAAAATGGAGCAACATCAGCAAATGTCATGATAGAATCCAGTGAATCGAGTAATACCATGTTAGATCCAGCTGCAGTCGTGTCTGCATGGCTATCCAGCTCGCAACGTCCTGGCTTAACACTGGATGACTAGGTCATCTCTTTGAGATGGACTATCGGCCGGCCTACCCGAGGTTCTATCTTAAGGCCCCGGCCGGCGAATCAATTTCCATTCCCGTTTCCAATGTGGCTGTGGCAGCCAAACTGGTTCCCAGCTGAACTGTGGTTATTGGGAGGGTTTGCAGCTGTGGCTGCTGCCACTTTTGATTGTTGGTTGCCCCCGCTATTGCTTGCATTCCTTGCTTGTTTTAGCGCTCGGACTTTTTGTTGCTGCTCTTGAGACATGCTTAACCATACTTCTTGTGGATAGAACTTGCATTCAACGGGCCCTTTATAGGTCCCTGGTTGTGCCTTTGAGCCACCACTATTGTTGTTGTTGTTGTTGCCTTGTGGCTTGTTGGAAGAGAAGTTGCCGCGTTTGTTGTCACCTTTCCTCTTTTTGTTGTTAGTGAAGGCTGACACATTCCTACCCCTCTTTTGTGGTTGATTCTGGAGTTTCTTTACTCCGAGCATTCGAGTAAGATACGCCGAGGCTTTCTCAAAATTTGCGTAATAGTCCAATTCTTCTGTTATTACATTTGGGATGGATTGTTCGAGTCGTACATCTTGTAGGGATCGTACGAAGTCGTACACAAACTGATCCCCAGGTGGGAATGCGCCGTATCTTATCAAGGTTTGTTTTGCATCATGCCATAGCCTTTTGTGCCTGTCAAAATTGTAGTGTTTGGAATCCCCTGTGTACACCGATTCCCGGATAAACTGCCTTTTTGCTTCGACAATTAGCTTTACGTTGGTTGCCTCATATGCTTGAGAGTAGAGGGCAAAGTATGCCTTTCGGCCGTCACCCCCTACCCCGTTTTTGGTCCCAAAGCTTTGTATATAGGACCAACCGGGTCCGGATCCCACCAGCTTAAACAATATCCCCCAGAGAGTATTGTTGTCTTTAGACCAATGAGAGTTGGCGTGAATCGTGCATCTTATTGCATACTCAGTCCAGTCAGAATATGTGTCATCTGGGCCCGATCCGACTGTTCCACACCTGTCGGTTTCTCCGACTGCAGATTGTTGTCTTATCGTGTAAAGTAGGGATGTCTTGGTGACACCCCTCTTATGCCGTAGGTATTCACGTAAGTTCTCATCGAATTCCCTGAACTTTGACATCGTAGTCAGTTTGTCGGGTAGTGTTAGATCCTTAACGGCCGTATTTTCATCGTCCTCCTTTGTAGATCTCAACCGTTCCCGTGTATCCATCTCGGCCGTCGGGTCCTTGATCCAGTCCACTTCGGTGGCCGTTGCGCCTATCATAGGCTGGAATTTGATCCAAGCCACGAACAGCTTCAGTCGATCGCCAAATGCCCTTCCAATAAAGACTTCCTGTGGATCCGGGCATAGATGGTGTTTTGCCTTGGTTAGCGACCCTAGAGTGGACTTGATCCCTTCTGAATCGAGGTCTGCGATGGCCTTCATGTTAGAATATCCATGCCTGAATATTTCGTTTGCCGTAGGCCTGTTGACCCCAAAGGATTCGAGGATCTTCCTGAAACAAACCTCGGCTGAGGTCAGCGACCGTTCTCCTTCGTAGCCAGGGATGCCATCATTGGCCTCTTTCTTTGGCTTCTCTTGCTGTCGTTGATAGAGATATGTCCCTGCTTGATAGTCTTGCGACCAGGGTCACCGTGAGTTGCTCAAGCTGTTCTGGGTCCAACCTTGTTGTTACCGATGGAGGTAGTAAGCCTATCAGGTTGCCCGCCGCCTCTGTAGCCGCCGCGTCCGCTGCTTCTGCTTCTGCTACTGCTGCTGCCGCGGTTGCAGCTAGTTGAGCTCTGGTTGGTGGCGCCATGGTGTGTTGTTTCGGAGTATGCTGTAGGAATTAGGCTTGTAATAAGGGGTTTGTTAGCTTTTGCTTTCATGAGGAAGCTGTGATTGTGATTTTCTGAGTTCTGAAGCAACTTGTGGAGTATTTTTCTTTCCACGTACTTTTGCTAGTAAACAGGTTCATATCCACGGTATGAGGATTGATTCCTATCGGAACCCCAATTTTTCAGTTCCTCTATACTTAAGCTCAACAGTTGTTTCCCTTTTTCCGAAACGGTATCGAATATTCGTTCGTCTCTTATTAAATATTTGGTCCAGCATTTTTCGTCATTTCTATTTTTTGTGTATGTGTTTATCCAATACTGGGTATGTATATTACCTCGGCTGGTTTTGTTATCATATCATTTGTATACGAGTGAGTATACTTGGGCTCTTTTCTGTAGGAATTGAATTTGATTCCCATTTGCTTTGTCTTCGAGGTCACGTTTTCAAGGTCGCGTGCCTCTCTTTATTAACGGTTCTTTTGTAGCCGTTATGCGATTCGCAGTACCGAACACACGTACATCACATTATTCCGGACGTTATTTTGCCGTTGTGTTTTCGACACATCTTTTGCTGTTCCCATCGTTGGGGACCTCTTGCAAGTGTCTATTTTGGTGGATAACAAGCTTTTGGTGTTCATTTCTCTCCCCTACAAACCTCAGTAGAAGCCACGGGTATTAGCCTGGTGTGCTCTGCTGCGCTAGTGTTGTTAATCTTCTAAGCGCCTGAGTCTCTTCTGTTGGAGAGGGTCTTTAACGTCCAGCCTCTTGGCTTCAGACGGCGATTAACCGGTGATCAGTCGGCAATCAGCTTTCATTTTCGTTACCCAGACTCTTTGAGTCCATTTGGGTCTGATAAACTCTATTTTTCCCCTCGTCACTACGCGTTTACACGTGTAGTCCGCTAGATATTCTTACTAGCAGTATTCAGTGATTTCAAGTATTAGTATTTAGATTTGTGAGCAATTACGTGTAAGATGACCTCTGAGATCGAACCTCTATCGGTGCTCTATTACTGTTAGCGATTCAGCGAGTCGGCTCGCTTATTTGCCTGTTAGTCATACGTGTGTGTTATCTCATTCGTGTGTATTCCCGAATGTTCGTACGTCTGTACGTTTGCTACCGGCGCTTTTCTAGATCAACCCAGGGGTCACCCCTGGTTCAACCTCCCATCGGCACAAATACCACCTCATTTGTAACAGCTGACCGGCACTCGGGCCGAAGCTCCTGAACTAGTACGCTGTAGGATGAACAATAACCTGTTGATACTCTAAAAATCGACCGGATAGATAACGAATATTTTAAATTTAAAGAGAAGTGAGCTCTTGGTGAAGCTCTTAGTTTTGCTATGTTATTCTTGTAGTGGACCGGTATCCCTGTAATATTCGTAGGGATATCTTAACCGGTCGTATATCATGTGCAACTCATCATAAGACAGAGAACACATGATGTGACGTAGATATCTTGATACTTGAAGTCATTTTTATCTCTGGAGGAGTATAAGTAACTTTTCAAGTTTAGAATGGATATAACTGCTGTAGAATGTACGTAAGTATGATACGCATATTTTTGACCGACAGCAGTGATATTGAGTTTTAGAATCAAAGATGCCTTCGAGAAGCTTCCAAGCTTGATCTATGATACGATTGGAAAAGAACTATGTTCTTTGATAATCAGAATCCGGGTGAGAACTTCAAGGATGTTTGAGGCCGAACAAACAAGTCACGCGCGACCGAATGAATGAGTTGCGACCAAACAAATGAGACACGGCCAATCAAATGAGTCGCGGCTGATCGAATGAGTCATCTTGCTTCTACAGGAATTTGACTGAATGGAATGGAACAGGGAATGGAAGTGGGAATGAGATTTTACCACTTACCAATTCCGGTTCTCCTCCATACTAAAAATAGGTCCTTATGTACTGGAATCGACAGGGCGCAAGGTAGAGGCCCACAGCCCCCAGTAATAAAGATACAGGGCTCTTCAGCATTGCACTGGAGTATTAGCAAGTCGGTGGGAAGATCAGTGATTTAGTGTGTGCATTGGAGTATTAGCAGGTCAATGCACCAATTTAGTGATTTTAAGAATGAGTGGATTTATCTGCTCACAATTTCAAACAATTTTGTTGTTAGTCTAAAAATCGACCGAAAGGATAGGATAATTAAAATTTGAAGAGAATGTGAGCTCGTGGAGACGCTCTTAGATTTACTGTATTTTTACCATGTCGGGGCTCTCTGTATTTTACGTCGTAGAGATCTTCCCCAGTTATTTGTTACCATTCTCGATATTGTCACTGCTGTTGCTGTGTTAGCATCTCGGCGTATCGGTCATTCAATGGTATCGGTCATTTGTGAGGTTAAGTGTTTTGTTCAATGGGCCATATGCTTGTTTGTGGTATATATGATAGATGAGGCCCATCTGGAATCGGTATCAATTTTCATGATCAGGATAAGTAATTTCCTCACGGGATATTAAGTATATTTGTTTGAATATACTTAAGGGTTCCAAGTGTTTACTTATCGGTCAGGTCTTTGGAGATGTCTTGTTTCTAACCAATTAACCTCTTTTGTTTGTAGCCTTAGGTGATATTGTTTTTACCACTTAAGGATTTCCAAGTAGTGGAGGTGCGTTTGATTCTAAGACACGATCATCAAAAATAATCGTATCTCTGTTATTCCGTGTTAAAATTTTGCACCTCCTCTGTCGTCTTTTTTGTTCAAATTTGATGCCGACAAAGTCCGTATTTTTTTGCTGACAACACACTCCTTGATCAAACACAATATCCTTTCGACGTTTTGGATTACTGTCGGTTTATGATTACTTAACCATAATGGATTAACCTTGGTTGAATACTGGATTGTTTGATCGATCGAATTGTAGGAATTGTATCGTTTAAGCGTTGAAGCTTTGATCATAGAAGGATCAGAATCAGTCATAATATCGTTGGATCATTGGATAAATCGTTCTTATGATTCGATTCGAACATTCGGTTGTGCAACCCCTGATTGATTTAACCTGGGTAGTGTCCTATGATGTACCTTGCATGTCGGGCGTGCAAGATCCATCCCAATGGCTTGGTTAGATCTTCAGCAGGGTTGATAACTCTGGAAATATGGATCATCTTGATTCCACCATTTTCTTTCCAGGCTTGGATTGCAAAGAACCTGATTTCAATATGTCTGGTTCTTTCAGTTGGCTTCTGGGCATTGATGATTTCAATTGCAGTCGCATTGTCTTCATAGATCGGAGTTGGACCAACTTGAATAAAGCCTAGTTCCTTGAGTATAGATCTGAGATATCTTGCTGTTTTGGCCGCTGTGACAGCTGCGATGAATTCAGCTTCCGTAGAACTCTGTGCAGTGAGTGATTGTGCTTTGGATCTGTAAACAATTGCTCCACCAGCATAAGTGAAAACATATCCTGTGGTGGACCTGCGATGTTTTGGATCATTTCCATATGCTGCATCGACAAAGCACATCAACTTACTTTGCTTGGTATCTTCAGGGTATTTGGGGAGCGATGCATCTTGGACTGAGTCATCATATGGCACCCCTGTACTAGGCAGGGATGGTTCAGCATTTGGCCTGTAGAACCTAATGCCCCAAGATCTGGTTGTTCTGAGGTAGCAAGCTATGTTCTTCAGGCTGGAATAATGGAATGCAGTGGGATTGGAACTGTATTTTGACATCAGTGTCACCGCATATCCAATATCTGGCCTGCAACTAACATACGGACTGTTTCCCAACCATGGGATCTCATGATTCTGTCAATGTAATTGGCACAGGACAGTTCAATCTAATCAGCTGTCTGTTTGACATCAATTCCATTGAAATCTTTGAGTAGTCCCAGTTTGGTGAATGGGATTTGATCTTCCTTGGGTAGTTTCAGTTTCTCACCAATAATGTCATAGATCTTGTCAGATATTGATTCTGATGAGCATGCTAGCGCAAAATCATCAACTTGTCTCAGCTTGTAGACTGTTTCACCTTCAAAAACAGTCGTGTAGATTGTCCTGTCATGTGTGGTGGTTTTGAAGTTGAGATCAGGGCCCTTCAGGATTTTGTTGATGTGGGTCTCCCATAGTCTTCCGGATTCTGGATGGCCTTGGAGTGCTCGTAGGACTGGTAGTACCAATTTTCTGTCAATATCTTTGCCATGCTTGTGTTTGTACCATTCTGCATATGCATCGTCTATAGTCATATAAGTAGGGATGTTGGGTCTGGGGCTGTGCGCATATGCGTCCACCGCATCACCTCCATAGACCTTGATGTTAAGAGATGATGCAATAGCAAAGAATAACCTTTGGATGGGATGTTCAACACAAGATGAATATGACATGGCAATGGCATGCAGGGTTGGAGCTGCATATTTGCTTCCATTGCAGCATTGTCTGGCTCTTCTCACACCATTCCTTTTGACACTGTACTGCCAATGAGGTCTAAGGATAATAGCTTCTGGGTACCTGGGATATGGAATTGGAGTTCCGGACATTTCCAAGTCTTCAAACTGGTCAAGCTGTTTTTGCTCTCCGGCTTCCCATTCAGTCCATGTGGATAATGACTTGAGGTTCCTTTGAGTGAAATGTCCCAGGGCTTGTTCTTCTGGTGTGGTCTCCTTTGAATTGATGGCCTTGATTAAGAGTTCAATGTTTTCGGTTGGTAGTGAATTTGCATCAAGTGGTAATGCATGATTGCCAGCCTTATGAAGCTTGGTGATGGCTCTGAGTGAGGCAATATCAATAGTGGGAATGACAACATCTATAGCATCTTCAGTTGGTGCCAGGTGTTTTTGGATGGAGGCATGGAATGCTTCAGTGCCATCAACCTGGTTGATTCTTGATTGGATCAGCTTCTTGTATTTGGTGCCAATGCACTTGATATTTTGGATGGATGAAATCCATTCCAAGAATGGCGGATCTTCTTCTTCAGTGGGTTCCTTCCAGGAGGTATTGGGGGCAAATAAACCATATTTGTTCACATGTTTTCTGACTTCCTCCATAGATAATTTTGCTTCAAGTGCAAAGGTTATGGGTATCTCTGTTGAATCATTCCGCACCCCTTTATCGTATGAGGAATGCAGCGCTGTGGTGACATCAGCTGCAGTGAACACACGATTGTGATTGATAGAGATAATGTATGCGCCACAAATTTAGAGAGAGACTGTTTATGAGAAGGGAAAAGTCTGGAGGCAGGACTTTTAGAGAGGATGTCAGTGACATAGGCTCTGCCAAGGAGGGAATCATTTGCATATTTGAACCCAAAAGCCTTGTCAGTGCAGGAGGGCATGACAGTTAGCCTGAGGTTGGTTAAGTCTGCAAATGGGGAGACGGAGAATTGGAAATCACTGGAGTTGACTTCAGTTGGATTCTGGTAGAAGAGGTAGGTTGTCATCGGTTCTGAGGAGGTGCTTGACGTTGGTGGGTAGGTCAGAAAGAGGGAGGTCATTCATGCCTTCATCAAATCTGACATGAGTTGCAATCTTGACTCTGTGTGTCTCAGTATCATACCAAAGAATTTTTCTGGTAGTGTATGGGACAAAACCTAGAACTATGCCTTTCCTTGCATTGGGTTTGAGCTTGACTGGTTTCTTGCCTGGGGGTCTGACCCAAACTCTACAACTGAAAGTCCTGAAGTCAGTGAGATTCTCTTTCTTACCAGTTGCCAATTCCAAGGGTGAATGGTGCTGTTGACCTTCAGGGAATGCATTTGACAAGCGCAGCGCGTGGTAGAATGCAAAGGATCAGAATTTGATTGGTAGATTGGCACCACTAAGCATGGTCTTCATTGAGTTAGCAAGGGTTCTGTGAGCGCATTCTACAGTACCATTCTGATGTGAAGCATCTTCCCAGGTTGGGAAAATAGTATATCCAAAAGCAGAGAAGAGGTTTCTGATGTCTGGGTTGTGATAGAGTCCACCTCCTTGGTCAACTGTCACATACTTGTTGGGGCAAGTTGGGTTGTGCTGGGCGAAGAAATGTTCCAGCCAATGAAGTGGCGCTGCCTTGGAGATTCGGGTATCACCATATTTCATACCAGTTAAATGATCAGTGATGAGGATCCAAGCAGTTTCACCGTGAATGCCATCATAGTCATGCTTCCTTTTAGTGTTGGATGATTTGGCTCCTGAGAAAGCAAAGTCAATAGACAAACCTTGAAAAGGTTGAGTAGCCTTCCTTGTAGAATGGGAGCCGGCAGGCGTCTTGGTTTGTTTGCATTGGATGCATGTAGGACATTGATCAATAATGCTTGTTTGGTGCTTGAACTTGGGAACACCAAGAATGTGCTTGTGGGCCTTGTATAAGAAATCATTGCAAGGATGTCCTAGTCTTTGGTGCCAGAGGAGCTTGGAGGTCTTTGCTTTGATGGCATGGATAGGGATTTCTTTGTCAGCAATTTTGGTGAAGAACAGTTTGGCATCAAACCAGGGTTTGTCACTGGAGTCAGGTTTTCCTCCAGCTGCTTCAGTACATTTTTGAAGTGTGACAAGATTTGTATAAATGTCATACCTGTAATGGTTGATGGCTTCCTTGGAGGCTACTTCGCAAGCTTGTTTAAACTCCATGTCAGTTGCTAAGACGCATGCTGAAGAAGTTGCACAGTTTGCATATGGAGATTCCAAATCTGTGTCTGGGATTAGCAAGGGATGGGTATAACACTGACCATCAATGATTGCGCCATGCAGGATGATGCTTCTGGCAGTGCTATGTTTGTGGTGACAAATAATAGTGAGGTTGCCATTCTTTTGTGTGGAGGAGTCATCTGTGTCAGTGAAGGCCTTGTGTATGGACTGTGCACTGAACTGGTCTCTCATGCGAAATGTGGTTCCACAGAGATCATTCTCACTCAGCAACGTTGTAGAAAGCAACAGAGAATAGTAGAAGTAAACACTAATGTACCCTCTGTCGTTTGGGGCTGGTATATGCACATGGCCGAACCCTTGTGGAATACAACTGAATGCTTTGCCTCCTATTGCTGCTGTCAGCCTAACAGGACATTTTCTCAGCTTGGTGTAGGGTTTGTAATCATGGAGAATATGCAGTAGGTTTGTGCAAGAAACTTTAGCACCAGTATCTAGCTGTGCTCGCTCACCTTGTTGAAAGTATGATGCAGCGGCAAGTGGATCAGACGGTACAAGCCTTTTTACATAATTGGTATCAATGGTGATTGGGTTTTGGTTTGTGGGGTGTTTGTTCTCTGAACATGGATTGTCACGATCAAAATTGGGATCTCCGTTGGTTTCCAAATGTGGCTCCAATGTAGGGGCTGTAACTTCGAGTGTTCCCATATCACAATACACATCAGTTGGAATGGATGGGTGAAGGGTAGCCCGTGGGATCAAGTTGACCGCACCGAGTTGGATGGATTCATAGGAACTGACACTGCTGAAGTCCAAGGTGGTGGGGCACGAGCCTTTTCCTGGTTTTGTTGGAGCATTGTCAAGTCCTTGGGGATCATCTCGAGGTGACGTGGTGTGGCTGCAAGAAAGTCTGTCTATTCTTGGCCTTGGCAAAAATCTTGGTCTTCTGGTTCATCATCTGAAGGTTCCTCATCCTGGTTCTCATCTTCCATGTTGATCTTGGAGATGCGTTGAGTAGAGTCCAAGAGTGGCTGGGTTTCCCTATTGCATTTGCTTAGAAAAACAGCTGTTGCAATCCTGTGTTTCCTGAGAGATTCAATATCTTGTAGGGCAGGACAATTATCAAAGCTGTGACCGGAGGTGTGGCAAACAATGCATTTCTTGGAAGTGTCGAAGAGACTGGGCTGTTTATCAAATACAGTGATGGCGTTACAGTAGGCTTGATGGAGGAATTGATTGTCTGATGCTTCATCCATTTCAGGGTAGCCAAGTGATTCAATCAGACGGATTGAGTGGGAGGTCAGAGTAGAGGGATTTGTACTAGTGTTGTTGCTGCCTGCACGTTTTTGAAATCTATCACTGCGGCGAGAGCCTGTTCTAGTGGTGAATGTGAGTTTGGGTAGGCTTGATTTGGAGACTTTGTCCTTGTACTTTCGTCTCTGCCTTGATTTCTTGCTCATACGTTTGTAGGGTTTGTAGGAGCCTGCCTGCCTGATACTTATCTCCCTTGAATTGATCATCTGACTCTCGCTCGTCTTCTGTTTTCTTGCATAGTTCATAAGAGAGAGTAGCTCCTTCAATGATATTGCTCACTTCTTTCACTGAGCTGATTGTACTAGGTTGATTGTGGAGGAATACTATTATTTTCCTTCTGAATCTGATTCGTTGAGAGTCTGATTCAAAGGCTTCTGACGAACAGCAACGCTGCGTTAGTGTGTTAGTAGACGGACGGTTGTACTCTACGCGTGACAATTGTGGTTGGATACTTTCGGCAACGGATAATCGGACTACAGGCGAGACTAGGGAAACGCCAGATCTCCTCTTGCTGTGACTTATTCAGATTGCAGCGAGACAGACCTTAGTATGTAGATTACAAGTAGTTGATAGCAACTAGTGTGAATTTTGGGATATAAATCAGTTGAATGTTAAAAGTATGAGATAAGAGAGTAATCTTGCTGGAGAGCATGATATCTCTTTTAGTGCAGTGATGAATACAGTACACTGCTAATCGTACGGCACTGTAGAATCACATGCTATCATGAGAAGCTTCCTTCTCGATTAGAAGCTTCCTTCTAATCGTGATCATCAAAACAGCTGTTACAAGAAGCTTCTTCGAACCTCCCTTTTGATCATGAGTATCGAAACACATGATTGGGAGTATCAAAATGGCTATACCGGAACCAGGCAATTCACTTTGTTTTGGTCATGAAAACAAAAGGAATCTTGCTTCCGATCTTAAGTATTGAACTTCGATCGTGAAAACAGAAAAGAAATGGGCCTTCCCGGTCATTTTCCATAAGATATGAGCTGGATGTAGTCATCGAACATTCCAATTCGGTCGTGAACGAACCTTGCTTCTGATCTTAAGTATCGAACTTCGGTCGTGAAAACAGAAAGAATGGACCTTCCCGGTCATTTACCATAGATATGAGAATATTCCAATCCTGTTTACAGAAAGTATGGGCCTTCCCGGTCATTTACCATAGATAGAAGAATATTCCAATCCTGCTTACAGAGGTGCATATGACGCGAACGGTATTATCGTACCACTCCAGCTGTAGTACTGTAAATTACATAGAAATCTACGTGAGTTCAAGTACCGCCTGTGGTTCCCTCTACATACGTACGAAAGGAATTTAATATGCCCCATCTTCTTGAACGTGATCAAGTGTGTCACATAGCTCGAAAAGAAGAACACGTAAATGTCGTGAGTACGTATGTGGAAGCAATTTAATATGCCCCATCTTCTTGTACGTGATCAAGTGTATCACATACTTCGGAAAGAAGATCGATCGGAGCGATCTTAGTGGAGCATCGATTCAGGAGAATTGAATCGTATCAAAAGGATTCAATCGTAGAATTGATTGCAGGCAAATAGTGGATTGAGCTTAGTGGAGCAATCGTAGAGTACCGGTACATCGAAAATCGATTTGTAGATGTCAACTTGAGATGAAAATAGGAATCGATTCGGAGGAAACCAACTTGAAGGGATCGTAGAATCATTTGACTGAACAAATCGCACTCGTTTTGGTGTCGGAGTCTTGATTGGAGAATCAGATTGTAGCTTGAGAATCAACTCGTAGAAGGCAAATTTGCGTGAGTGGGATGCCGATCGAATCGGATCATTGTAGAAACATCAATCCAATCGTAGAAATCAATTGAGTGGAATCGAATTAGATTGAACATACACCTCGATAGATCAAATTTAATCGTAATCAAAGCTTGAAGCGTATTTTGGAGAATTGATTCGAATTGAATCGTATTAATAGGATTCAATCGTAGAATTGATTGCAGTATTGTTGATTTGATACTGATTGACTGTGTGCACACATCAGATCGTGGATCTTGCTCGTAGACGAATCGTAGAATGGAATCGTAGGATGTGATTAATAATCAATTCTGTAGAATGTGCCCCATTTTGCATGGATCAAGCCATTGGAACTGACAGACGGAAGATCGAATCTTAGAATCGAATCGAGAATGCGATTGATCAAATACAATCGTAGAATCTAATCGATTGAGTATCACATCGATGATGAATGGCGAATCGTAGAGATCGATTGATCTTATCGTAGAAGATACCATAATTGATTATACCAAGGCGTATAAATCGATTGATTCGTCTTGATTCTCAAGCAACGCCGTCGTATGTCCAATTAGTGACCAAGATGGTAGCATGGAGATGATACAGCTTGAGCTTGATAGCATCACGATGCCGTTTGGTGAAGCACACAGCAGGCAAGTCGTAGGTCAAAGAATGTGCCCCATAAAGAGGCTTCCAACCAGGGCAAGAGGATGCACCATGCTGTGGATAGGCATGATCTGAGCTTGGAACAACATTATCCTTAGAAAATGCCCCAGATGATGGAAGTTGCAACAAAGGAATGGAAGTACTAGGCTTGTGGGAAGAAAATTGCTTGGGTGAACGGTGGAATGTCACAGTAGCAGATTTAGGATGAAACATCCATGCTGTATTAGCTGAAGGCTTAGGAGAAGGACGTGGGGAGTGACGCTTTGGAGTAGTATGAGAGGCATCACCAGGTGGAGTGTCCGGGTGGACAGTGGGAATGGTTGAAGAGACAACTCTACGAAAACGGACTGATTCGATGCTAGGGAAGTAAGTCCAAGTGTAGGTTGGAGTACGTGTGGAAGCAGGGAGAGGATCAGTATTGGAAGCTAACCTGTGCGTATCAAGGGATTCAAGAGGGTTCCCATTGTTGGCAATAAGAGTAGTGACAGGCGTTTCGCAAGCAGAATTAGGTGCTTGAGATGGAAAGGAAGCAGATGCTTGAGGCGTAACAGAAACATGTGCTGGAGGCGTGACGAGAACAGGTACTGGAGGCGTTACGAAAGCGGATACCGAAAATGATGCCGGTCCTGGAATCGTCGTAGAGGATGCCTGTGATAGGACTGGTTTTGTCAGGCAAGGTTTAGCTTGTATGCTTGGTTGTGACGCCAGAATAGCAGCATTAGCCTTGGTTGGAACAACAGTCAGTTCAGGGTGCTGGTTGCGCGCATTACAAAAGGCAAGGAAAGCATCCCGAGTGTACTGATTGTGGTCATACCAGTAACAGCCAGGTTGGAGCATGATATCATTTATAAAATCAACAAATGAAGTTAATGTGTGTTGATCTTTTGCACTGGTAGAACGGGGGTCGGTCTGAGCTTGGTATTCTTTCCCATCTAGGTCAACAATATAGGCATATTCATAAATGTCACAAATGAATCGGTTCCAGGTGGTTGCTCCTGTTATAATGAGAGCCTCACAAATGTGGTTGCATGCTTCTTGAGGAACATCCAGTGTTGCATTTAGGACTTGTGCAAGTTTTGAGTCAAATGATGGAAACAGTGAACTGAGATCAGGATTGTAAATGGACATAGTGGCACTACTGGACTCGTGTCAAGGAAAATTTGATATCTCTGTCACTATGGGGAGATAGGGGACAAGGATGGTACCAGTATGTTCACAATAATGGGGGGAAGTCGTTTTCGATGAGATACGACGGGTCGTTGAAGTGACGAAGCAACGAAATTTCGTTTCCTGTTGTTGTTGTTGCGGGACAACGAAGCGACGGGTGTTTGCAAAATGTTGATTGTGGAACAACAAAATTCGTTTACGGTTGCTGTCGTAGAGTGGCGGTGACAAACGTCGTGTCTGCAATAGCGATGGGCAGCCGCCGTCGTTGGTGGCGTGTCCACAATAGGTATTGTCGTCGGTCGCCGGCGAATACGTTATCACTGTCGTCGTTGGCGTTGGCGTCGGCAGCAAAGAATCGATCGGAGGTTCTTGTTTTGGTGGAGTGCACGGCGGTGAAGCAACAAAATTTCGTTGTTTCGCTGTCGTTGTAGAAACAATCGATCGATGGTAGTTTCCAAACGATGTCGTCGGCGTTCACAGTGAAAAATGAAGATCTTTGTCGTTGGGTGCGTCGTCGGTGAAGCAACAGAATTCGTTGTTTCGTCGTTGTAGAAACAATCGATCGATGGTAGTTTCCAAAAGATGTCGTTGGCGATTTTGATGGGATACGACGGTCCTTTGAAGTGACGAAGCAACGAAGATTCTTTTAATCGGATCGTCGTCGTTGGTGAAGACGTCGTTGATGGAGGAATGATCGTAGATTCTTGCGTATCAAAAAGGGTGATTGATCGTAGAATCAAATCGTAATCATAGTAGATCTGATAAGGCAATTATTGATAGGATAGTAATTGCAGTCGGTGGTTTATGGTGCTTAGCACAATTAAATGGGCGTCGGGATCGGAATGCGAGGTATTGGTTCACTGTGGATTGCGACGCGGAAGAAAATGGAATCTGTCGGGTGAGAGATTCTTGGATGGAGATATTGCTATTGGCTTGTCCAATGCAATGGGCTTCTAATAAAGACTTCAGCGTGTCCGATTGGTGTCTTTGTGTGTAATCGGATCAGAGAACTATCGATCGTCAGCCGTAGTCGAGCGTTCGATGATCTGCTGTCGGATTTTCGTTGACTGTTCTGATTGTTATGCAAGCTGCCTGAGAGCTTGCGACTGTTAATCTATTATTTTCCTTCTGAATCCGATTCGTTGAGAGTCTGATTCAAAGGCTTCTGACGAACAGCAACGCTGCGTTAGTGTGTTAGTAGACGGACGGTTGTACTCTACGCGTGACAATTGTGGTTGGATACTTTCGGCAACGGATAATCGGACTACAGGCGAGACTAGGGAAACGCCAGATCTCCTCTTGCTGTGACTTATTCAGATTGCAGCGAGACAGACCTTAGTATGTAGATTACAAGTAGTTGATAGCAACTAGTGTGAATTTTGGGATATAAATCAGTTGAATGTTAAAAGTATGAGATAAGAGAGTAATCTTGCTGGAGAGCATGATATCTCTTTTAGTGCAGTGATGAATACAGTACACTGCTAATCGTACGGCACTGTAGAATCACATGCTATCATGAGAAGCTTCCTTCTCGATTAGAAGCTTCCTTCTAATCGTGATCATCAAAACAGCTGTTACAAGAAGCTTCTTCGAACCTCCCTTTTGATCATGAGTATCGAAACACATGATTGGGAGTATCAAAATGGCTATACCGGAACCAGGCAATTCACTTTGTTTTGGTCATGAAAACAAAAGGAATCTTGCTTCCGATCTTAAGTATTGAACTTCGATCGTGAAAACAGAAAAGAAATGGGCCTTCCCGGTCATTTTCCATAAGATATGAGCTGGATGTAGTCATCGAACATTCCAATTCGGTCGTGAACGAACCTTGCTTCTGATCTTAAGTATCGAACTTCGGTCGTGAAAACAGAAAGAATGGACCTTCCCGGTCATTTACCATAGATATGAGAATATTCCAATCCTGTTTACAGAAAGTATGGGCCTTCCCGGTCATTTACCATAGATAGAAGAATATTCCAATCCTGCTTACAGAGGTGCATATGACGCGAACGGTATTATCGTACCACTCCAGCTGTAGTACTGTAAATTACGTAGAAATCTACGTAAGTTCAAGTACCGCCTGTGGTTCCCTCTACATACGTACGAAAGGAATTTAATAAATACTCGAAGCCTGAGGTAATCTTTGTACCGGAAGAAATATTCCTCAAGCTACTCGTCTTGTTCCTAATTTGGTGGATTTCGAACCATTCTTCCTTTGTAGGATGGTCTTTCTGAGTTGGGATGTGTTTTGGCAATCACACTGTAGAGAGCTTCATATCCTTGTCCGCCTTCAAAGCTCTGAATTGCAGCTTTCAGGCTCTTGCATGAGTCAGGGATGATTTTATCAGTTCTGAGTGCCGTTTAGATAAATTTTTCCCATTACTGGATAGCCAATTCATATCTTGCAGGGAGGTTGTCCATATAGGTGTCCCCAATTGTGAATCCTCTGAGATGATCAGCTTTTCTTAAGCAATCACCACTTCTTGTGATTAGGCGTTGGTCATTTCTACCACTGCCTAGGTTATGTAGGTAGTAGTTTTGTCTGACGGTTGTTTCATCTCCCGTTGCGTCCGTAGAAGTGATTTCAAAGTATTTCATTTCATCACTGGTAAGGAATTCTTCTCTACGGTTGTATCTTTCATGGACCATAGTAGGTAGGATTCCTGGGTTCCATGGAAGGGCAAGTGTAGCTTGGTTGTTGGCGCCGTTGTTTGTGGCTCCACTATGGATGGCAGTTTCAGAAAGCTTCGAGGAGCTCCATCATCTTTGCGTCGTAGGTCATGGTTTGAGGTGTCTCTTGTGTTTCCACATCATTGGCTTCATTTGTATCGTCATTGTTGTCTTCATCATTTGGTGGTGGATCCCCGGTGTATGCTTCCATGAATAGATCAGAACGCCATTTTTTTGTGAATCGCCAATGGGTGATAGTGAGTTCAATTACGAGTGTAGGTTCTTCATCAGCAGTGTTGGTTCGAATTGCATGCTTCGCTGCTGCATCAAATTCTGTCTTGTACCGCATCCGCTTGGTGGATCCATTGTTTCTGACATGCTTGATAGCACATTTGCTGAGGAGATTGGCAATGTGGCCTTTTGTTATTTCGTCCGGTGGGTCTATTAGATTGATAGCAATTGCTTTGGCAATGCAATTTAGGATGTAGAGTTGTGGATCCGGTGCTATTTCTAGTGGTCCTTCTTCTTCATCTTTGCGGGTCACATAGAATTCTGAGAGTTCATCTTTGCCAATGATTTCAGAGTAGGCTTTGTTAAGGGATGTGGCCACAGTTGGGTTGCTAGCGCTTGTGAATTGGAATTTGATTCTGAAGATTGGCGTCCAGTCAAATGGAGTTGGCATCGTACGCGTTGTAATTAATCCGTTGATGGTGGAGAAGGGGATTCCGAGTTAATCCGTCGTTTCGATGTAATTAACCGGCGGTGTCGGCGTTTATCGGATCGGTGTGGCGGCGGTAGGTTCGATCGATATAATTAATCCGGTGGGTTGGTGAAGGAAGTTCTGGTGGAGCAGTCGTCAATGGCAGTCTCAGACATCCACGTCAATTAACCTTGCTCGCCGGTCACAGATGTGGTCCGGATCGTTCGTCGGAGAAACAATCGATTGTCAGTGCTTCACTCGTGTCCGGAAGGATTCAAGGGAATTAACCGTCGTCCTCCGGGGCATGCGTCGGGGTCGGAGAAGCAATTGTTGACGTTCTTGTATTAACCGGTGCTTGGTCGTGGATTACAAAAGAAGATTCTTGTAGAAGGATCTGTATATACACGAATGAGATGGGGGGAGGTTGAGAATGTGCCGCACAGGGAGCTAAGCACAAAATTTCCTCTGGATTTAACCGGCAGTGGAGGTGGTGAACGGCCGGAGATAGGTAGCTTAAGGTAAACACTAGTGCTCTTGCAGGACACGAGTGTAAGTTATAAGGGCTCTATCCTGTTGTTACTCTAAAAATTGACCGAAAGGATAGGATAATTAAAATTTAAAGAGAATGTGAGCTCGTGGAGACGCTCTAAGATTTACTGTATTTTTACTGTGTTGGGGCTCTCTGTATTTTACGTAGTAGAGATCTTCCCCAGTTATTTGTTACCATTCTCGATATTGTCGCTGCTGTTGCTGTGTCAGCGTCTCCACGTATCTGTCATTCAATGGTATCGGTCATTTGTGAGGTTAAGTGTTTTGTTCAATGGGCCATATGCTTGTTTGTGGTATATATGATAGATGAGGCCCATCTGGAATCGGTATCAATTTTCATGATCAGGATAAGTAATTTCCTCACGGGATATTAAGTATATTTGTTTGAATATACTTAAGGGTTCCAAGTGTTTACTTATCGGTCAGGTCTTTGGAGATGTCTTGTTTCTAACCGATTAACCTCTTTTGTTTGTAGCCTTAGGTGATATCGTTTTTACCACTTAAGGATTTCCAAGTAGTGGAGGTGCGTTTGATTCTAAGACACGATCATCAAAAATAATCGTATCTCTGTTATTCCGTTATCTCCGTCGTCTTTTTCGTTCGAATTTGATACCGACGAAGTCCGTATTTTTTCGCCGACAACAAATTTAATGCCGTAAATAAACAAACAATAAGAACAAACAGTTAGCAAAATACCACACTATCCCTCCTCAATTTGGGAGCCCTCCAAACATTCTTCGAAGAATTACGGAGCGCTCCATCCACGAGGTCGGAGAGACAGTTGGTATCAAGCTACAGCAGACCACCAAGGCCGAAACATTCGAACGAAATATTCGGAGACCAAGAAGGAGAAAAATTCGTACAGCAACGACAAAATACTCTATTCCCCAAGAAGAAAGTAGAACAAAGAAGAAGTGTGAGGACGACGCAAACCGTGTGGAATAATAGAGATATCCACCCACGAGCTACCCACCAAGAGACAGAAGTGTGAGGACAACGCAAACCGTGTGGAATAATACAGATATCCACCCACAAGCTACCCACCAAGAAGAACAGAGAAGAAGTGTGAGGATGACACAAACCGTGTGGAATGATAAAGATATCCACCCACAAGCGGCCCACAAAGAAGAACAAAGAAGACGTGTGAGGACGACGTAAACCGTGTGAAACGACATCCACCCACAAGCGACCCACCAAGAAGAAGAGGTGTGAGGACACCGCAAACCGTGTGGAACAACGGCATCCACCCACAAGCGGCACACCAACAAGAAGAAGAAACAACGGATATATATATATATATATAGAATTCAGACGACCAGACAATCAGACACAAACGTCGGCCGGTCGGAAAATATAGGAAACTTCTACCAAAATTGTGTAGGAAGCAGAATCGGATATTCGAAAAATATCTTCGAACGAACCGGTAACCAAAGTAGAATAATTGAGGAATCAAATAACAGCAGCGAATGGAGGGCAACGACAGCCCAGCCCATCCAACAGGACCAACACCAGAAGAACGGGCCAGACGATTGCGATCTAAGGCAGAAAGAAGAAGATGGTGGCTAGCTGAACAGCAGCAGCAGACATCAGCACCGGCTGCAGCAAGAGACCAAGAGATAGAAATCGCGTTCTCAGTCATCATCATCAACAGCACACTGGGACGAGAGCAATGTATCGTCAAGTAGCGGCAGCAGCGACAGCGGTGCACCGGAGAGAGGCATACAAGAGGAGTTACAAGAAGTTGAACAGGAATTCCGATTACCGGAAAACATTGTCGAACGATCCGAAAGTTTCGTTTTAAGTACTGGAGACACCGTAGGGCTCACAGTCGAACAATTGGACAGTGCTATTGATTGACTGGAAAACATCAATAGGGAAGAGGATTCAGTTTCAAGCTCCAGCAGCAGCAGCAGCAGCAGCAGCAGCAGTTCGAGCTCAAGCAGCAGCAGCAGCTCAAGTGACAGTGATCAAAGTGGCGATATCGCCGCCGCCGCCGCCGCCAACAGAAACGCCAGCAAGACTACAGCAATGGCGTTCCAAAGGATAAGAATTAAAATAAATCAGGTGTGATGGAGCTGGAGAAAATACAGATTTGGAAGATCGACTCGGATCTGCAACTTGGAAGTTTGCATGTCAATTTGAGTATACTTCAGTGGATACCCTACAGCAGAACAGTGTGACTGAGACAGCAATCTACACCTCAGTCTGCCGAGCAATGGCTCTATGTTCCCAGGCAAATGTTCCCCCGCACTACCGATTCCGATTCTTTCCCTTAGCTATGAGATGTGGTGTGCAGCTGGATTGGTTGGTGGCTGTTACAATTGATGGCAACACTATGCCCAAGATTGAGCACTTCTCTGACAAGGTGCCTGATTTTCATGTGCATTTGCGGACTTTTGGTGAAGCCGGGGTTGTAAGAGTCAAACGCCCCACAAGTCCCAAGCTTAATTACAGAGGCAATACGGCCTTCTTTGCTGGGTATTGCACTGACCAACCAGGTGATTGTTATGTTATGTATGATCCATTGAAGAACACTTTTACAGCTATTCACGATGTCTACTGGCTGAAATGCATGTACTTTCCTCCCAATGCACCTGTAGGTGAAGCACTTGATTTCCATGCAGATTTCCTAGAAGATAACACCCTCGATTTCCCGTTAATGATCTAGGCAGTGTTCCTCCCTCTATTCTCAGAAGCAAGAACAAGCGTCCTACTACCAAGCTTTGTGTCCAATTTCAGCCTGCAAGTGGGGGAGCAGACACTGTATCAATTCCCTTACAACCTGAATTTGAAATTGCAGGTGATGAAGAAGAAGAAGAAGTCGATGACAATGAAGCAGAAGAGGACGATGAAGCAGAAGAGGACGATGAAGCCGAAGATGATGAGGAAGCTGCAGAGGAACCCGATTGACACATTGTCACAACCACAAGGTATGGTCGAGTAGTAAGAAACTCTCACCTCAATCCGGAACTCAGATATGGAGATAACGCAAGCTATGCAGCTCAATTCACTGATGCTGAGATTCAATTCCACAAGGCAATGACAGAGTTGCAAGAATTTAACTTATTATCAGTCTCTATTCCCTCTCAAGAATGCGGTACCAGTGAACTCAGTTTGGTTGGCCCAGCAGGCAACGCGTTTGACAACACCAATGAATTGAAGACCATGAATTACAAGGAATCTATGGCAAGTCCTATGCGAGACAGGTTTACAGAAGGCATTGACGCTGAACACAAGAAGATGGTTAAATATGGTGTCTTTGAAGAGGTTGATGAAGCCAATGTTCCTCCTGGTACCAAGACCATGGATACTATTTGGGCCAACAAGATGAAACCAGATGGCACAGTACGATGCAAGAATGCAGTGCCAGGATTCAAGCAGCTTGATGGTGAGCATTCTGATGGACAAGACAAATCCTCCCCTGTGTCAGTGATATCTCCATTTGCATTGCGATGGTTCTGATGGTCATGGCAAACTTCATGCCTTACATTGTGGATGTTGAAGGAACCTTCCTAAATGGCAAATCTCAGAATGGCAAGAAGATATTCACCAAGATTCCTGAGGGCTATCAGAAATTCTATCCCTCTTATGTGCTTCTACGATTGCAGAAAACACTCTATGGTACAATTCAAGCAGCATTGCAGTTCTGGAGAGAGGATCACCAAGCAATGCACAACATGCAGATGGAGCAATGCAAGGCTGATCCATGTTTATTTTTCAAGTGGATCAATGGCAAGCTACTTTTAATGTTGCTCTGGATGGATGATTTTTGCATCATGGGAGAAGAGAAGGAAGTTCTGAAACACAAGGAAGAACTCAAGTCCCTATTTGAATGTAAGGATGTTAGAGAGATGAATGAGTACGTTGGATGTCACATTGAGCGGGATAAGAAGAACAGAACCCTTCGAATGACCCAACAAGTCAAGATCAAGAGGTTTGTAGATGAGTTTGAGCTTGATTAATGCAGGGGCAACCCAGCCACTCCAGCAGAGCCAGGATCAGTACTGAAGAAAGAAGGTGAAGGGCCAACTGACAGTGTACTTACCAAGGAGGCTCAGACCAAATTCAGATCAGGAACAGCCATTCTATTGCACATGATGAGATGGGCGCGCATTGAAACCCAAAATACTGTTTGAGAGCTATCCAGATTCATGATGGAAGCAAGGAAGTCACACATGCGGGCACTCAAGGGAGTAATGAAGTATTGCGCCAGAACACCCAAGAGAGGCCTTACCTTAGCCCTGAATGCAATATGGGATGGAGCCAAGGATTTTATCTTCAAGCTGATTGGACTCAGTGACTCAGAATAAGCCAAGAATGAGTCTCGACACAGTGTCAATGGGTGGTCTACTTGGTTGAATGGCGCCAATGTGACTGCAAGATCAAGAATGATGTCAATTATTGCTCTGTCAGTGATGGAAGCAGAATTGTACACGGCAGTGCTATGTGTGCAAGATATGCTATATATATGGAGAGTGATGATGTGTCTAGGATTGCATCAAGTCAAACTGCCTATGGTGCTGTATGTGGACAATAAGGGCGCAGTTGATTTCTGCAACAATTGGTCCATAGCAGGCCAAACAAGGCATATTGAAGTGAAGCAATATTTTCTCCGTGAGCTGAAAGAGATAGGCATTATTAAAGTTATGTGGAAAACAGGCGATGAGATGACAAGTGATATCTTCACAAAGAACCTGCCTGGAGCTCTATTTGAGAAGCACGGCTCCAAGTTCTATGGAGAAGATGAATACTCCCAAAAGACGGGCAAGGAAGACAAGGATGTGGGCTTTTCAACAGTGGGCAATGAGACCAGGGAAGCTCACCTAGCCTACACCAACTTCTGGAGCAGTATCATCGATTGAGTCTTCTATCCTTTGAAGCAGGGGAGTGTGTTTGAGGTTGATCAAACGAGTCGCGCGCGACCAAATGAATGAGTCGCAACCGAACGAATGAATGAGTCGCGACCGAACAAATGAGACATGGCCAATCAAATGAGTCGCGGCTGATCGAATGAGTCATCTTGCTTCTACAGGAATTTGACTAAATGGAATGGAACAGGGAATGGAAGTGGGAATGAGATTTTACCACTTACCAATTCTGGTTCTCCTCCATACTAAAAATAGGTCCTTATGTACTGGAATCAACAGGGCGCAAGGCAGAGGCCTACAGCCCCCAGTAATAAAGATACAGGGCACGTCAGCATTGCACCAGAGTATTAGCAAGTCGGTGGGAAGATCAGTGATTTAGTGTGTGCATTGGAGTATTAGCAGGCCAATGCACCAATTTAGTGATTTTAAGAAAGAGTGGATTTATCTGCTCACAAGTTCAAGCAATGATTTAATGTCGTAAATAAACAAACAATAAGAACAAACAGTTAGCAAAATACTACACTATCCCTCCTCAATTTGGGAGCCCTCCAAACAAAGGAGAAGACTATCTTGATATTCGAATACAATTGAACAATAACTGATGACTGGGAATGTGTCAGTGACTCATGACTGATGGAGTGTGTCATTGACTCATGACTGAAGTGTCTGTGGGTTGTTTAGTCTCCCTTACCATGAAATATAAATATTATTTTGGTTTGACTGGGGTAAGGTGGTGAATGCTGATGCGTTCATGTTTGATACCGTGGCAAATGGTGTCGGCGTTGTTGGTATGAACTTGTAGGATTGGATAGGGACCTTCGCAAACAAGGTCAAGTTTGTTTTGATTGTGTATATTGACAAATACGCCTTGACCTACAATGAATTTGTGTTTGGTATGTTTGCAGATTGCGCAAATGAGTTGGTTGTCAATTTGATCTTGACGATGTTTGGTCAAAGGGATGATGCCTGCATGAAGTGGAATATTGAGGAGCATGTAGCAATTGAACACAAGTGCGACAGACAAGAAGTTGCTCAGAGTGGAAATGGGGTTGCAGCAGAAAGCGTGCATTGCTATTGTGATTGCTTCATTGACAAGGTCATTTGCGTCTGCTTCTGATTTTGGTGGTTTTAGATTTATCATTGTGTGTATGATTTGTCGTATGGTTTTGTGGGATGATTCGGTGATACCGTTGGCTGTGGGAGTGTGGGGAGAGATGTTTATGGGTTTAATGCCTGTGTCATCAAGTGGAAATCAGAAGTTTGTTGTGCCCGTTGAATTCAGGTCCAGGATCATGGATGATGCAAGACGGGTGAGGGTAGTGAGAGAGCCAGCAACTTTTGAAGAGGCATCTAATGTTTTCTGCTGTTTTGGAGCCTGGGATGCAAATTATTTCAATGAGGTTGGTGACTGGGTCGGTGCATGTGAGAGAATCAAAGCAGAATCTGATTTTGTTGATTTCAACATTACATGGGCCGATGCAATCGGTGTGTACTTCAGACCATGGCGTGATGGGTGCCAAAGGAGGTGCAAGTTGGCCAGTCAAAGTGTGTAGAAGCAGACAGATGAGGCAATTTGAGATGATGTTTTGGCAAACTGCACGGGGTGTCCCTGCTACACAACACATCATTGTAATCCACAATCAGTCCTCTGAGATTACAAGATGAAGCCACCGTCATATTTAATAGAAGCCCATTGCATCAAACACACCAATATCAACCCTCAATCAATTCCTACTCCGGTCGCCATTGATCCCTGATACGACGCAACGGCCCACCACTTGGCCTTTCGCCCGCCGTCAACATTGCTATTAGCTTCGGATGCTCATTAGTTCTTCCTCCCTGCTTGTTAATCAGGGGGTGTACCAACTGTCTCCAATACAGTTTCTTTGATAATCCGCAACACAACCATGGCTAAACCTGACTTTGACTGGAACGCCATCAACGACATCTACTTCAGTTTCGGAAAATTTCTCTGTCTTATGACGAATTGCACATAATCTATGACCGATTTAGACGTCCCTCACTACAACACAAATAATACAGGGATACCGGTCCAATGCATGAAATATCACCATAGCAGAGCAATCTCACAATATGTTCACATCTCTTTTAATTTAAACATCACTATACCTATCTGGTCTATTTTTAAGTTACAACACCTTTGATGTAATGGTAAAAGGGGTTGTATTTGTCAAGAATGAGTTTCCAGCAGAGGACACATTGAGTGTTGTATGTTGAAAGTTTGTAGGTAAGATTTTTGTGATCAGTGTAGAGATGGATTACTGTGCCAAGGAGCGTTGGTCAATATTCTTTGAATGTTTCAACAATGGATAGGAGTTCCTTTTTGATGGCTGTGTAATTTGCCTGAGCTTTGTTGAGACTGCGGGTGAAGTATGAGATGGGTTTGTTGTTTTGCTTGATGGTGGCGCCAAGAAGTTGGAAGCCGGAGGCGCCGGTGTAGTATATGTGAAACAGGATGTTGTGATTGAGATATGTGTGTTGCGAGCATTGTCTCAATGGCGACAATTGATTTCATTTCTTCGAATGACTTTTGACATGTGTTGTTCCATTGAAATGTTCAAGGGGTTTTGAGAATATATGTGAGCGGGACTAGAATATGAGAGCGTTGGGGCCACATGTTGCAATAGTAAGTGACAAGGCCAAGGGAAGCTCTGAGTTGCTTGAGGTTCTTGGGTGGGATCATGGCTAAAATGGCTTTTACTTTTTTGATGTAAGGTTTGATATCATTTGGTGCTAGCCAATGGCCACCAAGGAAGCCGGTTTCTTGGATTATCCATTCATATTTGAGAGGATTGATAGTGAAGCCTTTGTCTTGTAGACGAGTGAGGATGGTGTCGATTAATTTGAGATGATCTGCAAAGTTGTTGCTGAAGCAAATAATGCCGTTGATGTAGATTTTGATATCGAGGATGCCATGTAGAACCTTTTCCATGATTTCCTGTGCTACGTCAGGGGATTGGGAAACTCCCATTGGGAGGCAACTATATTCGTAGAGGCCGAAGGGAGTTGTGATTGAGGTGAGGTCTTTGCTTTCATTGTCAAGGACAAAGGTGTAGTATTGCATTGAGGTATTCATTTTTGTGAGATATTTATAGCCAGAGCAGAGAGACAGGATGTCTTGGATGCAAGGGATGGGGTAAACTTGCGTTGAATAGCCTTGTTGAGTGCGCAAAAATTGGAAACCTATCGAATTTTCTGACTTTTTTTGGAATGATGAATGTTGGAGAGATCCATGTCAATTGACCTTGACATGAGAGTACAGTTATGTCAATGAGATGGTTGAGCTCCTTTTTGAAGAGTGTGAATTGGGCGTGAGGAACAGGGTAATCGCAGGAGCAATTTGACTTGACAGAAGAATCAATATCCAGGTGTATTTCTTCACCAGGATAATGCTTGAGGTTGTCATTGAAGACGGCTTGATATTCGTATAACATGTCGTGCATTTGATTGTGTTGTTGTTTGGTCAAGTGTGTGCATTTGTCACAGATAGTGCAAACATTGTGTTGGTCATAGGTGGAGTCGAGAGTGAACGGTTTTGTATTTATGACTGCAAAACTATCGTCTTTTGGTTTTGCTGTGTCAATTTGCAGGGCATGGTGAACCTGTAGAGTGAGCGCTGCAGGGTTGACGAGAAGGCGAGGGAAGGTTCGCATGGGCACTAAAAATGCATTTTGTACTTTCAATGAGATTCTCATTGAAATTCAGTATGATTTTGAAATGGCAAAGGTTGTCGCGTTCAAGGATTATGGCGTAGCGACAGGATGATGTGAAGACGTGGGCGTCTAAGGAGGGAAGGCTGATGTCAGGGGCTAATTTGGGGAGAGTAAAGTACTGAAGTGATATTTGTTGGTTGGAGTTGAATTCTCCTGCCATGGTTACACCTGAAATGGGTGTGGTTACGTTTGGTATGATGGAGTTAGGTAGAGCATGATGACTAAACCAAGTAGTTTTGGAACCAGAATCACATAAGACGAGGTAGGGGTGTGCGGAAGAAGGAGTGGTCTGGATGAAGCGAGCAATGGTGATTGTGCATGGAACTGGTTTGTTTTGTTTTTGTTGTCAGTAATTGGCATGATGTTGATCTGGTGCATCTTGGTGGTAGCACTTGGCTTCATCATCGTGGTAGAATCTATCTTCGTTATTGTACTCTTGAGGGAGTGGGGCCTTGTATCGATTGCTGCCATAGTGAAAGTAGTTGCCGGTATGTTCCTGGGGTGAAGCCATGTTTTCTGTGTGTGTCTAGTGAACGCTGGTGTCATAGTAGAAGTTGTAGGTCATCATGTTGAGATGATGTGCGTCGTTTGGATTGTGTCAACGTTGTTGGTAGCGTGTTTTGTACAGCAGTGAGCTTGTTTGGGTGCTGCGTGTGTGACCGCGGCCGGAGGACGGGCGAAAGTTGTTGTTGTTAGAACTTGGAGGGCATGGGACTTGGCTTACCCTCCCTACTGTCTGATTGTTGGTAGCTGCTCCCTTTCCGGCGTATGCTACTGGTATCCTTCAACAGTTTTTCCTTGTACCCTCCCTGCTTGCTTTCAGGATTCGTTTGACACATTTGTCCGTTCTACAACGTGGGGCGTAAACTCTCTCTGATTGAGGCAACGTTAAAGTCTGGATACAGACTGAGTAGTTTAGATCCACCTTTGGTGGTTAAAGTTACTTAAATACGTATATTATTATTATTATTCTTTGGTTGGTTTTGCTTTTGTGGATGACACCAATCTTTTCTGCGCTGGTGCCTCCTCTACTACTTCTGGTGAGGCTCTGGCTGCTGATTTCCAGGCAGCTTTAGATCGCTGGGCTGGAGGTCTCATTGCTACTGGTGGAGCTATTGAACCTGCTAAGTCCTTCTGCTACTTGATTGATTTCAAGTGGACTGGTTCTGGTTGGGACTATTGCTCTGTCGATGGTATGCCAGGTGTTTTCACCATCACTGACAAATCTGGTGTCGGTGCACCACTCAATTGTTTTGAGGTTGATCATGCTGACAAGACTCTGGGTGTCTACATTTCTATGGATGGCAATGAGGAAGCTCAAATAGCTCACCTGCAGTCCCAGTCCCAGTCTTTTGGATTTCAACTGAGGTCCTCCAAGTGTGAGAAGAACACATCCCTCCACACCTTCAAGTACTCATTTATGAAGTCTTTTGAATATCCCATGCCCGTCACTCAGCTCAGCGCTTCTACCTGGACCCAAATTCTCCAACCAACTCTGGTCCCAGCTGCTCAACAAGGCAGGCATGTCTCGCAACTTTCCTCGCAAGGTCTTCTATGGTCCTTCTCTGTATCAAGGCTTTGGCTTCATTCACCCTTTTCTTCTCCAAGAATTCAGTCACATTGCTACTCTGTTTCAGGAATCTGTCCGTGATTCGCAGACTGCCCGTATTCTCAGGCTCACAGCTGAAGCCTTTAGGCTTGAACTGGGACTTCCTTTCCATCTTGGCATTACCCCCTACCAGCCTTACGCATCTTATATCACTCCTTGCTGGTATAAGCATGTGTGACAGTTCTTTTCCATGCACCCTGTGAGTATGGTTGAAGACTTCCCTACATTTCCTCTGCTTTGATTGAATGACTGCTACCTCATGCAAGCTTTTGTCACTGCTGGCTTCCGGGGCGCCAAACTGTCCCTTCTGAATCTCATCCAGATGTCTATCAAGGCCGTCTCCCTTGCTGATATCTGCACTGCGGATGGCAAACGGCTTTCTCCAATGGCCTTCCAGTTGCAGTCCTCAAACCATCTTCGCAATCATCTTGACTGGCCTCGCTGCCCTCCCCCATGGCTTCTACCAGCTCGGCATCTTTGGCAACGCGCCCTTCAGAAATTATTCTTACCACCGTTGGCCTTGCCCTCTGATAGAGTCCTTCACCCCTCCTTCTACCTAGGGCATAGGCTGTCATCCGAGTCATCCTCTTTGTGGCCTTGGTTTTTGTGTTCTTCTACTGAAAGGCTCTTCTCCAAATGTCCTACTGGCTGAAGGGTTGGTTCTTCTCAAGGCCGAGGCCAATACAGCTTCCCCACTACCATCCTCCTCGCTAAACCTGACAGTGCCGACACTCTTGTCTCCCTCCTGTCCAGTGGGAATGTGTTCTGGCTTGTAGGCCCATCTACCTTTGTCTCACATCCACCAGATGAGGATCCCTTGACCTATGATCCATTTGAGTGTCTCCCAACCACCCCAGCGGATGCATTTGATGCTCTCTGCGCTTCTCCCCGAGTCCTTCTCCATAAATACTCCCTTCCCCAGGATGGATGCCAGGCTCTTGCCGATGCCATTCTGAGTGGCTCTGCCAGTGCTGTCTGTGACGGCTCTTATGACCCCCTTCTCCTCCGAGGCACATCTGCCTTTATCCTATCCCCCACCACCTCCACCAAGTCTCTCTCCTTGTTCCTCACTGGATCTAACCTTGTCAGTGGCTCCCCTGACAATCAGTCTTCCTACCGGAGCAAATTGGCTGGCATCATTGGTGTCCTCACCTGCTGTTTGGCTCTGGTGGACCTCTATGGTGTTGCCTCCAGCTCACTCACCATCGCCCTTGATGGGGATACGGCTCTACAACAGGCTCAGGGAACCTGGCCCTTGTCTATTTCTCAGAAATCTTTTGACTATGTCTATGTCATTCGTAATATGCTCTCTGCTCTTCCAATCACTGTCACATTCAGGTGGGTTAAGGGTCATCAAGAGGGTCTTTCTCTTGACTGGTGGGCCCTTCGTAATCATCAGGTTGATGGCATGGCCAAGGTATTTCTATCCATGAATCGTTCCTCTCCCTACCACTATCCCCGGCTTGTGTTTGAGCCCTGGGCTCTCTCACAGAATGGTCTCAAATGCTCTCGCTTTGATCAAGCTGCCTTGCACCTTCTTATTTCTGGCCCTCCACTTCTTCACTATTGGCACACTCACCATGATATCTCAATTCCACCACAAGTCTCCAATTCCATCCATTGGTGTGCTCATCACTCTGCTTTCAAGCGCCTTCCTCCTGGTATGCAATGGTAGTTTGTCAAGTTTGCTTCGGGTTGCATTGGTGTTGGCACTCAGTTACTCCATTACCAGCACCAGGATCACTCCTGGTGCCCTCTGTGTGCCCAGGACGAGGAGAAGGTTTCCCACGTGCTCTCATGTGCAGACCCCGGTGCTATCAAGCACAGCTTGTCTTCCTTTTGGGGCCCTTTGCAGCAGCGCCTTACCTCTGAGCTTACAGAAACTTCTCTGGCTCTTGCCATTGTGGATGTTACCACTAGGGTTCGTCAAGGTAGGCGTATTCACTCTTCCTCATACTCCCCTGCCATTGTCTCTGCTGTAAGGTTTCAGCGTCATATTGGATGACACAACTGGTTTCTTGGGAGATGGTCCCCCCTCTGGCATCAGATTCAAGCTGATTACTATTCTTTGATTGGTAGCAAGCGTTCTCCTCGCCGTTGGGCTACTGCAGTGATTCACCAATTTTTCCTCACTTGCTGGGATCTCTGGACGTATCGGAACCAACGGCTCCATGGCACTGGGGGGTTGCTTGAGGCTGAACAACACCAATCACTCAATGCTTCCATTTCATCTGAATTGGCCATTGGCTTTGCTGGTGCTCTGCTTCAATCTCCCTCCCTCCTCCAGATCCCCCTCCAAGTGCTCCGTGGTTACACTCTTCCTGCCAAGCGTCAATGGCTTGCGACCATCCAGCTTGCCCGGAGCCACTATGCAGTCCCTCCCCAGTCCCAGCAGCCGTATTGCCAGGAGGCTGCCTTGATGCGGGCTTGGTTGACTGGATCCTAAGGGATGGGCCAAACATTTCCCCCAGCGCTCTCCCCTGTGCTTTTCCCAGTGTCTCCCCCAGTGCTGCCGTGTGGCTCCTCGTGTTCCACCCGCACCCAGTGCTGCTCCTTGTGTTTCACCATGCGCACCCACCCTTATCCTTGCTTCCTAGTTCTTCACCAAGTGCTGCTCCTTTGCACACAGTGCTGCTCTCAGTATTTTACTTAGAGCGGCTCCCAGTGCTGCTCCCCGAGCTGCCCCACGTGTGAGTCCTGGTGCTGCCCCCAGTGTTTTCCCAGTTTCTCACCACCTTCTGCACCCAGTGCTGCTTCCACTGTTTCCCCAAGTTCTGCACCCAGTGCTGCTCCTAGTGCTGCACCAAGTGTGGTTCCTGGCGCTGCACCCAGTGCTGCTCCCAGTACCTCTCCATCTTCTGCACCCAGTGCTGCTCCCCACCTTGTGCACACAGTGCTGTTCCCAGAGATTCACCAAGTTCTGCACCCAGTGCTGCTCCTTGCGCTGGCCCAAGTGTGGTTCCTAGCGCTGCACCCAGTGCTGTTCCCAATGTATCACCTCCCTTGGCACTCAGGGTTGCTCCCAGTGTCTCACCACGTTCTGCACCCAGTGCCCTTCCTAGTTCTTCACCAAGTGCTGCTCTCAGTGTCTCACCAACCTTTGTCCACAGTGCTGCTCCCAGTATTTTACCCTCCCTACTGTCTGATTGTTTGTAGCTGCTCCCATTTCAGCGTATGTTACTGGTATCCTTCAACAGTTTTTCCTTGTACCATCCCTGCTTGCTTTCAGGATTCGCTTGACAAATTTGTCATTCTACAACTTGGGGCTTAAACTCTCTTCGATTGAGGCGACGTTAAAGTCTGGATACAGACTGAGTAGTTTAGATCCACCTTTGGTGGTTAAAGTTACTTAAATACGTATATTATTATCACTAGAGCTTCAGAAGACCAAGGCCTACATCCCTGTTGACTGGACGGAAGCCACCCCCCAGCTGGAGAGCTACCTGGCTGTCCTGGCTACCATCACATCCAGTACTACAAGTAGGTTGGCTACTGAGGATATCACGAATGTAGCGAGTGATAGCTGAGTGTAAGCGGTGCGATAATTGCTGCTTGGATAAGGAGCACGCGAGTTGTTGTTTGAATGTCTGCGGTAGTTGCTGTACAAGGAACCGTAGCAAGGGCATTGAGAGTGGTTATTGTTGTTATGGTTGCTGTATGCACTGTTGTGTTTGCAACAATTGTTGTTCTGTCAAAGGTGCTGTCCGGTGCCATGGTGAAGATGCTGTTGTTCCATGAAGGCAACCAGGCGCTGGAAGGGGTAAGTGACACCATCCAGTTGATTACATGTTTCATTGAATTTGAGCTGCCAAGTTGGTAGCATGAGGTGATAGAATGTGTTCTTCGTGGAGGTGGAGTCAGAGTAAAGCTTTTTGCCATTGGATCCAGGCAAATGGGTGCTTGGGGTATTGATGGGACAAAGGCGGCCTGTGGCGGCAAAACAATCCATGTGGTATGGTTTGGTTGCATTTAGCATATATTCTTGTTGGATAAGAAAGGCGTGGGAGAATCATGGAGAGGAAATTGTGGATGTTCTTGGAATAATGAGAATCAAGAACGACACTTCCTGCATTGTAAACAATTTTGTCCCAAGAATGTTTGATATTGCCACCAAGAATGTTGCGGGCCTTGTGATGCTTGACATTGTTGTGAATGTTGAGGTTGGTGGTGCTGACTGCATTGATAAAAGCTTTGATAACGCGGATGAGGCATTCCCTGATGGTTGTGTCAGGACAGAACATGGTGTCCTATTTCTTGAGGGTGTGTCCAGAAACAGAAGGAGGATGGGGGGGGGGGGGGGGGGAGTTGCATTTGCTGCTGCGGTGATCTGGGTGGCGATGGGGGGAACAGTGTTAGGGACACAATGTAAAAGGCAAATGTTAGGGCAATCCAGATAAAGAATGGCTGATTTCAACGGGATTGGGGGCTGCTTTGCAGCTCGAAGTTGAATAATGACAGACATGGTGGATTAGATGTTACTGTCAACTTTTAGATATTTTATTGATTAAAAAATTCAAAGCGATATTGCAATTGTGTGAACTACACTGTAGATGAAATTGTGTGCTATTGAGTTTTAGAATCAAAGATGACTTTGAGAAGCTTCTAAGCTTGATCTATGATACAATTCGAAAAGAACTGTGTTCTTTGATAATCCAAATTTGGACGAGAACTTCAAGGAGAAGACTATCTTGATATTCAAATAGGATTGAACAATGACTGATGACTGGGAATGTCTCAGTGACTCATGACTGATGGAGTGAACAACGCACAGACACTTCAGTCATGTGTCACTGACACACTACCTCAGTCCAGTCACGAATCATTGACACATTGCTTCACTCATGAGTCACTGACACACTCCTTCAATCCAGTCATGTGTCATTGACACATTCCCTCAGTCATGAGTCAATGACATTGTTCCCGATCATCTGTCATTGTTCAATCATATTCCAACATCAAATAGAACCTTCTCCTTGAAGTCTCATCCGAATTCTGATTATCAAAGAACACAGTTCTTTTCCAATCGTATCACTGAACTAGCTGGGAAGCTTCTCGAAGTATCTCAAAGTCATAGTAGACACTAAAACTCAATAGCACACAATTTCATACACAGCGTAGTTCAGGAGTGGGATCATTGGCTCATGACTGAAGTGTCTGTGCGTTGTTCACTCCTAAACCCAAGAGTTAATATCAGAATGCCTGGTACTGTAAAAAAACTCTGGTACTAATTTTCTACAAGAATTTGCCTCCAAAATACCCTTCCAATCCTCTTGACCTTGGTGATTGAATTGGAAGCAGTTGCAATCGACTTGTGGTGGCCATATCAAATCTATCCACCTCATCCTTGCATAAAGGGTAAGTTTGTCTGCTATTCTGGGTTGAAAATTTGTTCAAATGGAGCCATAATGTAATTTTGAACAATTTCATGTACACAGAATTACTACTAGTACTAGAGAGATTTCTCTGGGTTTTTCCTGAGAGTTGCTCTGTTGAGCCCTGTAGAAATATGTACTTCGTACTACTTCCTTATTATATGCGAAGGGTATTTTGACCTTAACCCGAGGATTTAGGAGCTTTGCACCAAGTGCCAGCCAGATGTGACAAATTACCTAGTAATAGAAAAACCTTGTCTCAATATTTTTTCAAACTGAGTTTTTACACACAAACACTAGCAATATATCAACTCTATCAAAAAATGACTGGTAATTTCTTTATTTCAAATACTTGAATATGCATGATTAAAACCTTTTAGAATAGTAAGGAAAAGGAATATAACCTGTGTTTTGAGAACTGAAAAGGCTCTCTATTACTGAAACAAAGTAGTAAGCCTTTTTTTGCTCGGCAATACTACTACTAGTAGGCTTCGTCATGCCTATGTTATGTTGCATATTGTCAAAGAAAAAACCCAATTTTCTCCTCGTGGACAGTGTTTTGACTAAAAAGGAGTAAGGAATCTGGCTCCAAATATGTGCATAAAAATTCCAGTCATATGCACACCTAGCAAAAAGTCTTCTTACTACCTGTCATCGCTAATAGAGTAGTAGCTTTCCAGCCCTCTAACCACAGATGAACTGAACATTCTTGGTTGTTATTCTAGATGGTTTCAATGACTACGTGAACACTTCAAATAAAGAAAAGGGTTATAATTTTTGATGGAGTTGTTATTAAATGGAAGTTGGATAGTTTAACTGCTGCAGTGTTTGTGTTTTGAAAATGATTTTGAAAAAATATTTGAGACAAGGTTTTTCTATTTGTTCCGAGCATTGGATTTTTTCTTTCCCAAATAGGCGACCTGACACATGCACAAAGCTAACATGGGTGAAGGATAGACCAATGGTCACTTTGTCAAAGATGACTAAAAACCCTCTGCACTCTTATGCCAAAAATAAGCGTCTGCTTTGTCTCAACAGCTTGCATCCATATTTGCTCACTCTTTCAAGTAAACCTCTCTCGGAACTCAACCAGTGAAGATTTGGATATCTTCAAAACGTTAGCTCTGATCAAGTTTGTGCCAGCTACTTTATCTGAATTTTTCTTTTCCTTTGCCTAACATGCCTTCACCACCTCCTCTAGAGTTCATTGCTGACCCTTTCCTTCCCACTTTACTGGGAATCTTCGCCTTGTCTCTAGCCCAGAGGGCTGCTTTCTGTATGGGGCTCCAACAAGTTCTGCACCGCCCCAGCGGCTACTTGCCCGGTCATGAGACTTCAAAAATCAATCTGGAGTCTTTCGCTCCATCTCCCTTTGACACATACCTGTTTGTTGAAACCAAGCCCAGCACCCTTTCAGCGGTATGGTGCATCCCCATCAAAGCCCTCACAGATGAGGAGATCTCACTCCAGGGGTGACTTCTTGCCCAGCGCCACACCTTTGATCAATAGGAATCCGTTTTTTGAACCATCTTAGATACAATGAAGAATCCAGCCTTGGATAAGGGAACAGCACCAGTTGATACAGGTGGTGTCCTTGACACAGCAAAACACCTTATATGAGCGACCAATCAGCTTGCTACTGAGACTGGACGCCAAAAGAGACAAATTAGATCTCATCGAGACTCAGGTAGAAGAATGCTACCCCAGCTCAAACTTCCCTTGCCCATCTACGACGGCATGGGCAATCCAGGAGAGTTGAAAACAGCTTTCACCTCATTGGCAGCACAGTGAAAAGACTTTCAAACTCACCTGATCCAAAGCAAAATGAAAGTAGAGGTGTTATACCTCTCCTCCGTTGACCTACAACTCACATCCATGAAGCTTGTCATTGGGGAAACGACTGACACCCATGACCCAAGCACCCTAATGGAATCCAAGATCTTGTTTGTCGACAACCTTCTTGCGAATCTCAAAGCAAGACCCGCAGCAATACCCAAGGAAGACCAAGAGAAGGTCACCCAAGAACTGCTGTTCAAGTACTACTTGTCAGACTTGTCTGAACTCTCCCACCAAATCTACAAAGCCATCATATCCAGTTTATCAGACATCCTACAATTTTTCACGTTCTGCAGCTCACAAAGACAAACTGGTGGCCTGAATTGCCAATTTAGAATCCTCTGGAGCAAAGACAGGCACACATGATGCCAGTCTTGCCAGTTTGAACTCTCTCTCTCTCTCTCTCTCTCTCTCGTGCCGCATCTCCAAAAGCAGCGGACACTAGTACAGACATGCAGGCGTGTATCAAAACCCTGGAGGCTCAATTGACCTCTCTGAAAGAAGAAAGCAACACTCCAAAGGTCTGCTTGGTGAACACACACACTTCACATCTCATCTGGATGTGACTATCTTGTGCACACCTCATGCAAACAACATGGCAGGGTACCTGCATCTAGTAGATTTCCATAGCCTATTGGCAATTGCCTTCAACTCAAAAGGGGGAGGGACCAACAGTGATGTCAGTTTTGAGTCCTCCACCAGGAATAGCGGGTATGACTCACCAGAAGCCGCTCTAGTAATGAAAAACTTTTGATACATCATCCCAGAAGTATTTACAGGTGGTAAGGTTAACGTTAATTGATAATGTCAGCCATTTCATCCTGGGTCTCCTTTGAAGAGGAAGGATCCATGGATGATTTCAGATACAAGCTGCAAACTAGTCTAGATTATGTGGTCAAAGCAATCAGACAAGAAGCAGCAATAAACATCTCAATGGACGGGCAAGCCCTTACATAGATGTGCATTCAGGACACCAAGACCTTCACGTCAGATCTCATTCAATGGATATGCCGGACCTATATGCTATCCAAAAATCCAACCCATGATTGTCTAGTAAAGAAAACTGGAGATACATCTCCCACTGTTTTTGGGTCATTTTCGAGCACCTCCACAAGGCCCACAAAGTAGTAGGGGCCAAGCTGGGAGTGGAAAAATCTGAAATCCTGTGGGGATGTCTAAAAGGAAGGCAGGCAACACTGAAATTCGCTCAAGACGGCTTTTCCAGCTACCCTGTTGTGCAAACTGTCCTCAACAAGCATGTGCAACACAGAGCGATCATGCAAGACAAAATAAATTCACACCTAGCTACCATGAGAAAAGAACAAGAGGAACTGACGAAAGAACTCAGGTCCTTAAAGAGCCGGGTAGACAAGCTTCAGAAGAAAGCTTGATTGTCTTTGCCAGCAACTTGCAGGGAGGAATAAAAAAAGTGACTCCTGGCTCCAGTCCTGGCTCAAACCCCAAACAAAAGAACACAACCGACAACGGTCATTCTGTGTGATCCCATCCAGCAGGATTCAACTGAAAGTCCACACTCACCTACCCCACCACTTGCGCCGGTGAGCAAAGGGTTATTTTGAGAGCATGTGGAAGTGTTGGTTGGAAAAGATACCAAATCAGTTTGAGTGGTTTCTGAAACCTATCCCACATGGATATGGTACCTGGGATTAAATGGGACAGCCCTTTGTTGTGTTAGCAGCGAACTTGATATCCCTGGTCGCACACCGGAAGACCCACCGTGGACAAAGCTGGGTTGTTCCATGTCTAAGGGGATCCCACCGGAGTTTTCTCCCCTCCCGGCGTTGACCCATCCGAATGTTCCAATCCCACTGAACACCATCTTCCTGACAATAGCCCAGTTAACCCCTCTGTTGACCACCATACTTCACCTGCTGGTCCTTCTGATACCTTTGAATGGGTAATAACTATGTGAACGGAGGGAGTTCCCCTACCAGCAGAGGGAACTTCCATCCCAACCCCTGCTGCTGCTGCCTCTGATCCTCTGGCCCCTGCTGCCGTTGAGCGCTTCTCCACACTTAACCCCTCCTCTTTGCCAATCTGCTTGCCTTAAGCAACTAGAATGCTTAAAACCTCCAATTCTGCAACGCTTAGACCGCGCGCAAACATTGGCCAAACACTCAAATCTATAGAATCGCCCCACATTGCAGTCTGCACTCCATTCTCATATGCTACAAACTCCTCTCACACCCTCAGGGTCCCGGCAGATAAGGTTTCGAAATATAGATACGCCTTCTAGAGTGTCCTACGACAAGCTGAACCAACAACACTTAGCTTCCTTACGCTGGAACAAACTGCAGCAATTGCTTTCCTCTGGATACAGCACCCTTAATGGATTCATTGCACAACATCAACTCAACTCTACAGGCTATGGTAAACTCCTTGACTATCTGAATCTGACTCTACTTGCCACAATGGCAAACACAGAAGACAATCCTACTACCCTTCAAGAGGTCATGGTCAGCCTGGAAGCAGCAGGGTTTGTAAAAGCCATGGAGACTGAGATCAAGAATACTCTCATAAGGTAATCTCTGGCACGTGGGCGCTCCGACGCAAGTGCTATCCAGATGGGTCCGGGAAGAAGCTCAAGGCCCGATACTGTGCTAGAGGCTTCGAACAACAAAAGGGGTTGACTACTTTGAAATGTTTGTCCCAGTAGTTACATGGATAACAGTGCACCTGCTTCTGATAATGATCATCGTCATGAAGCTTGAAACTAAGCAGCTTGACCATAGTACAGCAGCGTTTGTTCATGCTAAAATTGGCTGCCTTGTCTACGTTGAAATGCCCCAGGGCTTTGCTATACCTGTAATGGTCTGGAAACTAAATAAGAGCCTCTATGGACTGGCCCAAAGTCCACAGAACTTCTTCCTTCACACAAAACATCAACTTACTACCAACTTTGGCTTCAAGCAGTCAGATGCTGATCCTTGCCTCTTTATGTCTGAAGCAATAATTTGCCTCATCTATGTCGATTACACCCTTCTTTTCTACAAAGACTCCAAGGCTATGGATGACCTAACAGACCAAATGAAAGCCGCAGAAGTACCATTTTGTGAAGAGGAAGACGTAGCAGGCTTCTTAGGAGTCCTAATTGACTACAAGGAAGATGACACAATTCACCTCACACAAAAAGGTCTCGCCAAAAGCATCGTCGATGCCATGCACCTGAACAACAGCAGTACTCTTCCCACCAGTACTGCCTGCAAAGGATACCTACCGATCAATGAAAGGGGGGAACCCGCCCTAGGAGCCTTCAGTTACCCTTCAGCCGTTGGTCAACTAAACTACCTAGCAGGACACTCAAGAATCAATATTGCAATGGCAACGTCACATGTAGCCCAATTTGTACACCGCCCTAGAAGATTCCACAAACTAGCTCTAATACAAATTGGCCAATACTTAAGAGGCATCTTGGACAATGGCTTAATCCTCAAGCCAAGCGTCGATGGTACTCTGAATGTTGATATATATGTAGATGCAGCAGTGTTTGTCTGTGAATGGGGTTCAGAGTAAGGAATCAATCCAGACTCAGTCAAATCACGTACTTGCTATTTGATCAGATTCCTGGTTGTCCAGTCATGTAGGTGTCCAAGCTACAGTCAACAATTGCAACAAGTACTATGGAATCAGAATATACGGCCCTATCTATGGCCCTGAGAGCTGCCATTCCTTTGCCTGATGTATTGAAGGCAGTCATAGCTGGACTTAAATGTGAGACACACCAGAGAGCTCAATTCAAGGCCACAGTACACGAGGACAATCAAGGCGCCCTCAGCATACTAGTCACATTTGAACCTGGCTGACACACTGTTCGATCAAAGTTCTATGCACTCAAACTACACTGGTTCAGATCCTGGATTAAAGTTAGAGGAATTGACATCACTTTCATTGATACAGGACTACAGAAGGCTGATTTCCTTACCAAGCCCCTGCTTGGTCCAACCGCGTTAGCTAACAATCAAAGGCTGTCAATGGGATGGTAATCCCAATAGCGTACGATCAAGAGGGAGAATCAATCAAACTACTAGTCGTGAACTGAGATTTGGGTCAATCTAAATGACCAGATGACTCAACTGACATAGAAGATAATCTTTTACACCAGAAGATATCAATTGAGAGGTAACCTGGAGAAATTCCCTAGAATCTTGGGATATGAAAGTAATGCATAATTTTAATTTAATTTACATAACACACTGATTTTAATTTCACTCACCGCAAAAATCCCGTTGTAAACGGACAAAAACACCGATGGGAAATTTTGTAGAGTGGATTCTGTTTAACTAGACCATTATAGAGGTCCCTGACACATAAAATAGCCAAGTGTTTTTTGGGTTTTTACTCTTGTTGCATATCTCATGTTGAAGATTTCATGAAAATGGTACAAAGTAGTAGTAAAGGCCAATACTAAGTATCGTGGTACAGCAACAACAAGTAGGCAGGGGGTTGTTGCTTGTTGGCTGAACCAGTGGTCCCAAGCTAAAAACCAACTTTGGTACTACTCAAACAACAAGTAGGCAGGGGGTCGTTGCTTGTTGACTGAACTAGTGGCCCCAAGCTAATAACAAACATGTACGGGCAGCTGCAACACATGTCCCATTTGTCCCTGCTATAATTTCTTTGTATTATTTACAATACAGTTGGTGTTATCGTCTTTGTTCCTGCAGTATCATTCCTCAACAAGCAGTGTTAATTGACTTGTTGTAGTTCTCCTGAATTCATGATTCTCTGAGCAGCTAGGCTAGTAACGCACTTTCCTGAAATCAAAACCTCACGCTGAACAATTGTTTTAATGGCAGCATCCTTTTAGTCTACGGTGCGTGCACATTTCAGCAAGAAATTTCTGCTTCCTCCTCTTGTTGTGGCTTTTTGGCTGGAGTAACCGCACAGGCACCAATCGAGACAAACTAGGGTACAATTACGACAGCAACCCCCGTGCGCATTGTTGGACCGTGGCCTGGAAACGTTGCTTGGATGACAAGCAGAGCTTCCTTACTAGCATCTCAAGGAGCGGTCGCAAACAACCACGAAAAAGATGAGCAGTTGTCCCTGTTCGGGCGCTATTGGCCCATATCTTTTCTCTACAAAATCTTCGGCGCAGTATTTTAGTGTTGGAACACGGCATAAAAAGGACGCAGACATGTAACGCAGTGAAGTGAAAACAAGTGTTTATCTTAATGTTGCTCCGGACGTTCGACAGGAATGATGTTATGAAAACAGTGATACTGCCGCGTTTGAGATGATGAATCAAGACGTTTGTGCTATGACTCTATCGTCAAAGTCCAAAGGACCACATACCAAACCAGTCAATATTACTAGCAGTCGTTTGAAATTATGCTTCACCATCCAGTTTGTCAAGATTGGTAGCACCGGGCGTATCAGAGCTTGCACTCATCGTCCAGGTTGGCGGAGTAGGAGCCAAATCGGTCACTTTGACCTCTTTCAGGTGCCATCGATCCAAACAAGCAACATCGTCAACATCGGTATCGTGCAAAAGAACGCGGCAATCCCCGTAGTCGTGTTCGCTCAAATAGGCTCGCGCCGGGGCAAATGGGGAATGGGCCACACCATATTGATCCGCTTGCACTATCAAAACCGGGGCACAATCCTTGTCTTCTATGTAAGGTACGAGTTGTGACACGGCATCTAGACTGCATCCATACTCCAATGCGCTCGATTGGTGGCTTGTGGATACACTCTCATCTTCAAAGACGACGGCTGCCCCAAAGTAAACGGGATGGTTTTCTCTTCCTGCCTCGTTTGAAACACTTTGTTTCGCCTCGGAAATTGCCAATTCCAGCAATCGTTTCGCTGCATCTCTCAGGGTCTCAGGGTCTCGAGTGCGATGGGAGCTTTCGGCATATTTGGTTCCTAATGCGACCGATTGTGGCGCGGTTAGGCGAGTGAATGGTGACGGAAACGGATACAATTCGGCAATGGTCGTCCTTAGAGTAGGTAGCGAGTGTTTGGTGTGCCCATTGACACAGCAATGCAATTTATCGTCATCGTTCATTGCTGATTTTGAGTTCCACAGTGTTGGAAAGATATCCTCGTCTTTTCGTTTGCATAATGTGCATTGACTCCCGGTACTGATGACTTTTAAATCCCATGACACGCTCTCTCCGTGGCCTGCTAAAAATTCTCGGCAAAGCATTCCCGGAGAAATCGGCACGGTCTCGCAATCCGTCGCGATGACCACCTTCGTTATCCGAAAGGCTGGGACAAATCTGAGTTGTACCATAGCCGCACGTTCGGCGCAGATCGCTCCCCCCATGTATCCCGGTTCATCGTTCGTTCCTACGATATAGTTGCGATCCCCTACCACCTGCTTGACCCAAGGGGGGAGGTGCAACGTTGATGTTGACGTCGATGAGGATTTACTCTCATTTTGTTGTATCTCTTCGTAAAACAAGAGCGCCAAGACCCGAAAATTGGATTGACTCGGAGAGGAAGGAAGGGAGAGGCGATACTTATGCGCCAAATATGCATCACTCCAGTCTTCGGCCGATAAGCTGTGATCTTGGTGCTCTGTTTCGTCGATACTGATGTTATCTATCGTCATACTGCAAATTTACTGTCAACTACTGTCCGCCGATTAAAATGTAATTTAAGCGCTGCACAGGGTGGACAACTGATGGGAATTTTGTAGTAACGGTACAAAGACGATCTTAGATACCGTATGAGTACCGTATTTGTTTTCCTGTGGGCGAAGTACGAGTAACAAAATCTTACCTACCGGTAGATTGCCGTAGTAGATTTGCCAATCGAAGTAGATTACAGAAGTAGATTTGCCCACGGAAGTGGATTACAGAAGCATAGATTTGATCGAGTAGATAAATAAATAAATACTCCGTACTTCGTACGGTAACAACGAAGTTCGTACGAGTATCGGTAGACTAAGTAACAGCGAAGTAGATCATCTCTCATTATTATTTAGTAGATGAAAAAAAAAACTTCGTACTTCGTACAGTACGTAATTACTTCTTATTTCAAGATTTAACACGGTTCACAAGAATATTTAACCGCAGTAGTTTATGGGAGAGCCGAAGTAGATTATGGAGAACCAATGTGATCAAACGAAGTAGATTGCTATCACTCACTACATTCGTGATAGCCTCAGTAGCCATCCTACTTGAAGTACTGTATGTGCAATGCTTGTAGTTCATGGGTTTGTTGGTGGGTTAAGCAGTGCTAGAGGGGGATCCAGGAAACTCCAGCCTGTTGATTGTTTTTGTAGGTTGGCGAGTCCGGTCCCTTATTGCTTTGCCCACACACACCGGCGCACAGCTTTGGCTGTTAAGCCTTTTCTGCCATTAGGCCACAAGCCACAGGGTGGGAGCACAGGGAGATGGCCATGGAGGGGACTGGAGGGGACATGGAGAGCAGCGAGGGTGGGAGAGGCATTCGAGGATGAATCAGAGAGAGCTGTCGGTTGGGTTGGTGTCAGAGGCTGGCACCCACTCATCCGGCACGAAGGAGTACTATGTTCCATTGTTGAACATGACAGAGGCAAGATTCTTGAAGATGGGGAGGGATTGCTGGTGCAAGTACCTCATCATGCAGTCACTGTGCCATCTGGCAAGGAGCTTGATGACATTATAATCGAATTTGCCCTGTAGCACGGCCATAGCCCCCCCTGCTCGGAGGGAGCAGGCTGAGATGGCTGCAGGGGGGATGCTGGTGGTATGGTAGAGGGTCTGATCATAGACCCGCATTGAAGAAGTGGCCGTGCCCACCCGGACTAGAGTGAACACACCATTGCCGATGTAACTGGCAAGCTGGAGGGTGGGGCCAAAGGGTGAACCACTAGGGCAGCAGCGCTGGAGGTGGAGTACTTGGCGAGCGCATGCTGCAACTGAGCAGCAGAGGGAGTCACCACTCTGGGCATGAGCCACCACTTCCCCTTTGTCTCCATTCTTCTGTGTGGTGAAGGTGAGGGTGACAGAGGTAGCAGATTGTAGCTCATGGACAGGGCCATCGTGTCGGAGGATCCTGGATCCAAGATAGAAGGTGACATCTTGGAGGAGGAAGGCTTGGTCACCCCTGGTAGTACCGGTGTATTCACCAGGTTGGAGACAGAAGAAGAAAGCGGTGCAGATCATGTCGGCAATAGCCTGGCGAGGAGGGGAGGGAGAGTCATGGTGTGCAAATCGGAGGAACCGGCTTTACTCTGGAGGGGGCTGGGTCCAGTTTGGCATAGCCTTGGAAATGGGCTGTTAGCCTGAAGTCAAGACTGCCCGTGGAGTTGGTTTGGGGGTCTTTGGCCCCCAGGTGGGCCAGCATCTATCCCACTGATCTGATGGTGTCGGATACCATGCAAGATCTGAGGGGCTTGTGTCTATAGGACAGTCTGCCATCATGGAGTCTTTTTGCAAAGACCTGGAGGAAGGGGATTGGATCGGTAACAGATTGGAGGAGTGGGTAAAAGCCTTGAGACAGACAGAATCGAACCCTTTGAGTCCAATGTGCACCCTTTCGTTTGGCATAGAGCTCAGTGACTGAGGCTCACATGGTCTGCTGGATAGCACCAAGGTCGGCGCAGAAAGCATGGGAGACCTGAGGGGCATAAGATCCAGTGCAAGTTCTGTGCGTAGGTAGTGTCAAAATGATGGAGCAGGGCAGTGTCAGAGAGCCCAGAGCAAGAGAGGAGGCCAGCAAGGTGATTTACCGGTCCAGTGATGTAGTCCCTGAGGGGGACATATTGCTGGAGGTGTTGGTGCAAGGATTGGAGTCTAAGGAGGTAGGCCGCTGGGCCTGTGGTTGTGGTGGTGTCTTTCCTCTGCTAGTAGACGGCTGCCGTAACATTGTAGCAGTTATGAGTGGTACGGGTGGCGACACAGGTAGTCTGGGCCAAGCCATCCTTGTGGGCAATGGAGCCAGCCAGCTTGACATCACTGTTGGTGATGGCGCCCTCGGGATTGTCAAAGGTGACTAACTGGGAGGAAACCCACCTGAGGATAGGCTGCCTCCACATGAGAGGATGGACCTTGCCGTCAGGGAGGGGCACAAAGTGGATGCCCGCCATGCCAACGCCAGAGGCATCATATGCACCCATGGTGGCCAGAAATTGGTCCAGGACAAGCTCAGCAATGGAAGTAGGCCGCCTATACAGGTCATTGGCCTGCCACTGGAAGTTCCGAAGGAATCTATGGACCCTTTTGTTGAGCCGGATGCGGTTTCGGCTGGGCTCCTTGTGTTGGAAGGCTTCTTGGAGGATGGAGAAGAGGCCCAGGGAGCCAGGGATGACCAGGGCCATCAATCAGAGCTCCCCAAGGACTTCATGCCAATGTGTGATGGGGACATGGTACTGGGACGGTGCAATGGAATGAAGAATCTCCTGTAGGCAGGCCACTTGGTGGGGAGGAATGCTGATGGTTTTGTTGATGGAATCAATGAGCCAGCCCAGGATGACTTTTTGGGTGGTCCAAGTAGTAGCATCCCCTTTGAGCATCTTCTTGAGGGAAGCAGGTTCTTGACAAAAGGGGGTGCCGTGGGCGTCAAGGGGACAAAAGACTTTGTCCAGGGATTGGAAGTGCATTCTCTTAATGGCTCTTTGGGTCCATTGGTTGCCCTGCACCAGACCACAGAAGTCATCTACATACACGTCCCAGTAGCGGATCGGATACTTGTGGGGTGTAGTACTTTTGGGGATGGGGGTTCGGTCGAGGGGCGGCGCCCCGTCCTCCGGTGGGACCAACGCTTCAGAAAGTAGGTCAAGGCGATGCGGGTGGACCTTGGCTTGTGCTAGTCCAGTGGCTAGAGTAGTGTTGGCTAAGCCGGCAATGGTTTCAGTGCAGGCACAGAAGTTTGGTGGACTGGATTTCCACCCCATTGAATTGGTGAGGGGGATGCCAATGAGGGGAGGCTCTCCCTTTCTGGAAGGGAACAGCACTCCCAGTTTCATGGTGTCTTCTGGCTTGACCCAGACGCGGTAGAAGCCATCAGCAAGGTTGATCTTGGACATATAGACTGGACCAAACCTGTTGTTGGCCCGGTGCAGCCTGGTAGGGAGCCGTGGAAGTGCCCGGCCAAATTGCATAGAGTCTGCTGGAGCTAAAGGGATGGTATGGTGTCTTGATTGACGTTAGAGAAGGTGTAGTCGGAGATCATACGGGGTCGACGGCCCCTTTGGGGTAATAGCCCTAGGGGGCTAAGGTGGAGGATTGGTAGGTCTTGGATGAGGCTAGCTGGCAGGAGAGTCCATTGTTGCTTGTCCATCATGTCCGCATACTCCTCCCTCAGGAAGTCAATGCCTTGGTGTGAGGATTGGTGAGATCCTCCTCTGCTGATGGCTGCCTGTACTCTGGCTTTGGTTCAAGGGGGTCCAGCCATCTCGGCCGGGGTGCCATCCTGGCGAAATTGGTCAAGGAGGTTGGCAGCCGGATGTGGCAGTGGGCCAAAATCCGGGTGGACGTCTCCTTTCCCTCAAGTGTTCTGGATGAAGTCTTCCCAGCTAGTGCTCTCGTGGTAGAGCTTGATAGCCTGGCTGACATGAGCATCCAGCCTGTCTTGGGGGTAATGGTGGGTGTATTCGGAAGGGAGAGGAGGCACGAGGGAAGTGGTTGTTGGGGGCCGGACTAGGGGCTTGGACCTAGGAGTATCGACGAGGGGTGTGACTAGGGGCTTGGACCTAGGCACTGCTGGGGTGGACCCTGACACTGTAGATAGCGCGGGGGTAGTGATTTGGGGCTTGGACCTAGGCACCGCTGGGGTGGACCCCAACACAGTGACCAGGGGCTTGGACCCAGGTACTGCTGGGTTGGACCCCGACACTGTCGATAGCGCGGGGGTAGTGACTAGGGGCTTGGACCTAGGCACCGCTGGGGTGGACCCCGACACAGTGACTAGGGGCTTGGACCTAGGCACTGCTGGGTTGGATCCCGATACTGTCGATAGCGCGGGGGTAGTGATTTGGGGCTTGGACCTAGGCACCGCTGGGGTGGACCCCGACACAGTGACTAGGGGCTTGGACCCAGGTACTGCTGGGTTGGACCCCGACACTGTCGATAGCGCGGGGGTAGTGACTAGGGGCTTGGACCTAGGCACCGCTGGGGTGGACCCCGACACAGTGACTAGGGGCTTGGACCTAGGCACTGCTGGGTTGGATCCCGATACTGTCGATAGCGCGGGGGTAGTGACTAGGGGCTTGGACCTAGGCACCGCTGGGGTGGACCCCAACACAGTGACTAGGGGCTTGGACCCAGGTACTGCTGGGTTGGACCCCGACACTGTCGATAGCGCGGGGGTAGTGACTAGGGGCTTGGACCTAGGCACCGCTGGGGTGGACCCCGACACAGTGACTAGGGGCTTGGACCTAGGCACTGCTGGGTTGGATCCCGATACTGTCGATAGCGCGGGGGTAGTGACTAGGGGCTTGGACCTAGGCACCGCTGGGGTGGACCCCGACACAGTGACTAGGGGCTTGGACCTAGGCACTGCTGGGTTGGACCCCGACAGCTGGACTGCGCGTAGCTTGGGGGTGATTGCTGCTACAGGAACGACGACGGGCGCGATCCGAGGAGGCAGTGGAGTGGCAGCCTGTTGCTTGGGGGTGATTCCGGCGGTGGGAAAGGCTAGGGGTTCGATCTTAGGCAGTGGAGTGGCAGTGGATGGGGAGTCGGTCCCCGGCCGCGTGAAGGACCCCCGAAGCTAAGACTAGGGGTTCGATCCTAGGCAGTGGAGTTGCAGTGGAGGGGGAGCCGGTCCCCGGTCGCGTGGAAGACCCCGAAGCTGCTGCGAGCGTGGGGGGTTTAGGGGATTTGGGGCGTGGATCCTAGGCAGTGGAGTTGCAGTGGAGGGGGAGCCGATCCCCGGTCGCGTGCTGGAGGACCCCGAAGCTGCTGCGAGCGGGGGGGGGGGGATTTGGGGCTGTGTTGGGGGGGGGATTCTGGGGAAGGCACATATATAAGTGATAGGCGCGCGGGCGGTTGGGGCTTACCTAATTCATGTGTGATTTGTAATTGCTGGTTAGATAACTGTTGATTAAGAGATGATAATGCGATCTGGGTACTTATGATCCCCCTCCTGCTCCGCCTGTGGTTGAGTGGGGGTGGCGCAACGCCAATAGGTAGATGGCGCTTGCCTGCATTTCAGGCATATGCCTCTTGGCACCACTGCCAGAGTTGGTCTTGCTTGCTGGAGGTGATGGCCACATGGTCATATATGTGCTTACAGCTGCTGAAACAGACTCCTTTGATATGCCACGAGTGGCATCTTTCTTGTCCATCAGGTCGGGAGAGGGGGCCTTTTCCCTTATCTCTCATAGCCTGGATGGCTTCCCACATCTTGGATGACTCCAGTTTCTTAACCAGGGGATGATTGCTGTCGGTAAGCCGGGGGTCCCAATTGGGATTCACGAGGCGTGTCTGTGAGGGGGTCCCGGACGAGGGCGGACGCCAGGGCTGCTGGAGTGATTGTTGCTGGTGTTATTGTTGGTGCTGGGCCCCTTGGCGCCAGCCTTGGTGGGGGACAGAGGAGGACCGAATCTTCGAAGGAGTCTCAGGGCAGCCACATTGGAGACATTGGGGAGCCAGTTGAGGTTTTGGCTCATCTGAAAGGTATGGAAGTTGACCCCAAAGTCAGGGGAGGGAATGGGGGAGGTCGCTTCCCACTGCTCTTCAAGCCATCCTCTTACCCTGATTTGAAAATGGTAGACCACAAGAATGGCTGGAGTGAGGAGCTCTCCAACTTCATCTGCGATGGCTCTGCGGAGTGGCATCTGCTGGATCTTGAACCGCGAGAGGACCTGTTGGTAGCTTGTTACGACATCATGGTTGAGTCCTATGATGGTGGCTAGTACGGCCATATAGCTCTCCAGCTGGGTCGTGTCGACTTCAGTCCAGTCTACAAGGATGTAGGCTTTGGTCTTCTGAAGCTCCAGGGAGTCCTTTAAGGTGAGGGAGTTGCTTTCTGTGGAGATCATCATGTCGTATGCGGCCACATTGGCAGCGGCTTCTTGTTCCCTCTTCAAGGTAGCAGCTGATCCCCCTGGGGGAGTGAAAGCCAGGGGGAGTATTCCATCTGCCACATCAAAGGGGTTGGTCCCATGGAAGTTGCAATCTTGGAACCTCTTGAGTGCAGCGGCAATTCAGAGGCTCTGGCGGCCACTTGGCTTTGGAAGATCATGTGGGTCTTCCCGTGCTTGCTCTTTTGGACCCAGGCCTGGTAGATGGGGGGAAGGTTGGCTTCCTCGTGTTTCCCACAAACCAGCAGCAAGCGCTGGGTGTACAAGGGCCCCAAGGTGGCCCCCACTGACTGTGCCCAGGGAACCAACTCGAAGGGGACAAAGAAGGCCTTGTGGGCGTGGATCAGTTCTGACTGGGCGATTGTTTGAAGGGCTCCAAAATTTGAGGTAGAAAGTGGTATTTGCTAACTGGTATTTTTATTACTGTTTTTTGTTTACGACATTCGTTGTTCTAAAATTGCGAGCAGATGAATCCACTCTTTCCTAAAGATCACTAAATTCACTAAATTGGTGCATCAACCCACTAATACTTCAATGCACACACTAAATCACTAACATTTACACTGGCCCGCTAATACTCCAGTGCAATTTTCACATGCCCTGTACCTTTATTACCAAGGGATGTAGGCCTCTACCTTGTGCCCTGTAGATTCCAGTACTTAGGGTGTCATTTGGCGAAGATACTTTTCAAGCCACATCATCCGGGAACAGATGCTCTTTTCTCCGCATGCTGATGATGGCCCTTCTCCACATTCCAAGAGAAAATTCTTATTCCTTCTCCTTCTCCATTCAGTTGAATTCCTGTAGAAGCAAGATGATTCAATCGATTTGATTCTTTCAGTCATTCTTGACTCGTTCATTCACTCGTGTCTCATTCCTACAGAAGCAAGATGATTTGATTGATCCGATTTTGGCCGCGCGCGTATCTTTGGAATCACACGCGTCTGTTTTAGTCGCGCGCACAGCCCATTTTAGTCGCACGCGGCCTGTTTTCGATTGACCTCAAACACACTCCCCTGCTTCAAAGGATAATAGACTTGAATGACAGACTCAATCGATGACACTACTCCAAAACTCGGTGTAGGCTGCATGGGCTTTCCGGGCTCGACTGTCGATGGCTGAGCCGCTCATATCCTTGTCTCCTTCCTTCGTGGAATACTCATCCCTTCCATAGAACTTGGAACCATGCTTCTCAAATAGTGCGCTGGATAGATTCTTGGTGAAGATATCACTTATCATTTCATCACCGGTTTTCCACATCACCGTGATCAGGCCCATTTCCTTCAGCTCTCGGAGAAAATATTGTTTCACTTCAATATGCCTCATGCGGCCTGCTGTGGACCAATTGTTGCAGAAATCAACTGCTCCTTTCGTCCGAGAACTGTTTCGCGGGGTTCGAATTTACTTCTCGCGCACAAATTTTGTGCGTGATTTTAACACGGCAATATTTCTGGATACCCTGAAATTCGCGACGATCGTATAAGGGTATATGTAAACTCAGCACTATTTCTGTGCGCGTGATGCACATTACTCTACTCTCAAATAAAAATAATTTATTTCAGTCTCTAGCAGAACCGAATTATTATTCTGTACGAACAACACTTACTTCTATTCACGAATAAAAAAGAAATCTTGAGTCAGTATTAATTCCAAAATATTAATCTACCAAACAACAATTCGATTCTGCTCCCCTAGTTGTGAATTATATTTCTTGACTACAATATTCCCTTTTTAAAATGTAGATTCTATTATGCTTGATTTATTCCTATTGCGACGTATTACGAATCCTCCATTATTTCTAATATTCTCAAAATTAAGTTCAAGATTAGTAGTAGTTTTGTATTATGTATGTACTGTTATTTTCTACATTAGTTCACCCATAGATAAACTTTCATTCATCAATGCTGTTATTGCCGGATCAATATAGACGTTTCTTTTCTTTTTCTTCTTTGGTCCACTACAATTAGTGGAGCTGCTACTAGTAATATTTGCATCGCCCTGCTTATTGTTGGTGTAATTTGTTGAACTTTCGTTCCTAAATCTGTCCCTCATCATTTCTTCCAATTTCCTTCCTGTTTCTGGGTGTTTTCGCATCTCGCCAATTTTGTCGCACAAGTCACTGAACAACTCGCGACCTTCCTCCATCCATCCATTTCTGCTTCCACTGTCTGAATCGCAGAATTTTTTTTTTTGTCGCGGAATCGTGGCATCACCCTTTCGCCGCTGCTGGTTCACCCATACATGATGCTCATAGTAGATTAGTACCAATGCAAATGCTTCATCTGCTATAGTAAATATATCACTCAGCAAGTGCCTCTCCTTCCGTTGTTTGAAATTGGAATTTGTCGGATTGATTGCCGACATGATTCTTGTAACAAAATAATAAAAATCTTCATCTTCCGCGTCTTTATATGTTCTGTATTGAGGGTTTAAAATACCTGTGTTTTCATATTCTGTGTCTTGAATAACTGCAACAGTACCAGGGAATGTGATAGGGACTCGACCTTTTCTGTAATCGTCTGTACGGAAGTATCATAAGTATCAACGGGCAGCATGTTAGTGTTGTCGGACCAAAAATAGATTCTCAAAATCCTAATTTCAACAACCAATTCTCCCACCTGTATTTACCTATCCAGTTTTTTCTCGCTAATGTTTGTGAGTTGTGCCTCAATGCAGTCAGTACTGTCCCTACTCGTTTCCTGTAAAAGGAACAGAATGCCGCAAGTGGAATATTTGGTGGCTTCATAACCGCACTTTCTCCAACAGCTTTATTTATTACAAGCGCCGTTACCTTGTCATTGATAGGGAACTTCATGTTGGGGTACCAATGTTTTTTGACGTAATCCCTTAGCTGCTTCTCCACTCTTTCACTCATATCACTCAAAGCCTTAAGCATATCGTTGTCTATTATAAGTCCATATTCGTCTGTAATTGTACTTACTGCTCGTTCTCTTGTGTCGCCGGCATTGTAACTCCCCTCTCCCTGCATGGTTGCCTCCGTTTGTTTAGGTACCATTACTACCTTTCCCACCCCTATATGTGGTTCCCTCTCTTGTTTCCGTAAGCGTTTTGCCACTTCCTCTGCCAATTTGTCATATTGGATATTTTTCATGACATGTTCGGCTACATCCTCTAAATTGTAGCATTCTCCGTTAGATGTTTTCTCTACCACATTGGTTTTTGTTCCTTCTTTCTGTTGGTTCGTTACTGTAGTGGTGGTTGTGTTGGTAATGGTCAGCGCTGGTTCGTTACTCTGGTTGATGGTGTTTTGTTCTTCCGTGTTTGTAGTAGTAGAAATTGTGTTGTCGGAACCATTTTTTTTACTGTTGCCCTTTGATGCGTTCATAGTTGTGGTATTACTGTTACACACTTTGTTAGTAATTGCGGTGTTTGTTTTAACTCTTCTTTTCTTACCGTTGTTGTCCCCTGTATTTTGATGATCACCGGGCCGGATGGTTTTGTTGTTTCGAAGGGTCTTCCCCTCGGATTTTTTGCTTCGTCGTGTCTTTCCGATAGCATTCATATTTTTTTATTTTATTTTCTGAATACGGTGTCGATCAAGAATCATGTGTTTCTTTTTGTGTGGTTTTGTGTGTGTACTAATAATTTGTCGGGTTGTGTACGGTGTTTTGTGTTGTGTGTGTTGTGTGTGTCGTGTGTGTGTGTGTGTGTGTGTACGGTGTTTCGTGTAGTATGTGTACGATGTTTTGTGTGTAGAATTTTTCCGTGGGTTCTGTACTATGTTGTTTGCCCGAACATCTTCTGTGTGTTGTCTGGTTTTGGGCGCGCTGTTATATTTGTAGCAGTAGAGCACGTACCTGTGCAAGCCACCCCTCCCGCGCCATAATTTTTTCAGAAGGGAAACATTTGATCACACTAAGGTTATGTATTTCAATCCTCTAGTCACATGTAGAATCTCGTAGACTGCTGCACCTAACATACCGTACTGTCTTGTGTGCCATTTGTATCTACAAACCACATCATTGTCTGTACTGTGTGTGTCAAAGTTGTTCCCAATATGCATTTAAAAGTTGTTCCCAACATGCATTTCGTAAGTCATGTGATATGCATTCATGGCCTGGTACAAAAACTTTGGTAGTCATTACCAAATGAGACTGTTTGTGCCCTGGAATTGCACCAAAAATACCCTCATCATGTTTGCCATTTTGAGAGTCAAACCACAACATTTTGGGCATTCTGAGTGGCAAAGTTGTTCCCAATATGCATTTGATGAGTCATGATAAATGTATTCATAGTTTTGACCGGATACTTTTGGAGTCATTACCCAATCAGTTAGTTTGTGCCCTAGAATTGCACCAAAAATACCATCATGTTTGCCATTTCGAGAGTCAAACCACAACATTTACAGCATTCTGTGTGACAAAGTTGTTCCCAATATGTATTTGATGAGTCATGAGGAATGTATTCATTGCTTGGACCAGATACTTTTTGAGTCATTACCCAATAAGTTAGTTTGTGCCCTGGAATTGCACCAAAAATACCCTCATGTTTGTCAGTTGGAGAGTGAAACCTTAAGATTTTGGGCATTCTATGTGTCATAGTTGTTTCCAATATGCATTGGATGAGTCATGATGAATGCATTCATGGCTTGGACCCGATACTATTTGAGTCATTACCCAATCAGTTAGTTTGTGCCCTAGAATTGCACCAAAAATACCCCCATGTTTGCCATTTGTAGAGTCAAACCTTAAGATTTTGGTCATTCTATGTGCCACAGTTGTTCCCAATATGCATTGGATGAGTCATGATGAATGTATTCATGGCTTGGACCAGATACTTTTTGAGTCATTACCGAATAAGTTAGTTTGTGCCCTGGAATAGCACCATAAATACACCCATGTTTGCCATTTGGAGAGTCAAACCACAACATTTACAGCATTCTGTGTGACAAAGTTGTTCCCAATATGTATTTGATGAGTCATGAGGAATGTATTCATTGCTTGGACCGGATACTTTTTGAGTCATTACCCAATAAGTTAGTTTGTGCCCTGCAATTGCACCAAAAATACCCTCATGTTTGTCAGTTGGAGAGTCAAACCTTAAGATTTTGGGCATTCTATGTGACAAAGTTGTTCGCACTATGCATTTGATGAGTCATGATGAATGTATTCATGGCTTGGACCCGATACTTTTTGAGTCATTACCCAATAAGAAGTTAGTTTGTGCCCTGGAATTGCACCAAAAATACCCACATGTTTGCCATTTGGAGACTCAAACCTTAAGATTTTGGGCATTCTATGTGACAAAGTTGTTTCCAATATGCATTGGAAGAGTCATGATGAATATATTCATGCTGGCTTGGACCAGATACTTTTTGAGTCATTACCGAATAAGTTAGTTTGTGCCCTGGAATTGCACCAAAAATACCCCCGTGTTTGCCATTTGTAGAGTCAAACCACAACATTTTGGGCATTCTATGTAACAAAGTTGTTTCCAATATGCATTGGATGAGTCATGATGAATGTATTCATGGCTTGGACCCGATACTTTTTGAGTCATTACCCAATAAGTTAGTTTGTGCCCTGGAATTGCACCAAAAATACCCCCATGATTGCCATTTGGAGAGTCAAACCACAACATTTTGGGCATTCTGTGTGACAAAGTTGTTCTCAATATGCATTTGATGAGTCATGATGAATGTATTCATGGCTTGGACCAGATAATTTTTGAGTCATTACCGAATAAGTTAGTTTGTGCCCTGGAATTGCACACAAAATACCCCCGTGTTTGCCATTTGGAGAGTCAAACCACAACATTTTGGGCATTCTGTGTGACAAAGTTGTTCTCAATATGCATTTGATGAGTCATGATGAATGTATTCATGGCTTGGACCAGATAATTTTTGAGTCATTACCGAATAAGTTAGTTTGTGCCCTGGAATTGCACACAAAATACCCCCGTGTTTGCCATTTGGAGAGTCAAACCACAACATTTTGGGCATTATATGTGACAAAGTTGTTTCGAATATGCATTGGATGAGTCATGATGAATGTATTCATGGCTTGGACCCGATACTTTTTGAGTCATTACCCAATAAGAAGTTAGTTTGTGCCCTGGAATTGCACCAAAAATACCCACATGTTTGCCATTTGGAGACTCAAACCTTAAGATTTTGGGCATTCTATGTGACAAAGTTGTTTCCAATATGCATTGGAAGAGTCATGATGAATATATTCATGGCTTGGACCAGATACTTTTTGAGTCATTACCGAATAAGTTAGTTTGTGCCCTGGAATTGCACCAAAAATACACCCATGTTTGCCATTTGTAGAGTCAAACCACAACATTTTGGGCATTATATGTAACAAAGTGGTTTCCAATATGCATTGGATGAGTCATGAGGAATGTATTCATTGCTTGGACCACATACTTTTTGAGTCATTACCCAATAAGTTAGTTTGTGCTGCCCTGGAATTGCACCAAAAATACCCCCATGATTGCCATTTGTAGAGTCAAACCTTAAGATTTTGGGCATTCTGTGTGACAATGTTGTTCTCAATATGCATTTGATGAGTCATGATGAATGTATTCATGGCTGGGACCGGATACTTTTTGAGTCATTACCCAATAAGTTAGTTTGTGCTGCCCTGGAATTGCACCAAAAATACCCCCATGTTTTCCATTTGTAGAGTCAAACCACAACATTTTGGGCATTGTATGTGAAAAAAGGGTTTCCAATCTGCATTTGATGAGTCATGAGGAATGTATTCATTGCTTGGACCGGATACTTTTTGAGTCATTACCCAATAAGTTAGTTTGTGCTGCCCTGGAATTGCACCAAAAATACCCCCATGTTTTGCCATTTGTAGAGTCAAACCACAATATTTCCAGCATTCTGTGTGACAAAGTTGTTCCCAATATGCATTTGATGAGTCATGATGAATGTATTCATGGCTGGGACCAGATACTTTTTGAGTCATTACCCAATAAGTTAGTTTGTGCTGCCCTGGAATTGCACCAAAAATACCCCCATGTTTTCCATTTGTAGAGTCAAACCACAACATTTTGGGCATTCTATGTGACAAAGTTGTTCCCAATATGCATTTGATGAGTCATGATGAATGTATTCATTGCTTGGACCAGATACTTTTTGAGTCCTTACCCAATAAGTTAGTTTGTGCCCTGGAATTGCACCAAAAATACCCCCATGATTGCCATTTGTAGAGTCAAACCAAAACATTTTGGGCATTCTGTGTGACAAAGTTATTCCCAATATGGTTAGGGTTACATCCGGTTCACGAGATTGATTTTTTTTTCGTACGTACGTAGTACGACATTCTTTTTCAAACGTACATACGTACCGTACATACGAGATTCTTTTTCGAACGTACCGTACCTACGAGATTCTTTTTCGAACGTACGTAGGAGATTCTTTTTCCAACGTACATACCGTACATATAACCCCAACCATAACGAATACATAAGTTGAAGTATTTTTTTTTCGTACGTATGAATTATCTAGTACAAAAAACGTGTAGAATTCTACAGGAGTTGAAGTATCCTCGTCGTATTGATTTTTTTTTTCTACCTCGCAAAAAAAACGCTCTCTCACACAAACACACAGTAATTTTATTTTCTACCTCGCGACAAAAAAAATCACTTTTTTTACCTCGCGACAAAAAAAACAATCACTTCATAATCTGCCTTCTTACATCCGACTTATTTGAGTAGAGTGTTGGTTCTTGCAATCAACACTCCGTCCGAGAACGTGGGATCCGACCCTCTTTGAGCACAACGATCCGTTCTCATTTATTTTAGTCCGAAATAACAGCCTTGTACTGGAAAAGAAGTAGTTAGCATTTGACGAGAAGGGGATTTGCTGGATAGATATTGTTTGGACTGCAGCCTTACATATACGTCTTGAAATCAATGAACTGGCTTTGTCCCTTGCAATTATATCAACAGGAACAAGGTACTGTTTTTCGTGACATGGAGTAAGAAGTATTCTACGGCAGCAACTACAATTTCATCGGGTCGATTGTCGGAACGACGGTACGACGGTACAAATAAACGGTAAGAATGAGAGAGATAGGCATCGGCAACGTCAATGGCAATTGATTGGTCTTCCACTCCACTGGCATTACTGATAATGTATTTCCTCTCTGTTTTTCTTCTTACTTTCATAGGACCGGACGATCGAAAGCAACAAATCGAAACAAACGGATCGGATCGGAATCAACGGATCGGAATCAACGGATCGGAATCAACGGATCGGAATCAACGGATCGGAATCCTTGAGGTGCAGGGAACAACGATTCTTGTCAGAACGGTACGAATGAGAGAGATAGACAATGATTATACTGCCTCCGGCATTGCTGATAATTTCCTCCCTTTTTTTTCTTTTCATTTTCAAAGGACCAGATTGTAACAAAGGATCGGAACGGAACAACGGATAGGTGCGAAGCAACCGGGAACGATCGGCGCATGCAGTCTTGGTTTGTGGCATCGAATCGATCGGCATGTAGATTATATTATTCTGTTGTTATTATTTACTCTATGTAGTACATCAATAGATACTCACCCATTTTGTTCAATTATCATATCATATATTTGAATAGGCTCGTTGGAGCGGCAACGAATCAGCGAAACGCTCCTCATCCTCCTCCACCCTCAAGCGGCAATCGAATCAGCGAAGCGATCCTCCTCCACCGGCAACGAATCAGCGAAAACGCTCCTCCACCGGCAAGCGGCAACGAATCAGCGAAAACGCTCCTCCACCGGCAAGCGGCAACGAATCAGCGAAAACGCTCCTCCACCGGCAAGCGGCAACGAATCAGCGAAAACGCTCCTCCGAATCAGCGAAGCGATCCTCCTCCACCGGCAACGAATCAGCGAAAACGCTCCTCCACCGGCAAGCGGCAACGAATCAGCGAAAACGCTCCTCCGAATCAGCGAAGCGATCCTCCTCCACCGGCAACGAATCAGCGAAAACGCTCCTCCACCGGCAAGCGGCAACGAATCAGCGAAAACGCTCCTCCACCGGCAAGCGGCAACGAATCAGCGAAAACGCTCCTCCACCGGCAAGCGGCAACGAGTCAGCGAAAACGCTCCTCCTCCTCCACCGGCAAGCGGCAACGAATCAGCGAAAACGCTTCTTGAATCGTCGAAACGCTCCTCCTCCACCGAAGCGGCAACGAATCACCAAAACGCTCCTCCTCCACCGGCAAGCGGCAACGAATCAGCGAAAACGCTCCTCTTCCACCGGCAAGCGGCAACGAATCAGCGAAAACGCGATCTCGAATCGTCGAAACGCTCCTCCTCCACCGGCAAGCGGCAACGAATCAGCGAAAACGCTCCTCCTCCTCCACCTGCAAGCGGCAACGAATCAGCGAAAACTCTCCTCCTCCTCCACCGGCACCTGCGATCCACCATCGAATCGCTCCTCCTTCTCCTCCACCGGCGATCCACCAACCTGGCTCCTCCTCCTCCTCCTCCTCCACCAGCGATCCACCATCTAATCGCTCCTCCTCCTCCTCCACCGGCGATCAACCAACTTGGCTCCTCCTCCTCCTCCACCGGCAAATCGATTCGTCCTCGTCATCCTCCAACGGCAATTCGTCTCGGCAACAATGAAACCAACCACAACGAATGGAAAACAATTGTCAGCACGAGGAAGGAGGCAAAAAGCAAATAGGAAACATGAGAGAAGACATAAACAGAGAATGTCTTCCAACTTTCTGAGGATTGCTGCACCGGTGTCAAAGAGCCACGAAACTTATACGAACTTGTCTCTGATAAAACCGATGAAAAAGGAAAGGAATAGGCGTTCAACTTGCAAAGATGGCGTCCGTACAATAGCGCTGAAAAATAAATCCAGTACCGCTGCCGTGGCAGGTAAATACATGGAGACAGATTGGGGTGGCAAGACAGGCGGAAAGAAGAAGTATCAACCGGAACAGGCTTTGTCAATCGAAAACTACAATACATTGGATAGTACGAAGGATGAGCATATTCTTGCGTTTGATCCTTACGAACCATCATTGCGAATTTTTGCCAAAGTTTCACGCCATTTTGCAGAACGACACCTCGCTTCGAAGAATAATATCGAATTGTTGAGACAGTTTGCTCCTGCCATTGTTGGAGCAAAACCAACCGTTGGAAGAGGGGTTAAGCGCGGCAGTATCAATGATGATTATGCTATCATTGGAATTCGACCAGAAAGATTGGATTCAAATATTGGTGAGTATGTTTTCAAAAGTCATGTCGATCCCAGCATCAAACTAGAGCTAGAAGAGACAACAGTTGAAATTGTGAAGCATATGCATCATAGTTTAATTGACGTCGAACCATTTGTTGCGGAGGAAATGGATGTGTTGTCTCAGATTCTGTCTCGTACAAAGCTAAATGCAATTGGGCAGCAGGCCTTAGCATTTTCGATCGGTCGCAACTACCATTCTAGATGCCATGTGGACGATGACATGTACTACACTCGTTTGACAGTAATTGCTCCGGCGGAAGTGTCTGCTGACGAGGTGATTTATTATTTTGTCTTCCCCACGTATGGAGTGAAAGTTCCATTGAGGTCAGGAGATACTCTATTGTTCAATCCATTAGTATTACATAGCTGTTCGAATCCAAAATACGAAGGCTGTTATATTATGAGCGCCTATGTATCTCGCAAAACTGTGCTTAGAGCTAACCCTCTATAGTAAAATTAAACAATAGTTTAAAGTTAGCCGGTACATTCACCCTTGCTACTCAATCGGAACTGCTGTCCGAGCTTTCGCTCTCTGAACTAGATAGAGAATCACTGGATTCGTTATCATTCAATGCCATCTCAAACGGTTCCAACTGGATGTCGTCCTGTAGTGTGCATGCGTTGTACAAAGATTCGTAAGACGGTGGTGTAGCAGCATTTTTGCTTTCAAAAAAATGTAGCCAGGAGATCCGATTCGATATCACTAGCCAATCGCAATTGGTTATGGACCCATCAAGGCCTTGCTCTGGAACAACTGCCAGCTCGGAATGGATAGTGTCGACATGAAATAGGTACAGTGAATTCATCAGGCGACCACGTTGGACAAATTCAGAAGCTGTTTTCTTAGGCACATCTTGAAACCGACGAGCCACAGCATACATTCCGTTTGTATCAATTGGATAGCCACCAATACTACTGTATGGCTGCTTCAAACTCTGTACAGTTAAGAAGCATACCAGATGGCACGGTATGAGCTTGGGATTGTTATTTAAATCAAAGTCCAATTTCATCAAACACCAATCCATCCAGACGGAGTTCAGCAGAGAACTATCCGATCTATATGAAGGATGCGAGCGAAATATAAAATTAGACCCACAAGCAACATCGAAACGATTGTGCTCTGTAACTCCACAAATGTGTGAAGGATTCTCCAATAAAGGTAGCACAGAATCACAAACAAAGTCGAGTATGTCAGAAGGAAAAAATGGTTTGCTTTTGTTCGTAGAACGAAGCCACTTCATTGTTGATTCCCCATTTTCGGTTCTCATTATATGAAAATGAGAACCGCCACCATCAGGTCGTTCAATTGGAGGAGGATCAGGCGGATGCAAGTTGAAGTGATATGTTGCCTGGCTTAGCATCATTTTCTCGGACTTTCGCTTCGCCGTTTGACCGATTAGTGATGCAGCATTACCTTGCGTGTTCTTGGAAGGAGCTTTAATCTCAGTTTTATGGTGAGACTCATTCGGAGCACTATCCCAGCCTGCGGGGCTCCCCCATAAAGAGATATAATCTGGTAGGTGAAAGTACAGGTGATTCTTGATTAGTTTTGTTCCCATCCCTTTCCTGTGACATGTTGAGTTTATACAATTAATAAAGTGAACAATTGTTTTTGGGAGATTCTTTAAGGAACCATATTTCATTAGACCGTGTTTAAGAAATTCTTCCATTGATAGAATTAGCTGAATTACCTCTATCTGTTTCTTTACAAAACGATGGTCACCAATAATGTCAGATCCATGTTTGGAAACCATAGCGATCAGAAGAGAAATAAGCATTCCAGAGAAATCATGCCCTTCTTTCTTCGTAGTTGATAATAGCTGAGTCCCAAATTTGGTGCGAGGAAAATCTCTATCAGACTGGCGTGATAACAAACCACCGTACCGTTGTGCTAAATGGCCAATACTGTTAGCAACAGCCACACCGTGCTTCAAATTGGGGGCATAAACACATGGAACACTTCCGCGGAGCAACAATTCAATTGACTCGATGGCCCGTTTGGCAGTACCAAGCTGGTGCATGTGCAAACATTCACCGGGAGTTGCAAAATGAATGTTGTTCTGATTAGTACCAAAGCATAAATCATGAAATACATTCCTTATGTTGTGATGAGAGTTGTTTTTGAAGTTCTTATTGATATCGTTTAGATCTGTGCCGGGAAAACAATGGAAATCAACAGGTGACCACTTCTTTGTTGCAGGTTGAACAGAAGGAATGTTTATGTTCGGAGAATAACAGTTGCAGTGACGGCACATCCGCATGACACCCTTATTGAAGGAGCCGTATTTTCCACACAATTTATCGTGAAGTTCTGTGTCGCCAATAACATAGGCAATGGCAAATTTCATTTTTACCCTCCACTGTTGATTTGCGTACGGAAGATAATTCCATTCGATACCACCGTCTTCGTTACACGCGGCTTTGAAGGAACGAAACGCTACTTCCAAACCATTGTGAAGATTCTGAATTTTTTCCTTTGAAGTGGCAGGACGAGAGTGTCTGGTTGACTCCCATTCGGGGTCGGGATGGAAGTAAATAGTTGTCCATGCTTCAGGTCGAGAACGAGTCTCCACATTAAAAATACCAAGTGTCATGTTCAATGGTGTTAACGTAAGTCGTCCGTGCGCATCCAAAGATATGCCGTCCATGTAAAATATAATAGGAACAAGAATTTCTTGCGAATTGGGATTGCAAATTTCTTTCCAAGAAGATTTCCACCACGAGCCGTGATGCAATTCTGAGATTACAGAATTAGGATTCAACTCAGGATTATTGTCGGGAGACAGAGGGGTGGAATAGTCGGGAAAGGAGAGGTTTTCTTCTATCATTAGCTGCTGGTCAGAAAGAAGAGAATAAATGGCATCCTTAAAAGAACGGACATACACCTGAGTGGGCTTATTATCAGGTAACCAATTCAGTATATGAGGATGAAATTTCATATCGGAGAGACCAAGATTGGATTGGAGATTGTCAAAAATTGCTTGCCGAGATCTAATTTTGGCATCGCAAAAATCAAAACCCGGTCTCATTTGACTTTTCTTTGCCCACTGGAAAATGGATTTGAATGTGTTCAGTGGCAATTTATGTCTGGCCATTAAATTCATGAGTTCCAATTCAGCAAGAAGATGAGGGGGCGGCGGTAGTTTTGTGTGGCTTTGAAATGCATCCTCTCTTTCGTTCAAATTAATGCTTTCATGAAAAGAAGGTGGTGGAGGGGCGGGCTGAGCAGTAACGACATTAACAGCAGAACCATTAGTGTTATCTTCTTCGTTGTCTCCACAATCAATGTTGTTGGTAGAATTGTTGTCGTTATTTTCATTTACGTCATCGTCATTGTCATCCTCGTCATCGGAATTGTCGATATCATTATTCAGCGGGAATGCATCTTCATCTTGAACAGCAGAAACAGCCATGTAAGATTCAATGGCGTTCCGATCCATTGGCGGTAAAAAGACATCATGTACAATCTGTTGGTTTAGAACAGAATGAAGACCCGTCGCTGACTGACTTGTGACAGTGTGTTGCTGGGAGAGATGGGAAGGGGGAACAGATGGACCGTTTTGTGTCATAGTCATCCCAAAATCAGACGGAGAATGTTGAACAGACGGCAAGGTAGGCTGCACTTTGATAGAGGTGGAGAGGTTATAGATCTTTCGTTTAATTAGACCCTGACTATGGTAGAAATCCCGGCACTCATCAAGACAATAAAGATGTCTTCTTAGGCCAACGGAGACGTATTTCAAAGTACCCTGCTTGTTTGCCGTGGATTTATATCCTAAAAACTTGGAGTTTTTGCCATTCAGCGCGCAACAACGGCAGTAGAATAGAAGAGGGGTTTTCATAACAGGAGGCATGATGTTGCAGAGTTGTTTGAAGGAAAATATCAGTAGATGGGGTCGAAACGAAGGAGATCACAAAGATGAATCGTTGAAAGGAAAAAATTACATGTGTTACTTTGTGTGTGATGTGTTTTCTTGTACGGTAGATTTCCTTACTACCGTACTTCGATTGCAAAAATGGTCCGTAAAGTAATTACTACTTAGTGATGATTGCAACATTCCTCGTACAATATGTTTAGTAGTGAACAGTACGTACAGTCAACTCCTTAAGAGGGTTAATACACAGCGCCGGACGGGTCAATCCCATCAGTTATTCCAAACATTTGTTGGCAGGCGCGTCAGTTCTTCCATAAGGTGCACGGAAATGTGAATCGAAATGGAAATCGTGGACAATAGCGTTGTTGATTATCGAAATGGAAATCGTGGAGAATTGTTTTGTTGATTGCGATCAAGTTGATTCCGACTTTCATGTACCCGTAAAACCAACTAGTACGCTATTTTTGCATGAGTTATTACTAGTAGATACTAGTACGAAATCGTGGACAATTGCGTTGTTGATTATCGAAATGGAAATCGTGGACAATTGTTTTGTTGATTACGATCGAGTTGATTCCGACTTTCATGTACCGGTAAAACCAACTAGTATGCTATTTTGCATGAGTTATTACTAGTAGATACTAGTAATACATTATTTTCGCTAGTACTTCATCATTATAATTGATTATTTCATTATCTTTCCGACGAGGAAAACAAATACCAACGTGTTAGGTGTTACTACGACCTAATCTTCGAATAGATAATCTACTCTACTGATACTACTAATACTAATCATCCAATAGACAGTCGAACCAACCATGGAGGGAATTTACAAACTACAAAAGGTGGTTCAGGAACACCCAGCCAATCTCGAACAAGAACTCCGGAAAATGCTTGTTTATCACAAGAAAGAGACTGCTCGAATCCAAAAAATGATTCGTAAGATTCGTGAAGAAAAAAGAAATGATCCAAACGTTAAAATTGAAAGCGTCGATCCTACTAGCAATGATCAAGTCGATCCGAATGTAACCAGCAGCATCTATCCACAAAGCGGGTTATTTGAGAGGAGCGAACAACATTGGAGTGGCGATTCCGACGGTGTAGCTTCTGAAAATACAGCGGATCTTCCTGGCGTTAAACACGAACAAAACCCTTGAGTGCAATAGCCCGCCTGGGGTGGATTCGACTTGGAGTTGACATGGAGTTGGAGCTGGGATTTGAGTTGGAGTTGGAGGATTTGGGTCGGAGCCCATTATACCGGTATGGTGGAAACATGTTGAGAAAATGAAATAAGTCATTCGTGCACAAGTTGTACACAAAATAGTGCTTGTCACGAAACGAATATGATATCCTTAACCCTAAAATAGTTATTTTATTTGAGGAGTGACGAGATATTTGTCTCAAAAGTAAAGGTGTGCGACGCGCGAGGTATTTTAGTAGACACGCGACCTAAAAAGGTAGGAAATTTAAAAAATAGGGTCAAGAATTGTAAAAATAGCGCGCGATAGCCCGCGGGGGGTCGAGAAACAGTTCTCGGACGTTGTTGTCCACATAGATCACCATGGGTAGCTTGATTTGCAACCCTAGACACATCACCACTCTCCAAATATACAGCATGTCCTGCACACACAACAGGCGGAATACAACTCTGCCTCCATAACCAATAGGGCAATAATGGGCATCATTCTTGATCTTGCTGTCACATTGGCGCCATTCAGCCAGGTGGACCATCTGTTGACACTGTGCCGAGACTCATCCTTGGCATACTCTGAGTCACTGAATCCAATCAGTTTGAAGATGAATTTCTTGGTGCCATTCCATATTGCATTTGGAGCCAATGTGAGACCCCTCTTGGGTGTTACCGCGCAGTATTTCATCACTCGCTTTAGTGCCTTCATGTGGGACTTCTTTGCTTCAGTCATGAACCTAGACAGCTCCTGAACAGCGTTTTGTGTTTCGATTCGAGACCATCTCATCATGTGCAGTAGGATGGCTGTTCCGGACCTGTATTTGGTCTGAGCTTCCTTGGTGAGAGTACTGTCATTTGGCCCGGTACCTTCCTTCTTCAACACTGATCCTGGCTCTGCTGGAGTTGTAGGATTGCCTCTGCATTCATCAAGCTCAAATTCATTGATGAATCTCTTGATCTTGACTGGTTGGGTCATCTGAAGGGTTCTGTTCTTCTTGTCCCGCTTGATGTGACATCCAACATATTCATCCATCACTCCAACATCCTTGCAATCAAAAAGGGACTTGAGTTCTTCCTTGTGTTTCAGGACCTCCTTTTCTTCACCCATGATACAGAAATCATCCACCCATAGCAGCATTAGAAGTGTCTTGCCGTTGATCCATTTGAAGAATAGACAGGGATCAGCCTTGCATCTTTCCATCTGCATGTTGTGCATTGCACGCCGAGCTTCCCGCCAGACCTGTAGAGCTGCTTGAATGGTACCGTAGAGGGTTTTCTGCAATCAAAGAAGGACATATGAGGGATAGTATTTCTGATAGCCCTCTGGAATCTTGGTGAATATTTGCTCTCCATTCTGAAATTTGCCATTCAGGAAAGCGCCTTCAACGTCCACAATATAGGCCATAAAATTTGCCATGACCATCAATATCATTGCAATCTGAATAGAATTATCACTGACAACTGGCAAAGACTTGTCTTGTCCATCAAAATGCTCACCATCCAGCTGCTTGAATCTTCGCACTGCATTTCTGCATCATACGGTCCCATCTGGTTTCATCTTGTTTGCCCAAGTTGTGTCCATGATCGTGGTGCCCGGTGGAATATTGGCTGCATCAACCTCCTCAAAGACACCATATTTAATCATTTTGTCATGTTCAGCGTCAATGCCCTCGATAAACTTATCTCGCATGGGACTAGCCATTGATTCCTGGTAGTTCATTGTCTTCAATTCATTGGTGTTTGCAAAGGCACTCCCAGCTGCTCCAACCAAATTGAGTTCACTGGTGGCACATTCGGGAGAGGGAACAGAGACTGATAGGAGATTGAATTCCTGTAGCTCTGCCATAGCTTTGTGGAAATGAATCTCAGCGTGGGTGAGTTGTGCTGCATAGCCTGCCATGTCACCATATCGAATATCGGGATTGAGGTGAGAGTTCCTGATTGCTCGGCCATAACGTGTGGTGGTTACAACATGGGGATCATCTTCATCATCTTCACTGGTATCTTGGGCGCTATCTTCTTCGGCATCATTGGCGCTATCGTATTCAATCTTGGTTTCTTCAATATCATCATCATCGGTTTCAGATTCAGATTCAGGTTGGAAGGGAACTGTTGCTGGAGGGGCTCCCCCACTTGCATCCTGAAACTGAACGCAATGCTGGGTAGGTGCAGTCGTCCGTCGTGTGGTCTTGGTGCACAGAATAGAAGTCAGAGTGGCAGGCGGTTCATTAGGGGGGAAATCAAGGGTATCATCATCCAGGAAATCAGCTTGAAAATCAAGGTCTTCACCCACCGGCGCCGTGGGGGGAAAATACATGTGCTTCAACCAGTACACATCTCGGGTGGCTGTAAATGTGTTCTTCAAGGGATCATACATAACATAGCAGTCCCCTGGTTGATCAATGGAATAGCCAGCAAAGAAAGCAGTATTGCCGCTGTAGTTAAGCTTGGGACTTGTAGGACGTTTGACGCAAATAACCCCAGCCTCTCCAAAAGTTCTGAGATGGGCATGAAAATCCGGGACCCTGCCAGAAAAATGCTGGATCTTGGGTAAAGTTGGTGTGCCAGCAATGGTGACAGCCACTAACCAATCCTATTGCACCCCGCATTGCATGGCCAAAGGAAAAATTCGAAATCGATAGTGCCGGGGCACATTTGCTTGAGAACAAAGGGCCATTGCGCGACAAACCGATCTGTAGATTGCTGTTTCAACCACACTGTTTTGCTGAGGCGTATCCACTGAGATATACTCGAATTTACAAGCAAATTTCCAGTCAGTAGATGCAAGCCGGTGGTCAAGGTCTTTGTTTTCTCCCGCGCCATCACACCTCACATATTTCAAATGCTGGCCTCTAGAGCGCCACTGATTGAGCAATTCACAGGTGGGCTCAACCATACCATCTTTACTTGCAAAGAAATTGACAAATCGACATGTAGAGTACTTGTCCACAATCATTCGGAAATGAGGCTTGGTAATGAAAGGGGCGGTCAACTTGTTGCTTTAAGCCTCTTTTGGAGGTTTCACTGAGGACATATCGAGGAATAGTCGCTCGCCTGGCTTGGTTGCTGCTTGGTGCTCACTCTCAGTGGGAATCACTTTTCTCTTTGCTTTGGCTTTGGCACAATGTTCGCAGGGTGCCATGGCGCCCCAAGTGATAGTCCATCCCAGAGCTTCTGCTGTTTGGCAAGTCTTGGGTTCATCCATATGACCCAGTAGTTGATGTGCCTTATCAATTGACATCTCAGTGCCTTCATTGGTGGTAGTGGTTGTTGTTGCAGCGTTGATGTCTTGGCCTGTTTCAATCCCCATGTTGTAACCACCACACGATGAATCCTGCCGCGCGGCCATTGTTTTCGGAGCTTTGCATTTGTTTCAGGTGTTCCATCCCTGTCTAGTTTGGACTTTTCCATAACCGCGAGGCCTGTGGGGTTATCACTGAAAGCCTTGTAGAAATCGTGAAGTTCCGCATTGTGTTTCTTAAGTGCTTTCTTCTGCGCCTTGCTTAGCTCCTCATGGGGTGTTAACAGACCTTCTGGGGGTAGATCCTTATGTGCTGTCACCAACAACAGACGCCGCTCCAAATGGAGTTCTACAGAGTCCTTCGCCTATGTAATGCGAATATCTCTGCCTTGGGGGTCACACAGACACCACCTTGGGGATCTGCAGAGCCTTTCGCCGATGCAATGCGAATACCTCTGCCTTGGGGTCACACAGACGCAGCTCCGAATGGAGTTCTACAGAGTCTTTCGCCGATGTAATGCAAATATCTCTGCCTTGGGGGTCACACAGACACCGCCTTGAGGATCTACAAAGTCTTCCGCCGATGATGCAAATATCTCTGCCTTTGGGTCACACAGACCCCGCTCCAAGTGGAGTTCTACCAAGTGTTCCTGGGTAAACGAATATCTCAGCCTCCGAGTATTTCGCCGTTGTTGCGAATATCTCGGTTACTGGCTCCCGATCGTTGTTTTAGCCAGCCTGCCGCAGTCGCTTGGAACCAACTATTCCAACCTCGAAAGTGAAGCGCTTCGTAATTCTACAAAGAATGTTTGAAGGGCTCCAAAATTTGAGGTAGAAAGTGGTATTTGCTAACTGGTATTTTATTACTGTTTTTTGTTTACGACATTCGTTGTTCTAAAATTGTGAGCAGATGAATCCACTCTTTCCTAAAGATCACTAAATTCACTAAATTGGTGCATCAACCCACTAATACTTCAATGCACACACTAAATCACTAACATTTACACTGGCCCGCTAATACTCCAGTGCAATTTTCACATGCCCTGTACCTTTATTACCAAGGGATGTAGGCCTCTACCTTGTGCCCTGTAGATTCCAGTACTTAGGGTGCCATTTGGCGAAGATACTTTTCAAGCCACATCATCCGGGAACAGATGCTCTTTTCTCCACATGCTGATGATGGCCCTTCTCCACATTCCAAGAGAAAATTCTTATTCCTTCTCCTTCTCCATTCAGTTGAATTCCTGTAGAAGCAAGATGATTCAATCGATTTGATTCTTTCAGTCATTCTTGACTCGTTCATTCACTCGTGTCTCATTCATTCACTCGTGTCTCATTCCTACAGAAGCAAGATGATTTGATTGATCCGATTTTGGCCGTGCGCGTATCTTTGGAATCACACACATCTGTTTTAGTCGCGCGCGCGGCCCATTTTAGTCGCACGCGGCCTGTTTTCGATCGACCTCAAACAGCGGTCCTTCCTGGTACTGCAGGGATGGAAGGCCTCTGTTGGTTGGCGTCCAACTCTGCCATGTGATGCTCGAGGGATAGCACTCGAGAGGCGGTGGTCTGGGATAGCATCATGTCCGCATCAACTAGGACCAGCTCTCCTGACTCACCTTCAATGTCATCTAGATAGCCAAATGACTTGTCCCTGTTAGGGCTGTGTTGAGCCAAGGGGCCGGGGTACTTGCCGATGCCATTTACCAATCAGAGCCGGGGCTTTCCTAGTGCATTGGCCACAAAGATTCTAAGGGACCCCCACAGCCCGAGCTTCAAAGAGGTTCAGTAGCTGCTCCAGGAGTGACTATTATTTCATTCTGAATCCGGTCTGTCGAGAGTCTGATTCAAAGGCTTCTGAAGAACAGCAACACTGTGTTAGTGTGTTAGTAGGCAAACGATTGTACTCTACACGTGGCAATTTTGGTTGGATACTTTCGGCAACGGACAATCTTACTACAGGCAAGACTATGGAAATGCCAGATCTCTTCTTACTGTCAACGTGTTCAGATACAGAGAAGTAGATCTTAAGTATTGTAGATTACAAGTAGCTGGTAGCAACTAGTGTGAATTTTGGAGATATAATCAGTTGAATGTTAAAAGTATGAGATAAAGTGAAATCTTGCCAAAACGCAAGATATCTCTTTTATTGAGGTGAAAGACGTTGCGACTGCTATTGCGTCGCAATGGGATTACTCTCTGATTATTTCCATGCATGCATTGATCATTGATCGTATATGTATATGTATATATGTATTGTGTGAGAAGCTTCTGACAACGGTTTTCTTCTCCTGTGATCCTAGGAAGATTCCATAAGATGTTTATATTGTAGGTCATGTGATATTTCTTTGAACTAAAGATTGCTCACCATGGAATCTGGGCAATACTAGAAAACAGGGATTGCTCACCATCGATACCTGATGGGAAATGACTCGCCGTGGGAATTGATGTGCCGTGGGAATCGATTACCTGACTAGATCAGAACGCATTGACTTGTTCAAATAGAACAAACTGTTGCCGTGTAGCATTGGTACTGCTGGACATGAAAGTAATTTAATACTCCCCATGTCTCATTGTGAAAGAACATAAACCTAAATGATGCTTCCATCATCCTGTATGAGATCTCCAGTATTCCTGCAGAAGTGGAAGATGGAATTGAGCAGTGGATACACAACGGAGTGTCCCCAATGCTTAGTGAGGATGTCTGCACAATTATCCTTACCGGGGATGTGCAGCATTTGGATGAAACCTTTTGCTATCATGCTTCCTACGTAGTGATAAGACAAGATGTGATGGTGCTTGTGCAATCTTGCATAAGGGAAGGTTGCAGTCTGATTCATCCTCTCATTATCTCCCCACAAATAGGAGATGTAATGAACTTGTGTTCTGAGGTATTGGAATGATTGACGTAGATCAACGATCTGTTCAATGCAAGTTCATCCCGCAACAAATTCAGCTCCGAATGTGGCTGTTTCCATAGTTGCTTGTTTCTTTGAGAACCACATCATAGGAGTCTTGTTTGCAAAGTGAAGGATGCTGGTTACAGCCTTCCCACTGAGAATATCATGCATGAGGTTTGCATCATAGAAGTGTGACAACACTACTGTCTTCCCGAGTGGTGCTGGAGAGTCATTGGGTAGCTCTTCAGAGTGCTCCCCATAAACGGTGATGGACCAATTGATGGTGTCCGTTTCAGTCAATATAAAATCTGGAGGTTCCACGCTGAACCTGATCTTGAAATGTCTGAACTTGGAGATGTACCCATATATACACTTGGTCTGTTTGAGATGCCCTTGGCAATGTTGGGCTCTAAAGCTTGAGAGTGTCATCACAGCAATTTGCACATCAAATCGTCCAATAGCAATGATCCATTGAAGTGAACCAATCATGCTTTGATATTTCTGGGTACCATTATCTTCCAGAAATGCCAATGAGTCAAGTTTGGGGTAATTGTTCTCAGTGATAAGTGATTGGAACCTGGTGTTAGGTTTGCATTCAAACATTTGTTCATATGATGCTTTCATCTTTTCAATGAATTTGATGGGATTCATGCAAAGAACACCATGTTCATCTTGTTCAAAACCGCATCCCAAGTGAAAGTTCATGGGTCCAGATCCTTTCAACTTGAAGTTGTAGGGCTTGGATTGTAGGATCTCCAGAAATGAATTGGGGCTGGCCATACATAGACATAGGCCGTCAACAAATGTGCATATGATTTCATATACACGCTCCCCATGTTTGTTCATTCCAGGCTTGAGAAAGATATCTGATTCGGCACGAGACCTTTTGAATCCAAGTTTGATGAGGCATGTTGCAAGTAGGTCACTGAAACACTTGCCAGATGACCTGAGTCCATACAGAGCCTTGTAGATGACCAAGAGATAACCTTCTAGTGATCCAAATTTTGGACCTGCCTTGATACAGACTTTCTCACATGTTACTGCTTCAAGATATGCATTTCCGATATCAGTTTGCCATGTTTCCAGGCTGTTTAGTTTGGCTAGGAACAGGCACATATGTAGGCCGCGTAGTGAGACAACACCAGCATACACACTGTGGACAGGGGCTTCCGTAAGGTTGCCATTCGCAACAAGACAGGCTTTGTGTCTACCATCATGCTTGATGGCATAGCTCATGTGTACCTTGATCTGTTGGAATCCGCTAGGAATGGAGCCAACCTTGTACTTTCCTTTGTCAATGAAAGTATCATATTCCTTGAGCTGTTCCATTTCAAGAGTAATGGCTTCTTCTCACTTATGGTTTCCATTAGCCCGGTCAAATTAAATGGCTTCTTCGTGATTATGGGGTACCTTGAAACCGTACTGGTACTGTGAAGTGGTACAAAAGGATCAAAGTTTGGCTTGATGCACTAGTCTATCAAGCTTCTTGGTCCATCATGCAAGGTTGGTGATTCGTTTGAGTTGTTTCCAACCTGGTAGTAGGTCAAGCATATTGTTGTCCTTGCCATATTTGGCCACGGTAACTGGATTGTCGGCCACAATATTGGGTAAGGGTTCATATGACCGTTCCATGTTTTCCCATTCAATCCAAAGGTTGTACTTGGAACCTTTGTACTGGGGATGTGTGTTGTCCAATGGACCTTGATGACCTAGGATTCTGCAAAAGAACCACAGCTTGCCATCCTCTTGGGTCAAATCACAGTGGATGTAATTCATGACATCGTTGTACGCAATGATATCTTCAAGTTCATCATCAGAATGCTTGCACTTGAATTTGATGAAATCTTTGTTGCGTTCAAGACTGTCTTCTACATCAACAATGGTTAGACGTTTGCGAGTACCATCTGGGTTGGGCACAAGGAAGGGTCTGCCTTGTAGATTGGCAATTGGGATAGTTGGGACGGTTATCGGTTGACCATTGTCATCAAATTGCGCATTCCCTTCTACGTTGGTGACAACTTCCTCTGATGGGTCTACTGTAGGAGTAGCAGGATTGATGTGTGGGGTTGTAACGTCACTAACATCAAAGTAGGCTAGCTCTGGTGGATTGAAATCATCTTCTGTAAGGAGAACGCTGTTGGGTGTCTTGCTGAAGATGTGTGTCGCAGGAGGACCATCAAAAGTCTCCCCATAGTTGTTAGGGAGTGGAGAAGGGGACCAGCTTGGGCTGTTGTTGACCTTCTTGTAGAGAAAGCTTGGTAAAGAGGGTTGGGCGGGTGGCATGATAGTATTCTCAACACCAGGTTTTGTAGACTTCTCTACTTCGTTGGTATCATTTGGAATTCCTTCTGGTTTAGGCTTCCCATCTGGTATACCTTCTGTTTTAGGCTCCCCATGCTTCGTAATCATAGGCGCATCACCGGATGCGTACAATCACCAGAGCGATTGAGCAGTTTGTTGGTGACTGGGTCCCAATCTTGAAACATAGGCCATTGCCGGCATGTTCAGCAATGCCAACAAAATGACCAAGGCGTTTGGTTGACTTGGTACCAAAAGGTGAATCATTGGTCTTGAAGTAAATAGGTTTGAACCAAAAGAAACTGGTATAAGTGCTAATGTCATCAATAGAACTGGTTGCGATGAAGATTGGTTGTTTATCAGAAAGAGTGGAATCTGAAATAACGTTGAGGAGTCCGGCAACATATATCATGCATAAGAGCCATAGGTGTGGTGGTGTACCGGTACGGTTCATCACACGGTTGACGATGCGTTTGAATGTTTGGTATCGTCCTTTGAATTGGTTCTGGTGTTGGTGGTATGGTTTGCTTTGCCAGAGTCCAATCCAGAGCATCTTGAGGTAGTCAAGGACACTCTTACTTGACTGGTAGGAGCCATGGTCACATAAGAGCCGGAGAGGTCTTCCCCATTTTCTGACAAAATCTTGGAAGCACGACAGGAAAACTCTGGTGGTGCGCATTTCTTCAACGTGACTGATGTGGGAATTGCGACCAAAGAAAATCTGTGCAGCTTTGGAACCGCCATTGATTGCCGGAATGTCAGAATATACAACATTGGACAGAATGTCGTCATTGAAGGGACGAACATTCATTGCAGGTTGCAGAGATTGGAATCGCTTGAATAGATTCCCATCTGGGCTTACAGCAAATGATCCGCATTGCGTTGAATTTGCAAAGGTGGCTTTGATGCGGTTGGTGGAAACCCAGCAAAAGAAGGGTTTCAAAGAAAGATAATCATGTTTGCTAGGGTGGCCTACATGAGGTGTGGCAGCAACAAGGGGCGTGATGTTAGGGGCACATTCCAAAGGGAAGGCATGGAATGAAACCGGTGGTGAGACGGAGGTACATTGAGCAAGAAGTTCTTGATGAGCATAGTCCGTGGGAGTAAGCCAAAAGGAGCAATCACGCGTGTCATGATTGTCAATGGGAAGGAATTCTGTGTGAGCATATTGGCTGGAATACAAGCTTAGGGATGTGACAATGGATGAACCGTGGGACACAGATATATCCAATCCTTCAAGGCATCTTGGATTTCCATATTCGTCATATGTAGAATATGGGAGCTGCTGTGGTTGAGGTGGATACTTCTGGAGGAATGATTCATCCTTTGGGTTGATGATGGTATCAAGAACAGAAGGATTCCAATGTTTGTCAGATGTCATAATAACATGGGGCAACATATCAAACTCTTCAGTTGTGTACTTGCGCATAGCCAGGTACAGTAGTCCATGGCGGATATTAAGGGGCAACGCATACCCATTGGTTGTGGTGATGGCTTGTCCACCACCTGCTTTGATGGATGTATTGTCAACTTGAGCAAAATATGATTCCATCTGACCAGAGGACAAGATGGAGGCATGCCGTCCCATATATGCACATTCATTGAAAATGAGGATAATGGGACCTCTATTGAAGGCTGAGTATGCTCTGCATGTCGCGATAGGGATATTCTGTACTTGATGGTTGTTGATGCCGGTAACGTTGACATATCTTGGTGGAATATCCTTGGATATGAGGCATGCATCATTACCAATAATGCACCCATTGGCGCCGCGGTCGACCATAGCGAAACCAGGTTTGAAGACAGAGGTTTTGTGCGTACCATAGGTGTATACGGATACAAGATTTTCATGCTGGAGGGGTAAGTTGTCCTCGGGTTGATACCATTTGTGGAAGTTAACTGGGAAGGAAGACTTTCCAACAGACACAAGTGTATTGCCAGCTTTCTTGTAGCAGATGTCAGGGTTCTCAGAGAGAAATCTGGCGGGATGTGCTGGTGAGACAGATGACTTGAGGGGTCTTTGATCCTTGACAGAGGATGTCTGAGACTTATATACACCAAGCGATGCGTGGAACACTCCACGGCAATCATTCTCCACTGCAGGCTGTAGATCTTCCAATGTTGAATTGGGATCATCCATCTTTGAAGTTTCATCATCAAGGAAGGTGACAGAATGGTCATGCGTATAAGCTTTTCTAGTAATAGGTTTAGTAGCGTTGGGATCAGGTTGATGATCAGGGAGTAATTCAGGCCATAGACATGCAACTAACTTTTGCTTGTCATCCGTGGGAATATTTTAATCATCCTTTCATGCCTTGTCTAGAGAGAGTCCTCCAGATGGCAGCTGGCAACCTCGTAGTAGGATTGGGTGTATGTCCTGCCTTGAACACTGCTTAGTCTTGGAAGGCACTGTCAAACTCTATGGGAAGGGCATACTCGTTTTGATCATGTTTACACTCAGAAGAGAAATTGTGAACATGTGCTTGGACTGTGGACTTCGGAGCAGACAGTGTTGCTTGAGAGTCGAGACGCATTGCTTCAAGTAGCAGAGTGATTTTGAGCTGGTGAGTGGCCGCGGCTTCAGCTTGGATATATGTGCTAACGTTATTCAAGTCAGCAGGGCCGGTGACCTTGGCAAACTGTTCACTTAGTTGGAAGCTAGAGTAACAGGCTTGACAAAGAGCTGATTTGACGGTATGGTACTCAAGATGTCTTGTTGGAGGGCAAAGCTTGTTGAGATGGTTTAATTCTTCAAACCAATTTGTGATGAATTTGACTTTGGATTCTTTCCACTTATCGAGGTTCAAATTCAGTAAGGTCTAAAGTTGTGTCAAAGTGCCGTATATTTTAGCCTTTGACTTGTTATGTAGACAGATGAAATTGAAGTATGCCTGTCGGCCATCTCGTGTGCTAGAATGGCTGTGTGCACATGATGACGAAAGATCACTCTTTAAGACTTCTAGCATGAGGACCCAGAAGAAGGCACATTGCTTGACAAAGAGGTCTTGGGTGAATCCCTGTAGTGTGGCGGGAGGCCAGTTTTCATCAAGGAACATAGCAGTATCAATGTCATAAGCCTCAAGTTTGGCTTTGAATCCTACAAGCCAGTGTTCGAACCTGGAATCGTTTGTGAGTGGTGTGAAAGATGTTTCATCACAGGATTTCCTACACCAAGACTCGTAACGTACTAGTTGTTGCGGTGACTTGGTCTTGTTTTCAGGTGAAGGAGATGGAGGATTCAAAATGGACTCATGCTGAAGACGCAAAGCTCTATCCATTTGGAAGTTGCTGAAGTCATCATATGAGTATGACTCCACATTCTTCCAATCTTTTTTGTTCTTGCGTACTAAGTCTTTAGTGAAGTCTGCAAGTGCTTCAGTAGTACGTTGGACAGATCTCGGAATATTGGCCTGTATGCCGCTGTTCCCGTCTGGGTAGGTAAGTTCTCGTGTGAAACCTATTTCAAGTAATGCATCTTCCTTCTGAATCCGGTCTGTTCAGAGTCTGATTCAAAGGCTTCTGAAGAACAGCAACACAACGTTAGTGTGTTAGTAGATGAACAATTGTACTCTACGCGTGACAAAATGTGTTTCGATACTTTCAGCAACGGACAATCTTACTACAAGGCAAGACTATGGAAACGACGGATCTCTTCTTCAGTGCTAGCTCTGCCAGCACAGTCAGATAGATCTTATGTGATGTAGATTTACAAGTAGTTGATAGCAACTAGTGTGAAATTTTGGAGATATAATCAGTTGCATGTTAAAAGTATGAGATAACGTGAAGTCTTGCCCAAAATGCAAGATATCTCTTTTATTGTGGTAAAAGATGTTGCGTCTGCTAATGCATCGCGATGGAATACTCGCTGATTTATTCTGTACATGTATTGATCATATGTATATTATATATATATATATATTGTGTGAGAAGCTTCTGACAATGGTTTCTCTTGTGGATCTAGGAAGATTCCATGTGATGTTTATCAATGAAGTCAGGAATTGCTCACCGTAGGTCGTGTGATATTTCATTGAAACCAAAGATTGCTCACAGTAGAATTGGGGCAGTACTAGAAAACAGTGATTGCTCACCATTGATATGCGATGGGGATTGATACGCCGTGGGAATCGATATGCCGTGGGAATTGATCTCTTGACTTAATTGAGCTCATCAACTCTTTCGAATAGAACAAACTGTTGCCATATGGCATTGGTATTACTGGACATGAAAGGAATTCAATAATCTCCTTCAAGAATAGCGCCTTCAGACTCCACACCCACCATTCTCTTTTTGATGCATTTAACCAGACCAACCAGCAGGGTCCAGGTCACATAATCAACACTTTCCCAGCTTGACAAGGACAATCTGATCTCCAGCCACACAGCGACATCCACAACATCTTGGTAGCAGCAGCACTCCATCAAGGCCAACACAGTCACATCACGTCCCTATTGGATCGCACAGCTTTGTGATGTAGTTCCCGGTGTTGGAGCATCATCCTTGCTTGCAAACACATCGGCGAGGTCAGCGGAGAACCCACCACCACTTCGCTGGCACGACAACCACCTTCACCACGAAGAGCAGGTCCATCCAAACAGAGCTGTTTGAGGACAAACTTGACAGAGCTCTGCCTAGTGCTGTTCCCTTGACCTCCTTCCCTTTGCCATGACCATGCCATGACCACATGAGGTCAGTTCAATCACACATTCATCAAGCTGTCACCAATTTTTCATCAGGTGCACCCCCCTCGTGCTTGAACAGAATGCAGACGTTCTAGACTTGTCCCTGCCCATCTTCAACTTGTTGCTCAGGATCTCCTATACCAACAAGACCTTCTGCCAGTGCGTGCACTCCGTCTGTTCCTTAGGAGCTGATGCCCTCCATGAAGACAACGACTCTAGTACCAATTGTACCCACAACTCCATCTTCTTTGTTCTTGTTGATGACTTGCAATGTTTTCTCCGAAGGAGCGGGTGGCCATTTGTTTGTTTTTACTAAAAGAAGGGGGCTGTGACGCAGTATTTGGCTGTACCGATAAGCACTACTATACTTAAGCCTATGGAACCAACCGAAAACATACAGTGGACCGAAGCCTGCTTAAGCCATTATATGCAGAGGACAAGAATATATTTCGTAGTTCTTTGCACGCCCTTGGAAGCTGGTTTTGTTGACCTGCAACAAAAACCCAATGTACACGTACGTACCTAGTACTTATTCGTGCTCGTACCGGTACGACGTAATCTCCGGATGAAATCTTTTTTTTCTTCATCGGAGATACCTACGGTACCGGTACGAGTACATACCGGAGCGGTACCGATACGTAGAAAAAATGCTGTAGGTACCTTTGACAGGCTGGCTCGGGCATGCATGCATATCTTTGATTTTACTAAACCCGGTTTTCATTTAAACTCACCAACACAACATCATGATCGGCAATGCAAGATGTTACGGGTACTCGTATTTTACCCGTATTTAACGCAAACAATGATTTTTTTAACTTTCGTAACTATTTTTTGAAAACTTTGTGGGATTGCCCGCTGGTGCGTACAACGTGTATAGTACCGTACGGGACGTCCAGTACTGTTAGCATCCCCCTCTACAGAAGCCCAGTACGAGTACGTACGGCAGGTACGGTATGTGCCGGCACTTTTGAAAACCAATACCATACACACATACCGGTACTCGTACACGTACGAGTCCTCGTACTCGTACACACATCCATTCTCAGCTTTTGATACCTTCCCATCTCACAACTTTTTTTTCAGGAACTCGTCTTCATTCGTAACGTACCAAACTTTCTTCAACAAAGCAAGACCACCCACACACAACAGCTATTATCGATTTCTACGTATTTGCACATCTTCCAACCATGACCGCCAAGAATAAGAGAAAGACTGCCATTTCCAGGATGGAAAAACGATTGGAACGAGAAGAGAAGATGAAGGATATTCCGGTTTATGATGGAGAGAACAAATACAGCGACGTAGAACCACCGACTCTCGAATCGTCGTACAAACCCTTCACGACAGCGCAGCTGGGCGCCCTGGTATTTCTTATGGCCGGAGCATCCAAGATTTACGAGCTAACTGTGGCTCTGGAGGAAGACGAGACCAAAGCTCCTAGCTGCATGGCCTACCTCAACAACGACGAGACAACGTGCCAACACCCACACTTCAAGAGCTTGATCCAAGCCAAGTACTATTCAGCGATCAGTTTGGCCGGACTCGTTACGATTTACATCTTGCAACTTTGGTCGTCGGAATACTACTTCATGAAATTCATGAATTGTTTGAGTATTAGTCCTCTCTTTACCACTTTCTTGGCTATCGTTGCCCTGCCATTCACCATTGAATCATCGGGAGAAGATGGGGTCTTGTCGAAGGGGAAAATGTGGGAACTTTGCACCGTGCTGACGATCCTATACGGAACCGTAGCACCCAAAACAGTCGATGATCTTCCGTTTTTTACGGGCAAGAAGGAACAAGATACTGTCAAGTATGTTTCGCTGCAGGCTGCGGGCCTCTGGTGCTTGGCCGGAGCAAGTCTCTGGGATGTAGGCAGCGTGATCTTCAACGGCGTTTACAATGCCAACGGTGTACAAAACGCAATGCTTGATACCCCCGTTGCGTTCCCAGAAACTGCAAAGGCCCTGGTCTACTTCTGGATGGTCGACAAAATTGCCATGGCTATTTTGTACACATTTGCAGTCGTTCATCTGCCTGTTTTCAAGCAGCGTGCTATTTTGGTGGCAGCTTGCGGAATCAAAATGTGCGAATACTATATGCAGCTGCCCCGCATGAACGACCCTTGGAAAGACCAAGATACCATCGTTTACCCAATGACGATGGGTTTGGCGGTCCTCAGTGGAGTTGCATGGTTCATGTAATCGAATCCTTTTCAGAATCGAATGCTTTATTTCATGCAATTTCCTCTCACAGATCTAGAGTAATCAATGCTACTACGAGGCGGAACATAATGCGAAGCAGTCGTAACACTAGGACACAATTTTGTTGCTGAAAGGAAAATCTTAAAGCATCGTATCGTATTCCACACGCACAGTGCTGTGCTACTATTAATCAATCATTCCGCTCAAAAAACAATCATTTCGTTAATGATTGGCCGTATAGGCAGGACAGGTCGTCGCTTTCCCCTAGCGAACGTTTCCTTTCCACATTGTCTTACCGATTGTTTCGTTTGTCGACCCCCTCTCCAATAGGCCGCAAGCATGCTTCCCATGCACGAATGAGCCGTGGCCGAGAGGGCTCCGGGCAACCCGGCAATGGAGGGAGCACCAATCGATCGCGCAAGCACGACCGCTAACGCCGAGTTTTGCATGCCGGTTTCGATCGAAATCGTGCGAGAGGTGCGTTCGCTCAAGCCTAGGCCCCGCCGGGGCACGAGGTAACCCGCCAAAAACCCAACCGAGTGGAGGCCGAGCACGGAAGACACGATGAGAGGAACCAATCGTGCACCGCCCGATGAGGTGGAGAAAATTAGCGAAGCGTTTTCTGCTACAACGCCGGCACTGTTCGATTCGCGGCGAGCATGACGGGGCGTTTTTTCATCGTGCGAGGAATGGCAATAGTGGAACGAAAATGGATTGTGAGACGTCGGGCGAGGGTTATCTACGCTTGCCGAACCGATCCGATCCGATCCGATCCTCCGCGTCGGTTTCGAACGAATCATAACCACGCAAACGCAAACGCACTCCCACTCCCACACACTACTTACCAAATCAGAGCTACCAGTACAACACTGGCAAACGGAGTGAAGCGAGAAATGTAGCTAGCAAATTTGGGTGCTCGCGCATTGACAAGCATCCCCAATAGGACCGGCAACAAAACCACACGCGCCGTGGCTGTGCACAAGGTCCATCCGGATATCGCAATCGTGCTACCAACAAGCAACTTGACCAGGAGTGGCGTTGCCACCGATGCCAAAATCGTCGAACACGACGTGAGCAACACGGAGAGGGCGACGTCGGCCTTGGCAATGAGTGATACCAGATTGGAAGCGGTCCCTCCGGGAGAACATCCCACGAGGCACAATCCCAAAAACAAAGCGCTTCCGTGCGCTGCAGAGGAAGGAAGGAGCAATGATCTACCGATGATAAACGCAGTCATTGGCATAATCATGAATTGACACAACACCCCAACCGGAACCGACGCTAGATCTTTTTTCAGGACCGTCGTAAAGTCATCCTTGGTGAGTGTCAAGCCCGTGCCCCACATCACAAGAGCCAGCATGAGTGTAATTAGATCCCCTTTGTTGGTCCAAAGAAAGAGAGATGGTCTGAAAAGGGCCAATATTGCTCCCCCCAATACAAAAAATGGAAAACCCGAAGTCAGGGTAGCAAGGACAGTGTCCAATCGATTGCTCTCAACCTTCCTTTCGTGCTCGTCCCCGTCACTCGTGTTGTCAGACGTGGATGACGATGATAGTTCGATTGTAAACGATTTCGATGATGGTGGAGAGTCTAGCACGAATGGCAGATTCAACCGGGAATTCGATGAGGCAGTTGTTGATTCAAAGTACATATCACTCGGTTTGACAACCCTTTGTGGAGGTTGGATGATGATTCGCGAGGGAACGAATGCGCCGGCCCAATTGCCCCACAAGGCAGAGAATAGCAACACTACAATCAACGACACGTCCATCTTTGATTTGGTTCGATTCATACCGAATCGAAATGGCTGTCGAGTTGCGATTTGTTGTATCTGGAACGCAACTGCTTTTCTTTTCCATAAGTGTCGTTAGTTGTGAGTGTATCTTCGAATCTATTTCGTACCGTTTATTGTCATACTCGTACTCGTACCTCGTACGGAATACTATCCCGTTAAGGTGATGCACAGACAGAAATCCAACGATACCAGGGCCAGTAACTTCTTCGAAAAGCAACTCATCTTACCGGAATAAAGAAACGTACGGTACGTACCGTCACATGGTATCTTGCTTTCTCTCCCAGCATTTGCGTTGCGTTGATTTGACTAATCCGATTTTCTTGATACTGCTGTAAATGGTAAGAGTGAGTGATTCCCACCACGAATAAAGTAATAAAAGTTCGGGACCAGACGAATAAATTTATTCTCTAAGTAATAGATTTATTCCATTTCGAATATTATCTGGCAGCCGAGGCAGCCTCGACTGCCAGATTTTTTAAGAGAGAATAAATGTCAATAAACTCCAACGGAATCTTAGAATCATACTAAAATCAAAAAAATTAGTCCCCAACGCACGAATGAATCATGTGGTGCACCTCTTGCACCTCCTTTGCCGGCATACTTTTTTTGGTGATCGTCACTAAATTTGGCGAGCTGAAAAATTGCAAACAAAGAAAGTCCCGAAAGAAACAGCAACAGCAACAACAGTACAATTTGTCTCTCCAGCACATTAGACACGCCAGGCGGCACCACCGATGTCCTCCTACACTACTGTTGCTGCGCTTGTCGCGCTTGCTAAAATATTACTAGACGATTCGTCCGACAATCAATCAATTTCATTTGGATGCTCACATAAGAAAGAACAAAAACAACAAAAATCAATACCGTCGATCATAACAATCAACAACATGCCCACGACTGGTGGCAGGAAAGCTGGCGTCGGCAACTACACCAAGGCCGAGTTGGAGCACATGTTTGCTTCCATTAGAGCTATCGTACCCACTGGGGGAGACGACTGGGATGATATTGCAGACCTACATGCTAAAAAATACCCTGGAAGGGATGGTGAATCCATTCAGAACAAATACAATCAATTGAACTGGAAGATGGCGCCAACTGGCAATCCAACCATGAGATGGGACATTAGGGAGGCAAAGGAAATCAAGGATCTGATAGGTCAGAAAGCACGGATTGTACAAGGAGAAGATAGATATGAGGTTGAAAGAAATGAGTTTACTCCTCCTCCTCTTCCTGCTGCTGCCACGACTCAACCGGTACCACTTCTACTTGGTCAACCAACTCAACCAACACAACCCGAACACAATCTTGCGTCGAGCAACTTTGTCCAACGTTCCGAATTTCCAGTACTTAAACCACGTAGATTTCTACACCAAATTCCCTTTTACTATCTTTACTCTCCCACTCTATCTATAACACCACCAGGACGCACACCTCCCTCCCACGCCCTACTCTTTCTGTTGGTGCTATCAGTTGGTCTGCTTCTTTGCTTCCTTTGCTTCCTTTGCTTCCTTTGAGTGCTTTGGCCGCTCGTCACTTGCTGCCGTCGGGGCACGTCTGTTGCGTTACGACACATAATTTTCTACACTGTCTCCCGTACAGTTCCTACGGGCTCCTCTGTTCCGATAAGACAAATATTTTCCTACCCTGCCTCCAGTACAGTTTCTACGTAGCAGCAAACCAGCTTCTCTGTATTCGCAACTAATTGCCTACACCACTCTTTGCCATCTAGTACTCCATCAACGCCAGTTTTCCCTTTTTGGCCCATCCAACTACTTCCTCGACTCGATCACACCCTCTCACAGCCGCTCCATCGATTGCACGGCCGCTCCTTTGATCGAATTACATCTGCTCCATCGCCTCGATCAATCGAACCCCATCCAAGCCGCTCCACCAATCGATTCTTGCGTCTTCTTCCCTGCCCGAGTTACCCCATTTGTTGAGGCTCCCGCTTCTGTTCCACCACGCTGCAGCTCCACCACGTTTCCACGCTCCTCCCGCCCCCTCCGTACGCTCGATTGCTCTTCTCTCCCACCGCAATTCCTTCGCTCGCTTCTTTCTCCCTGCTCTTCCTACAAGTTCTCATATTCTTTCACCTCCGAACACGTCGTCTCTTCTTGCTTCAACCTATCGCCTGCCCCATCCCACTGCTTCATCAAATCAATCACCCCCTCTACCTGCGATCGTACAGCCGCTCCATCGCATGAGCTCCCTCTGCTCCGCTTACTCCCTACCGGACGTACCTTGTTTAGTGAGGCTATAGAATCACCAACCGGCGCCACTTCTATCGACTCTTCCCCTGCTTCATCGAATCGATCGCACTCTCTCCCAGCGCTCGCTATACACCAGTTTCCAGCATGCCTACCCCCACCACTCCTACTAAGCCTCCTGAGGGCCGCTCTTCTGCTTCTTCCCCCAAGAAAAGACTCCAGTCCACCCCCTTCCCTGTCTTCTTTGTCTGCACGTTCCTCCGGCTCTCGTTATCCCAAGCGCGCCCTCCTGAAGAAGTCTTCCCTCTCCCCTACCCCAGTTCCCACCCAGGCCACTCCTTCTCCTTCCTCTCTTCATCCCCGGAATGATGCACCTCTGTCTGCTCCCTCTTCCTCAGCCAGCCAATCATCTGTTACCTCCATGTCTGTCTCTTCCTTGGAATCCTCTGTGGCCTCCTCTCCTCGGTCTGCTAAGACGCCCGCTCCTTGTCGGGACTCTAACCAGCCTGCCCTTAAGTCTCCTCCCCTTCAGCCTCCCGCTCTGAACCAGCTTGTCCTTACTCCCTCAGCTCTTCAGCAGCCAGCACCATCTACCCCCACACATCCTCCCCTTCCCGCCCCTGCCCCAGCACTAAAGCAGTCTCTCCTCCAGCCATCCCCCTCTCTGACTCCCTCCCCCAGCTTGGATCGTCAAGCACTTCGTAAACAGGCTCTGGCCGCTGCAAACCAGGCCCACTCTGCTGATGGTCGTTTCCCTACCCCATCTTCCATCCAACACCTCCGGAAGTCTCCAGCTCAGACCCGGGTTTGGAATGCCTCTCCTAGTCCTACCCACTTCTTCAGCAAGAAGGATGGCCAAATCCATTCGTGATGTGTGCCGCCTCTCAGTTGCCCCGGTGTATGCCTTGGTCCATCCAGATGGTTCTGATTGGAGGTCTGCTACTGTGGAGGCTCTGGTTTCCCTGGCTTCCGCGTGCTTGCAAGGCTCTGCCGAGCGGACCAAATCCCCTCCCGGCCAAGCCCTCCAGAAATGTCTCATTGGTCTTGCCAAGATGTCTCCCGAATGCTTTGATGACCTTTACTGTGAAGGCAACCTTATGCCTAGCACTGAAGGGCAGGTTTGGCTGTCTGTCAACAGGGTCCTTGGCTCTCACTGGCTCTTCAAGACCAAGCCTCCTGCTCCAGCTCCTACAGCCGCCTCCGACTCTTCCACCCAGGTGTCAGGCTCTCGGTCTGTCTCCTTTTTTCCTTCTGTTGGTGCTGCTTTGGTTATTTCCTCCTCTGTCGGTCACTTTCTTCAACAGCGGGGGGCTTGCTCCAGTGATTCCAGGGCTCCGGTTGATGTCACTGAAGGTACCAAGTGCTCCTACAGCTCCTACTTCACTCTGTCTCTCCCCAGGCTGATGTCACCTCACCCTAGTGACTTGTACGATGAAATGCTGGAGTCCCTGACTGATGCACTCAGCTTGCTCTGGTCTGTAGACCAAAAGCTGGTCCTCTATGTTTTTCCTTCCCGCGCCAGCATCAACCCCAAGGCTAAGCCCGTCCCCAAGCTCTGATCTACCCTGCCTGACCGGCGCACTCTTGAACTCTATGTTGCTTCACTCTGGCTCAGGGTTAGAGCTGCACCCCACCTTTGGTTCTACATTGGCCACAGTGTCCCCGTGGATACTCTGCTGTCTGACACTCTCCTTCAGTGCCTCCAGGACCGTGAAATGGACTTCAAGTACGATCATATTCAAGCCTCTACTACTGTCACCTGTGGTTTCCTGCTAGGGTCCTATATGCAGAGTTTTGATCTTGATCATTACAACGCACTGCTCCAGACCCATCCTCGGTTTCAAGCCTTCCCTATTGCTGTCATTCGGAAGAACATTTGGCTAGACAATTCACGAACTCCCGATCCCTCCCCTGTCCCAGCTGCACATATTTTGTGTGATTCTACCAAGCGTTCTCAGACTGTCAAGCTTTTGAAGGCCCAGTTCAATTGCTGCTCTGCTTCTGATATAGCCTCCCTTCCTCATGGTAAATTCTACAAGTTTATGGAGACTGCTACCAATCCCTCTGACCGCTGCCTTCCCCCTTCCACGCTGAAGACCCTTCATCAAGCCAAGCACCGTCAAGCCAAGTTCATCAAGACCCATGAAACTGCTTCTGTTCTAGGTGTTGTTGACTTGGATCTTCCTGTTGATTTGGGCCATGGCCTGGGTGCCACCACCTTGCGCCGTGTTCTTCTGGGAATCTGTACTAGGGACAACTGGCTGTGGCCACTTTTTCTCTCTGTTGACACCAGCTCTTACCGTGGTGAAATCCTGGCCCTGTACAACACTACTACCTCGGCTGAAGCTCAAACCATGCTGTCATTTCTCCCCATCTTCCTGGAGGCCCGGTATGGCTCTTGTGTTTGCCAATGGTTTTCTACTTAGTGTCTCACTGAGCTGGAGGATTTTCATTGGGATCCCACTGAAGGACGGGTTGTTGTAAATGCCCTTACGCCGGACCAGGAGCCGGAGGATGCTCTTCCCTTCTTTGGTAGTGCTGACGTCTGTGATTGGGAACTTGTGGATGATGATCTGTCCATTGACTCCCTTTCCAACGCTGTTACTTTTGACCTGGATATGTACTTCTCTTTTCAGGTTCGTGAGGACAGTGGTGGGTGTGGTTTTGATGATGGCCAGTCCATGTCTACTCTTGCTACCGGTACTTCCAACATCACTTCTGTTCTGGGTGCCACTCCGCCTGCTGCCCTCCCCGGTGGCACTGCCATGGCTGAAATTTTGCCTCCTGCTGCCAAGCGTCCCACAGCCCTCTACTCTCCTCTACGCTCTGGTCTCAACTCCATAGCTTTTTCTCCCAGCACTGATGCTAGTGTCAGCAAACTAAGCCATACCAATGCCTGCACCAGCTCTGCTCCAGCTTCTCTCCTCTCCATGCGACAGACACGGTATGCATCTGATCATGGTTAGGAACCCTTGCTTCCGGCCTGGTGGAATGCCTACCTCTCCAAATTCCACCTCTGCTTCCCTCAGTTTCCCTTCCCCTTCTTCAGCTCATCATGTTTCCCGACTTGTCTTGTCCTCTGTGTTTATCCTAGCCCTGCACCAGGTGTCACTTCAAGTGCTTCTCCAAGCCATGCATTTGGAGTGCTTCCCAGTGCTTCCCCCAAGGTTCTTGCCTCCCGTGTCACACCAAGTGCTGCATCCACTGGGGCTCCCAGTGTTTCACCATGATCTGCCCACAGTGTTTCTCCTAGCACTGCATCCTGGTGCTGCTCGAAGCGCTTCCCCCAGCAATGCATTTGGAGTGCTTCCCAGTGCTTCACCCAGGGTTGCATCCAGTGTCACACCAGGTGCTGCATCAACTGGGAATCCCAGTGTTTCACCATGATCTGCACACAGTGTTTCTCCTAGCACTGCACCAGGCGTCACTCCACGTGCTTCCCCCAACTATGCATTTGGTGTGCTTCCCAGTGCTTCACCCAGGGTTGCAACCAGTGTCACCACCAGCGCGGTTCCCCCTGGGAATCCCAGTGTTTCACCATGATCTGCACACAGTGTTTCTCCTAGCACTGCACCAGGCGTCACTCCAAGTGCTTCCCCCAGCAATGCATTTGGCCTGCTTCCCAGTGCTTCACCCAGCGTTGCATCCAGTGTCACACCAAGTGCTGCATCCACTGGGGCTCCCAGTGTTTCACCATGATCTGCCCACAGTGTTTCGTATTAAATTCCTTTCGTGTCCAGAAGTACCAAAGCTACATGACGGTAACCATTCTATTCGTATGAATCAATGAGTCCCATATCAACCAAAGTAATCGATTCCCACAGCATATCAATTCCCACGGCGCATCAATTCCCATTGCGCGTTAACGGTGAGCAATCTCTGTTTTATAATATTGCCCTTGTTCTTTGGTGAGCAAACTTTGATTTCAGAAAGTATCACACGAGCTACAGGAGCATTTCCTGATCATAATGATAAACATATCATAGGATCTTCCTAATGGAACAAGAGAAGAAAACCGTTGGTGTGTGCTTCTCACACAATATATATATACATACAGATATATACGGTCAATGACCAATGCATGTACAGAAATAATCAGCGAGTAATCCCATCACTACGCAACAGCAGTTGCAACGTATTCATCTCAATAAAAGAGATATCTTGCATTTTGGCAAGATTTCACTTTATCTTATACTTTTAACATTCAACTGATCTATATCCCAAAATTCACACTAGTTGCAACCAACTACCTGTAATCTACATTACTAAGGTCTGTCTCACTGTATCTGAACAAGTTCACAGTAAGAAGAGATCTGGCGTTTCCATAGTCTCGCCTGTAGTCCGATTATCCGTTGCCGAAAGTATCCAACCACAATTGTCACGCGTAGTGTACAATCGTTTCGTCTACTAACACACTAACGCAGCGTTGCTGTTCTTCAGAAGCCTTTGAATCAGACTCTCAGCAGATTGGATTCAGAAGGAAAATAATAGATTAACAGTCGCAAGCTCCAAGGTGGTTTGCACACAAAGAACAGGAACGGAATTGAACACAATCCCTACGCTGGCATATGCCAATCGCAAATCGTCTACGGAGCATTTTCCTTTCACCACGCGTTTCCTCTGACGAATCGGAATCATCAAGATCGAGCATGCCTGCCAATCCATTTCGGTGGTGGGAACAATGCTGGAGATGGCGGCGCCGCAACCAAAACCAGCCTTCCTAGTTTTGATGCCCATATGAAGTTGATACTCATCTCCATATTTCGTGTAACAAAGAAAGAAAATAGCTATCTGTGTGAGGCTCTCCGAGAAGGAGGATTACGCGAGTGGCCGATTTTCCTTGATGCACTCATCGAGCATGACTTTGCCCGCGAGCTTACCTACATGGATACTGGCAGTGGACTACCAACCCAACTCCATCGATCCATCCAACGGACCATAGAAGCACTTGCGGAATTTTCAAATGACTTGCGCCAGAACAAAAAGAATTGGAAGGATGTAGCGTCATATTCGTACGACAGTTTCAGTGCCTTCCGTATGACACGTGCACTGCGTATTCAGAATGAATCTATCTTGAATCCTCCAGCTCCTCCTCCAGGAAGAAATAAGAACAAGTCCCCTCAACAAGTGAAGTACAAATCTTGGTGCCAAAAATCACGGGATGAAAAGTCATTCACACCCCTCACGAATGACTCAAGATTCGAACATTGGCTCGTGGGTTTCAAGGCTAAACTCGAGGCATACGACATTGACACCGAAACATTTCCTTGATGAAACTTGGCCTCCTGCTGCACTGCAAGGCTATACACGTGACCTTTTCGTCAAACAGTGTGCCTTCTTCTGGGTTCTTAGTTGGAAGTCTTCAAAAGCGACCTATCCGCGTCATGCGTTTACAGCCATTCCCTCACGCGCAATGGACGCCAAGCATATTTTGATTTTGTGAACCTTCATAGTGAATCAAAAGCCAAAGTATACGACAATGCGGCTCAATTGCAATGCGTTACTCAAGTTGAATCTCAACAACTGGAAGGAGTCTAAGGTGAAGTTTATCACGCATTGGTTTGAAGAATTTAATCACCTCAATAAGCTTTGTCCTCCCAACAAGCCCCTTGAGTAACATACTGCAAAATCAGCATTATGTCAAGCCTGCTATTCCAGCTTTCAACTGAAGTGAACAGTTTACTAAAGTCAAAGATCCCGGTGGCGCGAATAGTACCGTGACAGATGTAGCCGCTGAAGCCGCTGCTATCTACAAACTCAAGATCACACTCTTACTCGAAGCGACTCGACTCAACTCTCAGTCCACAATGTCTGCTCCGAAGTCCACAGTGCGTGCACATGTACACGACTTCTCCTCAGGACAAGGGCACAACCCTGACGACTATGCCCTCCCTATCGAATTCGAAGGTGACTACCAAGACTATGTGGTATTCAAGGCTGGACGTTCACCTGACCCTGCCACACGCTTGCCTACTGGTATATGGAAGGCCCTATTGCGTCAAGACATGAAGAATTCGCTAAACTTTTCCCCCAAAGGCAAGAAAATAGTAGTCTCATCGTTACGATCTGAATTGCTCCCAGATGGTCAGCCGGATTCCAATTTTGTTAAAACCGTCACCCGGAAGGCATATACGCATGAGCATTCCGTCTCATTCCTTGAAGATGACACCTCGAACGGTGATAATCATACCAATGCCTCAGCAGACCTCCATCCAGCTGTGGAAAATGACCGTAGAGGCGTCTTCCATGCATCACTTGGTGTATACAAGTCTCAGACTTCTTCCCTCAAGGACCAACGACCCCTCAAGTCTTCTGTGTCGCCTGCCCATCCCGCAAGATTCCTTTCTGAGAATCCTGACATTCGTTACAAAAAGGACAGGTGATACGCTGATACCTGTGGGAAAATCCTCCTATTCCGTTAATTTTCACCAGTGGTATAACCACCCTGAAGATGACTTAACATTTCCACATGATAATCAAGTACCTTCATACACCTATCGTGTTCACAAAGCTACTGTTTCCAACCCCGGATTCGCTATGGTAAACCGTGGTGCCAATGGTTGTATCATCAGGAATGATGCAGCATGTCTTATCTCCAAGGACATTCTGCCCCAATATGTCAATATCACCGGCATCAACAATCACCAAGTGCAGAATATTCCCATTGCAACATGTGGAGCTTATTCCATCTCCAATAGAGGTCCTATTATCCTCATTTTCAACGAATGTGCGTACACAGGACGACACCCCTCTATTTTGTCTTCTTGCCAGATGGAAGCATACTTCTCTAATGTTGATGACACATCCATCAAAGCAGGCAGTGGGCAAGTCATCACCACCTCCGATGGATATGCACTGCCTCTCAGCATTCGCCATGGTTTGCCATATCTCGCCATGTGAAAATATACCACTGATGAATTGAACCCCCATGATTTTATACTGACTAAATCGGACACCATCAATTGGTCCAACACCGTCTATGGGGAGCATTCTAAAGAGAGCTACCCGACGACGCTCCTGCACCACTTGGGAAGACAGTAGTGTTAACACACTTCTATGATGCGAATCTCATGCATGACATTCTCAGTGGGAAGGCTGTAAACAGCATCATTCATTTTGCATACAAAACTCCTATGATGTGGGTCTCGAAGAAACAAGCCACCACGGAAACGGCCACATTCGGAGCTGAATTTCGTTGCAGGAAGAACTTGCATCGAAGAAAATCGTTGACTTACGTCATTCGTTCCGATACCTCAGAACACGAGTCCATGATATTTCTTACTCATGGGGAGACAACAAGAAGATGATCCAGACGTCAACCTTCCCCTACGCAAGGTTGCATAAGCATCATCATATCCTATCGTTTCACTAGGTACAAAACATGATAGTGAAAGGCTTCATTCTGATGCTGCACATCCCTGGTAAGGATAATTGTGCAGATATCCTCACCAAGCATTGGGGACACTCAGTTGTGTATCCACTGCTCAAGCCCATCTTCCACTTCTGTGGAAATACCGGCGACCTCCTCCAAGACGATGGAAGCATCATGTAACACGTGATAACCTTTCACAAGGAAACATGGGGAGTGTTAAATTCCTTTCGTGTCCAGAAGTACCAAAGCTACATGACGGTAACCATTCTATTCGTATGAATCAATGAGTCCCATATCAACCAAAGTAATCGATTCCCACAGCATATCAATTCCCACGGCGCATCGATTCCCATCGCGCATTGACAGTGAGCAATCTCTGTTTTGTAATATTGCCCTTGTTCTTTGGTGAGCAAACTCTGATTTCAGAAAGTATCACACGAGCTACAGGAGCATTTCCTGATCATAATGATAAACATATCATAGGATCTTCCTAACGGAACAAGAGAAGAAAACTGTTGGTGTGTGCTTCTCACACAATATATATATACATACAGATATATACGGTCAATGACCAATGCATGTACAGAAATAATCAGCGAGTAATCCCATCACTACGCAACAGCAGTTGCAACAGTATTTCATCTCAATAAAAGAGATATCTTGCATTTTGGCAAGATTTCACTTTATCTTATACTTTTAACATTCAACTGATTTATATCCCAAAATTCAAACTAGTTGCAACCAACTACCTGTAATCTACATTACTAAGGTCTGTCTCGCTGTATCTGAACAAGTTCACAGTAAGAAGAGATCTGGCGTTTCCATAGTCTCGCCTGTAGTCCGATTATCCGTTGTCCAAAGTATCCAACCACAATTGTCACGCGTAGTGTACGATCGTTCGTCTACTAACAAACTAAAGCAGTGCTGCTGTTCTTCAGAAGCCTTTGAATCAGACTCTCAGCAGATTGGATTCAGAAGGAAAATAATATTTCTCTTAGCACTGCACCAGGCGTCACTCCAAGTGCTTCCCCCAGCAATGCATTTGGCCTGCTTCCCAGTGCTTTACCCAGGGTTCCATCCAGTGTTACACCCAGCGCAGCTCCAACTTGGGATCCCAAAATTTCACCATGATCTGCACACAGTGCTTCTCCTAGAACGGCACCAGGCGTCACTCCACGTGCTTCCCCCAGCAATGCATTTGGCCTGCTTCCCAGTGCTTCACTCAGGGTTGCATCCAGTGTCACCACCAGCGTGGCTCCACCTGGGAATCCCAGTGTTTCACCATGATCTGCACATAGTGTTTCTCCTAGAACTGCACCAGGCGTCACTCCAAGTGCTTCCCCAAGCAATGCATTCCGCCTGCTTCCCAGTGCTTCACCCAGGGTTCCATCCAGTGTCACCCCAAGTGCTGCATCAACTGGGGCTCCCAGTGTTTCACCATGATCTGCCCACAGTGTTTCTCTTTGCACTGCACCAGGCGTCACTCCAAGTGCTTCCCCCAGCAATGCATTTGGTGTGCTTCCCAGTGCTTCACCCAGGGTTGCATCCAGTGTTACACCCAGCGCAGCTCCAACTTGGGATCCCACAATTTCACCATGATCTGCACACAGTGTTTCCCGTAGCACTGCACCAGGTGTCACTCCAAGTGTTTTCCCCAGCAATGCATTTGGCCTGCTTCCCAGTGCTTCACCCAGGTTTGCATCCAGTGTCACAACAAGTGCTGCATCACCTGGGGCTCCCAGTGTTTCACCATGATCTGCCCACAGTGTTTCTCTTAGCACTGCACCAGGCGTCACTCCAAGTGCTTCCCTTCAGCAATGCATTTGGCCTGCTTCCCGGTGCTTCACCTAGGGTTCCATCCAGTGTTACACCCAGCGCAGCTCCAACTTGGGATCCCAAATTTTCACTATGATCTGCACACAGTGTTTCTCCTAGAACGGCACCAGGTGTCACTCCACGTGCTTCCCCCAGCAATGCATTTGGCCTGCTTCCCAGTGCTTCACCCAGGGTTGCAACCAGTGTCACCACCAGCGCAGCTCCACCTGGGAATCCCAGTGTTTCACCATGATCTGCACATAGTGTTTCTCCTAGAACTACACCAGGTGTCACTCCAAGTGCTTCCCCAAGCAATGCATTCCGCCTGCTTCCCAGTGCTTCACCCAGGGTTCCATCCAGTGTCACCCCAAGTGCTGCATCAACTGGGGCTCCCAGTGTTTCACCATGATCTGCCCACAGTGTTTCTCTTTGCACTGCACCAGGCGTCACTCCAAGTGCTTCCCCCAGCAATGCATTTGGCCTGCTTCCCAGTGCTTCACCCAGGGTTCCATCCAGTTTTAAACCCAGCGCGGCTCCACCTGGGAATCCCAGTGTTTCACCATGATCTGCACACAGTGTTTCTCCTAGCACTGCACATGGCGTCACTTCAGGTGGTTCCCCCAGCATCGCATTTGGCGTGCTTCTCAGTGCTTCACCCAGATTTGCATCCAGTGTCACACCCAGCGCGGCTCCACCTGGGGATCCCCATGTTTCCCCTTGCTCTGCACACAGTGTTTTGCCTAGCACTGCCCCAGGCGTCACTCCACGTGCTTCCCCCAGCACTGCATTTGGTGTGCTTCCCAGTTCTTCACCTAGTTTTGCATCCAGTGCTGCCACCCCTGGTACAGCACCTGCTGTGGCCTTCAGTGTTTCACACCTATGCTCACCAGCTTCCTCTTCCGTGCGACAGACACGGTATGCTTCTGATCATGGTTAGGATATCTCATACGGGGCCCTCGTCACAACTTTCGGCGTGTTGCTCAAAGTAAGGCTGGGGTTGCCCTCTACGCAGAGCATTGTCTGAATGAACCTCAGCTTCCCCTCTGTGACCTCTTCCACTCTCGCATCAAACAGGCCTACCCTTCCAGTGTCACCTACCTTGCTAGCAACAAGCATGAGGCCTCCACCGGCACTTGGCGCCTCCCTGGTGGTACGGGGTTTACCATTGACTGGCTCTTTCATTCTCACAAGCTTGCCCATGGGGCTGATCCATCTGGGCTTGGCCGGTGGACCTTTGTCTGGTTTCAGGGCAGGGCTCAAGCTACGGTTACCATCTTTTCCGCCTACTGCCCTGTAGAAAATGACAGGGATCTTGGCTCTGTTTGGAACCAACACTGTTGTTACTTCCAGGCTGAGGAGGATCTTCCTTGTCCCAACCCACGCATCCTCTTTCGACGTGACCTCACAGCTGCCCTTCGGGCGTGTTTAGAGGCTGGTGACTCCGTCGTTTTAGGGATTGACCACAATTCTGATGTCCGGTCTGACGGTCTTTCCTTTGAGCTCCAAGCACTTGGCTTCAAGGATGCCATCTTGACTACACACCCTTCAACTTCCCCACCTGCCACCTACAATAGAAATACCACCAGGACTCCCATTGACGCCATCTGGGCTACTGAGCATGTTGACATCTTCCGAGCCGGTTACTGTGCTTTTGATGGTGCGCAAGGCATGGTTTCTGACCATCGCTTGCTCTGGATCAAAGTGTGTAATGGCAGCATCTTGGGCAAATCCCTTCCACCTCCTGTGCGATCCTCTATTCCTTGCCTGAAATCTTCCCACCCTCATCTTCGGCAGCGCTATCTCAAGCGGGTAAAACATGCTTTTGCTACTGCTGGTGTGTTCACCCTTCGGACTAAGCTTGAGCATCTGGTGGCGCTGTATTTATCTGGTGATACCCCTGTGCACGGCACTCTCATCACTACCTATGATGTCCTCCATGCCACCTCTGCTTCCATCCGGCTGCCTGTTGAACAACATCTTTGCCGGCTTCATACCGGCATGATTCCTTGGTCTCCCAAGCTCCAAGTCTACCGTGACACCATTGATTTCTGGAGGTGGATTGTGCAGCTTTCGGCAAGGTGTCTCCACCAGTCACACCATTGTGAAGCGCTTGGCATGTAAGCTTTCCTTATACAAAGGTGAACACTGTGATCTTGCCACTGCTGTCCTCCATTTGAAGCAAGCCTACAAGCAATACCGCGCCATCAAACTTCTGGCTCCTTCTTGGCATGACTCCTTCAACCAAAGCTTGGTGGATGCCCTTCTTACTGAAGGCAAGCCCCACAACCAGAGTGCCTCCCAGATTTGGGCACGCATGCGCTGTGAACAGGCTCCAACGGGATCTCGGGCCACTTGCTGATATTCAGCTTTTGGCTCCCTTTGACTATTCTGTTAGCCCTGCTGACAATGCTGCTGCCTGGAAATGTCAGAAGGAACGCACTGCTGGTGAGCCTTCTTGCCTCAGTTTTTTCCACCATAAATCCTTTGCTTTGGACACACAGCTGAATTCCTTTGACACCTTGATGTGGACTGCTCCTCTGCTCGCTGGCTTCTTGCCTTCTGCTTGGCAGGTTATCACCAATGTTGAAATCTTCAAGAAACCTGGAGAATACCGTGTTGACAAGATGAGACTCATCCAACTGATGTCTCCTGAGTTTCAGATCAACAACAAGATGATTGGTAAACACATTCTCGCTCATGCCAAACAAGCCAATGTGGTGGCAGATGACCAGCATGGCAGCCGGAAGCATCACAAAGCCATCAACACCTGTCTCAACAAGAAGCTCATCTGTGACGTCCTTTGTCAGAAGCGCCGCTCCGGGGCGGTTGCAATGAATGATGCCAAGGGCTGCTATGATCGAATCTCCCACCCCATTGCCAGTCTCACCCTTCAGAGCTTTGAGATTCCGGCTCATGTTTGCGAGGTTCTACTCTCCACTCTCCAGCGTGCCACCCATCACATTAAAACTGGCTTTGGCCGGTCCAGTCCTGTGTACGGTGATGAATCTGTTCCTCTAAGTGGGATTGGACAAGGCAACGGTCTTGGCCCTACTCTGTGGGCTCTGGTTTCTACCATCCTTTTCCGGATGATGCAGAATGCAGGACATGGGGTCCATCCTACTCACCTCCCTATCCCTTCAGCTGGTTTCTTTGGTTGGTTTTGCTTTTGTGGATGATACCGATCTTTTCTGTGCTGGTGCCTCCTCTACTACCTCTGGTGAGGCTCTGGCTGTTGATTTCCAGGCAGCTTTAGATCACTGGGCTGGCGGTCTCATTGCTACTGGTGGCGCTATTGAACCTTCTAAGTCCTTCTGCTACTTGATTGATTTCAAGTGGACTGGTTCTGGTTGGGACTATCGCTCTGTCGATGAAATGCTGGGTGTTTTCACCATCACTGACAAATCTGGTGTCCAGTCCCCCCTTGATCGTTTTTAGGTTGATCACGCTGACAAGACTCTGGGTGTCTACATTTCTATGGATGGCAATGAGGAAGCTCAAGTTGCTCACCTGCAGACCCAGTCCCAGTCCTTTGGATCTCAAATGAGGTCCTCCAAGTGTGAGAAGAACACCTCCATCTACACCTTCAAGTACTCATTTATGAAGTCTTTTGAATACCCCATGCCCGTCACTCAGCTCAGCGCTTCTACCTGGACCCAAATTCTCCACCCCACTCTGGTCCCACTGCTCAACAAGGCAGGCATGTCTCGCAACTTTCCTCGCAAGGTCTTCTATGGTCCATCTTTGTATCAAGGCTTTGGTTTCATTCACCCATTTCTTCTCCAAGAATTCAGCCACATTGCTACTCTATTTCAGGAATCTGTCCGTGTTCCCCAGACGGGCCATATTCTCAGGCTTACCGCTGAAGCCTTTCGGCTTGAACTGGGGATCCCTTTTCATCTTGACATTACCCCCTACCAGCCTTATGCATCTTATATCACTCCTTGCTGGTATAAGCATGTGTGGCATTTCTTTTCTTTGCACCCAGTGAGTTTGGTGGAAGACTTTCCTACACTTCCTCTGCTTCGATTGAACAACTGCTACCTCATGCAAGCTTTTGTCACTGCTGGCTTCCAGGGCGCCAAACTGTCTCTTCTGAATCTCATCCGGATGTCTCTCCAGACCGTCTCCCTTGCTGATATCTGCACTGCGGATGGCACAAGGCTTTCTCCCATTGCCTTCCAGTTGCAGTCCTCCAACCATCTTCGCACCCATCTTGACTGGCCTCGGTGCCCCCCTCCATAGCTTCTCCCAGCCCTTCAGCTTTGGCAAGGCGCCCTTCAGAAATCATTCTTACCACCGTTGGCCTTGCCCTCTGACAGAGCCCTCCACCCCTCCTTCCACTTGGGGCATTGGCTGTCATCCGAGTCATCCTCTGTGTGGCCTTGGTTTTTGTGTCGTTCTACTGACCGGCTCTTCTTCAAATGTCCCACTGGCTGGAAGGTTGGCTCCTCGCAAGGCCGAGGCCGCTACAGCCTCACCACTACCATCCTTTGCGCCAAACCTACCAGTGTAGACACTCTTGTCTCTCTCCTGTCCAGTGGGAATGTGTTCCGGATTGTAAGTCCATCTACCTTTATCTCCCATCCACCAGATGACGATCCCTTGACCTATAATCCTTTTGCGTGTCTTCCTGCCACCCCAGAGGATGCGTTTGATGCTCTCTGCGCTTCTCCCCGAGTCCTTCTCCATCAATACTCCCTTCCCCAGGATGGATGCCAGGCCCTTGCAGATGCCAGTTTGAGTGGCTCTGCAAGTGCTGTCTGTGACGGCTCTTATGACCCCCTTCTCCTCCGGGGTACATCTGCATTTATCCTCTCCCCCAACATCTCCACCAAGTCTCCCACGGTGTTCCTCACTGGATCTAACTTTGTCAGTGGCTCACCCAAAGATCAGTCTTCCTACTGGAGCGAATTGGCTGGCATCATTGGTGTCCTCACCTGCTGTATGGCTCTGGTGGACCTCTATGATGTAGCCTCCGGCTCACTCACCATTGCCCTTGACGGGGATACGGCTCTTCAACAGGCGCAGTGAACCTGGCCCTTGTCTATTACTCAGAAATCTTTTGACTATGTCTATGTCATTCCCAATATGCTCTCTGCTCTTCCCATCACTGTCACCTTCAAGTGGGTTCAGGGTCATCAATAGGGTCTTTCTCTTGACTGGTGGGCGCTTTGCAATCATCAGGTTGATGGCATGGCCAAGGCATTTCTATCCTTGAATCGTTCCTCCCCCTACCACTATCCCTGACTTGTGTTTGAGCCCTGGGCTCTATCCCAGAACGGTCTCAAATGCTCTTGCTTTGACAGAGATGCCTTGCACATTCTTATTTTGGGTCCTCCCCTTCTTCACTATTGGCACACTCACCACGACATCTCCATTCCACCACAAGTCTCCAATTCCATCCATTGGTGTGCTCATCACTCTGCTTTCAAGCGCCTCCCTCCTGGTATGTAACGGTGGTTTGTCAAGTTTGCTTCGGGTTGCATTTGTGTTGGCAATCAGTTACTCCATTACCAGCACCAGGATCACTCCCGATGCCCTCTGTGTGCCCAAGAAGAGGAAAAGGTTTCCCATGTGCTTTCATGTGCAGACCCCGGGGCTGTCCAGCACTGCTTGTCTTCCTTTCGGGGCCCTTTGCAACAGCGCCGTACCTCTGTGCTTACAGAGCCCTCTCTGGCTCGCGCCATTGTGGATGTTACCACCCTTCCTCATACTCCCCTGCCATTGCATCTGCTGTAAGGGCTCAGCGTCACATTAGATGGCACAACTGGTTCCTTGGGAGGTGGACCCCCCTCTGGCATCAGATTCAAGCTGATTACTATTCTTCAATTGGTAGTAAGCGTTCTCCTCGTAGATGGGCCACTGCAGTGATTCATCAATTTTTCCTCACTTGTTGGGATCTCTGGATGTACCAGAACCAACGGCTCCATGGCACTGTGGGGTTGCTTGAGGCTGAACAACACCAATCTCTCAATGCTTCCATTTCATCTGAATTGGCCATTGGCTTAGCTGGTGCTCTGCCTCAATCTCACTCCCTCCTCCAGATTCCCCTCCAAGTGCTCCGTGGTTACACTCTTACTGCCAAGTGTCAATGGCTTGCGACCATCCAGCTTGCCAGGAGACACTATGCAGTCCCTCTCCCGTCCCAGCAGCCGTATCGCCAGGAGGCTGCCTTGATGAGGGCTTGGCTGACTGGATCCTAAAGGATGGGCCAAACATTTCACCCAGCGCTATCCCCAGTGCTTTTCCCAGTGTCTCCCCCAGTGCAGCCCACATTGCTACACCAAGTGCCCTCCAGTGCTGCTTTTTGCCCTGCCCCACGTGTGGGTCTTAGTGTGTCACCAAGTGCTGCTCCGGTCTCTCACCAGGCTCTGCACCCAGTGCTGATCCCAGTCTCTCACCAAGTTCTGCCCCCAGTGAAGCTCCTAGCGCTGTACCTCGTGTGGCTCCTTGCGCTGCACCCAGTGTTGCCCCCAGTTTATCACCATCTTCTGCACTCAGTGCTGTTCCTAGTGTTTCACCAAGCATGGACTCCAGCGCCCATTCTAGTTCTTCACCCAGTGCACACAGCGCTGTTCCCAATGCTTCACCTGGGGTTGCACTCAGTGCTGCTCCCAGTATATCATCCCCTTCTACAGTCAGTGCTGCTCCCATTGTTTCACCCAGTTCTCCCCCCAGTGCTGCTTTTAGTCCCCGCCCACGTGTGGCTCTAAGTGTTTCACCAAGTGCTGCTCCCAGTCTCTCACCAGGTTCTGCACCCCGTGCTGATTCCAGTCTCTCACCAGGTTCTGTACCCCGTGATGCTCCTCAAGCTGCACCAAGTTTGGCTCCTGGCGCTGCACCCCGTGCTGCTTCCACTATATCACCATCTTCTGCACCCCAGTGCTTCTCCCAGTGTCTCACCCGGTTCTGCACCCAGTGCTGCTCCTTGTGCTGCACCCAGTGTGGTTCCTGGCACTGCACCCAGCGCTGCTCCCAATGTATCACCACCTTCTGCACCCAGGGTTGCTCCCAGTGTCTCACCACGTTTTGCACCTGGTGCCCTTCCTAGTTCTTCCCCCAGTCACCCACCTTTGCCCACCGTGCTGCTCCCAGTATTTTACCCTTCCTCCTGCCTGTTTGTTGGTAGCTGCCCCCAGTTTGGAGTATGCTACCAGTATCCTTCAACAGTTTTTACTTGTACTCTCCCTGCTTGCTTTCAGGATTCGTTTGACAAATTTGTCGTTCTACAACTTGGGGCTTAAACTCTCTTTGATTGAGGCGACGTTAAAGTCTGGATGCAGACTGAGTAGTTTAGATCCACCTTCAGTGGTTAAAGTTACTTAAATACGTATATTAATTAATTAATCAACCAACACAACCCAAACAAGTCACCCAACAGTCAGAAGTAGCAGAGCTAACAACGACAGAGCCAACGACCACCAGTACCATTACTAGTAACAAGATAAAGAGACACTACAATCGCAAAGCCGACAATGAATCGAAGATGATGAATGTGATTGCTACTGTATTGAAAGAGGGAAGAGAGGATAGAAAGCTTCAGCAGCAGGCATTACAACTCCAGCAGCAAAGACAGGACAGGGCAGATGAAGAGAGGAAGGTGATATTGCAGGCACTCCTTCTTCAACTTACTGGTCGTACTACTAGCGGCCCTCCTACTAGTGGCCCTCCTAGTGGTGCCGGCGTTGGTTGTCTGAATAATAATACTCCGCAGGTTTCTACTCCCCAAGTTAGTAATGTAGGGGGGGAGAACCTCAAAAGAAAGAAAGTGAACACTCTCCAGCAGCGTCGCGATTACAGCAGCAGTGACAACAGCAGTGTCAGCAGCAGCGACGATGACTTAGACTTGTTTGACAAGTGAGAAGAAATGGAATCGAATCGATACTAGTAGTAGTAGTAGAATCGAATGGAATCGATACTTGTTGTAGAATTGAATTGAATCAATCGATTAGTTAGGTAGTTAGTTAGTTAAAATAAAAGAATCGATTATTAGTTAAGAAGAAACTCAACAACAACACCATCCTTGCTCCAGACATAAACTTAGGCTACAAAGACCATGGAAAAACTCTATTGCAACCCCTTAAAAGAGGGATCCAAAACCACTAGAGGTGCGCTGGAGCAAAATTATTCGAACGTGTCGTCGACTGCTCTAAAGGACGTGATACGAGTAATCAATCGATTCAACGATCAATCAAATCGATCGGATGTGTTGTCGACTGGTGCTCTAAATGCGAGTAACTACTGCAATCTAATTCGTAACGCTAATTTGTAACTACTATTGATTATCAATCAATTCAACTCTAAAATACATCGTTTGCGGTTTCAGTTGGTACCAAACCATAGGAGAAGAAGCCTTCAGTCTCACTCATGTAGGTGTTGAGTATGGTGGTGATTCCAACTTTAGCTGTCTGGAAGTTGTACAACAACACGACAAGCTTCAGAATGACCCTCCTGTCTCCCGTTTCTTCCAGCAACATGTTATCTTTGAGTCAAGGGAACCCACCTTGGATCTGTCTCGTCCCCCATTCAGACATCTGTCTAACACTAGTTGCGTCTCTGTTCACTGTAATAGCATTGCAAACGGCGCGTTGTTTCATCGCCGCGGCCTCTTCGGTAGGTGTACCGTCAGGTATTTCTACAGGAGCTGTTAGAGGGTCATATTGACTACTTCTAACAAGGTAATCGTTTGTAGATAACTTAAACATCGAATGGACAGCAACCTTTACCATATACAGCTCGTACATAAGCTCCATCTTTTCATACAGCCCATAGTCAGCTTGAGTACTTTCATGTCAAGATCTGGGACAGTTCAAGACACAAGCCCGGATCCTCCCATCCGGGCAGAAAAGAAAGACGCTGTTGACATATGTAGCAGACATCCAACCGTTGTAGTATGGGTTCTGTTTGGTCCAGTCACCTGACTGCTGGATATGCAGTTTAAGCCCGTCGCAAGTAGCCCACACTCTATGTGGACCAAGCGCTGGATACTTTGCAGCAATAGCATCGACGTATTGTTGTGTCTCTTCTTCTTTTGGCAAGCAAACCTTGGCAACAGGATGATCTTGCAATGCGCAAAGAAGCAGTTTGCGTCTGAATTTAAGCCACCTGTACATAGGAGAAGCTGTTAATCCAAACGCTATAGCAACTGCTCTTGCTGCAGATCCTCTGGTTCGAAACCAGAATAAAATAAGAGCAAGACATCCGGTTGCATTGAACTCCCTCCTTTGAATAAAGTCGTGTTTCACTTGTTTAAACTTGCTGAATCGATCCAGTGTTCTTATCAATAGTGTATTGATTGTAGAAAGGCTCGATCAAATCTAGGAGCTCCCTGAATACTGCATGGTCAACTCCACAGCAATTGAGACATCATTGCCCGATCGATAGAGATACATGAAAGCAGATTGGCTGTATCGCTTAATTGCAATCCTAGGAGTTCTACGATCCCTTCTTTTCTTATCTTCCTCGCCAAGCAGTGGATTGTTGTAATCAGGGGTTAAGTAGTTATCATAGTGGTATCCAAGTAGTGCTAACTCCAGGGCCATGGTGATTGTCGATTGCGTTTCGCGAAAGAGTGTTTCACGAAAGAGTGTTTGTTGTTGCTTGCTGCTGGAGAGTAATGTGAGTGTTTTAGCGAGGAAAGCTACTAGTAATTCGTATCGATAGCTACTAGTAATTCATATCAGCAAAGCAGCCAATCAATACGGTACATAGAAAATTCTGAAAATTTCAAAGTGCCGGCCAGTCTTGAATACTTAACAGCATTGCTTGCCAAAATAGGCAGGTAGTAGGTGGCGCGGGTAGTGATTCAACGGACGTAAACAGTCAGTTACTGTTTCTTTTTTAGAGATTCCAAATTCCAAATTTGCTCTGAGTGATAGTTAATAAAAAATATTCGTGTGTTGAATTATTCACTCCGGTATATTTTTTAATTACTCTGGTCGTTTATTACTGTCGTAAGCCTCTAAAAAGAGAGTGTGTATTGGTAGTTTGATTTAGTAAGAATTTAGAATTGTGGGAATGATAAATCTGAAGAAAGAAACATGTTTTTGGATACTTTTGTATTCAATCGTATTAGATTGGGAGAAGGTTGGGAGAAGCTTCTCATATACAAAAGTGACGTGTTCTCGGAATTGAATCGTATGATTGGAGTTCGAATTCCGATCAATCGTATTTGGGACGACGGTTGGACGTGTATCGGGAGAAGGAGAGACGAGATACGACACTCTTCTCCTTCTCGTAGAATGAGTCAAAGAGTAGGGTGATAAGGCTTGATGTGACGAATGTTGATTCTTTCTTTGAGGTGTGGAGTTTTCCAGTAGGCAATGGTGCCATTGGTGAAGATTTGGTCAATGGTGAATGGACCAATGTTTTTGGCATGAAGAGCATCTGCATTTGGTTTGGTGATCATGATTTGTTCATTGACAGCAAAGTCATGTTGTTTGCGATGAGAGTTTTCACGGAGGGCATCTTTGTTGATGATGTTTTGGCGTTTGTTTCGAATGATGTTGATATCAGAGATGATAGGGATGGGGAGAAACATATCGCGGTTGAATACAAGGGCACCTGGAGAGATGCCAAAAGTCTTGTGGACAGTGCATCGAAGAGCAAATTGTGTGGATGCAAAGATGTTGTCAATAAGATCATGAGCTTGTTGTAGATCTTGAGGAGGATTGGTGTTTAGTTCAATGCGCATGGCTGATTTGATAGTATCATGGGCCCGCTCAAGAACAGCATTTGATTGTGGGTTCTTGGTTGTGGACATCTTGGGTTTGATACCGAGATATTCAAGGTGGAATTGAAAATCATGGCCAATGAAGCAAGGTCCTCTGTCAAATTGACAATTGTTGGGTCGAGGGTATCGAGAAAGCCAGGCATTGTTGAGTGCATGGACTGCCATTAGGCTGGTAGGATTGACTTGAGGAGATCGAATGATTTCCAAGAGATTTGTGGACATATCCATGATGGTAAAACCATTGAATTGGATGGGTAGAGGATGACCAGGGAGTTCAATAGACCATGGACCAATTGCGTCGATGGCGATTGTATCCCAAGGTACATGTGTTTCTTGTCGAGTAGCTAGTTGACCATGGTGACGATGATCTAACTTGTAGCGTTGACAAGCATCGCAAGTACGGCAGAATTGAAGAACGGCGTCCTTGAGACCAGGAGAGTAGATGAATCGATTGATTGTGCTGGTGAGTCGATCAGCTCCAGCATGCCCGAGGACATGGTGGTACCATTTGATGGTGTTGGCTCTGAGGATTGCGGGGAGAACAATTTTGGTTTGGTTATTGTGGTTAGTGAATACAAATATATCTGTACCATTGAAATTTTGAATTGTATACTTGTCATTTTGTGTAATACTTTCATCCGCAAGTTGTGCTTGCGCAAGGTGTGGAAGGGCTAGTGGGTATTCAGGAATTGTTTCCGGATAGTTGATGAAGAGATCAGAGAGATCGAGGCTAGGAGAGTCTTCTTCCTTGGAGTCTTCTTGCATGGGTAGTCGCGAGAGTGCATCTGCAATGACATTTTCTTTGCCCTTGATGTATTTGAAGACTGGAGAGAATTCTTCAAGAAGCATTCGCCAGGTCATGATTCGATTGGAAGTGATAGTTTGACGAGTGAGATTGATATGGTCAGTCCATACAATGATTTCTGCGCCCCAGAGGATAGGTCGAAATTCTTTGAAGACTTTGACTACACAGAGCATTTCTTTGTCGATGGTAGGGTACTTGAGTTGAGCCTTGGTTAGTTTTTGAGAATAACAGACGATGATTCGATTGTCTTGGACAATTACAGCGCCTAACTGGTAATCAGAGGCGTCAGTGTAGACATGAAATGGTTTGTTTGGATCAGGATAACTGAGAAGAATATCTTCAGCTATCATAGCTTTTGCCCGTGTAAAAGCTTCGATAAGTGCTGGATTGGGAGCAAGCTTACCCTTTTGTTGGCCGGATAAAGCTGTGAGTGGAGCAAGAACTTCAGCGCGTTTGCGCCAAAAGTTTCTGTAAAAATTAACCATACCGATAAACGATCTGAGTTGGGTAATGGTTTTGGGGAAGGTGAGCTTCAGGATGGGTTCAATCTTGATAGGATTAGGTCTGACACCATCGGAAGATATGATGTGGCCTAGCCAAGGTGCAGAGCTTTTCAACCAGTGACATTTGGCTGGCTTGACTGAGAAGTTATGAGCCTTTAGTAGGTAAAGGACTTGATTTACGGTCTTGCAGTGAGCGCCGAGTTCATCAGAGAAGATTCCAATATCGTCAATGTAGACTTCGACTTGAGGGAGATGAAGGAATATTTGTTCCATACAACCCTGGGCCCAACATGGAGAGTTTAGAAAGCCCATGGGTAAGCAAAGGAGGCGAAATTTGCCAAAAGGGGTTACAAGAACACACTTCCAACTGGATTCTTCATCGAGTTTGAAGGTGTGGAATTGCATGCTGACGTCGATGAGTGTGAGGTATTTGAAGCCTCGACGCCGGTGGAAGATATCTTGAATCTTTGGTAATGGGTAATGAAGTTTCTTGGTGACCTTGTTGAGTTCACGAAAGTCACTGATTAGACGGCAGGAACCATCTGGCTTGGGCACCACAAATGTAGGCATTCCCCATTCGGTAGCATAACAACGTTCAAGAATCCCAAGATTGACTTGTCGAAGGAGTTCGGTTTTGACGGCTTGTTGCTGGTGGATGGGAATGGAGTATGGTTGCTTGATATGGAATGGAACTGCATCGGGTTGAAGATCAATGTGGAATTCTTTGTCCGGAAAGATTCCTAGTTCGCGGTCGGTGAGACCTTCGAAGAGCTTAGCATTTGGGCTGAGAATCTTGAGGAGCTGCTCTTGTTCATATGAACTGAGATGAGTTTGTTCAGAGACTAGTTTGGGTAGATCAGTCTTCTCGTATTTGGTTGCTCCATCAACGTAAGCTTGTTGGTTGACTTGGTTCATGTAGCTTTCGGCAACGACGTATGGTTCGTTGGACATGACTCTTTGGATGATAGTCTTGTCATGGAAGTAACTGGGTGGATGAAATGGCATCGTTTTCTCGTACCAGGTCATGGTTGAGTTTTCAAAATCCATTTTGATTCCAATGTCCTTCATAGTCTTTCGGCCAAGGATGAAATGGTAATTCATTTTGGCGTCGACTACATAGCACTTGACCTTGTTGATGAGGAGTGAGAAGGATAGCTCGGGAAGCATGAGGTTGTGAAGGTTTACATACTTGGAGCAGCTGGCTTTGCCATTGGTGGTAATCATGTTGACCGGAGTTTCGAGATCATGGAGGACGACTGTTGGTGGAAGGGATGATTGAAGAATAAGATTGTCGGTTGATCCCGAATCGAAAAGTGTCTTGAAGTAGTATTTTCCTTTTTGTTCATTGACTTGATTGCAAGTAGTAATGGTCGTTGGAGCAAGATCTTGGGGTTCCTTTGGTTTGGAGAGAGCAGTGAAGTTTTCAGTGTAGCCGTTAGGTGGGCTAGGAGATATGACGTAAGAGTCAGTGAGTGGTTCCTTGTTAGGCTTGTTGTTGATATAGATCAATTCTTCCGTTGGAATCTCAACGCACAAATCGTTGTTGTATGATGGGAACCGTTGAATGTCTTTATCGTAATATTCGGAGTCGGCTTCAATGTCGACATGAAAGAGGTCGTGCCAAATTTCTTCTGGAGACTCGGAGTGTTCTTGAATAACAACACACATGTGTTGTTCCGTATCTGGAGGAGTAGGTGGAGTGTTGTTGTTGTTGTTGTCATCAGAACGATCGTTGACATATGAGTCATTGTTATTGTTGTTGCGATTGTTGTTGTTGTTATTGCGACTGTTTCTGTTAGGATTGCTCGCGTTTTGATAGCATTGTCCCCACGTGTGGTTCGATGCTGGATGTACGGGACAAGGGTCCGAAGATTGTAGTCTTTGTTTGTTGTTGTTGTTGTTGTTTCTTTGGTTGTTGTTGTTCAAATTGTTGTTTCGATTGCCATTGTTGTTGTTCCGTTGGTTGTTGTTGTTGTTGTTGTTCGAATTGTTGTTTCGATTGCCATTGTTGTTGTTGTTTCGGCGATTGTTGTAATTGTTGTTGTTGTTGCGGCGATTGTTGTTTTTATTGTTGTTTTGATTGTTGTTATTGTTGTTGTTATTGTTGTTGTTGTTGTTACGTATGGATTTTTGGTGTAGTCTTTCCATTCTGGTGATGATTTGATGGAGTTCATCGTCAAAGGGTGAATTGTGTTCTTCATAGGTGTGTCTCCATTGTTCAGGCATGGATTCGTAGATCAAGCTCTTGAAGTCTTCGCCATCAATAATAGCAAGATTTGGGTCATCAGGAGCACCGGGAAGCAGAGGAAGAATGGCTTTGTTGTGGTAAGATACCATTGAGACGAACTTGTTGACTGTCATGTTGGAAGTCTTCTTGATATTGAGGATGAATCGTTTGTGATTGCGATAGGCATCAAAGTTGTTGGAGAACTTGAATTGGATGAATTGTCCTATGACGATATCGAAGTTTTCTTCTGTTTCTTCAATATCTTCGATTTGTTCAGTGAACCAAGCATCATCAGCATAGTCATTGAGGATGTCTGGGAACTTGGAGAAGAGCTTGGCGCCATCGTCCCATTCGAGGGTTCTTCTGGCCTTGTTGAATTCATGAATAGAGTGAATGATTTGCATATGAGTGGAAGAGTGAGAAATGATGGGGACTTTTACCTTGGTTGTTTCGGTAACGCCGTCTTCAACTCTTGAGGTTTTGTATTCCACTTTTTCAATCGTGTTCGGATCGAAATCGAACTTGAAGGGGATAAGATTGTAAGTAGTCATTGTGAATAGAATTGTTGATAGTTAGTACGGGTGAGAAAAGCGTTGATTAGAGTGTAAAGCGTTGAATTGTAATACTCGAGTAATATTGAAAGGATAAATATCGAATAGAAGCGTTTATTCGACTGTTTAAACAGTGTCGTAAGCCTCTAAAAAGAGAGTGTGTATTGGTAGTTTGATTTAGTAAGAATTTAGAATTGTGGGAATGATAAATCTGAAGAAAGAAACATGTTTTTGGATACTTTTGTATTCAATCGTATTAGATTGGGAGAAGGTTGGGAGAAGCTTCTCATATACAAAAGTGACGTGTTCTCGGAATTGAATCGTATGATTGGAGTTCGAATTCCGATCAATCGTATTTGGGACGACGGTTGGACGTGTATCGGGAGAAGGAGAGACGAGATACGACAATTACTTTATTCGTGGTGGGAATCACTCAGTACGTAACCAGGCAGTGGGTCACACATACGTACCGTACGTACCGTACAAATAATGATACGAGTACGAGTTCTAGCTATCGGTACGAGTACTCCGTACCGGTACGTACATACGTAACACCATGGCTCGTACGGGAGAGCACGTGCACTCGCAAAATCGATGCCTAAGTAAGAAAAAATAAAAGGGACTCACGGGGTTAAAACAGACTCAACGGGCGCGAAAAAGGTGCAGAGAAGGGGATGGTACTTTGGTAACTTTGGTGGTACTTTAGTAATTTGCAAAATATGCCGTAGAACTGCTACACGATTTCTAGTAGTGTTTTCTCCTCTGACAATGGCATGATACTAAAGTAATTTCGAAAATATGCCGTAGAATTCCTACACAAATACTAGTAGTGTTTTCTGCTCTGACAATGGATTGATAATTGCAATACTCCGTATGAGTGGTACATAATTAAGAATATGAGTAGAAGTGGTACGTGATTTTCTAGTAGTGCGATTAGTGTTACTCTTTCGTGATTTCCAGTCGTATTCTGAGCACTCTTCACCTACCACTCTTTTTTATACTCCCAGAACACACTATTACACAACAAACTACGGACCAGGGTATATTCAAAAAAAAAAACTCTAGAATTAGTCTGTAGACCTATTTCTTGCTAGAGAGCAAACTATGGCAAATATTGAGGCTGTTGGGCCCAAAATGCCAAAATGGCCACAAAAAAGGCAATTTTGCACTTGAACGCAGTAGAAACACAAAAAAACGCGTACTTGCTACCAACGAATTTGCGATCCCCATTCAGGCAGCTCCACATCTTCCCAAGCACTTGGGCGGTGAACCTCCGTAATTTGCACTTCGGGGTCATCGGATTGAAAAAAATCCCTTCCGTAACGAGGACGATGTGTGCTGTGTGAAAACACTTCAACTGGAGTAGGACCCCATGCACCATAATCCTCCATTTGGTAATAGCGATTGGTACCAAAAGAAACACGACGCTGGTCTTGATGAGGGGGAGAACGTTGTCGAGAGCCTCTTTCAGCAAGAGACGGGCGCTGCTCGTAGGACGGCGTACTGGTAGAAGGGGGACACGGCGGTGGTTTTCGCTCCTCGTATCGGGGCTCGTAAGAATGACGACGCGGGGGCGGCTTGCGTTGCTCGTATGAATGACGACGCGGTGGCGGCTTCCGTTCTGCGTATCGCGGTGGCGGCTTCCGTTCTTCGTAGCGCGGTGGCGGCTTCCGTTCCTCGTAGCGCGGTGGGGGCTTCCGATCTTCGTAGCGCGGCTTGTAAGAGGGAGTTTCACCAAAAGAGAGACGTCGAGGTTCTTGACGAGCCACGCGCTCGTATCGGGGCTCGTAAGACTGAGTATGAGGGGGAGGCTCTTCGTAACGACGGTCGTCGTCATCGTAAACGACTGCTGGAGCGATCCTCGTAACGGTGTGCGGGAGGACAATTGTAGCTGCGGCTCGTGATGATTCTCGTATTGCGGACGATCCTCGGCAAACATACCGCGGCCTTTGTAGTGGGTCTTGGGCCTTGCCGTTGAGCGTATCACCTCATCATGGTAATGACGACGGCGATCGGTGAATGGCAAAGGAACTGGAGAAGGCTCATCGCCTGTAGTGAAAGAAATATTGGAGGGCATTGGAGGGGGAGATTCATTGGGGACTTCAAAGGTCTGGGTCATCAACCCCAAATTGCCAGCAGCACAATCTGAAGGAACAGAATCATTGGAGTGGTCACCAAATGAATGCTGGACAGACACCGCGGGGGAATCGTCCACGGGCAGAGGAGGATCTTGGGATTCTTCTGCAGAAAAAGCTGGAGATGGTGGTGCAGGCGACTGGCAATGGCGATGGCGACGGCGCAGAAGTGGGAGGTAGAGCGTGCGCGGGAGCTGGAAGCGGCACGCGAATCTTGGAAGGGGATCCATGCTTTGCGCGAACAGCAGCATCAACGGCCTGCTGATCAGGGAGGATGTAATTGGTTGTAGTATTCAGATGAGCATGCCCTCCAAGACCCTTGACAAGAGAAGCAGAAACACCAGCATTTGCGACCTTGGAGATAGACTCATGCCTTTTGCCATGGGCAGTACAGCGCTCAGGGTTCTCATATCCACTCCATGTTGCAATTAGAACCAAGATTTCGTTGATACGGTTCTTTCCAATCACCTGATTAGCGCTAGGATTCAACCGCCAACGACGTCCCTGTTTCTTCCAGATCTGCAAAGAGAGAGGAAAAATCAGCGCAAGAGGGTTAGATATGCAAAAAACAGAGATGCGACACACAAAAAACAAACGTCACTTGCCTCTAGTTGTTTCTTGGAAGCCGGCTTTCGAAAAATACGGTTGACACCTTCACAGTTATCAGGTACAAGCGAGAGTAACTTGATGGTAGTTTGATACGTAGACATAGGATCGCCATTGTATGGACATGGAAGAGTAGTTTTCTTGGTATTGCGATCATCCAGCACAGGATTCTTGAGGGAAAGACTCCTTTTCTTCTGTCCGTTGTAGTTTGGCTTGAGTCGTATGTATTGAATCCCAACAAACTCCCCCTCAGTGAACACACCGGTTTCGAAGTCTTCCTTGACGAGAGAACTTGGCTCAAGACAACCGCGAAGAGCCCATTCGGTCATGATGTTCTCCATCGCACACCAAACAAAGTGTTCGAGGTTGTTGAACGGATCCAACGGATTGCTTGGATCGTTGATAGCTTTGTTCCGTTTCTTGTACCAGTTGACATCAAACTGAGCCTTGTTTGGACAGGTGCCATAGTCGGCCTTGTAGGTTTTCGCAATTTTGAAGATATTCTTCCAGTAGGCTTGGAATCCTCCGGCCTCGTTGAAATCTAGCGTCTGCGAGTAGGTGATTCCGTTCTTCCGGAAGGTAGCAAAAAGACACCTGAACTTCATAGAGATGACACCCGACTGATACTGTGCTTGAGCAAAAAGCCTTGGATCATTTGATAAATCCATTCCCCGGTATTTCAACTTGTAAAAATCCAATGAGTGAATCAGCATGCACCAGTTGACGAGTGCTCTCTTGTTTGGAGCAATGGGAGCCCTTGTTAGAACATAGAACCGGCGGGTTTTCATCAACGGTGCTTCGGGATCAGGAATGTAATCAACAAGTGGGGCAGCCTCAGGATGAGCCGCGAGTGATTTGAAGAATGCAAACTCCAGTCGGTTTTTTTTCCTCTCGTGTTCCGTAGTATTGAAGGTAAGTGCCTTGATCCTCTCTGTGGTAGTCCCCAGAGCTGTGGGATTCTGCTTCAGTGCATGTAGAATGGCCCCAAGAGAAAAATTCCCATCAGCAGCGACAGCAGCGGCATCGCGAAAGTCATGGTCAGAGTCAATTGTGAGTGTTGGAATCGTTGGATTTGTTACAGACGGCAGATGGAAGTCTGTAACAGTAACACCAGCAGCTGCTGCAGCCACAGCAGTGTCCACCTCTCCATCACTCTCTTGTTCCTCTTCTTCTTCATCGTATGATACAGTAGGAACCAGATCGTCCGTTGTTCTTGGCGGCAGTGCGGTAGTAGAAGGATCAATGGCCGGCAGATCCGAAATCAAAGGAGGAGCAACAGCGTCCGGGATGAAAGGAGCAGGAGCAGCAGGAGCGGGAGCAGGATCCGGAATCATAGGAGGAGCAACAGCAGCAGTCGGAATCAAAGGAGGAGCACCGGCCAGACTTAAAAGAGCATCCGCAGCCGGATTGCCGACAATAGTTGGTGGAGTAGCAGCAATTGCCGGGGCAGAGAGACGAAGGGTTTGCCGTGCGCGCTTTTTCCTCTTTCCAGAAGTGGCTATTGGAGATCCAGAGGGGGGGGGAGGAGGTTTCTTCTTCCTGCTGTAGGGGTTGGAAAATGAAGATTTCCTTGCTGCTACAGAGCGTCGATGGGTTGTTGTTGTTGTTGTTGTTGCATTCGTAGACGACCGACGATTCGTCCGAGACCGGAGATTTTGCGGTGGTGGAGCAGCAGATGAAGAACGAGTCCGCGGAGCAGAGGCAGCAGCTGGTGCTGTGCTATTCAGGTCGGGAATACTTTGAACCATGGTTGCTGGAAGGGGCTATTCCCATGGTCAAAGAAGGAAAAAGAAGCAGCGTCGTGAGTGATAGGAACGAATAGAAATGCCGCCGTCGACGACGAATCAAATCGAAACAGGCTGAACATCTCCCCTTCCCAGCAAACAAAGGACCGACAATGACTTACAGTGTGGTAGAATGGGATTCTTGTTGTTGTAATAGAAAAGGAAGCAGCGAAAATGGTCTATTCCCATGGTCGGGGGGGGGGAGGATTTGGTTGTGCAAAGTGGTTGATTTTGAAATAATGAATTACAACCGGGGAAAAAACAGCAAAAATCCACTTTGTAGTAGGAATTCTACTAGATTCTACAAACGTGTCAACAAAGCTAATGAAATCACTCCTGATGCTGATCGTAATCCCGCGAGTTGGTTCCCTCTTTGCCATATGTATTGATCAACACCCGGCAACGGCTTTCTAGAAACACTTAAAAACACTGAATTACTTAGGAGAAACACTAAAAACAATTTTGACCGGTAAGCACGGCTGAAAATATATGCTTGATTAGTAGGGATTCCAGTACATCCTACTGAACCTGGAAATTTCCCAAATCCAGGATCTAGTAGGGAATGTACTGGATCCTACCGTCCCGGTAAATTAATTTTTCGGACTCCGTGTTAATCGAATCAAAAAGTATTTTTAGAATTTTTTCACACACAACTCCGTGTGTTGAACAAGTACTTACTTGTTCAACACACGGAGTTGTGTGTGAAAAAATTCTAAAAATACTTTTTGATTCGATTAACACGGAGTCCGAAAAATTACTTTAGTACCGAAACCGGTACTAAAGTAATTTTTCACACATACAACACGGTATACTGCGGGGAGAGCAGGTTTATCGTTGTCCCCCCGCGAAACTGCAGCAACAAGAAGAAAGAGCAACGCTCGCTAGCAAGAAGCCCCTCCCCAACAGCAGCAACAACAAGCAACCGACGCTCGGTAGCAAGTTCCCCCCCTCCTTCCCTTTGTGCTCTCCCTTACGACCATGGTATTACATACCTAACTACCCCTCCTCCTTCCTCTCCTCCTCGTAGTATCGGGGGGGGAGTTTTCTTTAGGCTGCTTCCTTTCTTTTACGAGGGCTGCGCCCTCGTAAAAGAAAGGAAGCAGCCTAAAGAAAACTCCCACCCCCAATACTACTCGGAGTCGATTTGGTTGGCAAGACTCATCCCCTATCTAAAGAAAAATTCTCGGCGCGCGCCTCGAATTTTTCTTTAGAGAGGGGATGAGTCTTGCCAACCAAAACGGAGGAGGGGTAGTTACATATAGTACTAACCGGAGTACCACGTAGATCCGGTAAGACTACTTAAGCGTTGTCTGTTCTATTGAATGACCACCCAAGCGACACAGGGCCGAGCAACCTGCCTTAGTCTAGGGCAAACGTTTCTCACACGAATTGACACTCAAATCCCAGATCAACAATCGGAAACGTATCCAAGCAATTCAGGCACCGAGGCGACGCAGATATCCAGTTTTAAGCCAAACCAATCGAGTTATTAATCGGAGTAATTGGAGACACCCTTAACGGGGTTATCCAAGTTACAGCGATTTTCAACCTATCCAGTTAGCTGTATCCAAGTCTCTCTTCAAACCCTTTTAAATTTGCTCTGACGACGGCGAATGCCAATTGCTGCAGACGGCGACAAGGCAAAATCCAAGAATGAAGAACAAGTTGCAGGAAAGTCCCGGCAGTTGCAATGATAAACGCAGCAAAACAACCGAGGTCGAGGAAGCAAATGGCGAGCGACCAAGAACGTATCACATCGACAAGACCGAAAAGAAAAGGTCCTTGGCCCAAATGAAGAAAGCCAAGGCGAAGCCACCCCCCGCCTGTAAGCACAAGCGTGCAGTCACGATTCCCATCCCGACAGATCATCGTTCTGAACCGCACCGATCATTTCGTTCTGGACTGAACGGATCATTTCGTTCTGAACCGAATCGACCATTTCGTTCTGAACCGAATCGACCATTTCGATCTGAACCGAATCGATCATTTCAGTCTATCAAGAACCCATCACCCTTGGACGAAGGCAGCAAACACAGCCTAGCAAAGCCACGTCCCTCCCGTAAGCGCAAGCCTGCAGTCCTCATTCCCATCCCAACAGATGATGGTTCGAAACCAGATCACTCATTTCAGTCCATCAATATCCCATCACCCTTGGACGAAGGCAGCAAACACAACATACTACCGGTAGCAAAGTCACTCCCCGCCCTCAACTGTAAGCCTGTAGACCTGGATCACACCTCACCAACAGATATGGGTTCTGAACCAGATCAATCATTTCAGTTCATCAATATCCCATCACCCTTGGACGAAGGCAGCAAACACAACATACTACCAGTAGCAAAGTCACTCCCCGCCCTCAAGTGTAAGCCTGCAGACCCCAATCACACATCACCAACAGATAATGGTTCTGAACCCGATCAATCATTTCAGTCCATCAATATCCCATCATCCTTGGGCAAAGGCAGCAAACACAGCCTAGCAAAGCCACGTCCCTCCCGTAAGCGCAAGCGCAAACCTGCAGTCCTCATTCCCATTCCAACAGATGATGGTTCGAAACCAGATCACTCATTTCAGTCCATCAATATCCCATCACCCTTGGATGAAGGCAGCAAACACAACATACTGCCAGTAGCAAAGTCACTCCCCGCCCTCAACTGTAAGCCTGTAGACCTGGATCACACCTCACCAACAGATATGGGTTCTGAACCAGATCAATCATTTCAGTTCATCAATATCCCATCACCCTTGGACGAAGGCAGCAAACACAACATACTACCAGTAGCAAAGTCACTCCCCGCCCTCAAGTGTAAGCCTGCAGACCCCAATCACACATCACCAACAGATAATGGTTCTGAGCCCGATCAATCATTTCAGTCCATCAATATCCCATCATCCTTGGGCAAAGGCAGCAAACACAGCCTAGCAAAGCCACGTCCCACCCGTAAGCGCAAGCGCAAACCTGCAGTCCTCATTCCCATTCCAACAGATGATGGTTCGAAACCAGATCACTCATTTCAGTCCAACAAGATCCCATCGCCCTGGGAGGAAGACACCAAACACAGCCTACTAGCCAAGCGCAAGGGTGCATTTTCATGTGCCGCTGAGCCCTATCCATTCATTCATTCCTTCAAGATCCCACCACCCTTGAACGAAGAAAGCGAGCACAGCCGTCTCCGTATACTGGCTTGGAAATTTTGCAAGAACGAGGTCGGTCAATACTATCCGGACTGGGTTTGCCCGATTCAGCCCTTTACAAACTCAATTAGGTATTCCCACCAGACACCTCAGGCAATGCGAGTGTTCTACGGAAGGGAGAATGGCGACAAAGACAAAGACATTTCGATCAGGACCATCTATGGACCAATGGCTGTCCTGAGGACCACAGGCTTTCATCCCGATTCCTTTGTTGTCCGTCCGTTTTGCGAGAGACTCCAAGAAATTTCCGATCTCCTGGCCAGTGTGGTCTCCAAGCATCCCGGGATATCCGACTTTCTACCCCTCGACTTTAATTTCTTGGAAATCAAGATCTACAAGGGCAAGGATGTCTTTTGCCATCCCGGCACCGAAACCCCATTTCAGATGGTGGTGGACGGCAAGCAGAAACCCATCCGCATCGACTGCAACAAGTCGGTCCGTCTCCACAACGATTGGAACTTTGACAACAATGGCAAGCAACATCCCAACGATACAGCCCGGGGCGACCACCCGGTCGTGACGCTCACCATTGGGAGCACCCGCGATTTGCAATTTGTTCGCATGGAAAACGTCCGACTCGGTCCCAACAAGAACACGTGGGAAAAATCGACGGGCGGGGACACCCGCTTTCGCTTTCGGTTGGACCACGGGAGCATTTTTTGCCTCCATCCGGCGGACGAGATTCCGACCCGGGGATCCTCCGGAGGCACGCTGTACAAGACCAAGCACAAGGCTAACTTTCCCAACACGGTCGGTGGAGTCTCGATCGCCCTGGTCTTTCGCTCGGTCACCGCCACCTCGTGCTTCTCCAAAATCAACCACAATTGGCTCTGGAAATTAGACGACAAATTTTCTCGGGACGTAAAGAAGTGCAAGAAAGGGAAATGGAAGGAGTACAACCCGGCAACAGCCAACAGCAAAACAGATCCCACGACACCGACGAGGACGAAGAAATATACAGAAGAGCACAGAGCTATTGTGGCCAGCATTCAACAGAACATCCTGAAGAGGTTGGATGTCTTGGAGACAGGAAAGCCCCGTTGGAAAAAGCGGTTCCGTCGTCGATCCTCCGCTTACACGATGCACTACAGTTCCGATGGTGGACGCATCCGTTCGCTGTACGCCGTTTGTTTGCCAAATGAAGCAAGATGTCCCGTATTATGAGTTACAATAGTGCAGCAAACACTACATTCACACGCACCACGGGTTCGGTGTCGAGCTCGCTGCTTGATACCGTAGCGCTAATACTAGCTTTGACATTGACATCGGCGTTGGCACCGTTGGCACCATCCGTATCACAGCATTCGCTTGCTCGCATTTGTCTCTGGTTCCGGTATCGAATATCGAAACCCCGGCACCAGAGTCAGATGTGTACCGTATCTGTGAAGATAGCATAGCGCTCGGCCGAGCCGAACCGGCAGTATCTCATCGTGTTCGCACCACCCTCAAGCATAGCACAGCATAGCATAGCACAGCACAGCACGGCACACAGTCAGCACATGACTGGCAGGCTGGCTGGCTGCCAGTCAGGCAAAACCTATTCGCCTACATTGCTGGTCTCGGAACCCAGCTTGCTTGGTCTCCCACGAAGAAACGGCGTGCATCTATTATACTGTGTGCACAGTACGTACAAGTACTCAAGAATGGATCGACGGCAGAATTCCATGGAACCTTTCATTCCACTTTTTTTTGTGGTTGGTGCAATGCTAAATCTAAATCATCCGAATCCGGAATACGTACGTATGTACGCACGTACGTAACTGTTGCACCACTTTTTGGGAGCTAGCCCCCGGCCGATCGGTCGATTGCCGGGACACGATCTTGCCAATCGAATCGAATCGAATCCAATCGAATCGAATCCAAAGTGGATTGTGTGTTGGGACGAGGTCCGGGAGGGGAGCGCAGCAAGCAAACAGACACGAACGAACGACTCGAACGCACTGCCACCGAGATTGCAAGCGAATCCCTCACAACAAGTCGGTGTGCCCGGGGAGATAGATTGTATCACCTTGCAAACAAACCCCTGGATATATTGCCCAAGGAGCTTGCATTCAATTTTCAATTCAATCCCTCGTGTGAAGAAGGTCCTTTCGAAAGAATTCACGTCCGTGACGGTGGGACCTTGACCATCCAAAAGGGAGCGACCCTATACGACGGACAAAGTGAATATCTGGAGATTGCAACCGCTGTGCTTTCAACCGGACCTTACCTTCTGCATAACCACTGATACAACGGAAAAGGACGACGACTGGGGTCCCGGACCGGACCCTTCCCAAATCATGATGGCAGCTCCCTTCATGATCGGATCATTACAACTCGTCTCACAACAAGTTCTTAGTGTACATTCCAATCTACTACTACTATTATCATTATTTTAAATACGACGAAGTAATGACCTACATATCGGGATACGACATACAATAGTAATAGACTAATAATTACCAGTTCAGAACTGTGAGCTATGAGTATTACCACAGTACACAAATCTTACTTCTGTTCCACAATGTTCTCTGTGGTACTGTGTTGTATCCAACAGTCTCCGTCTGTGATTTGTATGGAATACCGAACGAACCAATGCAAGAAGCAACTAACTAGCAATAGTAGTGCTACCCCTACGAGTACGAGTACGTACGCGTACGAGTATGAGTATTATGTAGCAGGCGTAACTTACGACATGCGAGTTACGGGTACGAGTACCGGTACGAGTACGAGTACGAGTAATTACGTGCGGACTGGTAGTTACGGACTCGTACAACGTAACTTACTGTACGGGGGACCTCTTGCTATGTACACATCGTACATCGTACTTATCAGTTATCAGTAAAGATCGGTTATTCCGTACGTACCGGGTGGACGGCCTACTTGTACGATACGGCACGTACTTATTCGTTAGTCGTATTTTCGGACAAAAAATAATGGCAATGTCTTTCGATCGACATCCTACATGGGTCCTCTTCTGAATCGTCTCGAGGGAGCAGCGATGGATGATGCCGGTACCAATATTATTATTATTATTTCGAATAGATTGCTTATTTTTTCGTGTTGACGTAACAGTAATGCGTACTCGGATCTAGACTTTCACAGCACATATTCCTTGTTTCTGGATCGTCGATACCCAGCAGACTTTGATCTCGCGACTTGTTCCGTTTCGTTCCGTTCCGTTCCCAGACGCCACAGCACAGCAGACTTTGTTTGTGTTCCGTTTGGTTTGGTTTCGGGAGTTCCGTCCGTCCAGCTTTCCATCCCAACAATCACAGCAACATCAACAGCTGCGACAGTGACAGTGACAGTCACAGCAAGAGCAACGACGACTGCAACGACGACTGCAACGACGACTGCAACCGCAACTACGACGCCATGACGGATACGCCCCAGCTCTCCGAGCTCCGGATCACCTCACCGGCGTCGTGCGCCGAAACCGACGATATCGTCTCGGACCGGCGAGCGCGGAAGGCGACGGCCGAAATGCTCGCCACCGATCGGTACCACAACGACCGCAACCACTCCGGCAGCAACAGAAGCAGCAACAGCAACAGAAACAGCAACAGAGGCAGCAACAGAGGCAGCAACAGCAACAGAAGCAGCAAAGGCAGTGCTATCACAACCCAGCCAAGACCAACCAAAAGCAACACGAGCAAGTCGTCGACGACAGTGCCTTCAACATCAAAAGCAATGCCAGCGTCAGCGTCAGCATCGCAGAAGCGTTCCTCGTTCCTGGAACAAGACGAGAGCGTTCTGAGGGAAGTTCTCGCGGAACTCGATCGGGAACGACAAAAGCGTGCCGAACTGGAAGCGAAGGTCCGGGTTCTGGAGCAGGAGATCCACTTCCACCGAAAGAAAAACAACAGCAAGTCGTCGAAGACCTCCCTGAGGGATTACACACTCGTGAAAACGGAGCGAGACGCTTACAAGGAGATCCTCGACGCTATCACCCAGGACCGACCGGCGTTTTCGACGGGGAGCAGCAGCGCCACGCAATCCCAGTCGCAATCGCAATCCCAGCCACAAACCCCGAGTCTCCCCATTCACATCGTGCGGCTCCTAGAGGTCATGCCGTGGGACGTTCGTGTCCAGGAGTACGTCTTTGGACAAGAACACGTCTACGAATGGCAGATTTATTCCGCCGACAAGAAATGGCAAAAGGACCTCCGCTACTTTCCCACCTTTTTCAAAACATTGCCCATCGTTGTGCCCTCCCCGGGGAGGACCGTATCAGACGACACCGCGGCGGCGGCAAAGAACTACGGCTACCTGGGCGGTGGTACCGGCAGCGTGGCTCCTCCCAAGCAATGCGTCCTGACGAATCTGGAGGGAACCACCATCCTCAACATCGACAAGGGATACCCGCTTCCCGAAGACGGGGGAGGATGGACCTGGGTGGGGCCCTGGAGGGTCGAAAAGAACAACGACACGGACGACCAGGGATGGGCCTACTCGAACGAAACCGAGATACGGTCGAACCCCTCCGCGTACCACGGCGAATTCAGGGTTCCGAAACGGGGGACACCCAACATTCCCAAGCGGCGGCGCAAGTGGACCCGATCAAGGACGCTCATCGATTATCCGTACGCCTCCAAAATGACCCAGGAGTATCTCAAACTCATCGCGGAAAAATCGAGACTGGACGCCGGCCTCGAAAAGCTGTCGGGGCAACTGGTCGATACCAAGATGAGCCTGACGACGCTGGAGGCGGACAAGGAGCGGACGGACGCGCGCATCCGAGAACTCGAGCACCAGCTGAACGACACCAGCAACGGCACCGGCACCAGCACCAGCAACGGCCAGGAATCGGGCCCGGGTTCGAATCCGGGTCCGAGTCCGGGTCCGGGTCCGCTGATGGACCTAGGGGCGGGATCCAAATTGACCAGGGTGGCCGCACGAACCATAGACACCATACGGCACACCTCGGACACCTCCCTCAAGTCCATAGATTCGGCCAAAAAAGTAGACGATATTCGATCGGCCGTGACCCAATGGGTCTCGAACACCGTCCAAAAACAAGCGAATGCAATGTCCACATCCGACAAACAGGACAGCGCCCACGGCACCGTGGGCTCGAATTCCAATTCCAATTCGAACGGCACCGCCACCGGCAAATCCATCGTGGCGGCGACAACATCAACATCATCAACAACGACGACGACACAACCGGTCCAGAATCTGCCGCAACACGACCCGAAGCAACAATTGTTGGATTCGCTTCGCGACAAGGGCACGGGTCTGTTCGAAATACTCAAACAAAAGGGAGAACAGCTGGACAAGATCAAGCAGGGCAGCGGTGCGGGAGGAGTCGGACTTCCCTGGCAACGAAAGGAGGAAAGCACCAATCACAGTCACAATCACAATCACAATCAAGCCGCCAACAGCAACAACAACAACAACAACAACAACGGACCGGAACCATCCTCCTCGCTGGGTACCGCGCCCGGTTCTCCCAAATCCAATGTGTACGTTCCCTCGGGGCGAACGAGATTCTCGAGCATCGGCAGCATCAACGATTGAGAAGGAACGAACGAACGAATGCAATCCATCGGAGTTGGGTTCGGTTCGGTTGGGTTCAAACCTCGCAACGGCATGTCGGATCGTTTCTTGTCTCTGTATCGTGCCGTGCCGTGCCGTGCTGTGCTTTTTGAACTCTACGACAGCTAGTAACGGTACGCATGGTACTGTCTGTGTGTGTCCGAGCCCACGGTTTGGGGAGTTGAAACCCCGTGCCAATCACAGAAGCAGCGGCACCAAGAATAATGACACGCCGTCCAAGTGCATGGCGGTGACGGTAGAGACAATGACTTCCACGGTAATGCGGCAGTGATGGCGAGAATGTGCACAGATTAATGGATTCATTTGTTCATTTTTTCGTTCGTTCGTTCGTTCATTGATTTATTGATTCGACGAAATCGAACCAATCGTCGGATCGAATGCACAATGACAACCTCGATCGGGTGTACCCTGTACTACGAATCATCTGTATTGTATTGTATTGTATTGTAGATAGAGTGTAGACAGGTTGTGACTACAATAATAATAATCATCATCATCATTATCATTATACAATAATAGACGACACCACGTGGTAATTGCGCGCGAGTGTACCGAACCTTAGTATCCGTCCGGGTACCACACAAAGGCTCGGAACCCAATGGAGCAGCAGCGGCGGCGGCGGCAGCAGAAGCAGCAGAAGTAGAAGGAAGCAAGCAATCAATCAAACACTGTAATATTATAATCAATCTGGAGACGTCCTCGTGTAATCATTCCATTCCATTCCATCACAGTACAGTACTGTACTGTACAGTACAGCACAGTTCTTTTTGCAGACTTTTGTTTATGTACCGTATTGTTGTACTAGTTACAAGCACAGTAATGCAATGGATGGAGTGTGTGTGTGTGTGTGTGCACGATAGAACGTAGACAGGTTGTTGTGACTACAGCAATGACAATGATAATGATAGTAATAATAATAATAATAATAGGTAGTAGCTAGTACCGTAGTACACGACGCGATGTGGAAACGAAGCGCGAATCGTTGATCTCGGCATCGCACAACACAAAAGGATCGGAGCCCAATGGAGCAGCAGCAGCAGCAGCAGGCAGCAGCAGCGGCAAGCAAGCAAGCAACCAAACAGACACCAATCACTCTAGAGACGGTGCGTACGTACGCAGTCCCCAGTGACGGTGTATGGGTTGCGGATATCTATCTATCTATCTATCCATCCATCTATCTGTATGTATGTATGTATGTGATGTGCATGCATTTATTATGCATGCATGATTGTAGGCACACACATTCCATGCCTTTTGCAGAGAGAAAGATAGAGAGAGAGAGAGAGACAGTAATTGCATCGTGCAAGCAATCGAAACGACTCGTTCGTGTATTCCATTTTTTTATAATCGTATTTTTTGTAGACTGTTTATTGTATTAGTTACAAGCACAATAATGGATGGATGGATGGATGGATTGTGTGCTCCGGTCGGTGATGTGACACACAGCACTTTCCCACACACACACCAAAAAAAACTACAAATTGCGGCCGACCGGAAGCAAACCGGCGGACGGATCCACTCACTCACTCCCGTGTGTTCGTTGGCTCCGTATACGGCACGATACGGTACGGGCAACCAAACGCGTCGGGTCGAACTATTCCGAGGGAAAGTTTACTCGTCGTCGTCATCGTCGTCGTCGTCGTCATCATCATCTTCTTCCTCTTCTTCTTCCGGATCGAATTTGCTCCAGTCGACCTGTTTGTAGGTCTTCCCCTTGTTGTTGGTTTCCCACAAGTAATCGGTCAACCTGTTGGTTCCCATTTCGGCCAGGACGACTCCCACCGCCATAAAGGTTGCGTATCGAGCGGTGCTGGCGCCAAAGCTGGAATCGAATTTTTTGGGCAGAACAACAGGGTTGGATTGATTTGATTTGATGGATCATTCGTTTCAATCATTTGGTCGTTCAGCAGTCACCGCCGCCACGAATAAATCGGTTTCATCGGTGCGTTGAGAGTTCCGATACGACACGATACGACACGACACGGCACGGCACGGCACGGCATCGAATGATTCAACAGCAGAACCAAACAGAGAACAACAAATGACAGTTGTTGGTGAGCAGCGAGCAAGGTTTCCTCAAAAACGACCGAAGCAGTATCATAATAGTATACCCAACAACAAACAACAACTAAACTCGAACAACAATATACGATTGCAGGAACGCACAGGTTGTACCATGTCTGCGCAAAGGCATTGAGGGGGCTCACCGGTGCGGCGTACTTGCCGACCTGGCTCGAAAACGTGCGGTGGCTGCTCTTGCGGGCCAGGGTTCCGGCACGGGCTCTGCCCGCGGCGAGTGCGGCTTCGGCGATGCGGGACAGCATTATTTTTGCTTGTTGTGTTTTGTCTTCTTCGTTTGTTGCGGTTGCGGTTGCGGTTGCGGTTGCAGTTTGGAAGGAGTCGAACGAACGGCTGTTGGTGGTGTCGGTGCTGTCGAGCAAGGAGGAGTCGGGCAGAGCACACTGCAGTGAAAACGATGGGATTTCAGACTCTTTTCAGGGCGCTACGGTAATTGCGAGTTGTTGTTGTTGTTGTTATTGTTGTTGGGGTTGGCATTCAGGAGGCACCGTACGGTACGGTACCGTACGATTACGAGTAAGTCGTAATTACTCGTAATTACTCCCGTGATGATTCGGAGGATCGGGGAGAAGTTTTTTTTGCTTCGGTTTCGGCCAGTATTACTCGTACTCTGTATTGCAGGACACTACGGGTAATCTTATACTACAGTACTAGCACAACGAAGATCTACCGTACCGTACGAGTGACCTAGTCGTCTGCAGCAAGCTCGCACATAGGTTCCCTTCGTTTGATGGCGTTTTTCTGTTTGGGCAAGGAATACAACGAACGAATCCGTCGAACCCGCGCAGAACGCTTGTCCCGTACCGTACGGTGGACTCGACTCTCGAAACCGCTCGTCCGCGCGCGAGAAGGACGGAAGACGGTATCTTGTCCTTCGGCATCGACAGGGCCAGCTGCCGCTTGTTCTTCAACGTGAAGAAGAACAAACAAACAAACAAACTCATGATGAATCGATGCACGCGCGCGCGACATCGTTCGGCGGGTGCGAGTTTCCTTTTCATATGAATAATACCTTACGTTAAGTACGTACGTACCTAGGTGGACTAGTTTGGAGTTTGGAAGCAGAATATCGTACGTACCAGTACGAATACCGTACTCGTACCGTACGGGGTTCGTTCCGAGAGGTTCGAAACAAAAACCATCACGAATTTTTTTACAAAATTCTTCCGAAATGTCATGCGTAGGTACGTACGTACATGCAGTACTAAACTTCATCGATCGTCCAACAAACCAAAGCGTCTCGATGGCAAAGAGGCGGTTGTGCAACCGAACTCCTACCGGTAAGATACATTGCGAACAAGCCTTCCAATAATTCGAAATCTCGTGCCCAGACCTCAACTAATAGAAGAAACCCGATCACCGCAGCAAGAGAACGAGCGAAGAGAAGAGCTGTACAAGAGCCGAATACAGCATCGTATAGCATCGTATCCTATCGTATCCTATCGCATCGCATAACATAACATCGCCAACAATGTCGTCCTCCTCGTCATTGGCGGTCCCGCTTCCCGCCATCCTAGTGTGCGTGGTGGCAACAGCCGTTAGCAACACGATCATTCGTCGAATCGCAATGGTGCCAATGGAGGATTATCCATTGTTTCTCACCATCTGCCAAACCGTTGTCTACGTCGTTGCCTATGGGACGATACTGGTGTCTCGCATCGATTACAACGGCACCGAAATCGGCATCGAGGACAAGCCCCAAACAACAATCACAACAGCAACAACAATCACAACAGCAACAGCAACCGCAACTCCCGGGCACCGCTCACGCCCACGCCCCGTCACACCCGAGATGCTCCGGATCCGAAAACTCCCGTTCGTGTGGATCGGCCTGTGCGATTCCCTCGGGGATCTGCTGGGAAACGCGGCCATCGGAAAGCTCCCGGGGTACCAGCCTCCCCTCCTGGCCAAGCTCAACATCGTCTTTACGGCGATCTTTTCGAGCGCCCTGCTGGGGGAAACCTACCGCTGGAAACAGATCGGGAGCATGGTAGTGGTAGTGAGCGGAAGCCTGTTGACGCTGGTCCCGCTAGTCCGGGACGCGGTGAACGACGGCACCACCAGCAGCAGCAACAGCAACCACAACGATGATGATGGTGATGACAGCGACGCGAAGCAGAGCTCGCTGACGCTCTTGTTCTACGTTCTGGTCTACGTTGCGTCGGTGGCGCCGACCGCCCTGGGATTCGTCCTCAAGGAACAAATCTTTCGGGAGCACGAGAAAGTTTTCGACCTGGACATTTTTGTGGTCAACACCTATACGGCCATCGGGGGCCTGGCCTGCCAGGCCGTATTTTTTGTCCCGCTGGCCGCGCTGTCGGGCGTCCCGTACGGGAGCATTTCGGGGTATCTGGCCGATGGATACCGGTGTTTTTCCCACGATCTTCGGGCGGGGGACGACGAACTCGGCGACTACAAATACGACTACGACGGTGACTATGACTACGCCGGGTGCTACGGCAGCCCGCTGGCGCCGGTCCTCTACCTGGGCGTCAACATTCTGTACAACATTTGTTTCCTGCTCTCGATCAAGCACGGTGGAACCCTCCTGACCTTTGTCACCAACACGGTGACCTTTCCCCTCTCTACGTTGCTGTTCACCTGTGGGATTTCGTGGCCGCTGCTGGGGTCGTCCGCCCGCTTGGATGGCTGGATCCTCGGGGGTCTCGGTGTCGAGGTAACGGGCATTCTGTGGTACTACTCGGAGAAAACCCGGAAACCCGGAACGGACGGCGGCGTTGGCGTTGGCGTTGCCGGTGGGGATCACGAACAAAGCCCGCTGGTCCGCAGGCCGCGGTAGCATCATCGCAAACCAACGATGGGGGCGATCGGATCGGATCGAATCGAATTTCGAAGATACCCGAATCGAATCGAATCGAATCGAATCGAATCGAATCGGATCGGATCGGATCGAAGAAGATATGTACACGGCACAACACACTGCAACGCAACGCATCGCAGGCGAAGTCTTTTTTTTGCGGCAGGAGCTACTTCGTGCAAGGCGACAATGTACCAATGCTGACTCGTTTCGTTTAAATGGCAGAAAGAAAAAAAACTGGATTGCACTTCGGCAGGTACCGTACCAAAAAAAAACACAGAAAAGGTGCTTGCAAAGGGATACGAGTAGTCGTACCGGCAAAAGAGCCCAGTAGTACCGTATCACCGCCCACTCACTCGATCGCAGAAAAAATGCCGATCCAGGATCCACGAGACTGTGGTCGTCCGGTCAAGATGACCCGCGCGGACTTCGAATCGAATAGCAATCGAACGTTGGATTTTTTGCGCTCGGGGTACGGTACCGGTACGGTACATGCATTTTGAAGCCAAACAGACGATGTTGTGGTACGAAGGATAAAGCAACCAAGAAGAAGATCAAGGATAATAATTGTTGTCCTCTTGCCCGTAACTTAAACTGTTTTTGCAAGGACTAATGATTCATGGTACAGTACTTGTACCGTAGCTCGAGAAGGACGGTAAGAAATTAAGGTCAAGACCAAAATTAGGTAGCACGTCCCTACCTCCTGCAATAATTCATCTGGCACAGATCCTGTTTTGCCCTCGAACGGATCTGTCGTCGTGTCACACAAAGCGCATATGATGTGTCATATTTAAAAAAAATGATACGTACCGGTACCGGTACGTACGAACTTCTACTAATACTGTAATGCATCAAATTCCGACATTTTCTATCCTTCAGTGCCGGTAGAGCTGCAGTAGAGTATGTACGGTGAGCACGAGGTCCGAGTACTGTATCTACCGGTAGTATCTAGTGAATGATAGTACGGTACAATACTCGTACCGGTAACTTAGTCCTTTGTTTGTGACGAGCGCTCAAGAATATCCATCAGTTTCAAGTTCTGTGACACTGAATACAGTAAGATTTTACGGTTCGTTCCGTTATCGAACCCAACCACAATCCAGTTCTGTGATACAGTTTGTAATCGAAACCAACCATAATCTTCGACGAGTAAGTACGACTGAACACTCACTTCTTCTTTCGCATTAGCACTAGTATTACTACTGCATCGACCACCACTGCTACTACCACTGCTACTACCACTGCTACTACCACTGCTACTACCCTGCCACTAACCACAATGCCATTATGGTGATTCGCTGCTGTTCTCACAAAACAGAGGCCTTTCGTCGTTGCGGGAGGATGAGCCCGATTCCGATGGCCACCGCCGTTGTTCTCCTAGCTGGTTTGTTCGTCTGGTTCGAGTTCGAGTTCGAATTTGGGTTCGAACTCGAACTGAAACCCAACTTCCTAACCGTCGGTCGCAATCGCAATGGCAATCGAAAGCTCAGTCTCAATCGCGGTTCGGGTGGTACAACAACGGGTGCTTCTTCTTCTCGGATCCGCACCCACAACGCCCTTGCCTTTTCGCCCCGCCCCGTATCGTTTCACGGGGTCTCGCTACAGCCGTACCGTTCCGCAACACGTGCAAACACTCCCTTCTGTACCACCTGCGATACAAATGTATCACCGGCTCCCTCTGTATGGCGTCTCCTCGCGAGAGACGAAAAAAACGATTCCGAAAACGACGACGAAGCCGCGACCGGGTCGACGACGGAGGTCGGAGCCGAATCCCTGCTGCAATTGCAAGTTCCGCCCAAAAACGAACCGCGAGGAGGGCTGCCACGGAACAGCACCAACACCGACACTACGAGCGATGGTGTTGGTGTTGGTGATTCTGCTGCTGCTGCTGCTGCGGAACCAGCCACCGCCGTTCCCTCGTCTCCCCCCAATTCCTTGTGGAAACAAGCCAAGAACGAAGACGTGGATCTGCTCCAGCTCGCCAAATCAAAATCCCAAAAAGAACAAAAACAAAAACAGGAAAACAACGCCCTGGACCGGGCTTCCAGTGCCGTGCTGGGAGCCATTGCACTCGTCCAGGAGCTTCCGGCGAAGGTGGAAGAAAGCATCGAACAGACCCAACAACTCCTCGAGGCCGTAGAGGAAACCGTCGAAGAGACCATCGAGCAGACCAAGCAACTCCCGAGCCGGGTCCGCCGATCCGTGGAAGAGACCATCGAAACCGTCGAGCAAACCGTCGAGCAGACGATCCAAACCGTGGAGCAAACCATCGAGCAAACCATCGAAACGACCCAAAACACCGTCCGGACCGTCCAAGAATTCCCTGGCCAGGTCACCCGATCGGTCGAGGAGACCCAGCGGAGCGTGGAGGAGACGATCGAAACGACCCAAAGAACCATCCAAAACGTACGGGACTTCCCAAGCAACGTCGTACAATCGGTGGAGGACACCCGGCACGACGTGGGGGTGTTCCTGGGACTGGAGCAACCGAACGTCCGCAAGAAAATGGAACCGCCGACGGTTCCGATGACGATCGAGGAGGGAGTCGTCGATCTGGCTGGCAAGGCCACGACGGCCTACCGTCCGGGCGGTTGTCTGGACCGGGATGGGGGTGGGTTCGCTGGCCTGGAAGGGAGCCAAGAACGCGTACAACACCACAATCGGACCGGTGGTCAATGACTCCATCAACGCAACGACCCGGGCCATCCAGGACATTCCGTCGGCAATCACGCCTGCCCTTCCGCGTCCGGACACCGCAAAACCGAAACCGAAAGCGAAACCGCCGGGCGAAAAGGCGAGGCCCCGAAAATCGCAGAGTCCGGTGGTGGCCAGCAACCCGAAACCCGCGCGCACCGACGCTCCCCAACCACCACCGATCGCAAAGAGTCCTTCCGAGTTGCAAAAGGAACTCGTCGATGCACAAACCCTGGTCCGAGAGATTTCCGAGGCTCTGGATGCCGCCGAACGGGCGATGAACCTGGCTCCCAACAACGAATTGGACGACCCCATGATCGACATTGGGAAACTACAACAACGACAACTAGCTGCTGCTTCCGATGCCACCGAACCCAACCAACCGGCAACAAAGAGGGCTCTCCCGTTCTGGAAAAAGCGACCCGGGAAGAAAGGTGATGCCGCGAGCGAGCTGTTGGCGGCTCGCATCCAACGAGCCAAAACAAAGGAGCACCGCGACGCCGACCAGGAGCTAGCGAACGAAATTGCGGACGCCCTCGCGATCGCGGAACAGGCGTTGTCTTCCGCCAACAACAACGACGAAACGACCAACGGCAACGGCGACAGCAACGGTGAACCAAAGGGCAACGACGAATCGTCGACCACCGAGCGCAAAACCATACCGTGAGAGAGCAAACCATGCCATGGCATGCGATGCGATGCCGTACCATACCAACAACCCCCGTTCCCTCCCTTGGTGATTTATAGTCCCACACGCTACAGCACAACGAGCCCCGGAACCCCGGGCTCGGCGGTTGGCAAATTCATCCGTTGCGGGGTGGAGGGGTGCCTGGCTGCGTTTGCCACGCCGATTGCATGTGTTTGGAACCAGAGACCGAACCCAAACCAGGGGAAGAACAGTACCGGTACAACCGGGAGGATGGATGGACGGATGGATGGATGGAACAAGCGTATGCCCCGTCCAAACCGCAACGAACAGTGGAAGCAACCGCTGCATGCATGCCGGAACCACAAACAAACCAATGAGGTAATAAACAATACGAGAAAGTGCTGGCAGGCAGGCAGGCAGGCCACATCTATGACACCACCCCGAAACGAGACTCAACAACACGATCTGTCCCGGATGGACCCGTCTATCTTCGTTTCGATCCAATAGTAATGAATACATAATATTATACTTCGTACTATTCTATTATTATAGCAAAGTGGTATTCTATTCGAAATCAATCGTCCGTCTTCCTCCTTGCACCGTAGCCAGCCAAATCCGTCGTCCCTAAGAAAGGAACTGTCGGAACGAGTCCCGGGGACGCGTATGCCGCCTGGACTGAGTATGCAATCAGATGCACGATCCATGACGGCTCACATTGGTCGAAAGACGAAAACAATACACATTTGGGGCATACTCTTTCAAGTTGGTCAGATCCGGTCCCGGTTGGTCGGTCCTATATTCAAAGTTATGGGACTCAAGGAGGGGTACGAGGAGGCGATGGCCGTAAGGCACACTTTGCCCTCTGCTCCTAAGCATATGAAGAGACCAACAGACAAAGTAACAATTCATCTGGGAATCAATCTTATCCGGGGACTCCAAGCACTACAACTTTGATAGGCACAAACGCTTGTGGCATGATGCTAGTAAGCAACAAACTTTGCTAAGACGCAACACATTTCCTCCTGAGACCAATTTGTACATGACTTCTGTCACTCCCTCCATGACACACAACTGGAACACCCAGTTCTGATAGTCATAACACAAGGCTCAGAGTATTATGCAAACTTTGAGAAGGCTTCATCGTATCTTACCCAAACGCTTGGAGTAAAGAAGATGCAGAACCAGCAGAAAAGAGGAAGGAATGTATCGGCTTTCACCAACAATAAAAGAAGAAAAACCGAAACAAAGGTTCCCCTCAAAAGTTCAACGGCAACAATAACAACACTACTAATAGTGGTACAAAGGCACAACAAGGGACCTACAAAGGGCCCGTTGAATGCAAATTCTATCCACAAGAAGTCTGGTTGAGCATGTCTAAAGATTGGCAAAAAAAGTCTGAGCGCTAAAACAACAAGCAAAGAATGCTAATAGCGGGGGCAATCAACAATCTAAAGTAGCAGCTACAGCTGCGACTCCTCCTAATACAGGCCCAACACCAGGCCGGCAACCAGTTTGGCTGTCACAGCCATATTGGATAAAAGGAATTGTTTCACTGGCCAGGGCCTTGAAATTGAATCTCAGGTAGGCCAGCCGTTAGTTCAGTCTCAAAGGGATGAGCCAGTCATCCACTGTTAAGCCAGGCTGATGCGAGCTTGATATCCACGCGGACACGGCTCCTATGGGACCCAATATGGTATTACTTGATCTGTTGGATTCTATAATGACTTTTGCTGATGTTGCCTCATTGTCTGATCCTTACTCACCAATGAAAGATGCTCCTCTTGCCCGTTGTTCTACTGCATGAACAGATCCAATGGACAGGGTCACGTACATCTTGTTGTTTTGACAAGCTCTGTATTTTGGCAACTTGCTACAGCACAGTTTGATCTGTCCTAACCAAATACAGGATTGCAACTTGAATGTAGTTGAAGACACACCAAAGCATTACAACAGTTCCTCCAGTCACAGTCTCACCTTTCAGTCCGATACCTTCAAACTTATGGTCCCACCACTCCAAGTCAACAGCGTTATCTCCTACTTTGATACACGCCGGCCTACTAAACACAAGCTTGATACATGTGACCATGTGCTTGCAACGGATACACATACTTGGGACCCATATGCCTTACACTTTGAAGAAGATGAAGAGGCCGTAAATGCTTCATTCCCGCAAGTGGTCGCAGCCCTCTCAGGAGAAGGACTGATGCAGGAAACCTGAGCCTTGGATCGGCTCAACTGACAATCCAGAGAACAATCCCATAGGGGTTAGAGCTCAATGAGTATTGGCTTGCTTATCTACAAAAGATCTGTACTACTCAAACTCAACGGTTGGGGTATACTGAACAAGATATTTGATGACCGGTCACACTCGGCTTGTGTTGGAAGTACCGGGGACAATGAAAGCTTGGAGAATCTCCAAATTTTGGCTAATTCCACCAAAACTTTAATTAAAACTTCAATTTTGTTAACAGAGGAAGAACTTGCAATCCAAAATGAAGCAAAAGCTCAGACAAAAGAAAGAAAGCTACTCCGGCGCCAGCAGGATTTGATAGATAAGGAGACTTCCCTTGAAAAGGGATCATTTATTCAGCGTGGACAATGGGGACCTCTGATAAGAATTTGGGAGAAAGTTGACAGATATGATTCCAAGGCTATTGCAAAGATGTGGAACATCAGTGTTAAGAGGGCCAAGGAAACTATTAAGGTCACTACCCAGGAAGGCATACTAAGAAACCTCGCCCAGCCAATCACTTGCAGGTTAAAGACCCAAAAGTGGAGGAACAGAAAAGTACCTTAAGGTCCTCGGTGGTTTGCTGATACTATGAAGTTCAAAGTACCAAGCATTATCCGGAATTATATGAATGTGCAAATCTTTACCAATGGAAAAGGATATGTGGCATTCTACCCAGTAGGAAGGGAATCATGATGTCATGAGGGACTATCTTGCTTCATAAATGAGGTAGGAATCCCGGATCATCTTGTCACTGATGGGGCAAATGCCCAAGGAAATCATGAGACACACAGTACCAGATGGACTACTAGGCTTCGATTGGAGTATCATATCCAACAAACATATATACAGCCCCATTGCTGCTTGAAAAATACAGTTGAGCACAGTTCTGGGAACCTAAGAAGGGCTATTAGATTGATGACCTCTAAGAAGGGAAGCCTAAGGAGGTGCTGGGCCTTCTGCTGTATGTTGGCCGCTGGTTATACTGCATCTGGGAGCCCATCTGCTATGGGCAGGACTGGATTTGCACTGTTCCATGGATATACTCCGGACATAGTAACTCCATATATGATCCATGATTGGTATGATTTCATCAGATGGTACGACCTACAGGTTAAATCTGAGAAATATGGACGTTGGCTGGGCCCATGCAGGGATGCTTATGGTGGCGGAAACTGCCATTATGTTTTGTATAAGACCGGCAAAGTTCACATAACAAATGGCACAAGACCTATATCTGAGGTTGAGTGGAAACACCCAGATACTAGTATCTTACAGTTGGAAGAACACAAGAAGCTACTTAATGAAAAAATTGGTGATGAGGTTAAACCGGCCAACCCTTATCTTGAGAATGAGTTAGGTGAAACACCTTTGGGCCTATTTGATGGCAAATATGAGGGTGAGGACGAGATACTTATGGCCGAGCCAGAAGCATCTTCCCCGGATGTTGATGATTTAACAGACAATGTTGATGAGCATCTTGGTAGCCAAGTGTTACTGCAGATAGGGGACCAACAGATTTGCGGTACGGTTAAAAGCCAGTGCAGGACAGCAAGTGGAATCCTAGTTGGTGAAAAGAATAACAATCCACTATTAGACTCTTGGTCCTATGAAGTATCTATACCTGACGGATCAACAATCAAAATCTACACGGTGAACATGATTGCGGAGAATCTCTATTCTTCTGTAGACAACAAAGGGCGCATGTACTGTCCACTGGATGAGCTCCTAGACTATGAAAAAGATGAGGAGGCTCTTACCGTACAACTGAAAAGTAATGACGAATCATTTCTTCCCCGCCTCTTTTCCGAAAGAGAAAAAAAAGTTGCGAGAAAAAAAAAAAAAAAGGAAACAATTAAAAAGAAAAAACAGTCCATCCGTCGTACGACCCCCGGACGGCCCAGAGGATACCGGTACCCGTATTTTATTTTCTCCACGCGGAAAGCCGGGCGATGGTTTTGATGAAGAATCAATCACCCATCGGTACAAAACTACGTATGTACCTGCCGATAGATACGAGTATCGTAGCTGCTCCGTCCTACGGTAGAATGCATCACATCGATCCAATCTCACCCAGAGAATTAGCGGTACGGTATGGGAACGATATCGTATTAAGGCTAATACTCATATCCAGCTAGACCGATCGATCGACCAACCAACAATACCCAATTCAACGTTCTTCGAGTACGTAATAACCGTAATCTTACCCGACCCAAGCGGAACGAACGATCGGAAGCAAACCAACGACCGCTGTAAGACAAGAGAACGACAGCAACACAACACAGCACAGCACAGCACAGCACAACAATACGACGAAACACACACACACGATGATGATTCTGGTTCCAACACACTCCCCCGTTCTCTGCCTGCTCGTCGTGGTCGTTGTCGCGATGACTTGCCTCCTCGGGCAGGAGTTCGCCGTTGTCGAGGGCCGAAAATTCGGCCTCCCGTTCGTATCGTCGTCGTCGTCGTCGAAGTTGTCCAAAACGAAGAAGGGCTCGTACACACCCCTGGTCTTCTTCACGTATCCGAAGGGGAGCATCGCCGAGTGCGACGAAATGGAAAAGGTTGTATCGGAGGTGGAGCGGGAACTAGGAGTCCGCGTGGAACGGATGGACGTTGCCCGGGACGCCGCCGCCAAGGCCGCCATGTCGCTGCTGACCAGCCAGACGGGACCACCCTTTTTGTACCACCGCGAGTCCTGCCAGGTCGTCCACGCCTCGACGTACCGGACCAACGCCTTTGCGAAACCAAAGGCGGCCGATGGCAACAGCAACGATGATGGCGAGATCGACAAGTCCCGCATCGTGGCCTGGGCCAAGGGACGGTACCTGCCTCCCCCCGGAATGAATCTTAGCGCGACAACATCGGGGGTGAAAAGCGGTGCTCCCGTCGTCGTGTCGCAGGAGGACGATTCGCTGGATCAGGCGGAGTTGATCAAGGAATCGTCGCTGACACCCGAGCAGCTGGAGGGCAAGAGGGCGATGGAAGAACGAACGGAGAAGTAAGGTACTTCGTAATTTCTCTTTCGGCTATTGCAGTAGTAAACGCGCACACGTACGTATGTACGTTTCGGCGTAAAGTTTTTAGAAGTAGGTTTTTTTAGGCGATACCAAGACGGAACAAAGTTTGATGGAACGAGTATGTTCCGATCACGAGACAAAGAGAGCAATGCAATGGACTCTCGGAGGCGTTTTGGAAGACTATCAAATTAGATGATACTAAAATTCAATTAACAACGGTAATATCCCAAAAGCGCCTTCGGCAGTAAGGTTATTGGTCACTCTCACGGTTTGGCGGGAACAGTCTCCCAAACCATACTATACTCTAGTGCGTGCGTTCATGCGCACACCACTTAGAATTCGGCGTTCTGTGGGTATCGGGGGAAGGGGATGACGTCGCGAATGTTCTGGAGTCCGGTGATGAACAGGATCAAGCGCTCAAAGCCGAGACCGAAACCCGCGTGCGGCACCGTTCCGTATCGGCGGAGGTCGAGGTACCACCAGACCTGTCGGGGATCGAGTCCCATTTCTTCGCAACGCGTCTTCAATACATCCATGCGGTGTTCGCGTTGCGACCCTCCGATGATTTCACCAATCTTGGGAACCAAAATGTCGGCGGCGGCAACCGTCTTTTGGTCGTCGTTCAATTTCATGTAAAAGGCCTTGATGTCCTTGGGGTAGTCCATCAACACGACGGGCTTCTTGTAGACCTTTTCGCACAGGTATCGCTCGTGTTCCGATGGGAGATCGATTCCCCACACGGGCTCTTCTTCGAACTTGACACCGTCCTCGTTGACAGCCTTTTGCAAAACTTCGATCGCTTCGGTATACGTCAATCGCTGCAATCGGAAAATAAGATATAAAAAAACACAGAAAATGTTAGCACTTTGATTTTGATTTCGGTCCCAACCAACCATCACGAGCACGCCGTCTGTACTGCACCGAAAACTCGTTGCAATTGGCGAAACGGGAAGGGAAACCGACCCACCCATACACCTCTTGTTCCGTAGGTTTTGAATGATGATTTATGCAGATTCGTCACGAGAAAAGATTTCGGAGAGATTCCCATTGCGTTTTCTTCGTCATTACAAGAGGTGAATGGGATGTTGTTGTTGTTGTTGTTATGGAGATTCCCGTTCCCGTTGACGCCAAGCCAAGCCAAACTAAGCCAAACCACACATATTCTAAACGAAAATCGCGCAACGAAACACAACGTACCTGGAAGGGGTTGTCCAAGACGTTCTTCAATCGATCCCGGAGGCCGACCTCTCCGTGGGGACTGTTTTCAAAGAATTCCAGATCCTCCCCGCAGTTCTCGAGGGCGAATCGGACGCAGTACTTGAGGTAATCCTCGGCGAGGTTGATGTCGTCCGCGAGGTCGGCAAAGCAGATCTCGGGTTCGATCATCCAGAACTCGGCCAGGTGGCGACCCGTGTGGGAGTTTTCGGCCCGGAATGTCGGGCCAAAGGTGTAGACGTCGGAAAGGGCGCAGGCGTGCGTTTCGACATTGAGCTGTCCCGAAACCGTCAGGTTGACGCGTTTTCCAAAGAAATCCTCGGAATAGTCGACGGCTCCCGGGACGTTTTCGTGGACGGGTTTGTTGGGATCGACCTTGGCCGCCGCCTTGGCGGCAGCTTTGGCGCGGCGCTTCTGCTCGCTCTTGGAAAGCGTCGAAAGGTCTTCGGCCTAATAGTTAGTTAGTTAGTTAGTTCGGGTGGGTGCCATTGATTTGAAAACGATAAGAAACTTGGTGAGTGGAGTGCAGTCGACTGGAATAAGTGGAATGCGTCTTTCCAGCGCTCAAACAAATGGTTCGTCTCGACAAACACCATCCAATTCGATTCCGATTCCGATTCTAATTCCAATTCGATCCAGTCAACTATCTATGTATCAATGTATCTATACATATCTATGATACATGTATATATCTTACCGGTGGTGCCTCGACCTTCGAAAGCTCGATGCCGGTGGCCAGGTGATCCGATCCCAGCATGGTGGTCACGCCAAACTGCTCTCCGGCACCCTCGCAATCGGCTCCGGTCAAAATGGGTGTGTGAATGTACAAAAATCCGTGGTTGTGAAAAAAGTTGTGCGTGGCGTAGGCCATCGAGTGGCGGATTCTCATGGCCGCGGCGTGGACCCGTCCCCGCGGCCTCAGGTGGGCGTGTTCTCTCATGTGTTCCAGGGTGTGGGCCTTTTTGCTCATGGCGTAAAAGGCTCCCCCGACCTCGGTTCCCTCCATGTTACCTCCGTAGACGGCGCCCAGGAGCTTTCCGGTGGTGACGGCGAGCTCGACGGCCTGTCCCGCACCCTGGGAGGCAACGAGGGTCCCGACCATCTGGAAGGAGGCCCCGGTTCCGCCGGAGGATTTGCACTCGTCGAATCCCTCGCATTTTTCGGAATCGAGCACGCACTGGATGGATTCTCCGGTCGACCCGTCGTTGAGTTCGACAAAGAGGAGCTGTCCCTTGTTGGCATTGCGGGTGGTTCGGGCCCAACCGGCAACCGTGATGGTTTGGTCGAGGTATTGGGCTCCCTCGTTGGCCAGGACTTCCTTGATGCGGATGCGGTGGCGGCGGTACAAATTGGACTCGACCGGAGGGGGGGTTCCGTTCAACATGATTCCTCCCGCGCTTGTGCTGCACTTGGCGGCGAGGTCACTGGCAAGCTGCGGAGTCGAGTCGCGTCGAGTGGAGTCAAGGAAAGCAATGCGAAGAAAGGCACGAATGTTAGCGGTTAGGTCACGAAACAATCGCCTGTGGTGTGGATTCCAAATAATGGACCGGACCAGACCGGATAGCATCGAAATCAAGATGGCTCCACGAATCTCGGAAGCATACAGCGTCGTTCAATACGATTGTGTGTTATTGCTCAACACACACTCACTCACCTCGTCGGTCGACATGACTCCACTAATGTATTTTTCTTGCTAATTGATTGATTGATTGAGTTCACACAGTAATAACTACCGTGCCACTGTTGTGCTGAGAAGAACTTTCTTGGACTTCGGTGTAGTACGAGGACAAGGTACCGTTTGGAGTAAATCTCGCCGTGTGCAGAGGATTGAGAGACAGTCTCGAAACCTGCAATGGTGTGTGGTCTGGTGCCAGACTATCGTACCGTACTCGTACGGAAACGAGTAGGAGAAGCCCAAGCCCAAACCCTGTTCTGCTTGGCTCTGGAAATTGTCACATCACGGGGTTTCGGTTTTTTAAATTGATGAATGCTTCGTAAGTTACTCGTACCTAATCTTATCCTTGCCGTCTTGCGTTCCGTTTGTGTGTGAGGCGCAGAAGAAAGCGTCATTTTTTTCGCAAAATCCGTGGAGGTTCGATTCTGTCCGTCGCACGGTACGCATGCCGAATACGAAGTACTTTCCAACATACTAGGGATACATACTATGGAGGGATACACATACCGTAGGTACGTAGTAGGGTTCCGGTTTACGGTTTATCTACAGTTCGGACCGTACCGTACCGTACCGTACCGTACTCGTACTCAGTAAGGTACTAAAATCACTTTGGCAGCGTGCTGTTTTTGTTGCTAGTAGTTCTGCTGCTGGTTCTGATGCTACGGTATTTCGTCAACACAATATAGCATTGACCACTGTATTGGAATTGGGCGCCTTCAATCACTTGCAGACTCTCTAGCTAGAAATTGTTTGCTCCGGGCCAGACGACGAATCCATCCATCCATCCATCCATCCATCCCGGGGGCAACTTTTATTTTGGATTCCAACAAACATCATCGATCCATACTATTAGTATCGTGCACCTGCTTGCATCCTCTGTGAGAATTGACACGTTGCTCACACCTACGGTAATTACCAAACAATCAAGACCGCACTATACGACACGTACACCGTACTACACGCCTAGAATAATAATATGCGTACTGTAATGGAAGCAAGCAGAACTCGTCGTCGTTTCGCATTCGGTTGGTTGGTTTTCTGGTATTGGTTGGTTGGTTGGTTGGTTGGCAGTGTTATTGTTTTGTATCGCAACGATCGTGCTCGGAGTGGCACCGTGCTGGAGCGTTGCGTTGCGATCGGATCGCGTCGCGTCCACGGAGGAGAACGCGATGCCAATCGCTCGGATCCCGGAGTGCGTGTGTTCTAGCGTGCGTGCGTGCGTGCGGATTGGATGGATGGATGGATGGATGGATGAATGGACTGATAGATCCATCCATCCCGCTCGGCCGCACTATACTGTACTATATACCGGTATAATACCACACTGTATTGCTTCTATGATTGATGACAGACCGAACCGCAACCGAACCGAACCGCAACCGAATCGCAACCGAATCGCAACCAGCTCGACGGGTGGCAAGTTCCGCACCACCACTGCAGTGTCGGGATCGGGTTCTGCAAAGTAGTTCGTCCGCGGTTCCGATACAATACCGTGTCGGTCGGTCGGTCGGTCGGGTTCTACACGGCCTTTCGTGCCGGAGCAGGACGCACCGACGCTAGGGAATGGCAGCGTTGCCCGAACCCAATGATTCAATAAATGAATCAATAAATGGATTACTCCTGCTAGCTAGCTAACTAGCTAGCTAGGCATTGGAACCGTTATTGATGCCGGCATTGTTCGGCGGTCGATGATTCGCGTAAGTCTTCTTTCGAAGGAGAAGTATCTTCTCCTCTCTTCTCTTCTCTTCCAAACGAATCAAATCGAATCCAACCAGAATTGTGGGGAAGGAATGAATCGCTTTGGAACGGAGACCCGGTTTCAAAAGCAAGTCATTCGTGTGCGTGCGTGCGTGTGTGTGTGTGTGTGTGAGCCGTTCCGGCCGACCAAGCTGCTAATAAAGCGTGCGTGCATCGGGAGACCATCCGGGCGGGTCCATCCATCCATCCATCCATCCATCCATTCGAGGATGGATTCCAACGATTTTTTTCTTTTGGAACCCCACACACACACACACACGCACACAACGAAGCAAGCACGGAGTTAGTTCACGATCTCGCATCGCCATCGCCATCGCCATCGCCATCGTCGGTCGGTCATCACATTCCCGACCGACCGAATGAATCAATCGAGTTCGAGTTCGAGTTCGAGTTCCGCTTGCACGACGCTCTGGTACCAGTCGAACAGATGCGGGTTCTCTTCCCTCGTTCTCGCCGCGACCGCTATGTGATTCTCGACCATGTAGTGAAGCGAGACCGCCAAACTCCAATCGGCGAGCGTGTACGAATTATTATTAGTCTCGGAGGTTGCCGTGCGTTCACCACCACATGCGGTGGAAGCGGTGGTTTCCACGATGCACAACGGGCGATCGGTGTTGGTATTGGTATTGGTATTGGCACTGGCACTGGCATTGTCATTGTCATTGGTAGTGTTGCGAGACGACGGCGACCGCTGCTTCGACAGGTGTCGATCGATCGTTTTGAGAGCCGCGCTCAGATCGGCTTCGATGGCGGCTCGTTCGTTCGCAACAACGTGAGCGTTGTTGTCGCTCGTGTTGTTGTTGTTCGTTGTCTTCGCGTGCCGCCACTACCCGTAGGGACGACAACGTCAACGCCTGATGTCGTTGTAGCGGGACATCTACGCAAGTCCAAACATAATTCAGCCAGCCGTGGATCATGGCCTCCTCCGCAATAGCGGCTGTACGGCTGGTACTGGTGCCGGTGCTAGTGCCTGTTGCCCGAAATGGAAGCGATGGCTCTCATCATGGCGCGAGATGTTGCGACAGCGACAACGTCATTGTCCTTCTCATTGTCACCGTATACAAGGAGCAACACCAACGACCTGGCCAGGTGGGATTCTTTCCGGCATTCTTCGGCGGTTGCTGTCTCGCAAGCGATTTTCGGGAGACAATTTTCGTCGTTGTCGTTGTCGTCGTCGTCGTCACCACCACCATCACCACCACCACCATCGCGACGACAACGGCATCGGAACCGGGCGGCAATCTTGAGAATCTTTTGGGCGGCGAGACCCGAAAGCTCCTCGGGCGTTCCCTTCAGGATGAGTTTTGTCGGAGGACGGCACAACGAAAGCTGTTGTTGTTTTGGATGATTATGATTCATCGTTCTTTGTGCTGAGTGCTGTGCTGTGTGCTGAGTGCTGTGCTGTGCTGTGTACAACTGCACAGTACAGTAGGCAGGAACACTGCTTTGTTTCGTATTTCTTGCGATTGGTCGGAAGTTGTTTTTGGTGGTGGTGGTGCTGCTGCTGCTGCTGTTTTGGGTTCACCCTGTAGCAGTCGGTCGGTGTGATGGCACAGCGGTAAACTCTTAGCAACCGAAGGACCATCCCGTTAATCGACTCCGTCGCTCTACCCGTACATACCGGTAGATTGCCCTGTCACGGTTAACGGTACGTACAATCACGTAAGATTGCGTTAAGAGTAATTACACGGTAAGAATTACGAACCGGTATCAAAACGCATCGTACAAAAATCGAGTGTAAGCTGACGACGGACAGGAGGTGAAAATACTTCTAATTGCCACCAAAAAAACTGTACCCCTTCTTGCTGCTGCTGGGTTACATTCCTTCCACGTGGAAAATTCATGAGAACATAACGCTCTTACAGTACTAGACAGCAGGCTTCTCTCTACAAAAGGTGAATACAAGGAACTTTTTATTGATTAGGGTATAGATAGTTCTGGAAACCAGGGCAGAAATAGCTCTTCCACTACTACTAGGAGGGCAGGAGCTTCTGGCAAATCGTCACTACCAGCAGCACTATTTCCGGGTATATGTGCTGGAACAACTAGTGCTAGTAAATTGTTGTTCAAGTCAACAAAGCTGACGTCGCTGCATGGGCTCCTCCTTTTGAGCTGCACACAATTGCCAAGAATCCTCACGATAGACTGCTGTGTGGATCCAGAAAGTGTAAGTACCCTGCTGCTGGATTAGTATGATTTGCACGAGAATTTTTACAGGAAGCAGTGATGTTCGGTCGTGATAGTACAAAGTGTGGTGCTGGTGATGTGTTCACCAATCGAACTTTTGTTTTGTTGTTGCTTTGCTTTCTTGTTTCAGACTGGTGGAATCATTCCAAGGTATTGACCCGTGATTTCAGGTCCGCGGTGGTGTCCGCATCTTCTGGGGATGTGGATAGGGAGAGCAAAAGAGAGTTGAAACCCAGAAGACTTGTTGTCTCGCATATACTACTAGTAGTGTAGTTGTCTTGGCTCCAGAGGATTCTAGCTAGCCTGGCAATTCAGCAGCAGGCCGCAAGTAGTAGTAGCTCATCTCTGGTGGCTCTTCAAGAGCTAGTACAACAAGACGACTTGAAGAAGAAATTGCAGGATGATTTCTGACATACTAGTAGTACTACTGCTGCTGGCAATAATAATTCCATTTTGGATTTTGTGCAAGAAGACTACGCCAGATAAGTGTATGAGGATAGAACTTGAAAATTTGGGTCACATTGTTGCACTTCACTTGTTGTTGGTCTTCCTTGCTTGGAGAGGGCTGTGTTCTTGAGGCTCGCTTGGTGGTTGTTAGCAATCACAGTGGTAGTAGATTCCATTGCTTTCCTTGTATCATGGGTGTCATTTCTGTCTCCAATGATGAGTTTGATAGCAGCAAGAAGCTGCAAGTCAACTGAGGAGAGGAGATCTAATTCTTCCACCTTCATTTCACTTTGGATTAGTACTACTAGTTGCTTCTTGGTTTTGAAAGTTATTTAATTGTTTAACTAAAGAGTTGAGAAGAACTCGTTCCAAGTTTCCTATTTTGGCGCTCCTGCTGTTGCAATATACACCATCAGAGGAAATGAGAAACAATGAGCGTGTTGTGCTTCTTGTTGCGGTGACACAGTGTGACTGGATGATATGTTAGGACATCATACATCGTCTGACAAAATCATGAGAAACAACAATTAGCATGTTGTGCTGCTTGTTGCTCCTACAGTGCAAAAGGATGATCGGGTTTTGAAATATGCATCAGACAAAATAATAACGCTGAGAAACAACAAACACATTGTGCTGGCTGTTGTGGCACAGGATGGCTGGATGTTAGGGGGTGTTGTCCGTAGGACACTTTCACGCACTACATTCGCTCGTATACTATACGATACATGGTACATAGTATAATATATGCTACTGATACAACAGGTTCCTTCTCACTGGAGCACTTTGTTTCTCCACGGAACACATTTAGCTTAGTTGGATGGACATCAGTAAGTAAGATGATACATCGTCTCACTTTCTATTATTTTAACATCAGATTACTACATCTTAGAGAGTCACTCCCACAGGAGATGCAGCAGAAGAAGCAATGAGAAACAATGAAAAGGTTGTGCTGGATGCAGTGCAAGAGGAGGAGGGAACATCCTTACAATACAATGCATCCGACGAAATGAGAAACAATGAACGAGTTATGCTTGGCTGGCTGCAGTGTGACAGAATTGAGAATGGTGAAGCCTTGCTTGGAATATGCATCAGACAAAAAAATGAAAATCAATGAGCATTGTTGCTGCAGTGTGACAGAATTGAGAATGGTGAAGCCTTGCTTGGAATATGCATCAGACAAAAAAAATGAGAAACAACGAGCATTTTTGCTGCAGTGTGACAGAATTGAGAATGGTGAAACCTTGCAATATGCATCAGACGAAAAAATGAGAAACAATGAGCATGGTAGCTGCAGTGTGACAGAATTGAGAATGGTGAAAACCTTGAAATATGCATCAGACGAAAAAATGAGAAACAATGAGCACGATGTTCAATGTTGTGCTGGCTGCAGAGATATCCTAGCCATGCGAATGCATCATGCCGCAGGTGAAATGAGAAATAATCCGCTATTTCTACAAGCTACAGCAGCGCGAGAACAGAACCACATCTCGCGATACCTATCAAGACCAAGGTTTTGGAAGAAGAAGAAGAAAGGTCGAAAGGGTTGAACCGGCAGTTCAATTAATGATCGCTAGTGAACGAGCAGACTGACTCGTCAAACGTCAAACTCGGCCAGGGTTGGAAGATCCCGAGGAGCGCAAAAAGTGTCCCCCCAAAAATAAATAATACATAGCGAAGTTTTGCCGTTGTTTCAAACATTCGTGTGTGCGGCTGTACCATTTTTTTTTTTGGACTAGTTTATTGGGGACGTGCCGTGCCGTGCCGTGCCTTGTCGTTCGAACCAACGGTTGATTGGTTGGACATGTCCCTCCGCACTCTACAAGAGGCATAATGCATAGCGCGTTCGAGTTTGGTGTTGAGCACTGATGTTGTCCCCCGTTCCACCCGCCGACAGGTTTTTGTCACGGTATCGCGTTAGTATCGGGACCGGTACTTGTACCGAGAATAGCCGTCTCGAAGCGATGACGATGTTGCTGGAAGTCTTGGGTTTTGTGCTTTTGTTTTGTTTGTTTTGTTTCGTATTCGCCGAGACGTGTTGGGTGTTGTACGAGTAAGTGCTATTTTTGTACCTGATACTCGAACTCGTACTCGAACCGATACGGACCGAACGGTTTGTCTCTCGCCCAGCGAAGAAGAAGCAATGAATGTACCAAAAAATAATAGTGTATGCATGCATGCATGCATGCTATTCTGTCTCGATTTCGGAATCCTCAAAAGGTTCGTCCGTGGGTAGCGTGTCGTGTCGTGTCGTGACCGACCGATAAGTTTTTTGAGCCGAAATTTGTTCTTGTTTGTTCGTTCGTTCGTTTGTTCTCTGCGTCGGATCATCATCCATCTGCGATTCCATCTCAAAAGTAGGCAACGACAACGAACGACATGGAAGGCCTCCTCTGCTTACATACCGGAGGCGAAATGAACGGAGGATCGAACGGGCATCGCGAAGGGAATGGAATGGAATGGAACCGAATCTGTGTTCGTTCACGGGGTGGCAACCAGGGGTTCGATTCGATTCGATTCGATTCGATTCGATTCGATTTGGCGCGTTGGACGGCGCGATGACTCCTCCGTGCACCTCTCCGAGCAGCCTCGTTTCGTTTTCAGTTCGTTGGTTCGTTCTTTGGAAGCCACAGTACCGTACTGTGCTGTACTGTACTGTGCCGTGCCGTGCCGCACAAGGCCTATACTTCGTAATGCTGTGCTTCGCATGCGTTGATTGCCCGCCGTTTTTGTGTGTGCTACGGTACACGAAACGCAATCATTGCGTGGTCGTCGTCGTCGTCGTCGTCGTCGTTGTTGTTGCAATCTTGGCACGCCGGCTCACCGTGTCGATGGTCAGCTCTCGGACGCTCGGATTCCTCCAAAAGGCCGATCCCAGCACCACCACGTGGGGAAAATCATAGTTGTTGTCGGTGCGTGTGTTTGTGTTTGTGTTTGTGCCATTCTTCGTTTTCCGTTCCTCGTGAGCAGCAGCAGTAGCAGCATTGGCATCAGCAATATCCGCGTACCACCAGGGCAATCGAAAGGACTGAAACCGCCAATAGTCGGAGACGCTCGACAATCGGACGGTGCCGTTCTCCTCCGAGGTCGCAGAAGCAAAAGACGCCAGCCGACGAGTCATACGAAGACGACGACGGCGTCGAGGAATGGTAGCCGTGGTGGCACTTAGTGGGAAGCCAAACGGTGCAACCGATGGGAAGGATCTCTTCTTCTTCTTCTCCTGCCTTCTCCTCCGAATCGTCCTCGGTAGCGGTTTTTCGCTTTTGATGTTGGGATCGAATGTCCTCCCACAGCGTGTCGGAAAAGATGCAACCCGACAAGCCCGTGTCAAAGACGGCAATGAGAGGACGCGACAACGACAACGTGCGATCGTCGTCGATACCGGCGCAGATCCCGTCGACGGTGCAGTCGAATGTCATCGTCATCGATTCACTGCCCTCCCCGAAGTTGCACTCGAATCGATCGCACACCACCGAATAGTGGTGCAGATTGGGACCGTACGGTGTCAGATCGAAGAGTTGCATCGAGTCTGGATCGGAAGGACGAATCAAACAGGGCGACGACGACGCGGCTGCTACTGCTGCTGCTTCTGACGACGACGACGACGACGACGACGATGTGGACCCTCCGTCGTTGTCGCGTTGCGGTCCGCCCCACAGGTCGAGCGTCACCGCATCGTTGTAGTGATAGTTGGCAATCTTCGTCGTTTTCCTCCATGGTAGTAACCGCCGTTTCGTCTTTTCCGGACTGGTCGTCTTTGGAGTCGTCCCCGAACCGCAAGCGAAAGGCATCGTACCCGAGTTGTTGCAGAGGTGTCGGACGGGCGGCATCCACCGTCATGAGCCCGAAAAAAATCCCACCCGTTTCCTCGATGACCGTCGCGGAAGGAATTCCCACCGCCACGTCGGCTCGGTCCTCCACGAGGACGGCCTCGACGTCGACGTCGACATTGACATTGACGCTGGCTTCGATGTTGGCGCCGCACACCGCATCCGCGTCTCCTCCTTCGCCTCCGCCCGCACCGACCACCTCCCCCCCGTTCCCCACGAGTGTCAGAAACGGCGCGGTTTTCCACCGAATCCCCCCGACGGTGCTTCCGTACTGCTCGTAGCTCACGTCACCGTCACCGTCGTCGTAGTCGTTGGTTCCCCCCGAAGCCAAGGCACCGGGAGCCGTTTGGTCCCCGCCCTTGTTGGTCGGTCGCAGGGCCCGCTCCGCTTCCGGTGGTGCCGTCAAGAAGGGCGATCCCGTGTCGACGACCGCGAGATAGGTATAAAATGCTTCTTCTTCTTCTTCTTCGTCGTCGTTGTTGTTGTTGTCGTCAGCGTCGTCGGTGTTTTCGCCGCCGGTGCCCCCGCTGAGCGTGACGGGCAAAGCCCAGCACCCGCTGACCGGAAGCGACCGCAGCGCCAGGGACAGGACGCGGGCGGTTGCTCCCGGCGGTGGCGGCTCCGCAGCAACGACCACATTCGTACCGGTACTCGCACTCGCACTCGCACTCGCAGTTATCGGGATGGTGGAAGAATCGGCCGCGACCGCAACCGCAACCGAAACTCCGGACAACGACCACATGGCCGATTGCGACCAAAAGACCCGCCTCCGGATGGATGGTTCCGCACCCGCACCACCACGCCAACGCCAACACCATCGCTATTGCCATCAAGATCACCATCCCGATGGATAACCGTTGTGTCGCTTCTCGGTTGCGTTGCCATCAACAAACCCACCCGCCGCCGAGCCGACAACGTCGTCGTCGTTGGGAAACCGAAACCGAAACCGAAACCGCAATCCACCGTCCATGCCGACAACAGAAGCAGCGACAGAGAGATCGCTGTTGGTGTTGGTGTTGCGAATGGCATTGGCATTGCCGTTGCCGTTGCGTTCCTCGGCACCATGTTCGGTTTGTCACGATGCCCGAGCTACTGTACCGGTACTGAAAGAATGGGCACCGGGTATCGTATCGTATCGTATCGTATCTTACGGTACCTGGTACAAGTACGTAACTTACTACTCCGGGGGGGGGGGGGTATGTTGTTGTATTCTACCGGTACACAACTAACGGCATCATAATAATATTATCATGATCTTTTTTATTTTTGTGAAACAACCAAAAATTTAAAAATAAGCATGTCAATCTACCGTACAAAAATTACGTACGGTACCCTACCGTACAGTACCGTTCCGTAATCTTACTGTACGAACAAATCGAGTACAAGTACGTACGTACTGTTGGCCTATCAGTACGTACCGGTACGGTATTATCGGTCCATGTTGGAGTCAGAATTCAGAAATTGCCGAAACTCTGAATTACCCTATTTATGATACAATTCGTATGTACGCACGGTATCGTACTATACTACTTGTAAAAGATGCGGACGGACCGACCGAACGACCGAACGAACGCATGAACGAATCTCAATGAATCTGTAAATGGGTGATTCCCGAAATAGTCTGGGTAGGGACCCAGATTTTTGTATTTCGGGAATGAAAATCACCATACCCAGATTTTGGCAGGCCAGTGTGCAACGTCTCATTTTTGGAATAAGGAATCCTTCATGTGGACTATTTTAATAGCCAAATTTGTCCACTTGCTACGCTTAAAAAATTGCAAATTTGTCCTCTTGATACGATTAAAAATGTGGGTTAAATGTGGAAATGTTCAGCAACGACTTTCAGCGGCTTCAGCTTGTTTCAGCGACTTCCGCTTTCAGCAACTCAACTGATACTCAACCAACAACAACATAAATAGTTATCAATCCATTGACTATGTCACTTGATATTGCTGGTTTCCTTGTATCTTTTACAAGACGATGATGATGGTGATGACGACAATGATGACGCCGACATGGCCAAAGAAAGGCGCCGAAGAGATAGGAGAACACCAAGGATAGCCCTTCGACACCATTCAGAGCTCCCCTTTCTTTATCTATTCCAGTCAGGCAATGGCCAGGCTCTTCTCAACTGCTGCGGTGTTGACCACAAGGTCTTTTGCGATCTCCTCCTAGGCATGTTTCAACCATTATTTGATGCATACACCGTCAACAAAAACACGGGATGTATGTGCAAGCGGAAGGTCAACGTGAATGGAGTATGGAGTGGAAGAAAGCATGAGGCAAATGGAACTTGCTGTCTTGGTCTAGTACTTCATTGGTTTTGAACACGAGGATCGGTTGCAAGATCTGTGTCAATGGCGTTTGGACTCACCTCCTCTGTTGTGTACAAATGGTTGAAGTTCTCCAGGAAGGTTCTCTTGTTCGTATTGCAGAAGCATCCAAAGGCAGTGGTTAAAGCCCCAACTGAAGAAGAAGTAGAGGAATGCATCTTCGCAATTGGTGCCAAATATCCCATACTGCAACAACATTGAGTCTGGGCCGCCACAGATGGACTCAAAGTCAAAATTCAGCATTCTTTGGATTGGTTGGTTCAGAGTTACTTTTACAACAGTTGGGTCAGTGACACTTATGTCAACAGTGTCTTTGTCTTTGCGCCCAATGGGAGAATCTGTATTTACAATTACAACTGCCCTGGATCCTGGCACAACAACACAATTGCCAATCATGGTGTTTATGATAAAATAGAAGAATTGTTCGTCAAGTTCCGAGCAATGGTTTGTGTTGACTCTTTGTTTAGGGTTACCACAGGGAGACTCCACTGCCTTGTCCAAAGTTTGCAGACAGATCCAAATACCCCAGAGGCTATTATATGAAGCAGAGAAGCAACATTCCCTTGCCAGTTGTCAGAGTGGGGAATCGGTATGATCCAGGGGCAGTTTCTGCAATTGAAAGACAAGCTTCTATTGGAGACATTTGGAGATCAGAAGGTCACAATGAACTTGGTGATTCTGCTGTATAGTTACCAAACTAGTACCATTGGTCACAACCAGATCCCGAATAGTTTTATGCATCAAACAGATGGATACTTCTCTTACACCAATGAGCCAATGGAGGACGCCACCGGCATGTTTGAGTAGCCGAGCCACCAACATGTTTGAGTAGCCGAGCGTTGAGCCCTTCTTGAGCCGTTGGGTGCTCGATAGCCGTTGGGTGCTCGATCAGACTTGGATGTTTTGCAATTCCAAAGTTGGACTTAAGGATTGGATTTGGAAGAAAATTGGACTTAAGGCTTGGATTTGAAAGTCCCGCTTTGGGTGGTTGAGTAGATTGTCAGATCCGATTGTCAAGTAGATTGTTGATTGGACTTGGATCAATTTGATCGACGATTGATTGATCCACCATGGTCAATCAGCTGGTCGATTGCAAAGTGTAGATAAAGATTAATCTGTAATGATGGATTAGATTTGAACATTGCTAATCAGATTTGGACATAGCTTTTGCTGTTGCTGTTGCTAAGTTGTGAAATTATGAGCATGTAGTGCGCTTGGTGGAGCTTGCTGGATAGATACGAGTAGTTTTGATTTTCGATCGATCCGGAGTAGTTTCACTTTGGGTGTTTGGGTTCATAAAAACTGCACAACTCCTTAAGATGCCTTCAACTCCTTAAGAGGGGTTCAACACAGCGCCGAACGATGTTAATCCCATCAGCAGTTCTTCATACATGGAAATGGGAATCATTTTGATTCCGATCAATTTCAGACTTTTATGTACCAACTTCACTAACTGATTTTGCTGATTCATTATTTCTTTTCTTTGCAACTTGCAAAGCTCATAATGTGTTCTCTTGCAAAATCAAAAGCAACGTGTTAACTTCGAATCTACTAATCTTTGACTTATCTAAATAAAGATATCTTTCCTAAAATCCACAATCAACCATGGGGGTGATGAAGCTGCTGCAATTCAAATTTGGCAATCCGTGCTGGATGGAGGTGGACATTGATCCAAGACCAAATCCAGTTCAATTTGTTAAGAGCCCGGTGTCATCACTTGATCCGTGTCAAAGTCCAACTATCAAAGTCAGACCCGTCTCTATCATACTAGACCCCATCTCTTGTCACGTGATGTGGGCGGAGCCTTCCCTTCAAATTGAAGTCGACCCAAATGCGCCGCTGCCTGTTGCAATGAAACAGGAACCAATGCCTTAAGTGGAATTGAGGGCTCGGGGAGAATCGCAGGCTCGGGGGGGACCTTCGGCTTGAGCTTCATTTTTGGCATTGGAAATTTGTTGTACAAAGAAGGTGGCAGCGTTGACGATGGCCAACTTCAGTGATTCCAAGATGACCTGTCGTTCTCCCCTCTTGAGCCGGGATTGCTCTCTCCTTTGTTCTCTCTCAAGCTCAGAGTTCTCTCTCAAGAAAGCAAGGATCTCCTGGCCGTTCACTTTGGAGCTCTTGGATTGTCTCTTGGTGGTGGCTCCTGCGGTTGAGGAAGAAGAGGACCGCAAGCGCATAAGCTGGGGTACTTCCGGGGAGGGTGGTACGTGCACGAATGAATGCGTTCAACTGTCCGTTTGCAATCCCGGCGACCTCGTTTTTGTTTGCAGTTGCTTGTTGGGAAGGCTGACGTAGCGGTGGTGGTTGGATTGGTTGGGTTGGCTGGGTTGGCTGGGTTACTTATTGTTGCGAAGGTTGACAGAGTGGGATTGGAGGAAGAAGAATGTCATCGTCAGAGTCCTCGTCCTCGTCCTCACTACTACTACTTATGTCATTGTTGTTATTGATGTATCCTTCTTCCCTACTATCAAACTCCTCTTCTCCATCACCAATTTCCGCCTTATCACGGATCAATTTTCTGATCTTCTTTGCCAACTTCACCTCGTCGGGGCAATTTGGATCGCCGGTAGTAGGCATTTGTTTCCGGTAAAGCTTGCTTTGTGTATTTCCTACGGAGGTTGTTGGGAACAGTTCTGTCGGTGTCAGGGAAGAAGTTGTCTCTACTAGTATGGATTTGGGCGACTTGATCCCGCCCATTGCTTGGGACCAATGGGAAGGATTGATCTGCTGATGCTGGTGTGTACTAGCAATTCAACGAGTTTGGTTTTGCTGTACTACTAGTTGGTCACACCCGACCTGCGTCCAGCCTGTGCTCGTGTATTGGCTATCGGTGCCATACTAGCTAGTAGTACTAGTAGTGCTCGCTGATGTACTCGCTGATGATGATACAATATAAAAATTATGTCCGGAGCTGAATATCATGTATCTCCTCCCTCATCGTTGTTGTCACATAACAAGCAACACCAGGAGCAGTAGATAAAAGCAATATTAATCATTATACAATTTGATGGAAAGCAGATTTTGTCGTGTATCAGCAGCAGCGGCCAAAATTGGCGATCCGTTCTTGGATCCGTTGGATGTGTGACTAGTACTACTACCTAGTAGTCGGTTGGGTGAGTATAAGAAGGGAATGAACTTTTTGTCAGTCCGGAATTCCATGCTGGATTTCAAGCAAATCTGGGTAGGGACCCACCAGATACCGGTCAAACGTGGGCTCACATCCACCGGTTTCTGGGTCAAAATGGTGGTACAGGGCAGAATTCAATCTGGTGGGCCCCTACCCAGATTACACTAAATCTGTGCCCCTCCTAGTACCGAGACTATTTCGGGAATCGCCCATTACTACCGTACCGGTAGGTGTCAATCAATCAATCAATCAACAATCGTTACCATTCATTCGGCAGCCCAGTCGTTCACAACAACACGATTCTTATTTTTTAGTAGTATTATTATCACAATGGGTAATATTACTACAAGCAAAGTATTGCTGATTGATACCAATTCGTCTAAAGGGTTTGCAGTTTAAAATTACAGATGCTAGTACGGTAGTACTATTGTTTACTTCTTCTATACGGTACGGTACACAACCGTTGTTGGGTAGTACAAAACTGTGTGTCGTCCAGCGGCGCGAAACCTCTCTCATCGAATCGAATCGAATCGAATCGAATCGGATTGAAATCGTCGCTATCGCCGCGTATCGAGTAGGGCGGACCCCCGGAGCAGAGCGAACAACACCGATGCGGTGACAGCGCCCGTGCAGCTTGCGTTGGTACCGTCGCCCGACTCGTTGTTGTTGGTGGTGTTGGTGTTGGTGTTGGTGGTGGTGTTGTAGTAGTGCATGCGCCCGGCTCTCGCCAATACGTGCGGCCAAGCCGCCAGCGGCAGATCGTGTGCGACGTGGGCTCGGCAGCCACCACGATTCAAATCCAATAGGTGTTGGATTTGGCTTCGTGGCTTGGTGTTTCTTGTAGCAACGGCATCATCGTCATCATTGTCGTTACTATCGATGTCGTTATCATTGTCGTCGACGTCTCCCAAACTCTCGAGTGTCTTGTTCGACCGCAGGGCGGCACACAAAACGGATTGGGTGGCAACAGCACCAGCACCAGCAACAGCATTCGCATCATCGTCCGTGCATGATACAAAGTCTCGGTAATTGCTGCTGCTGCTGTTGTTTTCCTTGTCGAAGAGGACGAGCGATTTCAAGCTTCGACCGCATCTCGGAATGCAGTGCTGTGCCAGGTATCGAATGCCACTCGGAGTGAGGTGGCACGAAGAGACATCGATGTGTTGGAGTCCCTCGTTGGCCACGAGGCAGGAAGTCAGTGCCTCGACACTGGTTAAATCCTCGAAACAGGCACCGTTTCCGGACAAATCGATCCTCCGAAGAGTTGTATTGGTGGAAAGTGCCCCGAGAGCATTTGCGAACGCGGCCCGGTGAGCTTGTTGTTGTTGTTGTTGTTTCTCGGAATAGTCTCGTTCCGCGCTTGGTTGTTGTTGTTGTTGTTGTTGTTGTTGTGGTTGTTGTTTGGATAGATCGAGACACGAGAGCTTGCTGGTTTTGGATCGCAGCAGCTCCGCAACCGCATCCACGGCCAGTGTGGAGGAGGGGCTCGCACCGAGAAAATTGCGGGATACATTCAGTTGGATCAGATTCGTGTGTTCGTTGAGCGATCCGAGGATTTCGGACAGACACCGGTCGTCCAGCGAGCACCGGCTGAGATTCAGGCACTCCAGTGACGTACCGGTACTTAATTTCAGAGCACTCGAGAGATCGGTAATTGTGGATGCACACAGAGTGGAATTGGACAAATCCAGGTGCCGCAGGTTGGATTTGTACGCCAGAATTGTTTGAAACCAATTGCACGGTTGTTCACCACTGTCGCAGTTGTTATCGTTATCATTTGCACTTCCATTTGCATTTGCATTCGTTGTTCTGTTTGCCTCGAAGTTCAGACCCGATAACTGTAAAGAATTTAGGCTCTTGTTGCTTGCCATTCCCTCGCACAAAGCCACCAAGATGGATTTGTGCACGGAAGAAGAAGAATTACTAAGCGACGACGAGGACGACGAGGACGACTCGCAGTGTCGTCCTCCTCGTGGAGATCGTTGGTGTTCGTTGCTGTTGTTGTTGTTGTTGTTGTTGCTATCACCGCCCACTAGAGGAGTTGTTCGGTTCCCCCGCTTGATCACGAGCGAGCGCGCAGCATTGTGTTCCAACAGCATCGTTAGGATCTCGGCAAACTCTTGGGTGTCGACGTCGCAATCAAAAAACTTGATGCTCGAAAATCGCTGGCCGTCTCGAACGATCAACTTGGTCAGACTCTGAATGATTCGCTTCGACCACCACCGGCAATTCCAAAAGATGAGTTGGTGGGGTCTGTTGCTGTTGCTGCTGCCGTTGTTGCCGTTGTTGCAACTCTTGCGAACCTCGAACAGGGATCGCAAAATGGTGGACTCCGATACGACCGTCTTCGAATCGACCGTTGTTTTTGCGCGGTGTCCTATGCGATACGATGGCATGATGGTCTGATGTGATGTAATGTGATGTGATGTGATGTGATGTAATGTGATGAATTCCGGTTAATCCGAGAAATTCAAATAATACGTGTACCGTCGTAGCACGAAGTATAATCTTAATTGCTTTATGGAATAAACGAATGAAGAAGTGTCACTCGTGTGTTTGCGTGTGTGTGTGTGTGAATGTTTACCACTCAAAGTTAATTTTTTATGACGGGTACAGCGGAATGAGATCGTCGCCCGAACGATGGATGAAATATTTGTTTGATGAAAAGAAGGGATGGGATGGTTTGGTTTGATGGTTCCGATTTCATTCATTCATTCATTCATACATTCATATTCTTGCGCTTCTCAATTACCGTTTTTGCGTTCTATTATTTTTTGGTCTTGACGAAGTTGAGAAAGTCCGTGCGAGTGCCGGTACGTACCGGTACTAACCGTCGGAATTTCGTTGCCGTACACTACCGTACCCTACCGTACACTACCGTATGATAAAGTACTGTAGTTTCTTCTTCCAGATTTGGTTTGGGAGGAAAAACAAAAACGACAACAAATACCGCCTGTGCCGACTTTGCAGTCGTGTGTGTTCTTCCGAACCTTTTCTTTTTCTTTTTTTGAAAAATTTGGTTGGTTGACTGGTCGTGTTTGCTCGTAAACGTTTCAAACAAGATACTTCGTAGTACGGTACCGTAGGTAAGACCACGAGTACTCGTACTCGTACGTTAGCACAGCAGTAAGTACTCGTACTCTTTTGTACTCATTCTTATTGCAAACGTGTACCTCTCGTATCCGTGCGTACGTGCAGTATCCGATACGTTGATGGAATTTAAGAAAAATCTTAAGCGTGAGCGGTGTCGCCACGTCCGTGATTGAAGTACAGAGTACACGTAATCGTACTATAAAGATTTTACTCGTAGGTTTAAGTTTTCGTCAAGTTCGTAAAATGTGCGAAGCGCTATGCATCGGTAAGCTCTTAAGTCTTACTAAGAATACTGCCCTTAGGTTCACCATTCCGATGTCGACCACGCGGGCTCGCTCCTGACGGCATATATGTTGCTATTTTTGAACAATGAAGCTCGAACAATACCGGGTACAGTAATGACCCTACCGGTAGGTACTCGTATTGCCACTACGGTACAATACTCGTAATCTTACCGGTGGTACCGGTAGGTTCGCATGAACTATCATCATCTCGTAATACAAAATTCAATTGTGTCACGAACCGGTATCGTGTCGTACGCCTCTAAAATAAGGAGGTACTAAAATAAGGTTTATGTATTGGTTAAAAACTAAGATTGTGAGCTAGCTCTGTCAACTACTCCGAGGAGCCGTTGAGAAAGCTTATAACAGTAAAAAGGCGTTGAATCGAAATTCAACGTACATTGCACATAGAGAAGCACATGAAGAATTTGGATATGTTCTTCATCCAGTCTTCAATATTGAAGACCGGCTTGCGTGGCATTGTATTTCAGATTTTCTTGAATCGTGGGTAATTTTCAATCGTGAGCGTTGGAATACCACACTCTTCTCCTTCTCGTAAAAGTTGGATTGGTGGCACAGAATTTTGTTAGTCGTGTGCGACCAGTATTCCTTAGATAAGAAATTTTTAGTTGGTGTGATACGGTTTGAGGTTCCGAATGTTCATGCGTTGAATTACTTGATTTCGTAAGAGAAAGGAAACTGTACCATTTGTATGAATTTGCTGTATGGTGTAGGGGCCTTTGCTTCTTGCTTCAAAAGCTCCAGGAATTTGCTTTTCATTTTTCACCATAACTTGATCTCCTACACTGTAATCATGAAGCTTTCTGTGGCTGTTCTCTTTCATAGCATTCTTGTCGATTTGAGCTTGTCTTTTGTTTCTGACCATGGCCAAGTCAGTAATTACCGGAATTGGTAGGAACATATCTCTGTGGAATACAAGGGCGCCGGGTGTCATTCCAAACGTTTTGTTGATGGTTGATCTAACGGCAAACTGAGCAGAAGCAAAGATGCTGTCAATGATATCAGTCGCTTCTTGGAGAGTCTGTGGAGGGTTGGTATTGAGTTCGGTTCTCATTGCAGACTTCATGGTATCGTGGACGCGTTCAAGTACTGCATTGGATTGAGGGTTGCGGACGGAGCAAACCTTGGCTTTGATTCCTAGGTTGGCAAGGTGGAGTTGGAAGTCGTTGCTCATGAAGTTGGTTCCTTGGTCAATAATACAATTTACTGGTTTGGGATATCTGGAGAGCCAGCCGTTGTCGAGGGCATGGACTGCCATGAGGCCGGTTGGATTTACTTGTGGAGCTCGGATGATCTCGAGGAGATTGGTGCACATGTCCATGATGGTAAAGCCATTGAAGGAGACTGTTCCATGGCCAGGGATCTTGATTTTCCAAGGGCCTACTCCATCGATTGCAATGGTGTCCCAAGGAACATACTGGTGTTCTTTGGTAGGGAGCTGTCCGTGGTTTTGGTGGCTATTCTTGTACCGTTGGCACGTGTCACACGTTTTGCAGAAGGCATTGATTTGGTCCTTCAGGTTTGCGGCATATACAAATTGGTTGATGGTTCGATACAGTCTTTCTGCGCCGGCATGGCCAAGCACGTGGTGGTAGTATTTGATGGTGGCTTGCACTCTGTTTGGAGGGAGTACAATTTTCTGGCGACCGTTGGAGTCTACAACTTTCAAGTCGGTGCCATTGAAGTTTTCAGTTGTGTACCGGGGATTGGTAGCAATATCGTCGTTGGCTGCTTGATCTTGGGCGAGTTGATCGAAAGCTAAGGGATACATGGGAATGTCTTCTGGGTAGTTAAGAAACAAGTCAGAAAGAGAGAGAAGGTCGTCGGAGTCCGTTGAGTCAGCAGTTGCAAGGTCCGAATCATCCGTTGGATCGGGAGTTGGAGGACCGAAGAACTCCTTCTTCTTCTCGGGAGGGTCTTGCTGGAGTGGTAGCCTGGAGAGAGCATCAGCAAGCTCATTGTCTTTGCCTTTGATATACTTGAATACTGGGGAAAATTCTTCAAGGACCATGCGCCAAGTCATAATTCTATGGCTTGTGAGGTTTTGTCGAGTTAAGTTGATATGGTCTGTCCATACGATGATTTCAGCGCCCCAAAGAATGGTGCGGAATTCTTTGAAGACTTCTACAATACAGAGCATCTCTTTATCGACCGTTGGGTATTTCCGTTGAGCGGCGTTGAGTTTTCTGGAGAAACAAAGGATGATTTTGCCATCTTGGAGGATGACAGCGCCAAGCTGGTAATCAGAAGCATCAGTATAGACATGGAAGGGCTTGTTTGGATCAGGAAATGCAAGGAGGATATCTTTGGCGATGAGGGACTTGGCTTTGTTGAAAGCTTCAAGTAGTTCTGGAGTTGGAGAGATTTTTCCTTTGGCTCTTCCAGAGAGGTCGGTAAGGGGTGCAAGGACCTCTGCGCGTTTGGGATAGAAGTTTCGATAGAAGTTGATCATCCCAACAAAGGATCGAAGTTGGGTTGTTGTTGAGGGAAAAGCAAGTTTCAGAATGGGAGCAATCTTGTTTGGATTGGGACGAATACCATCTCGGGAGATGATGTGGCCGAGCCACGGAGCTTGAGATTGGAACCAGTGGCACTTGGAGGGCTTGACAGAGAAGTTGTGACACTTCAGTAAGGACAGAACAGAGGAAACTGATTTGCAATGGGATTCGAGAGTATCTGAGAAGATACCAATATCATCGATGTATACTTCAATGTCCTTCAGATGGGAGAGCATCTGTTCCATACACCCTTGGGCCCAACTTGGAGAGTTAAGGAAGCCCATTGGCAGTCGGAGCAGTCTGAACTTTCCGAATGGAGTAACAAGGACACAAAGCCAGGTGGAGGCCTCATCGAGTTTGAAGGTGTGGAATTGCATACTGACATCGATAAGGGTGACATATTTGAAGCCTCTTCTTCTGTGGAAGATATCTTGGAGCTTTGGGAGTGGATAGTGAAGTTTCTTGGTTACTTTGTTGAGTTCCCGGAAGTCACTGATGAGTCGACAGGAGCCATCTGGTTTGGGCACTACAAACGTTGGCATTCCCCATTCGGTTGCATAGCACCTTTCTAGGATGCCAAGTTTCACTTGTCGATCGATTTCTTTCTTTACTGCTTCTTGTTGGTGCAGTGGAATGGAATATGGTTGTTTTACATGATATGGCGTTGCGCCTTGCTGGAGATCGATGTGGAACGTTTGATTAGGGAAAATACCTAATTCTTTGTCATTCAGGCCTTCGAAAAGTTCTTCATTTTGGAGAAGTATTGGTAACAAGGCTTGTTTCTCTTGGTAAGAGAGATGAGTTTGGTCGGTGACAAGCTTGTTGAGATCAGTTTTCTCATACTTGGTGGTTCCATCTACATAAGATTGTTGGATTGATTGGTTGGAGTAACTTTCGGCAATTGCATGTGGTTCTGCAGACATGACTTTGTGAAGCAAGGACTTGTTGTTAAAGTAATTGCGAGGATGGAAGTCCATTGTCTTCTCATACCATTCTATGGTACAAGTCTCGAAGTCCATTTTCATTCCAAGATCTCTCATTGTCTTTCTTCCAATGAGGAGATGGTAGTTGATATTCTGAGAGACGACAAAGCATTTGATTTGTAGGACTTTCATGGAATAGGATAGTTCTGGGAATATGGTGTTCTCCAAGGTTACAAAGTGGTTGCAAGTGGTTTTGCCATTTGTTGTTTGCATTTGAATTGGTTGGTCTAGGAGGTTCTTCTTGATTCCAGAGGGAATTGCTGATTCCACTATGAGATTGTCGGTTGATCCGGAATCGAAGAGGGTTTTCAAGTAATACTTCCCAAGGGATCCATTGATCGAGTTGCAGACACTTACTGTGGTTGGAGCAAGGTCGACATCTGTGTTGCTGGGAGCAACCTCTTGCTTGTTGTTGTCGGAATTGGTCTTTTCAGAGGGAAATCTTTGAAGATCCGAGTTGTAGTATTCTTCATCGATATCCATATCGACATGGAAGAGATCCGGCCAAGGAGTAGCAGGGATGGTTTCTTCTGGTTCATTGATGAAGACACACATGTGTTGCTCTGGTTCGTTGAAGTTACTGTTGTGGGAAGAGGTAGTGGATCGATTGCTGCTGCGATCGTTCACATGCGAGTCGGTATTGTCTCTGTTGTTATTGGACTGATTGGAATTGGTGCCATACTTGTTGGTGTAGCATTGTCCCCAGGTGTGATTGGTACCAGGGTGGATAGGACACGGTGAGTCGTTCGAGATCCTAGTCGAGCCTTTGTTGTTGTTGTTGCTTTGGTTGTTACTGCGTTGATTGTTGTTGTTGTTGTTGCGTTGGTTATTGTTGTTGTTGTTGTTGTTATTGTTTCGGTTCCGATTGTTTCTGTTGTTTCGATTGTTGCGGTTGTTTCCATTTCGGTTGTTACGGTTGTTGTTGGCATTGTTGTTGCTGTTGTTGTTGTTTTGAGACTGGTTGTCTGATTTCTTGTTCTTGTTTTTATTCTGTACAGATTGGAATCTTTCGAATTTTATCATCATTTCAGAGAGAGAATCTCTATGGGGAGAATGGTTAAGTTGATAGAGGTCTTTCCAGTCCTCTGGCATCGATTCAAAGACTAGATTCTTGAAGTCACTTTCATTGATCGCTGCATCTTGTGGAGGGTGTCCCGGTAGTAATGGGAGAATAACATGGTTGTGGAAGTTGACTTGAGCTACAAATTGGTGTACAGTCATGGAGGTTGTCTTCTTAATATTGGAGAGGAATCTTTTATGATTCTGGTAGGCATCGACGTTGCTGCTGAATTTGAAGCTGATGAATGCTTCCACTGTAGTCTGGAAGTTGTCCACAGTTCTCTGTGGAACATTGGCTGTTACATAGCTGTTCCACCAGCTATTGTCGGTGTAGTCTCTGAGGAGGTCTAGAAACTTGTCATAGATTCTTGGTCCTGTGGTTAGGTTCAGAGTCTTCTTAGATCTAATGAAGGCATCGATGGTGAAAAGAATTTGTAATTTGGTTGATCCTGCAGTAATCAAAGGGATTTTGATCTTGGTAACTTCTTGGGAGCCATTGATTTCTTGAGTAATCTTGTACTCAATCTTTTCAACAGTCTCTTGATCAAAGTCATACTTGAAGGGAATGACTGAGTAAGACATACTGGACAATCTTCGGATCGGTTGTTCGTTTGTTAACTGTGTAGTAGGGGTAATTTTTGTTCGTGTAGTTGAAGTAGTCTTTACCGGTAGAAAGGGTCGAAGCGGTTATTCGACTGTTTAAACAGTGTCGTGCGCCTCTAAAATAAGGAGGTACTAAAATAAGGTTTATGTATTGGTTAAAAACTAAGATTGTGAGCTAGCTCTGTCAACTACTCCGAGGAGCCGTTGAGAAAGCTTATAACAGTAAAAAGGCGTTGAATCGAAATTCAACGTACATTGCACATAGAGAAGCACATGAAGAATTTGGATATGTTCTTCATCCAGTCTTCAATATTGAAGACCGGCTTGCGTGGCATTGTATTTCAGATTTTCTTGAATCGTGGGTAATTTTCAATCGTGAGCGTTGGAATACCACATATCGTTACCATACGCAATGTGGCTACCGTAGAGCAATGCCTGGCGGAATGACCATCGTCCTCCCGGGGGGGGGGGTTATGGCACGGGCGATGGTTGATGTGGACACGACACCAGATTTGGGTTGTGAATAGTACGTAAGATACAGTACGTACGGTACTTCGTAATCTTCCTTCCTAACTGCTTAGGTGTCTTCCTAAAAAAATCATTATGGCAAATCCCGTCCCGTCGTGATCGTACCGGTACTATTCCATTACAATTAGTACCGTACGATACTTGTACTGTATTTTTTGAATTCCAATATTTCAACGGATTCACATTCTCGTACTCGTACCGGGATACGGTATGTCATGATATTTGTGCGAGAGTTGCCTGTGACCCATTGTGCAGCTCTGCCTGTGTACCGTACCGTACGTACCGTATCTTGTTTGTTCATTTTTTTGAAGGTACTGATTGTATATACGTAGCGTACCCTACCTATTTCGCGAGTTGGAAAATAAGTGGTTAGTTGTTCGTTCAATGAGTGATTCCCACCAGATGAAAACGAATAAAATTAATGGAAAAACACATAAAAAGTATGTGTTTTCTACATAGATTTATTCATTTCTGAATAAAATTTGTCAGTCGGCATGTGTCCGACTGACAGTTTTTATTCTCTTTTTTAACACTGAATAGATTTCAACGGAATCTTAAAATCAAACATTTCAGTCTTAATCAATCCTGTGCACCTCTTGCACCTCCTTTGCCGGCATGCTTTTTTGGTCATCATCGCTAATTTTGGTCAGCTGAAAAATTGCAAACAGTCCAAAAAAAAAGAAAGTCCGGAAAGAACGATGAACAGCAACAACAGTACGACTTGTCTCTCCAGCAAGAAATCAGCAGAAATTCAACTTCAACACTTTCTTTTCTATCGGCCGAGCTGATGCAGGGCAAGAAGAATGTCCTTCTACCCCTTTACTACAATCGCTCTCGTTGCTCTCGCTAGTAGTTTATTAGAAGATTCATCGGAAGATGACGAGGAATCGGTTCGATTGGAATGTCGATCACCAGAATGGATTCGATCGATGCGCTCACAAAAAGAAATACCATCTATCATAACAATCAACAACATGGCACCGGCTGCTGCACCGGCTGCTGCTGCATTGAAAGGATCGTGGAATCACTCATTGAGTGATTCCCACCAGATGAAAGTGAATAAAATCGAAAGTTAATAAAAAGTATATAGAATGAATACTTTTTTATGACGCCCAACGCACGAATACTTTTATTAAATGCCAAATTTGGAATCCGGAATCCCTAAAGAAGAAGAAACAGTAACTGGTGTCTGTTTAATGACTACCCATGCCACCTACCGGCCTAATTTTAAGATTCCGTTGAAATCTATTTGGTGTCAGTTAAGTGAATAAAAACTGTCAGTCGGACACATGTTGACTGACAAATTTTATTCCGAAGTCGATACATCTATATAGAAAACACATACTTTTATGTGTTTTTTTATTAATTATATTTGTTTTCGTTAGGTGGGACTCACTCAATACAGCTTCGTCTGCTTCGGTGTGTTCCACTGCGCTAACTGGTGCGGGCGGATTTCTTGCCCTTGCTTGCTTGTTTGTATCATTAGTATCATACTGTACGTACCATAGAGCACCAAGGGAGTTTTTTGGCCAGCACTGCTGCTCCTCCTGCTTTTTTTTGATACTGCCGTTCATCATCATGATTCATTCATTCATAGAATTTTTTGACTTGCTGGATTGTTGTTGTTGTTGTTGTTGTTGTTGTTGTTGGAAGCTTTGCCAATGTCCTACTACTAGTATGGTATGATAGTATTACGCTTTTCAATAAATAGTATACTACCAGTGCTACTAGTAGTAACGCTTTGTTGTTGTTTTGGCCACTTCTTCTTTCTGTTGTTCTTTTGTTTGGCTGTGCTGGTTGTGGATGTGATGACTCTGGCGGCTTTTGCATTTTTCATTGTTCCAACAATTTTGTGGGTTGGTGTTGTGTGTGTGTGTGTGTGTGTGTGTGTGTGTCATCCGTGTTTCTGTGTGTGATTGTGTGTGTGTTCTGTGTGTGTGGTGTGTGTGTGGTGTGTGTGTGGTGTGTGTGCGTGGTGTGTGTGTGTGGTGTGTGCAAGGTGTTACCAATAACTGTATATGGTGTGTAATTAGCCTACCGTTTGCTTCATGACAACAGTCAATTGAGTGAGTCACCATATTGGTTTGTTTTTTTGGTATTCCTCTAGCTCCACCACCACAAGCATGGCCAACAAGTCAGCGTTTCCTCAACCGCATCTTTCTTTTGTAGCTGCTGGATGCATTGTGCAGCCACTTAGATCTTCTTGTGTTTTTAGTTCTACTACACTGGGTAGCTTGGCAACTGGTGTCAGTAAAACCTATGTGTTTGCAAGCTACTGCTTCACTATATGATGAATTAGCAAGTAGAGGTAGGCAGAAATTTGTTCTGATAAATGTTCTAGTAAATGTACTCTCTGAAGAGGTACAATAATTAAAAGTGAGCTCTGGTGTGTGTACCTATGTTGCTGCTCCTTTGATGTGATTTGGATAAACTTGTTTTCGTCTCTCTTCCAGGTAAAATGTATGCCACATGGTGTATTATTCCAATATATATATGGTGAGATGCATGTGTTCTGAAATCTTTCTGATTCTTACAAAGCCATCGCAATGTTCTGTTTTCTTTGCAACAGACTTCTGTTATTTTCTGGTTGCCAGTCCGTCTTGGCTTGATCTACACAATTGTATTCTTCATTGAGTCATTGGTACTTTTCCAGTATCTGGCAATACTTTTATTTGGGCTCTTCAAAATCTGCTGCATTGATGCCTAGAATAGTAGCATTCCCGTGAACTTGTGGAACAGTGCTCCTTGTAGAGGTTTGGTGAAGAAATCGGCAATCATTTCTCCTGTTGGGCAATATGATTCAACCTTGATATAATCCTTCTCAATCCTGTGCGTGACAAAGAAATATCTGATGTCGATGTGCTTGCTGCTTCCTTTGCCTGTTGAGAAACATCTGTTGTTCTTGAGCAGTATGGTGCTTTGGCTGCCTTGCATCAACATGTCTTCTTTTGCATAGCTCCCTTGTGGAATTTGGAACAATCTGAACCAGCACATACACTTGGGGAGTTTTCCTGTAGAGCTGACTGTGTTTAGTTTCAACTTGTTGGTGAATGAGGTCACAATACCTACTTTCCCTTCCGTGACACATCATAACCCACTGTGTCCTTTCATGTCAATGTGGACTGTGTGTGACCCATCCATGTAGATTCTTGTCCCCTGTCCATCACATTTTAGGATGAGAGGTAAGTGTGCCGTGAACTGTACTAGATACTTGAGCATGTTGCTGGTCAGTTTCTTCCAGTCATATTCATCGGGGCTTTTCACCCTTGTGCATAGGAAACATGTGACAAGTTGTAGATCGGTGCGAGTTCGCATTGCCAAATATAAAGCGGTGGCTGTGAGTGTGTGGAATTCTTTGGATTGGTCCTTTGGCAGCTTTGTTGTTGCTCCGTTTTGTTGGTCTGAAGTAGGTAGTATTCAGGGGCCGTGGTTGCCCTTTCCCCACCGTTTCCTTCCAGATCTTGATGAGAAACTTCTTGATGCAGTCATACTACATGGTTATCATCTCTCCGGGTCTGCTAAAATTGATTGTCATCCCAAGGTATTCGTGCACCACCCCCCTACAGATGGTAAATGGGTCTGTTTGTCCGTCCACCTTGTCCAATTGTTTAAGGAAACTGGTGACACATGCTGCGTCCTTGTGACTCACAAGTCCATCATCCATGTGGAAGATTGCACCCGTTGATAGTCTTGTTCCATACACATGGTTCATATGGGTTCATCTCCAGTCCCAATTCCTTGAAATGTCTGGTGAGTTTCTTGTAGACTAGGATGGCTGCATTCATCGTCCCATATATTGCCTTCTTGCACTGTACATATATGGTCCGTCTTCCTCTCTCCTTTTGGAGGCGTTTCTTCCACCGCGCAGTGTCGTATTGCACTAATAGGAGCGCCAATGCTCCAGTGATCTCTAAGAATAGTAGGGTATCCATATCTGTCTGTAGAAAATTTGCAGGCAGGTCAAATGATGTCATGTCCCAATCTTCCATTGCATTGATGGCCAGTATAGTATATTTGAGTGCTTCCACAGTTGGTGTTGGCAATGAATTGTCCTGCTTGTTGGTCCGGTCAACCATCTGCGCATCCTCTGCTCTTGAGTCAACCATCATACTCGACCAACATGAACATTAGGATAGGCAGCGCTTGTTTCCTCTCATCATGGCTAGCTATCGTAAAGTTTGGATCCGAACACTGTGTTCGCTTTGTCCACTCCAAAATGTTCTTCACAGTCGAGATACTAAACAAGGCCTCGACCATCCGGTTCAAAATGCAGAAGTGCTCCTTCTGTGGTCTCCACCGCACAGAATGATTTGTCTCTGAGCCTTGCTTTGTTGGGCCATCTGGTGCAATCCACCTCGAAACCATTCACCTCCTATAGTGCACAAAAGGACAGGATATCGGCAATCCCTTCCCGGTGCACCCAGACTGTTCCCACTCCTGGGAGGTCACCACCTACTGTACTGACGATTGCAGTGCCGGTATCGGTGTGTAGTTCCAGAGTCTTTGTTGTCTTTTGAACATTCACCAAAAACATGGTATTCCAGAATATGTGTATGGTGGACTGGTTGTCTATGAGCACCCAGAATCTATCCAATCTTCCTTTCGTGTGCTTCATGTTGAGACAGTACCAATCATTTCCTTGCATGTCTTCAACGTAGGTTGGGCTCGCTATGGTTTGGACAAATTGACATGTCGAGTAGTACAAGTCCTGTTCTCACTCAGCATTGAAATCGAAATTGCCCGGGTTGGTCTAATCTATCTCGTCACATGGGATGTCCCTTGGACTGTTGGACCATATGGCAAATTGTTTGATCCGTGGTTAATTATTTTCCCGTCCATCGTCCTGGTTGTTTCGGTACACTTTGGTACAACGTGGTTTTCTCTCCCACATTTGTAGCAAACAACATTTCTATTCTTATTTAGTATATTATTTAATTTTGCCATGCTGCTCTCCCCCTGGTGTGCTGGCAGCTTGCACACCTACTAGGGGAGATGCTGTCCGCTTTGCTGAAAAGAGTGAGAAGCTTTTCCTCTGTTGGATCCCCCGCTATGGTCGACATTTTATTTCCCACCCATGCGCTTGTTGTTGTTTTTGTTGTTGTTGTTGTTGTTGTTGTTCCTGCTCGTTCTGTACTAGTTCTACAACATAGTAGCATATGCATCATCCACTGTCTCTGGTATGTGGTTGCTCCCTTTAAGGAAATCATTGTTCGGGTCCCTCCTGTAGGCATTCGTCAAAACGGCTTCCTGCTTGTTTGAGGAATACGAGAGCACAAAATTGCTCAGTTGCTAGTACTGTGAATATGGTGCCGACCCATACCAAGTAATTGGCATTGGTGATGCTGCCGCCGCCATACTTGTTGGTACGGTGCTTCTTTCGAAGGAACTCCTGCATGTTTATAAAGTCATGCATGCATGCACGCACGCATGCACGCAGTAGATAAAATAATTGAGTGCTGGCTGCAATTGGTAAAAGTTGCAAGTAATTAATATAATAATAATATAATATAATATTATTATGACTTCTTGCAATCTTCCTCTGCAAATCCAACTCCTTTCATCGTTCCTGCTGCTGTACCGTACGCGGCACGGTATACTAGCCAGGATTCTTCTACAAACAAGGCAGCATCATCTGTTTGCTTGCTGACGGTGTATGTAGAAGAAGCCCCCGTCCATTCTTTGCTAGCAAGAACCACCCGAACACACTCAAGAGTTCAGTGGTGCGAAGTGAAGTAGAGGAGCATCCAATTAATTTCCTTTCGCTAGAATCGTCAACCAACTCGTTGAGCTCACATGTACCATTGGAACGGATCGATGGCATAGTCTTCTGTGTCGTTCGAGTTCGAGGTTTCCTGTTTTTTCTTTGATGGTTGTTTCGTTTTCGTTTTCGTTTTCGTTTTCGCTTTCCCCCTTTTTTTGGCGGCTTTCCAATCTTCTCGATACGGACAGTCGTGAAACCAATGGTCGTTTCCGATTCTGTTGTTACCATCGCTGCCGGTGGCGGTGGCGGACAGAGTCCGAGATTCACCATGGTGCTCGCATCCGGGACAAACGTAATGCTTCGGAGGCTCCCGCAAACGATAGCACGCTACGTGCCATTTTTTCTCCTTTTCCGGCGGCCGGTTGCTGGCATTCGCCGGCGATGTCGAGGGCATGACGATCAATTCGATCGCACGTCGTATCCCCGTGTTACAGTTGTTGTTGTTGTTGTTGCTCTTGTTGTTGTGTTCGTCATTATCATTGTCATTATCATTGTCATTGTCGTTATTCTGTCCCGCTTCTTCTTCGCCTTCGTCTACGTGTACCGGTAGTATCGTGGATTTGGTATACAATCCCGCTACCAAAGCATCGTCGATGATCGACACCTCCTTTTTCTTCCCGAAAATAGAATTGGTTCGCTGAAACGTATCCGGATTCAATGCCTCCCCTTGCATCCAGAATAGTACTTCTACCGTTGTTGCCTCCTCACACGGAGGATCATCGTCGAGGGCTTCACTGCTGTTCTTCTCGATATTGTTTGGATGTTTGAGATTATTTGTTTTGGTCGTCGCCTTGCCCGTGGCGAGCCAGTCCCCCCAGACATCTTTCTTGCAGAACACCTCGGCCGAATTCGCGGCAAATACCAATCGATTCAGGTTGGGGTGTTCGAGGACGAATCTCGGCAAATCCGTGGGTGTCAAACTCCCCCTGACCAAATTGCTGTCGAGGCTTCCCGTTCGTTTCGCTTCCGACAAGACGTCCCACACGGCAAAGCCCCGGTCCGTCAGGGCTTTTACTTGTTCCGCATACGGTGTTTCGTGGCGGTGGAACCCAAACGCGCTCCCGACGATGTTCCAGAAGGAGTTTCGGGAGTGGCCGTAGTTTTGGTGGCCGTCTCCACCGCCGCGGAGGTAGATTTCTTTTTTGCTCAGGCCGTGGCCGTAGGACTTGTCGCTGGGCAGCGTTCCGAGAATCAGCGTGTGTGTTATTGTGTTGTTGTTGCTGTTGTCCTCGAGCGCTTCGAACGATCGGAGGATGTCCGATCCATCGCTCACGAATTTTCGTTTCGTGCCGACACAACAACCACCTGTGTCTGTGTTTGTGTTTTTGTTTTTGTTTGTGCCCGCCATTTTCATTATTTTGAGTTGTTTGTGTTTGTTGAAAACAATCCAATTTCATTTTACAGTCAGAAAGGCTACATTTCGTGACGTTAACGCGCACGCAGATGTACCGGTACGAACATACAACAGATGCATAAGTAGGTATGTGATCGTTGAAGAAATATCTTTTGGGGGAGACATGATATTCTGACTTGTCTCAAAATGACAGGTCGTGACTTCGATTCACCAAGATATCAGAAGAAGATCCATACTTTTTATTTACTCTACTAGTCAACAGGATTATTTGTATTTCTGTATTCTTTCAGACTTGACCCTACTAGTTCTGCATATCGATTGTAGTAGTAGTGTAGTGTTCATTCAACAGTAAATAAAAAGTATCACGTATACTCACACTCAAAGACAGTACCCGTCACACTCCCAATACAAACACCAACAATGGAACCAATTACTTCCTATTCCAATGTGGTCGCAAAGCCGCCACCAAAGGCCAACGGCGCTGCCACCAAAGGCCAACGGCGCCGCAACCAATGGGCAACGACCGCCTAAATCCAAGAACCCAACCACCAAACGTAACCCCGACAGATTTGTAGGGGCACAATCAAACCAACCTGAAGGGAATCCTCATCCCTGAAGATGCAAACGCAAAACACTACAATGATCTTAAGGAGTGCCTTAAAACCCTTGGAGGATCCAAGTATATTCCCCAGGTGGGGTCCTCCATCAAACATCTGATTCGATTCAAACGAAAGGACTTCGCGCCAACCAAGCCTACCGCACAGGAATACTCTACGTCTGTAACTGATCCAGTAGCCCAGGTGGCACAAACTGTTGAGGTACCAGTGGACATGTATAAGGAAGAGCCGAAGAAGAAGGCTGACAAATGGATCCAATACCAACGGGACATGGAGAAGATGTACCGACTCACACTTGGACAGATTGACGATGGAATGAAGGCCAAACTGAATGGCCTAAAGACATGGAAGGCAATCGGCAGTTCCAAGTGTGTCGTGGAATTGCTCAAGTCAGTACGAGACCTATGCTTCCAATCAAGTTGAACCAAGGTGCACCCAGTAACCAATGTCCTTAGGGCCATCCGAAAGCTCCTCTGCACCCAGCAGCGTAATCTCGATGCGGCATCATAGGTAAAAATGATTAAAGAGAACCTCGACGTGGTCAAATCGCTCAGAGGAACGCTGGTCTGCAAGGTAACTGTATCATACGAGTTGGAAGTAAACCCGCTCTACAAATTCTATGACTACTACACTGCATACCTAAGCCTCACGGGGGCAACAAGAACGGCCATCCATCATGCAGTGGAGCAACGTGCTATTGCTGCACTCATCATTGAAGGTTCGGATACAGACAACAACAATAGCAACTTGCGTCAGGTCCTTGCTGACAACTATGCTCTACAACAGAACAACTACCATGCTTGTCGCATTCAAGGACTCAAGAAAGACAGTGCGGACCCGGGGGAACACTCGGAATGGAAGCAACAATGCACAAAGCCAAAACAGCAACACCAGCAAGCAGCGAGACAGAAGAAAGGACGAATCAGGCAATAAAAAATTGAGCCTGTTTGCCCAACAAGGAAAAGAATCACCCGACCTATCTACAGACCAACACAGCCGACAACTCCTCATGACCGCAGTGGAATCCGGTGATGATTTCACTTGGTCTGAGCAAACAACCTACATGTTCCTCAATATTGGAATGCTATTGGAACCAGATGAGCAGCCAGACACAATGTCGACATCCTCCTCCACCGTTTCATCGACATCAACCTACAACAGCAATGATACCTTGTCCCAAGAACCCACAAATACTCCGACATCAGCGTCGACAGGGAAGACACAGTCGACAACTTCCACTTCAGCCGTGATGTGGAACACCTTTTCATCCAGTCCAGGTCCAAAGGGGGAGTGAATCCCTACTGGATTCTTCTGGACAGCAAGTCATCGCTCAACCTCATTGTGAATCCAGAACTCGTGAACAATATCAGACAGGCACCAAACGGGGGATTCATGAACATCCACTGCAACTCGAGAGTGTCCACAACTAGCCTTATCGCTGACTTACCAGGCTTTGGAGTAGTGTGGTTCTATGAAAACGGCCTGGCAAACATGCTATCCCTGGCATGAGTGTCGGATCAATACCAATTGACAATGGTCACCAGTGTCGACAATGCAATATACGTACATAAGGATGGTGGGACAAGGCAATTTCAACAATCCAAGTGCGACCTATATTACTGTGACATCAGAGAACACAACGGAACTGTGCTGGCGGTGGATACAGTGGAAGGAAAGGCCAATTCATATTTGGCTCTAGACTGCTCCCAGGCCAAGAAGGCACGAGACATGCAGGAGATTCTAGCATTCCCGACATCATAGGAGCTTATTAAAATGATTGACAACAACATCATTAAGGACTGCCCAATCACCCAAGGGGATATCAAGATCATGCTCAATATGTATGATAAGCATGCAATCATCCTCAAGGGGAAGAGTGTGCGCCAACAGGCCCCTACATACCAGAGAGGATATCACTCCAGTCCCAAACAGTATTCTCAAGGCCTACCGCAATGTCACGCTGTGTGTCGGCATTATCACTGTGAATTGCATTCAGTTCTTGGTGCCAATCTCGAGACACATCAGGTTTCGAACAGCAATAGCAATTAACAACATGAAACAGCACACGCTGGCAAAGTCAATAAGGGCAATAGAAGGGCAATACTCAGCCCGCAGATTTCATGTCACCCAGATACATGTTGGCAACCAATTTGAATGCATCCGGGACACCCTGCTGGACATGGAACAACCAATTACAGTTCACTGTGTGCCAGCCGGCCAGCATGAGCCCACAATCAAGAGGAGCAACAGAACACTCAAGGAAAATATTTGCTGTGTGATAAACCACATCCCAATCACCAGACTGCCAGGTCAATGCCTGATTGAGCTAGTCTACGCAACTGTGTTCTGGCTAAACTGCAGAACAATAGGAGTGTCAACAATGTTGGCCCAGGAGCTCATCACTGGTGTGGGCTGTAATGCTAGGTTCCATGGAAAATTCCAATTCCTGCAATACATCCAGGCACACTGTGAGGACACAAATAACACCATGAAGGTGCGTACGGTCAATGCAGTATACCTACAACCTACTGGGCAACTGACTGAGGGGTTCTATGCATGTGATATTAACACCGGTCAGCAAATTCATTACAAGAGGGACAACGGCAATCCCAATGCCACAGGTGGTGTTGGATAAGCTAGACGCAAACGCCCTGGAACAAGGCATGCCAACCGGTCTGGAGTTCAAGATCGGCCGGCCAATCACCATCCACGACCTCGACACCGACAACAATGAGGATGATGATGACGCATCTGATCAGTCTTACACCAATGGCCCCGATGATGAGGAAGAAGAAAGCCTGAACGATGTTATCGATGAGGATGAAGCAGTTATTGACTCACATCTTACTGACAAACAACCAGCTCCTACAATTATTCAACAATGGACAATGTCAAGGAACCCAATGATCGCGAAGTGGATCCAGCCGCTGCAGATCAAGAAGTATGTACTGGCCCTGGCGCTGAAGCAGGAGTGGACGCAATCGAGGAGGACATCCCACCAGAGATAGATGTAACTACTACCGGTGATGAGGAACCAGCAATAGACACTGATGAGGGCCCCCCTGAACCCTCTACTACAGATGACTCGGAGCCTAATACACAGCATGTCAGCTTTGAGGAAGACCAAGAAGCGGCACGGCTACCTAGATTACAGCTACCTAGGCTACAATCAATGGTAACACGATCACACAACAAGTTTGGAGCCTTGGAGTGATATAAACTTGAGTACAGGGAACACAGTGGATTCACAGCAGGCTATGGCAGCGCAATTAGAGTAATTGCAGGACGACACTCGTCAATGATGATGGTACTAAAGGCAATCGAATCATACAACAATATCAAGGCCACCCAGGTGACAAAGTAATATGGTGTGAATCAAGGAATCAAAATATTTGGCAAAGAAGGGGTGGATGCGGTTCTCACAGAACTAAAATAGCTACACGATAGGGGTGTCATCGACGGTATTGATCCAAAGACACTCACCTGTAAAATGGTCCGGAAATCCCTACAGTATCTCATGTTCCTCAAACACAAGCAAACAGGCAAAGTTAAGGGGAGGGGCTGTGCAGACAGCAGGCCCCAACAAGAGTTCATTACAAAAGAGGACTCCACATTGCCGACTGTCTCATTACATGCCCTAATGCTGTCATGCATGCTCAATGCCATCAAAGGTAGAGATGTGGCAACGGTCGACATGCCAGGGGCATTTCTACAAACCGACATGCCAGAAGGAGAAGATGTCTACATCAAACTTGATGGAACCATGGCAGAACTCCTATGCCAAGTGGACCCCAAGTTGTGCGGACCCAACATGATCACCTTGAATGGTAAAAATGCGCTCATTGGTAAGGCCCGTAAAGCCATATATGGAACACTCCGGGCCGCGCTGCTCTTCTGGGAAAAGCTCTCCAGCGTAGTGGTGAGGCAAGGGTACCAACCAAACCCATACAATCTATGAACAGTGAACAAGATGATCAATGGGCACCAATGTACCATAGTGTGGCACGTGGACAATCTCAAGATCTCCCATAAAGACCCAAATGTGGTTACCCAGGTAATTGCAGACCTCAACAAAGAGTTTGGAAACACCTCACCCCTCCCTGAAACTCAAGGGAAGGTTCATGACTATGTGGGCATGACCATTGACTACACGGAGGCAGGGAAGGTGAAGTTCACCATGTTTGACTACATTGAGGACATTCTGCAAGGCCTCCCAAAGGAGCTTGACGGCTGTGAGGCAGTCACACCCGCCCCCGATCACTTATTCCAAGTAAATGAAGCAGCTGAGCAGCTCAACTAACACAATGCGGAGGTGTTTCAGCACTATGTGGCCAAGCTTCTATTTGCATCCAAACAGGCACGGCCCGACATACAAACAGCAGTAGCCTTCTTATGCACTTGGGTGAAGGGCCCTGATACCGACAACCAGAAGAAGCTCAAACGCGTCCTGTTGTACCTCAAAGAAACCCGATTCCTTCCACTCGTATCGGGACATGATGACACCAGCAGCCTCTACTGGTATGTGGATGCTGCATTTGCCGTGCATAACAACATGAGGAGCCACTCAGGGGGAATGTTGACAATAGGACAAGGAGCTATTATTGGAAACTCGACCAAACAGAAAATCAACATAAAGAGTTCAACGGAAGCAGAGGCGGTAGGAGTTGATGACAACATGCCATTTATCTGTTGGGCTTGGCATTTCCTAATTGCACAAGGGCAACACGTTACCAAATCAATAGGAAAACTTACCAGCACACTCGCTGCACAGAATGTCCTTTACCAGGACAACGAGAGCTCCATCTGACTCGAACGTAATGGCAAGACTCCAGCACCAAACAAACCAGACACATCAACATCAGATACTTCTTTATCACCAATAGAGTGGCTAAAGGGGAAGTGACGATTGAATACTGTCCAACTAAGGAGATGATTGCTGATTACTTCACCAAGCCATTGCAGGGATCACTCTTTCGGAAGTTTAGAAACACTATAATGGGGGTTACAGACAGTGACTACACCAGATACTGTAACGCATACTTGCAGGCAAGCCGGGCGCGCACCATGTCTAAGAGCATTGCTCCAGCCAAGAAGCTGGCCGGCAATTCAACAAGCAGTCATTCCCAAGAGGGCATAACTTTCCTGATTCATGAGCCGTGCAACCGGCACATTAACACGCAGCAACGGGAGTGTGTTGAGGAGCAGTGCGCGCGCACGCAGATGTACGAACATACAACAGATGCATAGGTAGGTAGGTGATCATTGAAGAAATATCTTTTGGGGGAGACATTTTCTGACTTGTCTCAAAATGACAGGTCGTGACTTCAATTCACCAAGATATCAGAAGATCCATACTTTTTATTTACTCTAGTCAACAGGACAATTTGTATTTCTGTATGATTCTTTCAGACTTGACCCTAGTTCTGCATATCAATTGTAGTGTTCATTCAACAGCAGCGGCTGTTGAAGAGAGATATTGATGATAGAATAGTGCAAGCCTTTGGACACCGCAAAAAAATCTATGGGAATCAAGGGAGCAATACACGGTGTTGCCTCTAGATGTGTTCTGTGATAAGATCAAGCAAGAAATTGGTACAGCAAAGTATTTACATACATTGAAAACTACTAGAGGCAAGGAGGCTACTAACAAATATACGTGAAGGCCAGCATGAGGATTACTTCATTACAACTTGTCTTTCCATTTTGTAGAATTGTGCAAATAGTCAGCCAAATTATTGGATTTAGAAACTTGTTTTTGTTTCGGCTTTTTGGGAGACACCGGTTCCTCATTTTTGGGTGGTGATGGTGGCAACTTGTTGCGCTTTTCAACGGGTGGTGGTGGCTTTCGATTGTCAGGAGCAGGTGGTGGCTTTCGATTGTCAAAACCAAATGGATCATCAGGAGGGGTAAGACTTGCTACGTTAGTGTAGCAATCACTATCCTCCTTGTTGGGACCAGATGGTGGTGTGACCGGTGTGTCCGGTGTGACCAGTGTGTCTGGGCGGTGTGATGCTCAGTTCATCTAATCCTCCACGAGTGTGAGGGAGCCCGACCGGTGTAAACAATTTTCCGTGAGTGCGAGGAGTGTGTGGGCATGATGATTGGTGTGAACTGTCCATTCGTGGAATTTGAGGGAGTAGACAGCAGCTGTCCACCAGATGTGTGAAAGCTGCTGAATTCTGGAACAGACTGTCCGTGAGGTGCGAACAAAGAGAATGGTCCACCAGCATGAGTAGAAGAGGCGAACGGCAGCTGTGTTGAAGAGACAAACTTAGAAAAGGCAAGCAATGGCTGCGTTGAACTGGCAGCAGTAGAAGAGGCAAGCGGTGTGGTCTGTGTTGAACTGGTGGTGGCAGCAGTAGAAGAGGCAAACGGTGGCTGTGCTGAACTGGCAGCAGTAGAAGAGGCAAACGATGGATGTGTTCTTGAACTGGCAGCAGTAGAAGAGGCAAACGATGGATGTGTTCTTGAACTGGCAGCAGTACTAGAAGAGGCAAACAATGGCTGTGTTGAACTGGCAGCAGTAGAAGAGGCAAACGGCGGCTGTGTTGAACTGGCAGCAGTAGAAGAGGCAAATGATGACTGTGTTGTAGTGCACCCCAATGAAATTGAGGTGCTGATGGCAGCGCGGGAGGAGGTATAGGTGCATTCCAATGAAATTGATTTGGTGGTGGTGGCGCAGGAGGAGGTATAGGTACTGGAGCCGGTGGCGGCCCAGGAGGAGGTATAGGTGCACCAATTGGAGATGATGGTGGTGGTGCAGGAGGGGGTATAGGTGCTGGAGCTGTTGGCGGCGCGGGAGGAGGTCCCCAAGAAGGAGACGCTAGTAGTGGTGGTGCAGGAGGAGGTGACGCAGGAGGAGCGGAAGGTGGCAGCCGACGACCTAAATTTTTAAATATTATGAACACTTAGTAGTTTAGTTTGACTACACGGTAAATGAAAGTGGCTTGTCCTGATCAAAACTTACCAAAACCGAACGCGGCCTGAACAAATGCTGACTGCACGTGATCAACACTAGGTCTCTCAACAAGAGCAATTGTATTTTTAATGGCCAAATGGACACAAACAAGACTCCTTGTAGTTTGGACGCCATGTTTGAATACCAGAATTGAATCATGGCATTGAATCATGGCATTGAATCATAGAATTGAATAATGCAATTTAATAGTGGAATTGAATTATGTAATTGAATCCTTGAAGTGAATCCTTGCAGTGGATGCTTGAAGTGAGTCATAGACTTGAATCATTGAAGTGAGTCATAGACTTGAATCATAGACTTGAATCAAAATTGAATCATATAATTGAATCATAGACTTAAATTACTGCATTGAATCATAGAGTTCAATCTTGGACTCGAGTCATACTAGTCTTGAATCATAGAATTGAATTATATACTACTAGAATCATTTATTTGAATCATAGAATTGAATCATAGAATGGAACCATATGATTGGATTGTAGAATTGAATGATAGTATTGAATCACAGACTAGAATAATATAATTGGATCATTAAATTGGATCATTGAATTAAATCATAGACTAGTAGAACATAGACTAGAATAATTGAATTGAATCATAGACGTGAATCATAGACGTGAATCAAAGGCTTGAATCATAAAATTGAATCATAGACTTGAATCACAGAATTGAATCATATAATTGAATCATGCAATTTAATCATGGAATTGAATTGTAGAATTGAATCATTGAAGTGAATTCTTGAAGTGAATCATTGAATTGAACCATTGAATTGAAATATAGACTTTAATCATAGATTTGAATCCTAAAATTGAATTCTAGAATTGAGTCATAGACTTGAGTCACAGAATTGAGTCATAGACTAGAGTTATAGAATTGGATGATTGAATTGAATCTTAGAATTGAATCATTGAATTGAATCATAGACTAGAATTATATGGATGATTGAATTGAATCGTAGAATTGAATCATAGAATTGAATTCGAATATTAGACTTACCACAATCATTGAGTTGAATCATTGAGTTGAATCATTGAATTGAAGAATCATATGCAAATCGCAACATCGAATCAATCACAAGCAAGAACATCCAATCGCAGTAGTAGTTAACGAACCATTCAGAACCTGCCCTTCTTCCTCTGCTGAAGGCCAAGCTAGTAAATCACCATGATATTAACCCGAACCACGGCCGACATGATGAGTGTTTCCATGAGTGTTTCCCATCTTGAAAGAAGAAGAATTTATGATCAACCAAGAATGCTAAAATTGCCGTGAAAGTTTCCATTTTTGCCGAGCCATGAACGCTAAAATTCCCCGTGAAAGTCTCAAAACGACTTCGAAACGATCAACATTTGCATCAGACTTCTTGGATCGTGGAACTGAATCATGAAATTGAATTATACTAAATTTTAATCATGGATTTGAATCATGGAATTCTTGGATATGCTGGCACCATGATGTCCAAGTCTACTAGTTCCAATCCCACAGCCTTTCATTATTCAAGCCTGAAGAACATTGCTAGGTATTTGAAAACAACCCGGTTTTGGGGTATACGATTCTACAGGCCCAATGCAGAACCATGATTCAATTCTTTGATTCAAGTCTATGATTCAAGTCTATGATTCAAGTCTATGATTCAAGTCTATGATTCAAGTCTATGATTCAAGCCTATGATTCAAGCCTATGGTTCACTTCCATCATTCAAGTCTATGATTCACTTCCATGACTCAAATCTATGTTTCAAGTCTATGATTCAAGTCTATGATGCAAGTCTATGATTCACTTCCATGATTCAAGTCTATGATGATTCAATTCCATGATTCAAGACTATGATTCAATTCTATGATTCAATTCTATGATTCAATTCTATGATTCAATTTTGATTTGTTGTTACCTTCTTGTTCTCTATGGACACTCAGCAGAGAGGGGGGAAATTTGCTGTCAATTCCTTCTTTGTCATCCTCATCATTAGGAGAAAATAAATTATCATCACAAACAGATATGTCATCGTCATCATCAATGTTTGCTAACTCCGGACCAATCAAGGCACGGCGCTCCATTGGTCCGACAGAAGGGTTGTACATAACAACTTGATTGTCGAGCACCTCTGGTACTACTAGGCCACTAGTACTCAGTGGACCGTTACTATGCTGGGTGTTCGTTCGTTTGACCTAATTTATCACTACTAGTAGTAGCATCCTGTGGCTTCTGTGATTTTTGGATGAATACGGAAGATGCACAATCACCTACCCCAAAGATTCCTTGTAATAAGAATACTAGTAGCATGATCCGTTGTGTGAAATATGGTCCAGAAGACCAAAAACAACTACTCCCGTATTCTCTCTTTGTCTTGCTGTAAACAAGAAGGGGGCTTCTTCTTCTTCTTCTTCTTCTTCTTCTTGGCAACCTTCTTCTTTCCAGAACCAGTACTAGTAGTAGTAATACTAGTGATCGGAGGAGAGTCCAGGTAGCAGCAGCAACGTTTACAATAAAGAACCTGACGATATATTTGGGAGTGCGGATCATTGTTACTCCTCCTACTAGTATGCAGTAATAACAATAAAAGTGAGGAGCCGATTGAGATTGTGAAAATTGCGACCATGCACTAGTACTATTTGTTTCAGCAGGCATCATTGATTTCAGTTCCAGGCCAGCAGCACCGAATCAGAAACTGCTGATCATGCACCAGCAAGTGGGGCAGTAGTAGTAGTACTAGTACTAGGCAGGAAGATGCACTGTGCGACAAAATATTTGGAGTTTGATAGTAATTTTAAAAAATGGGTGAAATTACAACAAAGGGGGACCGGTGGAGTCTAGCCCAGCACCACATCTGCGCGTTATTCCCCAAGAACTTCGAATCTCGTTCGTTGTGCGACGTACTAGTTGTTGTAAATCACCAAGAATAATTCTTGCACCACCAACAAGAAACAGCAGCACCACCAGCAGAGAAACAATGAAGAATGAATGAATGATGAGGAGAAGCAGCAGTTTTTATCCATGGGTCACTTTCAGCTTTCTTGTGATACCACCAGTAGATAGTTGGGGGCATGCCAGCATCTACTAGTACTGCTACTAGTAGTACTAGTAGCAAGGAAATCAACGCAAAGCAACAATACAAAAGCAAGCTAGTAATTCTTTCGGATCTTCCGGTTGCCGATACTAGGAGTACTAGTACGGCACGGTGCGGTACGGTACGGTGTGTCTGTCTTACACCCGTCAACGGTCTGTCTGGATGATAGCGCACGCGAACCGCACGTAAATAAATAAAAAATATTACAGGAAGTAATTGTACCGTACACGATTACTGTCAACTGTGCCGGTAATTACATGCCGAAATACAACAACACACCGTGTTTCCGTCAGATCACTTCGTAGTTTTTATTAGTATTGAGTACTAGACTACGAGTATGGTACAAGTATGTACGGTAATTACGCAGTTCAGTTTTTGGATGAGCACTTTTTCTCGACGAAACGACATCATTCATTCATCATTCATCGTTCATCATTCATCATTACCAGTAAGACAATTACAACTGTACGAGTACGAGTACGAGTACAGAATTCCATTCTGTGCGAAAGATACAAGTCGTCGTTCGTAGGGTACGGTACAATACTGAATACTGTAGTTCGTTGTTGTCAACATCGGAAGGAAGCCACAAGAATAACAACAACAACAACGGCATTGTTGTTTCTGAAATTTGGAACGACGGATACGATACGATACGATACGATACGAACCATACAGCGTCTACTTACTGATTGATTGATTGATTGATTGATTGACCGACGGGATCAGCACGACACGGCACGACACGACAGCTATCGATTGTTGTTGGAACGGAACGGAACGAAACGGATCACAAACGAAACGAAACGAAACGAAACGAAAAACGATGATTCGGTGCGTGGCTCGACGGGCTGCTGCTGCTGCTGCTGCTACTAGTAGTAGCAGCAGCAGCAGTAGTAGCAGTAGCAGGGTGGTGGGTCGCGTTCGCTCGGTCACCAGGCCCGGTGGGAACGCTCCTCCACCATCATCCGTGCTCGGGAACTTTTCGTCTTCCACGGTTGTGGGTGTGGTTGTGCCGAGAAATGCAACAGCTATAGCAGCAATAGCAAGAACAACAACAACAACAACAACAACGATGAGTATGGCTACTACTACTACTACTACTACCAACGTTGGTGTTACGAATCCATGTTGTTGTTGTTCTTCTTCTTCTTCTCGTGGCCCACTGCAATTATTGGTTCCGTCCCACAATTATGCTGCCGCGGCTACTAGGCAGTTTAGCTCGGGGCCACCTCCAAATCCCCACGCCGACAAGGCGGACGGTGGCAACGGGGGTGGCGGTGGTGAGACGAGGGAAGAAAAGGAACCGATCAGTCTGTTTTTCGAGAAGCGAAAAGCAGCACTGGAAAAAGAAAAAGAAAAGCAGCGGCAACGAATTACTCTTGGTGTCGACAGCAACAACAACAACAACAACAACCACAACAACAACACGGGCAGCAGCAACAACAACAACAACAACAACAACAGCGGTCCTAATAGTCGAGATCCGAAGAGATCCGCATGGAGGAACCAGAATAATCATCCACGCAATGGCAATAACAATAACAATAATTCAACCCGCAGCCCACTATCATCATCATCATCATCATCTGCAGGTGGCTTTCGGCATCGACAGCGTCCGGGTCAAAACCGGCACGAGCGAGATACGAAACAGTGGAATCACAACAACAACAACAATACAAACCGCGAAAACAACAACAACAACAACAACAACAACGGCGGCAACCGGCGGCAACAACAAGGCCTGTCCGATGTTCTCAATGCCATGTCGCGCAATCGAAAGAACAACAACAACAACAACAACAACAACAGCAACGAACCGAGGGGCCGCCGGTCCCCTCCGTTCGACCGAACCGGCAATGCGAATGCGAATGCGAATGCTTCCGGGTTTGGTGCAGCACGAACTACCGGACGAATCGATGGCAGGAACAATAACAACAACAACAACAACAATGGTGGCAGCAAGCCGGAGGGCACGCTCCGTCTCGCGGAAATGATGCGAAAATTGCGAAAGGACGCACCCTCGAGCATTCGGCAGCAAGGCGGAGGAGGGCCCGGACAATTTTCCGGTGGTGGTGGTGGTGGTGGTGGGCAGAACCACAACCAAAACCAAAACCAACAACGGGACACCCGGGGAGCCTCGTGGCGGCAAAACCGGTTCTCCATTCCGCCGCCGTCGTCGTCGTCGTCATCATTATTGGGAGACGGCGGCGACAACGACGGAGGCCGGGAGCAGCACCAGCAGCGACGGAGACCGAACAACAACAACAACAACAACAACAACGAGTATCACCACCGCCACCACCACCAACGGCAGCACCAGCAGCCGAGAGGAGGAAGAGGATCCTTTCGGGGGCCACAACCCCAGGCCGAAGAATTCTTGCACGGCCGCGTATCCCGAACGGAGGAAGACGGCTACAACAACATCAACGCGGATGGGTTGACCACCACCACCACCACGGGCGACAACAACACCCTTTCGCCCCCCGAACGGGTCGTCACATTACCGATCCACAACGCTCTGACACTTCCGGAGGTTTCGTTGCTGTTTCGCGTAAAAATCGACGACATACGGAAACGATTGCGGTCCATGGGTGTTCTGGATCCACAACGGGGGGAAGAAGAAGAAGGAAAACAACAACAGCAACAACAACATTATCAACAACAAACACTCGACATTGACACCCTGGAATTGTTGGCGATGGATCTGGGGATCGAGACCGTGCGGTCTTCGAACGAGCCCCTGGTTGTCGATTCGGAACAGATCCTGATGCAGCAACGGCGTACCGAACCCGATGGTGCCGCATCCGCATCCGCTTCCACATCCACTACTAGTACGAGTACGAGTACGAGTACTAGTACTTCCACCGAACGAACGATCGACTCGTTTCCTCCCCGACCACCTATTGTTACCATCATGGGGCACGTAGACCACGGAAAAACAACCCTGATGGACGCGCTCCGTCGTCGTTCCCAGGAACAACAGCGGCAGCATTGGAAGCGGCAGCGGGGAAAGAGCCCGAACGCAACAACCGCAGCTGACATCGGCGGCGGCAGGCAAGAAGAAAAAGAAAAAGTCGTCCAACAACAACAAGAATTCGTCGAAACAACAACAACAACGCACGACCCGGGACGTGGCCGGCACGGAAGCGGGAGGTATCACCCAGATCATCAGCGCAGTTTCAGGTGGCGATGATGGACGGGTTGAACGACGACACGACAACGACGACAACGACAACGACACGACGACGACGACGACGATGAAGACGATCACCTTTCTGGACACGCCCGGGCACGCCGCGTTCCGGGCGATGCGCCAGTCCGGATCCCACGCGGCGGACGTGATTGTGTTGGTGGTCGCGGCGGACGACGGCATCTCGGAACAAACCGTCGAGATCATCGATTTTTACAAATCGATCGTGAAGGGTTCGTCCGAGAGCGGGATCAGCATGCTGGTGGCGGTGAACAAGATCGACAAACCCGGGATCGATCCGATCGAGGCCAAGACGCGAATCGAGAACCAGCTGCTGGAGCACGGCATTGTTTCCGAGGGAATGACGACGATGAGTACGAGTACGAGTACGATGACGAGCGGCTCCGACGGCTCCGAATACGGACAACCCGTCCAGGTCATACCGACCTCCGGTCTGACGGGGGCGGGCCTGGACGATCTGATCGAAGGATTGCTGTTGCAGAGCGAGATGATGGATCTGCGGGCCGACGACGAAGCCTTCGGCGAGGGGATCATCATGGATGCCCGGCAGGAAAAGGGACTCGGCGTGGTTGCGGATTGCATCGTGCGGTGGGGCAAGATCGAGAAGGGCAACGCCATCGTCAGCGGAGACCAGGTTTGCCAGGTCCGGATGCTCAGGGACGTGAACAACCAGGTTCTGAAGCGCGGTCTTCCCTCGCAGCCGGTCCGGATTGTTGGTTTCAAGTCTCTCCCGAAGGCCGGCGATCCGATCACGGTGGTCGAATCGGAAGAAGTCGCGGAAGAAATGCTGGAACAGCGACGGGCCCTCGAGTTGTTGTCGTCGTTGTCGTCGACAGCGTCGTCGTCGTCGTCGTCGACAGCGTCCACGACCGACCGACCCGACGGATCCCGCAGCGACGTCGAGCTCCACATCACCGGGATGCGACGCGGTGATACCTGGCGCGTCCAGAAATTCACCAATCGGGCCGCCATCGAGGAGTCCGACGGCAGCGTTCGCATCCCGATCATCGTGAAAGCCGACGCGGACGGGTCTCTGGCGGCCGTCCGCGAATCAGTTGCTGAGCATCGGCAACGAATCGAAGCACCGGGTGGTGATCGATCCGATCATGGAGGGGATCGGAGAGGTGACACCGAGCGACATTCAGATGGCAAAGGAGAGCGAGGCCACGATTTTTTCGTTTGGCTCGGGCTCGCTGCGGGTGGACCAGTCCACGATGAATCTGGCGGAATCGGAGGGTGTTTCGATCTGCAGCAACAACATCATCTATTCGTTGCTGGACGAAGCGAGGGACGTTCTCGGGTCGTACCTTCCGCCGATTCCCCGGAAACACACCCACGGACGCGCCGTCGTCAAGGCAATATTTTCGATCGATACCGACGACGGCGAAGAAACGATCGCCGGTCTGAATGTTTTGGACTGGCACCTCTGTACAAAACCAAGGCCTCGGTGAAAGGAGACAACAACGACAACAGCAACAACAACAACAACAACAAGTCCGGCAGCAGCGCAGCAGCAAGTCGTCCAACACGGTCGAGCTCGTCTCGCACTTTCGGGTGTATCGCGACGGTGAATTGATTTCCCCGGACAACGAAAGCGTGACCGCCTCGAGTCTTCGACGGTTCAAGGAAATGGTCGAGAGCGTTCGATTGGGAGAGGAATGCGGGCTAGGGACTCTCCGGGTTTTCGGATTTCGAGGAGGGAGACGAGATAGAGTGTTACAGCATAGAAATGAAAAAAGCAAAACTATAGAGGACCAACTCCACGTCAATAAATACTCCTACTCCGTACTACTGTACTTTGTATTATTATTATTATTATTTTATCTAACAAAGGAAAATCGTACGAGTAGCTGATGCTCCGTGACTATACTTTACTATACTATACTATACGGTACGGCCCAATCCTTTCCAACAAGGCTCGCTAGGAGGATGGTATGGTTTGTCCTACTCATTCTTGTTATTATGATTATTATTATGATTATTATTATTTATTTGTTGGGTTATTGCTAGTACTTTTTTTTTTTGTTCACACTTTTTGTCTCTAACCCCCCCCCCCCCCCCGTCAGTCTTCAATCCTTTTCAAAGGATATGGTATCGATAGATTCCACTTCCAGCTCGTCGGGATACTGCTCGGTCAGCTTTTGTTTGAGGACGGCCGTATTTTTTCTTCGGGGAGGGGGAACGTCGATGTAATCGTGGAGCACATACATTTTGCCTTTGCCGCTGTTGTCGCTGTTGTCGGTGTTGTTGTTGCGGTGGTTTTTTTGTTTGAGTAGTTGTTGTTGTTGTTGTTGTTGTTGTTGTTGTCGTTGGCGTTGTTGTCGTTGTCGTTGTTGTCACCCACAGATTCACCGACGATTTGGGTCGATCCCCGCGCTCCTTGTCCAGGACGTAGGGAGAGAGTCCCTTGGTGCTTGCGAGATCCTTCCGCAGCACGTACGTGTCGCACTCGCCCGAGCTCCAGACCGAGTGAAAGGTGTGCGGGGACCACCCGTAGAGTTGCATCAGGACGAACCGCATGCTCAGCGAGTGGGTCACCACCACGATGGCGTCGACGTGTTCGGTTTCGTGGTTGCCGTCGCAGTTGCCGTTGCCGTTGCCCGTCGTACTCGTTGGTCGACAGGACCGATTCGCACCACCACGACTTGACGCGGTCGTAGACGTCCGCACCGGATTCTCCCTGCGGAAAGCGGTACCAAAAGCGCCCGACGATCTGCTGATCCTTCCGGAGTCGATCGGCCTCGGCCTGGTCGTAATTGGCCCCGTCGCTACTGCTGGTGCTGTCGCTGCAGCCGTTGCCGGTTTCCTGCTCGCGGATCCTGGATTCCGGGAGGGACGTAACCACCCGGTCGCGCCCAAAAAAGGGAACCGCCGCTTCCGCCGTCTGTAGCGTCCGGGCAAAGGGACTGGCGTGGATCTGCACCCTCCGGATGGGGGTCGGGTAGGAGGCAAATATCTCCTCGATGCGCTTCCCGGCGTCCCTGGATTGCTGGATTCCGGTGTCGGTCAATCGGATCTGGTTGTCCGGCTTGGTCCGCCACAGCGTGTGATCGGCCTTGGACTCGGATTCTCCGTGCCGCAGCAGGAGGATAAGTTCCGGGAGGTTTTGGCGCTTCTGGGACAGGCAGTCGCAGTAGTGATTGCAGTTGTGTGGTGTCGTCGTTGTTGTTGTTGTTGGTGGTGGTGTTGCGATCATCGCATCTGTATTATCCTCCTCCTCCTCCTCCGTTTTGGTTTTCGTTTTGGTTTTCGTTTTGGATACAACAGTACGCACACGCAGCTGTTGTAGTTCACGGTTCTTTTTCTTTTCCAGAACCAACAGGGCCGCCAGGGTTCCCATCACCGATCCCGCCGCAAGCCAGGCAATTGCGGTTGTTGCGGTTGTGCCCGCGCCCGCGCCCGCGGAACACGAAGCGTACGACGTGTTTGTGTTTGCCATGTTCAAAATTAGTTTCGCTCGCACCAACCACCAAGAACAGAATTCCGTGCTTGTATGTTGTCAATGTTCAATGTTCAATGTTCAATGTGCTGTTCTGTAGTAGTCAAAGAATAAAAAAAGAGAAAACCCGTGTTTACTGGTGTTAGTCGGTTGTTTTATTGTCATTCGATATAGGGTACTATACTCGTACGGTAGAGCTCTCGGACCTTTCTTGCCTGCCGGCAATGTTTGTTACGGGTAAGATTACTTACAATATCGGGTGGTGACACTCTTCTTGATCGTTTGTATGCTCCTTCGATCAAACTTCTCTTGATACGTTGTCTACCCCATAAGATTACGGTACTCGTACTTGTAGCCGTTCTAAATCGTTTCCGGCCGGTACGAACTTCGCACTACGGAGTAATTACTACGAAGTGCGGAGTACTCCGTACTTCGTAGAAGTGTTATTTTTTGGTACTCCGTATTACGAGTAGCTAGTACCGGTATTACATAGAAGTAAGATTTACGACTACGTACTGTGATACGATCTCAACTCCAACAAGTGACCAGGGTTCAGTCAGGTCATAATCCTGGTCCAGTGACTCTGTTCTACAAGTACGATACGTACAAGTACGACCGTACTGTTCATTTTGCATTATTCACGTACGTACCGTACGTACCGTACTCGTACCAATAGTAAACCATACGGTAAGATACTCGTAATTACCGGTACCGTACGTACGTACGTACTTGTACTTCCTCCGTTCTATACTATGTATCCGTACCTACGAACGTATTCTATGGATGGAATAAGTTGGATTTGAATATTATGCATCGTGCATCATCATATGTATGGTACATACAAGGGTGATCCCAGTGTACTTGCTGGTACGCCCTTCGTACCTTGCGCAGATTGCGCAGGACTAGTACGAGTACGAGTTCGTACCTACGGTACCGTAGCGAGGGGTGCGAGTAGTCGTACTCGTACCGGTACCGGAACAGGATCCAGACACCGCCAATGCCGAAAGAGGCCAGCGGTGCCGGTAGACAAGGCGCGCCACTTTCCACTACGTAGCACCCCCTCCACCCCTCCCCGCTCATCGTACCGGTACGTACCGTGAGATACGAATACAATACTTGACTGGTACGTACGGTACGTACTGTACGGTACTGTGTTGAGTATTACTCGTACTGAAAACAACAAGAATTAATTCCGCGCTTTATGGTATTACCAGTAATTACGAGTACGACCGTACATCATCGAATCGGATCCCATCGAATACCGGTACAGTAATCGACGAATACGGTACAAAACAAAACAATACAATACAAAACAATACAATACAAAACAACACAACAACACAACAACAAAACAAAACAACACAACAACACAACACCACAACACAACAACAACACAACACAAAAAACACAAACCCACCGAGCAAGCAGCATGACTTCGTCTCCCCCCAATATCACCAGCAGCAACACCAACGGCAACGACTGCGGGACGCCGTGGGTCGAACGGTACCGCCCCAGGACCCTCGGCGAGGTCTCCCACCAGACCGAGGTGGTTTCGACGCTCCAAAACGCGGTGAGGACGGGCCGCCTCCCCCACCTGCTGCTGTACGGCCCGCCGGGGAGCGGAAAGACCTCGGTGGCCCTCGCCTTGTGCAAGGAACTGTGGCACCCGACCCAGTGGCGCCGCCGCGTCCTGGAACTGAACGCCAGCGACGAGCGGGGGATCTCGGTGGTCCGGGAAAAGATCAAGCAGTTTGCGAGCCTGTCGGTGGGGAAGGGCGGGTGTCACGGCAACAACAGCAGCATTTACATGGACATGGACACAACAACAGCAACAACAACTTCCGAAACGAAACAGGAAGAAGAAAAGAAATACCCCAATCCACCCTTCAAGGTGATCATTCTAGACGAAGCCGACACCGTGACAAAAGATGCCCAGGCAGCTCTTCGACGAATCATTGTGAGTGTTTTGCGTGTGCGAATCAAATCGAAAGAATATTGGATCACACACCAGCCCATTGGACGAAATTCCCGGCCTTGGAAGCCGCAACCATTCTTGGTTTCGTTTCCCGATTTTCTAGGATGCACCGATCTCACTCCCGTGCCGTGCGCCAACACTGCCGGTTTCTGTTCTTGTTCTTGTTCTTGTTTCTGTGCTTGTTTTTGGCGGGTCGTGACGTGATGTGACGTGATGTGATGTGATGTGATCCGTTGAAATTGTCCGTTTGTTTTCACGCCGCGAACGAACCGAATCGAACCGAACCGAACCGAACCAAACGACAGGAAGCGCACTCGCGGATCACCCGTTTCATTCTCATTTGCAATTACGTAACCCGCATCATCGAACCCCTCGCATCCCGGTGCGCCAAGTTTCGGTTCCAGGCACTCCCCCCGTCTACCATGAAGGAACGGATCACGGCCATTGCCCACGCGGAGGGCAGCAAGCTGAACAACAACAACAGCAACAACAACAACAGCAAGATCGTCGTGACGGAACGCCAGATCGATGCGGTCCTGGCCGTCTCGGGGGGAGACATGAGACGGGCGGTCACGTCGCTGCAATCGGTGCAGGCGTTGCTGGTGGGGCAACAACGACAACAGCAAGCACAATTGCGGGGAGGAACAACAACAACAACAATGACTGCCGCTGCTGCTGCCGCTGCTAGTGCCGAGATCGACGAGGACACCATCTACGAACTGGCGGGTCTCCCACCGGATTCGGCCATCGAGGCTCTCTATCAATCCCTCTTGTCCCGCAGTTTTGACACGATGCACGAGGCCGTCAAAACCGTGATTGCAAACGGATACTCGGTCCAGGTGCTGTTGCAAAAATTCCTGGACAAGATCATCGACGGCGGTAACAACAACAACAACAACAACAACAATGGTAACAACAACGACGACGACAACGACGACGACCTCACCGAACTGGGCCGGGCCCGGCTGGCCATTCGGATCGCCGAGGCGGAGGACAAACTGAACGACGGAGCGGACGAATATCTACAGCTCATGACGGTCTGCGGCCTGGCACTCTCGTGTCTGCAACAACCACAACAACAACAATAGCAACAACAATAGCAATAATACGCGAATTAGGACAGTGTGGTATTGTGGTATTGTACCTACGATGCATGCAACAATCAGAACTTGTTCCTGCCTATATTCTACCGTACCGTAGCCGAGCGGTGGGATCGCAAACACACCGTTGCCTTTGCCACGGGACACGCACACACACACACACACACACACCGGCATCATTACTATTTAATCATTCGTGACGCGACGCGACGTGACGTGACGTACCAACTATCTACACGTATACCATATCTCGCAGCACGACGACACGGGCAACAAAACAAAACAAAACAAAACACAGTGTGGAACACCGGGGGATGGAGCCAACCGCAAGCAATACTAGCAGCTACCATGTGGTACGTGCTTACTGTGCGAGGAACGCACCCTCGAGGTTCCAACCGTCTGCCGTACACAAAACGATAGAATGTTGTTCGTTCCGCACGTACGGTACCGCACTGTATCTACTAATTGAATAATACGAAGTCCATAGTAGTAGCAGTAGTAGTCCTACTTGTAGATGCGTTGTACCATACCGTGTGTGCCGTACATGGCATTGCTTCGGATCGGATCGGACGGGATGGCTACTATTGTGAGAAGTAGTACTTTTCTTATTATTATTGTTTCGTATAGTGCCCGGTGTACGGTACGGTATTGCTATGGTTGCTATTACATCAACCGTCGAATCAATCGTTCCAATCGATACTGCTGTGCTTGCTGCTGCTGTAGTTGTGCGTATATCATAATAATAATAATAATAATATGGATCGGATTCAAAGCAAGCAACACACGCAACCATCAAATGCCGATTGTTGTTGCTTGTAGTATGTACCGTACGAAACCACAGCAAGGTACACGAAAGATGATAGTACAGTAAGATTCACAACAACACAACCCGATTCAGTTTCATCGATCCGCCATTATCGTACCCGAGTCACTTGTACCTGTACGCGTGCGCCGTGCAACAGCAACAACAGCAAAAAACAATATGATTGAGATGCCATTTCATTTCATTTCATTCGATCGAAACAAAAACAGGCCAAGAACACAACATAACGCGATACGGAGACCATCGGCGATGATACGATACGATACGATACGGTCGATTGATCGACCGACCGACCGACCGACCGAACGAGTAGCAAGTACATGAACGTGCTTCTTTGATTCGATTCGATTCGATTGGATTCGTCGTCACACACACACACGCACGCACACACACACTGAACGTACCTCCAAAAAGATGTATTCTCCCGGGACATCTTTGCGTGCCGTTTGAACACGTCGCATTTGTTGTCTGTTGTAGAATACCAACGATGTCCCATAAAACACACACACACACAAACACACGCACAAACACACACGCAGCGGAGAAAAAGAAACCAGTGAGCCGTATGATTATACGGAACGCAAGAACACAATGACTCAACAAAGACAAAGACAAAGACAAACACGAGGCCGCATCGCATCGCATTCCGCATCATCGGAAAGTATAATAATCACACTCATACGCGAGCAATATATACGCACCGCGGTCCAAACCCGACGGGCATCGGTCCCGGCTTGCCGTCGTCCAATCCATCGACGTACGCGAGGCTGGGTGGAATCAACAGCCGCCGGACTGCCCCCGAGGTCATGCCCCGGACGCCCTCGTCGACTCCCGCAATGGCCGTCCCGTCGCCAACGGTGAAAATAAAGGGGACACCGTCGTACGCTACCTGGCTGCTGTCCACGAAGTATCCGTTGGATTTGCGCAGCACCTGATATACACACAACAACAACAACAACAACAACAATAATGGTGGTTGAGTGAGTGAGTGAGTGAGTGTGCCGGTAGTAGTGCATGTGTGTGTGTGTGTGTGTGTGTAGTGTGTGTGTAGTTCGGTTGAGTTGTAGTTCGGTTGCGTTGTGTTGAGTTGTACAGAGAAAACAATGCAGGACAAACAATAATGGTTGGTTGGTCTTTTGTGAGAGACGAGCAGGAATGCATGCGTGCGTACAATGTACTCTACAACCGCAGCAACGGTGTATTCGGTCATGGTCGTGTCATCCCACACAAACTACTACTACTTCTACCACCACCACTGCCACTGCTACGACGACAGCAGCAGCAGCAACAAGCACGTTCTTCGCGATGAATGGATGGATGGATGGATGGATACCTTCCAAATTCACCAACACACACACACACACAAATCCTTGCGAATCGCATCATTCGTTGCATTGGATTGGATTGCATTGCATTGCATTGCATTTCATTTCATTGCATTGTGGCAATTTCATCGTTACGCACCCATTGTAGATTGACGCGGCTGCCGTCCTTGACGACACCACCGTCGTCGCCCTTTCCGGGTCTCAGGTCGGCAATGATCACGCCCGAGGGAAGCTTCTTGTAGGCTTCCCGGGGAACCGGTGCCAGTTCGTCCATGTCGGCCAGAGCGGCCGTCCCCTGCCGATACTCTTCGGAAAGCGACTATTATGTATTATGTAGTATTATTGTTATTTGTTTCGTTTTGTGATGTTTGTTGTTTGTTGTTTGATTCGTTGCATTTCATTTCATTTCATTTCATTGACGGAGCATCCAAAAGAAAATCGAACCAACGGACAATTAGGTACCACGTGAGTCGGGATCCCTCTCGGCGAAGCGAAGCGAAACCAAAGCAAACCAAAGCAAACCAAGCCGTACTACCATCCAACCAATCGAATCAATCAATCCATCGCCAACTCAACACAGCACGAATGCCATGGAATGTCACGAAACGAAACGCAGCGAAACGTACCTTCGGAGGAGCGGCGGCGGCAGCGGTGGCAAACCCCGGCAACGGCCCGGGCAATGCCGTAACAGTAACAGCCCCCGCAACGGTGCCAACCGCAACCGCACCCACGGCCCGGCGAAGAATTTCCCGGCGGGATTTCGATTCCGATTTCGATTCACGTCCCGAAACCGCCGATAACGACGACGACGACACGGAAGGCTGTGGGAGGGAAAAGGCATCGACGCCCGAGCCGGTGCACAACAACAACGACACGGCTGCTGCTGCTGCTAACACGCCGATGGTCAATGCTGCACGGGTGGTGTATCTGGTGTGGTCTCTCATGGTCGTAAGCTTTCTTGTGCTGTGCTGTCCTATAGTAATATTATTGTTCCACTATAGTACTACTCTCTCTCTCTCTCTCTCTCTCTCTACAGAATAGATATCTGGGGAATGTGATCGGAAACCAGGTAATCTTCACTTCACCCAGTACGGTACGTACCGTACAGATTGGTACTACTAGTACTAGTAGTACTAGTACTAACTAATACCGCATACTATCATGTATTTTGGTCGATCCTATCGGCTATCGGTAGGTAACGATGATGTTATGACGCATGACACGAACGACATCACCCCGCGCAGAAGGCAAGATTTCGTAATGTACCGTATAATCAGTACAAGTACGAAATCGTATTCTGAACGAGTAAATGTTCTTACCAGTAATCTTACTCGTATCAGCAGTATCTTCATCTGCACGAGACACGTACGTAAGATGATTATGACACGGTGGAGTCAATACAAAAAACAAAGAATCCTGTATCTGTTTTGGGGGGGGAGGGGAGATAAGAATCTCGTCAACATCCAATCAAAACTCCGTACGTCTACGTACGAGTAGTACCAGAACATCATAGGTGTTCTCCCACCCCCCCCTTCACCCTTCACCCAACCCAACCAAACCAAACTGAAAACCGAGAAAGTGAATCAAACAACAACAAAAACATTTTTTTTGATATTGACGACGACCATGAGAAACATACAAGTTCCGGTACCGTAAGCACAAGCACTGATCTCACAAGAAGATAATACTTCTACTTCATAATCGTAAGATTACAACGAAGTTCTTCCGATTACTCGTCGGGAAGGACTGTACGTACTATACCGGTACAACACACGAACACAACACAGTTCGAACCTTCTTAAAATCGATCGGCAACCCTAACCGAACCGAACCGAACCGAACCACTATTGCAACGATTCATTCCATTCGAATCGATTTGTACGCGCCAGAAACCGTCCAGCATTCAGTATTGAATACGAAGTACTACTTACAACCAATCAACTACTCGTAACCATCAGAGCCACTCTGAACTTACTGTCAACACACTAAACAGCCAGCTACGGTACGCACGGTAATACCTGAAAAGATGAGACACTCGTATCTACCATTTCTTCTGTCTAGGATACGGCCATTTTCGGTTCCGGTTCCACAATCCACTTCCAATGGGGCGAGTGTAAACCTTCGATGCGGATATTCCTCTTCGTCTCTGTCGATGTCGATGTCTCGATCTACATCTACATCTACATCCACATCTCGGTCAATGCCCATCACGCGGTTGTATTCGTCGTCGGATTATCTCGAACGACTATCCGCGCCTTCCTCCCCCCTCTCGTATTCGGTATCTTCACACACAGCAGCAGCCGCAGGAGCAGCAGCAGCAGGAACCACAACGACGGAACCAAAAGCAACCACATCGGCAGCGGCCTTTGATGGCAAGCACACGACGTTTCAATCCTACTCGTTGTCCTCGTCGTCAACAACAACAACAACAACGATACGGCGGGAACCGATGCGGCCGTTCCCGCTGACGCCCAAGAAAACCCTCGATCCGTCGCGGTGGGGCCACATCGTCCCTCCACCGTACGCCGCGTCCGGGATCCCCCCGAACCACGACGACACGATCCTGATATTCTCCGACGAGGGCACAAGCTGCCACATGCTGGACGACATGCGGCACGCCGCCAAGCTGGCCCGCAGGGTGCTGGACCACGCCTGCGCCCTGGCCAAGCCGGGGGTGACCACCGACGAAGTGGACGTCGCCGTCCACGAGGCCCTCCTGGAGGCGGGGGCCTACCCGTCCCCGCTGAACTACGTCGGCTTTCCCAAGTCGCTGTGCTCGAGCGTCAACGAGGTCATCTGCCACGGCATCCCCGACACGCGACCGCTCGAGTTCGGCGACATCGTCAGCTTCGACGTGAGCTGTTACGTCAACGGCGTCCACGGGGACAACTGCGCGACGATCGTCGTCGGGGACGAGCAACCGAACGACACCATCGGGACCGACTGGAGGGGCGTCCCGTACCTCGGCGACTTTTCGGAACGTTCCGACGACAATGCCGACGAGGCGATGCTCCGGTCCGCCCGCCGTCTGGTCCACGCCGCCCGGGAGTCGCTGTACGAAGCGATCGACCGGATCGGCCCCGGCGCCTGCCTCACGGACGTCGGGGCCGCCGTCCAGGACGTCGCCGATTCCTACGGGTACAGCACGGTCGAAAAATACCGGGGACACGGGATCGGGGCCGACTTTCACCGCCCGCCCTTCGTCAAGCACTACCGAAACTACGACCGGCTGGAGCTGGTGCCCGGGATGGTCTTTACGATCGAACCGATGCTGGTGGAGGGTTCCGGGGATTGCTTCGAGTGGGACGACCGGTGGACGGTCGTGACGACCGACGGGGGGATGGCCGCGCAGTTCGAGCACACGGTGCTCATCACGGACGACGGGGTGGAAATCCTGACGGTTCCGGAGTAATGAATGAGTTGTGAATGAATGAGTTGAATGAGTAAATAATAATAATGATGACGATGACAATGGTGATGACGATGACGATGATGAGTATCTTACTTCGTACGGTACAACACAACGATCACAGTGAATGGAGGAAGGAACACGAACGAGCGCGAGCATGAATGGAACGGAGCGGATTGGTTTCGGATCCCTGTCTCTCTCTCTCTCTCTCCCCTGGTGGTGGTGGTGGTGATGGTTGGCGCAACAAAACACCGAACGGCAGGTGGGCAGGCGTGATGCGATATGATGCGATGTACCGTATTCCTAAAACAACTACTGTATAGCCAGACCAGAGCCATGCAACGCAAACTCATTGATTGATTCATTCATTTATTCATTCACTTAGTGCTTTTTTTGTGGTTTGATGATTTCCGTTGCTGCTAGTAGATGATAACAACAATCGATCCACATCACATTTCGAACGTACGGTTACGCTACCGTACCGTACGACAACAAGCCCCTTTCAAAGTCGATGATTTCATTATTATCTAGTTAGTTTGTCAGTTAGTTATTGTTCCGTAGTACCTTGTTACGCATGGATGGAAAGTCGATGATTGTAGCATTCCAGAACTTGTTTCATCAAGACCCAGCAGAGACTGCGTACTTTTTTAGGACCCCGTTGCGTTCGACAGCAAGCTACGTAGGTAGGTAGGTAGGTAGGACCATACCATTGGTTGCTTGGCTCTGCTTTGCTCGCAATCGATCGATCGGGACAACAATAATAGATGAATAAATAAAAAATAACTATATATCTACCGTACTATCTCTATCATAGGCTCCGGACGGCAAGCGACAGCAGCCTGTGTGATGATGTGATATTCTTTTATGAGCAACCGGTCAACAAGGCAATTAGCTAGTAGTACTTGTTGTACCAGGTTTGCTAATGATGAAACGTACAGAATAAGCAATAATAATAATAATAATAATAAACAGACTATTGAATAATATGTTCAATGTTGTGTAAACATTTCAAACGGAGAAACGACTCGTTGCAAAAAAGCAATTGTAGCAGGAACCAGCATCATGAGCAGTGAGCATTATGTTGTATCACAAAACAATCACGAAGCAACGAGGGAAAATGCAACAGCAGCAGTAGCTGCAGTAGCCCCACCACCACCAGCATCAAACAATTGACAAGGAGTAGTAGGCCTGACGAAGCGGTGAAGCCAACAACAAAATAAGGCAGCAATCATAAAGCAAGAAGAAGCAGCAAGCATGCGAGAAGAAGTCGTGCTCCAGAGATGACGGCATTAAAAACTAGCAAGTCGCCACCCAACAAGGAACTGCTAAACGAACAGGACAAGCAGCTACTACTAGTACCACCAGCATTCATAGCTGTTGTATTCAATAAAAGTAGTTGATGCTAGTAGTAGTGGCCAATTTAGTATTTATTTTTCTTATAGTACTACTGTATCACTCCTTTTTGTTACCCGTACTACTATGCCAGCAGCTGGTGACCAAGGATATCATGGCAAAGCAATCAAGCAAGCAAAGGAAAAGAACTACAACAAGGCGAGTCATGCGTTTTGACTTTGGTAGATTGTTATCCATAGATGATATTAAGTCTGTATCTGAAGAGCGCACTGAAGAACAACAACAAGAACATTCAAAATTGGAACAAAAATGAAAAATCACTCTCGGAAACTACAGTGCGGTACGTAGTTCTTGACGTAAGCTACGTAATCGAGTACAAGTACTAGTATCGTACTCATACCGGTACCCGAATTGATGATGACTCATTTTTTGTTGCTCCAATTTTGAGAGTTCTTCAGTGTTCTTCAGAGACAAACATAGTAGGGTAGTAAGGCAGGATATCTATTGTCTTTTAATTCCTGCTGGTACCGGTACAACCGGACTAGTAGTAGTCCTAGAAGCTTTTGGCACCGCGCCTTCTTGGAGTACGCTAGTAGTAGGAATGTTGGCGCCTTTTAGGCAGGAAGCAAGAACCAAAATGTTTGAGATGCACAAGAAAGTAGGGCGGAAAACCCCGGTTAGATGGTGAAGAAGATCCCCTTCTAGTAGGTACATGTACGTGTATTATGCGTTACATTCGGTGAGGCTTGTGTTTATCTGCTGTTACGTGTACCGTAGTGCCTGGAGGATCGTCCAGTTCTGATAGGTGTATGCAGCAAGAGTGTCAGTGAATAGTAGTGAGGAAAAGCAAGTGAAGAAGGGCTCGGATATCTAGTATGAGAAATCTGCTGATAAATCCTGTTCGCCTGAGTTCAGTTGTCTAGGGATGTATTCGGGAAGGCCGGGAGAACGTGGGTTGCGAGAAGACTTTCACAACAAGTGGTCTTCACACCTGCTAGGTACCGTGCTGCCGTGAGCTATTTTGTCTCCTTTGGGTGTGGCTAGTAGTATCTACTAGGCATGTGCCATGATCAAATCATCCTTCCTTGACCCGTCTGAAACCACAAATAGGCAGTTGTGAGTATCATATTCGAATGTAAGAGTAGCAGACGGTACTTTGAGGGTAATTTTTGAAGTAGGAGTGACAGTGCTCACTTTGGTGGGGACTTCGTGATCGTTCCTAGATCCGTGTGGGGGTTGGGCGGTGGGAAGATACACAGAGAGCTGTGGACTCTGAGGAACTCCCAGTTCTCCACGCGCGATAAGGGCCGTGGCTGGCCTTTTTGGCCGACAACGAGTTCACTATCTAATTACGCCGACGACGGGGGCGGGGGACCTCGCGAGGCCAGCATTGCCTGCCACAAGAAATTCCTGCGGGACATGCCTACCGTATTTTATCCGGGAGCTATCCCAATGCCAATCCACCGCGGGCAGTTCTGATCGAGTGAGTGTTTGTTGTAGTTTGTGGCTTACAGTTTCAATCGGTGGGGTGTTCATTGGTTAGATTGCAAATCGTTAACGGTTTTGCTCTTTCTGCTTTTGTTGCTGCGATTTGATTTGATTTGATTTGATCTGATTTGGTTTCCTTGTTCCTTCCTCTGCGGCAAAACGGAACTCTTGTTCGATGCTAATTCATTCTTTCGTTGAAAAATACTCACACAAACACAAACACAGGGTCATCAACTGGGACGGTTACTCCCGGTCCCTTCAGCAGCACATATATTACAATTGCCGGACCTACCCAGAGGACGTCTACCGGTATGGACCCGATGAGTAATTTGCCCTGAACACCTATTCTAACCGGCACTGCTGTTAACGGATCCGCCACGACTCCCGACGACATTGTCAGCTGGCCCGAGCTCAGCGTTGTTGCTAGTCGATGTTGCTAGTGGGCAATTGCTGTTGTTGCTAGTTGCTGTGGCTACTCTCTGTTACTAGTCGCTGTGGCAAATTGATCGCTGTTGCTACTACTCCAGTTGCTAATCGCTGTTGTTGCTTGTATCTATTTAAAAAAGACAGCAACAGCAAGCCTGCGGAACAAGCTTCCTAAAATCGATCCAGCTTATCAGTTCATATCTACAAGTCCCCCTCACTCAATCGAAGCCACTGGACTTACAGCTTGAATAGGATTCCCCCTGCACCTTTCCTATCGAAACGCCCCGTAGCTGTTGTATCAGAGAAACTCCTTGCTTTTAGACCCCAAGCCCTGGAGTTGGAACCTGCTGGAGCTGTGATAGTAAGTTGCAACAGGAGCCGATCATCAGCACGATCATCCACCGTACAATTGACGCGACGAAACAGTAATTAGATCACCACTGCAATCATTCTAATGCCAAACAATATAGTACTACTAGTGACCACTCCAGCGGATAGATATCCCCAACAATCAGTGAACCAATCCAACTAATTGTACAGTATTCAATCAACAAGATGACAAGAACACAATCAACACTAGGCTTCCTGGCGTTCCTCCTTTTCACATCGGCGGCGCTCTTGCTCATAGCAGAAACGAAACGAAACGACTCCATTATTTCTAAATATGAGGTGAAACAAAGCGAACCGAACCGAACCGAACCGAACCGATTCGTGCATCCATCCATGCATCCATCCACCAAACACACAAAGAACAACTCCTAAATCCGTATCAATCCGTATCAATCCGTATCAATCCCTCCAGGCACCACCCCGGTTGCTGTTGTACTTCAGACCGGGAATCGGCCGGGTCCCCCGGATCGTCGGTTCCGGGGTCGTCACCACGTAGCGACTGGTCGGAGCCTCCGATGCCGAGGGAGACGCCGACGTAGCGGTCGTCCGGTGGCAGTAGCGCTGTCCGCTCCGCACACAGGCATCCATGCAGTCGTTCTTGTTGTTGTTGTTGCTGTTGTTGTTGCTGTTGTTGTTGTTGTTTTTGTTGTTGTTTTTGCTGTTGTTGTTCGTGGTTGTGGTTGTGGACGACGACGACGATGGCGACGACAACTGTAACTGGCAGTTGCGTGCGCAGTCCGTCTGGCAATCCTTGCTGCTGCTCCCGAGATCGTAGTTGTAGTTGCTTGTTTTGGTGGCCGCAACGTCGTTCTCTGTTTCGTTCGGTACCGCCGATTGGAATGGAACGGTGGCGACGGCTGCTGCCGCGGTCGGCGTTTGCGCGACTACTAGTCCTAGCAGTAGAAAGGACATCCCAGCCCCACCCGTTAGGAGGATCCGTCGCCGGGAATGATTCGTGCCACCACCACCAGCAACAGCAGCACAGCAACAGCAACATCGATGGATGGTTCCGTCTCGTATTCGTATTCGTATTCGTATTCATGTTCATGTTCCGAACCTCCCTCCCGGATGGAGGGGTCGGCAGGGATTGTTGCGATCAGTTGTGCCGGACAACGGTTCGAGTACTCGTGTCTTTTGTCGGAACGCCTCGTCGGAGATTCGGATACAGCGGTAGTAGTAGCAGCATCCCTGCTGCTAGTAGATCGCAGCGAAAACGCCGCCGATGGGGATACCGACAACAACAACAACAACAACAACAGCATCAAGGACACCCTCAACAAAGCTTTTCGCAGAGTTGGCGACAACGGCGACGGCGACGGCGATTGCAGCATCGTTTTGCTTCGTTTCGTTTCGTTTCGTTTCGTTTGCCTCTGTTTGGAGAGGGACTGAATCGGCAAGGGACGATATTGAGTATGGTGTTCGGTTTTTGTTTAGTTTGAGATCTTCACATCTACCTGTTGGTATGTACTCGTAATTACGAGTACCGGTACTTCTTGTATCTCTGGATCAAGCTCTTCCTATACGGTATGTAATCACCCCTCCTCCGATTTGGTTGGCACGTGTCAACCCCTCTCTAAAGAAAAATTCGAGGCGCGCGCCGAGAATTTGTCTTTAGATAGGGGTTGACTCGTGCCAACCAAACGACTCCGAGTAGTATCTGGGGGGGGAGGAGTTTTCTTTAGGGTGTTTCTTTTCCGAGGGCGACTCGCCCTCGGAAAAGAAACACCCTAAAGAAAACTCCTCCCCCCCCAGATACTACGAGGAGGAGAGCAAGGAGGAGGGGTGATTAGGTATGTAATACCATGGTCGTAAGGGAGAGCACAAAGGGAATGAGGAGGGGGGAGGAGCTTCTTCTTGCTAGCGAGCGTCGGTTGCTCTTTGTTGCCGCTGTTGGGGGTGGGGGGGGGGGGGGGGGCTTCTTCTTGCTACTAGCTAGCATTGTTGCTGCAATTTTGCGGGGGGACAAAAATAAACCTGCTCTCCCCGCAGTACACCGTGTTGTATGTGTGAAAAATTACTTTAGTATGGGTTTTCCATACTAAAGTAATTTTTTCGACTCCGTGTTGACCAATCAAAAAGTAATTTCAGCCATTTTTCACACACAACTCCGTGTGTTAAGCAAGTAAGTATTGCTCAACACACGGAGTTGTGTGTGAAAATCATCAAAAATTACTTTAGTAATTTTTGACACATACAACACGGTGGACTGCGGGCAAGGGGGATCCACCACTTGCTGCTCAACACGAGTACAAAGAGGGCACTAACTCACGGGATTAAGCAGCAGCACTACAGGTACCGGTACAAGATTGATTGATTCCTTGACACGACTTGTGTAGAATCTAGTAGAATTCCTACTACTAGTAGTACCGGTACACCCTGGATTTAATAACCTTTTTGGCGGTTTTTCCCCGTAGGATCTAGTAGAATCCTTACTACATCCATATATATTCAGCTGTTCTTACCAGTCAAAAGTATTTTTAAGCGTTTTACCCTAAGTAACTTTTCCGGGTGTTGAGCAATACATATGGTAAAGAGGGAGCTAACCCGGGATTAGCAACAGCAGCAGCAGCCGCAGGGGATTTCGCTTATTTGATTCCCTGAGACTTGTGTAGAATCAAGTACAATCCCTACTACAACCTTGATTTCTTGCTGTTTTTTTCCCGTTGTAATTCATTTTTTCAAAATCAACCACTTTGCAAACGCAATTTGCAAAAGCAACCCCCCCACCCCACCCTCCCCCGACCATGGGAATACACCCTTTTCGCTGTCTCCTATCCTATTACAACAACAAGCAACCCATTCTATCACACTGTAAGTCATTGCTGGTCCTTTGTTTGTCGGAACAAGGTGAGTCGTCGTCGTCGTCGTTGTCGTCAACAGTCATTTGTTTATTCCTATCTCACGATGACTCTTTTTTTGCTTTTGACCATGGGAATAGCCCCTTCAGCAGCCATGGTTCGGACTGTTTCACCCTGAAAGGGCAAGGCTGCTCCAGCTCCTCGGACTTGGTCAAATGCTCAAGATCTTTGGTCTCGGACTCGGTCTTCTACCGATGCAACAACAACAACAATCCAACGTCGGTCTGTAGCAGGACGCAACAACAACAACCGAACGTTGGTCTGTAACAGGACACACGGATTTAATTTGTGTTACATAAGAGTACAGGGCTATCACCTCTGCTTAAAAATATGACTTGATCAAGAGAGATAGCACTCCACGATCGTCTCGCCCCTGCTGCTCCAATCTAGTAGGGGAATGGTGTATTCACAGCGTCCGAACTACGTGATGTTGCTGCTACTCTCGCCCCGGCATCCGGACTACAAGCACTGCTGTACTGCTCCGATCTAGGGGACTAGTGTACAATCCACGGCGTCCATCAGTCTAGGGGACTGGTGTATCCATGGCATCCAAACGAATACCGGTACAAGCGCTGCTTGGTTTACTAGGGGACTGGTGTATTTCTTGCTCCGGCATCCGAACTACAAGCGGCGTCTTTTGGCCCCAATAGCCTCAATATTCATCATGACTTGCTCTCTAGCAAGAAATAGGTCTACAGACTAATTCTAGCTCTTTTTTGGAATATACCCTGGTCCCTAGTCTGTTGTGTATTAGTCTGTTCTGGGAGTATCAAAACTAGTGCTACCGTACGGTAGGTGAATAGTGCTCAGAATACGACAGAAATAGTACTACAGAGGAGTACTGGTAACACTACTACTAGAAATCCCGTACCAATACTACGGAGTTTTTTAGAAACTACTAGCTGCCTACTATTAAATCACGTATCCGGCACCTATTTTGCTATTGACTTAAGTATTGTACCATTGTCAGAGCAGAAAACACTACTAGTATTCATGTAGGAATTCTACGGCATATTTTGGAAATTACTTTAGTATCATGCCATTGTCAGAGCAGAAAACAGTACTAGAAATCGTGTAGCAATTCTACGGCATATTTTCGAAATTACTAAAGTATCATGCCATTGTCGAGGCAGAAAATACTACTAGAAATCGTGTAGCAATTCTACGGCATATTTTCGAAATTACCAAAGTAACACCCCCTCCTCGCACCTTTTTCCCGCCGGTTGAGTCTGTTTTAAACCCGTGAGTCTTTAATTTTTTCCTTACTTAGGCACCAATCGGATCAAGTGCACGTGCTCTCCCGTGCGAGCCATGGTATTACAAAAGTACGATACGGTAATCTTACTCAATACAGTACTCGTAGTAGTGAGTACAGTACTCGTACGGTACTATACTACGTACTTTCATAGTGAAACTTTCAAATGGAGTAGCACCTGCTGTTCCATGCAGCCTTGTTGCTGGGTCCAACTTGGGGAGTTCAGGAAGCCCATTGGAAGCCTGAGGAGTTGGAATTTTCCAAAGGCTGTAACCAGAACACAGAGCCATGCGGAGGCTTCATCCAGTTTGAAGGTGTGGAATTGCATGCTCACATCAATAAGGGTGACACAGCATTTGAAGCCTCCTCCTCTTCGATAAAAGATGATATCTTGGAGGATCTTTGGAAGGGGGTAGTGGAGTTTCTTGGCTACTTTGTTGAGCTCTCGGAAGTCACTAATGAGCCGGCAGGAGCTGTCTATTTTGGGTACTACAAAGGCTGGCATTCCTCATTCAGTGGCATAGCATTGCTTGCTCAAGGATTCCAAGTTTCACTTGTCGGTCAATTTCCTTCTTGACAGCTTCTTGTTGATGAAGTAGGATTGGGTATGGCTGTTTGATATGATATGGCTTTTCATCTTGCTGGAGATCAATGTGGAACTCTTGATAAGGGAAAATGTTCCAATTCCTTGCCATTGAGGCCTTGAAAGAGTTCTTCATGGTTGGTAAGAATCTTGAGGAGGAGGCAGGATTTTTCATGGTTGGAGAGGTGCTGTTCCTGCTCTGATACTAACTTGTTGAGGTCTGTCTTCTCATATTTGGTTGATCCACCCGCATACTAGGCGTGTTGGGCTGATTCATTGGTGTAACTGTCAGCAATGGAATGAGGCTCTTCTGACATAAGCTTGTGAAGCATCATTTTGTCAAGGAAGTAGTAGTTTCATTCATGGGTGAAATTGCATGGTCTTGTCAAACCATTCAATGGTGCAGGCTTCTAAATCCATCTTCATTTCAAGATCTCCCAGCATAGTCAGGCAATCAATGAGGAGATGGTAGTTGATGGTCTGAGTGACAACAAAACACTTGATTTGCATCACCTTCAAGGAATAGGAGAGCTCTGGAAACATGATATTGTCCAAGATTACATAATGGTTACAAGTTCATTGGTGGTCTGCATTTAGACCGGTTGATCAAGGGAGTGCTTTGTAGCTGTCGGGGGAATCAATGATTCAACAATGACGAGGTTGTCAGTGGATCCAGAATCAAAGAAGAGGGTTTTTAGATAGTATTTTCCAGGGATTTTGTTGATGGAGTTGCAAACACTGACTGTTGTTAGAGCAAGATCAGTGTCGCTGGTGTTGCTGTTGGAGGCAACAATGCTATTCTTGTTGAGGGAATTCAGGGGTTTCAAAGTTGCTTCAGGAAATCTTTGCAGATCCAAGTTGTATTATTCAGGATCCATTGCGATGTCGACATGGGAGAGGTCTACCCAAGGTTCTGGAGTGGTTTCTTCTGGAGATTCTTTGATGAAGACACACATGATGTGTTGCTCGGGTTCATGTGAGTATCCATAGGAGGTTGTCAAATTGCTTGACTGACTGCTATTGTAATTCTGGTCATTCATATGAGAATCATTATTGTTGCTGTTACCTCTGTCATTTTGATTAGGTTGATTGGGATTGTTGGCGTTGAGGAAGCATTGGTCCCATGTGTGGTTTTTGCCAGGATGAATTGGACAAGGTGAGGAGTCCAATATTCTTCTGGAATGGTTGTTGTTTTGGTTGTCAATGTTATTGTTGTTGTTGCTGCTGTTGTTGTTGTTCAAACCTTGTTGGTTGTTGTGGTTGTTTCTGCTGCAGCGATTACTGTTGTTGTTGCAATTGTTTTGAGTGTTTCCATTGTGGCGGTTGTTGTTGTTGTTGCTGCTGCTGCTGCTGCGATTGCTGCTGCTGCTGTTGCTGTTGCTGTTGCTGTTGCTGTTATTGTTATTGTTATTGTTATTGTTATTGTTGCTGTTGCTGTTGCTGTTGCTGTTGCTGTTTTTGTTGTTGTTGTTGCTGCTGCTGTTGTTGTTGTTCCTATTTTGGGAGGAATTATCTTGATAATTATTTTGCTTACTCTTTTTGTTTACCTTATTTTGGTATCTCTCCATCCTAGTGACAATTTGTGTGAGGGTGTCTTCATAGGGGGAGTGATGTTCTTCATAGGAGTCCTTCCATTTGTTTGGCATGGATTTGAAGATAGGACTTTTGAGGTCTTCATCATTGATGGACAGGTACTCTGCCAGGTGTCTGGGCAGTAGTCAAAGGATAAAATGGTTGTGGAAGGTAACCATCATGGAGACAAACTGATGTACAGTCATGTTGGTGGTCTTCTTGATGCCGTTAAGGAATCTCTTGTGGCATCAATATGCATCTACATTGTTGTTGAACTTGTGATTAATGAAGGCATCAATTGTGATGGCAAAGTTTGGCACAGTTTGATTGTTCTGGACTGTTACATACTCATTCCACCAGTTCCAATCGGCATAGTCTCTGAGGAGGTCAGAGATCTTCTCATATAGCTTGGGTCCTTGTGTTAAGGAGAGTGTCTTCTTTGCATGAGAAAATTCATTGATGGTGAAAAGCACTTGGAAAAGTGATGCTCCTGCAGTAATGAGTGGTACCTTGTGTGTGTATATCTAATTTAACCTTCTGGCAAACTAAACTTGGGGCTTCAAGTAGCCTCTTAAAGCTATGCTGTGTATAGCCGTACTATAGTGGGCACACAAAGGCCCTAGTGAATCCGTTTGTGTAAAACTTTAGCGAGAGGAGTGGAACATAAGAGAAGCCCCTGTGAGACAGGGAAATCTCTAGGGAACTTTGCAACAATCAACTGTTATGTGGGCTGAAACACTGGGAAATATGGGTCTGAGCGGGGGAAACTGGGGATATAGGGGACGGTGCAGAAGAAACACGGGTTCTGGGTAAAGTTGGCTTGAAAATGCTCTGTGTGACGGCGGTGCCTGCTAGCAGAGCAAGGGGTAGGGGTAAATTCGGTTCTGGTTGTGCTGTAGGGTAGAGTTGTGTTGTCGTTGCCTGATTTGGGCAATGGTGGTGTCAGAAGCAGTAAAACAGCAGTAGATGCCGTGGGTATCTTGTTGTCCCAGGCTAGTAGCTTTTGCAGCACTTTGCCAGATGGCAGCTGCTTTGTTGTTGATGAAGCTTTCTTGTTATTCGGGGGTGCAGGATTCAATGAAATCCTTAGGGTCTTGGGGAAATGAGAAGTCATTGGAATATAGCACTTTGGGACAGAGGGCTAGGAGGGCGGAAACATGTTGAATCAGGCAATCACGGCGTAAAACCAATTTTGCAGAAGTACCATGTGCATCATGATTGCGGGTGTGCCATAAGTTGAGGGATGCACATAGACACATTTCTACCAGTAGACCACTACATCTGAGATGGTCCAATTTACTAGTGGGTTAAGATGAGGTGGTCCAGATGAGGACAAGGGGTCCCATAAACACACAATGGAGGTTTGGATGGAAATCATGTGTTGTAGGGAGGAATCATAGTTGACGATAGACATGACATGACCTGTGTCAAGGTACTTGGTCAGGCAAGAGCATAGGCAGTCAATCTGGTGGGTGTCACCAAAGAACACTTTTGGGAGCTGTTCATGAAGGGATTGGATGAAAGCCTGCTTCCATGCACGACTTGTGGGATGGGGGCACTGGAGCATATGGTGAAAGTCTTCAGGGGAGTTGCAAAGGGGACAATTGACATTGGTTTGGTAGTTCCATTTCACCAATGTGGCATTGGTAGGGAGAATCCTATTACAGAGCTTAACAAGGGTAGTAGGACTGTCGCCAATCTGGCGAATAGTGAGGGTCAATGCTTTCCAGTTGACCTGTTGGTGGACGTGGGGAGGCCACTGAAACCAATTTGTGAGATATGTGAAATAATTGGGAGTAGCAAAAGCATCGTGAAGGCGTTTCCTGTATGCCGCCATGGTAATTGCTTTGCCTGCTATGAACAGGACAGCGGGATTAGCAGGAAGAGTAGAGACCGTGTAGTCAGGGGTATGGTGTTGTTGGCATGTGTCAGCTAGTTGATCCACAAACACATTGAGCTTGGCTTCCCAATTGAGCTGCGCATTGCAATTGTCATCCTCCTGGTATTAGCCTTTAACATACTTGTACTGAATGCTAAGGGCTGTGGTCCAGGTGGTTTGGAAAATTTGCCGAGTAAGTTCAAATTGAGGCCCCATACCTCTCGTACTGGTGGTGGGTGGCACCGCACCGGCTGACTCCCATGTTGTCGCAATACAAAATTAGGGACCAGAGTTGGATGTGGTAGTATTCCTGGTGATAAGCCACATAGAGGGTTGCAGCAAGTTGGCCTGCTGCTTCAGCGCGGAGAGAGCATGGTGTTCTGGGGCATGTGGAGCACCCATGGACCAGCAGTTTGGTATCAGGGGAGAGGAGAACCTATCTAGTACTAGTCTTGTTGCACAAGAAAGGTAACGCTGTTGTTGGGCTCTTCCATATCCAAAACAAGCGACCAAGGAGGAACCGATATTGCGGAGGGCATTTAATGCCGGTAGCGCGGGTAGTCCAGATTTGGTCCTTCTTGCCATTTTTTCACATGTTCATACCAGAAGGTCGCAACGGTGAAAGTGCGTAGGAGGGTACCATCCCAATCCTGTATTCTGGGGAGGCAGTAGTAAGCCCATTGCTTGATTCTGGTTTTGTGCTGGGCAAAGTACAGTGCAAGATCTTGAGAGAGCTTGGCTTCTTGAGGAAGATGGGGCAACAAAAACACTCATCCTGGTGTCCCTGGTGGATAGTAGTAGTACTAGTAGTACTAGTAGTAGTACTACTAGTACTACTAGTAGTGGCTGCTGGAGCTGTACCACCGAGCAATTTGGGTGACGACGTTGCTCAGGGGAGAGGAATGGTAATCAAGCCAGATCCCTTCTTTCTGTAGGTGCCCTACTACTAGGAGCGGCTCTTTGAACAAGCGCCATACTAGATTGCGGGAGTCGGTTATGAAGGGTAAGGACGGACTGGCAGATTGCTTCTTGTCGATTGGTAGTATTAGTCAGGAATACCGTGACATACTACGGTACAGATGGACGGACGGTCCTTCGTACTGTGATCTCACTTGAATCTCGGAAGGATCCGAAGCGGTTAACTGCCGTAGCACGACTGAAAATCTAGATATCCCAAACAAAACAAAATGGTCACGACAAACCTGTATTTGCGTGCATCGAAACCTGGTCGGTCGTATTCTTTCGTTACATTTAACGCCCATCAGTGACCCACGACACCAAACTGTGTCTTCTAAAGCAAAATCCGATTCTGCATATCCGATACTACTCGGTTTTCAACGGTAAGTTAGCATCCAAAAATGAACACAACACCACCACTGCAGAGGCGACTCCTATCGGTGATTGTGTGTCACTCAATCCCAATAACAAACCGGGCCCTCCATGGCGCATTATGCACATATCATGGAACCACCCATAGTCATTCGCAAGACAGAAGTGTCGAGGATATAATAATTAATCTTTGGAGAAGGATACAATAATTTTTGGAGCACCAAGCAGAAAGAGATCGAAATAAAAATTTTAGGGACGAAGGAGAAGGGAGGCTTGTTTCGTGTAGTTAGTTCTGTTCCGACCCCGAAGAAACAAACAAACAAACAAACAAACAAGCAAACGAGCAAACGAGCAAACATGCAAGCATGCATCGCGATGATGAAACAAGCAACAATGACTATTCGAGGAATTCTGGAATGACGTCGGGGTACAACGAGTACTACGATGTGGATCGGAACGACGACGACGACGACGATGATGGCGACGATTACGATGCCCGATACGATGCTAGCGCCGATCTCGAAGCAGGTCATTACAATTACAGCAATCACGGTGGGCACAACAACGACCATTCCTACACGTCGTATCCACACCGGGACGACGAAAGGAAGCGTTTGTCGAGGTCACGGTCACGGTCGAGGTCGAATCGGGGAAACCCATCCAGACGAGACAAACACAACAAGAAGAAAACGAGAACGAACGAGAATTTCGCTGGAATCACCGTTGATGACAACCAAAGACGAATGGGAAGCCGATCGAAGTCTCGGACGAGGCGTGGCAACGGGAGAACCGCGTTCGACGGTGAACAATCCATCACCGTGAGCGAGCTGCAACTCAACAGGAGCGTGGATAGTATCGGGAATCCGATGGATGGATCGCGCGACAGCGACAGCGTTGTTCCTCGAAGGAAAGAGAGAAGACGGAAGAGTCGAGCGAAGCAATCGATGTCGGGTGCGCACGACAGCATCTCCTCAAACGATTACTCGTACCAACGGAGCAGATTGGATACTAGAAGTACGTTCTCGGGCCATGATAGCATTAGCTCAAAGAATTCCGGAAGTACGTATGGTAGTCATCATCGGCGGAAAAAAGGTGTCTCGGTCTCTTTCAATGATTCTGGTGATGACACTAGTAGTTACCAACGAAGCAGATTTGAAACTCTCTCGGGCCATGATAGTGACACTATCTCCCTGAACGATTCCGGTGATACTCGATACACGCACCAACGGAGTAGAGTTGATCCCAGGAGCAAACGCCCAGGCAGGTTCTCGGGCCACGACAGTGACACTATCTCTCTGAACGATTCTGGCAACACCAGATACACGTACCAACGAAGCAGAAGCAAACGATCAGGCAGGCTCTCGGGCCACGATAGCATTAGCTCAAAGAGTTCCGGAGGCACGTGCAGCAATCATCGGCGGAGAAGAGATGTACCGAGACAATCCTTCGGAGAAATACAGAGGAGCCGATCCCGCACACGTCCATCGTCACGACGAATCCCGATATATTACGGAACGAACACCATCCGAACAACTTTCACGATTGGCAAGGGGGAGATCCCCCCACCAACAACACCGCATTGATCATTGCTGGGAGCAACCACTAGAACGCCAACGATGCCGATCGAATGGTGCCGGCCGAGTGTATCGCAGATCCAATTCCGCGGGTCCGCTCTTGCGAAAGGGACGATCCTGTTCTGTGGATCGTTCGTTGGCAAACTGTAACAGCCACTGCGACGACGCGTTCCCGGAGCCTTGCGGACACGACACAATAGCGAGCCGTCAAGCCAATGAAACGATCCAATTCCGCGGGACCGCTCTTGCGACGTGGCCACTCCTGTGCCGTGGGTCGTTCGTTGGAAAACAGCCACTGTGATGACGATGCGTTTCTGGCGCCCCATCGACACGATACAATAGCGAGCCGGCAACCACCACCAACAATGAAACGATCCAGATCCCTCGAATTGAGGAGAAACAACTATTATGACAGATACATGATGCAACAAGGGACGATGAGGAGAGGTTGTCGACCGTCATTCGAAACGTCACGATCGGGTAATGGTTTCACCCGACCTTCGATCGAACGAAGACCGAGCCATGGCTCTAGACCTTCGATCGAACGGAGACCGAGTCATGGCTCTAGGCCTTCGATGGATAGGAGACCGAGTCATACCTCTACTAGACCGCCATTCGAAACGTCAACATCTAGACCTTCCATGGATAGGAGACCGAGTCGTGCTTCTGCTGTTCGACCCTCGATGGAAAAGTCAAGATCAAAGTCCGCAACGAGGTCGGGTGGTCACGGAACGAGAGAGTTTTACTACGACGAGCAGGGGAGGAGGTTCGTCCGCGTGAAAGAACCGAAACGAAATGGTGGCGAAAAACTGTCGTCGCGAACGTTAGCGTTCATCTGGATCATCGTGGCGGCCGAACTGGGCTTCGATCTGGCGACGACCATCATTGCGTTCCTGTCGTTTGTACGGGAGGGTGATTGCTGCGGGGAATCCATCGAATTGGTGCAGGGAAACTATTCCGCTCGGAATAACGATTCCGTTCTTTGTCTTGGTGATGATCGAGCTTCTCACGCTGATTCGAATCATCATTCTGACCCTCTGGCCGGGTATTGCTTCTTCTTCGGACGACGACAATGCCGGTGCCGGTGCCGACAACGATGGCGGCGATGACGAAGTCAATCCGACTAGTGTGTTCGGACGCTTTTGCTGTTATTGTCTCAAGATGAACGCCAAGGCATTGATGGCCACGTTGAACTGTTTGTTTCTGTTGAACCCGATCTTTGGATGCATGATTGCGTGGATGCTCATGTATCAATCCGACAAGAAGGAAGCCTTCACCGTACTCGGTTTCGAGGGGGCGTCCCTGGTGTTGCATTTTGCATCGGTGTGTCTCGAGGGATCCTTTCGGACGTCCAAAGAGATTATGTTGCACCTGACCCCGATCATTCCGTTCCTGGTGTCCATCGGCATGGTCGGGTACTACATCAAGCAGGGGGGCGTGTGCTATCTTCCGCAAGAAAAACTGTTTCGGTTTTACGGGTGCGAGATTTGCTATGTCGACGGGGTACCGGAGCCCTGTCGGAAGGGATTCACGGACCTGTGGGGCAGCGATGGACTCCCGAGCTCCCTCCAGGACATTGGAAGCATCATCACGAAACGAACGGATCAGAGCACGTATTGCTCCGCGAATGTCAGCTTTTGTTTCTTCAATTACACGACAGGTAAGAAGAAAACCGCTGTGTGCTCGGCATTCTTGTCCACGGTATTATGCCGATGCCGACGCCGACGCCGATGCCGACGCACCAATTCAGCCAGCACAGACGAACAACACATTACAGTATGAAACAATGCATTGCTTATTTGTTTTTGTCTAAGCTTGTTTATTTACTTACTCACTTGCCGCGATTTTGTTTTACATTCAACATCGTGAAGGAATCGCATCCGACGTCAATATCTTCGAGCTCGAATCGAATCAAACAATTAGCTAAACCCACACTCACACGACCGACCCCCAAAACCGAGCCCGAAAAATTGATACCATGGGGGTTTGGGAACCGACGGAGGGAGGGATAACAGTGAAGCATGCGAAATACTGTCACACGGGTTATCCATCCATTCATTGATTCCAAAGGCGACGCCTTTTAGATTTATAACTATTGCCATTATTTCATATCGCTAGTACTATTATTATTCACAAAACCGCGTCCGTTCGTCTGATTGCGTACATGCGTCTCTCCGTCCTACAGTATGTTATTGTTATTGTTATTGTTATTATCATTATCCGAACAGATCTAAATCGCATTCCTCGCCGCAATTCCGCAGCTCGGTCGTCTTGGCAATCGCGAGCTCGGTCAGCTCCGATTTGTGCCGAACCATGGCTCGGTACAGAAGGTCGAGCCGCCCGCACGTGCTGGTGCACTCGTACAGCGCGGCGTGGATCTCCCGCGGCGTCAGGTACGCCTGCAGGGATTGCAGCACACACCACGAGAGCGCCTCGTACCCGAATTCCTCGGACGACAACCGTTCCGGTGAGTAATACGGTTCGAGCCGTTCGGTGAGGACCCCCGCGAGTTTCGAGAGGGGCACGAAGAGGGAGCCCGCCGCCGCCGTGGTTGTGCCCAAACCGTAGTTGTCCAGCTCGGTGCACCGGGCCGCACCCTCCGAGAGGGGCATCGAGTGCATCGGTATGGGAAAGGTCCTCCCCGTCCCCGTTCCTTCCCCGTTCTCGCCGTTGCCATTGTTCCGGATCGCGCTGTCGTATTCCCGAAGAAATTGACCCAATACCACCGCGTCGTCCTCTTCGATGGGTTGGGGTGTGGGAGGATTCGTCGTTGTTGTTGCCGACGTCCCATCGGTTGTCGTCGTCGTCGTAGTAGTAGTAGCAGTAGTTTCCGGGTTGTTGTCGTTGTTGTTGTTGTTGTTGTTGTTGTCGTTGTCGTTGTCATCGAGCGTGTTGATATTGGTATTGATATTGGTGTTGTCGAGCGACCCGATGCCGTCCCAGTCTTCCCATTCGTCCGAGGCCATTTCTAGTCGCGCCTGTGCGGCCCGCAATCCCCGGGCGATGCGCTGCCGGTCGTCGTGCAGGAATCGGATCCGCTGCGCCACGCCCGATATCCGATTCAGCGCGTGGACGGGGGATGCCTTTTTATTCCTGCTAGTACTGCTACTGCTACTGCTAGTGCTACTGCTGCCGTATTTGCCGTTGCCGTTGCCGTTCCCGCTGTCGTGGATGGAGTCCAGGAGCAGTTCCATGCGCGCCACGAACAACGGTTCGGACGGGGCGGTGCCGTGCTGTGGTTGTTGTTCGTTTTTGGTTTCGTTGTTGTTGTTGTTGTTGCCGTTGGACTCGAACGCAAAATCAAACCCTTCGTTCAAGAACTTTGTTTGGTGGTAGCTGAGTTTCGCCCTTCCGATCGCCAGCAATCGTATTCTACTCGAATCGCTGTAGTACGGCGAACCCAGGGTCAATCTCGCCAGCGATTCTCGAAAACTCTCGGCATCGGTCGTGTCGATGGACGGCGTGTATCCATTTTGTTGTTTTGTTGTTGTTGTTGTTGTTGTTGTTTGGTGGTTGCGATTCCCTCGACGGCGGCGATTGTTGCGTACTCGTGTCCCCCGTTGTGGAGAATCGCCACCAGGGGCGATCCGTCCGTCGTGGCGAGGTTGAGTTTGTTGTTGGCTGCTGCTGTTCGTCGTCGTTGCACCCATCGCCGTGGATGCCGCCGCCGCCGCCGACGGCGACGACGACCCCGGATTCCACAGCAGGGTCCTGCCGTTCTGGGCGTCCACCGCTGCCTCGATGGTCTTCCATTGCAAAGGGGTGGGCGGGTCCAGCCACATCGAATCACCAATCACGATCGGTTTGGGAAGGTTCATCAGCGGACCGATGATTGGAATTTCCAGAATCTCGTTCTTGTTGTTGTTGTTGTTGTTGTTGTGGATGTTGTTGCTTGTTGCTCGAGAGAGTTCGGTTGTTGGGAGCGGATGCACCCATACCTGCCGCCGAACTCGCCATTCGGGTGGTTCGTCGACGGTTGTATTGTTGTTGTTGTTGTTGTTGTTGTCGTCTACCTGTTCCCGGCGAACAACCAAGGAACGAGAACGACAACGAGAACGATGCCCTCGATTGGAAAATCGCCACGGCAAACCAACCGTAGTTGAACAGCAGCCACTCGAGTTTCTTCCGCGATCGGATCATCGTTCGGATCGTTCGTTCGGATCGTTCGTTCGGATCGTTCGTCCTCTTGTTGGTACCTATGATTCCGGTCCGATTAGGGTCTGTGTTGATGGAATAGAGTGGGCTACCGTAATAGAGATGAGAGTTTGAACCGGTTTCGGTTTCTGATGACCAGAAGTAGGTAGTACCGTATTACTCCTATAGTACTACGAAACCTTAAAGAGCGCAATCAACTCTGTTAGTTAGATACAAATAATTAAACTATGATTGTGTGTGGTTGACTGTTGATTGTTGTTGTTTCCTGGACACACTTGTCTGGATGGTGATTGAATACCCGACAACAATCTGACGCATGATGGATGGATGGCTGATATCGATCCATTGGTGTATGGATAATATTGTGGGGTATCGCAGTCGTGTCCTTGATATTGTGGGTGTCACCCCGCTTTCAATCCCGTGTGTATGGTTGTACTAATAGTATGTATATGTAATGGGTGGCGCGTTAATGTCGTGGCATGCGCGCTCGGACGGCGCCCTTCCAACACACTCCTGCTACACGCCGGTGACACACTGTCATTGGTGGATAGATTTTATGGGGTGTCGTGCTTGCGTGCCGCATACTGTTGTTTGTATTGTAGGAATTCCACGTCGGTGACACCCATAATGATGTTTCGAAATTTTCGAAACAGTGACCCTTGTAGGGGCTTGGTGAAATAGTCAGCGAGCATGTCACCCGTTGGGCAGTACTGGATTTCGATTTCTCCTTTCTTTACCCGGTCAGTGATAAGAAAATAGCGAATATTGATATGCCTGGTGCGTTTAGTACTGGAGGACTTTCCGTTCATCTCTAGCCGAATCGCGCTGGTGTTGTCTTGGTTAAGTATGTTGGTACTCCCGAGGGTATTTCTTGTGTGACTGGGAACGGTCTCGTGAGCCGCATACCCTTGCCACTGTAGGAAGTAGTAGCACCACAAGTTGTATGGCAGTGTGTCATCCACACCCACCAACTCTGCTTCTGTTGAACTCTTCGTGTTGAGTTTCTGCTTGGTTGACAGTGAAAGAATGGCGCCTTGACCGAAGGTGAGCACACCTCCTGTGTGGCTCTTCATATCTGAGTGCACGGCAAAGGATGCGTCAACATACCAGTAGGCATTGCCGGTCTCGTCCCACCCTAGGACAAGTGGGAGAAAGATGGTCTCCCTCACATATCCCATTACTCTTCGCAATTTCTTCCAATCATCGTGGTCTGGGTCGGAAACTCGTGTGCAGAGGAACGCAATAGCAGTCTGTATGTCGGGGCGTGCTCTTTTGCTTGCAAAAAGAAGTTGTGCTACATGTCTGTGGAAGGTCTCGGCGTCCGCTGTGCTGAGCTTGTTGCCTTCTGGGTTGACTTTGAACAGGTGGTCGGAAGCCGGTGTTGGAATTGTCCTTGTCTCGATAAGATCAGGTGGAAGGTCGTCCATAATCCCTTCAAGGTAGTCAAACATACTGAACTTTACCTTCCCAGGCTCACTGTAGTCGATAGTCATTCCCACATAGTCGTGGATTAGTCCTCGAGTAATCGTGAGGGGTGATTCCACGCCGAACACCTTGTTGAGATCATTTAATACTGTGGTCACCACTTCTGGGTTCTTGTGAGAGATCTTGAGGTCATCCACGTGCCACACGATGGTGCATTGCTGTCCATCGATGATCTTGTTGGCCGTGCAGGTGTCGTATGGATTAAGCTCAAAACCCCATGCGATGAGCTGACCGGATAGCCGTTCCCAGAACAAGCAGAGCGGCACGAAGGGTCCCGTATATTGCCTTGTCGGCTCTTGTATAGAGGGTCTTGCCCCTCCTACTGTCCATTGTGTACTTGTTGTAGAGGTCTGGGTCGATCCGTCTTAGTAGCTCAGCCATTGGACCATCGAATCGGATATGGACAACTTCATCGTCCGGCATTGGTGTCTGCAGGAATGCCCCGGGTATGTCAGCTGTAGCCACGTCCCGTCCTTCGATTGCGTCAATAAGACAAGTAAGCATTAAACCATGTAGTGAAACGGTGGGTGAGTAGGTGTCTTCTCTGGATATGAAATCGCGTTGGGACCGCCCATCAGCACATCCGCGTGCCTTGATCTTTCCACATCGCTTGCGCTTCAGAAACATCAGGTAAGGGAGAGAGCGCTTCACTTCCTCCCTGGGTCATGTCTCTAATGTGTACAGGATGAACGACCTTGCGGGTATGCAGTTGTTCTAGCTCGGCCATAACGGCCTCCACACCAGCGGACCCAAATAGCTTCAGTCCGGCCTTTACTCCGTACTGTTTGGTTACTAAAGAGGCATCGATGTTATTGTAGGACGCTATGGCATTGGATATGAACATATACTTATCCTGGTCGTTTGCGATCTGTGAAACAGCTTTCTGGAACCCACCGCTAAAAATGGTCGAGTGTGTGCACGAGAGACTTCGGTGGTGAATGTTTGGCTGGTACCCCTCTGCTGCTCCAAACTTGTTGTGTCCGCGAGTAACTCGTGGTCGGAGGGTCATGCGGAGAGGGGGGTCACCATTGTCATGTGGTCCATTGTTGTTGTTGCTTTCACTGTTATCGATGTCTGAGTTCTGGTTGTTGCAGATAATGGAGAGATCTGTGGGGTCCGATTCCTGTCCATTTTCGTGATTTGGTGTGTCCACGGTGGGATTTGGCGTGTCCACGGCGCGGCCGGTGCTCGCAACGCTTTGAGCATCAGCATTGTTTTCCGCATAAGAGTCGGAATCAGTCGTGTCGTCCGCGGCGGCCGACTCAACGGACCGGTCCTCAACGGACGCATTGTTCGCTTCGGGCCCGTTGCTCCCCTCATCATTACTGGGATTGGTTCCCCCATCGATATCACTCACAGCATTCGGTTCTTCACCGAATGGGGGTGGATCAGCGTGGCTGTTGTTGTCGTCATTGTTGGGAATCTCCAGATCGTTCAAATTGTTTTCCACTTGATCACGTTGGAGGTCGTGAAGCTCTTCTGCATCCACCATGCCGGGTGGGTCTGCCTCATCCTCCTCAACCGGATAGTCATCGGGGGAGAACGAGTAGTCTGAGGCGCCATCGTCGGATCCAACAGATTCGGTGTCAAGATCAAGAATGGTGGTCCCACCATCACGGTCACCAAAGGTAAGACCGACGGGTGCCCCTTGTTCGGCGGCAATGGCCTCAACACGATCGATCACTGTGTTTGTCATGTGGGCAGGGGTTGCTGTCCGGCGACGGATCCGCCGACCTGTGCTGAGATCAAAGAGGTAGAGCGCCCCGCTGCGATCCCCCGTAGGGCGGAGGTAGATTGCATCTCTGGCCCTTGGGTTCATGGAATTGTCGCTAGCATCATCGTGTGCCAGCACGTAGTCGCCAAACTGAAACTTGCAGTGTTTTGTCGCGTCCAAACGCACTCCTGTCATCAGTTGGCGAGGGGAAATAGTGTTGGAGACACCTACTCGATTGCACCAGTTGTTCAACCAGAAGATGCCCGCGGAGACCATGTCAATGGTGACGCGGCGAGGTAAGCGTTTGAATGGGATGGAGGAGAACATGCACCGGATCCGTTCTTTGCACGTGCGATTGTCACGTTCCACGTATGGCTCATGTTGATTGCGTCCAACTCCCTCGAATTGTATAGGTGGGTCCCTGGACAAAAGTGGCTCCTCCAGGCAGTTGAACTCATTGTCCCCGGAGATCATGGCCACATTGAAGCCTCGGACTGCATAGAGTCCTATCACGGCCCCCAGTGTTCGGTAGATGGTCGCTTGGGACGCGTCTTCAATGGCACTGACTGTGCGGAAGTATATGTGTCGCGAAACACTCCGGAAGAACTTGATTCCATTGACAGTGAAGATATCAATGCTGAGAGACACGTTTCTGTATCGGGTGAGAATGTCCAATGGAACTGGGTCAATGTCCTCTCGAACATGTGAGGGTTGCTGGCGGATGGCCTTGCCTTTAACCACGTTGGTGTTGGTCCCAAAGATGTCCTCAGCAATCTTTATGTCGCGCCGTGTCACGGGGCAGTTCAGTAGAAGATTGTTGTCAATGATATTGAGATAGTCTTTGGTGCTGGGGAAGCCAAGGGCGTCCTGCAATTTTCTGGCCTTGGTGGCGCGGCGCACATCAAGGTCGGAGTACAGCTTCTTCTGTCCTTCCACGGACGTGATGGCCAGTATGGTTCCATCGGTCTCCCTCAGGTCACAGTAGTATAGTCCATTGCTGGCTCGGTCAAACCGTCGAGTGGATCCGTCGGGCTTGTGTACAAAGAAAGACTGCATGATGGCAGTATCAAGCGTGATCCGATAGCGGTCCGACACAGAACTGAGTGATAGGATGTTGGCCATTCCCCCTTCTTGATACCAGACAGTGCCGAATCCTGGAAGATCCCCGACTTGTGTGACGATAACAATGCCCGCGTTGCAGTGAATTCGGACCTTCCGACCTTCTGGGTGTACTCGGATGTCGCGAAGCAGGTCTGGGTTGCTGATGCAGTTGCACGTAGCCTGACTGTCCAGCAGGATCCAATATGGGTCAATGCTCCCCGGAGCTTGTGAAAACACATACTCCGATTCCACGTCATAACTAGGTTCGCTTGTTTTAGCACCGTAGATGACCCCCGATGCACTCCTGGGCTTTTCCCGGGGGCATCGGGTGCTAGGCCACTCCACACTCCTGGATTTTTGCGGGGTTCCAGGATTGTGGCCACTAGTGCTTTCGTATTGTGTTTGGGTAGTCTCACCGAGCTGGAAGAAACAGAGCTCCTCGTCAAAAGCTCCATCCTCAACCCCGGCCATGAGGATCTGGTGGGCCTCGGTGACTTTGGGATCGGGTGTTGCGGCGGCGGCGGCCACTAGGGCTGTCTCGTTGGTGGTGGTGGCTCGTTTGTCGCCCTTGTCTGTGTTGCTGTTTCCCCCTCCGCCCCCACGCCCACTGTTGTTGCCTTGGCTTGGGGTGGTTGCCCGGTTGGGAGACTTGTATTGGTTCATTAGTTCAAGCGCTTTGGGTTGTGATGTAGGATATACGTCGGACCCAAGGCTGTAGTTGTCTTTCAGGACGCCCGATAGATTGCGGTGCGTCTTGGTGTTGCTTCCATTCACGATCACTACTGATAGGAGCATGTCTTCCATTAGCGCATCCACTTTGGTTCTTTGGGTCTCTTCCATGGCGACGTAGTTGTCATAGGTTGCTCCGGGGAAGTGCTTGTTCAGAGTGAGCTTAATCATATCCTTTGACCGGATGGTGATCCCGGCTGATGTCATGACATCGAACCTGGCTTTCACCTCCTCGGCGTAGGTGGCTGCACTCTTGTTGCTGTCTTGCTTGCAGGAGAAGAACTTGCAGATTTTGTTTGTGGCATCCACCATTGGGTGGACCTTGGTGGCACTGTCGCGATAGCAGTACTCGCGTAACACCTTGAGCATGTTGAGCGTGTCTTGTTCGTCTTCGATTGAGGTCCAGGACTCGCTGGTCTTTAGGTGTTGCTTTACCTCGGGGCTGAGCTGCCCTTCGGCTGTCGAGAATAGTGCCTTCAGATCCTCCACATATTGGTCGTACTTCTTTGCGGATCTCTCTCCTTTCTTTATCCACAGCTCCTCGAGGAGCCGTTTCTTGTCGGGATCGATCACCTCCTCCCCTCTAGTTCCTAGCACCGTGTAGTCGGCCGGGCTTGGCATGGTCGGCAGGAAGTCGTCTTCAGTGAGTGCTCGCATGTTGATGAGGGTGGTCTTGACCTTGGAGTTCTTTTTGCCACCCACTATCTTGAGTCCCTCGTAGAGCTTGTCGTATTGTACTGACTTTGACCCATCAACCACGATTCCCTTCAGTTCATCTTGGTCTAGGCCGGTGAACCTGCGCTCACCGCTTGTGGGGTGGGTAGTCCCACCATTGTTGTTACCCTTGCGGTTTCGATTTCTGGATCGGTTGTTGCCGTGTCCCCCTTGTTGTGGGTTGTTGTTGCCTCCGATGGAGGCCGGGGTGCTGGCATTCCTGTTGGATGTGTTGAGTTGCTCCATGGCGTTGCTGGAGAGTTGCTGGAGGATTGAGGGATCGACTGCGACAGCAAATAACGCGGAGGACACTGGTGTATCGACTCGACGCGGGTGTTGTTTTTGGAAACGCTGTGGTGGTTTCGAGTTGAGGCAGGAAATCACTGCCGTGTCAACTGTTACCGGTAGTTTAATTATTTGTATGTTGAAATCAGCAGTAGACTTAGTACTACGAAACCTTAAAGAGCGCAATCAACTCTGTTAGTTAGATACAAATAATTAAACTATGATTGTGTGTGGTTGACTGTTGATTGTTGTTGTTTCCTGGACACACTTGTCTGGATGGTGATTGAATACCCGACAACAATCTGACGCATGATGGATGGATGGCTGATATCGATCCATTGGTGTATGGATAATATTGTGGGGTATCGCAGTCGTGTCCTTGATATTGTGGGTGTCACCCCGCTTTCAATCCCGTGTGTATGGTTGTACTAATAGTATGTATATGTAATGGGTGGCACGTTAATGTCGTGGCATGCGCGCTCGGACGGCGCCCTTCCAACAGTATTATTTGTTTGTTCGTTGCAGAATTCCAATGGGATGATCCGTGTACGGTACCGGTAAGATCACGACAGCGTAAGATTATGATGGTACGGTACATTTCCGTACCGTACAGGTACGTGAGAGAAAAAAAATGATCTGAAAAAAGAAGAAAGGAAAGAAAAGAAAAATGAGAAGATCTCTAGTACGGTACTAGTACTCGTACTCGTAGTTCTTCGTTCTTCCTACGTACGTACTTGTGTTTATTGTATGTACTCATCATATCTATGCTTGATACGTATGGACTGCCAAGTGGCCCACTGCCGTACCGTACCGGTAGTCGTTCTCCAGCAACCGAAATGGTGACTGGTGACCAATAATTGAAATTGACAACAACCACACACAGACACACAGACGGATTGAAGAAGACGGATGAAACCGCAAAAACATCACTTTGCTGGACGACCGTGCACACGTTCTCCCCCGCTACAGTACGAGTATTTGTTCGTATCGACGTAGTTGAACCACAAGGAACAACAACAACAACAAACAACAACAACAAACAACAACCAGACACAGACACAGACCTTTCAAAATCAATTGTAATTACGACTTGTATTACGAAGCAAAGTGAAACACACTTCACATCACGTCTTCGATACTCCAAGTAATTACAGAGTTCCCCATACAGGACGAACAAAACAACCTACGGTAACAAAGAAGCAAACAAAAAGTTTCAGGTATAATACCCGATTGTTCACTCACAAACGAGGTATCAAAATCACACAACAACAACAACAACAACGCAATCAAGAACGGCAACATGGTAGGTAACCGCTGGATGAATTCTCTTCCTTCGGACTCCATTCCCATATTTGTTGCGTGGCGCTGCGTTGCGTTCGTGCATTCACTATATCATATTCATGTCATGTTATTAACACCGTATTGTTTTTCATTCATTCACTCGCTCACTCGGGACAACTCTCTGTATATTTATATCCTTTCGGTACTTGTAAACAGTCTGGAGCTTGGGCCAAAGGCGCCAATAAGGCGGTTGTAAATGCACCCAGCGGGGGTCGCATCGGTGGAGGGGACGGCAACCACAACAACAACAACAATCGTCGCAATTTTGGAGACAAGAGACGGTGGAGGAGACAGAGACAGCAACAACTTTGGACGAGGTGGTGGTGGTGGTGGTGGAAGAGGAGGACGCGGTCGTGGTGGTGGAAGAGGCGGTGGAAGAGGACGTGGTCGAAACAACTACGACAACAACAACAACAACAACAATAACAACAGCGGTAACAACCACGGAGGAGGACGCGGCGGTGGAAGGGGACGCGGACGAAACAACAACAACAACAATTTTGACAACAACAAAAATAACCGTCCGCGGCGGACAGGGAAACAACAACAACAACAACAACAACAACAGCAACCACCAACGGATCGTCATCAAGGACGTCCAGCTCCTCGATTCCACCGGCATCGGTGGAACCCCGGCCCAGCAAGCCGTCAAACGCATCTCGGCAAAGATTCTGATCATGGCACGGACCAAATACATCGATCCGCCAACCGCCGTTGGCGGTGACGGCGAGGCGATCTTCGAACCGCACCCGGAGTGCCAGTGGACGGACGAGAACCGCGCGGAGATCATCAACCAGAGCTCGATGAAGGTCATGGAACTCGGTGACGTCTCGAAGAACCCCAACGCGAAATCCAAAAACAACAAGGACACGGCACCACCCCTCGAGGAGTGCAAGCCACTGGTCGTCAACGAAGAGACCCGGTGGAAATCCAAGGCCATGAAAACGTCGACGTCGAGTGCGGCGCTGGCCGACGACGCGGCCAACGCCGGAGGCGCGGGCGGAAGCAGCAGCAGCGAACAACCCTCCACGGCGGTCCTGACGAACAAGGGTCTGTTGATTCTCAACAAAATTTCGTGGACCACCATGGACCGGTTGACGAAGCAATTCGTGGACGAGACCACGCTGATCGACAACAACGAGGTCCGGCAGGAGATCATCGCCATGGTCATCCGCAAGGCGCAGACGGAACAACACTTCGGTCCGATGTACGCGCAGCTGTGTTCGATCATCAGCAAGGAATTCAAGCCCTTCAAGAAGGACCTGCTGGAAAAATGCCAGGGAGAATTCGAGATGAACACGGCCGACAAGATCGCGCTCGCCACGAAAACCCCCGAGGGCAGTCCCCCCATGGACGACGACGAGGTCCAGTACCACTCGACGCTGATCCGCAAGGCGTACGTCGGACACATCAAGTTCCTCGGAGAGCTGTATTTGCGGGACGTCGTCAAGCTCTCGGTCATGCAATACTGCCTCGACGAGTTGCTCAAGGACGAATCGAACGAAGAAAACCTGGAGTGCTTTGCACACCTCATGACGACCATGGGTGAGAAACTGGTCGGTCACACCCGCAAGAAGAACAACAAATCCTACGACTGGGGACCCGTCGAAACGCTGAGCCGGTCCGACAATGGCATCTCGAACCGAATCAAGTTCATGTTCCAGGATCTTCTCGAGTTGAAGGACAGAGGTAAGGATACGACACGACACGACACGAGACGACAAGACATGATGGGCCAGAAATTGTCGCGGTTGGTTGTGCTTGCACACGACTACTGTTTTTTGTTTTGTATTTCGAGCCAATATCATGACTAAACTTGTACTCCATTATTTTGTTTCAATATGATTTGTTTCCTATGATGCAGGCTGGGTACAAAGGCGGAAGTTGGAAACGGCCAAGTCCATCGCCGATCTCCACAAGGAGCTCGCCAAGGAAGAAAAGAACCAGCGAAGGAATGGTTCGCTCGGTATCTCTACCAGTCAATCCAATCTGAGACGAAGCAAGCAGCCTCGCTGGAACCGCTCCCTCCATGGACGACGACGGCTTTATGGAAATTTCCCGGGCCACCATGAAGAAGGTAGGCAGCAAGCAAAACATGTCGTCGTCGTCCGACCACAATTCCCTGCAGTCGTCTCTTCCCAAGGGAAAATTGCGCCGTGCCCAGAGCACACCGGCCATCCCGTCGGCCGGATTCTCGATCGGAACGCCCGCATCGACGCCCATCAAGCAACGGAGCGTCGCCTCCGGAAGCATTCTGGGCACCGCACCGTCGCTCCCCGCAACAACGGTGTCTCCCGAGCAACGATCATCGTCGTCAAAGGCGGCATTCCTTTCGGTCGACGAGTGCTCGTCCAAGATGAAGAGCATCCTGAAGGAATACTTTGTCGGTGGCGACACCGCGGACGCCGTCTTGTCCGTGCACGAGATGATCCAGGCCGGCACCGAGGGCTCCATCGAACGTGGAGCCAAGGCCTTCGAGTCGGGAGTGCTCATGGTGATGGAAATGAAGGAAGCGAACACCAAACAAGATGCTCACCGTGCTCGAATCGTGCGTGAAGGATTCCAAGATCGAAACCGAATCGGTGGTCCGGGGTCTGAACGATCCCCTCGAATTCTTGCGGGACATCCAGATCGACGCGCCCCTCGCCGCGAGCCATTTGTCCCTCATTGTTTCCGAGTTGATCGGTTGGGGTGCCCTCTCGCTGGACTTTTTGCTGGAAGCCCCCGAATTCTTCCGGAGCGACGGCAAGGCCGCGGCGTTTGCCATTGAGATCCTCAAAAAAAAGAACAACAAAGGAGCCGCTGGCGGCGAACCATCGGCCGACGACCTGAGTGTCGTGGAACGCCTCATGACCGACGACGACAAGAAAGCCTACGGTGATGCATCCGCGAAAGCCATGTTCGATGCCCTGTGATGATGAATGAAGGAAGGAAGGATGATGATGATGATACGGTTCAATTTCCTTGCATTGCATTGCACTGCATTGCATTGCATCGCTACTTGCTTACTACACGGTACTTACTTGCTTGCGTTGTGACATTGTAGAAATCAATCGGGTTCCTGTTCTTCGTGTCCAGTTTCAAACAATAAAAAATCAGTAAATGAATATTATTACTTCGTATTATTATACCAATGAACACACGCACCGCACCACACCACACCAAACGAGTTCCAACAAACGAAATTGGTAGATAGAACCGCATTGCTGTGCTGTGTTGTGGTGTGCTGTGTTGTGCAAGGATACATTCTACCTCATTACAGACTACTACTAGATGATGATCCAATCCAGCAGAGGAATGCCACAGTGGACGGTAACATAGTAGTTTGTGGGCGTCTGTTCCAAGTCGCGCACAAAGGAAGAAGTGGTGTACTAGGAGGAGTCTCACAATCAAGGAATGCAGTAATTACCGGTACTACTACAACTGGTTAGTAGTAGCAGTTTATTCTGAGTTTTGTATAATGTTTGATACAGTACGTACTGTGCTGTTCTTAATTACAGTAATGATTATATCCAACAAACATAATCGTGGGAGGAGGAACAAGAATCCACAGTTTGATTATGAATACCACCCTACTATCGTACACGTTTTAGGTCTCGGGCCATGGACCTTTCGGGAACGTCATTGTTGATCTTTTATTTTGTTTTCCTTCTTGATGTTAGAGATCATTGGTAATTACGTGTATGGTACTACCTACTACTACTAGTATGAGAAGTAAGATACGAAATCTCATCATGATATTATGGTATTTGAATAAGAACACCTGATGCTGCCTGCTGTTGTTGCTAGATTTGTTTTAGAATAAGCATAATAGTTGTCTTGCGTAAACGTGTACCTACTACTGATATTAGAAGAAGTAATCTTACCGCACACATATTCAATGTAATGAAATAATTTGAATAACACCTGCTGATACTGTTGCTAGTAGAACTATTATTTTTGAATAACAATGCTCCGAGACACGAAGTACCGGTAGTTGTCTTGCGTAATCTTACTCGTTCTTGTACCTGCCGGAAACTACTACAGGTACGAGTATGATGTACCCCGGTACGAGTACGAGTACGTAATTACCTTCAGGTATTGATAAAACTATTATTGTTTTCGTTGCAAAGCGAGTTTTGTTGCGGCTTGCTTTGTGGCGCGTCTCGACAATTTCTATTCCAACGCATCGTATACCGTACGTATCGTACGATAGCTAGGATAATAATAATAACTATTATCATAGTATCCTGATCCGTCACCGGTTTACCGCGCGGATACGTACCAGCAGGTCCTATCTACCGTATCATGATTATTTGTTACGGTACTTCTCTTCGACTATTGCTGTACGGTAAATACTCGTACGAGTACGTACCGCCTTTGATCAAAACATTGATAAACACATGCACCGCGTTTACGAAGCATGACCATAAATTTTCGGGTTTATTGGAACGCAGCCGAACAAAATGATGTTGCAACGGCAAGAAACACATGAATATATTTGGGCAATACAGCTTGAGACAGCCAATGGGGCTATTTTAGATTTGGACGTAAGACGATAATTTACATCTATTGAGAGCCGACACCTTTGTTTGCAACATAGTTATGTATGGAAAGAAAACGCCGTTGTGCACGCGGTCCTCTCCGAACATTATATTATTAATACTATTAATACGAAGATTCATTATTGTATTATTATTTTCCAAACAGAAGCACAGAATAATAATACGAGTTTTGTATCTGTACCGTACTCGCACGAAACCGCCTCCATTGATTGATACCGGTTCTTACACACAACAACAAAGACGAAATAATAGGGACGAAACCGCAATAACTCGGGTACTCGTACTAAACGATACCGGTACCATACCTAGTAACTTACTGATTCCGGTGCGATACCGTCGACAAAACAAACAAAACAAGTTCGCATCATCAACACAATATGCGGAGAGTAACGCCAATTGGAAAGGCGGATCCACCAGGATATCGGGCTCCGAAACCAAAACCGCAACTCGGGACAGCAACTACAGTAGGGAAGCCAATGTCCATGGTGACTCCGTCCCCAAAATCTCACAGCAATGATGCGTACACGTACGGTAGAACAAATACAAATACAAATACAGATGATGCCATCAATGACGATGAGAACGAAGCGTGGAGGAAGCACGGAAAAGTGTTTCGTGCTAATATTGTGCACGCCGACGAGAGCAACGGAGGCAATGCCTTTGCTCTTAGTGATTCGTGTGGCATCGAACGATATTATCGCGTTGCCGATAGGTACGAGTCGAAAAGAAACAAAACGATTGTTTGGATTGTTTTCTGTAGTTGCTAGTTATGTCTGGGTGGGTGGGGGAAGACGAAACAACACAGCAAACCGCGACAAAACATTGTGGATCTCACTGTACACACCACCACTATTCTCTCTCTTCGCGTTGACCGACCGACCGACTACCTACGCAGGGTCCTCGAACAGTTTCTATCGAGCAATATCGCCGAACGCAACGAACTGATCGAAACGTATCTAGTGGGAAACAGACTGTTCAAATTTTTATCGGTTGTGTTGCCCACGCACCACCAGTACTTTTCCCTCGATTCGAAACTCGAAGAATTGCGCAATCAAAGCGAGTCACAACTCATGGAACTGCTCGATTACATAGAAGAACTCGAGCTGTTGATTGATGAAATGGAATACAATAAATATATATTGAACGACCTCACACCACCACCGTTGTCGGGACAGTACAACAACACAAATGGGGGACACAACAAACTATCACACGACACAAACGAGCGATCGTCATTTGACAGCAGCAGCAACAACAACAACGGGGATACACACGGAGAGTTTCGAGAGGGATTCAACAATAGACATGACGTCGATGGCAACAGCAGCAGCAACAACAACAACAACAACAATAATAATAACGAGATGAATGGGGCGAACTCCGACTTGCAAGAACAAATGGATATCGACCAAGAACGATTCTCGCAGGAGGAACGAAACTTTCGGTTTGGTAATGTGAAAACAGCGGTACAAGCGATCGAGGCCTACAACCAAAGGCAAAAGCAGGAACGAATGATGAAAGAAAGGGTTGCCGCCGTCTTGACGGGAGGCAGCAGCTCGGATTTTTCGATCCATTCGGGTCGATCCATCCATTCACTCTCGGGTGTTGGTGGAGTCACTCGATCGGTTTCGTCGTCCTTCACTAGAAAGCAATGATTCAAGGCGCCTAGATTTTATACCTGAAAAGATCGAAGTGAATGCGAATAATAATGCACACACACATGCAAATAATAATAATAATAATAATGCACATAATAGGAAGCCTCGGGGGTTTTCACCACTCGAGACCGAGTTTATGGGCAACGACGAACTCATCCAACACTTGCGAACGAACTCAAACAGTCCCGAAATGATACCAAGGAAGTCGAGCGGGCACGAAGAAGAAAAACACGATTCGCACGGCGAGTCACCCGTGCCGTGGGATGCCGATTTTTCGCGCTTCGATGGAGTTCCATCATCGGACACCACGCGTGATTTCGAAGGGTTTGGAGAGAAGAAAACACACATCGACTTGCTGTTGGAAGATGATCATTCTTCTCCGCAGCAACAACAACAGCAACAGCAACAACAACACGCGGGAAAACCGAAGCTGGTGCCGAGAATCAGGGAGCCACCCGTCTCGTATTCACGCGACGTACGGGCCCATGCCCAAGACCAGGTGGCTCGATTGCCTTCCTTGTACGATGTAGCCAAAACCAAAAATACAGCATCGTCGTCGTCGTCGTCGGCAGTGAGTGGTTCCTGTTCCACGAGCGATATCTTTTATGCTCTCGAAGATCCTCGGTTCGAAGCAAGAGCAGCACCGGTAAAAACAAAAATCGAAGAACGCATGGAACGGGCGGATCCCTCGAAGAGAAGCCATTTCGATAGACAGGTCCATCCGGAAGATTCGTCGTTGGTGGAAACCCACTCACATCGGAAGTTATTGCACCAATTCCGGGGTTGTGTCAGGTCGTTGTTGGATTAACTTAACCGGACTTGATACAGTAGTACGCGATAGAGTATCATTTTTCTTCTCTGTCTCCTCAACACTAACAATTCACCTTAGTAGAGATCATGGATTTAATAGACGCAAGAATGATGCACGCAGCTAGTAACCGAAAGTGAACCGTTCGCGTTTGCTGCTCGTGGACTTCTTGTTTCGATTCGGAAACGAACAATTGCTATCGTATCGTATCGTATCGTACGGTAATTGCGTAGTACAACAAGCAAGAATAGTATCCGGAAAGACCAAAAGTTCTTGTTGGCCAGGATGTCCAAAACGCATAGCCTTGGTCATCGATTGCTTAGAATTGACTCTTACAGTTATCAGTTGTGAGAACATGGGACAAGTGGTGAAACTTTGCTGTCGTCTTCTGCTCCAAGTGCTTCGAAGTACGAGTAACTACGGTGAGAATCTTAACGACCATAGGTAGTACCGTAGGAAATACTTCTAGGTAGGACTGAGGACTTTTAGGACTCTAGTAATTGGACTCATATTGAGGGGCAAGAGCCTGAGAATAGGTTTTTAAAATTCTCGTCGGCCTCGTCCCCTGTCAAAAATTTGGTTATTATTGCTACTGGGCCTGACCGTAGGTATTTTACCTGCTGTTTATGTTCTGCTGGACCTCAGTGTAGGTTTGATGAGCCTCATGATAGGTTCTTCTCCTATGTAACATAACTGTCTTTTATTGATCGTTACATCTATATTCAGGTATATTCAATTCCATACGTATGCCAATATTTTATGTTCCCCGTATTTTTGTCGGTCATTTTTCTGCTTCGAAAATAACCGTCCGATCATCATTCATCCATTTATTTTTGTTTATCTTGTTTTCCTTTATCCCCCGAAATATTTACTGTCACTCAATGTACACCTGATACTTCAGGACAACAAACACTTACGAGTACAAACTCTTCCGATTCCTTTCATTACGTCTACTTTGTGTTTCAGAGCTTCTCTCTTTTCCCCAACCTACCCTTTTCTCTCCGTTTGGCCATGTCTTCTTCGAAACGCAATGGCTCCAGTACGTTCTTTCTTGCTTATTATACTTGCCGTTCATTATTGATTACATTTACACTTTCTCTGATCTTGCCAGCCGACATACGATACCCTCATTTTCTCCTAAACCTCCTTTTCTGCACAGTTTGGCTCTTTGTTGACAAAAAGCGTTTGCGCCGTTCTGTTTCAGAATCCTTTTATATTCTCCGACACCGCTCCAAAGCATCACCCTCCTTCACACTTTTTGTCTCCGGTTCTTCTGGCAATGTCTACACCATACTTGCTTCTAGCAAAACTATTATCTGTTCGTGTCCTGATATCCATCCAGTATGTAAACACATATTGTTTATACTTGCCGAACTACAAATTCCTGTTTCTACAGGCCTGCAGACAATATCCCTACCGCTTCTTAAACTCCGCTTAAGTTCCTATGAGTCATCGCTTGACTATTACACTATCAACCTTTGCCTTGTCCTTATGCGGCAACGTTGCGTACACTGTCAACAATCAACGCTTCATTCTCGTCTGATTATATGTAACAATTGTTACTCTGTTTCTCATCATTCTCACAAATACCATGACTTCGATACATGTCCTCAATGTAAATCAAAATGGTCACCATATATTTCCGATTTTGTTGGTCAATATCGCAATTTTTCTTCTGTCCTCCGTAGAAATGGATTTTTACCCACCCATTATCTACCTCTACCTCACCATACCTTTGCCACAAATGATACACCTCCATCCTCCACTTCCTCCTCTAACGATAATCCCGCTGCAGTATCCAGCTCCAACACGCACATTATTCCCCCATCACCTTCCACCTCCACTTCCCATAACTACTGTCTTTCTGACATTATCTGAGAAGAACTTTAATAAATGCTATGAATGCTTCTATGGGATGTCAAACGTGTTCAGAATTCACCGGGGCAGATTCCTACATACTGTGGAAAAAATTCCGTATTGCATCTAAAGCCATCTGTATAATGTTTCAGTTGAAGATTGAAATCGTTGATCTCCTTTATGATGTCGTTGTTGATGACGTGGTCATCGAATCTGAAGTAGATATGTAGTCTGAGATCGGATCATCCTGGTGTTAGATACGGTTATTATGTTCTCCTTCTTGTGAATGACTTGGTTGACGAACTAGATTTAGAAATGTATGCTGAGATTGGAGCAGCCTGGTGTCAGATATGTTGCAATAATAATTCTATTTTACCAATATAACAGTAATAAATTTTGAAGAATGCCTGGCCTCCGATAGCCATTGCTAATTAATGATAGTACCACACTCAAATTGAAGATAGAAAATAGACAAGAAATCTTGTCCCGAAACAGGAACATTTTTTACCTGTAGATGAAAACAGGTAAGCCATCTTGCTCCAAATACTTTTAGAACTTTTTTGTGGCAAATCAGTTCTCGTCTGTCTGAATCTGCCATGCACCCACGAACGCTACTAAAGGGTTATGTCTACCTCTCCTCGTTTCGCGAATAGCAATATAAGGTTCCATTAGGCGTATAACTTCATCGTACTGTTTTTCCAGAGCTGGTTCAAGAGTATTTTTGCCAAAGTAATATCCGTCCCAATGATACATGAATAGGACCAAAGATTGGATTGCGTTCACCAGCACATAATGATATTTTTTCACCCGACCTTTCATCTGAAAGACTGCAATGGCATTTTTGCGAGGGTCGTGCTGAAAAGTTCCTTTTCCAGGCTGAGATGTAATCAGTCCACACAAATCAATGTCTAGTTTTTTCATATTTGGAAAGTTGGTCATGAAAAAGTCCAAACCCGTTTCTGGAGTTACAACATCTGCATGAGTTACTGCTATACTTTTGATCTCATCTCTAGTGAACCCTTGCACAGGTTGCTCTTCATTGTTTGCTTCTATTGCATCCGGTTCCCGTTCCATTGACCTGTACAATGCGTGAATACAATTGACAGCGTTTGGGATTTTCTGAAAACAATCATCGCTGCTCATGTTTGTTTCTGGAAAAGTTGCGTCATACATCCATGAATTACGAGACAACTTCCTGACTGCCGCTTCCTCCTCCAAATGGTGAAAACGGCTTTTGGTAAAGTTTTGATACTCATTCCTTTTGTAGACAGAGATACCGTTTTTGGAAAAGTTGTTGTGCTTCGTAGAGTTTGGCTTATACGCGGTCTTCCGATTGTGTTTGGTAATATTTTGATACTCATTCCTTCTGTAGCCATGGATATCGTATTTGGAAAATTTGTTGTCCTTCTTAGACTTTGGCTTAGACGCGGGCTTCCGATTCAAATCTTCCTCGCTTTCGTTGCTTTCTTCATCGCTTTCAATCTCAATTTCATCTTTTTTCTGCTTTGTAGTAGGACAGAACTGAAGACTAGTTTTGGCTGCTGGAGGCCGCTTCTTTGCGCTATTGATGGTTTCTTGCAAAGGTTTGATGATATCTTCTTTTACCCTCCTCGTTTCTTGGTTCATCTGTTCTATGAGAGTAGTGCATTTGCTCAGAAACATTTCCGCTTGTCCGATTTGGTCCGACATTTTTTGCTGCTTGGAAGGTGTAACGAGAATTCCTACGGGAGACCCATTTTGACTCTTTGTTGCAAGTCTAGTCAACACTTCAGCTTCAATTTTATTTGCCAATTGAGTACCCATTCGGGGGTTTGTTAGCATTTGCTGCAACTCCTCGAGTGTGTAGCTATCAAGGGCACTGCTAATGTCAGATGACGATGACATTCTGGCTTTTCACTAGATGAGAATTCTAGATTGTTGTAATCCGTGTTTGTGAGAATTCTAGATTATGATACCGCACCACACAAGCTTGTAGTTCATGAAGACGAAAGGAAAACATGTGAACTGAAACATAGCCATCCCATCGTGGCACCCACTTGTACTTCACAACATACCAAAATGTAGCGATTTGCCGACATGTTAAAGAACAGCCAGCAACAGAACCAGTATTCTGTCGTGGACATCGCAACAGCTTAGTCATCGTGGCAACCTTTTAGAGAATGAAAACAAAACAAAAACGTGTGTACTGAAACATAGCCCATCGTGTCCATCACTACTATTTCATCATATGCAGATCCCATCGCCAAGTTGCGATCGCCAAGTTGCGATCAGCCGACATGAACAGAAACGACGGAAATTGTATTCTGGTGCAGATACCACCCACCACCACCATACTACTGTACGGTACATAGTACTGGCATCGTACATGAGCGTGTAGAATTTTTCGATTTTAGGAGGATACCACCAGTACAAACAGTATGGTAACATATGTACGTGTACTAGTTCAAGTAATGTAACTGCGTACCGCTACGGTATGTTTCACATGAACTAGATACCACCAATGTGTACCAGTACGTACCGGGTTGGTTTTCAACTGACCATAACAGATAAAAAATTTATGTGTACAGCATGATGGCGGGCCAGACTTTGGTGTAGCATACTAGTAGCCGCCTTACGAAAGTTCATGCAACTTGGTGTGGTTTTTGTCTTTCACTCCGACTTCTGCGCCCGCCCACCCACCACAGAAGAGATGCACTGCGTTATCACTCCGACTTTTGCGCCCCCCACAGAATAGATGCACTACGTTATGATGGCATTTCTCTTCCCTTTTCCGTACCATTCCCTTCTTACGAAATTTGATGCAACTTAGTTTGTTTTTTGTTATTCAAGATGATGCTCTATGGTATTAGTAGTACTAGTAGTAGTGTAACTTGTAAAACCAAAATTATAGTTTTCAAGAGTGGCCCGAGGTTACCTATCCTCCTAGTACTATGATAACACTGCTGTGGGTCTATGATACTAGTAATGGTATAGCCCACCTTTTTTCTTAGTATGTCATACCACCAATTTCATTTTTGTACCCAAAAAAAACCCACGCAGCAAGAACAACAATGGCCTAGTAATACGCTGGTAAACTTAAGCTTTCAAACATAGATATCCATCTATTATCACATTTTTTCTTCATCAAATCTCATACTTTTCAAATATACTAGGTAAACGTAGTAGCACCACTATGATAAAACTGCTGTGGGTCTATAATAAGACGGCATAGTCCTGCCTTTACTCTTCTTATGTAGCGCTAATGATATACATGTAAAGAAGAACAAATTTCCCCCCACACAGCCAGGGCATATGTAATCCTAGGTTATCAAACACAGGTACTATGATTAGTAACTGAACAAGGGATGATGATATCAACAACAACAACAACAACAACGCCAAGAAGAACAAGAACAAGAACTACTTCTTCAAGAACGACAACAATTACGCCGACAACAATTGCATCAGCACCAACAACGAGGATTACAGTAACAATGACTCCAACACTAGGCCTGACTACTACTAGTCTATGTTTCACTACTAGCCTACTAGGCCTGACTACTCTATGCTGGACTACTAGCCTATGCCGGTCTAGTAGCCTAGTAGTCCATCCTAGACTAGTTCAGCCTAGTAGACTAGGCAGTCAGGCCTAGGTCAACAATAGTATTCTGGACTATTTAAGGCTTGACTAACTTAGTACTACCTATGCTTGATTAATTGCATATTAGTAGTAGTACGCTGGTGGACTGGTGTACTAGCTTACTAGTACTAGGCTGCTGGACTACTTCTACTAGTACTACTAGTACTACTAGTAGTAGTATTAGTATTAGTAGTAGTAGTATCCTCAAGGCTACTCACTATTACTACTAGTCCCACCTCCTATTACTAGTACTTATGCGTGAAAAGTTTGATTCAGTTCAAGACTTTCTTTGGTCAGTGTTGTCTAATTTACAACCAGAAAACAAGATTTGTAGTAGTGTTGTTCACAGATGTTGTTCCCAGATCTTGTTGTTCTTGTTATCTGTTGTTTGTTTATTATCAAATAGGCTGGATTACTAGTCTATGGTGAACAAGCATAGTAGTACTAGTCTGGATTTATTATACTACTACTAGTACTATGTACTCCAACAAGCCTAGCACTACTAGGCTAGGCGAGCCTATGTGGACATAGTACTAGTACTAGTACTAGTAGGAGCGTACTACGCTGGAGAAGCCTAGGCATGACTAGCTTAGTCTCGTCTACCTTAGGCGGGACTAGCCTAAGCTTTAGTACTAGTAGCCCAGGCTGGAACAGCCTAGTACTAGGCTGGACTAGCCTAGGCTGGACTAGTACTAGTACTAGCATACGACATACGCTGGCTTACTACTACTGCCTACTCAAGCGTACGGTACTAGTATGCTGGACGAGCCTACTTTTACGTTAGTCGACTGCTGTAATTCATATGATTGGTTGACGCTGTAACACAAACTTAACTGGTGTTGTCATGTCACTGGACTTAGCCTAGTAGTGTACTACTAGTACGATGTACTCCAAGCTTACTACTAGTAGTATATGACGTAGGCTATGCGAGTCTAGTTGTAGTAGTACGTATTAGTAGTAGTAGCTAGTAGCGTACTACGCTGGAGAAGCCTAGGCAGGACTAGCTTAGTCTCGTCTACCTTATGCTGGACTAGCCTAAGCTGGACTAGCCCAGGCTGTACTAGCCTACCGTACGGTAGGCTGGGCTGGACTAGCCTAGGCTGGAATAGACTATCCTAGGCTGGAATAGACTATCCTAGGCTGGAATAGACTATCCTAGGCTGGAATAGACTATCCTAGGCTGGAATAGCCTAGGCTGGACTACCATACGAGTTACCCTGAGCATACTACTAAACAAGCGTACTATGCTGGACGAGCCTACTTCCACGTTACGGTACGCTAGTCGTCTGCTGTAATTGAAACGTGTGGTTGCCGTCGGAACAGAAACGTCACTGTTATCATGACAGTTTGATTTCTGTCGGTGATTGCAACATGTACGGTAACTTCAATCGTGATTTATTTGGTTTCTAATGATGTCGCTGTCGCTACAAACTATGGCGGTACATTTTGTCACCGCGTTTCACTGTGTACTCGTACTCATGTGTGATTTTTTTTTGTCGTTTTTGCATGCAAAAAATACTGTTTCCCTTCATAATCTTACCCCGACTTATCAAAAGCAGAGTTGCTTTACCGTACTTGTACGATTGGCACTCCGTCCGAGCACGTAGAATCCCTCCGAAGTGCTAGTAATAGCATTAGGCCGGCTGATTCAGGTTTGAGATATTTTAGTGCGAAGTAACTGCCTTGTACTGCAAGACAATAGAGTGCATCGGAGAACTGATTAGTCGCTGGAAAGATTCTTGTTCGGCTTAGCTACCCAAACATATACATCTTGAAAGCACAAAATCTGCATCCCTTGCATATCTATATCATCAGGAACAAGATCCAGTTTTTCGTTACATAGGAGTATAAGATTGCTGCAAATCAACGGCAGCAGCATCAACGATCATCAGAACAACGTATCAGACTCGTGGTAAACCAAACCTTCCACCAATCCAGGTACGGGAATAGTCAAAGGTAAAGGCCAATATGGATGTCTTTTGGCAAAGTCAAAAATGATGGGAAAACATGCGCAAATAGAAGACCTCATCTGCGTGAATTCAACATGTCGAGTGCAGGAAGTAGTGAAGTTAAGAATATTGCGGGCGGCCATAATATCTTGCTCAAACTCATGCCGGTTTCTATCCGGAAATTTGTAATTCGAACAATGATTCCATTTGAAAACAATTCGATGGGTTGTTGAGTCATCTTCACGCTTCAAAACAACAGAAACACCATCTACTCCGTAATGATTTTCAACAAACGAAGGTTGGGCTTCAGGAACATATGTAACCACATCGGCTTCTTTGCTGTTGAAATGATTTATCATTTGTCCAATGGAAGATAAAGTAGATGATTGTTGAGTAGATTTAGCGGCACATTGAATACCAACCTTCGACATAAGCTTGGAAACTGAATCATTATACAGAGAAGCAAAGGCGACATTGGTCCAGTGAGGAGGTTTTCTACGTTCATTGGAGGCTAGGAGTTGGCCAGCGACAGTTTCGGCTAAATTGGTGCGTTTGAAACCCATGCGGAGCGATCTTTTAGTTGGATCCGATGGAGAAAGTTTCCGGTAACGGAATTTGAGAGCGAAATCTTTTGCAATCAAAGATGAGGCGTTGATCATTGATTGTACAACATGGGAATTGGATTGGAAAAGAGAATGAAGCTCTTTTAAGAAAAAGAATTGCCCGGCAACAATACGGGAATTGGCTTGGTGTATATTTTCGTCAAAGCCCTCACTGTTGGCGAAAACAGTCCAAAGCTTTGGATCATACTTCAAAAGGTACAAAATGACATCGGCACAATGCTTAGTAAGAGGATTGTTGTTGAGATCGAGTAGGGCGGAATATAAACTGATAAGATTTTGGAAGAAGGAATCGCTGGATGTTGAATCGGACAAAGCAAGCATGTATCGAGTAATCGTTTGTTGAGAGGAAGCAACCCAAGTGTTGTAGGATTCGACCCCTTCACTACCACCGGATTTGTAGTTAGTAAATAAACGGTCGTGTTTGGATCTAACAGATCTTGTGAGATGCTGGAGACACAAGGACACCAAAAAGGAGATTCCAAATTGATGAAAAAAGGCTTCGAATGTAGCTACTAATGGACCTTGGTCGGTGAAAAATGTATACAAGTCAACGGGGGTGCCATGTTTCCAACAACACTGTATAACCCAAGATAATTCAGAAGTCTTTTCCGCAGGAATGATAGCCCACGCAAGAGGTATTGTGTCGCCGTAACTAGTCTTGGTTACAAGAACAAAACATACACCATCATAATTATGTTCTTTGTAATGGAAGCAATCACCGACAAACACTGGAGTAGTTAATTTCCCGAAATATTTCCCAGAAGCGATTGGGGTAGCAACAAAACATCTATAAAACCGATTTTCAGTGTCAGTCTGAAGAATAACAGTTGCTTCAGGATTCTTTAAGGCAAATGCCTGCATCCAGGTTGAGTGGGTGCATGATTGTTGATTGGGTAAAGATTTGAGCATGTATTCAAAACACGCATTTCGAGATCGACGTAGCATCTTTTTAACCTGCCTCGGTTTGGAAGTGGAAGTGAGACCAGATACTAGAAACCAATTATACAGACTTTTTTGGGAAGTGTCATCGGGAGATGGGCTATTCATCATACATTCGGACATAAATTGCTGGAATGGAGGGAAATGAGTTAAATATATTTGTTCCTTTATCGAGGGTAACGTCTGATGGAGACAACAATGTTGATCGAAAGATGGGAAAAGAGTTTTGTCCAACCACCAAAAAGTAGTATCGGAATCCGTCCGGTTCTTCCGAGTCTGGAAAGGTGCATCATGGCTTGAACAGACAACTCTGATCACAAGATCGCAACACACGCACTTAAAAGAACGATTGGTACGGTGGGAGCGGTAGTTTGTTCTATGAAAGGTGGTGATCTTAAATCCCCACCGATTGAAGCAGTATGCTCCGAGAGAGTCGAGCAAATTGTCTGTGGAGGAGGAAAAAACAGGAGGCCGATTGCGGAATTGCTGTAATGACATGGGCGACCATGACTTAACGGGTTTATGATCGGAAGTCGACAAATTGATCATCGGAAACTTTGCTCAATGCAGAAAAGGATAGGTCGGGAAATAGAATGAGTAATAACCGATGTAAAAGTGAATGAATGATAGGATGTGAATCGGGAAAAAAGTACGGTACAAAGTACAGAAAAATAACGGAGCGACGATGAAGGGGGGGGGGGGGGGGGGGGGGGGTGAGAAATATAGACTAAAAAAATTTACCGGCTAAAACAGACATTTGACCGAAATTAATGATAGCGATAAAACGTTACAAAAATAAAATACATGGGTGGAACGAATATAAGCCAGAAAAAATTACGCGTGGAAAAGGAGGAAGGGGAACCTATCACCAGGCTCAAAGGTGAGGATACTACTTTTAAAAACCGACACTGAGGTCCAGCAGAACATAAACAGCAGGTAAAGTACCTACGGTCAGGCCCAGTAGCAATAATCGCCAAATTTTTGACAGGGGACGAGGCCGACGCAAATTTTAAAAACCTATTTTCAGGCTCTTGCCCCATATTGAGTGATCCCCAGCAGTTCTAAATTAATGAGTGATTCCCACCTAACGAAAACGAATATAATTAAGAAAAAATCACAAAAAAAGTATGTGTTTTCTATATAGATGTATCCACTTCCGAATAAAATTTGTCAGTCGACATGTGGCCGACTGACAGTTTTTATTCACTTAACTGACACCGAATAGATTTCAACGGAATCTGAAAATCAAACATTTCAGTCTGAATGAATCGTGTGCACCTCTTGCACCTCTTTTGCCGGGCATGCTTGCATGCTATTTTTTGTGATCATTGCAAATTTTGCTGAGCTGAAAAATTGCAAACAGTACGAAAATACAAAAAGAAAGTCCGGAAAGAAAAAGCAACAACAGTAAGAACACTGTCTCTCCAGCAAGAAACCAGAAATTCAACTTCAAGGATCGCGACACGGATCGCAACACGGCAATACGGCAATACGGCAATGCAACACGGCAACACGGCAACACGGCAACACGGCAACACGGCAACACGACAACACGACAACATGACAACACGACAACAAATTCTTTTCTTTCAAGCTGACTCAGGAGCAGGGCAGGGCAATGTCCTTCTATCCCTTCACTACAACCGCAATTGTTGCTCTTGCTAGTATATTAGACAATTCATCGGACGATGAAGAGGATGAATCGATTCGATCCGCAATCCCCTCACAAAAAGAAAGAATACTTTCTATACCAACCATCATAACAATCAACATGGCACCAACTGCTGCTGGTGGAAGGAAAGCTGGCATTGCCAACTACACAAAGCCCGAGTTGGAGAACTTGTTCCGATGCATGAGAAGTATCCTACCAATTGGACCAGAAGAGTAGGACGCCGTTGCAAGCCTACACGCTGAAAAATATCCTGGTAGGGACACTGATTCAATCAGGAACAAATACATTTCAATTGTACCGGAAGAATATGCCAACTGGTGATCCAATTCAGAAATGGGATGTTAAACAAGCCAAGGAAATCAAGTATCTGATTGGTGATAGAGCCTCCATTATCAATGGAGAAGAAACGTTTGATCTTGAAACAGGGGAGTTCATCCGTGCTGTCAGTGAGGAGTCGTCCAGTCCTCCACTCTATCAACCAACTCAACCAACTCAACTGACTCAAGCAACAACTCAAGTCGTCTCAAGGAACCCCACCAGCTCTTCTACTTGGTCAACCAACTCAACCAACACAAATGGATGAATTAACAGAGCTCACGACTCCTACCAGTACCATTAGTGGTGGTGTCAGCACTAGTAACAAGAAGAGAGCTTACAATTCGCAAAGCAGAGAAGGGACACACACTTGATGAGTGTGATTGCTGCAGCATTGAAAGAGGGACGAGAGGATCAGAAGCTTCACCAGCAGGCTTTGGAGCTCCAGCAACGCTGACAGGAAGAGGATCGAAAGCGACAGGAAGAGGATCGAAAGCTTCACCAGCGGGCATTGGAACTCCAGCAAAGGCGGACAGGACAAGGCCGATGAAGAGAGGAAGGTAATGTTGTCGGCACTCATTGCTCAACTTGGTACTTGTGGTGGTCCTTCTACTGCTGAGGGGAAGACCCTCAAAAGAAAACTGCAAGATCTTCAACTCTCGTTGGCTGATCACTGTCCACTCTCCCCGTGTGATGACAGCAGCAGCAGCAGCAGCAGCAGCAGCAGTGGCGGCGGCGGCGGCGAAAGTGATGACGAATGAAAAGACAAATTGATTCGTCAATTGTTAGATGAATCGTCGTCAATCGTTAGATGAATCGAATTGCTGGTAGTTAGTTAGTTAGTTAGTTAGTTAGTTAGTTAGTTAAAATAAAAGAATCGATGCTGAATCAAATTGGTAGTTAGTTAAAATAAAGGAATTGGTTATTAGTTAAACTCAACAACACTACCACCGTTGCTCCAGACAGAAACTTAGGCTACCAAGACCATAGGAAAACTCTATTGCAACACCTTGAAAGAGGGATCCAAAACCACTAGAGGTGCGCTGGAGCAAAATTATTTGAACGTGTTGTTGACTGCTCTAAATATGAGTAATCAATCGATCACGAAGATCGGACGCGACTTGACTTCTCTAAGTACTAAATTTATCTAAGTTGCTAACGTAATCAATCCACTAATGATTCGATCGAATATCTAAGTTGCTAACGTAATCGATCCACTAATGATCGATCGAATCAAATACATCATTTGCAGTTTCTGTTGGTACCAATCCATAAGAGAAGAAACCTTCAGTCCGACTCATGTACGTGTTGAGTATGGTGTTTATTCCAACTTTAGCTGTCTGGAAATTGTACAGACAAACAAGGAGCTTCAGAATAATCTTCCTGTCTCCTCCTTCTTCCAGGAGAATGCTTGTCCTTCATCCAGGGAAATCCGCCTTGGATCTGTCGCATTCCCCATTCAGAGAGCTGTCGGACGCTGGTAGTAGCCCAATTCTCTGTAAGATCTGCTGCATTGAAAGGATCACGTTGGCAACTCTGCATGAGGTAGTATGGCTTTCTAGACAGTTTGAAAGCTGAATCGACAATAAGCTTTGCTAGGTATTTATCATACATTAGCTCCATCTTTTCATAGAGCCCATAGTCAGCTTGAGTACTATCATGCCAACATCCTGGAGCATTCAAAATGCAACCACGGATTCCTGCCGTCCGGAGCAAAGATGAAAACACTGTTGACGTACGGCCCACAAGTCCAACCATTATAGTATTGGTTCTGTTTCATCCAGTTACCAGACTGTTGGAGATGCAGTTTAAGGATTATTCTGAAGCTCCTTGTTTGTCTGTACAATTTCCAGACAGCTAAAGTTGGAATCAACACCATACTCAACACCTACACTGAGTCAGACTGAAGGTTTCTTCCCCTACGGTTTGGTACCAAATGAAACCGCAAACAATGTATTTTAGAGCCGAATCAACCTTAGCATCGATCTTAGCAAATTAGATAATATAATAGATAGTAGTTACGAATTAGTAGCATTACAAATAAGAGATTGTAGAGCAGTTGACGACAACACGTCCGATCGATTAGTTGATCAAGCATCGCTTGATTAGTCGTATTTAGAGCAGTTGGCAACATGTTCGAATAATTTTGCTCCAGCGCACCTCTAGTGGGTTTTGATCCCTCTTTGAAGGTGTTGCAATAGAGTTTTTCTATGGTCTTTGCAGCCTAAGTTTCTGTCTGGAGCAACAGTGGTAGTTTTGTTGAGTTTAACTAACAATCGATTCATTAATCGATTCATTAATCGATTCCTTCATTTTAAATAACTAACTAACTAACTGATTGATCGAATCGATTGATTCGATTCCTAACTAATTCGACGTCAACGAATTCGCTGTCACTACTGCTGTCACTGTCATCACTGCTGTAGTCGCGATGCTGGAGACTGTTTACTTTCTTTTGAGCTTCCCCCCTTCAGCACTCAACTTCCCTTCAGCATTGTTAGTAACATTAGTAACTTGGGGAGTAGTAAGGGGAGTAGTAACCTTTGGAGTAATAGGACCACGATCGCCGCCATGACCGGCGCCAGCACTAGTAGGGCTGCCAACTTGAGCAAGGAGTGCGCCGCCGCCGCCGCCGCCACTAGGGCCGCCACCGCCGCCACAAGTAAGTTGAGCAAGGAGTGCCTGCAACAACACCTTCCTCTCTTCATCTGCCCTGCTCTGTCTGTGTCTTCTCTGCGCATCATTCATTTGCTTGTTCTGCTGAAGCGTTAATAGTTCAGCAATCAGCATCACCTTTAATTTGTTGTCACCTTTGCGATTGCAATGTCTCTTCTTCTTGCTACGAGTACTACTAATGGTACTGGCTGGAGTGAGCTCAGTCACATCTTCGAACTCGGTACCTTCTACGGTTTGTGTTGGTTGAGTTGGTTGACCAAGAAGTAGAAGTGGTACCGGTTGAGTTGCAACAGCAACAGCAACAGCAACAGCAACAGCAGCAGCAGGAGGAGGAGTAAACTCATTTCTTTCAACATCATACCTATCTTCTCTATCTGTAATTTTTGATTTGTTGCATATCAGTCTGAAGAATTCTTTTGCCTCCTTAATGTCCCATCTCATATTTGGAATTGCCAGTAGGGCGGGCTTTCTTCCGGTACAACAATCGATGGAATTTGTTGCAAATGGAAACAACAACATCCCTTCCAGGATATTCCTCAGCATGTTGGTGGGCTCTGACATCATCACAGTCGTCTGTTGAAACTGGCACGACAGCTCTAATGGCAGCGAGCATGCTCTCCAACTCGGGCTTGGTGTAGTAGTTGCCGGTGCCGGCTTTCCTGCCTCTAGTCAAGGTCAGCCATCTTGTTGATTGTTATGATCGATGGTATTGCTGGTGGTGGGAGTGGTTTTTCTTTCTTATGTGAGCAGCCGAATCGAATCGGAATCAATTCATCATCAGCCAAGGAATCGTCTGCTAATATTGTAGCAAGCGCGACAACAAGAGCAGCAACAGCAGTAGTAGTGTACTAGGAGGACATTGGTGGTGCCCGTGCCCTGTCTAATGCTGTGCTGCTGGAGAGACAAGCAACAACAAGAAGAACAAGTCGTACTACTACTACTGTTCTTGTTGGTGTTTCTTTCCGGACTTTCTTTTCTTTCCGGACTGCAATTTTTCTTTTGCAATTTTTCAGCTCAGCAAAATGAGCGATGATCACCAAAAATAGCATGCAAGCATGCCCGGCAAAAGAGGGGGTGCAAGACGAGGTGGTGCGCACACTATATGATTGATTCCTCGTGTGTTGGGGACTAAAATATTTGATTTGTTGCTTTAGTATGCATGCTGATTCTAAGATTCCGTTCAAGTTGTTTATTCTGTTTTTATTCAGTTAATAAAAATTTGGCAGTCGAAGCAGCAGCAACGAGTGCCAAATTTTATTCCACAGCTAGTTAATATATCAATGTAGAAAGTGAATAAATTTATTAGTAGTTTGGTCGGGAACTTTTAATAAGTCTAGAACTGGCTGGGAATCACTCATATTATGTACAATGCATACAATACGTAGGAACCGATACTACTATCTTGTGTGCCTACAGGGCCCAGAATTGTTGTTCAGGATTCATTCAGGAACAAACCTTCGTACCGTACGGTATGCGCTGACGTCATGGTTTTCCGTTTTTAAGATCCTCTTGCTACGGTAATAATTTCAAACTCCAACTTGGTACGGTACGGTACGGTACCGAACCGTACCATAAGATACTCGTAGCTTCTATGATCGTAGAAGTGCGTGTGTCATGTGAGCTCAAGATGATTCACCTCGTACGTTACGTTCTACCGTACGGTACCGGTACCGTTACGGGAAATCGGAAGGGTTTAAATTGCGAGGTTCGAACTCGCACCAAAAAAGAAAGCATTCTACGGTAATTAATTGCGTCGGTGTAACAGTTTCTTCTTCGGGCGCTGCTACCTAAATATTTTACGGTACATCGCCCATTTTTTTCCAATCCATTCCGCGTATGTACCGTACTGTACCGTATTATTTATTTGTTGTATGACTCGACTAATAAGTATCGTAGTGATCGTACTGTTCTCGTTGTATCAGTGATGAATGAAATCGTATCATTCGTAAGATTACTTTCCCAGTCACACGTCTTCGTTCGGGAATTGTGCTGTGTCAAGTTTACGAGCTACGTGTAGATTGGTTTTTGTGTTGCATCAGCACTATTCTATTCTACTACTACGAGTTCGTATCGTATCGTATAGTACTGTACCTATTATTACACGACGTCGCTAAGCTGACAGAATACACCCTCACTCAATGAATCCACAACAAACCTAACAATCCCAAAGCAAGAGAATACAAAACGGTACGGTTCTATACTGTACGGTACTACCGATTAACGCACGTCGGTACTAAATTCTTTTTTACTTTACGCGACTACTACGAAGCAGTAGAACAGTACTCCTAGTGTAGAACAGAAAAGCTCACTCACTCCGAGACAAAGAAGAGGACGGCAGGGTCCAGTGTTCGAAAGACTTTCCAGGGTAACGAATACGAATAGGAACAGCAAATAGCAATAGCAAATAGCAATCTCTACTGGTAGTCCGAGAAATTCGATACGGTACAACAAGCAAGCAAGCAAGATGCCGCTCGGTCTCGCAAAAGATTCGATGCTGAATCTGGCGGAACTAGCGCACAGAACAGAAGAAGATGATGATCATGATGATCATGACGCAAACACAGACGACCCCACGAAAGTCGATTACGATCATTTCGTCGGTGCGGTCGTCGTGGATGATTCCGAGGAGCACGACGAAGGGCTGCTGATAGAAGATACTAGCGACGAGATCCACGAAACAAACCTCACACAGGTGGTGCAAGGAGAAGCATCGATCTCGGATCAACAAACGGCGAAAACTCTCGGCAACAGCAACAATATCGGCAACAGCAACAATATCGGCGTGTCGGTCGATGTCAACAACAACAACAACAACAACAACAACACATCCAGCAGTAGTAGTAGCAGCCAAAAGACGGAGACTAAATCCAAATCCAAAAAATCTCGAGCCGATCCAAAAACAACTCAGTACGCTGGGTTTCAAGCGGATTATCACGACTTTGAGAACTACACATCGTACGATTATTATGGAGATTATACCTTGACCGGATCGGCGCAAACCGGTAAGAAAGGCCAGGTAAACTGTTGGCAATGTATATTTCCTTGGAGTTCTCCCGAGGATGATGACGACGACTGACAACGACGACGACAACGAGGAGGAGAAGGAGGAGCAGATAATTGACAACACAGACGGTTGCAGCGATGACGTCTCGTTGATTTCGGCCGGAAGCGAGAACGCGCTGGGAGAGAAGCTCTCCGAAAAAGATCGCCAGGCCGTGCTGGCGAGATTGCGATTGGCGCAACCGGATGGTGGGAGTGCAAGTGCAAACGCGAGTGCAAACGCGAGTGCAAACGCAAACGCGAGTGTAGACGGGACCACCAGCGTTGCATCGGACGGTGCCTCCGAGTCCAAACCGAAAGGAATTCTGAGACAAGTTCACAAGGGTCGCAAAATGAATCATTCGACCCGAAGCAACGGTTCCCATCAGAGCAATAAGAATAATAAGCAGCAGCAGGGAAAAGAAAGACGAGCGCTATTCCCTGCCTACGAGCCAAAGACCGAAAAAAAGAAGGATCTGCACACGACGTTCTCGCCTATGGCTCGCGTTGTCACGATCAAGTCGTCGAAGGAAATGGACCAGACCGAAAAAGGAAACATATGGTGGCAGAAACCCGACTACGACGAGTTTCGAAAGACCGGAAGACTTGTGTCCAGGGTCATGCTACAGGGTGGAAGCGAGATTTGGTTGGCAACCAACCGATCGTGGCAGTTGCCAAACCAGGGGAAAGCGGCCACCCTGCGCCGCGCAATGGAGAACGTCGACAAGGAATCGACGAGCGACAAGTGGTGGCACAAATTCGGCCACTCACGCCGCGGGCTGGAGCACATTGCTTCGATCGACGAGGGTCGGCAGCGACAAGCCAACGTCAAGACATCGATCCGGGCGGTCCTCACGGAACAACGGCGACAGAAGGCATTCAGCCGCGAAGACCCGGAGAAGCTCCGCATGCATTCCATCCAGAACACGAGCTGGGCGAAGGACCTCGCGCTCGCTTCGGGAGCAGTCCGATGCCGATGCGGTGAGCAAGAATTTCGACGACGGAAGCCGAAAGTCGCGCGAGTTTTATCTCCTCAAGTTTTCGCGTGCCGGCAAACTGAACAGCGCCACCGGTCCCAAGAGCGGGCCGAAACAGGTCATGCCCGCCTTTATGAGGCCGATGATTTCCATGTCGCTCAAACCGAACCTGTTGGATGCCAACACAACGACCCGTCTCCAGTACAAAAAGAAAGAAGTGGCTACTGCTGCTGCTACCGGTACTACTACTACTACTACAAGAACTCCCAACACAAGCACAAGCACAAGCACAAGCACTACTCACAATAACAACAGCAACAGCAACAGCAGCAAACGCGTTACCGCCGATGGTCCACCTTCGGTCCCGGCGAGAACCAACCAAAAACGGGGTGCGGTATCGTCCGAACCCATTCACGATCCAATAATTCACATGGGGGAGGAGAGTCTTGCTCACAAAGGTGAGTCAGTCGGATTGATAGTCGTGTGTAGGCTTCCGTCTTGGTTCTGTGATTCTTGTGTGTATGCGCGCGCTGCGCTGCGCTGCGCTGCGAGTTTGGTGTTTGAGTTTTGTTTGTGCGGAATTGTCGAGCTCGTTCTCATCCGTGTTTGTTTTTGTGACTGTTTTTTCCTGTTTTGTTTTGATTTGTTTTGTTTGTCAACACGCACACGTATTAATTACACCGTTGTAGCTGCCGGGTTTGCGAATGGCGAAGAGGCCGTGAACATGTCGGCGGTGTTGACCGGCATGGGAGCTATACCCAAGAACACGGACGCGGCTCGTGCGCGACCCGTCTTGGCGTAGAGTTGGTTTGCAAATAATAATAGTAATAATAATAATAATAATAGCCCATGCACGTGTTTGGGCACAACAAACTACACTTTTAACAACAACAACAACAGCAACAACAACTATTCTAAACAATCAATCATCAATGTCGTTCGTTTCTTCTTCTCGATGATACTGTACGCATAAATGCATGGTGTACGACGAATGTATAATGTATAGTACGGAGTAATATATAATATATATAATTCGATTTTGAAACGGAATCTAGAGGGTTTCCGGGAGTTCGACAAATACCAGTAGTAGCTACCTATGGAAACATGGATACAATGCATCGGCTCCACCGGGATAAATTCGTGCAGTACTGTAGTTGTTTCTTCTGTGCAAAGATCTTGTTGCACTGTATTGCACTGCTGTATTGCACTGTATTGCACTGCTGTATTGCACTGCTGTATTGCACTGCTGTATTGCACTGTAGTGCACTGTAGTGCACTGTAGTGCACTGTATTGCGTTGCGTTGCGTTGTTTCGGTAGGAGAATGTTGTATGGAACAACGGTACCGCACTGTACGGGAAAGATGCCATCACCACGATAATATTAATAAGATTGTGATTACAGCATGTATGTATCCCATGGATAGATATACCGACCGACTGCCGAGTTGATTGTTGATTGTTGATTGTTGAATTGTTGATTGTTGATTGTTGATTGTTGAATTGTTGAATTGTTGAATTGTTGATTGATTGTTATTGGTGCGTGGATCGGTTCGGGATGGTGAATCGAGGCGTAGTACCGTGCCGCACCAAACCGCACCGCACCGCACCGTAGCGCGGAAGCGCACAACAAACGCCGAGCGAAGGGGCCCCGCACGCCGGGCTACTAGTACTAGTCACCGCCTCGAGAGCTCGCGTACCGTACGGTACGGTACCGTACCGTACCCACCCATCTCCGTTTCAATCAATACGGAGACAGCGACAACAACAACAACAACAGAGACAGCGACCGAGACAGCGACAGCGACCGAGCCAGAGAAGAAAGCACCACCACTCCTCAACTACTTAGTAATTCATCTACTAGTACCGTACTGTTAACAAGAATGAAAGCTACTTAAAAAGTATTGCTTCGTAATTACTTCGTATCACGTACGGTAGTACCATAGTAGGTAACTTAGCTAGAGGAGTATACAGATTATGATACGGTAGCAGCAGCAGCATTGGAATGATGTGCTTCTCTTTCACCGCATTACTGTACTATCCCTTAGTACAGTATGTCGCAGGTATGGGGATGAGTACGGTACTCGTACGTTTGAGTAGTATGAGTATGAAATACTTCGTAGTATGAGTTTGAATAGTAGCGTTGCGAGAGTCGCCCGGCGCGTCGGCGGGGTGGGGGGGACCGGGGGGTGGGGAGGGGGGACGCATGACGCATCCGTGTCGTGAATCAATCAATCAATCAATCAATCATCCGAACAATTCGATCGCACGAGAAAACAGACACACACACACACAGACACACACACACGTTTTGTTCAGCTTGTCGTACCGGCACCGGTACGTACCGATACGAATTTGGCGGGAAACAAAAATGGTTCCCGTACGGACACGTTCCCACGAGTACTCGTACGTACGTATGGCACTGTACTCGTACACTACGGTAGATAGACGAACCAACGACCAAAGGAACCGTTCAGTAATCGTTCGGTACTCCATGGTCGACTCCGATTGGTCAAATGCCACGTCCCTAACGCACACAAACCGATATTAACAGCACCCCCGTTCGCCTAAAATCCGTAACACTTATATACCGTATCGAACATGTTTACGGCAGGGAACAGGTAGGGAATAATCTTACGTCCGTTCGGTACGTACGGTACGATGCTCGTACTCGTATTAATTACTGTCCACAGTTCGTACGGTACATATTCAATACGGTAGAATTGATTTACATGCCAATGGGATTGTTGTTGCTACTAGTGTGCGTAATATACCACAGACCATTTCGGCGGTTTCCGGTAGGATCATCACCAAGTTTCAAAATGATTAATTGCAGCACAATAAAAAATAATTTCGGTTGGGTACAATATCGGTATTCGTAATTACCGGTACCGTACATACCGGTGTCTGCTGTAATTACGAGTATCCACCCACCCGGGTTAAGATTGATTGCCTGCCTACCGGTACGGGTATCAATCACTACAAACAAACAAACCAAACCAAACAAAAACAGCAAAATAATGACGACGGAAGAAGAATACCCAACCCATAAACGGGAGTATCGGGATTTGAAGATACACGGTTCTACAACCATGGACGATGGCGACAATGGCGACAATGGCGACAATGGCAACCACCACCACCACCAAGTCGGTGAAATCGACGATTATTATTACGACAATGACCCGGAACTAGCGCGAAACCGATCGAAATTGAGGGTTCTGTTTCACGGTGAGTGTGTTTGTTTGTTTGTTTGTTTGTTTGTTTGTGTTTGAGTTCATTAGTTCCGTTCTGTTTCTGTTCGTTGGTTGGTTGGTTGGCTGGTTGGTTGGTTGGTTGGTTGGTTAGTTAGGGTTCCGACTTTCGAAACGACTGCTATCGATTCGAAGAGTATTACATCACTTTCTGTAGAACCTCGACACGATGCGATACGATGCGAATCGCCGCAACAACGGAACAACGATTTCGATTTCGATTCTCCTTCCTCACAATCCATCCATACATCCATACATACATACATCGATTTAAAACGTTCCTTTGTTCGATGCAACACTACAATACAACAATACAATGCAACAATACAATACAATGCCAATAATCCAACAATTGCAATTGCAATTTCAATTGCAACAATACAATACAATGATATGCAATGATATACAAAATGATACAGCCGCGACCTGTCCCGGCGACGGACTGAGCGATTGTCCCTCCGGTGTGGTACATTGCTGCGCCTCGAAGCGCGTATTCGCCCACATTATTACCTGCACGGAAGGCCGCGAGTGCCAGGTGCCCGGTTGCCAGAACTCGCGGAGGGTGTGGAGGCACTACCGGAACTGCTCTCGTGAGTCGCGGGAGCGCGAGCGTGACCGCCACTCCTCCCAACAACACTCCGATTGCGTCCTCTGCTCGGCGGTGCCGGTTCCGCACGGTGCCAAAATACTGTGCGATCGCTTCCGGATCCCGAAACCGAATCATGGTAGTAATAGTGGTGGTAGTAGTACTTTCGTCGTCGTGCCCTCTTCACAACAACAGCAACAACGGCTAGGAGCAATAGCAGCGCAAGGATCGTGGTCGAGCAGTATTCGGGGAGCTGTTTCGTACGATGGTATTACGAGTGTCAATTCGATCGAGGTTGCGGTGGGGTTCGAAGCCGGCACGAGGGGGGACGATGCTCGCGATCCGTACGATCGTCTTCCCGTGTGGCGCAAGAGAAACCTGATCCATGCCCAACAAATGCAACTGCAGCAACAACAACTACTACAACAACAGCAGCAACAACAACAACAACAAATACAACAACAACGATTGTACGCCCGGCAACAACAGCAACAGCAACAACAACTGTCCATGCACGAAAAAGAAAACGCAACAACCATGGCTTCGATGGGAACAACCACCAAAGGCGGCGGCAGCAACGGCAGCAGCAGCAACAATGGCAACAAGCAGATCGCTGTCCGTGTCGTTCGACAATTCCGAAAACTCGAACTCGTTCGATCAATTTCCGTTCGACCAATCGCTTCGACGGGAGCACGAACACCGTTCGAACAACAACAGTCACAGTCCCCGACGCCGACAACACAACGGCAGTTCCAACACCAACGCCAACGCCAATTCTGTCACTTCCAACCAACGAAGTACCACTAGTAGGAGTAGTCGGTTCAGGGCGTCCATCGCTCGGCTCGGTGTTGCCTCTGCTGCTGCTTCGATGGCCTTTGATCAACCACAACGACAATCACAACAACCACAACAACAACACCCGGAGGAAACAAACAGCATTGCGTCCGCCGGAAAATTATCGACGTCGAGTTCCGGTACCAGTACGGGTATTCACATTCCACTGCCCGCCCATCCACGGGATGCCAAACGGAGGCCCGTACACGCTGCTATCGCTCGCCGCACCACCACATCTAGTACGCCAACACAAACACAAACACCAGCTCCGAGGACGTACGCTCTGGTTTAGTTTGCTCTGCTGCTGGTGGTGGTGGTGGTGTGGTTCGGTTTTGTTCGGTTTAGTTCGGGGATGATGCGAACCAACGAAACGAAACGAAACGAAAAAGAGAAGAAATAATAATAATAATACTAATAATAATACTAATGAGCACTGAGGATTGATACTTTAGGCAGTATGAATTTTGGAATCATTTTTTGTCCCTGCTGGACATGCATGGACCAAAGAAATAGTGAGTCCTACCTAGTTTTTGAGTGCAAATGTGTGACACTGGGTTGCAATTTCATCGTCAATATTGCTTATGCTATGGATGTGGTACGTACTCTATGAAACAACCTGGACAAGAAACAAGCTGATACCTACTTTAGTAGCCATTAGGTTATAGTAATGTAATATGTTCCGTGACGTACTATCACTACTATCACTACTAGTAGTACTAGTAGCAAACTCACTATTGGCGACCCAGTGGCACTGTTTCTCTCGGCGCATTGAAATGAAGCAAGAACTAGTAGTAGTACAACTCATTACTTCTCAAGAACAACATGCATCAGCACATTGTTGGTTCATTGGCTCCCATTATTGTTTCGTGATAGTAATGCCATCCTGCTGTTCTTGTGCATAATGCAAACAGATTGGACAGTACTACTACTAGTAGAAGAATATGAAAACATAAAAGTAAGCAATACAAACAGGTTGGTCAGTACTAGTAATAGTAGAATAATATGAAAACATTAAAGAAGTAATACATTGTACTAAGTACGAGTTACAATTCTTTGTTGCGTCAACAACAATTTCGTTGTTAAGATCAAGCCACCAATGTTGAGAAGTAGTACTACTAGTACGATCACTTCTTTGCTGTTTTGCCACCATTGGTTGTGTTCTATGGTGGTGCGTGTGTTGCCAGTACGCATTAGTACTAGCCGATGCAGCATTTCATTTGAACAACTCCTCGGACAGCTTTGTGTACTGCGGTGTATTCGACCCTGACACCGCGGTTGTAAGGCAACCAGGTTGTTGCGCCTTTCACTTGTGTACCATTCGGTAGTTTCTTGTACACCATGTATCCAGGGTAAACAGGAAAAGGGTGGTCCTTCCTCCGCTTAGATGCATTACTCTTCACTACACCACCAGTTCCAGGTGGGGGAATACCCGTGATTGTAACCTCACTATCAATTGCAAATTTAGGATACAAGATCACGGGATCAGGTTCTGCAAACTACACCTTCACGCTCCCGGATGGCTTTTCTGTTCCTACTACGTCGTTGGGTACGGGACAAGAAACTTGCAAAAGGCGTCCAAGATCTACAACATGGGCAAGAAGGTTCGGAGAAACCTTCCTCTCCTTGTGCTTCTTGGCCTCTCCATTGGATTCGTCTGACGCTGACTTCCTGCTATGTTTGCGACCTTGGCAATGGAACGACTTCTTCTTTCCCTTTCTCTTTGTGGATGGGTTGTCTTTGATTGCGTTGGGGATGGCGGGATGTTTGTCTCCGTTTCCTTCGTCCTCTCCTTGTGGATCTTGGACAGATCCAGGTTCAACAATTTTGGACTGCGGGTCAACTGTCGATTCATCTTCCCAAGGAAATCGAAAGAAATATTCCACTCCATTGAGCCCTTTGTTAGTTAACACTACTAGCCATTGGACGGAATACACGTCATTTTCTTTGGTGAAGGTCTCAAAGTTTTTCACGTGCTTCTTGAGGAAGTTTCGCTTTGCAATGTTGTTTGAAGTCGATCGAACGAGCGCGCGCTGTAAATGAATGAGACACGAATGAGTGGAATGAGACACGAGTGAATGAATGAGACGCGAATGAGTGAACGAATAAGTCACGCTATCGATCGATGGAGTCGTCTTGCTTCTGCAGGAATGGACCAACATGAATGGAGATGGGAATGGAAGCGGGAATGAGAATTTACCACTTACCGATTCCGGTTCTCCTTCTTACTAAAAATAGGTCCTTATGTACCAACTCTACGGGGCACAAGGTAGATCCCTACAGCCCATTGGTACAGGGACACGTGCATCACATCGGAGTATTAGCGGGTCGATGTGATTATTAGTGATTTAGTGTGTGCATTGGAGTATTAGCGGGCCGATGCACCAATATGGTGATTTTAGTAAAAGAGCAATTTCTGCTCACAATTTCAAGTAACAATTTCATGTAATAACCAACAAGTTAAAACCAACTACATACCGACTGTTTCACCTCCATTTTTCAGAGCCCTCCAAACATTCTTCGAAGAATTACGGAGCGCTCCCGAGGATTGGAACTTGGTCGAAGAAGAAAGAGAATTTTCTTATTTTGCAGCAGGCTGGCTAACAATCGGAGTCAGCGATTCACCTTTTCATCCGCGTGTTTCAGCGGAGTATTAACTTGTCCAAGAACGGACTGCAGGCTGGCCAACAATTGGGGCCAGCGACATTCATCTACAGCAGGCTGGCTAACATTCGGAGTCAGCGACTTTCTACGTTTTTCTTCATCCGCGCATCTTTACCGGAAGAACACTTTTTGTCCACCAAGATCGGACTGCAGGCTGGCTAATATTCGGAGCCAGCGACTTTCATTTCTTTTGTCCCCAAGATCGGACTGCAGGCTGGCTAATATTCGGAGCCAGCGACTTTCATTTCTTTTGTCCACAAGATCGGACTGCAGGCGGGCTAACAATTGGAGCTCAGCAATACTCAACAGCAGGATTGGTATCAAAGAATCAATTGGGCCAATTACATATATTCAACAGCAGGATTGGTATCGTGGAATCGATTGGGCCAATTACATATTTTTCTTTTTTTGTCGGAATAGGAGTACGACAATTTGCGGAATACGTATCAAAATACGCATCAATTTACGGAATACGTCGAACAAAATACGCATCAATTTACGGAATACGTCGAACGGAATACGCATCGTAATACGACAATTTACTTTGGAGCGGAATACGACAATTTACTTTGTATAAGAATACAACAATTTACTTTTGGTCCACCGGATGGAGGAGGATCAACCAACCCGGCACCAAGAGATAGAGATCGCCTTTTCTGCAGAATTGACGTCGGAAGAGAGCAGTGTACTGTCAAGTTCAGAGAGCAGTAGCGGCACAAGCAGTGGAAGCGCAAGCACAAAGGGCTTGAGGAAGACGAAATACAAATACAAGATGGTGGAGTATGTGGATAGCCAAGTGCCCAAGTTGGCCAAGGGGGATGAGAGCAAGTTTGAGAATTGGTACACTCAGTTTGAAGCATTCGCGGATAGTCGGAAATACCGGGATATGTTGTCTACCAAGCCACACAAGGACCTACCTCCAGAAGGAGAGCTTACACCTCGAGAGGAGATGAGTACCGCTCAGAAAAAGGCCTACCGGTACCACAACAAAGCACTGAACGATCTGTACAAGGCCTTCGCCGACAACAGGACAGGCCTAGCCATCATGGAGAAGTCCAAGATTGATAGGGGGGCTACAGTTGAAAAGAATGCAGAGCTCCGGTCACAGTGGCCCTGAGGTAGAGTACATCGCGTGATTGAAGAGCTCATGAAGGAATACAGGCAAATGAACCAATCTCGCGACCAAGAACAATTGGATACTGATCTGAGAAGTCTAAAGTTGACCATTGGCGCCCCTCCACGGGATTTGATTGAGGACATCTACGAGTTGCAAAGGAAATACCACTACAAGTCAGTCAAGCCCACTTTGACACAACTCATTGTGGCATTCAAAGCTGCCCTACCGGCCTACCTACTGATGCAGCTTACACCCTTCATTGATGCACTGCAAGCCAATGGAACCTCCGAATTGGATTTTTGGGAGGCTCTCAACGTCCGAGCCAAAAGTTTGTACAACTCAGCTCAGAGTATCCAAAGCCGGGGTGGTAAAGCCAAGGAAATGAGTTTGTTTGGTGCTGAAATGACCGATTTTGCTGATCCAAGAGACAAGTGGTCCACCAATGCAGTTTGTTATTGGTGCAAAGAACAAGGTCACAAAGCTTTCAACTGTCCAAAACGAGCAGCAGGACACCCACGTGCCGACGACAATGGCAACAACGGCAACAGCAACGGCAACAATCGGAACCACAACAACGGCAACAATGGCAACAATCGGAACCACAACAACGGCAACAATGGCAACAACGGCAATAGCAACGGCAACAATCAAAACAGCAATGGCCATGGCACTGGCAATCAAAACAACAGGAATGGCCACAGGGGCAGACGTCGCAAGTGTGGACTCTGTGGTGGCAATCATGGAACACCTGTCTGTTTTGAAGATGAGAAGAATGCTGCCAGACGCCCGAATGGTTGGAAATCCAAGTTGAAGGATGTCCAGGGAGCAACAATTGACTATGATTTCTGTCTCTCAGCGATGCAAACCTCTACCACTTCACTCCAACTGCTCAATGCCCAGAAGCGAGCTACCAAAGGCGATGCTGTGCCCGAAGGATTTGATCTGCTGTATGATGACAATGTCTTTGTCTTTGATACAGGCGCAACCAGCCACAGTTCCAACAGTCTGCAATGTGCCACCAATTTGAGGGCTAGTAGTGCCACCATTACCACCCAAAGCGGCGACGAACTGAAAGGATGCCAAGTTGGGGATATTCCATGTCAGAAGATTGACAAGGATGGAAAGAAGGAGTTTCAGACATTGTTGCAGGGTGTGAATTTCAATCCAAATTTTGCTTTCAATTTGTTCTCAGCAAATCTGGCGTTACAGAATGGTTGGATAGCCACAGGAAGCGACAAGACAGGATGGTCGCTCCAGAAAGGGAATCTCCACGTGAATTTTGATATTCAGATCCCCACCTACACAAGCTGTGTCTGGGTCGGCTATTTTGATCGCATTGCCCATCCCACCAACAACATTGACATCAATGCAGCAACTGCTACCACTACTATGGATGAAGGAACCAAGATGAACATCAACAAAGCACACAGGCTCCTGGGACACATGGATGAGAACAGGACGCGTCGGACTGCTGACAGGCTTGGCTGGACCATTACTTGAGGTCCACTGCTCCCATGTGAAGATTGTGCCAAAGCCAAAGCAAAAAGGAAAGTGATTCCTACTGACAGTGAGGACCTTGCAGCCACCAAGCCTGGCGAAAGACTCTTTGTGGATATGTCCTCAGTGAAGGCACCCAAAGCCGCCAAAAGTAACAAGCTGACCGCCCCATTTATTACCAAGCCCCATTTTTGCATGATTGTTGATGAGTACTCCTCATGCCGGTTTGTCAATTTCTTTGCCACCAAGGATGGAATGGTTGAACCAACTTGCGCATTGCTCAACCAATGGAGATCCAAAGGTCATCATTTGAAGCAAATCCGATGTGATAAGGCCGGTGAAAATACAGCACTTGAAGCTCGACTGGCCTCAGCAGATTGGAAATTTTCTTGCAAGTTCGAGTATACCTCTGTGGATACTCCACAGCAAAATAGCGTGGTCGAAACAGCAATCTATCGGTCAGTGTGTTGAGCGATGGCTCTTTGCTCTCAAGCCAATGTGCCTCGGGAATACAGGTTTAGATTCTTTCCCCTGGCCATGAGGTGTGGTGTTCAGTTGGATTGGTTGGAGGCTGTCACGGTAAATGGCACCACATTGCCCAAGATCCAGCATTTCTCTGGCAAGGTCCCTGCTTTCAGCGCCCATCTCAGAACTTTTGGTGAGGCTGGGGTAGTTTGTGTCAAACGGACCACCAGTCCAAAACTCAATTATCGCGGCAATCCAGCTTTCTTTGCCGGATATTGCACTGACCGGCCTGGAGATTGCTATGTGATGTATGATCCATTGAAGAACACGTTTACAACTACCCGTGATATCTATTGGTTGAAGAGAATGTATTTCCCTCCCACGTCACCAAAAGGCGAAGATATTAATTTTCATGCTGATTTTCTTGAGGGTGGCCACATGGATCTGCCAGTCAACAGCACGCCTACCCAACCTGTTTCCATCTTGCGCACCACCACCAGACCTCGACGAGTGCAGTTTCAGGATGCAAGTGGGGGAGCCACAGCACCAGCAATTCCCTTTCAACCTGAATCTGAATCTGAATCTGACCCCGCACCAGAGGACACAGCTTTCGATAGTCACGATGTATACTACTCTGATGATATTGAAGAAACCAAGATCGAATACGAAAGTGACGACTATGACAGCAATGAAGATACCGACGAAGAGGATCCCCATGTTGTAACCACTACCCAATATGGCCGAGTAGTAAGGAACTCTCATCTCAATCCGGATGTACGGTACGGAGATATGACAAGCTATGCAGCTCAATTCACTGATGCCGAAATCCAGTTCCACAAGGCAATGACTGCGCTGAAAGAATTCAATCTTCTGTCAGTCTCTATTCCATCTCAGGAAGGCGCTATGAGTGAACTCAGTCTCGTTGGCGCAGCTGGGAGTGCCTTTGACAACACCAATGAACTGAAGACCATGAACTACAAGGCATCTATGGCCAGTCCGATGCGAGACAAGTTTACAGAGGGTGTTGATGCTGAACATGAGAAGATGGTTAAGTACGGCGTTTTTGAAGAGATTGATGAAGCCAATATCCCACCGGGCACCAAAATCATGGATACTACTTGGGCCAACAAGATGAAACCTGATGGTACTGTAATATGCAGGAACGCGATACGAAGATTCAAGCAGCTAGATGGTGAGCACTACGACGGGCAAGACAAGTCTTCACCGGTGGTTAGTGATATCTCAATTCGAATTGCAATGATATTGATGGTCATGGCGAATTTTATGGCCTACATTGTGGATGTGGAAGGAGCTTTTCTGAACGGCAAATTTCAGAATGGAGAGAAGATATTCACCAAGATTCCAGAGGGATATCAGAAATTCTACCCCTCATATGTGCTCCTCCAATTGCAGAAAAACACTTTATGGGACAATCCAAGCTGCCATACAATTCTGGAGAGAAGCACGACGGGCAATGCATACCATGCAGATGGAAAGATGCAAGGCCGACCCATGCCTATTTTTCAAGTGGATCAACAATAAACTACTTTTGATGTTGCTATGGGTTGATGATTTTTGCATCATAGGTGAAGAAGCAGAAGTTCTGAAGCACAAGGAGCAGCTCAAGTCCCTATTTGAATGCAAGGATGTTGGAGAGATGGATGAGTATGTCGGATGCCACATCGAGCGGGACAAGAAGAACAGGACTCTCCGAATGACTCAACCAGTCAAGATCAAAAGATTTGTTGATGAGTTCGAGCTTGATGAATGCAGAGGCAATCCCACAACTCCAGTAGAGCCAGGATCAGTGTTGAAGAAAGAAGGTGAAGGACCAAAGGATACTGTTCTCACCAAGGAAGCCCAAACCAAGTACAGGTCCGGAACAGCCATCCTACTGCACATGATGAGATGGTCGCGAATTGAAACACAGAATGCTGTCCGGGAGCTGTCCAGGTTCATGACTGAAGCAAGGAAGTCCCACATGAAGGCACTGAAGCGAGTGATGAAGTATTGTGCTGGAACACCCAAGAGAGGTCTCACATTAGCCCCAAATGCAGTGTGGGATGGCACCAAGAATTTCGTTTTTGAGCTGATTGGATTCAGTGACTCAGAGTACGCCAAAGATGAGTCACGTCACAGTGTCAATGGCTGGTCGACTTGGCTGAATGGTGCCAATGTCACAGCAAGATCAAGGATGATGCCAATCATTGCCCTGTCTGTGATGGAAGCAGAACTGTATGCAGCTGTGCTATGCGTCCAAGACATGCTGTACATTTGGAGAGTCATGATGTGTCTCGGATTGCAAATCAAGCTACCCATGGTGATATATGTGGACAACAAGGGTGCAGTTGATTTCTGCAACAATTGGTCCATAGCAGGTCGCACCAGGCATATTGAAGTGAAACAGTATTTCCTATGAGAGCTGAAGGAAATGGGCATCATCAAGGTGATGTGGAAGACAGGCGATGAAATGACAAGTGACATCTTTACCAAGAATCTTACTGGAGCCCTATTTGAAAAGCACGGTTCCAAGTTCTATGGAAAAGATGAGTACTCCACCAAGGCCAAAGGCAACAAGGACATGAGCTTCTCGACTGTAGACTCCAAGGCAGAGGAAGCGCATGAAGCCTACAACAAGTTCTGGAGCAGTATCATCAATTGAGTATATTATCCTTTGAAGCAGGGGAGTGTGTTTGAAGTCGATCGAACGAGCGCGCGCTGTAAATGAATGAGACACGAATGAGTGGAATGAGACACGAGTGAATGAATGAGACGCGAATGAGTGAACGAATGAGTCACGCTATCGATCGATGGAGTTGTCTTGCTTCTGCAGGAATGGACCAACATGAATGGAGATGGAAATGGAAGCGGGAATGAGAATTTACCACTTACCGATTCCGGTTCTCCTTCTTACTAAAAATAGGTCCTTATGTACCAACTCTACGGGGCACAAGGTAGATCCCTACAGCCCATTGGTACAGGGACACGTGCATCACATCGGAGTATTAGCGGGTCGATGTGATTATTAGTGATTTAGTGTGTGCATTGGAGTATTAGCGGGCCGATGCACCAATATGGTGATTTTAGTAAAAGAGCAATTTCTGCTCACAATTTCAAGTAACAATTTCATGTAATAACCAACAAGTTAAAACCAACTACATACCGACTGTTTCACCTCCATTTTTCAGAGCCCTCCAAACAAATGTTGGCTGCATTGTTGTGACATTGAGTCCTTGGTATCTTTGCTTTTTTGGAAAAGTTGGATCAAAGAGTCGCCATTGGATTGTAAAGTCTTTTCATCCTCGCCTGACACAAAGCTTACTTCCAAGTTTGCTTCCGACACGTATTTTTTCTTCTCAAAAACCGCACACAGAAGCTCCGTGGTCAAAGGAATGAACAATTGCCCCCCAACCGGTAGATAATTGTAAGTAGTGAGAAAGTGCAGGGACCTCTCAATACATTCGCAACCTTTGAGTAATATTTCTGGTTGCATGATAAAAATATCACAGAATACGCATCTCGTATGCTCCCAGAACAACCGGTCGTCCAGTGTGTGCGTGCAGTTCTCGTCAGAATTAGGGAACCTTGTGATGGATACGCTGTAGTTCTCTTTTGGGAGGAGGTAAGTATGTCAACACTCTTCAACTCTTAGAAGCTCAGGTGGAGTTTCTTTTTCAAATTGAATGGATTGTCTGTCATTGGTGGTGAAAATGAATAACCGATCTTTGCGGTAAGGTTTGCCAGGATTGGAGTTCAACAATGATTGGTTCTCGGCTTTCAAATAGTCGTCCAAATTCTTGTGTGCCTTGTCAATGTCAACAGATGTTTTTTCGTCCTTGCCCGGTACTGACTTAAGTATTGCAGTCAAAACTATAATCCTAGTAACCGGGACACGTGTACCGTTAGGACCACATGGCAACCAAAAAATCGGACATCTTCCATATAGCTGAACAGATCAATACTCTTCCCCATTTTCGTGCTTCTTAGACACCTGCACGTTCCCACTTTTAATTGAAACAGGAACCTTCAGAACATTCACACAAGAGTTGTTACCAAGTGCTCTTGGACAATTGCAGTGCCTACAGATCATCTTTGTATTGTCTGTTTGATAATGTCCACAAAGTTGGTTGTGCTGGGGAGTATCGCCTATGAAATACGCGACTGCGAATTCCATTCAAACAGACCATTTCTTCTTGTTCCAAGGCAAATGAGACCATTCAATACCATCCGTTAGGTTACAGGCTTCTTTCAAAGATAAAAGAGCGCAACAAAGGCCAGAGTGAAGATTGTTCACATTGTCAATTGATTCGTCCCCTTTATCATGTGAACCTGTTGGATGAAAATATATAGTTTCCCATGCATCTGGCCGAGAGTTCCGAGTTAAGGTGTTGAATATGCCAAGTGTCATGTTCAGTGGGGTAAGAGTGGTTTGACCACTATTGTCAATTGCAATTCCATCCATGTAGAGAATAATAGGCACCAAAATTTCATTTGAATCTCTTTTGCATCTCTTTTCCCAAGTATTGATCCACCATTCACCATGGTGGAGTTCATCTATATCAATATTGCCTTGTAGTTCCGGAAACCGGACTGGTAAGGTTGGGTCTTCGGAAAGACAGATTTTCTTCTTTTACCAACGTGACGTTTGTAAATAGGGAATGAAGTGCTTTTTGGAATGACCAAACGTAGCTTTGTTTACGACCGGGAACGTCAGCATCCGATTGATTTCTTATAACACCAGTCAATAAGATGAGGTTCAAACCCTTCACCTTCTATTTCAGGCACAGCTGCGTAAAGGTCCTTCATGACTGTTGACCTTCGTCACACAAACGAGATTCAGGGTTATTGGGGAATAACGCACAGATGTGGGCTAGACTCTACCATGACGTGGTCCCCCTTTGCAATTTCACCCATTTGTTTGAAATTGTTAATATCAAACTCCAAATATTTTGTCGCACAGTACACCTTCCTGCCCCACTTGCATCAGTTTCTGATTCTGTGTTCTGGAACTGAAATCGATGCCTGAAACAAATATTGCATGGTCCCAATTTCACAATCTCAATTGGTTCCTCATTTTTATTGTTTTTACTGGATACTAACGATGGTCCGCACTCCCAAATATCAGGTTTATTGTAAACATTGCTACCTGGTGGACTCTTCTCCGATCACTACTGGTTATGGAAAGGAGAAGGTTGCCAAGAAGAAGAAATCGTCCTTGTTTACAGTGAGACAAAGAAAGAATACGGGAGCAGTTTTTTCTCCCAGTCTTCTGGACCATATTTCATATAACACGTCATGCTATTCTTATTACAAGGAATCTTTGGGGGTAGATGATTTCATATCTTCCGTATTCATCCAAAAATCACAGAAGCCACAGGATGCTAGTGATAAATTAGGTCTAACAAACACCTGTAATGGTCCACTGTGTAGTGGCCTTGTACCAGAGGTGCTCGACAATCAAGTTATGCACGACCCTTCTGTCGAACCGATGGAGCGTACCTTGATTGGTCGGGAATTAACAAACATTGAGGATAACAATGTCTCTGTTTGTGATGATAATTTGTTTTCTCCTAATGATGAGGATGACGAAGAAGGAATTGACTGCAAATTGCCCCCCTCTCTGAGTGTCGATAGAGAAGGTAACAACATTTCTGTTGATTATTCTCCTTCTGGTTCAAACACGGCAATTATGACACCCAATGCCTGAAGGCATGTATCAGACGAAATGAAGGTCAAGATCAAGTTAATGAAAATCATGCAGAATCATAGCATACCATTGGTTGCAGAGAAGGAATTGTATGAATGGGCTATCAAATTGGAGCGGCTTAATTTATTTTCATGGACAAAAGGCAACCTCATATAGACAACTAGTAGAGGACTCGGAGGAAGAGGAGACCACAATCGGGCAGATGCATTTAATATCAGTACGACAAGGTAGTACTATCCACAGCACTTGTAAGCGGCCAGCTGATACAAACAAACAACCAAGAAAGAGCGGCCAAAAGAAGATACATGACGTTTGTGTTGAAGTTGTGTCCACGGAGGAACTAAAACCCGTTGAAGACCTCACTGCACTAGGTACCAAGGAGAAGGAGCCCACCAACAAGGAACGCGTGGCCTGTGATGTACGGTACGTACGGTACATTTCAATTGTTTTATCACCAGCATCATGGTCGAACTGCAGGGATATGTGATCCTAAATACTTCGTACGAAGTACCGGTTCAAGTACTTCGTACGAGTAATTACTACTAGTACCGGTACGTACTGTACGCACCGGTTAGGAAGTAACGTAGTGACACGGTACTACTCGTACCGTACCGTACCGTAGTTTCCCGTACCATCCGGTTACGTGTTGCGGACCACAAACTTACGTAGGTCTATAACATATAGTACGTACCATCGTCTATCGTTCGTTCCGTGAGCGCGAATATAAAAAAATTGCGCAGAAGATCGATGCGGTTCTGAAGAGATCGTTCGCGAGCCACATCCAAAACGGCTTGTCGCTCGTCTTGATCCGATCATCAGCTCCTGGGGATGCGGTACAAAACCCAAGTTACGGCTGCATTGTTTGTTTCCTTCGAACGTCCGGGATACTAGTACTACGGCACAACAGCAACAACCGAAGCGAAGCGAAGCTAACTCGACTCGACTCGACTCAACTCAACTCAACTCAACTCGACTCTTAATTAAACGAACCATCCAATTTAATTTAATTTAATTCAATCCAATCCAATCCAATCCAATCCAATCCAGTTCCGAAACACAAACATGTCGATTCTCGAATACAACGGGGCTGCCATCATCGCCATGGCCGGAGACGGCTGCGTCGGAATCGCCGCGGACCGCCGCCTCGGAGCGCAGCTGGCCACCATCGCCACCGACTTCACGAAGGTCTTCCGGATGTCCCCCAAGCTCTATGTCGGGCTGGGTGGCCTCGCAACGGACGTGCAGACCCTGCACCAGCTCCTGGAATTCCGCATGAACCTGTATCGATTGAAGGAGGAGCGAGAAATGACCCCCAAGGTGTTCTCACACCTGCTGGGCCAGCTGCTGTACGAGAAGCGGTTCGGTCCGTACTTTGTGGAACCGATCGTCGCCGGTCTGGACGAGAAGACGGGAGAGCCCTTCCTGAGCGGAATGGACCTGATCGGGGCTCCCGTCAAAACGAAAGACTTTGTCGTCACCGGAACCTGCACCGGCAACATGTACGGAATGTGCGAGGCTCTCTTCAAACCGGACATGAATCCGGACCAACTCTTCGAGACACTCGGCCAGGCGCTTTTGAGCAGTGTGGACAGAGATGCGATGTCCGGTTGGGGAGGAATTGTGCACATCATCACGAAAGATGCCGTGATCACAAAAGAATTGAAGGGACGAATGGACTAATTAAATACGGTATAAACAAATTGCGAAAGAACTGGAAACCGTTGTCAAGGCTTCCCGAATCGGTTGCTCACTGGAATGTTTACAGCAACGCAAAAGATCGATTAATGCCATTTGAACATTCATTTAAGGAGGGTTTAAATCATTGTTTCATGTCACGTCACAGACCCAAACGAATGCTTTGTGATTCATAGTGTTCGATGGAGTATGGAACAACTTTATCGTTCTTTGTTTCGTAACCCTCAGTGCACTCCAGCTTATGACTAGAGACAAATTCTTTAAAAAATGACAACAATCGTATGATGACTTTGTTATTCTATCAAGGAAATCAAAATTAGCCTCTAAGGTACACGTACACGTACACATTACTCTTTCCGCTTTCCACTTTCGTCCACAACTAGTGATCATGGTTCTCGAAATCTAGAAATCTAGTTTTTTGCGATCGATGAAAGCGCCTCTTTGCTGGCATTCCCCGTTCCACGCCATGGCAGAAGCACCCAACCTTCTCGAAAGTTTTAGACCGCAACAGCCCTGTCCTCGTCTTCCATTAATGAGTCCAACAATCCAATACCGGGGATATCATCTCGTCCTTCGTTCTCTTTTGTGCTAGGGCCGACAATTTTGAGAGGAGAACGAGAAACAGAACGAGCCCAGTTGGCAACAACGTTCACCAACAATCCTTGCTCGGAACGAGGGCGAGAACCAATCCACTCGTGGATAATTTTCTCGTGCACGGCATTGAGTTTCCCCACCAAAACGTTCGGAAAGCCCTCGAACGACTGTTTGCATAGATGGGCTCCATCATGCATTGGGTCGACTGTATCTGTATCGCCAAGCGCTGACCACTCCATGCTTGCTGCTGTCATCATCATCGACGAAGGATCGGGGAGATCGAATTCCGGTGCAGTGTCGCAATGACGAGCAACCTCGGGTACATGCAATTCACTCTCGCGGAAAATGTCATCGACGTCACCGTTCAGCGCCAGATTGACTTCGTACGATTTGTCGTCTCCGTTCAAGATGTAGGATGGAATGGTGTAGATCTTGTGCGCACCAAAGTTGCTCCCAAAGCTGCCATCTCTCGACAAATTCCTGTCGATTGCTCCAGACGACGAAGAATTCGTATGTGGTGAGACATGGACGAACGAAGGTCGAAAAATAGGATCGTTTTTCGATTTGGGTGACGATGGAGGAGGCGCTCTGGGAATTCTCTGTAGCTTTCTCGCTTTTCCGGCATTCGGCATCGCCCTCTTCCGGTTGACTCTCTTCTTTTTGACTTTCGAAGAAACGGACGACGTCTTGGAGTTTCCTGCGACGGAATGCGCATTCCGGCCCGTGTTATTGGCACGCTTCGCCGAGAAATAAACGTGCAACAAACGATATTCTTTGTCCTCCTTGCCGTTGCAATTGTACATGGTCCAGAGCGCGGCTCCCTTTTGAGAAGCATAGTCGCTGTCTCCCTGGGGATAACAATAGCGCTGCTGGATCGCGGTCGGTTTTGGAAATTGCGGCCCACTGAGACTCCATTTCGTCATGTTGGAGAGAGGAGTTTTCATTTTTAAATGGGCCAGGTGGGGAGGAATTTTGGGGCTTTTGAGATCACTATTGTCGGCGGTGCTGTTCTTGGTCCTCTTCTTTTTCTTGGACTTGTCGGGTTTCAACAAGACATAGATTCCATCTGCATGTAATGAAAGGAAGTTCAACCATATTATTGAATGAGTGAAAGACAACTCGATTTCCGAGCAACTGAACAACACATGTTGCAATTAGCAGAAAGCGTTAAAGCGTACCTTCGTATTCATGGTTAGGAGGAGAAAGGCCTTGGCCATCTGGGCCCACGGGGACAATTTGAAACTTTAATCCCGGCGGAGCTGGCATGTTATCATAAAGGCTCTCAAAGATAGCCCTCACGTCCCTGTTATCGAGTTTTGGAACCTCGTTTTCTTTGGGCATGGTATGCGACTGCTTGAATCTTCTTCTTCGAGACAAGCAATACAGCAAGAAACTAACGTACAGTATTAATTTGTGATGTTTCCTTTCCGAAAATTGTGAAAATAACATGTGAATGTGCGTGTTTCCACAATTCATGCTACCGTTTCGTTGAAAGCAAATATTCTTGACCAAGGCAGGGATACAAGGTTGACTATACATCATGCACGAACCATTCTTTCGATCGTTGTTCTGTGGTGGAAACCGACAAACAAGATAGTTCAACGGATTTTGTTTCGTTATTTTTTGAGTTGTCTTCGATTTCGGTGTTCATTCGAAGTTTCCTGCTCTCAAAAAATAGAGCGGGGGGCGGTGCACGATTTATCGATCGAACTGAGTCTGGTTGTCACCAAACCAAAAAATAATGAGCTACTACCGTACCGTAAGACCGTATACCGTATGTTCGCGTGAGCAAGATTGGATACGTGGTATTGTACGGGAATACCGTACATGCAGTAACCTTACCAGAAGCTAATCCTGGTGGCTATCACGCACTACGTTTGTGATAGCCTCAGTAGCCTACCTACTTGTAGTACTGGATGTGCAGGGTTTATAGTTCATAGGTGTGTTGGTGGGTTAAGCAATGCTAGAGGGGGATCCGGGAATCGCCAGCCTGTGCCTAGTTTTTGCAGGCTGGTCCGGTCCCTTGCTTTGCCCACACACCGGCGCACAGCTTTGGCTGTTAAGCCTTTTCTGCGGGCGGGCGTGGTGGGCCTTTTATTCTACTACTAATCGTTTTAGGAGCAAAAAGAGTGAGCTGTAGGCTTGTTTCTTGTTGGAGGGAACCTTTACCGGCTTGTTGTTGCTTTGCCTGTAATTTGCTGCTTACAGCGAGATTGCTGTATTCGGTGAGTTCGTACCTACGTTGGTGTTACAGTGAGATCTTGCATACTCAAGGGTGTTCTTTGGTTCGTACGTCGTACGTTCCACGTGGCACTACCATTCCTTACATTCGGTTCGCTACATCAACTATCACGCACTACGTTTGTGATAGCCTCAGTAGCCTACCTACTTGTAGTACTGGATGTGCAGGGTTTATAGTTCATAGGTGTGTTGGTGGGTTAAGCAATGCTAGAGGGGGATCCGGGAATCGCCAGCCTGTGCCTAGTTTTTGCAGGCTGGTCCGGTCCCTTGCTTTGCCCACACACCGGCGCACAGCTTTGGCTGTTAAGCCTTTTCTGCCAATAGGCCAGATGGCCACAGGGTGGGAAGTGGCCGGAGATGAACCTGGAGGGGGCTTGGAGGACAGTGAGGGTGGGAGAAGCCTAATGGAGGATTCAGAGAGGAAGAGTCCCCAGAGGGGGGTCAGAGATAGCTGCCAGGGGGAGTGGGGGCCGCGGCCGGCACCCACTTCGTCAGGCAGGAAGGAGTATGTTCCATTGTTGAACATGACAGAGGCAAGGTTCTTGAAGATGGGGAGGGACTGCTGGTGCAAGTACCTCATCATGCAGTCACTGTGCCATCTTGCAAGGAGCTTGATGACATTAGAATCACATTTGCCCTGGAGCAGTGCCATAGCCCCTCCCGCTCGCAGGGAGCGGGCAGAGATTGCTGCAGGGGAGATGCCTGTGGTATGGTAGAGGGTCTGGGCATAGACTCTCATGGAGGCTGTGACCGATGCTGCTCGAACTAGGGTGAGGGCCCCATTGTCAAAGTAACTGGCTAGCTTGAGGGATGGGCTGAAGGGGTGGGTGCTAGTGCAGCAGCGCTTGAGATGGAGTATCTGGCGAGCGCACGCTGCCACAGGGCAGCAGAGGGAGTCCCCACTTCGGGCATGAGCCACTACTTCACCTTTGTCGCCATTCTTCTGTGTAGTGAAGGTGAGGGTAACAGAGGTAGCAGCAAGGAGCTCATGCGCAGGACCGTCATGGTGGACTATTTTGGAGCCTAGGTAGAAGGAGACCTCCTTGAGGTGGAAGGCTTGATCATCCCTGGTAGTACCAGTGTACTCACCAGGTCGGAGGCAAAAGAAGAAGGCTATGCAGATCATGTTAGCAATGGCCTGCCTGGCTGGGGAAGGGTAGTCATGATATGCAAAGCGAAGGGCATGCATGACAAGGGTGATTGGGACTGGTTTGACCCTGCAAGGGGCTGGGTCTAATTTGGCATAGGCTTTGAACTGGGCAGTTAGCCTGAAGTCAAGACTGCCAGTTGAGTTGGTTCTGGGGTCTTTGGTCCCCATGCGGGCCAGCGTCTGGCCCACTGACCTGAGGGTGTCCGATACTGTGCGAGATCGGATGGGCTTGCGGCTACAGGAAAGCCTGCCATCATGGAGGCGCTGGGCAAAGACTTGGAGGATTGGGATGGGGTCTCTAACAGATTGGAGGGTTGGTTCAAAGCCTTGAGACACACAGAAGTGAACCCATTGATTCCAATGGGCATCTTTGCGCTTGGCATAGAGTTCAGTGACTGAAGCTCGCATGGTCGTCTGGATCGAGCTAAGGTCAGAGCAGAATGCATGGCAGGTTTCAGGGGACATAAGATCCAGGGCAATTCCTGTGGGTAGGTTGTGTTGAAATGAAGGAGCAAGGCAGCGTCAGAGAGGGGTGATCGGGAGAGCAAATCAGCGAGTTGATTCACAGGGCCCGGGATGTAATCCCGGAGAGGGACATATTGGTGGAGGCGCTGGTGAAGGGACTGAATTCGAAGGAGGTAGGCTGCAGGCCCAGTAGTAGTGGTGGCGCCTTTCCGTTGCCAGTAGACAGCCGCTGTGTTGTCATAGCAGTTGTGGGTGGTTCTGTATTGGACACAGGCAGCCTGGGCAAGGATGTCATTGTGTGCAATGGAACCAGCGAGCTCCAGGTCACTGTTGGTGATGGTGCCGTTGGGGTTGTCAAAGGTGACTAACTGGGAGGAGACCCACTGTGGGAAGGCATGTCGCCACAGGAGGGGTTGAATTTTTCCATCAGGGCGTGGAACAAAATGAATGCCCCCCATACCATCTGCAGAGGCATCACAGGCGCCCAAGGTGGCGGGGAAGGTGTCTGGCACCAATTCAGCAATAGACGTTGGTCTGGTGGATAGACTTGTGGCTAGCCATTGGAAGTCCTGAATGAAGCGGTGTACTCGTTTGGTGAGCCGGATGCGCTGCCGGCCGGGATCTTGGTGTCGGAAGGCTTCTTGGAGGATGGAGAAGAGTCCCATGGAGCCAGGAATGGCAATAGCCATGGAACGTAGTTCACCCAGCAGTTGGTGCCACTGGGGGGTGGTGACATGGCGCTGGTGGGGGGTGATGGAGTGCAAGATCTCTTGTAGCCGTGTAACGCGATGGGGAGGGAGGCTGATGGTTTTATTGATGGAATCAATGAGCCAGCCAAGGATGACTTTTTTCGTGGTCCACCGGGCGTCCCCTTGGCGCATTTTCTTGAGGGAGGCTGGTTCCTGTCTGAAGGGGGTGTCAGAGGCCTCTAGGGGCCGGAAGACTTTGTCCAGGGAGTGGAAGAGCACCCTCTTGATGGCTCGTCGGGTCCATTGGTTGCCTTGCGCAAGGCCACAGAAGTCATCCACATAGACATCCCAGTAGCGCACAGGCCGCTTGCTGGGGGTGGTGCAATGGGGGGTGCGTTGGGCGGCCTCGGGAGGGGGATCCGGTGGGATTGCAATGGGGAGGGCACTGGGAGATAGGGCTTCAGAAGGGAGATCGAGTCGATGGGGGGTGAGCCTGGCCGCTGCCAGCCCCGTGGAGAGGGTGGCATTGGCCAGGTCTGCAATAGTTTCAGTGAATGCACAGAAATTGGGAGGGCTGGATGTCCACCCCATTGGGTTTGTGAGGGGGATTCCAATGAGGGGTGGCTCGCCCTGCCTGGAAGGGAATAGCACTCCTAGCTTCATGGTGTCTTCTGGTTTCAACTGGACCCGGTAGAAGCCATCAGCCAGGTCTATCTTGGACATGTACACGGGACCGAACCTGTCGTTGGCGCGGTGAAGCGTGGTGAGTAGCCGGGGAAGTGTGTGGCCAAATTGCATGGCTTCTGCTGGGGCTAGAGGGATGGTGTCCTGGTTAACTTCAGAGTAGGTGTAATCGGAGATCATGCGGGGGCGCCGGTCCCGCTGGGGGACTAGCCCTAGTGGACTTAGCCGGAGGTGTGGAAGGTCTTGGATGAGACTGGCGGGGAGGACAGTCCATTGTTGTTTGTCCATCATGTCGGCATATTCTTCGCGAAGGAAGTCGATGCCGTGCCGGGAGGATTGGTGGGGGCCCCTGGCAAGGGCCGCAGCGATTCGGGCAGTGGTCCAAGGGGGGTCATGCATGGAGGCCGGGGTTCCCTCACGCCCAAAGTGGGCGAGGAGGGGACCGGCTGGATGGGGGATAGCACCTACATCTGGGTGGATGTCACCGTTGCCCCGGATGGTCCGGATGAAGTCCCCCCAGCTAGTGCTGTTGGTGTAGGCGTGGATGGCGTTGGCGATGTGCACGTCTAGCCGGTCAATGGGGTAAGTGGGAGGTGGGCAGGGGGGGGGAGGACCCCGAGGAGGACTTGTGGGGGATGGGCGCCCCAGCGTCGTGCTGGGGCCCAGCGTGGGGGTGCTGGATTGAGGGGGATGGCGCAGACCGGCGTTGGGACCGAGACCGGCTTGGGCGATAGGCAGGTCCAGCCGGCGGGGGATGGGCGCCCCAGCGTCGGGCTGGGGCCCAGCTTGGAAGGGCTGGAGGGAGGAGGATGGCCCATACCGGCGTTGGGGTGTGGGCGGGGACCCAGACCGGCGTTGGGGTATGGGCGTGGGAGGAGAGGAGGCCTCAGACCGGCGTTGGGGTATGGGCGTGGGAGGAGAGGAGGCCGCGGCAAAGGAGCTGGGTGGCGGCGACGGGGTGGGGGGGTCAGAAACAACGCGAGGGTGTGGCTTACCTAAGTCAGATGGGAGGGGGGTTTCGGAGTGTGGAGAAGCAGCCGAGGGCGGCGCGTGTGGAGAAGCTGCCGAGGGCGGCGCCGAGTGCGGTGAAACGAGAGGGACGCGTCGGGGGGTGGATTGGGGTAAGGGAAGGAAGCGGAAGGGAAGGCGTTTGGAAGGGTGGGTATTGGGATGGGGTGTGGTGAAGTCCCCTGTGGCAATGAGCTTGAGAGGGGGCGCGGCGCCTTGGATGTGGTGGCGCTTGCCGGCGAATCAGGCTGCATATGCCTCTTGGCACCACTCCCAGAGCTGGTCTTGCTCCCTGGATGTGATGGGGGAGTGGTCATAGAGGTGTCTGCATCCAGTGAAGCAGTTGCCTCGTATGTGCCAGGAATGGCAGCGTTCCCGGCCATCGGGGCGTTTGACAGGTGTTTTGCCTTTGGTTTTCATGGCTGCGATGACAGACCTCATGGTGTTCTTTGTGATTCTGGCGCTGATGGGATCGGAGGGATCGGAGAATCGGGAGTCTCTGGTGGGGTTGTGCAGCTGGTCTTGGCGCGGATTGTTGCCTCTAGAGGGAAGGGCGCCTCCCGATTGAGCGGGAGGGGCGCTTGGAGGGGCGATCGGTGTGCTAGGTTGCTGGAGGGCTCGCAATGCATCGACGTTGGACACATTTGGGAGCCAGTTGAGGTTCTGGGTCATTCTGAACCTGTGGATGTCTTCCCCAAAGTCTGGGGAAGGGAGGGTGGTGTCTGCTTCCCATTGTTCTTCTAGCCAACCTCGAATGCGGACCTGGAAGTAGTACACCACAATTGCAGGAGTGATCCGGTCGCCTAGTTCATCTGCTATGGCTCTTCTGAGGGGCATTTGTTGCCACTCTAACCTGGAGAGACCGCGTTGGTAAGCTTTCACTACATTATGTGTGGCGCCTAGAATGGTGGCTAGTACCGCTAAGTAGCTTTTCAGCTGAGTGGTAGCCTCTGTCCAATCCAGGGGGATGTAGGCTTTGGTCTTTTGCAAATCTAGAGAGTCCTTGAGGGAGAGGGAGTTGCCATGGGTGGAGATCATGGTGTCATATGCTGCTACATTAGCGGCCGCTTCATGCTCGCGCTTGAGGGTAGCCGCTGATCCTCCTGGGGGGGTGAAGGCTAGGGGGAGTATGCCGTCTGCTACATCAAATGGGTCAGTCCCATAGAAGTTGCAATCTTGGAACCTTTTGAGTACGGCTGTGGTGATGAGTGGCGCTTGGATGCCAAGATTGTAGGCATCTGTGGCCACTTGACTTTGGAGGACCATGTGGGTCTTTTCATGCTTGCTCTTCTTGGCCCAGGCTGTGTAGATGGGGGGAAGATCGGATTCGGTTGTTTTCCCACAGAGGAGTAGGAGCCTTTCAGTGTACAGGTTCCCCCACACTTCTCTTACAGAGTGCAGCTTAGAGGATTCTTGTCGTCTTTGGTCTAGAGACTCACTCAGTTTTAGTTGCTGGTCAGTGAGCGCTGAGAAGGCTGCGGTGAGGGAAGGGTCTGCCGGCGCCGGGCCTGCTAGGCCTGGGAGGTCTCTGAGGAGGACATTCTTCTTCATGTAGGCGCGAAGGTTGGCTTCCGCTCTGAAGGCAGGTCCGGGTTCTAGGAGCCGGATGGCGCCCAGAAGAGTGGTAGGTTGTGTCCCCACAGCCCGGAGTGTATCTAATAAGGGTTTGCAGATGTCCTCCAACCCTTGCTGGTGGATGTGGGGTTGGAGAACTTGGAAAGCCTGCTTCGGGGTGAGGCCCCTGCACAACACCAGTGGGATGAATTCGAAGGGTAGGAAACACACCTTGTGAGCCTGGAGCATTTCGGTGTGGGCAGTCCCTTCCGGAATGGCCGGGATGTAATCTCTCTCGGGGTGTTGGGCTAAATTGGCTGCATGGTGAGCTAGAAGGTACACCCGGCTTGCTGCTACTCTTGACAGCAGGGCTGAGTCCACTCGCACCAGCTCCACCTCTTGTCCTTCCACATCATCAATGTATCCAAAGGCTCGCCCCCTGTTGGCGGATGGCTGGGTGATGGTTCCTGGATAGCGTCGGAGGCCATGGATGACCCGGAGGCGGTCCACCCCTGCTGCATCTTCTTGGAAGATGCCCAAGCCGCCAATAGCTTGTGCATTGAAAATATCCAGGAGGAGGGGGAGAAGCCGTTCCCCATCAGCTTCATTGAACAGGGTGTAGATGGCTTGGTAGATGTCATGCCTCGCAGGCGCTTCTCCAAAGGGCCCTTCCCCTAGGAAGAACTCCATGTAGTTCATTGTCGTGTAGCTAAAGGTCGAGCCGGATTCCTGGCCGGAAGTTGGCAGTGTAAGCGTTTATGTCGATGAGATTAGAGAGACGCGTTGGGTCTCTCTGGTGGAGATCGACGATGAGATTTGAGAGACGCGTGGGGCCTCTCTGGTGGGATCGTCCTCACGTTGGGAGAAACGACGCGTCGATAGATGACTATCGAACCAAGGCTTGTACGGGTACAATAGGGAAGACTATTGGACCTGGACGGATAACCCTTTTATTCTACTACTAATCGTTTTAGGAGCAAAAAGAGTGAGCTGTAGGCTTGTTTCTTGTTGGAGGGAACCTTTACCGGCTTGTTGTTGCTTTGCCTGTAATTTGCTGCTTACAGCGAGATTGCTGTATTCGGTGAGTTCGTACCTACGTTGGTGTTACAGTGAGATCTTGCATACTCAAGGGTGTTCTTTGGTTCGTACGTCGTACGTTCCACGTGGCACTACCATTCCTTACATTCGGTTCGCTACATCAATTGCGCATTTGTAGAGTAAGGTACGAGTACGTACGAGTACCGGTACGAATATACAGTTCGGTAGGTGTTAAGTGGAGCGTCCATTTTGAGACAGCTTTTCCCCCCTCCCCCTCCTACCGTACACCCTATCGATTTGGGTCCTGTTAGTCTTATTGGTATGACACTCCAGCTGTAACTTCATTACTAAAGTAATCACCGCGCCAGAATTGGCAAGATCAAGAGCTTTAGAATCAGTCATGAGACCAATTTACATCATGAGTGTTAATTCAAGGCTTTCGTCCGATAACTGTCCCGCGACCCTTTTTTTCGTGTATTTTTAACACGAGCCCCCCTTGTGATTCAGTAGCCTACATATCATGCTCATTTTTTAAATTCCTAATCCCTGGGTCACGATGTTTTTTTCCTTGGGTCATGAATACCTATTACTATTAATTTTTAGTAAAACCTACCCGTACAATTAAATTCTTGTGTTCGCAACACCCACCCACTAAAATTAAATACGTAAGGTCATGACTCACAACCAGTAAAATTTAACAGTTGGGCTCGCGGCACACCACCCTTAAAATTTATCTCCATTGCTCGTGACACACTATCTTTATAATTTAACAGATTGGGCTCGCGACACACCACCCTTAACATTTATCTCCATTGCTCGTGACAGACTACCCTTATAATTTAACACTAGGGCTTGCGACACACAACCCTTATAATTTAACACTAGGGCTTGCGACTACCTACCACTACAGTTGAATTCTGTGGGTCAAGAATTTGTCTAGTAGTATTATATGCAACCTTCTTGCACAATCTAGCGAACACTTGCTGTCCTTTTTTGTCCCATCCATCTGCACTTCCACTCTTCGAATCACAATATTTTTTTCTCATGTATTTTTTCTTTGTTTGTGATGCGTCTGTTCCATCAAGTTTCCTTTGCTTCTGTTTTTCCCAATTGCTGTACTCATTGTCAATGATCATTAGGGCAAAAGCCTCATCTGTAACAGAAAAGATGTCACTAATAAGCTCCGTTGCCTTCCTCTGCTTAAAGTTTGTCCCCACTGGATTAACGGCAGACAGGATTCTTGTCACAAAATAATAAAACTCTTCATTATCTGCATTTCCATATCGTGGGTACTTATTTCCTGTAATTTCAACCAAGCCGGGATCCAGAGATACAGTACCAGGGAATGATGCTGGCACTTTTGCCTTTCCACTATCAGCTGCGGTTATGACAACAAATGGTAGTATGATATCATAGTATGGTGTGTTTAGTAGTACTTTGGACGTAGGCACATACGGAAGAATGTCAACAGCAGCACAAGCATCTCCGTCCAATTCAACCATTCCACCGACACTTACCAAACCAAATTTTTCTTGCCAATGTTTGATTATTATGCATCAATTTTGCCAGGGCTTTAGGTACCGCATTATCAAAATATTGACAGAATGCCTTAACAGGGATAACTTTTGTAACGGAGATGCGACCCGCATCGATGCCTTGCACCATCACTCTTTTGGACAGTTCTTTTGATGTCAGAAATTTCATGCCACCATACCATTCATCCTTTACACAGTCTCTCACTTGTTTCTCACTTGTCTTTCTATGTGTGCCCATCACTTTCATATCATCCATTGACATATATATATATCACCATAACTCAATGTACTCACTTTCTCCATGCTATCGCCGCTCCACACTGTCTTCAATGGAACCGTGTCGGTGGTTTTTGCAGCATCCTCTTTAGAATTCTCTCCCTTCTTCTTACTATCACTCACCATTGTCAGTATCTTCTCTAGTAGTTCTGGTTTCTTAGTCAAACCCTTTGCTAGCTTTTGCACCATGAGGGTCACATCGGTCTTTTTCTGTTGTCCGCCGTCCGTGGTATTTTTTTCTCTTGTCCCGTGGATATTTACACTAATATCTGTATTCTTGTTGGAGCTCCCAACATTGTCTTCACCAACCAAACTTGAATCACTGTCACTGTCACTGTCACTGTCGCTGTCCATGACGCTGATGTTTTCAGCGTTTCTTTTTTGTGGTGTCTCTCTTTCCGCAGCGATGGGGCTTTCTTGTGTTGTTGCAGCCGTCGTGGTCTTCATGGTGGACATGGTGGCAATGCTTGTATTTTTGGTAGGTATCTCTAGTGTCTCTGTCCCTGGCTGCATTTGCCAGAGCTTTTTTTTCTTTTCTTGTGAACGCGTTACTTTTGGCTTGGGGAGCTTTGACCATTTTTGTTTCGGCATCTTGAATTGAGATTTTTCCAATCATAGGTGGTTTTGGCAATTTTGTGAATTTTAATCATGCCTTGTTTTTGCAGCAGTTGTATGAATTCAGCAATTTGCATTACATTTCTCTCCGCGGAAGCGGGCCCATGAGCGCGGGCCAACCAAAAAGAACCGTCCGCCTAGCCACACCACAATTTTTTTCCACTACATTCACTACTTATTTCAATACTAATAATTTGTATGATAACAATATACTGATGTACGTAGAATAATCTACCAAATGATGTGACACCCACACCCTATTTTTTCCCAAGTCCTGAATTAACTCATTATGTGGTGACACAGAATCCATCAAAGATTACTTACTTCTGTTTCTTATATCTTATCCATAACAGGAACAATGCTCATGGACAAATTACAAAAAAAGCATTATTTTTTAATTTGTAATTGCAAATTAGTGTGTATTTGTCCTCCAAATCCACAACCCAAATTCACTCCTAAGCTGGTGACACAGAAATTATCACTGACAACTCTCTTCTATTTCTTTCATCATGAATCTTATGCATAACAGGGTCCATGTTCATGGACAAATCACACAAAATGTCTTTATTTTATATTTCTAATTACAAATTAGTGTGTATTTTCCCTCCATATCAACATCACAAATGCACCTAATAGGCGGTGACACACTAACTATCAAAGAGGGATAACTCACTTTTGTTCCTTTCATGATTCATCTTATCCATAACAGGAACAATATTCATTGACTAATCACAAAAAATATCTGATTTTCTAATTTCCAATTGCAAATTAGTGTGTATTTTTCCTCCAAATCCAGTACCCAAAATGCACTCATTAGGTTGTGACACAGAAACATCACACAAAACCCACTTCTGTTTCTTTCATGATTCATCTTATCCATAACAGGAACTGCATTCATGGACTAATCACAACAAATATCTGATTTTCTAATTTCCAATTGCAAATTAGTGTGAATTTTTCCTCCAAATCCAGTACCCAAATGCACTCATACTAATTTAGTGGTGACACACAAACTATCAAAAATAAGTCACTTCTGTTTCTTTCATGATTCATCTTACGTCCGAGAACTGTTTCGCGGGGTTCAAATTTACTTCTCGCGCACAAATTTTGTGCGTGATTTTAACATGGCAATATTTCTGGAAACCCTGAAATTCCCACCCCCAGTTATTGCCTTAAAATCATACAAAAAATAATTCTGTGCGCGTGATGCACATTACTCTACTCTCAAATAAAAATAATTTATTTCAGTCTCTAGCAGAACCCAATTATTATTCCGTACGAACACCACTTACTTCTATTCACGAATAAAAAAGAAATCTTGAGTCAGTATTAATTCGAAAAGATTAATCTACCAAATAACAATTCGATTCTGCTCTCCTAATTGTGAATTCTATTTCTCGACTACAATATTCCCTTTTTAAAATGTAGATTCTATTATGCTTGATTTATTCCTATTGCAACTGTATTACGAATCCTCCATAATTTCTTATATTCTCAATATTAAGTTCATAATTAGTAGTAGTTTTGTATTATGTATGTACTGTTATTTTCTACATTAGTTCACCAATAGATAAACTTGCATTCATCGATGCTGTTATTTCCGGATCAATATACTAGACGTTTCTCTTCTTTTTCTTTTTTGGTCCACTACAACTAGTGGAGCTGCTACTAGTCATATTTGCATCGCCATGCTTATTGTTGGTGTAATCTGTTGAACTTTTGTTCCTAAATCTCTCCCTCATCATTTCTTCCAATTTCCTTCCTGTTTCTGGGTGTTTTCGCATCTCGCCAATTTTGTCGCACAAGTCACTGAACAACTCTTGTCCTTCCTCCATCCATCCATTTCTGCTTCCACTGTCTGAATCACAGAATTTTTTTTTGTCGCGGAATCATGGTATCACCCTTTCGCAGCTGCTGGTTCACCCATACATGAGGCTCATTGTAGATCAGTATCAATGCAAATGCTTCATCTGCTATAGAAAATATATCACTCAGCAAGTGCCTCTCCTTCCGTTGTTTGAAATTGGAATTTGTCGGATTGATTGCTGACATTATTCTTGTAACAAAATAATAAAAATCTTCATTTTCCGCGTCATTGTATTTTCTGTATTGAGGGTTTAAAATACCTGTGTCCTCATATTCTGTGTCTTGAATAACTGCAACAGTACCAGGGAAGGTGATAGGGACTCGACCTTTTCTGTAATCGTCTGTACGGAAGTATCATCAGTATCAACGGGCAGCATGTTAGTGTTGTTGGACCAAAAACAGATTCCAAAATTCCTAATTTCAACAACCAATTCCCCCACCTGTATTTACCTATCCAGTTTTTTTCTCGCTAATGTTTGTGAGTTGTGCCTCAATGCAGTCAGTACTGTCCCTACTCGTTTCCTGTAAAAGGAACAGAATGACGCAAGTGGAATATTTGGTGGCTTTATAACTGCATTTGATTCAACAGCTTTTTGTATTACATGTGCCGTTACCTTGTCATTGATAGGGAACTTCATGTTGTGGTACCAATGTTTTTTGATGTACTAATCTCTTAGCTGCTTGTCCAGTGTTTCAGTCATATCACTCAAAGCCTTAAGCATATCGTTGTCTGTTATAAGCCCATATTCGTCTGTAATTGTACTTACTTCTCGTTCTCTTGTGTTGCCGGCATTGTAACTCCCCTCTCCCTGCATGGTTACCTCCATTTGTTTAGGTACCATTACTACCTTTCCCACCCCTATATGTGGTTCCCTCTCTTGTTGCCGTAAGTGTTTTGCCACTTCCTGTGCCAATATGTCATATTGGATTTTTTTCATGACACGTTCCGCAACATCCTCTAAATCGCAGCATTCTCCGTTAGATGTTTTCTCTACCACATTGGTTTTTGTTCCTTCTTTCTGTTGGTTCATTACTGTAGTGGTGGTTGTGTTGGTAATGCTCAGTGCTGCTTTGTTACTCTGGCTGATGGTGTTTTGTTCTTCCATGTTTGTAGTCGTAGAAATTGTGTTGTCGGTACCATTTTTTTTACTGTTGCCCTTTGTTGCATTCATAGTTGTGGTATTACTGTTACACACTTTGTTAGTAATTGCCGTGTTTGTTATAACTCTTCTTTTTTTCTTACCGTTGTTGTCCCCTGTATTTTGATGATCACCGGGCTGGATGGTTTTGTTGTTTCGAAGGGTCTTTCCCTCAGATTTTTTGCTTCGTCGTGTCTTTCCGATAGCATTCATATTTTTCTTTTCTTTTCTGAATACGGTGTCGATCAAGAATCATGTGTTTCTTTTTGTGTGGTTTTGTGTGTGTTCATACCTTGAGGTACTAATAATTTTTTCGGGTTCTTTCTTTTTTGTGTACAGTGTTTCGTGTGTGTACAGTTTTTTAATTTGTGTGTGTGTGTGTGTGTGTGTGTGTACGGTGTTTCGTGTAGTATGTGTACGATGTTTTGTGTGTAGAGTTTTTCCGTGGGTTCTGTACTATGATGTTAGCCCTAACTTCTTCTGTGTGTTGTCTAGCTTGGGCGCGCCCTTATATATTTGTAGAAGTAGATCACGTACCTGTGCAAGCCAGCCCTCCCGCGCCATAATTTTTCAAAATGGAAACTTTTGATAACACTAAGGTTATGTATTTCAATCCTCTAGTCACCTGTAGAATCTCATAGACTGCACCTAACATATTGTACTGTCTTGTGTGCCATTTGTATCTACAAACCACACCATTTTCAGTAGTGTGTGTGGCAAAGTTGTTCCCAATATGCATTTAAAAGTTGTTCCCAACATGCAATTGATGAGTCATGTGATATGCATTCATGGCCTGGTACGAAAACTTTGGTAGTCATTACCAAATGAGACTGTTTGTGCCCTGTATTTGCACCAAAAATACCCTCATGCTTGCCATTAGGAGAGTCAAACCACAACATTTCCAGAAATCTGTGTGACAAAGTTGTTCAGCATATGCATTTGACGAGTCATGATAAATGTATTCATGGCTTGGACCGGGTACTTTTGGAGTCATTACCCAATAAGTAAGTTTGTCTCCTGTAATTCAACCCAAAATACCCTCATGTTTGGCATTTGGAGAGTCAAACCACAACATTTCTGGGATTCTAGTGTGAAAAAGTTGTTCCCAATATGCATTTAATGAGTCATGATAAATGTATTCATGGCTTGGATCAGATACTTTTGGAGTCATTACCCAATAACTCAGTTTCTGCCCTGTTGTTGCACCCAAAATACCCTCATGATTGCCATTTGGAGAGTCCAACCACAACATTTTGGGCATTCTGTGGGGCAAAGTTGTTCCCAATATGCAATTGATGAGTCATGTTGAATGTATTCCCGGCTTGGACCGGATACTTTTGGAGTCATTACCCAATAAGTCAGTTTGTGCCCTGGAATTGCACCAAAAATATACCCTCATGTTTGCCATTTGGAGAGTCAAACCACAACATTTTGGGCATTCTGTGGGACAAAGTTGTTCCCAATATGCATTTGATGAGTCATGATGAATGTATTTATGGCTTGGACCGGATACTTTGGGAGTCATTACCAATAACTGCTCACTTTGTGCCCTGGAATTGCACCAAAAATACCCTCATTTGTGCCATTTGGAGAGTCCAACCACAACATTTTGGGCATTCTGTGGGGCAAAGTTGTTCCCAATATGCATTTGATGAGTCATGATAAATGTATTCCTGGCTTGGACCGGATACTCTGGGAGTCATTACCCAATAAGTCAGTTTGTGTCCTGGAATTGCACCAAAAATACCCTCATTTGTGCCATTTGGAGAGTCAAACCACAACATTTTGGGGCGCTTGCCATTCGGTCAGACACCAAAGGCTGGCTTGGCACCAAGTCCAGACTTGGTTCTGTTCACTGCTGATGATGGCACCATGGTCATGGATGTTCCTGCACTTGGAGAAGCAGTTTTCCCGAAGGTGCCAGGAATGGCACCTGTCTCTGCCATCTGAACTGAGACAAGGGAATGGTGCATGTGTCTCTCATGATCGCTATGACCTCCCTCAGCCGAGAGTATTTCACTTTGTTGGCTACGCCGGAGACCTGTAGCCGGGGATCCAGACTTAGGTTGGACACCCGGGTCCCCCCTGAGGAGCCCTGGTTGGGACTGAGGGTAGGTTTTGGCTTGGTGAGGGCCTGCTGCAGCGGAAGGAGGGCTTGCAGCAGGGGCATCCACGGCGGCGACGCGGCGTAGGTGCCTCAGAGCCTGCACATTGGTGACATTGGGGAGCCAGTAGAGGTTCTGGGTGATTCGGAAGGCTTGGAAGTCCTTCCCAAAGTCGGGGGAAGGGACAGTGAAGGTGGAGCCCCATTGTTCTTCTAGCCAACCTCGCACCCGGATTTGGAAGTAGTATACAACAATGGAGGGGGTGACGAGCTCGCCCAGTTCATCGGCAATTGCTCGGCAGAGGGGCATTTGCTGGAGCTTGAGCTTGGCGAGTCCATTCTGGTAGCCCTGTACGCCTGGGTGATGCATGCCTAGAATGGTGGCCAGGACGGCCAGATAGCTTTCCAGTTGGGTGGTAGCTTCAGTCCAGTCAATGGGTAGGTAGGCTTTGGTCTTCTGGAGCTCCAGGGAGTCCTTCAAGGTGAGGGAGTTGCCTTTCGGTGGAGATCATGGTGTCATAGGCCGCCACCGTGGCTGCTGCTTCCTGTTCCCTCTTCAAGGAGGCTGCTGATCCACCGGGAGGTGTTAAAGGCAGCGGGAGGATGCCGTCCGCCATGTCAAAGGGGTCAGTCCCATGAAAAGTTGCCATATTGGAACTTCTTGAGTGCAGCCGTGGTGACCAAGGGTGCTTGGATGAGGAACTTGGCGGCGCAGGTGGCCACTTGGCTCTGGAAGATCATGTGGGTCTTCTCGTGCTTGCCTTTTGGGCCCAGGCTTGGTAGATGGGGGGTAGGTCGGCTTCCTCAAGCTTGCCACATAGCAGCAGCAGGCGCTGGGTGTGCAAGGGGCCCCAGGTGTTCTTGACAGTGGCTGGGGGGCGACGCTGGTCTAGGCCCTCACTGAGCTTGAGCTGTTGGTTGGTGAGGGCGGTTAGGGTAGCTGCCAGCGTCGGATCGACCCCTGCTGGCTGGCCGGGTGCTGGCTGCTGCCCCGGATGGGAGGGGTGCTTCAAGCCCAGGATGTCCCGGTATAGTACCTGATTTCGCATGTACAAGGTCAGGCCAGGCTCCCCTTGAAAGGGGGTGCCGGGTGTGGCAAAGTGGACACCTCCATCGGCTATGGTGGGGTTGGTGCCTGCAGCTCGGAGGGTATTCAGTAGGGGGGTGCAAGTGAGTGCCAGGTTGAGCGTGTCGAGGTAGGGGTAGATGATGTTCAAGGCTTGGATTGGACTAAGGCCCTTGCCTAGGAGTAGGGGCACCAATGAAAGGGGATGAAGCAGGCCTTGTAGGGGGTGATAACCTCCATGTGAGGGTCATCGCCTAGCACCATGGGAATCATGTGGGAATGATGAGCATGCTTGATGACGTCAAGGTGGCAGCCGAGGGACAGCACCAGGGTCTCAGACGCCTGCTCAAGTAGGGCATCATCCACTAGCACTAGCTTTCCGGCGTCGCCTTCGATGTCATCCAGGTAGCCAAAGGCCTTGCCCTTGTTGGTACTTGGCGCGGTTAGGGGCCCCGGGTACTTCCTGAGGCCGTGCACCAATCAGAGCCGGGCCCTCCCAAAAGTGTCGGTCAGGAATATTCCTAGGGCTCCCACAGCTTCTGGTTTGAAGAGGTCCAAGAGCCAGCCTAGGAGTATGGGGGTGGCTGTTTCCTCAGCAAAGTAGTCGTAGATGGTTTGGTAGGCCAGGTCCCGGGCAGGTCCCACTCCAAGGGGACTGGTGGTGGTCTGGTAATACTCAGTGTAGGTCAGCATGTTGTGGTTGAAATCAAAGCGGGAGCTGGATTGTAGATCAGAAGCTTGACGGATCCGAGTTGATTGGACGCTTGGAGGTGCGGATTATCGGAGAAGTCGGTATCTTAGGGAGAGTGACTGGGCGAGGAGGTGTGGATCTGTGGGGACCAAAATCGAGTCGACTGGAAGCTGGTTGGAGGTGCGGACTATCGGAGAAGTAGGGTGGACTTTTGGAGAAGTCGGTATCTTAGAATCTGCTAAGGAATTGATCGGCTGGAGGTGCCGCCGGTGACCAATCGATGAGCGGACGCTTGGTGCAGTATCTTAATCAAGGGGAGAATCTGCTCGGACGCTTGGAGTGTCACTGGACGGAGTAGGATCGACTGCAAAGATCGGAAGCTTGGATTGGTGCATTCAAGGGGACGGAGTAGGATCGTCTGCAAGCTTGGATCAAAGAGGTGCGGATCAGTCGGAGTTGGAGTCGTCCAGATATTTGGAGCTGGGAGGATTACAGACCGGAAGCCTGGAATGTCACTGGTTGGAGTAGGATCGACTGCGAGCTTGGATCAAAGAGGTGCGGATCAGTCAAAGTTGGAGGTGCAGACCGGTAACCAAATCGATTTGCGGATGCTTGGAGGTGTGGTGCCAGATTGAAGATGTGCGGTCACAAGGAATCACTGGAGGTGCAGACCGGTAACCAAATCGATTCGCGGAGGCTTGGATAGGAGGTGTGGACTAATTGGAGAAGCTGGTATCTCAATCAAGGCCGGGCCTGCTGTATGACGATAGGGAGCCGGTGATGTGTGAGTGGTTAAATTGACTGCTGTATGGGTACACTAGGCCAGGCTAGGGGACCAGGAAAGGTAGACTGCTGTACGTGCACACTAGGCAAGGCTAGGGGACCAGGACAGATAGGCTTGTCGTACGGGTACAATAGGATAACTATTGGACCAGGACGCGTTACCTCTTTATTTACTTATTCTACTACTAATTCCTTTAGGAAGCAAAAAGAGTGAGCTGTGGGCTTGTATTCTGCTGGGGGAATCCTCTACAGGCTTGTTAGCGCTTAGCCTGTATTTGCAGAGATTTGCTTGCAGAAGTTTGATGCTTGCAGAATTTGATGCTTACAGAATTCCCAGTAAGATTTGTACTGGTGTACCTACGGGGAATGCTCCGTACCGATGTTGATGATTGCTGATACAGTGAGATCTTTCTCGAAGTACGTGCGCTGTATACTCAAGGTTGTTCCCCGGCTGGTCTGTACTTCACTACCATTCCCCTCATCCGGTTTGCTACATCAATTCCCAATATGCATTTGATGAGTCATGATAAATGTATTCATGGCTTGGACCAGTATACTTTTTGAGTCATTATCCAATAAGTTCAGTTTGTGCCCAGGAATTGAACCAAAAATACCCCCATGTTTGCCATTTGAAGAGTCAAACCACAACATTTTGGGCATTCTGTGTGACAAAGTTGTTCCCAATATGCATTTGATGAGTCATGATGAATGTATTCATGGCTTGGACCGTATTCTTTTTGAGTCATTATCCAATAAGTTAGTTTGTGCCCAGGAATTGAACCAAAAATACCCCCATGTTTGCCATTTGGGGAGTGAAACCACAACATTTTGGGCATTCTGTGTGACAAACAAGTTGTTCCCAATATGCATTTGATGAGTCATGATGAATGTATTCATGGCTTGGACCGTATACTTTTTGATTCATTATCCAATAAGTCAGTTTGTGCCCAGGAATTGAACCAAAAATACCCCCATGTTTGCCATTTGGAGAGTCAAACCACAACATTTTGGGCATTCTGTGTGACAAAGTTGTTCCCAATATGCATTTGATGAGTCATGATGAATGTATTCATGGCTTGGACCAGATACTTTTTGAGTCATTACCCAATAAGTAAGTTTGTGCCCTGGAATTGCACCAAAAATACCCTCATTTGTGCCATTTGAAGAGTCAAACCACAACATTTTGGGCATTCTGTGTGACAAAGTTGTTCCCAATATGCATTTGATGAGTCATGATGAATGTATTCATGGCTTGGACCAGATACTTTTTGAGTCATTACCCAATAAGTCAGTTTGTGCCCAGGAATTGAACCAAAAATACCCTCATGCTAGTATTTATCTAGTACAACAACAAGCGTGTAGTAATCTACTCGCGTAGAAACCTACGCGGATACAATACTAGTATGTATCTAGTACAAAAAGTGTGTAGTAATCTATTCGCGTAGAAACCTACGTGGATTCAATACTACTATTTATCTAGTACAATAAGCGTGTAGGAATCAACTCACGTAGAAACCTACTCGGATTCAATACTAGTGTGTATCTAGTACAAAAATCTTGTACGAATCTACTTGCGTAGAAACCTACGCCGATTCAATACTAGTATGTATCTAGTACGAAAAGCGTGTAGGAATCTATTCGCGTAGAAACCTACGTGGATTCAATACTAGTAGTTATCTAGTACAACAAGCGTGTAGGAATCTACTGTCCTAGAAACCTACGCGGATTCAATACTAGTATGTATCTAGTACGAAAAGCGTGTAGAAATGTACTCGCGTAGAAACCTACACGGATTCACTACTAGTATGTATCTAGTACGAAAAGCGTGTAGAAATCTACTCGGGTAGAAACCTACGCGGATTCACTACTACTAGGAATGATCTAGTACAAAAAGCGTGTACGAATCTACAGGCGTTGAAACCTATGCGGATTCACTACTAGGAATTATCTAGTACAAAAAGCGTGTACGAATCCACAGGCGTAGAAACCTATGCGGATTCAATACTAGTATGTATCTAGTACAAAAAGCCTGTACGAATCTACAGGCGTAGAAACCTACGAGGATTCACTACTAGGAATTATCTAGTACAAAAAGCGTGTATGAATCTACAGGCGTAGAAACCTATGCGGATTCACAACTAGGATTCATCTAGTACAAAAAGTGTGTACGAATCTACAGGCGTAGAAACCTACGAGGATTCACTACTAGGAATTATTTAGTAGAAAAATGTGTAGAATTCTACACTAGTACAAAAAACATGTAGAATTCTACAGAAGTTGAAGTATCCTAGATGGTATCGTACGATCGATCGATGATTTCAATTGTCGCGACAAAAAAAAATCTCTCTCTCACACACACACAGTAATTTTCTTTTCTACCTCGCGACAAAAAAAAATCACTTTTTCTACCTCACGAAAAAAAAAACTCTTTCCATTCATAATCTTACCTGACTTATTTGAGTAGAGTTGCTAATTGGCACTCCGTCTGTGAACGTGGGATTCCACTTAATCCAATGATCCCTTGATCGTTGATCAGCATTAGGCAGGTAATCTGTGCTCGAATATTTTAGTCTGAAATAACAGCCTTGTACTGAAAAAAGAATTAGCTCGCATTGGAGAAGAGGTGGTTTGCTGGATAGATATTGTTTGAATTGGCCCGCAAACATAAATGTCTTGAAAGCAATAAATCTCTATCCATTGCTTCTATATCAACAGGCACAAGGTACTGTTTTTCGTGACAGAGGAGTAAGAAGGCTGCAAATCAACGGCATCAGCAACAACAACAATTTCATCGGGACGATTGTCGGAACGTCGGAAGAAGCAAAGGTAAGAATGAGAGAGATAGACAATGACTATAAGGGATACTGCCTCCGGCATTACTGATAATGTATTTCCTCCCTTCTGGTTTCTTCTTATTTTCATAGGAATGGATCGGAAGCAACTTGGAAGCAACCATCGAATCGGAAGCAACCATCGAGTCGGAAGCAACGGATTCGGAAGCAACCATTGAATCAGACCGGATTGGAACAACCATCAAACCGCAACCGGGAATCATTGAACAACAACCGGCATCAGCAACGGCAACCGGCAACCATCGAACCGACACCGGGAATCATCGAACCGCAAACCATCGATTCTTCCCTGTAGGTGCACGGAATTTTCCCTGTTGGTGATAATTATGAATCGATTGGCATGTACATTATGTTATTCTGTTGTTATTATTTACTCTACTACATCAAAAGATACTCACCCATTTTCTTAAATTATCATATCATATATTCAAATAGGATCATTGACAACGGCAACGACCCGCTCCTCCACCGGCACTCCACCTGAATCAGCAACACCAACGTCGTCCCGGCAAGGGGAACACCAATCGTTGGCAACGAATCGTTGGCATCGAATCGCTCCTCCTCCACCGGCGCTCCACCAACGTCGTCCTGGCAACACCAACACCAACATCTTCCCGGCAACACCAACTTCATCCCAGCAACGGGAACACCAATCGTCGGCAACGAATCGTCGGCAACGAATCGTCGGCATCAAATCGCTCCCGGCAACACCAACACCAACGTCGTCCCGGCAACGGCAACACCAATCAATCTGCAACACCAATTGTCGGCAACGAATCTTCGGCATCAAATCGCTCCTCCTCCACCGGCGCTCCACCAACGTCGTCCCGGCAACACCAACGTCGTCCCGGCAACGGCAACACCAATCAATCCGCAACACCAATCGTTGGCAACGAATCGTCGGCATCGAATTTTTGGCATCAATCGAAGCAACCGGGGAACAATCGAACCAACCGGGAACCATCGATTGTCAGATAAGAATAGCACCCGGTGCAATGGGATTCAAAACAACAACAAAGCAATTGCCAGCAAAAGCAATCAAGTAAAAATCAAAGAGGAAACATGGTAAGACATGTTGTTTGAGGTCGATCGAACGAGGGTTTCGATTGTACTAGTCATCTTGCTTCTACAGGAATCTTCTCGTACGGGAATGAATGAATGAGACACGAATGAATGAATGAGACGTGAATGAATGAATGAGACGCGAATGAATGATTGAGACACGAATGAATGAATGAGACACGAGTGAATGAGACGCGTGATCGATCGTACGAGTCATCCTGTTTCTACAGGAATGGACCAACATGAATGGAGATGGGAATGGAAGTGGGAATGAGAATTTACCACTTACCGATTCCGGTTCTCCTTCTTACTAAAAATAGACCCTTATGTACCAATTCTACGGGGCGCAAGGTAGATGCCTACAGCCCATTGGTACAAGGGCACTTGCAACACATCGGAGTATTAGCGGGTCGATGTGATTATTAGTGATTTAGTGTGTGAATTGGAGTGTTGACAGACCGATGCACCAATTTTAGTGATCTTAGGAAAGAGTGGATTCATCCGCTCACAATCTTAGTAACAGAATAATTCAATGTAATAAACAAACAACCAATTCAATAGCCAAAACGCCAATCTTCTCCTGCAAGTTTCAGACCCCTTCAACCACATGTAGAAAGAAAATGACTTCAAATTTTCTCCAAAACGCAGCACCGTCATCATCAACAATCCACCAGACTTACAAACACTTGTCGGAGATAAAACCTAACAAGACAGCAGAAGGGGACAGGAATCGGCGTCGAGATCCAAATGCAATTTTCAAACATGTCGAGGAAATAGCATTGAAAACAGTGAACAAAAATGGGTTTCGAGGTAAATTCATGGATACAAATTGGGGCCGGACAACAGTTGGAGAGAAGAAATATTCTTTAGCACAGGCTGTGTCTATTGACAGTTTCAAGACATTGGATAGTACCGACAAAAAGTTTGTTCTAGCGTTCGCCGAATCAGAACCATCATTGAGACTCTTTGCAAAAGCTTCCAGACAATTCGCAAAACAACGCTTGGGTACTCCCGAAAATATAGAAATTACAAGAACATTTGTTGGGCAGATTGTTGAATCTAAACCCAAAATAGGCCGAGGAACCAAATGTGACAGTGTAAACAGTGGATATGCTATTATTGGGATGAGACCAAATCGATTGGAATCGGGAAATGGTGTGTATGTTTTCAAAAACAATGTGGACTCGACAACAAAAGGCAACCTTGAACAGAAAGCCCTACACATTGTGAAGGAAATGCAGCTTTGTTTAACTCCAATGTCCAAATTTGTCAACCTTGAAACAACTGTGATGAATGAGGTTGTTAGTCGTACAACACTGAATGCAATCAGCCATCACGCAACGGCCTTTTCTATTGGAAAGGATTATCACTCAAAATGCCATACCGATGCCAATATGTTCTATACAAGGCTGACAGTTATTGCTCCAAAACATGTAAGTGATGACGAGGTGATTTATTACTTTGTCTTCCCCACGTATGGAGTGATAGTTCCGTTGAGGTCAGGCGATACTCTATTCTTCAATCCATTAGTATTACATAGCTGTTCGAATCCGAAATACAAAGGCTGTTATATTATGAGCACCTATGTATCTCGCAAAACTGTACTAACAGCTAATCCTCTATAATAATATTAAACAATAATTTAAAGTTAGCTGTTACATTCACCATCGCTACTCAATTGCAACTGCTGTCAGAACTATCGCTCTCTGAACTGGATAGTAGATAATCACTGGATTCATTATCATTGAATGCTATCTCAAACGGTTCCGACTGGATGTCGTCCTGTAGTGTGCATGCGTTGTACAAACATTCGTAAGATGGTGGTGTAGCAGCATTTTTGCTTTCAAAGAAATCAAGCCACGAGATATGATTCGATATCACGAGCCAATCACAATTGTTTATGCAGCCGTCTTCTCCTTGCTCTGGGACAACTTCCAGCTCAGAATGGATAGTGTCGACATGAAATAGGTAGAGAGAATTCATCAGGCGCCCACGTTTGACAAATTCAGAAGCTGTTTTCTTAGGCACATCTTGAAACCGACGAGCCACAGCGTACATTCCGTTTGTATCAATTGGATATCCACCAATACTACTGTATGGCTGCTTCAAATTCTGTAAAGTTAAAAAGCATAGCAGATGGCACGGAATGAGCTTTGGATTGTTATTTAAATCAAAGTCCAATTTCATCAAACACCAATCCATCCATACGGAGTTGAGCAGAGAACTGTCCGATCTATATGAAGGATGTGAGCGAAATATAAAATTAGACCCACAAGCAACATCATAACGATTGGGCTCTGTAACTCCACAAATGTGCAAAGGATTCTCCAATAAAGGTAGCACAGAATCACAAACAAAGTCAAGTATGTCAGAAGGAAAAAAGGGTTTGGTTTTGTTTGTAGAACGAAGCCACTTCATTGTTGATTCCCCATTCTCGGTTCTCATTATTTGAAAATGAGAACCGCCACCATCAGGACGTTCAATTGGAGGAGGGTCAGGCGGATTCAAGTTGTAGTGATATGTTGCCTGGCTTAGCATCATTTTCTCGGACTTTCGCTTGGCCGTTTGATTGATTAGTGATGCAGCATTACCTTGCGTGTTCTTGGAAGGAGCTTTAATCTCAGTTTTATGGTGAGACTCATTAGGAGCACTGTCACAGCCTGCAGGACTTCCCCATAAAGAGATATAATTTGGTAGGTGAAAGTACAGGTGATTCTTGATTAGTTTTGTTCCCATCCCTTTCCTGTGACATGTTGAGTTTATACAATTGATAAAGTGCACGATTGTTTTTGGGAGATCCTTATTAAATTCCTTTCGTACGTATAGGGAACCACAGGCCGGTACTTGAACTTACGTAGATTTCTACGTAATTTACAGTACTACAGCTGGAGTGGTACGATAATACCGACGAGTCATATGCACCTATGTAAGCAAGACTGGAGAATCTCTGTAAGCAGGATCGAGTCATATGCACCTCTGTAAGCAGGATTGGAATATTCTTCTATCTATGGTAAATGACCGGGAAGGCCCATACTTTCTGTAAACAGGATTGGAATATTCTTCTCGAAGACCGAATGACCGGGAAGGCCCATTTCCTTTCTGTTTTCACGACCAAAGTTCGATACTTAAGATCGGAAGCAAGGTTCTGTCACGATCAAAGTTCGATACTTAAGATCGGAAGCAAGGTTCTTTTGTTTTCATGACCAAAACAAAGTGAATTGCCTGGTTCCGGTATAGCCATTTTGATACTCCCAATCATGTGTTTCGATACTCATGATCAAAAGGGAGGTTCGAAGAAGCTTCTTGTAACAGCTGCTTCAGTGATCACGATTAGAAGAAAGCTTGCCTGGTTCCGGTATAGCCGTTTCGATACCTCCAATCATGTGTTTCGATACTCAGGGAGGTTCGAAGAAGCTTCCTGTAACAGCTGCTTCAGTGATCACGATTAGAAGAAAGCTTCTCATGATACATATATATATACAAGTTCGATAGCAGTGATTCTACCGGTACAGTGCTGTACGATTAGCAGTGTACTGTATTCATCACTGCACTAAAAGAGATATCATGCTCTCCAGCAAGATTACTCTCTTATCTCATACTTTTAACATTCAACTGATTTATATCCCAAAATTCACACTAGTTGCTACCAACTACCTGTAATCTACATACTAAGGTCTGTCTCGCTGCAATCTGAATAAGTCACAGCAAGAGGAGATCTGGCGTTTCCCAAGTCTCGCCTGTAGTCCGATTATCCGTTGCCGAAAGTATCCAACCACAATTGTCACGCGTAGAGTACAATCGTTCGTCTACTAACACACTAACACAGCGTTGCTGTTCGTCAGAAGCCTTTGAATCAGACTCTCAACGAATCGGATTCAGAAGGAAAATAATAATCCTTTAAGGAAGAATATTTCATCCGACCGTGTTTAAGAAATTCTTCCATCGATAGAATGAGCTGAATTACCTCTATCTGTTTCTTTACGAAACGATGGTCACCAATAATGTCAGATCCATGTTTGGAAACCATAGCAATCAGAAGAGAAATAAGCATTCCAGAGAAATCATGCCCTTCTTTCTTTGTGGTTGATAGAAGCTGAGTCCCAAATTTGGTGTGAGGAAAATCTCTATCAGACTGGCGTGATAACAAACCACTGTACCATTGTGCTAAATGGCCAATACTGTTAGCAACAGCCACGCCGTACTTCAAATTGGGGGCATAAACACATGGAACACTTCCGCGGAGCAACAATTCAATTGACTCGACAGCCTGTTTGGCAGTACCAAGCTGGTGCATGTGCAAACATTCACCGGGAGTTGCAAAATGAATGTTGTTCTGATTCGTACCAAAGCATAGATCATGAAATACATTCCTGATATTGTGATGAGAGTTGTTTTTGAAGTTCTTATTGATATTGTTTAGATCAGTGCCGGGAAAAGAATGGAAATCAACAGGCGACCACTTCTTTGTTGCAGGTTGAACAGAAGGAATGTTTATGTTTGGAGAATAACAGTTGCAGTGACGGCACATCCGCATGACACCCTTATTGAAGGAGCCGTATTTTCCACACAATTTATCATGAAGTTCTGTGTCGCCAATAACATAGACAATGGCAAATTTCATTTTTACCTTCCACTGTTGATTTGCGTACGGAAGATAATTCCATTCGATACCACCGTCTTCGTTACACGCGGCTTTGAAGGAACGAAACGCTACTTCCAAACCATTGTGAAGATTCTGAATTTTTTCCTTTGAAGTGGCAGGACGAGAGTGTCTGGTTGACTCCCATTTGGGGTTGGGATGGAAATAAATAGTTGTCCATGCTTCAGGTCCAGAGCGGGTCTCCACATTAAAGATACCGAGTGTCATGTTCAATGGTGTTAACGTAAGTTGTCTGTGCGCATCCAAAGAGATGCCGTCCATGTAAAATAAAATAGGAACAAGAATTTCTTTCAAATTGGGATTGCAAATTGATTTCCAAGAAGATTTCCACCACGAGCCGTGATGCAATTCTGAGATTACAGAATGAGGATTCAACTCAGGATTATTGTCAGGAGATAGAGGGGTGGAATAGTCGGGAAATGAGAGGTTTTCTTCTATCATTAGCTGCTGGTCAGAAAGAAGAGAATAAATGGCATCCTTAAAAGTAGTGGGCTTATTATCAGGTAACCAATTCAGTATATGAGGATGAAATTTCATATCGGAGAGACCCAGATTGGATTGGAGATTGTCAAAAATTGATTTCCGAGATCTAATTTTGGCATCGCTAAAATCAAAACCCGGTCTCATTTGACTTTTCTTTGCCCACTGGAAAATGGATTTGAATGTGTTCAGTGGCAATTTATGTCTGGCCATTAAATTCATGAGTTCCTATTCTGCAAGAATATGATGGGGCGGCGGTAGTTTTGTGTGGCTTTGAAATGCCTCCTCTCTTTCATTCAGATTAATGATTTCATGCAAAGATGGTGGTGGAGGGGCTGGCTGAGCAGTATCAATGTTAAAATCAGAACCATTAGTGGGTTCTTCTTTGTTGTCTCCACAATCTATGTTGTTGGTAGAATTGTTGTCGTTATTTTTGTTTACGTCATCAACATTGTCATCCTTGTCATCGGAATTGTCAATATCATTATTCAGCGGGAATGCATCTTCATCTTGACCAGCAGAAACAGCCATGTGAGATTCAATGGCGCTCCAATCCATTGGCGGTAAAAAGACATTGTGCACAATCTGTCGGTTTAGAATAGAATGAAGACCCGTGGCTTATTGACTTGTGACGGTGTGGTGGGAGAGATGGGAAGGGGGAACAGATGGACCGTTTTGTGTCATAGTCATCCCAAAATCTGAAGGAGAATGTTGAACAGACGGCAAGGCAGGCTGCACTTTGACAGAGGTGGAGAAGTTAGAGATCTTTTGTTTAATTAGACCATCACTTTTGTATAAGTTGTAGCATTGAATATTGTAGTTGAGATGTTTTCTTAGGCTGTACGAGACATATTTCAAGGTATTGCACTCTTTTGACCCAGATTTGTATCCTTTAAAACTCTTGGATTTTTTCCCTTTCTTATCCCAGCAACCACGGCAGTAGAATAGAAGAGGGGTTTTGATAACAGGAGGCATGATGTTGCGGAGTTGTTTGAAGGAAAATATCTGTAGAATGGGTCAAAAGGACGGAGGCCGGAAAGATGAATCGTTGAAAGGAAAAAATTAAATGTATTATTTTGTGTGTGATGTGTTTTCTTGTACGGTAGATTTTCTTACTACCATACTTCGATTGCAAAAATGGTCCGTAAAGTAAATGCATTACTACTTAGTGATGATTGCAACATTCCTCGTACAATATGTTTAGTAGTGCACAGTACAGTCAACAGAAAAGTTGAGAAGATGAAAATAGTCATTCGTGCATAAGTTGTACACAAAATAGTGCTTGACACGAAAAGAATATGATATCCTTAACCCTAAAATAGCTATTTTATTTGAGGAGTGACGAGATATTGTCTCAAAGTAAAGGTGTGCCACGCGTGAGGTTTTTTAGTAGACATGCGACCTAAAAAGATAGGAAATTTTAAAAATAGGGTCGAGAATTTTAAAAATACCGCGCGATAGCCCGCGGGGGGTAGAGAAACAGTTCTCGGACGTATCCATAACAGGAAAAATATCATCTACAAATCACAAAAATTGTCTTGATTTCAAATTTCAAATGTCAAATTGGTGCGTACTGGGATCACTTGCCAAATTTCCTCACACTCTCGCCTATGTGAACAATTTAACCATGTGCAGAATGGTTTCATCAATGGTTACGTTTGGTTGTATGACAGTCAATAACAGCGCAATTGCGTTTGGAACAAAGAGAGCAATGGACGTCTGACGGAAGAATGTGTTAGATGTCTCATCATTTCCATGTAAGTACATGGTATTATTCTCCTTCTGAATCCGGTTTGTTCAGAGTCTGATTCGAAGGCTTCTGAAGAACAGCAACGCTACGTTAGTGTGTTAGTAGACAAACGATTGTACTCTACGCGTGACGAATGTGTTTCGATACTTTTGGCAACAGACAATCTTACTACAAGGCGAGACTATGGAAACGCCGGATCTATTCTTCAGTGCTAGCTTTGCCAGCACAGTCAGATAGATCTTATGTGATGTAGATTACAAGTAGTTGGTAACAACTAGTGTGAATTTTGGAGATATAATCAGTTGAATGTTAAAAGTATGAGATAAAGTATAATCTTGCCAAAATGCAAGATATCTCTTTTATTGAGGTGAAAGACGTTGCAACTGCTAATGCGTCATGATGGAATTACTCGCTGATTAATTCCGTACATGTATTGACCGTTGATCGTATATATATATATATATATATAGTGTGAGAAGCTTCTGACAACGGTTTTCTTCTCCTGTGGATCTAGGAAGATTCCACGAGATGTTTATCAATGAAATCAGGGATTGCTCACCGTAGGTCGTGTGATATTTCATTGAACCAAAGATTGCTCACTGTAGAATCTGGGCAATACTAGAAAACAGGGATTGCTCACCATCGATACGCAATGGGAATCGGTACGCCATGGGAATCGATACACCGTGGGAATTGATCTCTTGACTGAATCGAACTCATTGAGTCGTTCGAATATAACAAACTGTTGTCATGTGGCATTGGTATTACTGGACACGAAAGGAATTTAATACTCCCCATGTTTCCTCATGAAAGACCATCACGTCTAAATGATGTTTCCATCATCCTGTAGGAGATCTCCAGTATTTCCATAGAAGTGGAAGATGGGCTTGAGCAGTGGATACACAATGGAGTGTCCCCAATGCTTAGTGAGGATGTCTGCACAATTGTCCTTTCTGGGGATGTGCAACATTTGAATGAAACCTTTCGCGATCATACTTCCTACATAGTGATATGACAGGATATGATGATGCTTGTACAATCTTGCATATGGGAAGGTTGCTGTCTGGATTATCTTCTCGTTGTCTCCCCACGAATAGGAGATGTCATGTACACAAGTTCCAGGGTATCGGAATGAGTGTTGAAGATCAACAATTTGTTCAATGCAAGTTCGTCCTGCGACAAACTCAGCTCTGAATGTGACTGTTTCCGTAGTTGTTTGTTTCTTCGAGAACCACATCATGGGAGTCTTATTTGCGAAGTGAAGGATGCCGGTTACAGCCTTTCCACTTAGAATATCATGCATAAAATTTGCATCGTTGAAGTGTGTTAGCACTACTGTCATCCCAAGAGGTACTGGAGCGTCATTGGGTAGCTCTTCAGATTGCTCCCCATAAATGGTGTTGGACCAATCAGTGGTGTCCTTTTCAGTCAATATAAAATCCAGAGGTTCCACTCTGAACCTGATCTTGAAATGTCTGAACTTGGAGATGTACCCATATATACGCTTGGCTTGGTCAAGGTGATGTTTTCTAGGTTGAGCCCTAAAGCTTGAGAGTGTCATCACAACAGTTTGCACATCAAATCAACCAATAGCGATGATCCATTGGAGCGAACCAATCATGCTTTGGTATTTCTGGATACCATTGTCTTCCAGAAATGCCGATGAATCCAGTTTGGGATGATTGTTCTCGGCGATAGGTGATTGGAACCTGGTGTTAGGTTTGCATCCATTTGTTCATACGATGCTTCCATCTTTTCAATGAATTTGATGGGGTTCATGCAAAGAACACCGTGTTTGTCTCGTACAAAACCGCATCCTAAGTGAAAGTTCATGGGTCTGGATCCTTTCAATTTGAAGTTGTAAGATTCAGATTGTAGGATCTCCAGAAATGAATTGGGATCATCCATACAGAGACATAGGTTGTCAACATATGTGCATATGAGTTCATATACACGCTCCCCATGTTTGTTTACTCCAGGCTTGAGAAAGCTCTCCAGTTCAGCATAAGACCTTTCGAATCCAAGATCAATGAGGCATGCCGCGAGTAGGTCACTGAAGCACTTTCTGGATGATCTGAGTCCATACAGGGCTTTGTAGATGACCAAAAAATGGCCTTCTAGTGGTCCAAATTCTGGTCCGGCTTTGATACAGACTTTCTCACATGTCACTGCTTCAAGATAAGCATTTCCAATATTGGTGCCCCATGCTTCCAGGCTGTTTAGTTTGGCTAGGAACAGGCACATGTATAGGTTGCGTAGTGAGACGACACCAGTGTACACACTGTAGATTGGGGCTTCAGTAAGGTTGTCGTTTGCATCAAGACAAACCTTGTGTCTACCATCATGTTTGACAGCATAGATCATGTATACCTTGATCTGTTGGAATCCGTTGGGAAGGGAGCTGACTTTGTACTTCCCTTTGCCGACGAAAGTATCATATTCCTTGAGCTGTTCCATTTCAAGAGTAATGGCTTCTTCTCACTTATGGTTTCCATTGGCCCGGTCAAATTAAATGGCTTCTCCATGATTACGGGGTACCTTGAAACCGTACTGGTACTGCGGGGTGGTACAAAAGGATCAAAGTTTGGCTTGATGCACTAGTCTATCCAGCTTCTTGGTCGGTCATGCAAAGATGGTGATTCGTTTGAGTTGTTTCCAACCAGGTAGGTCAAGCATATTGTTGTCCTTGCCATATTTGGCCACAGTAAATGGATTGCTGGCCGCGATATTGGCTAAGGGTTCATATGACCGTTCCATGTTTTCCCATTCAATCCAAAGGTTGTATTTGGAACCTTTGTACTGAGGGTGCTTGTTATCCAATGGTCCTTGATGACCTAGGATTCTGCAAAAGGACCACAACTTACCATCTTCTTGGGTCGAATCACGGTGAATGTAGTTCATGACATCGTTGTACGCAATGATATCTTTGAGTTCATCATCAGAATGTTTGCACTTGAATTTGATGAAATCTTTGTTGCGTTCAAGGCTGTCTTCTACATCAACAATTGTTAGACGTCGGCGAGTACCATCTGGGTTGGTCACAAGGAATTATCTACCTTGTAGATCAGCAATCGGGATAGTCGGGATGGTTATCAGTTGACCATTGTCATTGAATTGCGCGTTCCCTTCTACGCTGGTAACAACTACCTCTGATGGGTCTACTGTAGGAGTAGCAGGGTTGATATGTGGGGTTGTGACGTCACTAACATCAAAGTATGGTAGCTCTGGTGGATCGAAATCATCTTCAGTAAGGAGAACGCCATTGGATGTCTTGCTGAAGATGTGTGTCGTAGGAGGACCATCAAAAATCTCCCCATAGTTGTTAGGGAGTGGAGAAGGGGACCAGCTTGGGCTGTCGTCGACCTTCTGGTAGAGAAGTGTGGTAAAGAGGGTTGGGCGGGTGGTTTGATAATATTTTGTTTACCAGGTGCCGTGGACTTCTTCTCTTCAGGTTCCACAGATTTCTCTGCTCCATTAGTAACATCTGGAATGCTGTCAGGTTGAGACTCCCCATCTGGGATATCTGCCGGCTTATGCTGCCCATGTTTTGTAAACATAGGCGCGTCACCGGATGCATACAATTTGGTTGAGGAGTCCTTTGCTTTGCGCCACTTGGCAAAACCATCATTGGTAAATAGGTCTGCTCGTTTGTTGCAGGACTCGGGAGTGAGAGCGGATCAAACTATTATTTTCCTTCTGAATCCGGTCCATTGAAGGTCTGATTCAAAGGCTTCTGGAGAACAGCAACGCTGCGTTAGTGTGTTAGTAGACAAACAATTGTACTCTACGCGTGACAATTGTGTTTGGATACTTTCGGCAACGGATAATTGGACTACAGGCGAGACTATGGAACCGCCAGATCTCTTCTTGCTGTGACTTGTTCAGATTGCAGCGAGACAGACCTTAGTATGTAGATTACAAGTAGTTGGTAGCAACTAGTGTGAATTTTGGGATATAAATCAGTTGAATGTTAAAAGTATGAGATAAAGTGAAATCTTGCCGAAATACAAGATATCTCTTTTATTGAGATGAATACGTTGCAACTGCTGTTGCGTAGTGATGAGATTACTCGCTGATTATTTCCGTACATGCATTGGTCGTTGACCATGTATATCTGTATGCATATATATATACTGTGTGAGAATCACACGTCAACGGTTTTCTTCTCTTGTTCCGTTAGGAAGACTCCATGAATTGTTTATCATTAAGGTCAGGAATTGCTCCCGTAGCTCGTGTGATATTTTATGAAATCAGAGTTTGCTCACCGAAGAACGATGGCAATACTGTAAAACAGGGATTGCTCACCGTTGATGCGCGATGGGAATCGATGCACCGTGGGAATCGATATGCCGTGGGAATCGATTACTTTGATTGATACAGGACTCATTGATTCGTACGAATAGGGTATCTACCATCTGGTAGCTTTGGTACTTCTGGTCACGAAAGGAATTTAATACTCCCCATGTCTCCTTGTGAAAGGTCATCACGCTCTACATGATGCTTCCATCGTCGTGGAGAAGGTCGCTGGTATTCCCACAAAAGTGGAAGATGGGCTTGAGCAGTGGATACACAACTGAGTGTCCCCAATGCTTGGTGAGAATATCTGCACAGTTATCCTTACCTGGGATGTGCATCATTAAAATGAAACCTCTCGCTATCATGCTCTGTACGTAGTGAAACGATAGAATGTTATGACGCTTATGCAACCTTGCGTAAGGAAAGGTTGACGTTTGGATCATCTTTTCGTTATCACCCCAAGAGTAGGAGATATCATGGACTCGTGTTCCGAGGTATCGGAATGAGTGGTGTAGATCAACGATTTGTTCGATGCAAGCTCTTCCTGCAACAAATTCAGCTCCAAAGGTGGCTGTTTCCGTAGTAGACTGCTTCTTCGAGAACCACATCATGGGAGTCTTGTTTGCAAAATGAAGAATGCCGGTTACAGCCTTACCACTAAGAATATCATGCATGAGGTTGGCATCATAGAAATGTGTCAACACTACTGTCTTCCCAAGTGGTGCAGGAGCGTCGTCGGGTAGCTCTTCAGAATGCTCCCCATAGACAGTGTTGGACCAGTCGATGGTGTCGGGTTTAGTCAATATAAAATCTGGGGGTTCCACGCGGAATCTGATTTTGAAATGTCTAAACTTGGAGATATATCCATAGATACGTTTGGCACGTTCAAGATGCCCATCTCGTGGTTGAGCTCTGAAACTTGAGATTGTCATCACGGCTGTTTGTACATCGAAACGGCCAATAGCGATGATCCATTGGAGTGAACCGATCATACTTTGGTATTTCTGTATACCAGTTTCTTCGAGAAAGGCTGAGGAGTCCAATTCGGGATGATCGTTCTCTGCAATGGGTGATTGGAACCTAGTGCTAGGTTTGCATCCAAACATTTGTTCGTAAGACGCTTCCATCTTTTCGATGAGCTTTATGGGATTCATGCAGAGAACACCATGCGCGTCGCGCTCAAAACCTAGGTGAAAGTTCATAGGACCGGATCCCTTCAGTTTGAAGTTATATGGTGATGACTGTAATATCTTCAAGAAGGAATTGGGATCTGCCATGCAAAGACATAGGTCATCGACATATGTGCATATAAGTTCATATACACGTTCACCATGCTTGTTCGTTCCAGGCTTGAGGAATATTTCCGGTTCTGCGCGGGATCTTTTGAAGCCGAGTTCGATGAGACAAGCCGCGAGTAAGTCTCCAAAACACTTGCCCGCAAATCTGAGGCCATATAGGGCTTTGTAAATGATCAATAGGTGACCTTCCAGCGATCCGAATTCTGGACCTGCCTTGATGCAGACTTTCTCGCAGGTAACTGCTTTTAGGTAGGCATTACCTATGTCGATACCCCATGCTTCCAGGTCGCTCAGTTCAGCTAGGAATAGGCACATACGTAGGCAGCGGAGAGATACAACACCTGCGTAAACACTGTGGATAGGGGCCTCAGTGAGATTACCGTTAGCAACGAGACGAGCCTTGTGTCTACCGCCGTGCTTGACAGCATATATCATGTGTACCTTGATCTGTTGGAACCTGGGGGGAATGGAGCTTGTCTTGTACACGCCTTTATCAATGAATGTATTGTATTCATTGAGTTGTGCCATTTCAAGAGTGGTGGCATCTTCCCATTTGGTGGCTTGATCAAATCGGAGGGCTTCTTCGTGGTTACGAGGTACTTTGAATCCGTATTGGTACTGTGGAGTTGTACGGAAAGAACGAAGTTTGGCTTGGTGCACAAGTCGGTCAAGTTTCTTGGTCCGTCGTGCTAGGTTGGTGATTCGCTTAAGGCGTTTCCAACCCGGGAGGTCAAGCAAGTTGTTGTCTTTCCCATATTTCGCAACGGTGACAGGGTCATCAGCCGCAATGTTGGCCAGAGGTTCATATGTTCGTTCCATATTTTCCCATTCAATCCAAAGGTTATACTTGGAACCTTTGTGCTGGGGGTGCGTGTCATCCAGCGGGCCTTGGTGTCCTAGGATGCGGCGAAATGACCAAAGTGTGCCGTCTTCTTGGGTCGAACCACGATGGATGTAATTCATGACATCATTGTATGCAATGATATCATTAAGTTTGTCATCAGAGTGTTTGCACTTGAACTTGATAAAATCTTTGTTGCGTTCAAGACTGTCTTCTACGTCGACGATGGTAAGACGCTTCCGGGTGCCATTGGGGTTGGTTACAAGGAAAGATCGTCCTTGTAGATCGGCAATCGGGACCGTAGGAATGGTAATTGGTTTACCATCATCGTCAAATTGTGCGTTACCTTCTTTGTCGGTAACAACTACCTGTGATGGGTCTACTGAAGGAGTAGCGGGGTTGGTGTGTGGAGTTGTGACGTCACTAACATCAAAGTATGCTAATTCCGGTGGATCAAAATCATCTTCAGTAAGGAGAACGCCATCGGAGGTCTTGCTGAAGATGTGTGTCGTAGGAGGACCATCAAAACTCTCCCCATAGTTGTTAGGGAGTGGAGAAGGGGACCAGCTTGGGCTGTCATCAACCTTCTTATATAGAAAGCTCGGTAACGAGGGGTGGGCGGGTGGTTGAAGAATAGTTTGAGTGCCAGATGTGGGAGGCGTCGTACCTGGTTGTTCGTTGGGTACAGATGGGATGGTGTCATCGGCAGTGTCAGAATCAGCGGGTGAAACGCTAGGGGGAACTGAGTTGCCCTGTTTTGTAGACTCGTCAATGAGGTCATTCTGAGTGGTATGCTCCCCATGTTTGAATGCTGGAGCGTCTCCAGTGGCGTATAAATGGGGCAAGGAATCCTTGGCGTTACGCCATTTGATGAAACCATCATCAGTGAATAGGCCCGCGCGTTTGTTGTGGGACTCAGGCGTAAGAGCAGAGCGGACACTGGACCGGTCAAGTAACTTGTTGTTGGTAACGGGATCCCAGATTCGGAAACAGAGTCCATTGCCAACATGTTCAGCGATGCTGACGAAGTGACCTAGATGTTCGGTAGACTGGGTACCGAAAGGGGAGTCGTTGGTCTTGAAGTAAACAGGTTCAAACCAGAAGAAACTGGTGTATGCGCTGATGTCGCCAAGTGTACCAGTAGCAATGAAGACCGGTTGTTTGTCTGACAGCGTAGGATCAGAAATAACATTGAGGAGACCAGCGACGTATGTCATGCACAGTAGCCATAGGTGTGGTGGTGTGCCTGTGCGATCCATGACGCAATTGACAATGCGTTTGAACGTTTGATATCAACGTTCGAATTGATTTTGGTGTTGGTGATAAGGTTCACTTTGCCAGAGTCCAATCCATAGCATTTTGAGATAATTGACTACCTTCTTACTAGATTGGTAGTTACCGTGGTTGCAAAGGAGGCAAATGGGCCTGCCCCATTTTCGAACAAAGTTCTGGAAACAAGATATAAAATCGCCGGTGGTACGCATTTCTTCAACGTGTATAATATGTGATTTGCGGCCGAAGAAGATCTGAGCAATCTTGGAGCCACCATCAATTGCTGGGACATCTGAATAGACAGCATCGGACATAACGTCGTCGTTGAATGGTCACACGTTCATGGCCGGTTGGGGGGAATGGAAACGTTTGAAAATGTTTCCATCAGGGCTAACCGCTAATGAACCATATTGGGTTGAGTTTTCAAATGTGGCTTTGATGCGATCTGTGGAAACCCAACAAAAGAAAGGTTTCAGGGATAAGTAGTCATGTTCGTCGGGGTATCTCTCACGGGGCATAACTGCAATACGTGTAGTATCACTGGCAGTACAATCCGTCGGAAACGCAGTGACTGTCCCAGAGCCATCAGGTAAAGTGCAGCATGCAAGGCGTTCCTGGTGAATGTAGTCGGTGGACGTAAGCCAGAATGAGCGATCGTTGGTCCTATGATCATCAATGGGAAGGAAGGGAGACCAAGTGGATTGGCTGGAATATGGACTGAGAGACGTGACCGTGGAAGAGCCGGGGGATACAGAGATATCCAATCCTTCAAGACAACGTGGATTTCCGTATTCGTTGTAATTGGCATATGGGAGTTGCTGCGGCTGAGGAGGATATTTCTGGAGAAATTGTTCATCTTTCACACTGATCGTGGTATCAAGGACAGATGGGTCCCAATGTTTATCGGATGTCATGATAACATGTGGGAGCGTGTCAAACTCGATAGTCGTGTACTTTCGCATCGCAAGATATGGTAAACCATGTCGTATGCTAAGAGGTAGGTAGTGCATATCCATCGGTAGTGGTGATTACCTGTCCACCGCCCGCTTTGATGGATGTGTCATCGACAGTGGAAAAATATGCTTCCATCTGGCCGGAGGACAATATAGAAGGGTGTCGGCCTGTATATGCACATTCATTGAAAATGAGGATGACGGGACCTCTGTTCGATATGGAATAAGCTCTGCATGTAGCAATTGGAATATTTTGTACCTGGTGATTGTTAATGCCGGTGACATTGACATATCGTGGTGGGATATCCTTGGAGATGAGGCATGCATCATTGCCGATGATGCAACCATTTGCGCCGCGATCGACCATGGCAAAACCAGGACTAGTAACCGTAGTTTTGTGTATGCGGTATGTGTACGACGTTACTGGACTATCGTTAGGAAAAGTCAGATCATCGTCAGGATTATACCACTGGTGAAAATTGGCGGAATAGGAGGATGTTCCTACAGGTACTTGGGTGTCACCGTCCTTTTTGTACCGAATGTCAGGATTTTTGGAGAGGAATCAAGCGGGATGTGCGGGTGACACGGAAGACTTGAGAGGTCGTTGGTCCTTGGATGAAGAGGTTGTTGATTTGTATACACCTAAGGATGCATGGAAAACACCTCTACGATCATTTTCTACAGCAGGATGTAGGTCTGCTGCGGAATTGGCATGTTCGTCTTTGTTCGAAGTATCATCCTCTTGGAATGAGACAGAGTGTCCATGTTGATATGCCTTTCGGGTGATGGGCTTGACATTGTTGGGGTCAGGTTGATCCTTTGAGAGTAAGTCGTGTTGTAACGATGCGACTACGATTTTCTTGCCTTCCGGAGAAAAACTTAGCCAACTCTTCATGCCCTGACGTGACAGGGCCTTCCATATGTTTGTGGACAGGCGCGTGGTAGGGTCAGGGGTACGTCCAGCCTTAAATACCGCATAGTCTTGATAGTCTCCTTCAAATTTGATAGGGAGAGCATAGTCGTCATGGTTTTGCGTGTGCACGTACAGTCGACCGAGGAGCCGCCATCGCGGACTGGGAATCGAGTCGAGTTGCTTCGAGTAGAAGCGTGATTTTAAGTTTGTGAATAGCAGCTGCTTCAGCGACTGCATCTGTCACGGTGCTATTCGTCCCACCTGGATCCTTGACTTTGGCAAACTGTTCACTTAGCTGAAAGCTGGAATAGCATGCCTGACATAATGCTGATTTTGCAGTATGGTACTCAAGGGGCTTGTTGGGAGGACGGAGCTTGTTGAGGTGATTTAATTCATCAAACCAATGTGTGATGAATTTCACTTTGGATTCTTTCCAATTACTGAGATTCAACTTCAGCAACGCTTGTAGTTGAGTCGAATTGTCATATACCTTGGCTTTTGATTCGCTGTGAAGGTTTACGAAATCAAAGTATGCTTGACGGCCGATGCGCCGTGGGAATCGATATGCCGTGGGAATCGATTACTTAGATGGATACGGGACTCATTGATTCATGCGCATAGGAAATGTACCCTTTGGTAGCTTTGGTACTTCTGGTCACGAAAGGAATTTAATAAGAATGGCTGTGTACTGTGTACACACGATGCGGAGAGATCGCTTTTGAAGACTTCCAACATTAGTACCCAGAAGAAGGCACACTGTTTGACAAAAAGATCACGTGTATAACCTTGAAGTGCAGCTGGAGGCCATGTTTCATCAAGGAATGTTTCTGTGTCGATGTCATATGCCTCGAGTTTAGCCTTGAAACCCACGAGCCAATGTTCGAATCTTGAGTCATTCGTGAGGGGCGTAAAGGACTTTTCATCCCGCGCTTCCCGGCACCAAGATTCGTACTTTACCTGCTGAGGTGACTTCTTATTACTTCCTGGCGGAGGAGGTGGAGGGTTCAGAGCACCTTCGTTCTGCATACGTAGGGCACGCTCCATGCGGAATGGTTGGAATTCCTTATACGCATATGATTTTACATCTTTCCATTCTTTCTCGTCTTCTTGTAGTTCGAGAGCGAACTCCGCAAGTGCCTCTATGATCCTTTGGATGGATCGCGGAATATGCGTTGGTAGTCCTCCCTCAGTATAGGTAAGCTTGCGTGCAAAATCCGGTTCAATAAGTGCGTCGAGAAATGCATTCCACTCGCATAATCCGTCTTCCTTGAGAGCTAAACACAACTTGTTATTTGCCTCACTTGTTACGCGGAGTAGGGATACGAGTACCGTTTTCATATCAGTATCAAAACTGGGAAAATGGTTGGCAGTAGTAACTTCGACATCACCTGCGTCGTTCTCACCCCCAAATGCATTGGCGGGCATTACCGGTATGTTCGGCATTTGTGACGGTTCCAATCCTTCGAAGGAACTGCGCGGTGACTGAGAATGAGAACTGCTTCGTGTACGATGTGCGATTGGCATATGCCAGCGTAGGGATTGTATTCAATTCCGTTCCTGTTCCTTTTTGTGTGCAAGCCTCTTTAGAGCTTGCAACTGTTAATCTATTATTTTCCTTCTGAATCCGGTCCGTTGAAGGTCTGATTCAAAGGCTTCTGAAGAACAGCAACGCTGCGTTAGTGTGTTAGTAGACAAACAATTGTACTCTACGCGTGACAATTGTGTTTGGATACTTTCGGCAACGGATAATTGGACTACAGGCGAGACTATGGAAACGCCAGATCTCTTCTTGCTGTGACTTGTTCAGATTGCAGCGAGACAGACCTTAGTATGTAGATTACAAGTAGTTGGTAGCAACTAGTGTGAATTTTGGGATATAAATCAGTTGAATGTTAAAAGTATGAGATAAAGTGAAATCTTGCCGAAATACAAGATATCTCTTTTATTGAGATGAATACGTTGCAACTGCTGTTGCGTAGTGATGAGATTACTCGCTGATTATTTCCGTACATGCATTGGTCATTGACCATGTATATCTGTATGCATATATATATACTGTGTGAGAATCACACGTCAACGGTTTTCTTCTCTTGTTCCGTTAGGAAGACTCCATGAATTGTTTATCATTAAGGTCAGGAATTGCTCCCGTAGCTCGTGTGATATTTTATGAAATCAGAGTTTGCTCACCGAAGAACAATGACAATACTGTAAAACAGGGATTGCTCACTGTTGATGTGCGATGGGAATCGATGCACCGTGGGAATCGATATGCCGTGGGAATCGATTACTTTGATTGATACGGGACTCATGGATTCGTACGAATAGGGTATCTACCATCTGGTAGCTTTGGTACTTCTGGTCACGAAAGGAATTTAATACAAACACCAGAGCGATCGAGCAGTTTGTTGGTGACTGGGTCACAAATCTTGAAACATAGGCCATTGCCGACATGTTCAGCAATGCCAACATAATGACCAAGGCATTCATTTGACTTCGTACCAAAAGGTGAATCATTAGTTTTGAAGTAAACAGGTTCAAACCAAAAGCAACTTGTATAGGCGCTAATGTCGCCAATAGAACCGGTTGCAATGAATATAGGCTGCTTATCAGAAAGAGTGGGCTCTGAAATAATGTTGAGGAGTCCGGCAACATATACCATGCACAAGAGCCATAGGTGCGGTGGTGTACCGGTACGGTCCATTACGATGTTGATGATGTGTTTGAAAGTTTGGTATTTGGAATTGGTTCTGGTGTTGGTGGTAAGGTTCGCTTTGCCATAGTCCAATCCAGAGCATCTTGAGCTAGTCAAGGACACTTTTACTGGACTGGTAGTATCCGTGGTCACACAAGAGCCGGAGAGGTCTGCTCCATTTTTTGACAAAGTTCTGGAAGCACGACAGGAAATTGCCAGCGGTACGCATTTCTTTGACGTGAATGATGTGGGAATTGCAACCAAAGAAGATTTGAGCAAACTTGGAACCGCCAATGATTGCCGGAATGTCTGAGTATACAACATCGGACAGGACATCATCGTTGAATGGGCGAACATATATTGCAGGTTGTGGAGATTGGAATTGCTTGAAGAGATTGCCATCTGGGCTAACAGCTAAGGAACCATATTGCGTTGAGTTTGCAAATGTTGCCTTGATGCAGTTGGTGGAAACCCAGCAAAAGAAGGGTTTCAAAGAGAGATAGTCATGGTCGTTACGATGTCGTACACGAGGTGTGGCAGCAACAAGGGGCGTGATGCTTGGGGCACATTCCAAAGGGAAGGCGTGGAATGAGGTCGATGGTGAGACGGAGGTACATCGGGCAAGAAGTTCCTGATGAGCATAGTCCGTGGGAGTAAGCCAAAAGGAGCAATCATGCGTGCGATGATCATTGATCGGAAGGAATTCAGTGCAAACACATTGGCTGGAATACCAGCTGAGGGATGTGACCGTGGATGAACCAGGGGACACGGATATATCCAGACCTTCAAGGCATCTCGGATTTCCATATTTGTCATATGTAGAGTATGGAAGCTGATGTGGTTGGGACGGATACTTCTGAAGGAATGCCTCATCCTTAGGGCTGATTATAGTATCAAGAACGGAAGGATCCCAATGTTTGTTGGATGTCATGATAACATGCGGCAACATGTCGAGCTCTTCAGTAGTATACTTGCGCATAGCCAGGTACAGTAATCCATGGCGAATACTAAGGGGCAATGCATACCCATCGGTTGTGGTGATGACTTCATTTTTTCCCTTCTGAATCCGATCCATTGAGAGTCTGATTCAAAGGCTTCTAAAGAACAGCACCGCTGTGTTAGTGTGTTAGTAGACAAACGATTGTACTCTACGCATGACAATTGTGGTTGGATACTTTCGGCAACAGATAATCGGACTACAGGCAAGACTATGGAAACGCCAGATCTCTTCTTACTGTGAACTTGTTCAGATACAGCGAGACAGATCTTAGTAATGTAGATTACAGGTAGTTGGTAGCAACTAGTGTGAATTTTGGGATATAAATCAGTTGAATGTTAAAAGTATGAGATAAAGTGAAATCTTGCCAAAATGCAAGATATCTCTTTTATTGAGGTGCAATACATTGTAACTGCTGTTGCGTAGTGATGAGATTACTCGCTGATTATTTCTGTACATGCATTGGTTGTTGATTGTATATATCCGTATGCATATATATTGTGTGAGAAGCTTCTGACAATGGTTTTCCTTCTCTTGTTCTCTTAGGAAGATTCCATGATATGTTTATCAATAAAATCAGGAATTGCTCCTGTAGTTTGTGTGATACTTTCTGAAATCAAAGTTTGCTCACCAAAGAACAAAGGCAATATTAGAAAACAGAGATTGCTCACCGCTAATGCGCGATGGGATCGATGGGCCGTGGGAATCGATATGCCGTGGGAATCGATTATTTTGTTTGATACGGGACCCATTGATTCGTACAAATAGAATAACTGCCGTCGTGTAACTTTGGTACTGTTGGACACGAACGGAATTGAATACTCCCCATGTTTCCTTGTGAAAGGTCATCACATTTAAATGATGCTTCCATCATATTGTTTGAGGTCGCCAGTATTTCCACAGAAGTGGAAGGTGGGCTTGAGCAGTGGATACACAACTGAGTGTCCCCAATGTTTAGTGAGGATATCTGCACAATTATCCTTACCGGGAATGTGCAGCATTCGGATGAAGCCTTTCGCTATCATGCTTTACACATAGTGATACAATAGGATATTATGGCGTTTATGCAACCTTGCGTAGGGAAAGGTTGATGTTTGAATCATCTTCTCCTTGTCTCCCCATGAGTAGGAGATGTCATAGACTCGTGTTCTGAGATATCGGAATGAGTGACGCAAATCAACATTTTGCTCAATGCATGTTCTTCCCGCAACAAATTTGGCTCCAAATGTAGCCGTTTCTGTAGTGGCTTGTTTCTTTGAGAACCACATCATGGGAGTCTTGTTTGCAAAGTGAAGGATGCTGGTTACGGCCTTTCCACTGAGGATGTCATGCATGAGGTTTGCGTCATAGAAGTGTGTTAAAACTACTGTCTTCCTGATTGGTGCAGGAGCGTCATCGGGTAGCTCTTCAGAATGCTCCCCATAGACGGTGTTGGACCAATCGATGGTGTTCGTTTCAGGCAATATAAAATCTGGAGGTTCCACTCTGAACCTGATCTTGAAATGTCTGAACTTGGAGATATATCCGTAGATACGTTTGGCACGGTCAAGATGTCCTTCTCTGGGTTGGGCTCTAAAACTCAAGAGCGTCATTACAGTGGTTTGGACATAATGGCGATATTCCATTGAAGTGATCCAATCATGCTTTGGTATCTCTGGATACCAGTATCTTCAAGGAATGCTGATGAGTCTAATTGGATGATCGTTCTCACTGATGGGTGATTGGAACCTAGTGTTGGGTTTGCATCCAAACATTTGTTCATATGACGCTTCCATCTTCTTGATGAATTTGATTGGGTTCATACAGACGGCTCCATGTTCATCATGTTCAAAACCACATCCCAGGTGAAAGTTCATAGGCCCGGATCCCTTCAGCTTGAAGTTGTATGGCTCTGACTGTAGGATCTCCAGAAAAGAATTGGGATCAGCCATGCAAAGACATAGGTCGTCGGCATATGTGCATATGAGTTCATATACACGCTCCCTATGTTTGTTCATTCCAGGCTTGAGAAAGATCTCCAGTTCAGCACGAGACCTTTTGAATCTGAGTTTGATGAGGCATGCTGCTCATAAATCACCGAAGCCCTTGCCAGATGATCTGAGTCCATATAGGGCCTTGTAGATGATCAAGAGGTGACCTTCTAGTGGTCCAAATTCTGGGCCTGCCTTGATACAGACTTTCTCGCAGGTCACTGCTTCGAGATAAGCATTTCCAATATCTGTACCCCATGCTTCCAGGCTGTTCAGTTCAGCTAAGAACAGGCACATGTGTAGACCGCGGAGTGATACGACACCAGCGTATACACTGTGAACGGGAGCTTCAGTAAGATTGCCGTTTGCAACAAGGCGGGCCTTGTGTCTACCATCATGTTTGACAGCATAGATTATGTGTACCTTGATCTGTTGAAATCCGTTTGGAATGGAGCTTGTCTTATACATTCCTTTGTCAATGAAGGTATTGTATTCCTGGAGCTGTTCCATTTCAAGAGTAATGGCGTCTTCCCATTTGTGATTTCTGTTGGCGTGGTCGAATTGGAGGGCTTCTTTGTGATTACGGGGTACCTTGAATCGGTATTGATATTGCAGAGCGGTACGAAAAGATCAAAGTTTGGCCTGATGCACGAGTCGATCAAGCTTCTTGGTTCTTTGTGCAAGGTTGGTCATTCGTTTGAGGCATTTCCAACCTGGGAGGTCAAGCATGTTGTTGTCTTTACCATATTTGTCAACGGTAACAGGATCGTCAGCCGCAATGTTGGCTAATGGTTCATACATATGTCCGTTCCATATTTTCCCATTCAATCCAAAGGTTATACTTGGAGCCTTTGTACTGAGGGTGCTTGTTATCCAATGGACCTTGGTGTCGGCAAAATGACCAAAGCTTGCCATCTTCTTGGGTGGAATCATGGTGAATGTAGTTCATGACATCGTTGTACGCAATGATATCTTTGAGTTCATCATCAGAATGTTTGCACTTGAATTTGAGGAAATCTTTGTTGCGTTCAAGGCTGTCTTCTACATCAACAATTGTTAGACGTCGGCGAGTACCATCTGGGTTGGTCACAAGGAATTATCTACCTTGTAGATCAGAAATCGGGATAGTCGGGATGGTTATCAGTTGACCATTGTCATTGAATTGCGCGCTCCCTTCTACGCTGGTAACAACTACCTCTGATGGGTCTACTGTAGGAGTAGCAGGGCTGGTGTGTGGAGTCATGACATCACTAACATCAAAGTATGGTAGCTCTGGTGGATCGAACTCATCTTCAGTAAGGAGAACGCCATTGGATGTCTTGCTGAAGATGTGTGTCGTAGGAGGACCATCAAAAATCTCCCCATAGTTGTTAGGGAGTGGAGAAGGGGACCAGCTTGGGCTGTCATCGACCTTCTTATGAAGAAAGCTCGGTAACGAGGGTTGGGCGAGTGGTTTGATAATATACTGATTACCAGATGCTGGAGGTCGGCTGTCCTCAGGTGTCTGAGTATCAGATGTTGTAGGGCCAGGTGCCGTAGGCTTGTTTGCTTCAGGTGCTGCAGAGTTGTTGGAACTCATCGTGGTGTCAGAGTCCGTGAAGGATTCTGCAGTAGTAGGAGCAGTTGGGACATCCTGTGGTTTGGATTTCTCATCTGGGACATCGGTAGTCTTTTGCTCCCCATATTTTGTGATTGTAGGTGCGTCACTGGTTGCATACAGCCGGTTTGCTGAGTCCTTTGCTTTACACCACGCAACAAAGCCATTGTCAGTAAATAGGCCTGCTCGTTTATTGCGCGATTCAGGTGTAAGAGCTGAGCAAACACCAGAACGGTCAAGCAATTTGTTAGTGATGGGGTCCCAGATCTGGAAGCATAGGCCATTGCCAACATGTTCAGCAATGCCAACAAAATGACCGAGGCATTTGGTGGACTGGGTACCAAATGGTGAATCATTGGTCTTGAAGTAAACCGGTTTGAACCAAAAGAAACTGGTATATGCACTGATGTCACCAAGAGAACCAGTAGCAATGAAGATTGGTTGTTTATCAGATAGAGTAGGGTCTGAAATAACATTGAGGAGGCCGGCAACATATGTCATACACAACAACCCTAGATGTGGAGGTGTGCCGGTGCGGTCCATGACACGGTTGACGATACGTTTGAACATTTGATATCTACGTTTAAATTGGTTCTGGTGTTGGTGATAAGGTTCACTCTGCCAAAGTCCAATCCATAACATCTTGAGATAATCGATGACACGATTGCTGGACTGTATTATTTTCCTTCTGAATCCGGTCTGCTGAGAGTCTGATTCAAAGGCTTCTAAAGAACAGCAACGCTGCGTTAGTGTGTTAGTAGACAAACAATTGTACTCTACGCATGACAATTGTGGTTGGATACTTTTGGCAACAGATAATCGGACTACAGGCGAGACTATGGAAACGCCAGATCTCTTCTTACTGTGAACTTGTTCAGATTCAGCGAGACAGACCTTAGTAATGTAGATTACAGGTAGTTGGTAGCAACTAGTGTGAATTTTGGAGATATAAATCAGTTGAATGTTAAAAGTATGAGATAAAGTGAAATCTTGCCAAAATGCAAGATATCTCTTTTATTGAGGTGCGATACATTGCAACTGCTGTTGCGTAGTGATGAGATTACTTGCTGATTATTTCTGTACATGCATTGATCGTTGACTGTATATATCTGTATATATATATATATATATATATTGTGAGAAGCACAAAACAACGGTTTTCTTCTCTTGTTCCTTTAGGAAGATCCTATGATATGTTTATCATTAGGATCAGGAATTGCTCCTGTAGTTTGTGTGATACGTTTCGAAATCAAAGTTTGCTCACCAAAGAACAAGGGCAATATTACAAAACAGAGATTGCTCACCGTTAATGCGCGATGGGAATCGATGCGCCGTGGGAATCAATATGCCGTGGGAATCAATTACTTGGTTGATACGGGACTCATTGATTCGTACAAATATAATAACTGGCATCGTGTAGCTTTGGTACTTTTGGACACGAAAGGAATTTAATAGACTGGTAGGATCCATGGTCACATAAGAGACGGAGAGGTCTACCCCATTTTTGAATGAAGTTCTGGAAACATGATAGGAAATCACCGGTGGTACGCATCTCCTTGACATGAATGATATGGGATTGATGACCAAAGAAGATTTGTGCAAGTTTGGATCTGCCGTCAATTGCTGGGACGTCGGAGTACACGACATCAGACAATACGTCATCATTAAATGGCCAAACGTTCATTGCCGTTTGAGGAGAATGAAAGCGTTTGAAGAGGTTACCATCTGGGCTAACAGCTAAGGAACCATATTGCGTAGAATTGGCAAAGGTCGCCTTGATGCAGTCCGTAGAAACCCAGCAAAAGAAGGGTTTCAGGGATAAGTAGTCATGCTTGTTAGGATAACGTTCACAATGTGTGGCTGCGACACGGTGTGTGTCATCAGCAGTACAGGACATAGGGAAAGCAAGGATTGTGTCAGAAGTTGGAGACAGGATACAACAAGCTAGACATTCCTGATGGTCATAATCGGTAGGAGTAAGCCAGAAGGAGCAATCGTTGGTGCCGTGGTCATCAATAGGAAGAAATGCTGATCAAGTGCATTGACTGGAATACAAACTGAGAGACGTAACCGTTGACGAACCAGGGGATACAGATATATCCAAGCCTTCAAGACAACGTGGGTTCCCATATTTATCATATGTGGGATACGGAAGCTGCTGTGGTTGGGGTGGATACTTCTGAAGGAAGGTTTCATCCTTAGCACTGATGATGGTATCAAGGTTGGAAGGGTCCCAATGTTTATCCGATGTCATGATAACATGTGGGAGTGCGTTGAATTCATCAGTGGTATACTTGCGCATGGCAAGATATGGCAGGCCATGGCAAATGCTGAGGGCAATGCATATCCATCAGTTGTGATGATAACTTGTCCACCGCCTGCTTTGATGGATGTGTCATCGACAGTAGAGAAGTATGCTTCCATCTGACCAGACAACAAGATAGAGGGGTGTCTTCCTATGTATGCGCATTCGTGAAAAATGAGGATAATGGGACCTCTATTTGAAACGGAATATGCTCCACATGTTGCAATGGGAATATTCTGCACTTGGTGATTGTTGATGCCTGTGACATTGACATACTGGGGCGGGATATCCTTGGAGATGAGACATGCATCATTACCGATGATACAACCATTGGCACCACGGTTGACCATAGCGAACCCGGGAGACAATAGCCTTATGGGCACGATAGGTATAAGCGGATACTTGGTTTTTGTGTTGTAAGGTCAGATTGTCTTCAGGTTTGTACCATTTGTGAAAATTAGCCAAGTAGGAAGATTTTCTGATGGGCACAAGAGTGTCACCATCCTTTTTATATCCGATGTCAGGGTTCTCAGAGAGGAATCTGGGAGGGTGAGCAGGTGACACGGATGACTTGAGGGGTTGCTATTAAATTCCTTTTGTGACCAGAAGTACCAAAGCTACCAGATGGTAGATATCCTATTCATACGAATCAATGAGTCCCGTATCAATCAAAGTAATCGATTCCCACGGCATATCGATTCCCATGGTGCATCGATTCCCATCGCGCATCAACGGTGAGCAATCCCTGTTTTACAGTATTGCCATTGTTCTTCGGTGAGCAAACTCTGATTTCATAAAATATCACACGAGCTACGGGAGCAATTCCTGACCTTAATGATAAACATTTCATGGAGTCTTCCTAACGGAACAAGAGAAGAAAACCGTTGGCGTGTGATTCTCACACAATACATATACATGCATACAGATATATATGGTCAACGACCAATACATGTACGGAAATAATCAGCGAGTAACCTCATCACTACGCAACAGCAGTTGCAACGTATTCATCTCAATAAAAGAGATATCGTGCATTTCGGCAAGATTTCACTTTATCTCATACTTTTAACATTCAACTGATTTATATCCCAAAATTCACACTAGTTGCTACCAACTACTTGTAATCTACATACTAAGGTCTGTCTCGCTGCAATCTGAATAAGTCACAGCAAGAAGAGATCCGGCGTTTCCCTAGCTTCGCCTGTAGTCCGATTATCCGTTGCCGAAAGTATCCAAACACAATTGTCACGCGTAGAGTACAATCGTTCGTCTACTAACACACTAACGCAGCGTTGCTGTTCTTCAAAAGCCTTTGAATCAGACTCTCAACGAATCGGATTCAGAAGGAAAATAATAGTTGCTGGTCCTTAGAGGAAGAGGTCTGAGACTTGTAGACACCAAGTGATGCGTGGAAGACGCCTCGCCGATTGTTTTCAACAGCTGGGTGTAGATCTTCTGAAGCATTGGTATGGTTATCACCACCCGAGGTATCATCTTCGAGGCACATGACAGAATGATCATGCGTATAGGCTTTTTGATTGATGGGTTTAATGGCATTGGGGTCCGGTTGGCTATCTGGGAGCAATTTAGATCACAAGGAAGCGACTACTATTTTCTTGCCTTCTGGGGAAAAATTCAGCCAATTCTTCATGTCTTGACTTGATACTGCCTTCCATATGCCAGTGGGTAAACGTGTGGAGGGATTGGGTGAACATCCTGCTTTGAATACCGCATAGTCTTGATAGGCTCCTTCAAATTTGATAGGAAGAGCAAATTTTCTGGAATAGTGTCCCTGATTGGGAGAGAACTCATGAATATGAGCACGTAACGTAGATTTTGGAGCAGACATTGCTGACTGAGAGTCGAGACGGGTAGCCTCGAGTAAGAGTGTGATCTTGAGCTCGTGGATAGCAGCAGCTTCGGCTTGGATATCCGTGACGTTACTATTCGGGCCACCAGGGTCATTGACTTTGGCAAACTGTTTGCTCAGTTGAAAGCTTGAATAGCAGGCTTGGCACAATGCTGATTTTACGGTATGGTACTCAAGGGGTTTATTGGGAGGACGAAGTTTATTGAGGTGGTTGAACTCTTTGAACCAGTTTGTGATAAACTTTACCTTGGATTCCTTCCATTTGTTGAGATTCAACTTCAGTAACACTTGCAATTGAGTCAAGTTGTAGTACACCTTGGCCTTTGATTCACTGTGTAGGTTTACAAAATCAAAATATGCTTGCCAACCATTGCGTGTGATGGAATGGCTGTGAACGCAGGACGCTGATAAGTCGCTTTTGAAAACTTCCAACATAAGAACCCAGAAGAATGCACATTGCTTGACAAAGAGATCACACGTGAAACCTTGTAATGCAACAGGTGGCCAGGTTTCACCGAGAAAAGTTTTGGTGTCAATATTGTATGCTCCGAGCTTTGCCTTGAAGCCGACAAGCCAATGTTCGAACCTTGAGTCATTTGTGAGGGATGTGAACGGCTTTTCATCTTGTGATTTTTGACACCAAGACTCATACCGCACTTGTTGTGGGTACTTTTTCTTATTTGTTCCTGGAAGAGGAGCTGGAGGATTCAAGATAGATTTGTTCTGAAGACACAGTGCATGTGTCATACGGAAGGCACTGAAACTGTCGTAGGAATATGATTCTACATCCCTCCAATCCTTTTCGCTCTTGCGTAAATCCTTGGTGAAGTCTGCGAGTGCTTCAATGGTCCGTTGGATGGATCGGTGAAGTTGGGTTGGTAGTCCGCTACTATTATCCATGTAGGTAAGTCCGGGAGCAAAACCATGTTCAAGGAGTGCATTGAGGAAAGTCGACCACTTGTGTAATCCTCCTTCGAGAAGCGCCTCACACAGAAGGCTATCTTCTTCCTTTGTGACGCGGAATATGGATACAAGTATCAACTTCATATGTCCGTCAAAGCTAGGAAGACTGATTGCGTCTACGTTGTCGTCATCTCCGTCGCTGGTCCCATTACCGCCAAGATTGGCTGGCATGTTTGCTCGTAATACGTCCAAGTCGTCAGAGGAATCGCATGGAGAAAGGGAACTGCTTCGTAGACGATTTGCGATTGGCATATGCCAGCGTAGGGATTGTGTTCACTTTCTTGCTTGTTCTTCATATGCAAGCCACCTTGGAGGAGCTTGCGGCTGTTAATCTATTATTTTCCTTCTGAATCCGATCCATTGAGAGTCTGATTCAAAGGCTTCTAAAGAACAGCACCGCTGTGTTAGTGTGTTAGTAGACAAACGATTGTACTCTACGCATGACAATTGTGGTTGGATACTTTTGGCAACAGATAATCGGACTACAGGCGAGACTATGGAAACGCCAGATCTCTTCTTACTGTGAACTTGTTCAGATACAGCGAGACAGACCTTAGTAATGTAGATTACAGGTAGTTGGTAGCAACTAGTGTGAATTTTGGAGATATAAATCAGTTGAATGTTAAAAGTATGAGATAAAGTGAAATCTTGCCAAAATGCAAGATATCTCTTTTATTGAGGTGAAATACATTTCAACTGCTGTTGTGTAGTGATGAGATTACTTGCTGATTATTTCTGTACATGCATTGGTCATTGATTGTATATATCCGTATGCATATATATTGTGTGAGAAGCTTCTGACAACGGTTTTCTTCTCTTGTTCTATTAGGAAGATTCCATGATATGTTTATCAATAAAATCAGGAATTGCTCCTGTAGTTTGTGTGATACGTTTCGAAATCAAAGTTTGCTCACCAAAGAACAAGGGCAATAATAGAAAACAGAGATTGCTCACCGTTAATGCGCGATGGGAATCGATGCGCCGTGGGAATCAATATGCCGTGGGAATCGATTACTTGGTTGATACGGGACTCATTGATTCGTACAAATACTAGAATAACTGCCGTCGTGTAGCTTTGGTACTGTTGGACACAAAAGGAATTAAATAGACTTGTCCACCACCCGCTTTGATGGATGTATCATCTACTTTAGCAAAATATGATTCCATCTGGCCAGAGGATAGGATGGAGGGATGTTGTCCCAAATATGCACATTCATTAAAAATGAGTATAACGGGACCTCTATTAGAGAGGGAATATGCTCCACATGTTGCAATAGGGATATTCTGCACTTGATGGTTGTTGATACCAGTAATGTTGACATATCTTGGTGGAATATCCTTGGTTATGAGACATGCATCGTTACCGATAATACATCCATTGGGGCCACAATCAACCATAGCAAAACCAGGGGTAAGGACAGATGTTTTGTGCGCACGGTAGGTGTATACAGGTACTTGATTGTCCTCAGGTTGATACCATTTATGAAAGTTAACCAAGAAGGAAAGCTTTCCAACAGGCACAAGAGTATCACCGGTTGTTGACAGAGGATGTCTGAGACTTGTAGACGCTGAGTGATGCGTGGAATACTCCGCAACAATAATTCTCCACAGCAGGATGTAGATCTTCCGATGTAGCATTGGGATTATCTATCTTCAAAGTTTCATCATCAAGAAAGGTGACGGAATGATCATGCGAATATGCTTTTCTAGTAATAGGCTTGATAGCATTGGGATCTGGTTGACGGTCAGGGAGTAACTCGGATTGTAGGCATGCAACTAACGTTTGTTTGTCTTCTGTGGGGATATTCAACCAGCCTTTCATTCCTTGTCTGGAAAGCGTCTTCCAAATGGCTGTTGGCAACCTGGTAGTAGGATTGGGTGTACGTCCTGCTCTGAACACTGAGTAGTCTTGGAAATCACCCTCAAATTCTATGGGAAGGGCATACTTGGTTTGATCATGTTCTCGCTCAGAAGAGAAATGGTGAACATGTACTTGGACTGTAGACTTTGGCGCAGACAATGATGCTTGAGAGTCGAGACGCGTTGCTTCAAGTAGCAGAGTGATTTTGAGTTGATGGGTGGCCACAGCTTTGGCTTGAATGTACGTGCTATTGTTATTCGAGTCTGCAGGGCCGACGACCTTGGCAAATTGTTTGCTTAGTTGGAAGCTAGAGTAACAGGCTTGACAAAGAGCTGATTTGACGGTATGATACTCAAGGGGTCTCGTAGGGGGACGAAGCTTTTTGAGATGGTTCAACTCTTCAAACCAATTTGTGATGAATTTGACTTTGGATTCTTTCCACTTATCGAGGTTCAAATTCAGCAGGGTCTGAAGCTGTGTCGAAGTGCCGTATACCTTAGCCTTTGACTTCCTATGTAGACTGACAAAATCGAAGTATGCTTGTCAACCATTTCATGTACTAGAGTGACTGTGCACGCATGACAACAAAAGATCACTCTTGAAGACTTCTAGCATAAGAACCCAGAAGAAGGCACATTGCTTGACAAAAAGGTCACAGGTGAATCCCTGTAGTGCAACTGGTGGCCAGGTTTCATCGAGGAAGATTGAGGTATCAATATTGTAAGCCTCGAGTTTGGCTTTGAATCCTACAAGCCAATGTTTGAACCTGGAATTCTTTGTGAGGGGTGTGAAGGACGTTTCATCATGTGACTTTCTACACCAAGACTCCTAACATAGTTGTTGCATTGACTTGGTCTTGTTTGTCCCAGGTGGAAGAGGTGGAGGATTCAAGAGGGACTCATGCAGGAGACGTGTAGCGCGTTCCATTCAAAAATGCTGAAGTTGTCGTATGAGTATGACTCCACCTTCTTCCAATCTCTTTCATTCTTGCGTAGGTCTTTAGTGAAGAAGGCTGCGAGTGCTTCTATAGTATGATGAATAGATCTTGGGAGTAGTGCTTGTATGCCGCTACTTCTGTCCATGTAGGTAAGCTCTTGCACAAAGTTATGTTCGATTATTGCATCAAAAATTCGTGGCCATTCATGTAGTCTTCCCTGAATGAGAGCATTACACAACTTGTCATTTGCTTCTTTCGTGACGCAAAATATAGATACAAGTATCTTCTTCATGTGATCATCGAAGGTAGGGAGGCTGACCGGGTCAGCGCTTTTGTTTCCGCCTTTATTGTTCTCGTTGCCACCGGGATTTGCTGGTGGCGCTGGCATGTCTGATGACGCTGATAACTCCAGGGTATTGGAGTATGAAGAGGATTTGCTTGCCTGATCGAAGGGGAAGGGGAAGAGCGTCTACTTGCGTGATGGAAGGGAGCTGCTTTGTAGACAACTTGGGATTGTCATAAGCCAGCTGACGGTGAATATTCTCTTCTCAACCTGTTCTTCTTGTGCAAGCTGCCTTAGAGCTTGCAACTGTTAATCTATTATTTTCCTTCTGAATCCGGTCTGGTCAGAGTCTGATTCAAAGGCTTCTGAAGAACAGCAAAGCTGCGTTAGTGTGTGAGTAGACGAACAATTGTACTCTACGCGTGACGAATGTAGGCATGCATTGTTTCCAATGATACATCCATTTGCACCTTGATCGACCATTGCAAAACCAGGCTTGGAGACAGAGGTTTTATTCGCGCGGTATGTGTACATGGATATGTTACCGCTGCGAGAAGATATTATTAGATTCCTTTCGTGCCCAGAAGTACCAAAGCTACCCGATGGTAGGTATTCTATTCGTACGAATCAATGAGTCCCGTATCAACCAAGTAATTGATTCCCATGGCATATCGATTCCCATGGAGCATCAATTCCCATCGCGCATTAACGGTGAGCAATCTCTGTTTTATAATATTGCCATTGTTCTTTGGTGAGCAAACTCTGATTTCATAAAGAATCACACGAGCTACAGGAGCAATTCCTGATCATAATGATAAACATATCATGGAGTCTTCCTAACGGAACAAGAGAAGAAAACCGTTGGCGTGTGATTCTCACACAATATATATATATATATATACACAGATATACATACGGTCAACGACCAATGCATGTACAGAAATAATCAGCGAGTAATCTCATCACTACGCAACAGCAGTTTCAACGTATTTCACCTCAATAAAAGAGATATCTTGCATTTCGGCAAGATTCCACTTTATCTCATACTTTTAACATTCAACTGATTTATATCTCCAAAATTCACACTAGTTGGTACCAACTACCTGTAATCTACATTACTAAGGTCTGTCTTGCTGTATCTGAATAAGTCGCAGTAAGAAGAGATCTGGCGTTTCCATAGTCTCGCCTGTAGTCCGATTATCCATTGCCAAAAGTATCCAACCACAATTGTCACGCGCAGAGTACAATCGTTTGTCTACTAACACACTAACGCAGCGTTGCTGTTCTTCAGAAGCCTTTGAATCAGACCCTCAACAGACCGGATTCAGAAGGAAAATAATAGATATGTCTTCCCCCGGTTGATACCACTTGTGGAAATTGACAGACATGGAGGATTTTTCCACTGGCACATAGGTATTACCATCTTTCTTATATAGAACTTTGGAATTTTCTGCTAGAAACCTGGCAGGGTGGGCTGGCAAAACAGATGACTTGAGAGGTTGGTGATCTTTAGTCGCTGATGTTTGGGACTCATATACACCAAGGGACAAGTGAAATACCCCGCAATGATCATCTTCTACCACAGGGTGCAGGTCCGTGGATGGATCATTGGAATCACCTATACTTGACTCGGTTTTGTTATTGAGGAAGGTGACAGAGTGATGATCTGTATAAGCTTTACGGCTTATAGGCTTGGTGTTGTTGGGGCTCTGATAACACTCAGGCAGCAATTCGGATCTCAGGCATGCAACCAGCTTTTTCTTGTCATCGGCAGGTATATTCAACCATCCTTTCATGCCCTGTCTGGATAGAGTTTTCCAAATGACACCAGCAGGCAATCTTGTTGTAGGATCCGGTGTCTGTCCTGCTTTGAATACTGTGTAGTCTTGAAAGTCACCTGTCAAATTTGATGGGAAGAGAATAATTGGTATAATCATGTACAGGGGAAACGGAGTTTTTGATAGAGAGGTTATGAGCATGAGCCCTAATCGTAGACTTTGGGGCCAATAATAACGCTTGAGAGTCAAGACGCGTGGCTTCAAGTAGAAGGGTTATCTTGAGTTGACAAATGGCATCAGCTTCAGCTTGAATATATGTACTAACATTGTTGGAGTCAGGCGGGTCAGTAATCTTAGCAAATTGTTCACTTAGTTGAAAACTGATGGAGCAAGCTTGACAAAGGGCGGACTTAACAGTTTGATATTCAAGAGGTCTATTCAGTGGTCTGAGCTTGTTAAGATGTTCAAACCAATGTGTGATGAACTTGACTTTAGATTCCTTCCACTGATGTAAGTTCAGACTTAGGAGAGTCTGTAGTTGTGTCAATGTGACGTATACCTTAGACTTTAATTTGCTGTGCAGGCTGACAAAATCAAAGTATGCCTGACGTCCGTCACGTTTACTGGAGGGACTAAGTACACACTGATGAGGAAAGGTCACTTTTGAAGACTTCCAACATTAGTACCCAGAAGAAGGCACATTGCTTGACGAAAAGGTCTTGGATGAATCCATGTAGTGCGGTTTGTGGCCAACTTTCATCAAGGAAGGTAACGGCGACAATATCATGGGCCTCGAGTTTGGCCATGAACCCAATGAGCCAGTGCTCAAATTGGGAATTGTTCTTGAGGGGTGTGAACAATGTTTTGTTGTGAGACTTTCTACATCATGATTTGTATCGCAGTTGTTCAGGAGTCTTTGTATGATTGGTTACAGCTCCAGGAGCAGGTGGTGGTAGTAGGTTCCAAATGGCTTCTTGTTGGAGGCATTTACCACGTGCCGTTCGTAACATGCTGAAGGCATCGTATGTGTATGACTCCACGTTTTCCCACTCAAGTTCCTGTTCAAGTAAAGCATCGAGGAATCTAGGCCACTTGTGTAGCCTGCCTTGGATGAGGGGCATGCATAGTATATCATCCTTCTTGTTCTTGATAAGGAAGATGAATACTATCATCGCTTTCACGGATTCATCAAATGAGGGTAGATTGACTGGTTCCTCTTCACCATCTGAATCATCTCCATTGCCCTTGGGGGAAGGTGGCGGCGTCATTGCTGATGGTTCTGTCAATAGTGATTGTCCTGTGGGTTTGTTGATATTTTGTTCTCTGCATGAGATAGAACTTCGTGTGTGACTTGCGATTGGATAACTTGTAGAGCTGGGCATATGCCGATGTACGTTGTTATTCCTGTTGGCACAAGCGTTGTTTCCTGGGAATACAACATTGAGGACAGGAAGATTTGGAAAGTCTTATCTGGTTTTTCTTTGTTGTCAATAGATTGGGCGTTATTGGGTCTTCCTTGGCTTGTTCTTCCTTTGCAAGCTGCCTTAGAGTTTGCGACTGTTGATCTATTATTTTCCTTCTGATTCTGGTCCGTTTGGACTTTGATTCGAAGGCTTTGGAAGAACAGCAAAGCTGCGTTAGTAAATCGTATGGTTATGCTCAACATGTATTCAATGTGTTTAGATACTTTGTGCAACAGATGATCATACTACAAGGCAAGACTATGGAAACACCAGATCTCTTCTCACTACCAATTCAACGGCACAGTCAGATATATCTTATGTGGTTGTAGATTTACAAGTAGTTGGTAACAGCCAGTGTAGAATTTTGGAGATATAATCAGTTGAATGTTAAGAGTATGAGATCAAGTGAAATCTTGCTGTGAAACAAGATATCTCTTTTATTGCAGTGAAAGACAGTGCGGCCGCTAATACAGCACTGTAGAATCACTCGCTGATTTATTTCGTATATGTATTGGTGTGATCATATATATATATATATATATATCTTTTGTGAGAAGCTTCCAGCAACAGTTTTTGATCATGAGTATGGAAAGATTCTCATGTGATATTCATCAACATGGCATTATTGGATACCAAAGATTGCTCACCGTCAAATTGAGGGCAATATTAGAAACCAAGGATTGCTCACTGTCAATACACAATGGGGTTTGGTGCGCGATGGGGTTCAAAATGCGGTGGGGTATGTTTGGAGCATAAGTTGCGCTCAATCTCCTGAGTGAATCAGACTCATCAACTTCTTCAAATAAAGCAAGTTGTTACCGTATGAACATTGACATTACTGGACATGAAAAGAATTTAATACTTCTTGTATTTGTTGCCAATTTGTTTGATTGCCTTCATAGATGAAATACGATCCAAGAATGGAGGGTCTTCATTATCAATTGGTTCCTTCCAAGAGGTGTTGGGAGCAAATAATCCATATTTGTTGGCATGTTTCCGGACTTTCTTCATACATAATTTGGCTTCGAGTGCAAATGTGATTGATATGCATCTCTTGTCTCTGTCACATCCCTCACCCCCTGATTCTGTGAGTCATGGAGGGCTGTGGTAACATCTTCTGCAGTGAACACACAATTGTGATTGATAGAGATTATATATGCACCGCGAAGCTTGGAGAGAGACTTCTTGTGGGAGGAGAAAAGCCTTGAGGCAGGGCTTTTTACTAAATTCCTTTCGTACGTTTGTAAGGAGACTAGAGGACAGTACTTTAACGTACGTACGTATATTCCTACGTAGCTTATAGTACTACAGCTGGAGTGGTACGATACAACCGATCGAGTCACATGCACATTCAGTGTGTGGAATAATGAGACCCAGCGATTATGCACCTCTGTACGCAAGATTGGAGTACGTCCGATAACTGTCACGCGACCCCTTTTTTTTTGTCGCAAGGTACTTTCGCAACCCCTGCTTGTGTGTAATTTCAACACGAGCCCCCCCTGTGATTCACTAGGTCAGTATCATGCCCAATTCTCTAACTCTCAATACCTGGGTCACGATTTTTTTTCCTTGGGTCATGAATAATTATTATTAATTTTTAATAAAACCTACCCGTACACTCGTGAATCACACCTACTAAAATTAAATATGCAAGGTCATGACTCACAACCAAGCCCCCCCCTGTGATTCGGTAGCTTTGTATCATGCTCATTTTTCTAACTCTCAATCCCTGGTTCGCGATTAGTTTTTTCCTTGGGTCATGAATAATTATTATTAATTTTTAATATCACCTACCTATACGTTCGCGAATCACACCTACTAAAATTAAATACTCAATGTCATGACTCACAACCAGTAAAATTTAACATTAGTGCTCGCGACACACAACCCTTAAAATGTATCTCCATTGCCCGCGACACACTACCCTTATAATTTAATATTTGTGCTCGCAACATACAACCCTTAAAATTTAATATCATCGCTTGCGACTACCTACCACTACAGTTGAATTATTTGGGTCAAGAATTTGTATAGTAGTATCATATACAAAATATGTATGATAGGTATGAGTACTTCTTTCTGTACATTTTAGTCATTTGTGTCACACAATGTACTATTTATTGCAATGGTATGCAATGTATGTAGAATATGTACCTTTTACCCTAATCACTCTCCCTGAAGATTTACCCGTGTCGTACTAGGTGTGAACCCACACGTGTTGTTGTCAAATTAGTGAATGGACTGACACAATGAACAGTAATGATTCTGAAAACAATGCCTAAACTTCCTCCATTCCGCCAAGCAATTGCATCAATACAGGATCAATATAGTTGTCATCCTCATTTTCCTCTTCAGCAAGACTACTGGCAACAGTGCCACCATCTTTCCATACAGTACCGGTAGGGGGAGTTTCTGACTTGAATCTTTCCAGCATCATTCTCTCCAAATTTTTACCTGTTTCTGGATCTTCTCTTGATGATTGTACCTTCTTGCATAATCTAGGGAACACTTGCCTCGCTCCGCTGTTCTGTTCCGTTTGATTGTTCCGTTTTGTCATTCCGTTTCATCCCTTTGTCCTTCTTATGACCTTTTGTTGGTTTGTTGTTCCTGAAGAATAAAAATAAGAGAAAGAAAGATCAGAAGCAAATAGAATCTCCAACAAATTGCTGTCATTGTCACTCACTACTGTTTCTCGTTGTTTTCTTTCATTGCCGATCCGTTGTTTCCGTGCTTTTCATTTTTTTAAATACTGTGCCAACCAAGAAGGATGTGTTGCTTTCTGTGTGGTTTTGATTTTGGGTATGTACAGTTTTCCGTGCGTGTACAGTTTTTTGTGTGTGAACTTTTCTGTTGTTCCATTCTGTCATTCTGTCCCATTGTTTCGTTCCATTGTTCTGTTTTGTTTCATTGGTTGTTCTGTTTTAAGTGCCCTCCTTTCCTTTGTTGGTTCGTTTGATTGTTGTTCTGTTTCAATAAAAATAAAAATAAAAATGAAAGAAAGAAAGATCAGAAACAAATAGTATCTCCAACAAATTGCCGTCATTGTCACTCACTGCTGTTGTTCTGTTGTTCCATTCTGTCATTCCTTTTTTTAAATTTGTTGTTCCATTTTGAGTGTCGTTCTTTCCCTCGTTGGTTTGTTTGATTGTTGTTCCATTTCAATAAAAATAAAAATAAAAATAAAAGAAAGAGCGATCAGAAACAAATAGAATCTCAAACGAATTGCTGTTATTGCCACTGACTAGTGTTTCTTCTTTGTTGTTCGGTTGTTCCGTTGTTCCGTTGTTTGTGACTGTCGGACAACATTCATTTTCCTTGCTTAAAAAAAAACTGTGCCAACCAAGAAGCATGTGTTGCGTTTTGTTTTTGGTGGTTCCGTGTGTATACAGTTTTTCATGTGTGTGTGGTTTTGTGTGTGTTGTGTGTGCTATGCACCCTGACTTCTTCCATGTGCCTGGCTTGTGCACGGCCTTTATTTTCTATACAAGTAAAGCATGTATGAGTGCACGCCACCCCTCCCGCGCCATAATTTTTTCAAAGAGGAAATTGTGATTACACAAAGGTTATGTATGTAAATTCCCAACCCATCTGTAGAATCTGGTAGCCAGTTATTAAATTCCTTTCGTGACCAGAAGTACAAAGCTACCAAAGGGTAGATTTCCTATGCACATGAATCAATGAGTCCCGTATCCATCTAAGTAATCGATTCCCACGGCATATCGATTCCCACGGCGCATCGATTCCCATCGCGCATAAACGGTGAGCAATCCCTGTCTTACGATATTGCCATTGTTCTTCGGTGAGCAAACTCTGATTTCATAAAATATCACACGAGCTACGGGAGCAATTCCTGACCTTAATGATAAACATTTCATGGAGCCTTCCTAACGGAACAAGAGAAGAAAACCGTTGACATGTGATTCTCACACAATACATATACATGCATACAAATATATATGGTCAACGACTAATACATGCACGGAAATAATCAGCGAGTAATCTCAGCACTACGCAACAGCAGTTGCAACGTATTCATCTCAATAAAAGAGATATCTTGCATTTCGGCAAGATTTCACTTTATCTCATACTTTTAACATTCAACTGATTTATATCCCAAAATTCACACTAGTTGCTACCAACTACTTGTAATCTACATACTAAGGTCTGTCTCGCTGCAATCTGAATAAGTCACAGCAAGAGGAGATCTGGCGTTTCCCTAGTCTCGCCTGTAGTCCGATTATCCGTTGCCGAAAGTATCCAAACACAATTGTCACGCGTAGAGTACAATTGTTCGTCTACTAACACACTAATACAGCGTTGCTGTTCGTCAGAAGTCCTTGAATCAGACTCTCAACGAATTGGATTCAGAAGGAAAATAATAGATTAACAGTCGCAAGCTCTAAGAAGGCTTGCACACAAGAAGGACCAGGAACGGAATTGAACATAATCCCTACGCTGGCATATGCACGTCGCACATCGCACAAGAAGCAGTTCCCATTCTCAGTTACCACGCACTTCCTTCCAAGGCTCCGAACCACCACAGATGCCGAACATACCGGTACCGGTAATGGCCGTCAATGCACTCGGAGGCGAAGAGAAGAATGACGCCGAAGTCACCACTATCGAACGCTTTCCCAGCTTCGATGCTGATATGAGAAAGATACTCATATCATTACTCAACGTAACAAGTGAGATTACTAGCAAGTTGTGCTTAGCTCTCAAAGAAGGCGGATTATGCGAGTGGAAGTCGTTCCTCGACGCACTTATCGAACCGGATTTTGCACGCGAACTTACCTATATGGAGCGAGGATTGGCAACGCATATCCCTCGATCCATCCAAAGGAGCATAGAAGCACTTGCGGACTTCGCTATCAACCTACAAGAAGAAGGTGTCGACCTAGGAGAAGACGAGAAGGACTGGAAAGATGTAAAGTCATATACATACATGCGCGGAGAGCGTACCCAACGCTTGCGTAACGAATCTGTTCTGAACCCACCACCTCCTCCGGCGGGAAGTAACAAAAAGTCCCCTCAGCAGGTAAAGTACGAATCATGGTGCCGAAAAGCACGAGATGAAAAGTCCTTTACACCCCTCACGAATGACTCGAGATTCGAACACTGGCTCGTCGGTTTCAAAGCTAAACTCGAGGCATACGACATCGATACAGAGACATTCCTCGATGAAACTTGGCCTCCAGCCACACTTGTGGGTTACACCCGTGATCTCTACGTCAAACAATGTGCCTTCTTCTGGGTACTAATGTTGGAAGTCTTCAAGAGTGACCTTTCTGCATCATGTGTACACAGTCATTCTACCACTCGTGATGGACGCCAGGCCTACTTCGACTTCGTAAACCTTCATAGCCAATCAAAAGCAAAGGTATACGACAACTCGACCCAGCTACAAGCGTTGCTCAAGTTGAACCTCAACAATTGGAAGGAATCCAAAGTGAAATTCATCACACATTGGTTTGATGAATTGAATCACCTCAACAAGCTCCGTCCTCCCAACAAGCCCCTCGAGTATCACACTGTAAAATCAGCATTGTGTCAGGCATGTTATTCCAGCTTCCAGCTAAGCGAACAGTTTGCCAAAGTCAAGGATCCAGGTGGGACGAATAGCACCGTAACGGATGCAGTTGCCGAAGCCGCTGCTATCCACGATCTTAAAATCACGCTTTTACTCGAAGCAACTCAACTTGATTCCCAGTCTGCGATGTCTGCTCCTCGGTCGACCGTACGTGCACACGTTCATGATTTCTCTTCTGACTCGATCCAACACCATGATGACTATGCTCTTCCCATCGAATTTGAAGGAGACTATCAAGATTATGCTGTGTTCAAGGCTGGACGTACCCCTGACCCTACCACAAGATTGCCTACAAACATATGGAAGGCCTTGTCACGTCAGGACATGAAGAGTTGGCTCAGTTTTTCTCCGGAAGGCAAGAAAATCGTGGTTGCCTCATTGCGACACGACTTACTTAACACTAACCAACCTGACCCCAACAGTGTCAAACCCATTACCCGAAAGGCATACCAACATGAACACTCGGTATCTTTTCAAGAAGACGATACTTCGACCAAGGATGAGCATGCCAATTCCGCAGCAGACCTACATCCTGCTGTAGAGAATGATCGTAGAGGCGTTTTCCATGCATCTCTAGGTGTATACAAATCAACGACCTCCTCGTCTAAGGACCAGCGACCTCTCAAGTCTTCCGTGTCACCCGCGCATCCAGCTCGATTTCTTTCAAACAACCCTGACATTCAGTACAAAAAGGACGGTGACACTCAAATACCTGTCGGAACACCATCGTATTCTGCCAATTTTCACCAGTGGTATACTCCCGAGGATGATCTCACCTTTCCTAATGATGGGCCCGTAACGTCATACACATACCGCATACACAAAACTACGGTTACTAGCCCTGGTTTTGCCATGGTCGATCGCGGCGCAAATGGCTGCATCATCGGTAATGATGCATGTCTCATCTCCAAGGATATTCCACCACGATATGTTAACGTCACCGGCATTAACAATCATCAGGTACAAAACATTCCCATTGCTACATGCGGAGCATATTCCATGTCAAACAGAGGCCCCGTCATTCTTATTTTCAATGAATGTGCCTATACAGGACGACATCCTTCTATATTGTCATCCGGCCAGATGGAAGCATATTTTTCCACTGTAGACGACACGTCCATCAAAGCAGGCGGAGGACAGGTCATCACCACCTCCGATGGCTATGCACTGCCACTTAGCATACGACACGGCTTACCATACCTTGCGATGCGGAAGTATACGACTGTCGAATTTGACACGCTACCACATGTTATCATGACGTCCGATAAACATTGGGACCCATCTGTTCTAGATACCACGATCAGTGCAAAGGATGAACAATTTCTCCAGAAATATCCTCCACAACCACAGCAACTCCCTTATGCCGATTACGACGAATATGGGAACCCACGCTGCCTTGAAGGATTCGATATATCTGTTTCCCCCGGGTCCTCCACGGTCACACCCCTCAGCTCGTATTCCAGCCATTCTACCCGATCTCCCTTTCTTCCAATTGATGATCATAAGAACAACGATCGCACCTTTTGGCTTACTTCCACTGACTACGCTCATCAAGAACGTCTCGCATGCTGCGCGCCAACCGCAGTCTCTGGAACAGTCACTGCGTTTCCGACAGATTGTACAGCCAGTGACACTACGCGCATTGCAGCTACGCCCCGCGAAAGATACCCCAACGAACATGACTACTTATCCCTCAAACCTTTCTTTTGTTGGGTTTCCACCGATTGCATCAAAGCTACTTTTGAAAATTCAACCCAATACGGTTCGTTAGCGGTTAGCCCTGATGGTAACATTTTCAAACGGTTTCATTCCCCTCAACCGGCCATGAACGTTCGCCCCTTCAATGACGATGTTATGTCCGATGCAGTCTATTCAGATGTCCCAGCAATTGATGGTGGGTCCAAGATTGCTCGGATCTTCTTTGGCCGCAAATCGCATATTATTCACGTTGAAGAAATGCGTACCACCGGCGACTTCCTACCCTGCTTTCAGAACTTTGTTCGAAAATGGGGCAGGCCCATCCGCCTCCTTTGTGACCACGGTAACTATCAATCAAGTAAGAAAGTCATGGATTACCTCAAAATGTTATGGATTGGACTCTGGCAAAGTGAACCGTACCATCAACACCAGAATCAATTCGAACGACGATACCAAACGTTCAAACGCATTGTTAACCGCGTCATGGATCGTACCGGCACACCACCACACATGTGGTTACTGTGCATGACATACGTCGCGGGTCTCCTCAATGTTGTCTCTGACCCTACGCTGTCCGATAAACAACCGATCTTCATTGCCACGGGTATAATTGGCGACATCAGCGCATACACCAGTTTCTTCTGGTTTGAACCTGTGTATTTCAAGACAAATGACTCTCCTTTCGGTACCAAATCTACCGAACGCCTAGGTCATTTCGTCGGCATCGCCGAACATGTTGGCAATGGACTCTGCTTTCGCATCTGGGACCCAGTTACCAACAAGTTACTAGACCGGTCTGGTGTTCGATCTGCTCTTACACCTGAGTCACGTAACAAACGCGCGGGCTTATTTACTGATGATGGTTTCATCAAATGGCGTAATGCAAAAGATTCCTTACCCCGTATATACGGCACTGGAGAAGCTCCATTTTTCAAACATGGGGAGCATACCAATCAGAATAAACTCATTGACGAGTCTACTAAACCAAACAGCTCAGTTTCCCCTAACGGTTCACCTGCTGATTGTGACACCGCCGATGACACCGTTCCATCTGCACCAACAGATACCACGCCCCACGCATCTGGCACTCAACCAATTCTTCAACCACCCGCCCACCCCTCGTTACCGAGCTTTATTTATAAGAAGGTCGATGACAGCCCAAGCTGGTCACCTTCTCCACTCCCTAACAACTATGGGGAGAGTCTTGATGGTCCTCCTACGACACACATCTTCAGCAAGACATCCGACGGCGTCCTCCTTACTGAAGATGATTTTGACCCACCGGAATTAGCATACTTTGATGTTAGTGACGTCGCACCTCCACACACAAACCCCGCTACTCCTTCCGTAGACCCATCACAAGTAGTTGTTACCGACGAAGAAGGTAACGCACAATTTGATGATGACGGTAAACCTATTACCATTCCTACAATCCCGATTGCCGATCTACAAGGATGCTCCTTCCTTGTAACCAATCTCGACGGCACCCGGAAGCGTCTTACCATTGTCGATGTTGAAGACAACCTGGAACGCAATAAAGACTTCATCAAGTTCAAGTGTAAACACTCCGATGACGAACTCGATGATATCATTGCATACAATGACGTCATGAATTACATACATCGTGATTCAACACAAGAAGACAGCAAACTCTGGTCGTTTCGCCGCATCCTAGGACACCAAGGTCCACTGGATAACAAGCATCCTCAATACAAAGGTTCCAAGTATAACCTCTGGATTGAATGGGAGAATATGGAACGCACATATGAACCTCTGGCCAACATTGCAGCCGACGACCCGGTCACCGTTGCAAGATATGGGAAAGACAACAACTTGCTTGATCTCCCGGGTTGGAAACGTCTCAGAAGAATCACCAACCTAGCCCGACGAACCAAGAAACTTGATCGACTCGTGCACCAAGCCAAACTACGTTCCTTCCGTACCACTCCACAGTATCAATATGGATTCAAAGTTCCTCGTAGCCACGAAGAAGCCCTCCAATTTGATCAAGCCAACGGAAACACCAAATGGGAAGATGCCACCACTCTGGAAATGGCACAACTCAATGAATACAATACATTCATTGATAAAGGCGTATACAAGACAAGCTCCATTCCCACGGGATTCCAACAGATCAAGGTACACATGATATACGCTGTCAAACACGACGGAAGACACAAGGCTCGCCTCGTTGCTAACGGTAATCTCACTGAGGCCCCTATCCACAGTGTTTACGCAGGCGTCGTATCTCTTCGCGGTCTACGTATGTGCCTATTCCTAGCTGAACTCAACGATCTAGAAGCATGGGGCACCGACATAGGTAACGCCTACTTAGAAGCAGTCACCTGCGAGAAAGTATGCATCAAGGCAGGTCCCGAATTCGGATCGTTAGAGGGTCACCTGTTGGTCATTTACAAAGCCCTATATGGTCTCAGGTCTTCAGGCAAGTGCTTTGGAGACTTACTCGCGGCTTGTCTCATCGAACTCGGCTTCGAAAGATCCCGCGCAGAACCGGAAATATTCCTCAAACCCGGAACGAACAAGCATGGTGAACGGGTATATGAGCTTATATGCACATATGTCGATGACCTATGTCTCTGCATGGCAGATCCCAATTCCTTCTTGAAGATATTGCAATCGTCACCATATAACTTCAAATTGAAGGGATCCGGACCTATGAACTTTCATTTAGGATGTGGATTTGAGCGCGACGAACATGGTGTTCTGTGCATGAATCCCATAAAGTTCATCGAAAAGATGGAAGCATCTTACGAACAAATGTTCGGATGCAAACCTAACACTAGGTTCCGATCACCCATCGCGGAGAACGATCATCCTGAATTGGACTCTTCAGCCTTTCTTGAAGAAACCGGTATGCATAAATATCAAAGTATGATCGGTTCACTGCAATGGATCATCGCTCTTGGGCGTTTCGATGTACAAACAGCCGTGATGACGCTCTCAAGTTTCAGAGCTCAGCCACGAGATGGGCATCTCGAACGTGCTAAACGTATCTATGGATATATCTCCAAGTTTAGACATTTTAAAATCAGATTCCGCATGGAACCGCCCGATTTTATATTGACTAAACCCAACACCATCGACTGGTCCAACACCGTCTATGGGGAGCATTCTGAAGAGCTACCCGACGACGCTCCTGCACCGCTTGGAAAGACAGTAGTGTTAACACACTTCTATGATGCCAACCTCATGCATGATATTCTCAGTGGCAAGGCAGTTACCGGCATTCTTCATTTTGCGAACAAGACTCCCATGATGTGGTTCTCGAAGAAGCAGTCTACTACGGAAACAGCCACCTTTGGAGCTGAATTTGTTGCAGGAAGAACTTGCATCGAACAGATTGTCGATCTACGCCACTCATTCCGATACCTCGGAACACGAGTGCATGATATCTCATACTCCTGGGGTGACAACGAAAAGATGATCCAAACGTCGACCTTTCCTTACGCAAGGTTGCATAAATGTCATAACATTCTATCGTTTCACTACGTACGGAGCATGATAGCGAGAGGTTTCATTTTAATGATGCACATCCCAGGTAAGGATAACTGTGCAGACATTCTCACCAAGCATTGGAGTCACTCAGTTGTGTATCCACTGCTCAGGCCCATCTTCCACTTCTGTGGTAATACTGGCGACCTTCTCCAGGATGATGGAAGCATCATGTAGAGCGTGATGACCCTTCACGAGGAAACATGGGGAGTATTAAATTCCTTTCGTGACCAGAAGTACAAAGCTACCAAAGGGTAGATTTCCTATGCGCATGAATCAATGAGTCCCGTATCCATCTAAGTAATCGATTCCCACGGCATATTGATTCCCACGGCGCATCGATTCCCATCGCGCATAAACGGTGAGCAATCCCTGTCTTACAATATTGCCATTGTTCTTCGGTGAGCAAACTCTGATTTCATAAAATATCACACGAGCTACGGGAGCAATTCCTGACCTTAATGATAAACATTTCATGGAGCCTTCCTAACGGAACAAGAGAAGAAAACCGTTGACATGTGATTCTCACACAATACATATACATGCATACAAATATATATGGTCAACGACTAATACATGTACGGAAATAATCAGCGAGTAATCTCAGCACTACGCAACAGCAGTTGCAACGTATTCATCTCAATAAAAGAGATATCTTGCATTTCGGCAAGATTTCACTTTATCTCATACTTTTAACATTCAACTGATTTATATCCCAAAATTCACACTAGTTGCTACCAACTACTTGTAATCTACATACTAAGGTCTGTCTCGCTGCAATCTGAATAAGTCACAGCAAGAGGAGATCTGGCGTTTCCCTAGTCTCGCCTGTAGTCCGATTATCCGTTGCCGAAAGTATCCAAACACAATTGTCACGCGTAGAGTACAATCGTTCGTCTACTAACACACTAATACAGCGTTGCTGTTCGTCAGAAGTCCTTGAATCAGACTCTCAACGAATCGGATTCAGAAGGAAAATAATACCAGTCAGTGGTTTGAAACTCCCTTGGGTCAGTATGGTACCTACCTACGTACACTTTTTGCACAGTACCCAACTATGTACCTTTTTGCATGCAATATTAGCTACAACTAGTAGTACTGATAATATCTGCACCATTCTTTTGTCTGAGAATAATAAAAAAACAGCACCTCCATTTCAATTAAACAACTTATGAATTATTTTCATTTGACACTCATTAAAGTACATTTTTGGTGATTGGATTATACAAAGTAAATGTTCTTTCTATTGTGGACTTGACCTCATGCTTTGCCTGTCATTACCCAATAAGTTATTTTGTGCCCTGGATTTGCACCAATAATATTCTCTTGTGTAACTTGGAGAGACAAACCACAACAGTTTCAGCAATCTGTGGGGCAATATTGTTACCAATATGCATAATAGGAGTCATGAAAAAATCATGCATGGCCTGGACCAGATACTTTGTAAGTCATTACCCAATAAGTCAGTTTGTGCCCTGGATTTGCAACAAAAATACCCTCTTGTGTGTCATTTGGAGACACAAACCACAACATTTTCAGCATTATGTGTGGCAATGTTGTTCCCAATATGCATCAGATGAGTCACGAGAAATATATTCATGCACGGCACCAAAAACTTTGAGAGTCATTACCCAATATTTTTCCTCCAAATCCAGTACCCAAATGCACTCATTAGGTGGTGACACACTAACTAGTATTACAGATAACTCACTTCTGTTTCTTTCATGATTCAACTTATCCATTATAGAAACAATATTCATCAACTAATCACCCAAAATATGTGATTTTCTAATTTTTAATTGCAAATGAGTGTGTATTCTTCCTCCAAATCCAGTACCCAAATGCACTCATTAGGTGGTGACACACAAACTATCACACATAGCTCACTTATGTTTCTTTCATGATTCATCTTATCCATTACAGGAACAATATTCATTGACTAATCACCCAAAATATCTGATTTTCTAATTTTTAATTGCAAATTAGTGTGTATTTTTCCTCCCATTCCAGTACCCAAATGCACTGATTAGTTTGTGACACACAAACTATCAAAGATAACTCACTTCTGTTTCTTTCATGATTCATCTTATCCATTACAGGAACAATATTCATGGATTAATCACACAAAATATCTGATTTTCTAATTTTTAATTGCAAATGAGTGTGTATTTTTCCTCCAATTTCATTACCCAAATGGACTCATTAGGTGGTGACACACTAACTAGTATTACAGATTACTCACTTCTGTTTCTTTCATGATTCATCTTATCCATTACAGGAACAATATCTATTGACCGATCACCAAAAATATCTGATTTTCTAATTTTTAATTGCAAATGAGTGTGTATTTTTCCTCCAATTCCATTACCCAAATGGACTCATTAGGTGGTGACACACAAACTATCAAAGACAACTCACTTCTGTTTCTTTCATGATTCATCTTATCCATAACAGGAACAATATTCATGAACTGATCACCCAAAATTGTCTGATTTTCTACTTTTTAATTGCAAATGAGTTTGTATTTTTCCTCCAAATCCAGTACCCAAATGCACTCATTAGGTGGTGACACACTAACTAGTATTACAGATAACTCACTTCTGTTTCTTTCATGATTCATCTTATCCATAACAGGAACAATATGCATGGACTTATCACCCAAAATATCTGATTTTCTATTTTTTAATTGCAAATGAGTGTGTATTTTTCCTCCAAATCCAGTACCCAAATGCACTCATTAGGTGGTGACACACAAACTATCACACATAACTCACTTCTGTTTCTTTCATGATTCAATTTATCCATTACAGGAACAATATTCATTGACTAAACACCCAAAATATCTGATTTTCTAATTTTTAATTGCAAATTAGTGTGTATTTTTCCTCCCATTCCAGTACCCAAATGCACTGATTAGTTTGTGACACACAAACTATCAAAGATAACTCACTTCTGTTTCTTTCATGATTCATCTTATCCATTACAGGAACAATATTCATGGATTAATCACACAAAATATCTGATTTTCTAATTTTTAATTGCAAATTAGTGTGTATTTTTCCTCCAAATCCAGTACCCAAATGGACTCATTAGGTGGTGACACACTAACTATCAAAGACAACTCACTTCTGTTTCTTTCATGATTCATCTTATCCATAACAGGAACAATATTCATGAACTGATCACCCAAAATTATCTGATTTTCTAATTTTAATTGCAAATTAGTGTGTATTTTTCCTCCAAATCCAGTACCCAAATGCACTTATTAGGTGGTGACACACTAACTAGTATTACAGATAACTCACTTCTGTTTCTTTCATGATTCATCTTATCCATAACAGGAACAATATTCATGAACTGATCACCCAAAATATCTGATTTTCTAATTTCTAAGTGCAAATTAGTGTGTATTCTTCCTCCAAATCCAGGACCCAAATGCACTTATTAGGTGGTGACGCACAAACTATGACAGATAACAAGTCACTTCTGTTTCTTTCACGATTCACCTTATCCATAACAGGAATTGATGTAGCGAGCCGAATGAAAGTAATGGTAGTGCCACGTGGCACCCCCTACAACCAGTAGAGAGCCAGACCGGGGGAAAACCTAGTAGAAATCTAGTAGATTTCACTGTCACTGAAACCAGCTTCTAAGCACACGCTTAGACCCCCGATAGCCTCAACAAGCCAGCAAAGGATTCCTCCAGCAAAGCGCAAGCCTACCACACGCCCTACCAGAAGGAATACGATCGATACGATCGATTTCCCTGTATCACTAAAACCAGCTTCTAAGCACACGCTCGAACCTCGAGTAGCCTTAACAAGTCGGCAAAGGGTTCCTCCAGCAAAGCGCAAGCCTACACTTCCTACCAGAAAGAATACGACGATTCCCTGTATCACCGGAGAAGATGTATCACTGTGTCACTGTATCACTGTAGCTCGTAGGAATGGATTGCTTGCGACCGAAAGACGCGTACGAAGTCAAAATGAGCTTCGTATCAACCAAAATTACAGGCTAGCACTAGAACAAGCCTGTAAAGGATCATCCCTCCCGCAAAAGCAAGCAGCTCACTCTTTCTGTTCCTAAAACGATTAGTAATAGAATAAGTAAAAAGGCCCACCACGCCCGCCCGCAGAAAAGGCGTAACAGCCAAAGGCTTAACTTCCCAAGCTGTTAAGCCAGGCTGTGCGCCGGTGTGTGTGGGCACAGCAAACTAAGGGACCGAACTACAGCCTGCAAAACAACCAACAGGCTGGAGTTCCCGGCTCCCCCTCTAGCATTTGCTTAACCCACCAACACACCCATGAACTACAAGCATTGCACATACAGTACTACAAGTAGGCTGGCTACTGAGGCTATCACGAATGTAGTGAGTGATAGCAATATTCATGGACTAATCACCAAAAGTGTCCTGATTTTTATTTTCTAATTGCAGATTAGAGCCTGAAACGCCGTTCTGGTTAGAGAATTCTGAAACGCCGTTCCATGATTGTTGACATGAATTGTACAAAAAAACGTTTCCCCACCCCAACAACAGAAGTCATTACTATCATACCTACATTACTACTACTACTATCATAATACACCTGGACACATATCTACGAAAAGAGCATTTTTTTGGAACGCCGTTCCAAAAAAAGGAAAAAAGGGATAACGGTGGTGAAATCGTGTAGGAAGGTACTGCTGTAGATATGTACTCAAATTTGTTACCAGAAATTATCTAGTACGAAAACGGTGTAGAAAGCTTCTGCTGTATATATCTACGCAAAGTCGTTACCAGAAATTATCTAGTACACAAAATTGTGTAGGAAGGTACTGCTGTAGATTTCTACTCAAATTCGTTACCAGAAACTATCTAGTACAGAAACGGTGTAACTGCTGTAGATATCTACTCAAATTTGTTGCCAGAAATTATCTAGTACGAAAACGATGTAGAAAGCCACTCCTGTAGATATCTACTCAAATTTGTTACCAAAAATTATTTAGTACGAAAACGGTGTAACTGCTGTAGATATCTACTCAAATTTGTTGCCAGAAATTATCTAGTACGAAAACGATGTAGAAAGCTACTCCTGTAGATATCTACTCAAATTTGTTACCAGAAATTATCTACTACAAAAATTGTGTAGGAATCTACTGCTGTAGATATGTACGCAAATTTGTTACCAGAAATTATCTAGTACGAAAAGCGTGTAGAAAGCTACTGTAGTAGAAATCTACGCAAATTCAATACCAGAAATTATCTAGTACAAAAATGGTGTAGAAAGCTACTGGGGTAGAATGCTACACAAATGCGTTACCAGAAATTATCTAGTACGAAAAGCGTGTAGAAAGCTACTGTAGTAGAAATCTACGCAAATTCAATACCAGAAATTATCTAGTACGAAAATTGTGTAGAAACCTACTGGCGTAGAATGCTACACAAATTCGTTACCAGAAATTATCTAGTACAAAATTGGTGTAGAAAGCTACTGTTGTAGAAATGTACAGAAATTCAATACCAGAAATTATCTAGTATGAAAATTGTGTAGAATCCTACTGGCGTAGAATGCTACACAAATGCGTTACCAGAAATTAGCTAGTACAAAAATGGTGTAGAAAGCTACTCTTGTAGAAAGCTACGCAAGTTCAATACCAGAAATTATGTAGTACGAAAATCGTGTAGAAAGCTACGGCTGTAACTATCACCTGTACATGAAAGATCTCACTGTATCACAAGTTGAGAACGTTAACTAAAAAAATCAGGGCACCTATTCTTTATTGTTCAATATTCAAAACGCGCGCGACGTGCGATTTATTTACTTAACCTTCTTATTTTAATTAAGAAAATCAAATTATTCTTCATTGTTCTATATTTACTGCATTAGGATCTCACAGGTTAAGTATCGATTTTTTTTTCTTCGAACACACACACACACACACACACACACAGCGAAAAGTAATTCGTATGACAACAAAAAAACAACACAGCAAAAAGTGATTTTACAGTGTGATTTTGCAGTAATTTTACAGTGTGGTTTACAGTGTGGTTTTACAGTGTAATTTTTTTTTCTTTTCGTGATGCAAAAAATACTCTTTCCCTTCATAATCTTACCGAACTTATCTTGAGCAGAGTTGCTTTACCGTACTTATATGATAAAGTACTCCGTCCGAGAACGCGGGATCCCACTGAACTGATCAGCAATGATCACTAGTAGGCAGGGAATTCAGACTCGAGATATTTTTATTCGAAATAACTGCCTTGGCTGGAAAAAGAATTGGACAGCATTGGACGAGAGAGGAATTGCTGGATAGATATTGTTGTTTGGGTGCACACAAACATATACTGTCTTGAAAGCAATAAATCTGCATCCATTGCGTATATGTATCAACAGGATCAAGATCCAGTTTTAGGTGACAAAGGAGTAAGAAGGCTGCAAATCTACTGGCAGCAGCAGCAACAACGGCAATCGTCGGAACGACAGCGAAAGGTCGGCAACGGTGGATCGGATACGAAAAGGATAGGAAACGGTGAACAACACTGAGATACATAGACAATGATGCCTATATCCTACATTGCTGACGATGGTGTATTCCTCAGCTTCTGTTTTCCTTATTATTTTCATAGGTGCGGATTGGAAACAACGGATTGGATCGGAAAGAACGGAGCGGAAAGAACGGATTGGAAACATTGGATCGAGGTGCGGTGAATGGTGAGGCAAATCATCGTATTCTTCCCTGTAGGTGCGACGAATTTTCTCTGTAGGTACGGCAAATATCGGAACAATGAATTGGCAGCACGAATCGATCAGGACGCCAACAGTGTAGGTTACTGGTAGCACATAGATTATATTATTCTGTTGTTATCATTTACTCTACATCAATAGATACTCACCTCAATTTTTTTCAATTATTGTAGATTGTTATAGATTGGCAACAGCAACAACGGCAACGAATCGTTCAGTGGGACTCATCCTGGCAACTAATCGACGAATCAGCGAGAGCAACAGCAGCGAGAGATCTGCAACAGCAACTGATCCTGTAACAGCAATTGTCGGCAATAACACCAATCAATCCGCAACAACAATTGTCGGCAACACCATTCGATCCGCAACACCAATTGTCGGCAACAGCAAAAACAATTGATCCGCAACACCAATCGATCCGCAACACCAATAGATCCAACAGCAATCGATCCGCAACAGCAACAAGAATTGCCTGTTCCAGACCACTCAATCTGAAACTGCCGTTCCAGAAATTTGACCCTGAAACACCAATACAGACTGTTCTGCGGATTTTCAGGCGGCCGGAACTGGGAACGATCGAACCAACAGCAACAGCGGAAGCGATAGCAACAGCGGCAAGTGGCAGCGATAGCAACAGCGGCAGCGATAGCAACAGAGGCAGCGATAGCAACAGAGGCAAGCGGGAACGATCGAAGCTCTGCCGCAAAAGTCAGAATTGCCATTCCAGACAACTCAATCTGAAACGCCGTTCCAGAAACTTGACCCTGAAACGCCAATACAGCAGACGTTCAAGTCAGAATTGCCGTTCCAGACAACTCAATCTGAAACGCCGTTCCAGAAACTTGACCCTGAAACGCCAATACAGACGTTCTGCAGATTTTCAAGCGGCTGGAACCGGGAACGATCTAACCAACAGCAACCTTGATTTCACTAAATATGGCTTCTCAATGGCGGGGGTAGGTAGAGCTAAAGTCAACACCATGAATAGTTTGACATTCGTTTGCCCATTGAAAAATAGATTTGAATGTGTTTAGAGGTAACTTGTGTTTTGTCATTAGATTCATGAGCTTTATTTCAGCAATGAGCCTATTGGTAGGTGAAAAAGAAACAGGGGATTGGATCAATTGCTCTCTTTCATTGATGTTTGGTTGGTATGCCATGGGTTCTGCAGCATCCATACCATTATCGTTCTGAATAGGAACACAAGTTTCTTTATGAATAACCATGTCATCATTGTTGCTGTTGTCTTCTGAAGGAAACAACTGTGATTCCATTACATTTCTATCAATTGGTGGAACAAATAAATTGTGTACTACCTGACTGTTTAGAACTGAGTCGAACGTTTCGTTAGAGGATGCCTTGTTAGTGTGAGCGACTGGCAACAGCGGCGGAGGGAACAATTGGACCATTCTCGGTCAATGTCAGGCCATATTGTGAAGGGGAATGGCAAACTGTAGTAGTGGATTCTTCTTTGGCAGATGACAAAAATTCCACTAGGTTATGGTTTAAATAGAAATCACGGCAAAAAGCTATTGAATCAAGGTGACGTGACAGGTCTTGTGATACATATCAGGTATGATTTGTGTGAAGAGGAATCTTGTCTGCTTCTGATGAATGTCTTTGACTTGCCCTTATAGGACATGCAGCTACGACAAATCAATGATTTGGGAATTTTGGTATAACAACCACTCTTGAAGTGATGGCGATTTTTACTAGGTTGTGACATGTTCTTCTATTGGAAGAAGGGAGGGGGAGAAATGGTTTTGATGGGGGTGTTCAATGAAAATGATGAAAATGAGCATGATGCTATCAGATCGAGCATGAAAAGGCATGATGGTATGAAAAAAGAAACGGACGTGACATAGAAACAACGTCCAAACGCGGAAACATAGCAAACAAACACTTCTGAAAATAATTTTATTTCATATCTTGGGTTGAGGTTAGGAAGTTTGGCATCGAGATTTCAAATTTAAACATGATTTGAACACAAAAGCCTGAAACGCCAGTTCCGGTTAGAGAATTCTGAAACGCCGTTCCATGATTGTTGACAAGAATTGTACAAAAAAATGTTTCACCACCCCAACAGAAGTTGTTACTATCATACCTACATTACTAAAGGCATGATGGTATGAAAGAAGACACGACGTGACATACCGTAGAAACAACGCGGGAACATAGCAAACAAACACTTCTGAAATTAATTTTATTTCATATCTTGGGTTAAGGTTAGAAAGTTTGGTAGCGAGAAATAGATTTTTAAATCAATTTAGTCAAAATTGAGAGATCAATGGACATTTTGAGTCATCGGGGAGACTTTTGGTCGCAACCTGAGGGGGGTTCGAAACTCTTCACCACAAAAATTGTGAATTAGAAAAAATGCTCTTGCGCATAACAAAAGCCGGGTCAATTTTGTGAAAATAGGGCTTGCGAGGGGTCGCGTTGGGTCGCGTGACAGTTATCGGACGTATCTCAGTAAGCAGGGTTGGAATATTCTTCTCTATGGCCGGTGACTACATCATCCAGCTCATATCTTATGGAAAATGACCAGAAAGGCTCATTTTTTCTGTTTTTACGATTGGGTTTCGTCTTCTTCCATTGATTGACTGCACCCCCTGGACTGACCAGGAGGAAGTTTTAGATGATTTCGACCCAACGTTCCTGGTCCTGGTGGTGGAATAGTATTGTCTTCTGATGCTGCGGTTGCGTCTGTGACTTCATCTCCTGGTGGAATAGTATTGTCTTATGCATCTGCAGTTGCAGTTGCGGCTGCACCAGCGGCTGCATCTGCTCGTGAATTAGACATACTTCTTGCATTACTTCTCGTCGTTGGCACAATTCTTCAATTGATAATTTTGAGAACAACAAAATAAAATTGTGTGAAAGCAATCTAAGTTGCTACAATTCGATAACAATAACTCATTGCATAACAAATCAAAAAACACAACCAAACTTGACATAGCAAGACATCCCGAAATGATTAAACAAAAAACATATTCAACAAAACTTCAAACCACAATGCCTCTAACAAGGAACAAACATCATGCAACAATGTACAAATATTTTGAGATTTTCTGACCACTTAAACGGCAAATAAATAGTGTAACCTGCAACGCCATTCCAAAAGAAAACTTCTAAACTAACCAAAACAAACCATAACGATATGAAACACCGATCCTCAATTTTGAGATAGGGTGCTCTAAGATTTCAAATTTAAACATGCTTCGAACACAAAGCCTGCAACACCAGTTCCGGTAATATAATTCTGAAACGCTGTTCCATGATTGTTGACATGAATTGTACAAAAAAAGGTTTCACCCCTCCAGCATAAGTCATTACTATCAAACCTACATTACTACTACTATCATAATACACCCGGACACACAAGATATTACAATGCTTGGGCTAAGACTACTATCAGTGTAATCATACCATTCCTGGGGTGGGGTACACTATAATATTAGACACCGCGCCAGGATTTTGGTCTGCGCCAGGATTTTCCGGAAACCGCATTCCAGATTGTCAGGGCACGCGTGGTAAAACGAGAGGCAGGCGACAGTACAACCCCACACAAAACTCAAACAATACTACAAAAATAGCTAGTTGTGATACTGAAATTCTTAGGATACAGTAACTCAGGCGCTTACAACTACTAAGAATTTTAGCATGGTACAACAGTGTGAATGAAAAGTAAAATCAGAATACTCCAAAACAACTCAACTCCCATAAAACGAGCGCGCCAAATACATGAAAACGGACCAGTTGGTAAGTTCCTGTTTCCAATTTAACAAAAAATAATGGTGGAACACGTTTCCACACCGGCGGTTCAGGGTACAACAATTGTTACACAGAGAACAAACAACCCAGCAAGCAGTGTATCAGGCAGTGAGACACAAAACATGAATGATAGCACAACAGATAAAACCAATAGCACCAATAACAGCAGCGGTGCAATAGACGAATTGCAAGAGCGCACTGAGGACAACAACATTAAAAGTTACATTAATAGGTATGTCAAGGAACAAACGTTCAGGCAAATGAAATTCCCGGTAACAAACAAATGAGGTAGATGATACATAAAGTTGATTATTACCAGGATTGAATCATTCAAACAAACTACCAGCGACATGGAACGTCCATGCGCTGAAGTGGAATGGAATGTTCTGTAGAGCAATAACTACATGTAGGCACAATGCCCAGACACTAGCGAGGAAAAATTATAAAGGTAAGAACCGGCAAGAACAACATTGTTCCCATTAGACACATTTTTCAAATAACTAACCATATTGTATTGTTCACATTGATGCATAGACGATGAAAGGAACAAACAGATACCGGATAGTTTCCCAGGAACAGTTCTAATCAAGGAAAACGAAAACACAAACTCAGAAAATAGGTACAAATAACACGAAGACTATCGGCGAAAAAATACACCGGAATTACAATATTTCTTCAAAAGAATGCTTGGAGCTGTGTCGCCTAAAGAGACGGACTTCAAAAAAAATTGGTACGAACAATAGTCAGTAACATTTTCACTTCGAGCGATGAAGGGTTTGCTCTGCTTTTCCTTTACAACAGGCTATGAATTGTGGCTCAACACAACAAAGGGGACAAGGATAAGAAAGAAATTCACTGACAGTAAGTCAGGAATTAAGGAGGGGTGGAGTGACGAGGGACAAGAACTTTACATATATGTCAAAGACAAAATAGAAAAACAAAGGCAGGAACAACAAACGAAAGATTTAGAGCTTGAACTACTTTGAACATACCAACAGCAAAGTGGGTACGATATGAAACGGCGTCAAAAGGAAGAAGCCAAAACGAACCAAACAAAACGGAAGCGAAAATATAACATGATGGACACTCTTGACAAGAACCACAAGGACTACAAATATTACCTCACAAACAGAGACAAATTGTAAAAGTAAATAACAGTAACAAAAATATAGTACAGCAGTTAGTACTTCATTTGAATCTAATGTGGGTAGCCGCAATAAATAGGTCTGCTGCTAAAATTGCATAATACGAACAAGATTATGGCAAATGCGGATAAAGTACTTTCTTATTAGTACAAAAATGTGGTTGTTGCCTTTGGGTATTCGATAAACGTAGTGTGAGTATTATGAAAGCAATGTAACAGAATAGATTGCTGGATATCAAGAAGCTCGTATATTTGTTAAGAAATTTGTATCAACGTACAACGCTACGGCAATATCAGTGTACATAGAGGATATTATTACCAAAGATGAGTTTCGTGTGGAAAAACAAATAACAATCGAATCCAGAATAAATATTATTGGGGTGAGCATGAAACGAAGTTGTACAAAATACCAAAATTGGGAAGCACCATGAGAATGGGGCAGCAACTATCCTTGCGAAAATAGTCCTACTTCAAATTGTTGGGTACGGTATGTAGAGAATGTTTTGTGATGCGCGCAACAAAAGTTTTCGGAATTTTAAAAATACATTGCACAAATTTGACGCAACCATGAGCATCATTTTAGTGACGACAAGTTTCCTCTGGAGTTAACTGACAGTGGAGGTGCTAACTGGCCAGAGATAGATAGCTTAAGTACAAGTACGGTAACATGCGTTAATCATCAAATAATAAGAAGCAATAGAGAGAAAGCGTAGTAAATTTGTTTTGCAGGTTATGAAAAAAATAATGTAAGACTGATAATATCATCATCAGTAACAACAACAACAGTCTAACTATTTTAGCAGCTTGATTTACTGCTTTCTTTTTTGTATTGTATATTATTATAACTCGTCATTCTTTTCGGTGCTTGTAGCGACCTCGTCTTTTTCCCTCCGAAACCACTTTCGCCGACGATCCCTTTATCTCGATGTGGGCACTCAGAAGTTTTTTCTGCTCGAGTTCAAAACTATCCACAACAATGTCACGCCCGTTGTCATTATTATTTGTTGCTGTTGTGTTGAAAGTTATCACGACATTTGTGTCACGGAAATTCACTTCGACGTTACCCCTGTCGGGAGCTGTCCACAGACTCATCCGAACGCAGAATTCGACGGTAAGCTGTTGCTTCTCGGTGCTGGTCAATCGCTGGAACCAGGACGGCGATAAATAATCCTTATTTGGAAGAAGCTCGATCGACGCCGTGACAAAATCTTCGCCATCCAATCCGGGCGACATCGACAAAGGTATTCTGTGGTCTGTGTCTGGTGATGTGGTACCTCGTACCGGTTCTGTCCCGATTTCAAACCGTTCCCCGCACTCCTTCTGATAGAGCTGATACTTGGGGTACTTTGCGTTTTTGTGAATTTTATACTCCATTCGAATAGCAGACGATGCATCTTCGCATACCGTACTGTGAGTATCATCATTGCTAGATTGGTCTTCTTTGGCATCATTTCCGACTAAGCACTTCTTGCCAATAGGGTTTATAATGTCCCACAAGTTTTCGAGACTAGATCCCGAATTGTTGTCGGAAGCTGCGCATTTCAACGAACACAGCGATACAACAAGGATCGCAACCAAAACAACCAAAACTCGCAATTGTCGTCCCCGATATACAAGAGATTTCATCATTCTATATTGCAAGATGGCTCCGGCGCAAGCCTTTCATTCGGTAAAGCGTGCGGTATTGAAGGTGGTGATGCTGGTACCTACTCGTAATTGAACCTGCAGAACCTGTGGTCGACGGTGTGGAACCATTACGGAGTACGGAGTATTTGTTTTGTCGTTGTGATCATCGCTGCCGTTATTACCAGTGCGGTATGTACGTACCTCAATTTTACTTAGGCTTCCCTCGGTTTCTCGAATTGATGTAGCGAACCGAATGTAAGGAATGGTAGTGCCACGTGGAACGTACGACGTACGAACCAAAGAACACCCTTGAGTATGCAAGATCTCACTGTATCACCAACGTAGGTACCAACTCTACGATCACTCCTCACTGCATGCAGCAATCGAACTGTAAGCAGCAAACGGCTGTAAGCAGCAAATTACAGGCAAAGCACCAACAAGCCCACAAAGGATTCCTCCAGCAAGAACCCAGCCTACAGCTCACTCTTTTTGCTCCTAAACAAACGATCCATACAAGCCCCCGACTAATCCTCCCAACACGAGGATTACAGAAGGCCCAACGCGCCTACCAGATACTGTCACCAAGAAGGCCCAATGTGCCTACGTGAGTATCACCGAAGAACAACGAAGTGTCACCGAACGACTGACTCGTCTCCGCCCTACTAGGATTACGACAAGGCCCAACGTGCCTATCCCTCTCCCACAAATACTCCCGAGCTACTCTGCCCGCTCTCTTCCAACGCTGTTTCGACATACAACTAACGACACTGACAAGCTCCTACACCTACACGCCCTACTAGGATTACGACAAGGCCCAACGTGCCTATCCCTCTCCCACAAATACTCCCGAGCTACTCTGCCCGCTCTCTTCCAACGCCGTCTCGACATACAACTAACGACGCAACGAGCTCCTACACCTACACGGCATGAACTACAGGGATTTCTTCCCAAGGAAGGGGCCCCTTTGGGGAGGCCCCTGCTAGCCACGACGTCTACCGGGCCATCTACACGCTCTTCACTGAAGCTGATGGGGATCGGCTTCTCCCCCTCCTGCTGGATATCTTCAATGCGCAAGCCATTGGAGGCTTGGGCATCTTCCAAGAAGACGCGACAGGGGTGGACCGGCTCCGGGTCATCCATGGTCTACGGGGATATCCAGGGACCATCACCCAGTCCTCGGCCAACTGGGGCAGTTCCTTTGGCTACATCGATGATGTAGAAGGACAAGAGGGTGAGCTGGTGCAGGTGGATGCAGCCCTGCTGTCAAGGGCTTCAGCAAGCCTGGTGTATCTTATGGCTCATCATGAGGCCGCCATATCCCAACACCCAGATAGAGATTACATCCTTGCCATCCCTGAAGGGACCGCCCACACCGAGATGCTCTAGGCTCACAAGGTGTGCTTCCTCCCTTTTGAATTTGTCCCACTGGTGTTGTGCCGAGGCCTCACACCTAAGCAGGCCTTCCAAGTCCTCCAACCTCACATCCACCAGCAAGGGCTGGGGGTTATCTGCAAACCCCTTTTGGACACCCTACGGGCAGTGGGAACACAGCCCACCACTCTTCTTGGTGCCATCCGTCTCCTAGAACCCGGCCCATCCTTCGGAGCTGAGGCCAGCCTCCATGCCTACATGAAGAAGAATGTCCTCCTCTGAGACCTCCCAGGCCTAGCAGGCTCAGCGCCTGCAGACTCTACACTCACCGCAGCCTTCTCAGCGCTCACCGACCAGCACCTAAGACTGAGTGAGTCTCCTGGACCAAAGACGACAAGAATCCTCCAAGCTGCACTCTGTCAGGGAAGTGTGGGGCGCCCTTTACACTGAAAGACTCCCCCTCCTCTGTGGCAAAACAACCAAAGCAGATCTGCCTCCCATCTGCACAGCCTGGGCCAAGAAGAGCAAACACGAGAAGACCCACATGATCCTCCAAAGCCAAGTAGCCACGGACGCCTACAACCTTGGCATCCAAGCGCCACTCATCACTACAGCCGTCCTCAAGCAATTTCAAGACTGCAACTTCTATGGAACAGACCCCTTTGATGTAGCAGATGGCATCCTCCCCCATCTGAGAACTGTTTCGTGGGGTTCAAATTTACTTCTCGCGCACAAATTTTGTGCGTGATTTTGAACACGGCAGTATTTCTGGACACCCTGAAATTCGCGATGCTTGTACCGGGGGTACACGTAAACTCAGCACTATTTCTGTGCGCGTGATGCACATTCCTCTACTCTTGAATAAAAATAATTTATTTCAGTCTCTAGCAGAACCCAATTATTATTCCGTACCAACAACACTTACTTCTATTCACGAATAAAAAAAGAAATCTTGAGTCAGTATTAATTCCAAAATATTAATCTCCCAAATAACAATTCGATTCTGCTCTCCTAATTGTGAATTCTATTTCTTGACTACAATATTCCCTTTTTAAAACGTATTACGAATCCTCAATTATGTCTAATATTCTCAATATTAAGTTCGTAATTAGTAGTTGTTTTGTATTATGTATGTACTGTTATTTTCTACATTAATTGAAGGGATATATGGGCATTCATTGATGCTGTTATTGCCGGATCAACATTCATCACTCATGGGTTGGAGTTGTGTTTATTACTCTAGCTTTTGCCGATGTTTCTACTACTGTGTCCATGCTGTTGCTCTCGTTGCTTGCTGCTGTCGCTACTTTGTTTTGTTGTTCCATTTTGGCATTCCTGTTTTGACCATGTTCCATTGTTGTTTCGTTTTTGTTGTTTTGTTTTTGTTGTTTCGTTTGCGTTGTTCGGTTTGCGTTGTTCGGTTTGCGTTGCTCCGTTTGCGTTAGTCCATTTTTGTTGCTCCATTTTTGTTGCTCCATTTTCGTTGCTCCGTTTTCGTTGCTCCGTGTTTGTTGTTTCATTCCATTGTGTCGTTGTTCTGTTCCATTGTTTCATTGTTCCATTTTTGCTGTGAAAATAAAAATAACAGAAAGAACAATCAGAAAAAATAGAATCTCCAACAAATTGTTGTCGCTTGTCACTCACTTGTGTTCCATTGTTGTTCTGTTGCTCCGTTTCACTTGCTATTCTGCTCTGTTGTTCCATTCAATAAAAATAAAAGAAAGAAAAATCAGAAACAAATAGAATCTCCAACAAATTGCCATCATTGTTGTCACTTACTTGCATTCCATTGTTGCTCCGTTGTTCCATTTTGTTTGTTGTTTCGCTCTGTTGTTTGGTCCGATAAAAAAAAATAAAGATCAGAAACAAATAGAATCTCCAACAAATTGCCGTCATTGTTGTCACTCACTTGCATTCCGTTGTTGTTGTTCCATTTTGTTGTTCCCTTGTTCCCCTGTTACACTCACTAGTGTTTCTTTGTTGTTCCATTGTTCTGTTGTCCGTGACTGTTGCACAACATTCATTTTCTGTGTTTAAAAAAAAATACCGTACCGACCAAGAAGTATGTGTTTTTTTTTGTTTTTTGTGTGTGTGTGCAGTTTTGTGTGTGTGCTCAGCTTTTTTGTGTTACTTCAGTTTTTCATGTGTGTGTGGTTTTTGGTGTGTTGTGTATGCTGTGTACCCTGACTTCTTTCATGTGTCTGGCTTGTGTGTGGCCTTTACTTTCTATATAAGTAAAGCATGTATCAGTGCAAGCCACCCCTCCCGCGCCATAATTTTTTCAAAATGGAAATTTTGATTACACGAAGGTTATGTACTTAAATTCCCTACTCATCTATAGAATCTGATAGCCAGTCAGTGGTTCGACACTGTCCTGGGTCAGCATAGTACCTACCAGTACCTACGTACACTTTTTGCAAAGTACCCAATGGTGTACCTTTTTGCATGTAGTATCATCTACAACTAGTAATGCCCGCACACTTTTTTGTCTGAGAATAATCCAAAAACAGCATTTCCATTTTGATTAAACAACTTATGAATTAATTTTATTTGACACTTATCAAATTACATGTTTGGTGATTGGATTATAAGTGTTACTCCAATTATGGATAAGATGAAATGTGCCGGAAAAATAAATTGAATTGACCTGATACTTTGGGAGCCATTACCCACTCAGTCAGTGTGTGTCGGATTCGTACCAAAAATACTCTCTTGTCTGCAATTTGGAGAGACAAACCACAACATTTTCTGTATTGTGAGTTTAAATGTTGTTCCCAATATGCATCAGATGAGTCATGAAAAAATTATTCATGGCCTGGACCTGATACTTTTTGAGTCATTACCCAATGAGACAGTTTGTGCCCTGTAATTGCACCCAAAATACCCTCATGTTTGCCATTTGGAGAGTCAAACCACAACATTTCCAGCATTCTGTGTGACAAAGTTGCTATCACTCGCTACGTTTGTGATAGCTTCAGTAGCTAACCTACTTGTAGTAATGGATGTGAAATGCTTGTAGTCCATTGGTGGGTTGGTGGGTTAAGCAGTGCTAGAGGGGGATCCGGAACTCTGGTGGTATTGCCCAGAGGCCGGTCCCTTAGTTTGCTTTGCCCACACACACCGGCGTACAGTCGGGCTTAACAGCTTGGGCGGTTAAGCCTCTGGCTGTTAAGCCTTTTCTGCCATTGGGCCATAAGCCACTGGGTGGGAACGGTGTGGAGAGCTTGGGCAAGAGCATGAGCTTGGAGCAGAGTGAGGGAGGGAAGAGGCGCCAGGGTGCCTCAAAGAGAGCTGCCAGCAGGAGTGGGGTCCAGCTGCCAGAACCCATTCCTCGGGCAGGAAGGAGTATGTTCCATTGTTGAACATGACAGAGGCAAGATTCTTGAAGATGGGGAGGGATTGCTGATGTAAGTAGCGCATCATGCAGTCACTGTGCCATCTTGCCAGGAGCTTGATGACATTAGAGTCGCATTTGCCCTGTAGCAGGGTCATGGCCCCACCCGCGCGAAGGGAGCAAGCAGAGATTGCTGCAGGGGAGATGCCGGTAGTATGAAGGAGGGTCTGGGCATAGACTCTCATGGAGGAAGTGACAGTTGCTGCGCAAACAAGGGTGAGGACCCCATAGTCGAAGTAACTGGCAAGCTTGAGGGAGGGACCAAAGGGAGAGCTGGGAGAGCAGCAGCTTCGGAGATGAAGGACTTGGCGCGCACAGGCTGCAACCGGGCAGCAGAGTGGGTCACCACTCCTGGCATGAGCGACGACCTCCCCTTTATCCCCATTCTTCTGTGTGGTGAAGGTGAGGGTGACAGAGGTAGCAGCTTGGAGCTCATGCGCAGGGCCATTGTGGTGGACGATTCTGGAGTCAAGATAGAAGGAGACGTCCTGTAGGTGGAAGGCTTGGTCATCCATGGTAGTACCAGTGTACTCACCAGGTTGGAGACAGAAGAAGAAGGTGATGCAGATCATGTTTGCAATGGCCTGGCGAGAGGGGGAAGGAGATGTGTGGTATGCAAAGTGGAGGGCATGCATGACCAGGGTGATGGGAACCGGCTTGACCCTGGAAGGGGCCGGGTCAAGCTTGGCATAGGCCTTGAACTGGGCAGCTAACCGGCAGTCAAGACTGCCTATGGAGTTGGTTCGAGGGTCTTTGGCCCCCAAGCGGGCGAGCGTCTGGCCCACTGACCTGATGGTGTCCGATACTGTGTTAAAGTGATGGAGCAAGGCAGTGTCAGAAAGGTCAGATCAAGAGAGGAGGTCAGCAAGGTGATTGGCTGGGCCCGGGATGTAATCCCTGAGGGGGACATAGTGGAAAAAGCGCTGGTGCAGAGACTGGATTTGGAGGAGGTAGGCAGCAGGTCCTGTGGTGGTAGTGGCGCCTTTCCGTTGCCAGTAGACAGCTGCTGTGTTGTCATAGCAGTTGTGGGTGGTGCGGGCGTGGACACAAGCAGCCTGGGCCAGAATATCATTGTGGGCAATGAAACCGGCCAGCTCGAGGTCACTGTTGGTGATGGAGCCCTCAGGATTGTCGAAGGAGACGAGCTGGGCGGAAACCCACTTGGGGAACGCATGCCGCCACATGACGGGCTGCACGGCGCCAGTGGGAAGGGGGACAGAATGGATGCCCCCCATGCCAAGACCAGAAGCATCGCAGGCGCCCAAGGTGGCAGGGAAAGTGTCCGGCACGAGTTTGGCAATGGAGGTAGGCTGGTTGGAGAGGTCATTGGCAAGCCATTGGAAGTCGCAAAGGAAGCTGTGGACACGCTTGGTGAGCCGGAGGCGATGCCTGCCTGGGTCCTGGTGGCAGAAGGCTTCTTGGAGAATGGAGAAGAGGCCAATGGAGCCAGGGATGGCAAGCGCCATTGACCGGAGTTCCCCAAGGACCTGGTGCCATTGCTTGATGGGGACATGGCGCTGGGTGGGGGAAATGGAGTGGAGAATCTCCTGTAGGCGGGCCACCTGATGGGGAGGAAGGCTGATGGTTTTGGTGACGGAATCAATGAGCCAGCCGAGGATAACTTTCTTGGTGGTCCAAGTGGCGTCCCCTTGGAGCATTTTCTTGAGGGAAGCTGGTTCCTGTCTGAAGGGGGTGTCAGTGGCGTCCAGGGGCCAGAAGACTGTGTCCAGGGATTGGAAGAGAACTCGCTTGATGGCGCGGCGTGTCCATTGGTTGCCTTGGGCAAGGCCACAGAAGTCATCCACATAGACATCCCAGTAGCGGACGGGCGACTTGCTGGGAGTGATGCTACTCGGAAGGGGCAGAGGAGGCGTCAGGGGGGCAGTTGCTGGAGGCATGGCCAGTCGGGGCTGTTGGAGCGGGGGGAGGCGCGTCGGGAGAGGCTTCAGAAGGGAGATCCATACGATGGGGTGTGAGATGGGCGTTTGCCAGCCCGGTGGAGAGGGTGTCATTGGCTAGGTCGGCAATGGTTTCCGTGACGGCGCAGAAGTTTGGAGGGCTGGATTTCCACCCCATAGGGTTGGTGAGGGGGATGCCAATGAGCGGAGCTTCACCGGGGCGAGAGGGGAACAGGACCCCTAGCTTCATGGTGTTGTCTGGGTGCAACCGGACACGGTAGAAGCCATTGGCGAGGTCAATCTTGGACATATGCACTGGACCAAACCTGTTGTTGGCGCAGTGCAGCTTGGTGAGGAGCCGTGGGAGTGTCCGGCCAAACTGCATGGCTTCGGCAGGGGCAAGAGGGATGGTGTCTTGGTTGACGTCCGAGTAGGTGTAATCAGAGATCATTCGGGGGCGCCGGCCGCGTTGTGGGACGAGGCCAAGAGGGCTCAGTCGGAGTCCGGGAAGGTCTTGGATGAGGCTGGCGGGAAGAACAGTCCATTGTTGCTTGTCCATCATGTCAGCATATTCCTCACGGAGGAAGGCAATGCCGTGGTGGGAGGATTGGTGAGGACCCCGTTGGAGGGCAGCGGCAATCCGAGGTGGGTCCCACGGGGAGCACATAGTGGCGGGGGTGCCGTCCTGGCCATAGAGGTCAAGGAGGCGCCCTGCTGGATGGGGGATGGTGGCTACATCAGGATGGATGTCAGCCGGGCCTCGGATGGTCCAGATGAAGTCCCCCCAGCTCGTGCTGTGATGGTAGGCAGTGACGGCGTGGGCGATGTGGGTGTCTAGCCGGTCGGGGGGGGTAGCTTGATGAAGGGGGGGGGGGGGGGGGGATTGGATGCGGGGCTTGGACCGAGGCCTGGTGGTAGGGGATTGGACGCGGGGCTGGGACCGAGGCTGTGTAAAAACGAAACGCACGCGTATGGGCTTACCTAGTTCAGGCAGTGATTTGTAATGGGGATGGATTAGAGGGGTGATTAGATGGAGGAGTAGATAGCCGTCGTGAGGAAGGATCAGATGGGGGAGTAGATAGTCGCCGTTGAGGCAGGGCCCCCCTTGGTGATTGAGAGGGTGGGGTCAAGGCGCCGAAGGGGCGCTTGCCATTCTGTCAGACTCCAAAGGCGGCTTGGCACCAAGTCCAGACTTGGTCCTGTTCACTGCTGGTGATGGCACCATGGTCATGGATGTTCCTGCAGTTGGAGAAGCAGTTTCCCCGAAGGTGCCAGGAATGGCACCTGTCTCTGCCATCTGGGCGGGACAAGGGAAGGGTACCTTTGTCTTTCATGGTAGCAATGACCTCCCTCAGTCGGGAGCGTTTGACTTTGTTGGCTACACCAGCCGCCTGTAGCCGGGGATCCAGGCTAGGGTTGGACACCCGGGCCCACCCGGCGGAGCCTTGGGTGGGGCTGGGGGTAGTCTTGCCTGGCTGGGTGGGGCCTGCTGCAGGGGGAGTAGGGCTTGCAGTGGGGGCAGCCATGGCAGCTACGCGGCGCAGGTGCCTCAGGGCCGCCACATTGGTGTACATTGGGGAGCCAGTAGAGGTTCTGGGTGATTCTGAAGGCTTGGAAGTCCTTCCCAAAGTTGGGGGAAGGGACAGTGAAGGTGGAGCCCCATTGTTCCTCAAGCGAACCTCGCACCCGGATCTGGAAGTAGTATACAACAATGGAGGGGGTGATGAGCTCCCCCAGTTCATCGGCAATTTCTTGGCGGAGGGGCATTTGCTGGAGCTTGAGCTTGGTGAGTCCATTCTGGTAGCCCTGCACGACCGGGTGGTGAATGCCTAGAAGGGTGGCCAGGACGGCCAGATAGCTTTCCAGTTGGGTGGTAGCCTCAGTCCAGCCAATTGGTAGGTAGGCCTTGGTCTTCTGGAGCTCCAGGGAGTCTTTCAAGGTGAGGGAGTTGCCTTTGGTGGAGATCATGGTGTCGCAGACAGCCACAGTGGCTGCTGCTTCCTGTTCCCTCTTCAAGGAGGCCGCTGATCCACCGGGGGGCGTGAAGGCCAGAGGGAGGATGCCATCCACCACATCAAATGGGTCAGTCCCATGAAAGTTGCCATTTTGGAACTTCTTGAGTGCAGCCGTGGTGACCAAGGGTGCTTGGATGAGGAACTCGGCGGCGCAGGTGGCCACTTGGCTCTGGAAGATCATGTGGGTCTTCTCGTGCTTGCCTTTTTGGGCCCAGGCTTGGTAGATGGGGGGCAGGTCGGCTTCCTCGAGCTTGCCATATAGCAGCAGGAGGCGCTGGGTGTACAAGGGGTCCCAGGTGTTCTTGACAGTGGCTGGGGGGCGACGCTGGTCTAGGCCCTCACTGAGCTTGAGCTGTTGGTTGGTGAGGGCGGTTAGGGTAGCTACCAGCGTCGGATCTACCCCGGCTGGCTGGCCGGGTGCTGGCTGCTGCCCCGGATGGGAGGGATGCTTCAAGCCCAGGAGGTCCCGGTATAGTACCTGATTTTGCATGTACAAGGTCAGGCCAGGCTCCCCTCGAAAGGGGGTGCCGGGTGTGGCGAAGTGGACACCTCCATCGGCGATGGTGGGGTCGGTACCTGCAGCTTGGAGGGTATTCAGTAGGGGGGTGCAGGTACGTGCCAGGTTGAGTGTGTCGAGGTAGGGGTAGATGATGTTCAAGGCTTGGATTGGACTAAGGCCCTTGCCAAGGAGCAGGGGCACCAATTGAAAGGGGATGAAGCAGGCCTTGTAGGGGGTGATGATCTCCATGTGAGGGTCATTGCCTAGCACCATGGGAATCATGTGGGAATGGTGAGCATGCTTGATGACGTTGAGGTGGCGGTCGAGGGACAGCACCAGGGTCTCGGGCGCCTGCTCAAGTAGGGTAGCATCTACTAGCACTAGCTCTCCTGCATCGCCTTCAATGTCATCCAGGTAGCCAAAGGCCTTGCCCTTGTTGGTATTTGGTGCGGTTAGGGGCCCCAGGGTACTTCCTGAGGCCGTGCACCAATCGGAGTCGAGCCCTCCCAAAGGTGTCGGTCAGGAATATTCCTAGGGCTCCCACAGCTTCTGGTTTGAAGAGGTCCAAGAGCCGGCCTAGGAGTATGGGGGTGGCTGTTTCCTCAGCAAAGTAGTCGTAGATGGTTTGGTAGGCCAGGTCCCGGGCGGGTCTCACTCCAAGGGGACTGGTGGTGGTCTGGTAATACTCAGTGTAGCTCAGCATGTTGTGGTTGGAGCCGGTTATTGGAGTAGTCGGTATCGGAATCTACAGGCTGCTAGGAGGTGCGGATTGTCGGCCGGTGTTGGTTGGCTACTTGGAGGTGCGGGTCGATCGCCTGGAGGTGCAGACAGGTGGCCAAATCAATTAGCGGACACTAGGTGCGGTATGGAGGTGCGAGGAGGTGCTTGGAGGTGCAGAGAGATGTCGGAGTCGCCGGTCGCTTTCAAGCGTGAGTCGATCGATTCGCTTCTCGTGCTGTATCTATCAAGGCCGGGCCTAGCGGACACTAGGTGCGGTATGGAGGTGCGAGGAGATGCTTGGAGGTGCAAAGAGATGTCGGAGTCGCCGGTCGCTTTCAAGCGTGAGTCGATCGATTCGCTTCTCGTACTGTATCTATCAAGACCGGGCCTACTGAAAGGTGACAATGGGGAGCTGTTGAGGTGTGAGTGTGTTAGTAAGAGACTGACTGCTGTATGGGTACACTAGGCAATACTAGGGGACCAGGACAGGTACACTAGGCCAGGCTAGGGGACCAGGACAGATAGGCTTGTCGTACGGGTACAATAGGATAACTATTGGACCAGGACGCGATACCTATTTAATTCTACTACTAATCGGTTTAGGAGCAAAAGAGTGAGCTGTGGGCTTGTATTCTGCTGGGGGAATCCTCTACAGGCTTGTTAGCGCTTAGCCTGTAATTTGCAGAGATTTTCAATGCTTGCAAGATTCGCTTGCAGAATTCGATGCTTGCAGAATTTGATGCTTGCAGAATTTGCTTGTTATCGTGTAAGATTTGTACTGTACCTACGGGGAATGTTCCAGCTATGGTACGCACTGATGTTGTTGATTGCTGATACAGTGAGATCTTTCTTGAAGTACGTGCGCTGTATACTCAAGGTTGTTCCCCGGTCTGCTGGTCTGTACTTCACTACCATTCCCCTCATCCGGTTTGCTACATCAATTCCCAATATGCATTGGATGAGTCATGATAAATATATTCCTGGCTTGTACCAGATACTTTTTGAGTCATTACCCAATGAGACAGTTTGTGCCCTGTAATTGCACCCAAATCCTCTCATGTTTGCCATTTGGAGAGTCAAACCACAACATTTCCAGCATTCTGTGTGACAAAGTTGTTCCCAATATGCATTTGATGAGTCATGATAAATGTATTCATGGCTTGGACCGGGTATTTTGGAGTCATTACCCAATAAGTCAGTTTGTGCCCTGGAATTGCACCAAAAATACCCTCTGGTGGGCAAGGTGTAAAGAATTTGTAAGCATTGTGGACTCCTCACAAATACTTTTCCCCCCCTGGTACTACCATGTACTACTGTAGCCTTGGATCAGTGTAGAGTGGTACACAACTTCACTACGAGAAATTATCGAGTACAAAAATTGTGTGGAAATCTACTCTAGTAGTAGGCTATGTAAATTTGATACCAGGAACTATCTAGTACAACAAGCGTGTAGGAATCTACTGGCATAGACACCTACGTGGATTCAATACTAGTATGTATCTAGTACAAAAAATGTGTAGGAATCTACTTGCGTAGAAACCTACATGGATTCAATACCAGGAACTATCTAGTACAACAAGCATGTAGGAATCTACTGCCGTAGAAACCTATGCGGATTCAATACTAGTATGTATCTAGTACAAAAAGCGTGTAGGAATCTACTCGCGAAGAAACCTACATGGATTCAATACCAGGAACTATCTAGTACAACAAGCGTGTAGGAATCTACTGGCATAGACACCCACGCGGATTCAATACTAGTATGTATCTAGTACAAAAAGCGTGTAGTAATCTACTTGCGTAGAAACCTACACGGATTCAATACCAGGAATTATCTAGTACAACAAGCATGTAGGAATCTACTGCCGTAGAAACCTATACGGATTCAATACTAGTATGTATCTAGTACAAAAAGCGTGTAGTAATCTACTTGCGTAGAAACCTACACGGATTCAATACCAGGAATTATCTAGTACAACAAGCATGTAGGAATCTACTGGCGTAGAAACCTACATGGATTCAATACTAGTATGTATCTAGTACAAAAAGGGTGTAGTAATCTACTTGCGTAGAAACCTACACGGATTCAATACCAGAAACTATCTAGTACATCAAGCGTGTAGGAATCTACTGGCGTAGAAACCTACGCGGATTCAATACCAGGAACTATCTAGTACAAAAAACGTATAGAAATCTACACTAGTACAAAAAACGTGTAGAATTCTACAGAAGTTGACGTATCCTCGATGGTATCAATTATTTTTTTCTTTTCGGTATCGATTTTTTTTTTTTTCTACCTCGCGAAAAAAAAAAAAATCACTTCATAATCTTACATCCAACTTTTTTGACTAGTAGGGTGTTGGTTCTTGCAATCAACACTCCGTCCAAGAACGTTTGATCCAAAACGGATCTGTTGTCAGATATTTTAGTCCGAAATAACAGCCTTGTACTGGAAAAGAAGTAGTTAGCATTGGACGAGAAGGGGAATTGCTGGATAGAAATTGTTTGACTTAGGCCCCCAAACATATACGTCTTGAAAGCAATAAACCTGCATCCCTTGCCTCTATATCAACAGGAAAAAGTTACTGTTTTTTGGAAAAAAAAAATCACTTCATAATCTTACATCCAACTTTTTTGACTAGTGTGTTGGTTCTTGCAATCAACACTCCGTCCAAGAACGTTTGATCCAAAACCTCTTTAACAGACCCAGAGGATCTGTTGTCAGATATTTTAGTCCGAAATAACAGCCTTGTACTGGAAAAGAAGTAGTTAGCATTGGACAAGAAGGGGAATTGCTGGATAGAAATTGTTTGACTTAGGCCCCCAAACATATACGTCCTGAAAGCAATAAACCTGCATCCCTTGCCTCTATATCAACAGGAACAAGTTACTGTTTTTTGTGACAGAGGAGTAAGAAGTCTGCAAATCTACGGCAGCAGCAACAACAACAATTTCATTGGGACGATTGTCGGAACGTCAGAACAAGCAAAGGTAAGAATGAGAGAGATAGACAATGATTATACTGCCTCCGGCATTGCTGATACTCAATGTATTTCCTCCCTTCTGTTTTTCTTCTTATTTTCATAGGACCGGATTAGAATAACGAATTGGAACCAACGGATCGGAATCAACGGATCGGAATCAACGGATCGAGGCGCGGTGAATCTTTCCTGGTGTGTCAAATCTTTCCTTGAGGTGCGGGAAATTATCCCGGTTGGTGATAATTACAAATCGATTGGCATGTACATTATATTATTCTGTTGTTATTATTATTTACTCTACTACATCAATAGATACTCACCCATTTTTTTCAATTATCATATATTTGAATAGGATCGACGGCAAAGGCAACGGAACGATCGAACCAACCGGGAACGATCGAACCAACCCAGAACAATCGAACCAACCGGGAACGATCGAAGCAACCCGGAACGATCAAAGCCACTGGGAACAATCGAAGCAACCGGGAACCATCGAAGCAACAACAGCAGTAATTGGCAACAATATTGGCAACAACGGCCACAGCTTGTCGGCATCGAATCGCTCGTCCTCCTCCACCGGCGCACCCCTACTAGGAGGCAACAACGGCAACGAATCGTTGGCATCGAATCGCTCCTCCTCCTCCACCGGCGCACCAACCGAATAGCTCCTCCTCCTCCACCGGCGCACCCCTAGGAGGCAACAACGGCAACGAATTGTCGGCAACAACGAATCATCGGCAACGAATCGTCGGCAACGAATCGTCGGCAACGAATCGTCAGCAACGAATTGTTGGCAACGAAATCGTCGGCATCGAATCGCTCCTCCTCCACCACCGGCGCTCGACGTCTTCTCATAGGTGTAATACAGAGGCCCCTGCAATATCGTTGCCCTTGGTGCCGTCGTTCCAGAGATATCTGCTGTCGCGGTTATTTTGGTTGCTTCCTTGAAATACAACCAAATTTGTCACTCTGCAATGTTGAGTCCGTTCCTTCTAATCTGCTCAATGGATCAATACGAAACTTGGCAGGCGTCTCCTCATAGATGTAATGAAGGGGACCCTGCAATATCGTTGCCCTTGGTGCCGTCGTTATAGAGATATCTGCCTCACTGTTATTTTGGGTGTTTCCTTGAAATACAACCAAATTTGTCACTCTGCTATGTTGAGTCCGTTCCTTCTAATCCGCTCAATGGATCAATACAAAACTTGGCGGGCGTCTCCTCATAGATGTAATAAAGAAGCCCCTGAAATATCGTTGCTGTTGGTGTCTTTGTTATAGAGATATCTGCTGTCGCCATTATTTGGGTTGCTTCCTTGAAATACAACCAAATTTGTTACTCTGGGATGTTGAGTCCGTTTCTTCTAATCTGCTCAATGGATCAATACGAAACTTGGCAGGCGTCTTTTTATATATGTAGTAAAGAGACCCCTGCAATATCCTTGCTGTTGGTGCCGTTGTTATAGAGATATCTGCCTCACTGTTATTTTGGGTTGCTTCCTTGAAATACAACCAAATTTGTCACTCTGCTATGTTGAGTCCGTTCCTTCTAATCCGCTCAATGGATCAATACGAAACTTTCAGGCCTCGTCCTTCTTGATATAATGAAGAGGCCCCTGCAATATCGTTGCCCTTGGTGCCTTCAGTATGGAGATATTACTATTTACCGTTTTTTTCCTTGTTTCCCTTCAAAATGGACCTCGTGTGTCCAAAGCTTTGCCAGTGAGATACTTCCAATCCACTCAATCAATCAATTTGAAACTTGCAGGCCTCGTCCTTCTTGATATAATGAAGAGATCCCTGCAATATCATTGCCGTCGGTGACTCCAGTATGGAGATATCTGCTGTCACCATTATTTGGAGTGTGTGTGTGTGTTTTCTGTGTTGAAAAAAAGGATTTGGAGTTTCTGCTTAGCCCTCCCATCTGAATAGCCATCAGAATAGCAAATAGCCATTGGATAGCCCTTTGATTGCCATTCCCAGTCAGCAAATCATTAAAGTAACATGCTGGTGCTCAAACCTGGTAGAGTTTGTACATGTCTGCCTCCATTCTCGCCTCTATCGAAGGGGAAAAAGATGGGTTGAATTTTTCTTATCTTTGTCATTCAGATTCATCTTTTCCGTTTGAATACCCTTCCCGATCAAAACGTGCAGGTATTTGAGCTGGTGTCCTTTTGTAATATATGTATGGTGGTGAGCCTTCATGGTCTTTTCTAGTGACGGAGAAACAGAAGGGTCATTGCAGGGTCGTCAAAATGGAAGTTAATGACATTGGTGATTTTGATGATTGGAATTCCTATCAAAAATAAATCATGTCTTCGAGGGTTTTTCTGTTGTGTTTGCAGGGTCTTTTCACTTGTTCTTTTTTTGAAGAGATCTCAGTGTACGGATCACACACACATTCATTACCCGTAGACTTGTACATGGTTTTTGTACTGTGTATTTATTGTGGTATTTTGCACACAGTGTGTTACTAAGTGCAGTTAACAGCATGTTTGCTTCGAAGATGAGAGAAAATCATTTGTGCGTAAGAAGTTTGACACAAAATATTGTTCATCACGGCAACTTTATGATATCCCTAACCCTGAAAATGTTATTTAATTGATTATTTTTATTCCACCAAGTCAAGAGTGCGTTTTAGGTGATGATTCAGATAGGGATTGATGAGATATTGTCTGGAAAGGAGAAAGGCGCGACACGCGAGGTTTTTTTGTAAACACGCGACCTAAACAGATAGGAAATTTTAAATAGGGTCAAGAATTTTAAAAATACCGCGCAATAGCCCGCGGGAGGTAGAGAAACAGTTCTCGGACGTGGGAGCCACACATGATGTGGTGAAGTGTTACCAACGAGGTCTCTCCAGACTAGAATGGCAGCAAATACCCCTTTGTAGGGCCATTGCTACTGAAGTGGGGGAACGGATCACTCCTGCTACAGCGGTGTACTAATTCCAGGTCCGGGTTAGGGGTTGGCTGGAAGAACAATGGGAATCCGACACCACACTCCCTTCCCCAGACTTTGGAGAAGACATCCACCGGTTCAGGATGACGCAAAACCTCAACTGGCTCCCCAATGTCTCAAATGTAGACGCCAGAAATCACCTCTGAGGAGCAGGACCAGCTCTGGGAATGGTGCCAAGAGGCATATGCCTGAAGCACTGGCAAACACCATCCACACCATGGCGTCGAGCCTCTCCCCCTTCTCAACAGAATCGCAAAGGGGGTCATAAGTATCCACCAATCATCTAACCACCAATTACCTAACCAGCAATTACACATCACACACAAATTAGGTAAGCCCCAAACACCCGCACGCGTTGTACTTATCGATTGACCATTGTACTATGTGCAACCCCCGGCACCGGCACCGGCACCACTCCCCCCAACCTCCACCAGCCAGGCCCCAACCTCCTACCCCACCAGCCCGGCCCCAACCTCCTACCCAAACTCCGCCGGCCCGGCCCCAACATGCCTCATTCATTCACTCGTGTCTCATTCATTCATTCGTATATCATTCATTCATTTGTATCTCATTCATTCATTCGTATCTCCCATTCGTGTCTCATTCGTGTCTCATTTGTGCAGAAGCAAGATGATTCGATCGATCCAATTTTGGTCGCGCGCGTATCTTTGGAATCACACGCGTCTGTTTTATTCGTGCACGCGTCCTATTTTAGTCGCACGCGGCCTGTTTTTGATCAACCTCAAACACACTCCCCTGCTTCAAAGGATAATAGACTCGAATGACAGACTCAATCGATGACACTGCTCCAGAACTCGGTGTAGGCTGCATGGGCTTCCGGGGCTTGACTGTCGATGGCTGAGCCGCTCATATCCTTGTCCCCTTCCTTCGTGGAATATTCATCCCTTCCATAGAACTTGGAACCATGCTTCTCAAATAGTGTGCCGGATAGATTCTTGGTGAAGATATCACTTATCATTTCATCACCGGTTTTCCACATCACCTTGATCAGACCCATTTCCTTTAGCTCTTGGAGAAAATATTGTTTCACTTCAATTTGCCTCGTGCGGCCTGCTGTGGACCAATTGTTGCAGAAATCAACTGCTCCTTTGTTGTCCACATAGATCACCATGGGTAGCTTGATTTGTAACCCTGGACACATCATCACTCTCCAAATATACAGCATATCCTGCACACATAACACTGCGGAATACAATTCTGCCTCCATAACTGATAGGGCAATAATGAGCATCATTCTTGATCTTGCTGTCACATTGGCGCCATTCAGCCAGGTGGACCATCCCTTGACACTGTGTCGAGACTCATCCTTGGCATACTCTGAGTCACTGAATCCAATCAGTTTGAAGATGAATTTCTTGCTGCCATCCCATATTGCATTTGGAGCCAATGTGAGACCCCTCTTGGGTGTTCCTGCACAGTATTTCATCACTTGCTTTAGTGCCTTCATGTGGGACTTCTTTGCTTCAGTCATGAACCTAGACAGCTCCCGAACAGCGTTTCGTGTTTCGATTCAAGACCATCTCATCATGTGCAGTAGGATGGCTGTTCCGGACCTGTAGTTGGTCTGAGCTTCCTTGGTGAGAGTACTGTCGTTTGGCCCGGTACCTTCCTTCCTCAACACTGATCCTGGCTCTGCTGGAGTTGTAGGATTGCCTCTGCAATCATCAAGCTTAAATTCATCTATGAATCTCTTGATCTTGACTGGTTGGGTCATCTGAAGGGTTCTGTTCTTCTTGTCCCGCTCGATGTGACATCCAACATATTCATCCATCTCTCCAACATCCTTGCAATCAAAAAGGGCACTTGAGTTCTTCCTTGTGTTTTAGGACCTCCTTTTCTTCACCCATGATGCAGAAATCATCCACCCATAGCAGCATTAGAAGTATCTTGCCGTAGATCCATTTGAAGAATATGAATAGACAGGGATCAGCCTTGCATCTTTCCATCTGCATGTTGTGCATTGCACGCCGAGCTTCTCTCCAAAACTGTAGAGCTGCTTGAATGGTACCATAAAGGGTTTTCTGTAATCGGAGACGTACATATGAGGGATAGTATTTCTGATAGCCCTCTGGAATCTTGGTGAATATTTGCTCTCCATTCTGAAATTTGCCATTCAGGAAAGCGCCTTCAACGTCCACAATATAGGCCATAAAATCCGCCATGACCATCAATATCATTGCAATCCGAATAGAAATGTCACTGACAACTGGCAACGACTTGTCTTGGCCATCAAAATGCTCACCATCCAGCTGCTTGAATCCTTGCACTGTATTTCTGCATCGTATGGTCCCATCTGGTTTCATCTTGTTTGCCCAAGTTGTGTCCATGATCTTGGTGCCCGGTGTAATATTGGCTTTATCAACCTCCTCAAAGACACCATATTTAATCATTTTGTCATGTTCAGCGTCAATGCCCTCGATAAACTTGTCTCGCATAGGACTGGCCATTGATTCCTGGTAGTTCATTGTCTTCAATTCATTGGTGTTTGCAAAGGCACTCCCAGCTGCTCCAACCAAAGTGAGTTCATTGGTGGCACATTTGGGAGAGGGAACAGAGACTGATAGGAGATTGAATTCCTGTAGCTCTGCCATAGCTTTGTGGAAATGAATCTCAGCGGGGGTGAGTTGTGCTGCATAGCCTGCCATGTCACCATATCGAATATGGGGATTGAGATGAGAGTTCCTGACTACGCGGCCATAACGTGTGGTGGTTACAACATGGGGGTCATCTTCATCTTCTTCACTGGTATCTTGGGCGCTATCTTCTTTGGCATCATCGTTGGCGCTATCGTATTTGATCTTGGTTTCTTCAATATCATCATCGGCTTCGGCATCATCGTCGGCGCTATCGTATTTGATCTTGGTTTCTTCAATATCATCATCGGCGCTATCGTATTTGATCATGGTTTCTTCAATATCATCATCATCGGTTTCAGATTCAGGTTGGAAGGGAACTGTTGCTGGAGGGGCTCCCCCACTTGCATCCTGAAACTGAATGCGGTGCTGGGTAGGTGCAGTTGTCCGGCGTGTGGTCTTGGTGCGGAGAATAGAAGTCAGAGTGGCAGGCGGTTCATTAGGGGGAAATCAAGGGTATCATCATCTAGGAAATCAGCTTGAAAATCAAGATCTTCACCCACCGGCGCCGTTGGGGGAAAATACATGCGCTTCAACCAGTACACATCTCAGGTGGCTGTAAATGTGTTCTTCAAGGGGTCATACATGACATAGCAGTCCCCTGGTTGATCAATGGAATAGCCAGCAAAGAAGGTAGTATTTCCTCTGTAATTGAGCTTGGGACTTGTAGGTCGTTTGACGCGAATAACTCCAGCCTCTCCAAAAGTTCTGAGATGGGCATGAAAATCCGGGACCGGCCAGAAAAATGCTGGATCTTGGGTAAGGTAGTGCCAGCAATGGTGACAGCCACTAACCAATCCAATTGCACCCCACACCGCATGGCCAAAGGAAAAATTTGGAATCGATTGTGCCGGGGCACATTTGCTTGAGAACAAAGGGCCATTGCGCGACAAACCAATCTGTAGATGGCTGTTTCAACCACACTGTTTTGCTGAGGAGTATCCACTGAGGTATACTCAAATTTACATGCAAATTTCCAATCGGTAGATGCAAGCCGGTTGTCCAGTTCTTTGTTTTCTCCCGCGCCATCACACCTCACATATTTCAAATGCTGGCCTCTAGAGCGCCACTGATTGAGCAATTCACAGGTGGGCTCAACCATACCATCTTTACTGGCAAAGAAATTGACAAATCGACATGTAGAGTACTTGTCCACAATCATTCGAAAATGTGGCTTGGTAATGAATGGGGCGGTCAACTTGTTGCTTTTAGCCTCTTTTGGAGGTTTCACTGAGGACATATCGAGGAATAGTCTCTCGCCCGGCTTGGTTGCTGCTTGGTGCTCACTCTCAGTGGGAATCACTTTTCTCTTTGCTTTGGCTTTGGCACAATGTTTGCAGGGTACCATGGCGCCTCGAGTGATAGTCCATCCCAGGGCCTCTGCTGTTTGGCAAGTCTTGGGTTCATCCATATGACCCAGTAGTCAATGTGCCTTGTCAATTGACATCTCAGTGCCTTCATTGGTGGTAGTGGTTGTTGTGGCAGCATTGATGTCTTGGCCGCTGGCTTCGATCCGCTGGAAGTAACCAACCCATACACAGCTTGTGTAAGTAGGGTATTATTTTCCTTCTGAATCCGGTCTGCTGAGAGTCTGATTCAAAGGCTTCTGAAGAACAGCAACGCTGAGTTAGTGTGTTAGTAGACAAACGATTGTACTCTACGCATGACAATTGTGGTTGGATACTTTCGACAATGGATAATCGGACTACAGGCAAGACTATGGAAATGCCAGATCTCTTCTTACTGTGAACTTGTTCAGATACAGCGAGACAGACGTCAGTAATGTAGATTACAGGTAGTTGGTAGCAACTAGTGTGAATTTTGGGATATAAATCAGTTGAATGTTAAAAGTATAAGATAAGAGAGTAATCTTGCTGGAGAGCATGATATCTCTTTTAGTGCAGTGATGAATACAGTGCACTGCTAATATGTCGTACAGCACTGTAGAATCATGTGCTATCGAACCTCTCTCTCTATATATATATATGCCATGAGAAGCTTCTTTGGACCTCTCCTTCTAATCGTGGTCATCGAAACACATGATTGGAAGTATCAAAATGGCTATACCGGAACCAGGCAATACACCTTGTTTTGATCATGAAAACAAGAGGAATCTTGCTTCCAATCTTAAGTATCAAACTTTGATCGTGAAAACAGAAAGAATGGGCCTTCCTGGTCATTTACCATAGGATATGAGAATATCCCAATCCTGTTTACGGAAAGAATGGGCCTTCCCAGTCATTTGGCCTTCGAGAAGAAAATTCCAATCCTGCTTACAGAGATACTCCAATATTGCTTACAGAGGTGCATATGACTCGATCCTGCTTACAGAGATGCTCCAATCTTGCTTACAGAAGTGCATATTACTCGATCGGTAGTATCGTACCACTCCAGCTGTAGTACTGTAAATTACGTAGGAATCTACGTAAGTTCAAGTACCGGCCTGTGGTTCCCTTACATTCGTACGAAAGGAATTTAATATAGGGATTTGAATATCAAAATTCACCTTGGTCGAGCCTTTCTGCAGAGACCATCCTGTTTTATTGCTTCCTGTAGCTATCCAACCATTCTTCAACGCCAGATTGGCTGAAAACAAATTGAGTGCAAAATCTGGATTGAAATTCACTCCCTGCAACAAGGTCTGAAATTCCCGATTGCCTTCCTTATCCATCTTCTGACAGTGGATATCGCCAATCTTGCATCCTTTCAATTCATTGCCACTTTGGGTAGTGATTGTGGCGCCGCTGTCTCTCAAATTGGTGGCACATCTCATGCTGTTAGAACTGTGGCTGGTGGCTCCGGTATCAAACACAAACACATTGTCATCATACAACAGACCAAAACCTTCCGGTTGCACGTCACCCTTGGTGACTCGTTTCTGAGCATGCAGCAACTGCAACAATGACGTTGTAGAAGTCTGCAGGGCTGACAAGCAGAAGTCATAGTCTATGGTGGCGCCTTGCACATCTTTGAACTTGGATGTCCATCCAGCCGGACATTTGGAAGCATTCTTTTCATCCTCCCAACAGTGTACATCCTTATGTCTGCCTCCACACCTGCCGCATTTGGGAGGTGTCCTGCCTTTGCGATTATTGGATTTCCCTGTACTGTTGTTGCCACTGTTGTTGTCGTTGTTGGTGTTGGTGTTGTTGGCCTTCTTGTTGACTTTCAGTTCTCCCGCTTTGCGCTTTTCACAATGATAAGCCTTGTGTCATTTCTCTTTGCACCAATAACAGACTGCATTCTTTGACCATTTGTCCCATCTATTAGTGCTGCCGACGTCAGTTATTTCAGCTCCAAACAGACTCATCTCCTTTGCCTTGCCGCCTCTCGCCTGCACACTCCGGGCTGCTTTGTACAGATTTGTAGCTTTCACATTCAACCTCTCCCACAGCTTAATCTCTTAAGTACCAGCCGCCGTCAATTCATCCATTGTAGATGTGATCTGCATCAACAGGTAAGGAGGCAATGCCACTTTGAACGCCACACAGAGCTCGTCCAAAGCCGGGCTCACTGATTTGTACTGGTACTGCCTTTGCAGGGCATAGATACTTGTGATCAATACCGATGGTGGCGCTCCAGGAGCTAGCTTTAGGTTCCTCAAATCCTGATTCAGCTGTTCTCTGTCTTGTGTACTTTCTGCTTTGCGATACTCCCTCATCAACTCGTCCACCACACGATGAACCCTGCCGCACGGCCATTGTTTCCAAAGCTTTGCATTTGTTTCAGGTGTTCCATCCCTATCTAGTTTGGACTTTTCCATAACCGCGAGGCCTGTGGGGTTATCACTGAAAGCCTTGTAGAAATCGTGAAGTGCCGCATTGTGTTTCTTCAGTGCTTTCTTCTGCGCCTTGGTTAGCTCCTCATGGGGTGTTAACAGACCTTCTGGGGGTAGATCCTTATATGTTGTCACCACCAACAGCTCGCCATACTTGTGCTTGTCTGCATATGCCTCGAACTGTCGATACCAATCTTCAAACTTTGCCCCATCGCCCTTTGCCAGCTTGGGGACCTGGCTGTCAGCATACACTACCATCTTGTACCTGTACTTCTTCTTGGTGTCAACCGTGTCGTCGTCTTTGTTATCGCCCTCGCTCTCGCTTGTACTGCTGCCGCTGCTCGTTAACACGCTGCTTTCTTCTTCTTCTTCCGACGATGATGATGCGTCTAATGCTGCAGAGAATGCAATTTCTATTTCCTGATTAGGGGAATCTTCCATTCGTTCCGACGCCGGCTTCCGTATGTCCAATTGCTTGTTCTACACAGTATTGGTAGCGTTTTCTTGTGGCTTCCGACTGTCCGATTGCGCCCTCCGAGTATTTTGTTTTGAGTATTTCATGTTGTACTTGACAATCGGTCCCTTGGATTTTGATTTCTCGATGCCCAATTCTGCCGCCTACACAATTTTGGTAGGGATTGGTTGTATTTTCCGACCGCTCGACTGTCTTGGTCTGAATGTCTGACTGTCCGAATATTCCGCGGTTTGTTCTTGATAATCGGTCCCTTTGATGTTGATTTCTTGATATCCGATTCTGCCGCCTACACAATTTTGGTAGGGATTGTTTGTATTTTCAGATCGGCCGACGTCTTCGTCCGAATGTCCGATCGTCAAAAAAAAAATTATTCTACAGAGTTTTCCGCCGTGGTTTCGCGAATATCTCTGCCTTGGGGGTCACACAGACACCACCTTGGGGATCTACAGAGCCTTCCGCTGTTGATGCGAATATCTCTGCCTTTGGGTCACACAGACGCCGCTCCGAATGGAGTTCTACAGAGTATTTCGCCAATGTAATGCAAATATCTCTGCCTCCGAGTATTTCGCCGTTGTTGCGAATATCTTGGTTACTGGCTCCCGATCGTTGTTTTAGCCAGCCTGCCGCAGTTGTCGCTTGGGACCAACTATTCCAACCTCGAAAGTGAAGCGCTTCGTAATTCTTTGAAGAATGTTTGAAGGGCTCCTAAATTTGAGGTGGAAGGTTTGGTATTTTGCTAACTGGTATTTTTATTGTTTGTTTACAACATTAAATTGTTCTGAATTGTGAGCGGATGAATTCCACTCTTTCCTAAAGATCACTACAATCACTAAATTGGTGCATTGACCCGCTAATACTTTGATGCACACACTAAATCACTAACATTTACACCGGCCCGCTAATACTCCGGTGCAACTCTCACATGCCCTGTACCTTTATTACCAAGGGCTGTAGGCCTCTACCTTGTGCCCTGTAGATTCCAGTACTTAGGGTGTCATTTGGCGAAGATACTTTTCAAGCCACATCATCCAGGAACAGATGATCTTTTCTCCACATGCTGATGATGGCCCTTCTCCGCATTCCAAGAGAAAATTCTTATTCCTTCTCCTTCTCCATTCGACCGTGCGTCTCGTTCAATCAACCACGCGTATCATTCATTCACTCATGCCTCATTCATTCACTCGTGTCTCATTCATTCACTCGTGTCTGATTCATTCATTCGTATCTCATTCATTCATTCGTATCTCCCATTCGTGTCTCATTTGTGTCTCATTTGTGTCTCATTTGTGCAGAAGCAAGATGATTCGATCGATCCGATTTTGGTCGCGCGCGTATCTTTGGAATCGCACGCGTCTGTTTTATTTGCGCGCGCGTCCTATTTTAGTCGCACGCGGCCTGTTTTCGATCGACCTCAAACACGTGCTGACACCCTCCCCCAGCGCGGTGCTCGCCCCCATCCCCCCCCAACGGAAACGCCTACACGCACACCTACCCCAGCGACAGTGCTTGGAGGGCCCTGAAGGGTGCAGGAGAAGACTGGCGTTTTGCTATTTAAATTGGTTGTTTGTTTATTACATTGAATTATCTTTTTACTGAGATTGTTGGATTGTGAGCGGATGAATCCACTCTTTCTTAAGATCACTAAAATTGGTGCATCGGTCTGTTAACACTCCAATACACACACTAAATCACTAATATTTGCACCGGCCCGCTAATGCTCCGGTGTCATTCTCACATGCCCTGTACCTTTATTACCAAGGGCTGTAGGGCTCTACCTTGTGCCCTGTAGATTCTAGTACTACATAATGGCCTATTTTCAGTAACGAGGAGAATCAGAACCGGTAAGTGGTAAAATCTCATTCCCACTTCCATTCCCTGTTCCTGTAGAAACAAGATGACTCGTACGATCGACCGCGCGTCTCATTCATTCATTCATTCGCGTCTCATTCATTCATTCGCGTCTCATTCATTCATTCGTTCGTGTCTCATTCATTCATTCCCGTCTCATTCATTCACTCGTTACGATCAGATTCGTTCGATCAGATTCCTGCAGAAGCAAGATGACTCGTACCATCGACAGTTGGATCGACCGCAAACAGACAGGCTGGACGCCCATATCCACCGTGCCACCCACCTCTATTGCACCAGCCCTAACTGGGGGGCCTTCATCCGGAACAGCTGGGGCCAACAAGGCGATATTTGCCCAGACATAGCCACTCTCCTGCACCCAGTCAGCAACCTGTTTGCCCAATTCGGAGCCACCACCGTCACTCCTGCCGCCATGGCCGGGCCCCCTTGGACCACCGTACGACTCCAGGCGGCCCTCACACGGGGGCCCCATCAATCCTTGCACCAAGGAATTGACTTTCTCCGGGAGGAGTACACGGACATGATGGACAAGCAACAGTGGACTGTCCTCCCTGCGAGCCTCATCCAAGACCTTCCTGACCTCCGGCTCAGCCCACTGGGGCTCGTCCCCCAACAAGGGAGGCAACCCCGCATGATCTCTGACTACACCTACTCTGAGGTCAACCAAGACACCATCCCTCTAGCCCCAGAAGAAGCCATGCAGTTTGGCCGGACACTTCCCAGGCTCCTCACCAGGCTGCACCGCGCCAACAACAGGTTCGGTCCAGTGTATATGTCCAAGATCGACCTAGCTGATGACTTCTACCAGGTCCAGTTGCAGCCTGAACACACCATGAAGCTGGGAGTCCTGTTCCCTTCCAGGAAGGGAGAGCCTCCCCTCATTGGCACCCCCCTCACAAACCATATGGGGTGGAAATCCAGTCCACCAAACTTCTGTGCCTTCACAGAAACCATTGCAGACCTGGCCAACACGACGCTATCCACCGGGCTGGAACCGGCCAGGCGCCAGCCCCATCGCCTGGACATCCCCTCAGAGACCAAACCAGCGCCCCCAGCTCCCACACCGGACGCCCCCGACCCCACACTCTCAGCAGCCCCTCCGTTCGACGACGACAACACGCCCGGAGGTCACGACGACGTGCCAGGCGACGACAGCAAAGCCACTCACTCCGACAACCCGTCCGGCGACGACAGCGGCGACGACGGCGACATAGCACCTGCCCAGAGCACGACACCCAGCAAGAAGCCTCTTCGATACTGGGATGTCTATGTGGATGACTTCTGTGGACTTGCTCAGGGCAACCAATGGACCAGACAAGCCGTCTAATGTGTCCTCTTCCAGTCTCTAGACAAAGTCTTCTGGTCACTGGATGCCACCAACACACCCTTCCGGTAGGAACCGGCTTCCCTCAAGAAAATGCTCAAAGGGGATGCCACTTGGACCACCACAAAGGTTATCCTTGGCTGGCTCATCGATTCCATCAACAACACTATCAGCCTTCCTCCCCATCGAGTGGAACACCTCCACAAAATCCTTCATTCCATTGCACCAACACAGCGCCATGTTCCCATCAAACAATGGCACCAAGTCCTTGGAGAACTCCCGTCTATGGCGCTTGCCATCCCTGGCTCCATTGGTCTCTTCTCCATCCTCCAAAAAGCCCTCCGCCACCAAGAGCCGGGCTGGCACCAACTCAGGCTTACCAAAATAGTCCACAGCTTTCTTCGGGACTTCCAATGGCTGGCCAATGATCTCTCCAACCGGCCTACTTTCATTGCTGAGCTAGTGCTGGATACCTTCCTGGCTACTTTGGGCGCTTGTGATGCCTCTGGGGCTGGCATGGGCGGCATCCACTTTGTGCCTCTCCCGGATGGAAAGGTCCAGCCCCTCATGTGGAGGAGGCCTTTCCCCACGTGGGTGTCCACCCAGTTAGTCACCTTTGACAACCCTTGGGGCTTCATCAACAACAGTGACCTTGAGCTAGCTGGCTCCATTGCTCACAATGATATCCTTGCACACACGGCTTGTGTTGCCGCCCGCACCACTCATAACTGCTACGACAACACAGCTGCTGTCTATTGGCAACGAAAGGAAGCAGCCACTACCACTGGGCCTGCTGCCTACCTCCTCAGAATCCAAGCCCTGCACCAAAGCCTCCACCAATATGCCCCCCTCTGGGACTACATCCCAGGCCCTGTCAACCATCTGGCTGACCTCCTCTCTCAATCTTCCCTCTCTGACACTGCCTTGCTCCATCATTTTAACACCACCTATCCACAGGACTTGCCCTGGATCTTATGCCCTGGCGAGTACACTGGTACTACCACGGATGACCAAGCCTTCCACCTACAGGACGTCTCCTTCTACCTTGACTCCAAAATCGTCCACCACGATGGCCCTGCTCATGAGCTACAGGCTGCTACCTCTGTCACCCTCACCTTCACCACACAGAAGAAGGAGGACACGGGGAAGTGGTGGCTTATGCCAGGAGTGGTGACTCACTCTACTGCCCTGTTGCAGCCTGTGCACGCCAAGTCCTTCACCTATGAGCTCCCCCTTCAGCCCCACCCTCAAACTTGCCAGTTACATCGGCAATGGTGTGTTAACCCTGGTCCGGGCAGGCACTGTCACTTTCTCAATGAGGGTCTATGCCCAGACCCTCTATCATACCACTGGCATCTCCCCTGCAGCAATCTCTTCTCACTCCCTTCAAGCGGGAGGGGATATGGCCCTTCTCCAGGGCAAATGCGACTCTAATGTCATCAAGCTCCTTGCCCAATGGCACAGTGACTGTATGATGAGGTACTTGCACCAGCAGTCCCTCCCCATCTTCCAGAATCTTGCCTCCGTCATGTTCAACAATGGAACATACTCCTTCCTGCCAGAGGAATGGGTGCCGGCCGTGGCCCCCACTCCCCCTGGCAGCTCCCTCTGATTCACCCACGGGTGAATCTTCATCTCTGCATCATCCCTGATGCTTCTCCCCACCATCGCTGCCTCCATATCCCCTTCAGATCCATCTCCAGGCAGCTCCCACCCTGTGGCTCATGGCACAATGGCAGAAAAGGCTTAACAGCCAAAGCTGTGCGCCGGTGTGTGTGGGCAAAGCAACACGGGACCGGACCCCCCAGCCTGCACAAGCTAGCAACAGGCTGAAGCGACCTGCTGGGACGTACGCACAGCTCTACTAGTTTTTAGGGATCTTAAAGACAAGCAACGAACAGCAATGAAAACTAATCATCAGAACGGAATGAATGCATCATCGATCGTACCGTAGGCAGAACAGCGCACAACAAGAATTGCACTGAGGCTTTAATTAATTAATTGATTCAGTAAGTTGCTGGTTATTATGCGGTTAAATGAAAAGTGTATAGTAAATTAGCTAGGTTGGATAAATGTTGTTGGCATCGCCATGTTGCGGGGTGAAGCAAGATTGCGACGAGGTGGGGTCGTGCTGGATAGAAAAACAAGCAAAAAACGTTCCTTGTGATGTTGGCTGATCGCACCGGCCTATGACGTACGATCTAGTTTAGGGATGCAAAACATACTACAATCAGAGCGGAATGCATCCTCGATTATAGAACAGCATTAGAATGAATTGCACTTCAGCGTAAATTGATGCAGTGAGTTAGTTGTTATACGGTAAAACGAAATGAGTAGTGGCTGGTTTGGATAGATGTTAGTGGCATCGCCAGGTACCGGTGTGCAGCAAGAATGCAACGAGATGGTGATCGTGTTGGATGTGAAACAAGCAAAAACCGCTCCTTGTGATGTTTGTTGGTTGATCGGGTCGAACCGAACCGAACCGTGAGACACGCCACCCACTCGGGTGTTTGTCCTTCGGCCGTTCGTTCGACAGCTTCTCTGAATGTTATAAAGATGAAGCGATGACGCGAGGTGTGATCACTACCCTCGAAACGACGATGCCAGCTTCCTTCCAACACTTTTCATAATGCAGTGGTTGCATGGACTCATGGGTTGATTTTTCTTTCTTTTTTAAATGGTTTCTCGTCCGTTCCGAACTCAATGCAAAAGTTCTGATACGTAATACGTAAATCTACTTATTCCTTCCCGACCTTCAGGGATCCTTGTCCGTGAAGAGTTCTGCTTTCAATGCCTCCACTTCGGGCTTGAGCCACTTGGTTGCTCTGGGCATGGCTCGATCCGCCGCGTAGTCGACAATAAATTTGGGCAGAGCCCTGGAAATTTGCAGACCTGCGAGCAGATACACCCGTGTGACACCCTTTCCATTCGATCGATTCGATAAGAAAAAAATGCAGCGACACCGGGGACGATATTGTGAGTAAAACAGCGAGAGGACAATTTCATAACTCTCTCGTTGGGAGCACATTTCTTTGGTATAGACTCACCTCTCTTCCATCGGGGTTCTCTTCTGTGTACCAGGTTCCCTTTGCTCCCTTCAATACCGCATTCGTACACGATGGATCCAAAGTGAACACCATGTAGTCACCTTGGGGGTGAGGTGTGTATCGATGAATGGCAGCAATGTTGAACCGAAATTTACTCAAAATAAACGCTGCCCGAGTAATGCTGGGCGTACCGTAATGGCGAGTTTCTCTGCCTGTTCCTGGTACTACTGGTTTCTCACTGATGTATCCGGTATTCAGCTTCGTGCTTGTGTACAACTGCATTGATTTGACCGTTGGAATGAGCTCAGGGTACGATTCAAAATCCAACAAGCATTCCCAAACTACGTAAGGAGGGGCTTCGACATCCAGGACCACATAACCAGAACCTTCTCTTCCCATTCGAGATTGTTCTTGAATACGCTCGCCACTGACTAGTCTCGCTTTTTGCTCTGCGGATAGATTGGGCAGTTTGAATGGGAGTGGCTCTACAAAAGCGTTGGCCGATGGCACATCACCTCGAATGACATCGAATTCTTTCGGTTTGCGGGGACGTACATCATTGGTGTTATAAGATGACCCGTTTACTTTCACTTTGGTAGGGTCGCTGTGTCCATTCGATTTTGGAATGTCTGCAGAAGGAGCTGCCACAGCACCGTTGACCGCGACGTCGCTATTATTTCGTAACCCCAGTTTTTCGTCTTGGAAAAAGAAGCCGTTTGAAACGTTTATCGCTTGCAAAGACCCATTCGGCTGCTCAATTCCAACTGCCGTGGTGTTCGATGCGCCATTGATCGCTCCGTTGATTTTCGATGCGGGTGGTGGTGACGACAGTTTTTGAGCTCGTTCCGTGAACACGATATCCGCGGCTCCGTCCCCCAGACCACCAATGGATGCCGCTTCGGCGACAATCGCTGGCGCGGGCCGAGGCGGAGGTTGCGGAGACGAAGGGACCGATCCATTTCTCACACCGGTCCGTATCCTGGCCTTTTCGAGCACGGCTTTCACTCGCCTTCGCACCTGGAGTCGACTCTCTCGTCGTTTTCTTCCGTCCGGTAACAACGGCGTTTGATAGAGTGGTGGTTACTGTAGTGGTAGACTCTTCTGGTCCGTTCGGGTTAAACTCCGCTGCGATTTTTGACCACCGTGCGATAGAATAGCTCGGCTGGGGTGGAATAAAACCATCGACACCGTGATTCTGCCGCAGACACGACTCGGACCATGCCATCAATACCAGAATTAAGACCATATTGCACACGGGCGATGATGCATTCGACCATCGCGGTGCACGTCGTCTTCTTCTCATTATTTTTTCGGTTTCAATCTTCCCACTGCGGAAGGCTTCGGATGGTTTCATCATTCTTGACATCGGTCTCGAATCTTTGACGGGAGGCCGTGGCGGTGGCGATGGCGATGGCGTTGGGTTTATTGATGGAGTTCGGTTATCCTTTCGATAGGAACCGATCTGTGACGAGATATTTGTGGTCAAGAAAGTGATGATCTACTATGACTTGTCTATGGGTTGATGTTGTATTGGGAGTAAGTCTACGTTATTATCGATTCGTTTGTAGAGAGAGTTCGGTTTGGGAGGTTTGTTCCCTTCGCAAAACTAACCCAGTGAGAAAATTATTGCATGACGAAGAAGATGATGCATCATCACTCATTCATTTCATCACTGATCAAACCAGTACGTGACGCTACGTACTCGTACTCGTACCCGTGCAACCATTCCCATAAATTCAGATTCCACGAAGTTCGTACCGTAACGTTTTCCAAAAAACAACACATACAGTCGAGTCAGCTCAGCTGCAAGTGATGGAGGAAAACTATTGGTACGAACCAAAACCCTATCGTACGGTACCACGAACAACTTCCGCGTGGCCCTGGGTCATCGGACCTGACTGTCCACACAGATCCTTAAAACTAGGTACAAAAAATAAAAACAAAAGTATCTATCCTGATCGTTAAACAGTGGTAGCATTGCTTAAACAACAATGATACATGGCAATAATTAAGATATATTCTTTTGAACTCTGACAAATCAGGCAAGGATTCAATTGAAGGTTTCATGTTTCTAAGTTATATAATGTGCTATTAGTTTCCGTACTCTCAGATAAGATACTTATAGAACGAGGATAGGAACTCATTCCGAATTTTCATAAACCCAAGTGTGAGGAATAAAGATCTACGGCCTTTGTAAAAGATATCTTTTAGGTGGGACGAATGGATCCATTTGAAGCGCTACAAAGTTTTCCGATTGCATAAATGTATTCGCGTACAAAGAATAGGTTCTTCAAAGAACAACACACGGCCAAACGAGGAACGTTTTCCACGTGGCATGTATGAGTCATGCTGGTATTCTTCAACAGATTTGATTAGACGAAAAGACGAGACGGTCGGTCTTGAGTTTTTTTTGGAGGGTGGGGTAAACAGAGGTGCGCGCGTTGTGATGTAAGCTCCCTGACTTTCTTTTCAACGCTCGGTTCTCAAAAACCCCGCCCTAATTAACATACCGTACGGTATTCGTACGTACCGGTACCGCAGTATGGTAATCTACTTTGCCAAAAGGGAAACAAATGCTACAAAATTCCCATCAACTGTCCGCCGGATCACTTAGATTCTGTTACTTCACGCCCCAAACTGGGCAGACAGCTGATTGGAATTTTGTAGTAATGTGGGTTAGTGAAACTCATAACTTCTTGCACAATGCACATCAGCTCGTCTCTAGTATCATTGTCCAAAAATAGATGTCATTTAGCAAATAGTAGTCACCAGGGTTCTTTCTTAGTATTGACTACTAGCTATTAGGGGTTCTTCTTCGTGCTGCTGACCATCATGATGATGTGGCTAAGAAGCAGCACGACATTGCATGAATGGTGGACAGGTGGTGACCCTGTTGCAGGATTATGCTGTCGGCAAGTTTGCAATTGCAGTTACATTCAAGACATGGCTGGTGATGACCAATTCTCAGCACAGCAAAGTCTGATCAACCCATCAGATTCATCCTGTGAGCTAGTCTATTGATGCCAGCAGGTGATGGTTGAGAAAGATCAATGTTAGTAGTACTTGTTTTGAAACTGATATCAATTAGAAGAACAAAAAGGACTGTCACCCACACTGGCTAATACCATCAAGCACCTGTCAGCCCCAACCATTGCTGTTGTCTCCATTACCTTTGCATCGGTCACCCCATATCCCAAATTTAGATGCAAAATAAGATACAGGTTGGTGCAGGGAACTGATGCATGTTAGTTGCAAGGATCAGCAAACTTCTTGCTAAAGAGATGCTCTTGTGTTTTTCCCTAAGCACTGTTAAACTCAGGACACATGAAAAAGTAATCCCCTGTTACTGTGAATGAAGCATTGATTGTGAAGAATGGCTAGTATGCCTGAATCAGATTGCCTTTATTTTGGTCTTTTCTTTGGAAGGGAGACTGTCCATTATCATGTTGATGATGATTTCCTTGAGCATTGTGACTGGGTCAGGAGCTAGTGTTTTGGGTCCATCATTGTTGTTGTCAGGCAGCGAAAAATATGATCAAAATACACGACAACAAAACACCGTACAGTAGGGTAACAAACAAGAAAACAACAGAGGTACGCATATTCGGCTTAGAATCAAACGCACCTCCACTAGTCGAAATCCATAAGTGGTAAAAATGATTCCACTTAAGACTACAAATGAAACAGGTTAAACGGTTAGAAACAAGACATCATTGAAGACCGGACCAATAAGTAAACACTTGGAACCCATATGTGTATTCAAATAAATACACTTAACACCCCGTGAGGAAACTACTTATTGCAATCATCAAAATCAATAGCAAATCCAAATGGACCTCATTTATTCCATATATCCCGATCAAGCATAAGGCCCATCAAATGAACTACTTAACCTCGTAAAAGACCAATACCATCAAATGACCAATACAGTAAGACCGACACTAACACAGCAACAGCAACAGCAACAGTGTCGGCACGATGATGGTAAGAAATACCCGGGGAAGATCCCTACTGCGTAAAATACAGGGAGCCCTGACACAGTGCAAAATACATACATTAGGTAGTAAAACTAAGAGCGTCTCCATGAGCTCACATCTCCTTTAATTTAAACATCAATATACCTATCCGGTCAATTTTTATCTTACAACAGGTTATAGAGCCCTTATAACTCACACACACGATTGCTGCCCTTGTAGGATTGTGACTACCTTTGTCTGATAACTGTCACGCAACCCAACGCGACCCCTCGCAAGCCCTATTTTGATAAAATCGCCCCTGCTTTTGTTATGCGCAAGGGCAATTTTTTAAATTCACAATGTTTTGTGGTGAAGAGTTTCAACCCCCCTCAGGTTGCGACAAAAACTCTCCCCTAGGACTCAAAATGTCCCTTGATCTCTCAATTTTGACTCACTTGATTTCAAAAATCTAATTATCGCTACCAAACTTCTTAACCTTAACCTAAGATATGAAATAAAATTATTTTAAGAAGTGTTTGTTTGCTATGTTCCCGCATTGTGTCTATGTCACACCGTGTCTTTTTTCATACCGTCATGCCTTTTCATGATTGCTCTGATAGCATCATGCTCATTTTCATCATGTTCATTTGACACCACCATCAAAACCATTTCTTCCCCTCCCTTTTGCCAATAAAACAACATGTCAGAACCTAGTAAAAATTGCCGTCACTTCAAGAAGGGTTGTTATACCAAAATAACCAAATCATTTATCTGCCGTTGCTGCATTTCCTATAAGGGCAAGTTGAAGACATTCATTGGAAGCAGACAAGATTCCTCTTCACACAAATCATACTGATATGTATCACGAGGCCTATCACGTCACCTTGATTCAATAGTTTTTTGCCGTGATTTCTATTTAAACCATAACCTAATGAAATTTTTGTCATCTGCAAAAGAAGAATCCACTACAGTATGCCATTCCCCTTCACAATATGGCCTGACATTGACCGAGAATGGTCCAATTCCACCCTCCGCCGCTGTTGCTGCCGCTCACAATAACAATTCATCCTCTAATGAAAACTTCAACTCAGTACTACTAAACAGTTAGGTAGTACACAATTTATTTGTTCGACCAATTGATAGAAATGTAATGGAATCACAGTTGTTTCCTTTAGAAGACAACAACAACACTGAGGACATGGTTATTCATGAAGAAATTTGTCTTCCTATTCCGAACGATAATGATATGGATGCCGCAGAACCCACTGCATCCCAACCAAACATCAATGGAAGAGAGCAATTGATCCAAACCCATGTTTCTTTTTCACCTACAAATAGCCTCATTGCTGAAATAAAGCTCATGAATCTAATGACAAAACACAAGTTACATCTAAACACATTCAAATCTATTTTTCAATGGGCAAACGAATGTCAAAATATTCATGGTGTTGACTTCAGCACTACCTTCCCTGCCACCGAGAAGCCATATTTAGTGAAATCAAGTCCAATTTGGGCATTTCTGAGACCAAGTTCGAGCCACACATAATTAACTGGTTACCTGGCAATTTACCAACCCAAATATTTGTTCGATCCTTCCCAGACGCACTTCATTCCCTTCTGACCACTAAGGAATTGATGCAACAACAAAATTTGTCTTTCCCCAATGTCGAGACTCCTCTTTCACCTGAAAACAACCCACCAATCACTAACAAAACATACATAACAGAACTACACCACAGCTCTTGGTGGACGGACTCGTGGAAGCAGATCTGCAATGAAAATGGTGAAATCATCGTTTTGATCATTTTCTACATGGATGGAATCAGCTTGGATGCACATGGCTGTCTCTCACTCACTCCTCTCAACATGACTCTTGGTATTTTCAATACTGAAGCAAGAAAACAACCTGACGCTTGGACCACAATTTATTTTCATCCCGACACTGAAATTGAGAGCATAAGACACACGAAAAACCCCACGGCAAAAGATAATATTCAATATCTACACACCGCCCTGGCAGCGGCTTTGCAATATTTCAAGCAAGTATGTGAAATACAGGGCGGGTTGGAGTGGGATTATCTTCTGTATGCAGGAAAAGTGTTCAAAGTGAAAATGAAATTTGCAATTGCATATGTTGTTGGTGATACAGAACTTCACGACAAACTATGTGAAAAGTATGGATCATACATGGAAAAGATGAAGAAATTGTGCCGTCACTGTACATGTCCGACACATGTCATCCATAAACCAAAAGCCCAAGTGGAGGAACAGACTTCGGCTCTGGGATTCCAGAAGATTTTGAACCCCCCCCCAAACATTTCTGCAAGGGAATACAAGGAGTACTTCAAAAGCATTTCCCACCATCCCATAAAAATGCTTTTCACAGCCTCAATTTTGGTAGTAATGTCAACAACATTCACTTTGCTACTCCCGGTGAGTGTTTGCATATGCATCAACTGGGTGTAGCACGTAGGGCAGTAGAATCACTTGATTCTTTCTTAAAAGGCAGTCCTAAGTGTTGGTATGCACCTGATTTAAACACCAATGGCACATCAGATACTATTGGCTCACTTGCTCAGTTATCCGGAGGCCTTTTGTCAAGGCAATTGGACCGCGATTTCCCTAGAACAAAGTTTTCATGTCAGCTTCTCTCATCACCAAAAAGGAGGGTCATGATTATTCTGGAATGCTCATTTCCATTCTGATCACCCTTTGTTCCGATGTGGCAATAAACATCATCTGAGATGCGGCATTTATTCCGAAACAGGTAGAGGTCATTGAACTGATCCTCTCCATGGAAGAATTCTTGAAGCATGGAAATACAACCATTTCTGGATTGGAAAATCTCCCCAAGATGATAATCCATTTTATCAATTATATTAATTCCACCTGCCTCAGAGACGGAATGGGTACAAAACTGATCAAAAACCATCTTTACTTTCACCTGGTTGAGTACATGAAGTTTTGGGGACTTCCATGCGGATGGGATTCTTTGTATTCAGAATCATACCACAAAACTGAAATCAAAGCACCGTCAAAGAACACTCAACAGAATGCTGCCACATTGATTATGCAAACGGCAAAGAGACAGGAAGAAAAAATGCTGCTACGAGTAGCCACTTCAAAGTTCAATTTAGTGACAACAGAAGATGTTTCTGGTAATTGAATCCCTCCTGAAGTTTCTGGCTCAGAATTTCATGTGTTCATTAACGACAACGGGGCAAGTACTATGAGATGGGTTAGGTCATGGAACAAAACAAAACCCTATATTTCTCCCATCGTGTTGTCTTTTGTATGTCAGAAGGTTCTTCCACTTTTGCAGGACTCTACCTCTGTCAAAGGATTTACTGAACATAACAGGTTTGACCTCTGCACACAGCAAAATTACTTGTTTCAGAGCCACCCTTCATACCGTTCCAACAGTGGCCAACTGAACTCTATTTGGTATGATTGGGCATTGTTCGATGTCAATGCATGTGAAATACCCTGCCATATTCTGTGTTTCCTTGAACTCTACAATCTGAAGGAGCCTTACTCATTTGTTTCTGAATACCAAATTGCAGATGAAGGCATTTATGCAGTAGTGACCAAGTTTAAATCAACTCCAACACCGGCAGCTTTGTCGTTTGTGACAAGAGGTGAATTAGACAAAAACTCCCTGCTCTTATTTCATGTTGACAGCATACTTTCCAATGTAGCAGTTGTTGCACAACTCATTGTTGAGCATGAGCTGTAACTTCCCTGTACCACTTGCGAACCTGAGGGGCTGTTGAATTCTTCAGTTGTGGGAAGCCTGACAGGAACAATTTGTCTCACGCTGCTTCGTTGGACTTGTCAGAGGCCCTGTACAGGTCAAAGCAGTCACCACTCCTTGTGATTAAGCGTTGGTCGCTTCTACCACTACCAAGATTGTGTAGGTAGTAGTTCTGTTTGACAGTGATTTCATTGCCTGTTGCATCAGTGGATGTGATTTCAAAGTAGGTTAATTCGTCACTTGTGAGGATTCTTCTCTTCTGTTGTACCGTTCCTTCACTATTGTAGGTAAAGTGCTTGGGTTCCATGGAAGAGGAGCAGGTGGGACATTTGCGCCGGTGCTGTTGTTGTTAGTTCCATTGTTCACCATTTGTTGTAGTAGGTTTGCCAGTTGCCTCATTTCTGTGGGAGTTGTGCCTGCCGCAGAGGGTGTGTCGGCATCATTGGCTTCACTTTCTTCAGGGAAGCTGTAGGTGTTGGTATCATAGACTGTGTCAAAGTGTAGTGCGTCCCAATTTGGTTTGAGCCCCCATTGTGTGGCTCTGATTTCTATGAGGATAGTTTCCTGTCCATTTGAGATGGCTAGTTGTCCTGCCTTGTCCATCGCGCTCCTGTTTCTGGGTCTCCTTACTGATTGGTTTGGAGTGACATACCAGAAAATAGTGGTATTTTTTTTGTTCACGTAGTTGAAGTAGTCTTTACCGGTAGTAATAAGGTCGAAGCAGTTATTCGACTGTTTAAACAGTGTCGTATGCCTCTAGAAAAAGGTACTAAAATAAGGTTTATGTAATGGTTAAAAACTAAGATTGTGAGCTAGCTCTGTCAACTACTCCGAGGAGCGGTTGAAAGGCTTGTAACAGTAAACAGGCGTTGAATCAAAATTCAACGTACAATTTACATAGAAGATTTGGATATGTTCTTCATCCAGTCTTCAATATTGAAGGCCGGCTGGTGTGGCGTTGATGCTGATGTCAGATTCCAGATTTTCTTGAATCGTGGGTAATTTCAATCGTGATCGTTTGAATACCACAAATCCCGATGACCAAGAGAAGATTCTTAATGACTGAGAGAAATTCATTATGACCGGAAGAAGGATTCTTCTTCCTTGACATTATTTTTACCAGAATCGATCAGTTGTCAGACTGTCTGACAGACCTGCGTGCGCGGGGTTTTAGAAAGTAGTATATAATAACACAGTTATTTTATACTAAAAATAAATAATAACCCTAGTTATTATTTTTTCAGTCAGCGTAGGTTTTGTACCATACATCCGGGGTTTCAACATACATCCAGGTTTTGTTGGTCCCATTCTGTATATCCGGGTTCCTTTCTTACATAGTTGTCAGTGTAGGTTTTGTACTACCGTACATTCTACGTAGGTTGTGTACCACTGTAGGATTTGTACTACCATCACTCGTAGGGCCGTATATCCGGGTTTGTTTCTCGTAGTTTCTACGTATGTTGAGTACTACAGTAGATTTTGTACTACGATCACTCGTAGGGACGTATATCCGGGTTTCTCTAACGTAGATACTACTAAGATTTTGTACTACCGTATATTCTACGTAGGTTGTGTACTACTGTAGGTTTTGTACTACCATCACTCGTAGGGACATATATCCGGGTTTCTTTATACCAATATGGTTGAATTTCATTGGTTCGATCCAATCCCACATCACATCAAACCCGCACATGCGCGCGCATGCGCATACATTATGAATGGTTGAATCTGATTGGATGGTTTTACTGTAAAGTGGTTATCTTAGAGTGTCAGAGATTTCGACCGTTACCGTTAAATCACGCCCGTTTTGCTGAGAGAGGTGTCGGACATTGCTCTGACATACTAATAATAATCTCTCATTATTTCATGTACATTTCACATGAGACCACTTTACTTTTACATTTACATATCGATTTTAATACCTTCATAATATTCATTTTCTCATTTCTAAAAACGTACCGATAGTTGATACACTGTAATTGGGTGATTCCCGAAATAGTCTGGGTAGGGGCCCAGATTTAATTCTGTACCATTTTGACCCAGATACCGGTCGACGTGAGCTCACGTCGACCATGATCTGGGTCCCTACCCAGATTTGCTTGAAAACCGGCATGGAATTCCGGACTGAAGAAAATTTCATTCCCTTATACTCACCCAACAGACAAGTCACACATCCAACGGATCCAACGGATTGCCAAATTTGGCCGCTGCTGCTTACACACGACAAAATTTTTCCATCAAATCATATATTTAATATTGCTCTTCTTTTTATCTGCTGGTGTTCTTGCTATGTGACAACGATGATGGAGGAGATACATATTCAACTCCATACATAATTTTTATATCGTATCATCATCAGCGATGGCACCCAACGCCAATACTAGAGCACGGGCTGGACGCAGGTCGGGTGTGACCAACTACAGCAAAACGGAACTCATTGAATTGCTACACACCATCAGATCCATCCTTCCCATTGGTCCCGAGGAATGGGATCAAGTTGCCCGAATCCATAAAGACAACTTCCCTGAAACTGACAGAACTGTTCCCAACCTCCGTAGGAAATACATGAACCTTTACCGGAAACAAATGCCAACCGGCGATCCAAATTGCCCCGAGGAGGTGAAGTTGGCAAAGAAGATCAGAAAATTGATTTATGATAAGGCAGATATTGGTGATGGAGAAGAGGCGTTTGATATTCAAGAAGGATACATCAATAACAACGACAACATGAGTACTATTGGTAGTGAGGATGAGGACTCTGACGATGACATTCTTCTTCCTCCAATCCCACTCTGTCAACCTTTGCAAGTAACAGATTCTACCCAGCCAACCCAGCCAACTCAACCGACCCAGCCCACCCAGCCAACTCAACCGACCCAGCCAACCCAACCGGCCCAGCCAACCCAGCCAACCCAGCCAATCCAACCGACCCAGCCAACTCAGCCAACCCAATCGACCCAGCCAACTCAGCCAACCCAACCAACCCAGCCAACTCAGCCAACCCAACCAATCCAACCACCACCACTACGTCAGCCTTCCGAACAAGAAGCAACTGCAAACGAAAACGAGGTCCCAGGGATTGCACCTTCCCCAGCAGTACCCCACCAGCTTACGCGCTCGCGCTCGCGCTCCTCTTCTTCCTCCACCGCAGGAGCCACAAAGAGACAGTACAAAAGCTCCAAAGTCAACGGCCAAGAGATCCTTGCTTTCTTGAGAGAGAACTCCAAGCTTGAGAGGGAACAAAGGAGAGAGCAATCCCAGATTGATAGGGAAGAACAGCAGGCCATGATGGAATCATTCAAGTCTGCCATTGTTGACGTTGCCTCCTTATTCGTATGACAACTTTCCAATTCCAATTCTGAAGATGAAGCTGAAGATTCCCCCCAAGCCGGCAATTCCACTTAAGGATTTGCTTCTTGTTTAATGGCAACGTTGGAGTCGGAATCGGAATCAAATAAATCCGAGTCGGAATCCGACGAATGAAAGACTGCTTGATTGGTTCGGGCTTCAAGAGTCCGGCAAAAAAGAGCCTGTCAAATCTGTTGCCGGGTTTTATCAATCTGTAGCTGGTGTTTAACAATCTGTTGTTGGTATGTAGCAATCTGTTGTTCGTGTTGAACAATCTGTCGTGTGAGTCGTTGTTCGTGTTGTCGTTCAACTTTGGCTTTAAGAGCCTTAAGAATTTGTTGTTGTTCTTGTTTGGAAGCTACCACCATGATGTTGCTTTTGGCTTTGGAAGTTGCCTTTGGCTTTGGAAGAAATCAAATTATGAGCTTTGCAACTTGCCAAGAAAATGAAATAATGAATTACTAGTAAAAATAATGAATTACTAGCAACTACTAGCAACTACTAGTTATATCTCATGCAATCGTAAAGTTGGTGGGAGTACATGAAAGTCTCAAATCAGTCGGAATCAAATCGATAGGAGTCAACGATTCCCATGTCGATTCCCATTTCGATTCCCATTTCCATGTATGGAAGAACTGATGGGATTAACCCGTCCGGCGCTGTGTTGAACCCCTCTTAAGGAGTTGAACCCATCTTAAGGAGTCGTGCGGTTTTTACGAACCCAAACACCAAAAGCGAAACTACTCCATCCAGATCGAAACTACTACACGTATCTACTCGTGTCTACTCATATTCTTGCAGCTATCCTTCCAGCTACTACTAGTAGGCTATCCTTGAAGCTATCCTTCCAGCAAGAAGAAGCTCTAAGCTCATAATTCATGAACTTTGCAACAGCAAAAGCTATGTCCAAATATAAGCTACTAATCTTTATCTACTACCGACAAAATCGACCATGGTACCACTCAACAAGAACAACAATCTACTACCGACAAAATCGACCATGGTCCCACTCAACAAGAACAATCTACTACAGACGGAATCGACCATGGTCTAACTCAACAAGAACAATCTACTCGACCACTCAAAGCGAAATGCGAACATCAAACCACAATGAAGAACCCAATGGCTACCGAGCACCGGCTCAACGGCTCAACGTCTCACTATTCGAAGATGCCGGTGGCATCTTCCAGTAGATTGTCAGCATAAGAGAAGTATCCGTCCTTCTCGTGCATGAAAATGTTTAGGATCTGGTTGTGACCAATGGTACTTGTTTGGTAATTGTACAGAAGAATCACCAGGTTCATTGTGACCTTCCGATCTCCAAATTCCTCCAAAAGGAGCTTGTCTTTCAATCGTGGAAACTGTCCCTGGATCATACCCATTCCCCACTCTGACAACTGGCGAAGGGATGTTGCTTCTCTGTTCAATAGAATAGCCTCTGCGGTATCCGGATCATTCTGAGAACTTTGCACAAGGCAGTGAAGTCTCCCGGTGGCAACCCTAAATGCGGAGTCGACGCAAACCATTGCAAGGAACTTAACAAACAGTTCTTCTATTTTATCGTAAACACCATGATCGGCAATTGTGCTGTCATGCCAGCAACCAGGGCAGTTGAAATTGCAAATGCGGATTCTACCATCCGGCGCAAAGACAAAGACACTAAAGTAACTCTGAACCATCCAATCAGTCAAATGCTGAATTTTGACTTTGAGTCCATCTGCAGCGGCCCAGACTCGTCGTTGTTGAAGTCTTGGGTATTTGGCGCCAATGGCAGCAATGTATTCCTCGACTTCTTCTTCTGTTGGGGCTTTAACCATTGCCTTTGGATGCTTCTGCAATACAAACAAGAGAACCTTTCTGGAGAACTTCAACCATTTGTACATAACAGTAGAGGTGAGTCCAAATGCCATAGACACAGATCTTGGGACTGATCCTCGTGTTCTAAACCAATGAAGTACTAGACCAAGACAGCAAGTTGCGTTTGCCTGACGCTTTCTTCCACTCCATACTCCATTCACATTGACCTTCCGCTTTCGAACGCATCCCATGTTTTTGTTGATGGTGTATGCATCAAATACTGGTTGAAACATGCGTAGGAGATTGTGAAAGACCTTGTGGTCGACACCACAGCAGTTCAGAAGAGCCTGGTTGTTACCTGACTGGAATAGATAAAGAAAGGGGGACTCGGAATGGCGCCGAAGGGCTATCCTTGGTGTATTAAATTCCTTTCATGTCCGGCGTAGTAGTATGTAACAATGGTACAATGGTATCTCATTCTTTACTCGCACGCGTCCAGCTTAGTTGCACGCGAATCATAATGTTTAACGTTATGGACCAAATGGCTCAATCTGTGAGCTAAATATCTCATTTTTGACCAAATGGCTCAATCTGTGAGCTAAATATCTCATTTTTGACCAAATGGCTCGATCTTGCGAGCCAAGTATCTCATTATTGACCAAATGGCTCAATCTTGCGAGCCAAAATGATTGTCACTCGTACGATCGAATTATTCGATACTTAGAGACCAAAGAAAGAACACGTGCCAGATACTGGCATCTGCTATCTTCTGTTAAGTGTTCTGTTTTCAAGAAAAGACAGCAGAGGTTCGGACGCTTGCTCGCAAACTTGTTTCCTGCTGTACAAAATACGTGTTGTATTAGCGGCAACACGGTATTTTACCGTATAAGATATCCATATCGATATCACGCTGTATTAGTGGCAGCGTATCCATATCGTGCTGTATTAGCGGCAGCATTATCCATCTTTAAAGTGCTATCTTGCTCCCCAGCAAGATAAGGCGCATACTTTTAGATTATTTGATTATTCAGCCTTAAACCTTGCACCGGTCGCCCCTTTGCGTCCTACTGTAGAACTACAAGCCTAAGATCTAACTGACTGAGCCCACCGGTAGTCAGAATATATCTGATCGAACTAGCGTTCGATCGTAGTGGATATCAGAGAAATATTAGAACACAACAGACCGGCACCTCAACTGGCCTGCAGCTACAGCTCTTGTTGCTCTTCTTCGCCTTTGGATGAATCAGCTCAACAGCCAGTTTCAAAAGGAAATTAACAGATTAACAGTCGCAAGCTTGTTGAAGCTTGCAGAAGAAGACAACGAAAGACAATCCGACAGCAGATCATCAAACGAACAACTACGGCCGACGATTGATGCTTCTCTGATCCGATTACACACCCATATCAAGGATACATCGACGACTACGAACGACGATCAACCATTCTCTGATCTAATCACATAACAACCTTATGAGCAATCCTCGAGGAGGAAGGACAAGAAGCAAGACCACTGGACGCTTCCTCTCCCTCTGTCCCGGTAGTGCAGCAACCCGATCACCCCTAACGCCGCCTACCAGCATTCCCACCGGCCAACAGGATGATTCAGATCAAGAGGACGTGGAGGACAACATTTCCATCCCAGATCTCTTCCCTTCATTTGACCAAGAACTAGCCACCTTCCTGCAAGATTCCTTCGATGTCCCAAAGGAATCCAACAGCACCCTCTGTGAAGCACTCATTGCTGGCCAGTATACAACGTGGTTGAATTTCCTATTCATAGAGGAGATCAATGACCTAACATACCAAGATAGAGGAACAAGAGTATCTCTCACTCGGCATGTCCAGATAAAGCTACAGCGATTTGTCGATTTTGGACGGCTCCTCGACAAACAAGGTCTAGACTGGGAAAATCGCGTCCACTACACCAAAGAGGCCTTCAAGGAGTACTGGAGTGGAATGGTTAGGGCTAGACGAGACTCCACGGCCGATGGAATAGTAGTGGAAGACCGTAGATCAGATGGATCAACAAATCGGTCACCGAAGCCAATTGATCAGCTGAAATACAAATCTTGGACCAGGAAATCTCGAGATGAAACTACTTTCCCTGCATTGCAAAATGACGCAAAATTTGAACATTGGCTTGTAAAATTTAAGGCCAAACTGGAAACAACTGACATTGATATCGCTACATTCCTCGATTCCAAGTGGCCTGAACCTCCTCTCACAGGATACACCAAGGCACTTCATGACAAGCAGTGCGCATTCTTCTGGACTCTCGTCCTCCATGTGTTCCAGAGTGACCTTTCCTCCTCGTGCGTGCTAAGTCATACGAGCACAAGGGATGGAAGGCAAGCCTTCTTCAATTTTGTGGCCCTACAAGACAAGTCCAAGTCCAAAGTATATGACACCTCTCTTGTCATGCAGAAGCTACTGGATATTGACTTGAGGTCATGGAAAGACTCCAAAGTCAAGTTTGTCACTCAGTGGTTTGCACAGTTAGAGCACCTTAACACACTCCAGGACCCACAGCGACCACTTGACTATGATACTGTCAAAACGCATCTATGCAAGGCCTGCAGTAGCAGTTTCCAGCTAAGTGAGCAATTCTGTAAAGTTAGCAATCCACCTGAATCACACGATATGATCTGGTTCCGGCAACATGAAGCTATTGCTATCAGTGAACTCAAGAACACTCTTCTCCTCGAGGCCACCCGATTGGATTCTCAAGCATCACTCACACAGCCTAGCAGTCGAGCATCTGTCAAGGCACATACACATGACCTTTCATCCATGACACACTCCACATATTCCGGCATCACAGACGATACATCTTCTTGCTTGCCCCCTATTGAATTTTTTGGCGGTTATCAGGATTATGCTGTGTACAAAGCTGGAAGAACCCCAGACCCAAGCGCCAGGTTACCATCTCCAGTTTGGTCAGTACTCTCCAAGCACGGTATGAAGCATTGGCTTGGTTTCACCACAGATGACAAGAAGAAACTTGTCGCAAGCCTTCGAACAGAACTCCTAGATATAGCACCTGCTCCAGATCCCAATTCCAGCAAACCCATCACACGGCGCGCTTATGAACACCATTCTGAGCAGGAACTTTCGTCTACAGAGGAAGCCTCAGCCCGGGCAGAATTCCATGAATCCCTTGGAGTTTTCAAGGCATCTTCTCAATCTGATAACCGGCCACTCAAATCATCTGTTTCCCCTGCACACCCAGCTTGTTTCCTTGCTGACAATCCCGATGTCCTTTACAAGAAAGAAGGCAATGTCTATGTTCCTGTTGGTCAGCCGTCACTGTCTGCAAAATTTCATCATTGGTCCCCACCAGACTGCAAATCTCCTGTTTTGCCAGCGACCCCACTTGATGTATATCACTCTAGCAAAACCAATGTCTCCACACCTTGTTATGCTATGGTTGACAGAGGTGCGAATGGTTCTATCATAGGACATGATGCATGCCTCATCTCTAAGGATATTTCCCCTCGATTCGTCAATGTCACTGGAATCAACAATCACCAGATCCAGAACATCCCTATTGCAACATGTGGCGCCTACTCTGTTTCCAACAGAGGACCAGTCATCATCATCTTTCATGAATGTGCCTACACTGGCCAACACCCATCCATCTTATCTTCTCCACAGATGGAAGCATACTTCTTGATCGTTGATGATACCTCCATCAAGGCAGGTGGAACCCAAGTCATCACCACCACAGATGGACATGTGTTTCCACTTAGTATATGCCATGGATTACTATACCTTGCAATGCGCAAGTATACCAGTGAGGAATTTGCCCGACTCCCTCATGTTGTCATGACAAGTGATCAACATTGGAACCCATCTGTACTAGATGGCGCATATATCCCTCAGGATGACACCTTCATTCAGAAATACCCGCCTCTTGCCTCCATGCTCCCTTACCAGGATTATGATGAATTTGGCGCACTCTGGGACGTCAACCTTGGCATCTCTTCTGCAATCTCCTCATTCCTGTCCAGCAGCGCCACCTCAGTCCTCCAGGCATTGGATGCTTCTGATACCTCCTTTTGGCTCAGCCCGACTGATTATATCCACCAAGAAGTCCTCAGTCGGTGTTCTCTACGATCCCCTTCCAACTCCATCACTGCTGCACCACATGTTCAATCACCCACTGATATAGATTACTTATCATTGAAGCCCTTCTTTGGATGGATCTCCCTTGATCGCATCAAAGCTACCTTTAACAATTCCACACAGTATGGCTCCCTATCCATTAGTCCGGATGGTAACATCTTTAAAAGGTTTCAATCACCACAGCCTGCCATGAATGTCCGACCTTTCAATGATGATGCCCTCTCTGATGTTGTATATTCAGATACCCCTGCCATCAATGGAGGCTCTAAGCTTGCACAAGTTTTCTTTGGCCGAAAATCTCATATTATTCATGTGGAAGAAATGAGAACTACTGCTGATTTCCTCCCATGTCTCCAAAATTTTGTTCGTCAATGGGGTCGACCACTCAGACTTCTTTGTGATCATGGATCCTACCAGTCCAGCAAGCTTGTTCTTGACTACCTCAAGATGATGTGGATTGGTTTATGGCAAAGTGAACCCTACCATCAGCACCAAAACCTCTTTGAACGATGCTACCAGACCTTCAAACGCATTGTTAACAGGATTATGGACCGTACAGGAACCCCACCTCATCTCTGGCTCTTGTGTATGACCTACATTGGCCGTCTACTTAACCACCTGTCTGATCCCACTCTTTCGGACAAACAGCCCTTCTACATTGCCACTGGTATCCTTGGTGACATCAGCCCCTACCTCAGTTTCTTTTGGTTTGAGCCTGTCTATTACAAGACCCCTGACACTCAGTTTGGCTCACAGCCCACTGAATGCCTTGGCCATTTTGTTGGCATTGCTGAGCATGTTGGGAGTTGTCTCTGCTTTACAATCTGGGATCCAATCACCAATAAGCTCCTTGATCGCTCTGGTGCTCGCACTGCTTTAAATCCTGAGCATCGCAACAAGCGCGCTGGCTTGTTCACTGATGATGGCTTTCTTGCATGGCGCAAAGCCAAAGATGCTTCTCTCACTCCTAAGTCTTCCGGTGATAGTCCCTCCTCTCGGCATCCTACCCCGCCTGATCTTTTGCCCACATCACCTCCTATGCACCTCCCACAACCATCCTTGCCTACCTTTCTTTATTCCAAGGTTCCTAATACACGAAGCTACGTACCTTCTCCAATCCCTCACAACTATGGGGAGATTCTTGATGACCCTCCAACCCCTCACATCTTCAGCAAAACCCCTGACGGCGTCCCTGCTACTGAAGATGATTTTGGTCCCCCTGAGCTAGCATATTTTGATGTTAGTGAAGCCACACCTCCACCCACCAATCCTGCTACCCCGTCTGTAGGCCCATCTGACGTAGTTGTTACTGATGAAGAAGGCAATGCCCAATTTGACGCTGATGGCAAACCCATCACCATCCCTGCTATCCCTGTTGCTGACTTGCAAGGTTGATCTTTTCTAATGGCCCTCCCTGATGGCACACAGAAAAGAATGACAGTTGTTGACGTTGAAAACAACCTTGAGCAAAACAAGGACTTCATCAAGTTCAAGTGCAAGCATACAGATGATGAGCTTGAAGATATCATCGCCTACAATGATGTCATGAATTACATCCACAGGGATGTCACTCAAGAAGATGGACAAACTTTGGTCATTTCGACGCATACTTGGTCATCAAGGTCCACTTGACAGCAAGCATCCTCAATACAAAGGTTCCAAATACAACCTATGGATCGAATGGGAAAATATGGAGCGTACCTATGAACCCCTATCCAACGTAGCTGCAGATGACCCTGCTGTTACTGTAGCCAAATATGCAAAGGACAACAACATGCTTGATAAACCTGGTTGGAAACATCTCAAACGCATTGTTTCCCTTGCTCGAAGAACCAAGAAGCTAGACAGGCTAATCCACCAAGCCAAGCTTCGATCCTTCCGCACTGCTCCTCAGTACCAGTATGGATTCAAGGTCCCTCGCAACCATGAAGAAGCCATCCAGTTTGATACAGCAAATGGTAACACCAAGTGGCAGGATGCCATAGCCCTCGAAATGTCACAGCTTCAAGAATATGACACCTTTATTGACAAAGGTATCTACAAGGCTAGCAATATACCATCTGGTTTCCAACAGATCAAGGTCCACATGATTTATGCAGTCAAGCATGATGGCCGACACAAAGCCCGGCTAGTTGCAAATGGCAATGTCACTGAAGCTCCTGTTCACAGTGTGTATGCCGGAGTTGTTTCCCTTCGGGGTCTGTGCATGTGCCTATTCCTTGCTGAACTGAATAGCTTAGAAGCATGGGGAACTGACATTGGTAATGCATACCTTGAAGCAGTCACCTGTGAGAAAGTATGTATCAAGGCTGGCGCTGAATTTGGACCACTCGAAGGCCATCTTCTAGTGATCTACAAGGCTCTATATGGACTCCGCTCATCTGGCAAGTGTTTTGGTGATCTCCTTGCTGCCTGCCTCGTTGAACTAGGTTTTGAAAGATCCAAGGCAGAGCCTGAAATCTTTATCAAACCTGGCAACAACAAACATGGGGAGCCAGTATATGAGCTCGTATGCACATATGTTGACGACCTTTGCTTATGTATGGCCAATCCTGAAACTTTTCTGGTCATCCTACAGTCTGAACCTTATAATTTCAAATTAAAGGGTTCTGGCCCGATGAACTTTCATTTGGGATGGGGTTTCGAAAGAGATGAACATGGTGTGGTCTGCATGAACCCTATCAAGTTCATCGAGAAAATGGAGGCCTCATACGAATAGATGTTTGGCTGCAAACCTACCACCAGATTCCATTCACCTCTTGCTGAGAACAACCACCCAGAGCTAGACTCATCATCATTCCTAGGTGATACTGATATCCAAAAGTATCAAAGCATGATTGGCTCACTTCAGTGGGTCATTGCCATTGGGCGTTTTGATGTGCAGACTGCTGTCATGACCTTATCAAGCTTCCGAGTACAACCTAGGGAAGGACATCTCAATCGAGCCAAACGAATCTATGGCTACATTTCCAAGTTTCGACACTTCAAAATCCGATTCAGAGTGGGCGTACCCGATTTTGTACTCACTGAAGGTACCAGTACAGACTGGTCCAATACCGTATATGGGGAGCACTCTGAGGACTTACCAAGCGATGCTCCTAAACCCTTGGGTAAGGTAGTTGTGTTGTCTCATTTTTATGATGCAAACTTAATGCACGACATCCTAAGTGGCAAAGCTGTCACTGGTATCCTGCATTTCGCAAACAAGACCCCCATCATGTGGTTCTCCAAGAAGCAAGCAACATCTGAAACAGCCACTTTTGGCGCTGAATTTGTATCTGCTAGAACCTGCATCGAGCAAATTGTTGACATCCGTCAGTCATTCAGGTATCTTGGTACTAGAGTGCATGACACGTCCTACACATGGGGAGATAATGAAAAGATGATCCAAACCTCCACATTCCCATATGCAAGGCTCCACAAAAGGCATCACATTCTTTCATATCACTATGTTAGAAGCATGATCGCAAGAGGTTTCATCCTCATGCAACATCTTGCAGGCAAGGATAATTGTGCTGATATCCTCACAAAGCATTGGGGACATTCAGTGGTGTATCCATTGCTCAAGCCTATCTTTCACTACTATGGAAACACAGGTGATTTGTTGCAGGATGACTGCATCGGATTTTAGAGGATGCTTTCGCATGGACACATGGGGAGTATTAAATTCCTTTCATGTCCGGCGTAGTAGTATGTAACAATGGTACAATGGTATCTCATTCTTTACTTGCACGCGTCCAGCTTAGTTGCACGTGAATCATAATGTTTAACGTTATGGACCAAATGGCTCAATCTGTGAGCTAAATATCTCATTTTTGACCAAATGGCTCAATCTTGCGAGCCAAGTATCGCATTATTGACCAAATGGCTCAATCTTGCGAGCCAAAATGATTGTCACTCGTACGATCGAATTATTCGATACTTAGAGACCAAAGAAAGAACACGTGCCAGATACTGGCATCTGCTATCTTCTGTTAAGTGTTCTGTTTTCAAGAAAAGACAGCAGAGGTTCGGACGCTTGCTCACAAACTTGTTTCCTGCTGTGCAAAATACGTGTTGTATTAGCGGCAACACGGTATATTACCCTATAAGATATCCATATCGATATCACGCTGTATTGGCGGCAGCGTATCCATATCGTGCTGTATTAGCGGCAGCATTATCCATCTTTAAAGTGCTATCTTGCTCCCCAGCAAGATAAGGCGCATACTTTTAGATTATTTGATTATTCAGCCTTAAACCTTGCACCGGTCGCCCCTTTACGTCCTACTGTAGAACTACAAGCCTAAGATCTAACTGACTGAGCCCACCGGTAGTCAGAATATATCTGATCGAACTAGCGTTCAATCGTAGTGGATATCAGAGAAATATTAGAACACAACAGACTGGCACCTCAACCGGCCTGCAGCTACAGCTCTTGTTGCTCTTCTTCGCCTTTGGATGAATCAGCTCAACAGCCAGTTTCAAAAGGAAATTAACATGGTGTTCTCCTATCTCTTCGACGCCTTTCTTCCAACGCATCATCATCATCATCGCTATCATCTTCCAAAAGATACAAACAAACAAGCAACTCAAGAGACATGGTCAACCGATCGACAAATATTGTGTATCGGTTCATCGGTTGAGTCGCCGAAAGAAGCTGAACCCACTGAAAGAAGTCGCTAAAAATTTCCAGCACATTTAAAGAACAACCCAGATTTTTAATCGTATCAAGACAACAATTTGCAATTTCTAATCGTATGAAGTGGTCAAATTTGGCCATTACGATAGTCCGAGTGAAGGATTCCTTATTCCAAAAAAGAGACTTTGCACACTGGCCCGCCAAAATCTAGGTATGGTGATTTTCATTCCCGAAATACAAAAATCTGGGCCCCTACCCAGACTATTTCGGGAATCACCCACTATCACTCACTACATTCGTGATAGCCTCAGTAGCCAGCCTACTTGTAGTACTGTTTGTGCAATGCTTGTAGTTCATGGGTGTGTTGGTGGGTTAAGCAAATGCTAGAGGGGGAGCCAGGAACTCCAGCCTGTTGGTTGTTTTGCAGGCTGTAGTCCGGTCCCTTAGTTTGCTGTGCCCACACACACTGGCGCACAGCCTGGCTTAACAGCTTGGGCAGTGAAGCCTTTTGCTGTTAAGCCTTTTCTGCGGGCGGGCGTGGTGGGCCTTTTTACTTATTCTATTACTAATCGTTTTAGGAACAGAAAGAGTGAGCTGCTTGCTTTTCCGGGAGGGATGATCCTTTACAGGCTTGTTCTAGTACTAGCCTGTAAATTTTGATTGCAGACGCGTCTTTTGGTCGCAAGCGATCCATTCATACGAGCTACCGTGATACAGTGTCACAGTGACACAGTGATACATCTATCCGGTGATACAGGGAATTGATCGTCTCCCTTCCGGTAGGGCGTGTAGTAGGCTTGCGTTTGCTGGGGGAATCCTTTGCCGGCTTGTTACGGCTACTCGAGGTTCGAGCGTGTGCTTAGAAGCTGGTTTTAGTGATACAGGGAAAATCGATCGTATCGATCGTATTCCTTCTGCGTGTGGTAGGCTTGCGCTTTGCTAGAGGAATCCTTTGCTGGCTTGTTGAGGCTATCGGGGGTCTAAGCGTGTGCTTAGAAGCTGGTTTTAGTGATAGTGAAATCTACTAGATTTCGACTTCCCCCGGTCTGGCTCTCTACCAGTTGTAGGGAGTGCCACGTGGCACTACCATTACTTTCATTCGGCTCGCTACATCAATTACATTAAGACTAACGGCCAACACTTTTGCGTTTGACTGATACGATGACACCGACACCAACAATTGTTTCTCCCACGTGTATCAACTATCGGTACCTTTTTAGAAAGTGATAAATCGATAATAAAATTACTAAATAATTCATAACATGTAAGTGAAATGCAAAATGTTAAGTGGTCTCATCTGAGGAGTCATTGGAATTCCCTTCTCCGGTCATTGAGAAGCTTTCCTCCGGTCATTAGATTTTCTTCAACTCCTTCTCCTCGCGACTCGATCGGTCAGTCAAGAGGATTATTGTTACATTGATGTAGCAAACCGGATGAGGGGAATGGTAGTGAAGTACAGACCAGCAGACCGGGGAACCACCTTGAGTATACAGCGCACGTACTTCGCGAAAGATCTCACTGTATCAGCAATCAGCAACATTGGTGCGTTACTACGGACATCTTTGACCGCAATCGCTGGACAATTGAATCGACAGCCACGTATTAATTGACTCAAAAGTACATTTTTAACACATACATACCTACACATTGTATTACTATGTCACCTTCACCTAGAGGCATACGACATTCCGTACCGTACGAGTACAGTACAGTACAGTACAGTACGTACCGTATGAAACGAAAACCATAACCATTTTGAATGACCGGTAGGTTACGTTGAAAATGGCTAACCCTAGCGGTACTCGTACACTTTATCAACTACTCCGTACTTCGGATTCATTTAATTCATTGTGACATGGAGACCAAAGATTCTGAATGGTACCGGTACGGTACAATAATAATTATATTCTTTCTTGAATGTGATTCTACCGGTTTATTCCGTATCCAGTATGTTCTTCCTGCTCATCTGTTTTTAGCTGAGTAACTGAGAATCAAATTTCAACAAAAATGCATTCCAGATTCGTTGAGATTCCAATCTCAACTATGGAACTGCTCAACGCCTTTATATCCAGGTTTGGGGGACGAACTCATAATTACCGTACGGTATCACGTGTCATCCTAAAACGACGGGTTGGTAAAAATAAAATATATAAAGCTCTGAATTCCTGACGTGTATTGCGAAACGATACCGGTACAACCTCGGCTGGTTCATAACTTGCCCGAAGCGCTGAATCACTGACGTGTAATACCAAGCGAACCTCGGCGAGTTCATAATTTGCCCGAAATTCGTAGGCAGTAGGAGAACCCTCACCGTTGATATGATCTTCTGGCAGAAAGGCGATGTTTTCCTTCTCTATTTTCACTTTATTCTTCTTGGTTCTTCGTCCTACATTATTGTACCAAATAATAAGCCACATCAATTCCTAGCAATGTTTTCCTTCTCTATTTTCACTTTATTCTTCTTGGTTCTTCGTCCTACATTATTGTACCAAATAATAAGCCACATCAATTCCTAGCAAGTGGGATTCTTCAATTATGCAAACCTTTTTGTTCAATCATTTGTACTATTATGGGATCCCTGAAAATGCGAATCGTATCAGTACGTGTAGATTCGTGTTTTTCGATGGAAGTAGCCGGGACCGGCTGAAATTTGGTACCACCGAAATGTACCAGGGAAAGACGATCAGAATTCGTACAGTAGAAGCTTATTTGTCTTCCTTAGCATATGTCGTGTATAACAGTCATAAAGGTCTATGTACCCAGAAATAATAAAAAGGAAGACGTGACGTAAATGAAGTAATAATCCAGCCTACCGGGACTGAATGTACGTACGACCACACATTCACATAGTATCTACACCGTTGTATCTAAACCGTAGTATCTAACCCGTAATCTCAGTCATTACATTAGGTGGGCACGAAGTTCATGTGAACTACTTCGAAGTATTGAGGTACCGAACTTTCCTTTTTTTTTTTTTTCCTCCTCTATTTTTCTTCTTCGTAAATCAGTTTCGTGTGTGTTCCTCAGTTGGACACCAGTGAAATGAGTTATCCTTGCTTTTGAAACGCATTAAAGCCACGTAGTGCGATCTATGATAAGTCCCATAACGTACCAATTGAATTAATGAGCAACTGGGTGAAGGTAAGAACTCCCACGTAACAGTAAAACAACCGTGGTCGTTACCCAGCCCGCCATATAAGGGCTCCGTCGACTCTTACATGCATGCTGTTGACTTTCGTTCATACCGAATAGCGTATCCCTATTGCTGCAAGATCTATTCCTTGTTTAAGCTCACTGGAACTGTTTCCCCTTCTTTAACTACATAGACGAAGGATTCAATTTATTCCCAAAGTGGGTTGTTATTTATGACCCGAACTTAGAACTAGAGGGATGCAGAGCGACATCGATTTTCACATTCCCATACCTGGGAGATCATTCACTATGGATGTCCAAGAAAGAGACGATGGCGGCGGTGTATGCGATTCAAGAAAGAACCGCTCGACAACCTTCGCTTCCATCATATGCGATCAGCATTTCGTCGGTTGGGGGACCTCACCCGAGGAGAACTCGACGAACTCGGTCGTCGCTGATCCTAACAACACAAATTCCGGGTTGTTCAATATAAATAATGAAGAATTCTCTCCTTTACGAGTGTTTCCACCTCCCAATGAGCAAACAGACAGGTACGACTCTAACGATGTAACACAGATTGAGCTCCCAGCCGAGGAGAACTTGAACTTGGTCACCGTTGAAGATCCGATGTTTCCATTCTCTCCTTTACGAATATTTCCAACTTCCAATGAACAAAAAAACGTGTATGACTCGGATCATACAACAGGGTCGGAAGATCTGTCGTCTGGAATAACATCAGATGGCATGAATGATGATGGTTATGGTTATGATTATCGTATGACATTCACGGAGACTTTGGGGGAGCTTCCAACGACGCCTACGAATCCAAACTTAAAATTATTGATGGAAGGAGCAATGGTATCTGTCAACGTCCTACCTATGCCGACTTATCCAATGTGCAATGGACCTCACTTTATGTTCTGTACAAACGCACATGAATCAACGAATGCAACATCGGGCACCATAGATCAAGACAAGAAAACCAAGAACGGCACCGTGAGGCAACTCTTTCTACCGAAAGAATCTCGCAACTCCGGCGCCGGTTCTTATGAAGATATGAATGCTGGAGTCAGAAAGAATCGCTCGCGATCTTTGGTAGAGAATTGCAACGAAGACCTCACACGGAACAAAACGGCGAAGATTGTATCATCAGTTCCTGTCAGTAGTTCCGCTTTTCACTTTGAGTACAACATAGGCAGGAGAGAGCTTCTCTTCATGCCACCTGATAAGCTTCTCCTTTCGGCATACCAGTGTCACATCAGACAACAAATTGAACTGTTTGAGACAACGCCATCCGACCTTGAAGCGAATGGACGCGGACGCTACAAAGCTATCGATGTAGGCCAGGTTGGCATCCGGTGTATTCATTGTAAGGATAATCCCTATAGGCGTCCTGGAGCCATCTTCTATCCAAGGAATCTGGGATCAATTTATAAGGCAGCCCAATGCATAGCCAACCGTCATTTGCACTTTTGTCTCAAACACCTCAGGATGGAAAAACAATCAACAAAAACGAAGTCGTTCTCAGGTGGTGGATGGAAGTATTGGAGCGATGCAGCCCGTGCCAAGGGCGTTTATGAGACAGAGAAGGGTCTGCGATTTCATTCGAAGAAGTAACATAGCGCATCGCCGATGTCATCATACAATAAACCAGTGTACCGGTATTTTTTTGCATGAATGAGAAATCTTCCCGTCTATTGGGTGATTGAGTGATTCCCAGCAATAATAACGTAATAATGTTGAAATCAGCAGTAGACTTAGTACTACGAAACCTTAAAGAGTGCAATCAACTCTGTTGGTTAGATACAAATAATTAAACTATGATCGTGTGCAGTTGACTGCTGATTATTGTCGTTTGTTGGACACACTTGTTTGGATGACGATTGGATGGCTGACAACAACCTGGAGCATGATGGATGGTTGACATTAATCCATCGGTGCGTTGGTGATATTGTGGGGTGGTGTAGTCATATCCTTGATATTGCGGCTGTCACCCTGTTAAATTCCTTTCGTGTCTAGGTTGGTAGAGGTACGAGATCGAAAATAATGAGACCTCGAACGATCGAGTTCGATACTTAAACTGAAAGAGAAGAATCGATCGTCACTCCACAGGATCGATCGTCACTCCAATTCGATACTTAGTACTCAAAGAAAGAACACACTAGAGGTTCGCACACGCAATCTCTTGTTAAGTGTGCTGTTTTCAAGAAAAGACAGCAGAGGTTCGAAGCGCTGCTCACGAACTTGTTTATCTGCTGTGTAAAAATACGTGTTGTATTAGCGGCAACATGGTATTTACCCGTAACACGGTATTTTACCGTATAATATATTCGTAACAAAGTGCTGCATTAGCGGCAGCACGCCTTAAAGCTGTAACTTGCTCTCCAGCAAGCCAACACGCTCACACTTTTAGATTATTTGATTATTCAACCTTAAACCTTGCATCGGACGTTCTTGCGTCCTACTGTAGAACTACAAGCCTAAGATCTAACTGACTGAGCCCACCGGTAGTTAGAATAGATCTGATTGGATTAGCGTTCAATCGTAGTGGATATCAGAGAAATATTAGACCACAAACAGACCGGCACCTCAACCGGCCTGCAGCCACAGCTCCTGTTGCTCTTCTTTGCCTTTGGATTGAATCAGCTCAACAGCCAATTTCAAAAGGAAATTAACAGATTAACAGTCGCAAGCTTGTTGAAGCTTGCAGAAGAAGACAACAGTAGAAGCACTCGACGAAGAACCAATCCGACAGCAGATCATCGAACGCTCGACTACGGACGACGATCGATAGTTCTCTGATCCGATTACACAACAAAGACCACCAACGGACAACCCGCAGTCTTTAATAGAAGCCCATTGCATTGGAAACGCCAATAGCAATATTTGCACTCAAGAATCTCCAGCACAAAAGATCCTACTTTCTGTCGCGTCGCGATCACTCCTCGTGACACCATCTTGTCAAGGACGCGTTGACGCCCATCATTTGATTGTGCTAAGCACCATAACCCATCGACTACAGCTATTCCAACAGTATCTGTCTTACACCTTTTCGTCTACGCGACAGCATCTCACAGTATTCGCAGAGATATCCCATTGACGAAAGACACAATCCGACAGCGGATCATCGATCGACTCGACTACGGACGACGATCGATAGTTCTCTGATCCGATTACATACAGGAAAGACACGGCACTTGTCAAATCCATAACAACCTCTTGGAAATATTGATTGTTCACACAACGACTGCAATTATCCATCGATAATTGCCTTAATCCATACGCGATAATTGCAAAACAACAATGCCCAACATCCCCCCGGCTGCCGGCAGACCGAGAAGCAGGTCAACAGGACGATTCCAAACACTCCAACCTGGGAGCGCCGCAACCACCCCCCGCTTGCCCACAACTGACACGGTAGAAACCGGCCAACAGAACAATCCTACCCAAGATGATGAGGAGAACACATCCATCGCGGACCTCTTTCCTTCATTCGACCAACCATTAGCCACCTTTTTGCATGAATCCTTTGATGTCCCAAAGGAGTCCCACAGCACCTTGTGTGAGGCGCTCGTAGCTGGGCAGTACAAGACATGGCTGGACTTCCTGTACATCGAGAATATAGGTGATCTCGCTTACCTCGAGAGAGGAACAAGAACACCGCTTTACCGGCATGTACAGATGACTCTACAAAGAGTGGTTGATTTTGGACAACATCTCACAGAACAAGGACTGGACTGGGAAGATAGAACCCACTATACCAAGGCCGCCTTTAAGAGCTATTGTCGAGGGATTATCAGAGCCAGAAGAGAATCTGGGACTGACATTGAAACAACGGCGCGCACTATCGGCACATCTCAACGACAACCGGAGAGATCCTCCAAACCAATCGAACAGCTCAGATATGAGTCATGGACCAAGAAATCAAGGGACGAAACCACATTTCCAACCCTGCAAAATGACGCAACGTTTGAGAGATGGCTTGTCAAATTCAAGGCCAAGCTGGAAACATCTGACATAGATACCCGCACCTTCCTTGATCCTAGTTGGCCTGATGTACCACTCATCGGGTATGAGAAGGCCCTCCATGACAAGCAGTGTGCATTCTTCTGGACTCTTGTTCTACATGCCCTCCAGAGTGACCTCTCCTACTCCTGTGTGCTCAGCCATACCACCTCGAGAGACGGCAGACAAGCTTTCTTTGACTTCGTTGCACTACATGACAGGTCCAAATCCAAAGTATATGATACCTCCATTGTGATGCAGCATCTATTGGACATTGACTTAAGGGTATGGAAGGACACCAAAGTCAAGTTTATCACCCAGTGGTTTGCCCAGCTAGAACACCTCAACACGCTACGAGATCCACAACGGCCACTTGATTTTGACACTGTCAAAACACACCTCTGCAAGGCCTGTAGTAGCAGCTTCCAGCTCAGCGAACAATTCTGCAAAGTTGATGATCCCCCTGCAGCCCAGGATATGATTAAGTTCAGACAGCATGAAGCTGTTGCTATCAGCGAATTGAAAAATATCCTCCTCCTTGAAGCAACCAGGCTGGATTCCCAAGCATCACTGTCACAGCCCCGCAGTCGGACGTCTGTTAAGGCCAACACCCATGATTTCTCTTCTGTGACGCAGTCCACATATTCTGGCATAACTGATGACTCGGCATCATATTTACCTCCTATTGATTTTGATGGTGACTACCAGGACTACGCTGTTTACAAGGCTGGCAGAACACCAGATCCAACCACAAGACTACCATCTGCAGTTTGGAAAACTCTCTCTAAACAGGGTATGAAGCACTGGCTTGGCTTCTCAGCTGACGACAAGAAACGACTAGTTGCCTGCCTACGATCTGAGCTCCTTGATGTTGCATTACCACCGGATCCCAATTCTAGCAAACCGATCACACGTCGGATCTATGAACACCACACTGATCAGCAGGTCCCCTCACCTGATATTGAACAGATCCTCTCACCTGCTGAGGAAAGCGCAGCCAGATCTGCATTCCATGCATCCCTTGGTGTATATCAGGCATCTTCTCAATCCGATAACAGACCGCTCAAGTCTTCTGTTTCTCCCGCACATCCAGCTCGTTTCCTTGCCGACAATCCTGATATTCTTTACAAGAAAGAAGGCAATGTCTATGTCCCTGTTGAACAGACTTCACGGTCTGTAAAATTCCATTATTGGGCATCACCGGACTGTGAACCTCTTGTTTCACCAGCAAGCCCCGCAGCTACCTACCACTCTAGCAAAACTACTGTATCCACACCCGGTTATGCCATGGTTGACAGGGGTGCAAATGGATGTATCATAGGAAATGATGCATGCCTTATCTCTAAGGACATCCCACCTAGATTTGTCAATGTAACTGGTATCAACAATCACCAAATCCAAAACATCCCTATTGCAACGTGTGGCGCCTACTCTGTTTCCAACAGAGGTCCGGTCATTATCATCTTTCATGAATGTGCCTACACTGGACAACACCCATCTATCTTGTCCTCTCCTCAGATGGAAGCATACCACTCGATTGTGGATGATACCTCTCTCAAGACCGGTGGAACCCAAGTCATTACCACTACTGATGGCCATGTCTTTCCACTCAGTATATGCCATGGCTTACCTTATCTTGCCATGCGCAAGTATACTCGTGCAGAATTTGCTCATCTACCTCACGTCGTCATGACCAGTGATCTGCATTGGGATCCTTCTGTGCTAGATACCGCATATACCCCACAGGATGATACCTTCATTCAGAAATACCCGCCTGTTTCCACATCACTTCCATATCAAGATTATGATGAATTTGGCGCGCTTAGGGATATCAACATTGGCACCTCCTCTACAGTCACCTCATTCTTGTCCAACAGCACTACTACCTCCTCCCTACAGGCTTTGGCTGTTTCTGATACTTCATTTTGGCTTAGCCCCACTGATTACATCCATCAAGACATCCTTAATAGGTGCTCGCATCAATCTCCTTCCACCTTTCTCACCGCTGCAGCCCATGTTCAATCGCCCACTGATACCGATTACCTGTCCCTGAAACCCTTCTTTGGATGGATATCCCTTGACCGTATCAAGGCCACCTTCAACAATTCCACACAGTATGGCTCATTGTCACTTAGTCCCGATGGTAACATCTTCAAAAGGTTCCAATCACCACAGCCTGCCATGAATGTCAGGCCTTTCAATGATGATGTCCTCTCTGATGTCATCTATTCAGACACCCCTGCTATCAATGGTGGTTCCAAGATTGCTCAAGTTTTCTTTGGTCGCAAATCTCATATCATCCATGTTGAAGAAATGAGAACTACTGCTGATTTTCTCCCTTGTCTCCAAAATTTTGTTCGGCAATGGGGTAGACCACTCAGATTGCTCTGTGATCATGGATCTTACCAGTCCAGCAAATCGGTTCTTGACTACCTCAAGATGATGTGGATTGGCTTATGGCAAAGTGAACCATACCATCAACACCAAAATCTTTTTGAACGGCGATACCAGACCTTCAAACGCATTGTCAATAGAATCATGGATCGCACAGGCACTCCACCACACCTCTGGCTTCTTTGCATGCGATATGTTGGCCGCCTCATGAATCATTTGTCTGATCCCACTCTCTCTGACAAACAGCCTTTCTTTATTGCTACTGGTACCATTGGTGATATCAGTCCCTACCTTAGTTTCTTCTGGTTTGAGCCCGTATACTACAAGACTCCTGATACCCAGTTTGGCTCTCAGACCACTGAATGCCTTGGCCACTTTGTTGGCATTGCTGAACATGTTGGCAATAGCTTATGTTTCACCATCTGGGATCCTATCACCAATAAGCTCCTTGACCGCTCTGGTGTACGCACTGCTTTAACTCCCGAGCATCGCAACAAACGTGCTGGATTGTTCACTGATGATGGCTTTCTTGCATGGCGCAAGGCCAAAGATGCTTCCATCACTCCTAAATCTTCTGGTGACAGTCCCTCCTTTCGACATCCTTCATCCCCCAGTCCGGTCCCAGCATCATCTCCTCTGCGCCTTCCAAAGCCATCCTTGCCTACCTTCCTTTATTCCAAGGTTCCTAATACACGAAGCTATGTACCTTCTCCACTCCCTAACAACTATGGGGAGATTCTTGATGGTCCTCCAACCTCTCACATCTTCAGCAAGACCCCTACCGGCGTACCTGTCACTGAAGATGATTTTGGTCCCCCTGAGCTAGCATATTTTGATGTCAGTGACGCCACACCTCCACCTATCAATCCTGCTACCCCATCTGTTGGCCCATCTAAAGTAGTTGTTACTGATGAAGAAGGCAACGCCCAATTTGACGATGATGGCACACCCATCACCATCCCTGCTATCCCTGTTGCCGACTTGCAAGGTCGCTCTTTTCTTATGGCCCTCCCTGATGGCACACAGAAAAGAATGACAGTTGTTGACATTGAAAACAGTCTTGAGAAAAACAAAGACTTCATCAAGTTCAAATGCAAGCATACAGATGATGAACTTGAAGATATCATAGCCTACAATGACGTCATGAATTACATCCACAGGGATGTAACTCAGGAAGACGGTAAACTTTGGTCTTTCCGCCGCATACTTGGTCATCAAGGTCCCCTTGACAACAAGCACCCACAATACAAAGGTTCCAAATACAACCTATGGATTGAATGGGAAAACATGGAGCGCACCTATGAACCTCTCTCCAATGTAGCTGCAGACGACCCTGTTACTGTAGCCAAATATGCCAAGGACAACAACATGCTTGATCAACCTGGTTGGAAACATCTCAAACGCATTGTTTCCCTTGCCCGAAGAACCAAGAAGCTAGACAGGCTAATCCACCAAGCCAAACTTCGCTCCTTTCGAACTGCTCCACAGTACCAGTATGGATTCAAGGTACCTCGCAATCATGAAGAAGCCATCCAGTTTGACACAGCCAATGGCAATACCAAATGGCAGGATGCCATAGCGCTGGAAATGTCGCAGCTTCAGGAATATGACACCTTTATTGACAAAGGTATCTACAAGGCTAGCAATATACCCATTGGCTTCCAACAAATCAAGGTCCACATGATTTATGCAGTCAAGCACGATGGCCGACACAAAGCCCGCCTAGTTGCAAATGGTAATCTCACTGAAGCTCCCATTCACAGTGTGTATGCAGGAGTTGTTTCACTTAGAGGCTTGCGCATGTGCCTATTCCTTGCTGAACTGAATAGCTTAGAAGCATGGGGAACCGACATTGGGAATGCATACCTAGAAGCTGTTACCTGTGAGAAAGTATGCATCAAGGCTGGTGCTGAATTTGGATCACTAGAGGGTCACCTACTAGTGATTTACAAGGCTCTATATGGACTTCGATCATCTGGCAAGTGTTTTGGTGATATGCTCGCTGCCTGCCTCATTGAACTAGGTTTTGAAAGATCCAAGGCAGAGCCTGAAATCTTTATCAAACCTGGCAACAACAAACATGGGGAGCCAGTATACGAGCTGATATGCACATATGTTGACGACCTTTGCTTATGTATGGCCAATCCTGAAACCTTTCTGGTCATCCTACAGTCTGAACCTTACAATTTCAAATTAAAAGGCTCTGGTCCAATGAACTTTCATTTGGGATGTGGTTTCGAAAGAGATGAACATGGTGTGCTCTGCATGAACCCCATCAAGTTCATCGAGAAAATGGAGGCCTCGTATGTACAGATGTTTGGCTGCAAACCTACCACCAGATTCCATTCACCACTTGCTGAGAACGACCACCCAGAGCTAGACTCAACATCCTTCCTAAGTGATACTGATATCCAAAAGTATCAAAGCATGATTGGTTCACTTCAATGGGTCATAGCTATTGGACGTTTTGACGTGCAGACTGCTGTTATGACATTGTCAAGCTTCCGAGTCCAACCTAGGGAAGGCCATCTCAACAGAGCCAAAAGAATCTATGGTTACATCTCAAAGTTTCGACACTTCAAAATCCGATTCAGAGTGGGCATACCAGATTTTGTACTCACTGAAGGTACCAGCACAGACTGGTCCAATACAGTGTATGGGGAGCACTCCGAGGACCTCCCTAGTGATGCTCCTAAACCCCTGGGTAAGGTGGTTGTGTTATTATTTTCCTTCTGAATCCGATTCGTTGAGAGTCTGATTCAAGGACTTCTGAAGAACAGCAACGCTGCGTTAGTGTGTTAGTAGACGAACGATTGTACTCTACGCGTGACAATTGTGTTTGGATACTTTCAGCAACGGATAATCGGACTACAGGCGAAGCTAGGGAGACGCCAGATCTCTTCTTGCTGTGACTTATTCAGATTGCAGCGAGACAGACCTTAGTATGTAGATTACAAGTAGTTGGTAGCAACTAGTGTGAATTTTGGGATATAAATCAGTTGAATGTTAAAAGTATGAGATAAAGTGAAATCTTGCCGAAATGCAAGATATCTCTTTTATTGAGATGAATACGTTGCAACTGCTGTTGCGTAGTGCTGAGATTACTCGCTGATTATTTCCGTACATGTATTGGTCGTTGACCATATATATTTGTATGCATGTATATGTATTGTGTGAGAATCACATGCCAACGGTTTTCTTCTCTTGTTCCGTTAGGAAGACTCCATGAAATGTTTATCATTAAGGTCAGGAATTGCTCCCGTAGCTCGTGTGATATTTTTATGAAATCAGAGTTTGCTCACCGAAGAACAATGGCAATATCGTAAGACAGGGATTGCTCACCGTTTATGCGCGATGGGAATCGATGCGCCGTGGGAATCGATATGCCGTGGGAATCGATTACTTAGATGGATACGGGACTCATTGATTCATGCGCATAGGAAATCTACCCTTTGGTAGCCTTGGTACTTCTGGTCACGAAAGGAATTTAATACTCCCCATGTCTCCTTGTGAAGGGTCATCACGCTCTACATGATGCTTCCATCATCCTGGAGAAGGTCGCCAGTATTACCACAGAAGTGGAAGATGGGCCTGAGCAGTGGATACACAACTGAGTGACTCCAATGCTTGGTGAGAATGTCTGCACAGTTATCCTTACCTGGGATGTGCATCATTGCAATGAAACCTCTCGCTATCATGCTCCGTACGTAGTGATACGATAGAATGTTATGACGCTTATGCAACCTTGCGTAAGGGAAGGTCGACGTCTGGATCATCTTTTCGTTGTCACCCCAAGAGTATGAGATATCATGGACTCGTGTTCCGAGGTATCGGAATGAATGGCGTAGATCGATAATCTGTTCGATGCAAGTTCTTCCTGCAACAAACTCAGCTCCAAAGGTGGCTGTTTCCGTAGTAGACTGCTTCTTCGAGAACCACATCATGGGAGTCTTGTTCGCGAAATGAAGAATGCCGGTAACTGCCTTGCCACTGAGAATATCATGCATGAGGTTGGCATCGTAGAAGTGTGATAATACTACTGTCCTTCCAAGCGGTGCAGGGGCGTCGTCGGGTAGCTCCTCAGAATGCTCCCCATAGACGGTATTGGACCAGTCGATGGTGTCGGGTTTAGTCAATATAAAATCGGGAGGTTCCACACGGAATCTGATTTTAAAGTGTCTAAATTTGGAGATATATCCATAGATACGTTTAGCACGTTCGAGGTGCCCATCTCGTGGCTGGGCTCTGAAACTTGAGAGCGTCATCACGGCTGTTTGTACATCGAAACGTCCAATAGCGATGATCCATTGCAGTGAACCGATCATACTTTGGTATTTCTGTATACCGGTTTCTTCAAGAAAGGCTGAGGAGTCCAATTCAGGATGATCGTTCTCCGCGATGGGCGATCGGAACCTAGTGCTTGGTTTACATCCGAACATTTGTTCGTAAGATGCTTCCATCTTTTCGATGAACTTTATGGGATTCATGCACAAAACACCATGTTCGTCGCGCTCAAATCCACATCCTAAATGAAAGTTCATAGGTCCGGATCCCTTCAATTTGAAGTTATATGGTGACGATTGCAATATCTTCAAGAAGGAATTGGGATCGGCCATGCAGAGACATAGGTCATCTACATATGTGCATATAAGCTCATATACACGTTCACCATGCTTGTTCGTTCCTGGTTTGAGGAATATTTCCGGTTCTGCGCGGGATCTTTCGAAGCCGAGTTCGATGAGACAAGCCGCGAGTAAGTCTCCAAAACACTTGCCTGAAGACCTGAGACCATATAGGGCTTTGTAAATGACCAATAGGTGACCCTCCAACGATCCGAATTCGGGACCTGCCTTGATGCATACTTTCTCGCAGGTGACTGCTTCTAAGTAGGCGTTACCTATGTCGGTACCCCATGCTTCTAGATCGTTGAGTTCAGCTAGGAATAGGCACATACGTAGACCGCGAAGAGATACGACGCCTGCGTAAACACTGTGGATAGGGGCCTCAGTGAGATTACCGTTAGCAACGAGGCGAGCCTTGTGTCTTCCGTCGTGTTTGACAGCGTATATCATGTGTACCTTGATCTGTTGGAATCCCGGGGGAATGGAGCTTGTCTTGTACACGCCTTTATCAATGAATGTATTGTATTCATTGAGTTGTGCCATTTCAAGAGTGGTGGCATCTTCCCATTTGGTGTTCCCGTTGGCTTGATCAAATCGGAGGGCTTCTTCGTGGTTACGAGGCACTTTGAATCCATATTGATACTGTGGAGTGGTACGGAAAGAACGTAGTTTGGCTTGATGCACGAGTCGATCAAGTTTCTTGGTTCGTCGGGCTAGGCTGGTGATTCTCCTGAGACGTTTCCAACCTGGGAGGTCAAGCAAGTTGTTGTCTTTCCCATATTTTGCAACGGTGACTGGGTCATCAGCTGCAATATTGGCCAGAGGTTCATATGTGCGTTCCATATTCTCCCATTCAATCCAGAGGTTATACTTGGAACCTTTGTATTGAGGATGCTTGTTATCCAGTGGACCTTGGTGTCCTAGGATGCGGCGAAACGACCAGAGTTTGCCGTCTTCTTGTGTTGAATCACGATGTATGTAATTCATGACGTCATTGTATGCAATGATATCATCGAGTTCGTCATCGGAGTGTTTGCACTTGAACTTGATGAAGTCTTTATTGCGTTCAAGACTGTCTTCAACATCGACAATGGTGAGACGTTTCCGGGTGCCATCGGGATTGGTTACAAGGAAGGAACGTCCTTGTAGATCGGCAATCGGGATCGTAGGAATGGTAATAGGTTTACCATCATCGTCAAATTGTGCGTTGCCTTCTTCGTCGGTAACAACTACCTGAGATGGGTCTACTGAAGGAGTAGCGGGGTTGATGTGTGGAGTTGTGACGTCACTAACATCAAAGTATGCTAATTCCGGTGGATCAAAATCATCTTCAGTAAGGAGAACGCCATCAGATGTCTTGCTGAAGATGTGTTCCGTAGGAGGACCATCAAGACTCTCCCCATAGTTGTTAGGGAGTGGAGAAGGTGACCAGCTTGGGCTGTCATCGACCTTCGTATAAAGAAAGCTCGGTAACGAGGGGTGGGTGGGTGGTTGAAGAGTTGGTTGAGTGCCAGGTGCGTGGGGCGTGATATCTGTTGATGCAGATGGAACGGTGTCATCGGCGGTGTCAGAATCAGCAGGTGAACCATTAGGGGAAACTGAGCTGTTTGGTTGGGCAGACTCGTCAATGAGTTTATTCTGATTGGTATGCTCCCCATGTTTGAAAGCTGGAGCTTCTCCAGTGGCGTATATACGGGGTAAGGAATCCTTTGCATTACGCCATTTGATGAAACCATCATCAGTAAATAAGCCCGCGCGCTTGTTACGTGACTCAGGTGTGAGAGCAGATCGAACACCGGACCGGTCTAGTAACTTGTTGGTAACTGGATCCCAGATTCGAAAGCAAAGCCCATTGCCAACATGTTCGGCGATGCCGACGAAATGACCTAGGCGTTCGGTAGATTTGGTACCGAAAGGGGAGTCATTGGTCTTGAAATACACAGGTTCAAACCAGAAGAAACTGGTGTATGCGCTGATGTCGCCAATTGTACCCGTGGCAATGAAGATTGGTTGTTTGTCGGACAGCGTAGGGTCAGAGACAACATTAAGGAGACCTGCGACATATGTCATGCACAGTAACCACATGTGTGGTGGTGTGCCGGTACGATCCATGACGCGATTGACAATGCGTTTGAACGTTTGGTATCGTCGTTCGAATTGATTCTGATGTTGATGATACGGTTCACTTTGCCAGAGTCCAATCCATAACATCTTGAGGTAATCCATGACTTTCTTGCTTGATTGATAGTTACCGTGGTCGCAAAGGAGACGGATGGGTCTGCCCCATTTTCGAACAAAGTTCTGAAAGCAGGGTAGAAAATCGCCGGTGGTACGCATTTCTTCAACGTGAATAATATGCGATTTGCGGCCAAAGAAGATCTGGGCAATCTTGGATCCACCATCAATTGCTGGGACATCTGAATAGACTGCATCGGACATAACATCGTCATTAAAGGGACGAACGTTCATGGCCGGTTGAGGGGAATGAAACCGTTTGAAAATATTACCATCAGGGCTAACCGCTAACGAACCGTATTGGGTTGAGTTTTCAAAAGTAGCTTTGATGCGATCAGTGGAAACCCAACAAAAGAAAGGTTTCAGGGATAAGTAGTCATGTTCGTTGGGGTATCTTTCGCGTGGTGTAGCTGCAATGCGTGTAGTGTCACTGGCTGTACAATCTGTCGGGAACGCAGTGACTGTTCCAGAGACTGCGGTTGGCGCGCAGCATGCGAGACGTTCTTGATGAGCGTAGTCAGTGGAAGTAAGCCAAAAGGAGCGATCGTTGTTCTTATGATCATCAATCGGAAGAAAGGGAGATCGGGTGGTATGGCTGGAATACGAGCTGAGGGATGTAACCGTGGAGGACCCGGGAGAAACAGATATATCGAGTCCTTCAAGGCAGCGTGGGTTCCCATATTCGTCGTAATCGGCATAGGGGAGTTGCTGTGGTTGAGGAGGATATTTCTGGAGAAATTGTTCATCCTTTGCACTGACCGTGGTATCGAGAACAGATGGGTCCCAATGTTTATCGGATGTCATGATAACATGTGGTAACGTGTCAAATTCGACAGTCGTATACTTTCGCATCGCAAGATATGGTAAGCCGTGTCGTATGCTAAGAGGCAGTGCATAGCCATCGGAGGTGGTGATGACCTGTCCTCCGCCTGCTTTGATGGACGTGTCGTCTACAGTGGAAAAATATGCTTCCATTTGGCCGGATGACAATATAGAAGGATGTCGTCCTGTATAGGCACATTCATTGAAAATGAGAATGACGGGGCCTCTGTTCGACATTGAATATGCTCCGCATGTAGCAATGGGAATGTTTTGTACCTGATGATTGTTAATGCCTGTGACGTTAACATATCGTGGAGGGATATCCTTGGAGATGAGACATGCATCATTACCGATGATGCAGCCATTCGCGCCGCGATCAACCATGGCAAAACCAGGGCTAGTAACCGTAGTTTTGTGTACACGGTATGTGTATGACGTTACGGGACCATCATTAGGAAAGGTGAGATCATCCTCGGGAGTGTACCACTGGTGAAAATTGGCGGAATACGATGGTGTTCCGACAGGTATTTGGGTGTCACCGTCCTTTTTGTACTGAATGTCAGGGTTGTTTGAAAGGAATCGAGCTGGGTGCGCAGGTGACACGGAAGACTTGAGAGGTCGCTGGTCCTTAGACGAGGAGGTCGTTGATTTGTATACACCTAGAGACGCATGGAAAACGCCTCTACGATCATTCTCTACAGCAGGATGGAGGTCTGCTGTGGAATTGGCATGCTCATCCTTGGTCGAAGCATCGTCTTCTTGGAAAGATACCGAGTGTTCATGTTGATATGCCTTCCGGGTAATGGGTTTGACACTGTTGGGGTCAGGTTGGTCCGTGTTAAGTAAGTCGTGTCGCAATGAGGCAACCACGATTTTCTTGCCTTCCGGAGAAAAACTGAGCCAACTCTTCATGTCCTGACGTGACAAGGCCTTCCATATGTTTGTAGGCAACCTTGTGGTAGGGTCAGGGGTACGTCCAGCCTTGAACACAGCATAATCTTGATAATCTCCTTCAAATTCGATTGGAAGAGCATAGTCATCATGATGTTGAGTCGAGTCAGAAGAGAAATCATGAACGTGTGCACGTACGGTCGACCGAGGAGCAGACATCGCAGACTGGGAATCAAGTCGAGTTGCTTCGAGTAAAAGCGTGATTTTAAGATCATTGATAGCAGCGGCTTCGGCAACTGCATCCGTCACGTTGCTATTCGTTCCACCTGGATCCTTGACTTTGGCAAACTGTTCGCTTAGCTGGAAGCTGGAATAGCATGCCTGACATAATGCTGATTTTACAGTGTGATACTCGAGGGGCTTGTTGGGTGGACGGAGCTTGTTGAGGTGATTCAATTCGTCAAACCAATGTGTGACGAATTTCACCTTGGATTCCTTCCAATTGTTGAGGTTCAACTTGAGCAACGCTTGTAGCTGGGTCGAGTTGTCGTATACCTTCGCTTTTGATTGGCTATGAAGGTTTACGAAGTCGAAGTAGGCCTGGCGTCCATCACGAGTGGTAGAATGACTGTGTACGCATGATGCAGAAAGGTCACTCTTGAAGACTTCCAACATTAGTACCCAGAAGAAGGCACATTGTTTGATGTAGAGGTCACGGGTGTAACCCACGAGCGTGGCTGGAGGCCAAGTTTCATCGAGGAATGTCTCTGTATCGATGTCGTATGCCTCGAGTTTAGCTTTGAAACCTACGAGCCAGTGTTCAAATCTCGAGTCATTCGTGAGGGGTGTAAAGGACTTTTCATCTCGTGCTTTTCGGCACCATGATTCGTACTTTACCTGCTGAGGTGACTTTTTGTTATTTCCTGGCGGAGGAGGTGGTGGGTTCAGAGCAGATTCGTTACGCAAGCGTTGGGCACGTTCTTCGCGAAATGACTGGAATTCCCTGTAAGTATATGACTTTACATCCTTCCAGTTCCTCATGTCTTCTGCTAGAACAACATCGCCTTCTTGTAGGTCGATAGCGAAATCCGCAAGTGCTTCTATGGTCCTTTGGATGGAGCGAGGGATATGCGTTGCCAATCCTTGTTCCATATAGGTAAGTTCACGTGCAAAATCCGGTTCGATAAGTGCGTCGAGGAACGACTTCCATTCGCATAATCCGCCTTCTTTGAGAGCTAGGCACAACTTGCTAGTAATCTCACTTGTTACGTTGAGTAATGATATGAGTATCGTTCTCATATCAGCATCGAAGCTGGGAAATCGTTCGATAGTGGTGACTTCGGCGTCATTCTTCTCTTCGTCTCCGTGTGCATTGCCGGCCATTACCGGTTCCGGTATGTTCGGCATCTGTGGCGGTTCGGAGTCTTGGAAGGAAGTGCGTGGTGACTGAGAATGGGAACTGCTTCTTGTGCGATGTGCGACGTGCATATGCCAGCGTAGGGATTATGATTAATTCCGTTCCTGTTCCTTCTTGTGTGCAAGCCTTCTTAGAGCTTGCGACTGTTAATCTATTATTTTCCTTCTGAATCCGATTCGTTGAGAGTCTGATTCAAGGACTTCTGAAGAACAGCAACGCTGCGTTAGTGTGTTAGTAGACGAACGATTGTACTCTACGCGTGACAATTGTGTTTGGATACTTTCAGCAACGGATAATCGGACTACAGGCGAAGCTAGGGAGACGCCAGATCTCTTCTTGCTGTGACTTATTCAGATTGCAGCGAGACAGACCTTAGTATGTAGATTACAAGTAGTTGGTAGCAACTAGTGTGAATTTTGGGATATAAATCAGTTGAATGTTAAAAGTATGAGATAAAGTGAAATCTTGCCGAAATGCAAGATATCTCTTTTATTGAGATGAATACGTTGCAACTGCTGTTGCGTAGTGCTGAGATTACTCGCTGATTATTTCCGTACATGTATTGGTCGTTGACCATATATATTTGTATGCATGTATATGTATTGTGTGAGAATCACATGCCAACGGTTTTCTTCTCTTGTTCCGTTAGGAAGACTCCATGAAATGTTTATCATTAAGGTCAGGAATTGCTCCCGTAGCTCGTGTGATATTTTTATGAAATCAGAGTTTGCTCACCGAAGAACAATGGCAATATCGTAAGACAGGGATTGCTCACCGTTTATGCGCGATGGGAATCGATGCGCCGTGGGAATCGATATGCCGTGGGAATCGATTACTTAGATGGATACGGGACTCATTGATTCATGCGCATAGGAAATCTACCCTTTGGTAGCCTTGGTACTTCTGGTCACGAAAGGAATTTAATATGTGTTGTCTCATTTTTATGACGCAAACCTAATGCATGACATCCTAAGTGGTAAAGCTGTCACTGGTATCCTGCACTTTGCAAACAAGACCCCCATCATGTGGTTCTCCAAGAAGCAAGCAACATCTGAAACAGCAACCTTTGGCGCTGAATTTGTGTCTGCTAGAACCTGCATTGAGCAAATTGTTGACATTCGACAGTCATTCAGGTATCTAGGTACTAGAGTACACGACACATCCTACACATGGGGAGACAATGAAAAGATGATCCAAACCTCTACATTCCCATATGCGAGGCTACACAAGAGGCATCACATTCTATCATATCACTATGTTAGAAGCATGATCGCAAGAGGTTTCATCCTCATGCAACATCTTGCAGGTAAGGATAACTGCGCTGATATCCTCACCAAGCATTGGGGACACTCAGTAGTGTATCCTTTACTCAAGCCCATCTTTCACTACTGTGGGAACACCGGTGATTTGTTGCAGGATGACTGCACCAGATACTAGAGGATGCTTTCATGTGGACACATGGGGAGTGTTAAATTCCTTTCGTGTCTAGGTTGGTAGAGGTACGAGATCGAAAATAATGAGACCTCGAACGATCGAGTTCGATACTTAAACTGAAAGAGAAGAATCGATCGTCACTCCACAGGATCGATCGTCACTCCAATTCGATACTTAGTACTCAAAGAAAGAACACACTAGAGGTTCGCACACGCAATCTCTTGTTAAGTGTGCTGTTTTCAAGAAAAGACAGCAGAGGTTCGAAGCGCTGCTCACGAACTTGTTTATCTGCTGTGTAAAAATACGTGTTGTATTAGCGGCAACATGGTATTTACCCGTAACACGGTATTTTACCGTATAATATATTCGTAACAAAGTGCTGCATTAGCGGCAGCACGCCTTAAAGCTGTAACTTGCTCTCCAGCAAGCCAACACGCTCACACTTTTAGATTATTTGATTATTCAACCTTAAACCTTGCATCGGACGTTCTTGCGTCCTACTGTAGAACTACAAGCCTAAGATCTAACTGACTGAGCCCACCGGTAGTTAGAATAGATCTGATTGGATTAGCGTTCAATCGTAGTGGATATCAGAGAAATATTAGACCACAAACAGACCGGCACCTCAACCGGCCTGCAGCCACAGCTCCTGTTGCTCTTCTTTGCCTTTGGATTGAATCAGCTCAACAGCCAATTTCAAAAGGAAATTAACACACCCCGCTTTCAGTCCCGTGTGTATGGTTGTACTAATGGTATGTATATATAATGAGTGGCGCGTTAATGCCTTGGCATGCGCGCGCGGACGGCGCCCCTCCAACACACTCCTGCTACACGCCGGGGACATACTGTCATTGGTGGATAGATATTATGGGGTGCCGTGCTTGCGTGCTGAATACTGTTGTTTGTATTGTAGGAATTCCGCGTCGGTTACACCCATAATGACGTTTCGAAATCTTCGAAACAGTGACCCTTGTAGGGGCTTTGTAAAGTAATCAGTGAGCATGTCGCCCGTTGGACAGTATTGGATTTCAATTTCTCCTTTCTTTACTCGGTCAGTGATAAGAAAATAACGAATATTGATATGCCTGGTTCGCTTAGTACTGGAGGACTTTCCATTCATCTCCAGCCTGATCGCGATTGTATTGTCTTGGTTAAGTATGTTGGTACTCCCAAGGGTATTTCTTGTGTGACTGGGAACAGTCTTGTGTTCCGTTTGAGCCGCGTATCCTTGCCACTGTAGGTAATACTAGTAGCACCACAAATTGTATGGCAGCGTGTCATCCACGCCCACCAACTCTGCTTCTGTTGAGCTCTTTGTGTTGAGTTTCTGTTTTGTTGACAGTGAGAGGATGGCGCCCTGACCAAAGGTGAGGACACCACCTGTATGGCTCTTCATGTCCGAATGTACGGGAAAGGATGCGTCAACATACCAATAGGCATTGCCGGTGTCGTCCCACCCCAGTACAAGTGGGAGAAAGATGGTCTCCCGTACATATCCCAACACTCTTCTCAGTTTCTTCCAATCATCGTGGTCTGGGTCGGAAACTCGTGTACAGAGGAACGCGATAGCAGTCTGTATGTCGGGGCGTGCTCTTTTGCTTGCAAATAGAAGTTGTGCCACGTGTCTGTGGAAGGTCTCAGCGTCTGCTGTGTTGAGCTTGTTGCCTTCTGGGTTTACTTTGAACAGGTGGTCGGAAGCCGGTGTTGGAATTGCCCTTGCCTCGATAAGATCAGTTGGGAGGTCGTCCATGATCCCTTCGAGGTAATCAACCATACTGAACTTTACCTTCCCAGGCTCACTGTAGTCGATGGTCATTCCCACGTAGCCGTGAATTCGTCCCCGAGTGATCGTAAGGGGTGATTCCACACCGAACACCTTGTTGAGATCATCTAATACTGTTGTCACCACTTCTGGGTCCCTGTGGGAGATCTTGAGGTCGTCTACATGCCACACGATAGTGCATTGTTGCCCAGCATTAATGATCTTGTTGGCCGTGCATGTGTCGTACGGATTGAGTTCAAAACCCCATGTAGTGAGCTGGCCTGATAGCCGTTCCCAGAACAGCAGAGCTGGCCCGAAGGGTCCCGTATATTGCTTTGTCGGCTCTTGTGTAGAGGATCTTGCCCTTCCGACTGTCCATGGTGTACTTATTGTAGAGATCTGGATTGATACGCCTTAGGAGTTCGGCCATCGGGCCATCGAATCGGATATGAACTACTTCATCGTCCGGCATTGGTGTCTGTAGGAACGCCCCGGGAATGTCAGCTGTAGCCACATCCCGCCCTTCGATTGCGTCAATAAGACAAGTAAGCATTAAACCATGTAGCAAAACGGTGGGGGAGTAGGTGTCCTCTCTGGAGATGAAATCACGCTGGGACCGGCCATCAGCACATCCGCGTGCCTTGATTTTTCCACATCGCTTGCGTTTCAGGAACATCAGGTAGGGGAGAGACCGCTTTACTTCCTCCTGGGTTATATCTCTAATGTGTACGGGATGAATGACCTTACGGGTGTGTAGTAGTTGCTCAAGCTCGGCCATAACTGCCTCCACGCCAGCGGACCCAAATAGCTTCAGTCCAGCTTTCACCCCATACTGTTTGGTTACTAATGAGGCATCGATGTTATTGTAGGACGCTATGGCATTGGATATGAACATATACTTATCCTGGTCGTTTGTGATCTGTGAGACAGCTTTCCTGAACCCGCCGTTGAAGATGGTCGAGTGTGTACACGAGAGATTTCGGTGGTGAATGTTTGGCTGATACCCTTCTGCTGACCCAAACTTATTGTGTCCACAAGTAACTCGTGGTCGGAGGGTCATGCGGAGCAGGGGGTTACCATCATCATGTGATGCATTGTTGTTGTTGTTGTTTTCATTGTTATCGATGTTTGAGTTCTGGTTGTTGTAGATAATGGAGAGATCTGTGGGTTCCGATTCCTCCCCATTTTCGGGATTTGGCGTGTCCACGGCGTGGCCGGTGCTCACAACGGTCTGGGCATCAGCATTGTTTTCCGCATAAGAGTCAGAATCAGTCGTGTCATCAGCGACGGCCAATTCAACGGACCGGTCCTCGACGGACCCATTGTTCTCTTTGGGCCCGTTGCTCGCCTCATCATTGCTGGGATCAGTTCCCCCATCGATATCACTCACAGTATTCGATTCTGGACCGAATAGGGGTAGATCAGCATGGCTTCTGTTGTCATCATTTTCGAGCATTTCCAAGTTGTCCAAATTGTTTTCGACTTGATCATGTTGGAGGTCCTGAAGCTCCTCTGCATCCACCATGCTGGGTGGGTCTGCGTCGTCTTTCTCAGCCGGGTAGTCATTGGGGGAGAACGAGTGGTCTGAGGCTCCATCGTCGGATCCAACAGACTCAGTGTCGAGATCAAGAATGGAAAACCCACCTTCACGGTTTCCAAAGGTAAGACCGACAGGTGCGCCTTGCTCGGCGGCGATGGCCTCAACACGATCGATCACTGTGTTTGTCATGTGGGCAGGGGTTGCTGTCCGGCGACGGATCCGCCGACCTGTGTTGAGATCAAAGAGATAGAGTGCGCCGCTGCGATCCCCGGTGGGGCGGAGGTAGATTGCGTCTCTGGCCCTTGGGTTCATTGAATTGTCGCTAGCATCATCATGCGCAAGTACATAGTCACCAAACTGGAACTTACAATGTTTTGTTGCGTCCAATCGGACTCCTGTCATCAGTTGGCGAGGGGAAATAGTGTTGGACACACCAACTCGATTGCACCAGTTATTCAACCAGAAGATACCCGCGGAGACCATGTCAATGGTGACGCGGCGAGGTAAGTGTTTGAATGGGATGGAGGAGAACATGCATCGGATGCGTTCCTTGCATGTGCGATTGTCCCGTTCCACATATGGCTCATGTTGATTTCGTCCAACTCCTTCGAATTGTATAGGCGGGTCCCTGGACAGCAGTGGTTCCTCCAGGCAGTTGAACTCATTGTCCCCGGAGATAACGGCCACATTGAAACCTCGAACCGCGTAGAGTCCTATGACGGCGCCCAGTGTTCGGTAGATGGTTGTCTGGGACGCGTCTTCAATGGCACTAACTGTGCGGAAGTATATGTGTTGCGAAACACTCCGGAAGAATTTGATTCCATTGACGGTGAAGATGTCAATGCTGAGAGACACATTCCTGTATCGGGTGAGAATGTCCAATGGAACTGGGTCGATGTCCTCTCGAACATGTGAGGGTTGCTGGTGGATGGCCTTGCCTTTGATCACATTGGTGTTGGTCCCAAAATGTCCTCAGCAATCTTTATGTCACGCCGTGTCACGGGGCAGTTGAGTAGAAGATTGTTGTCAATGATATTGAGATAGTCTTTGGTGCTGGGGAAGCCGAGGGCATCCTGCAATTTTCTGGCCTTGGTGGCACGTCGCACATCGAGGTCGGAGTACAGCTTCTTTTGTCCTTCCACTGATGTGATGGCCAGTATGGTTCCATTGGTCTCCCTCAGGTCGCAGTAGTATAGCCCGTTGTTGGCTTGGTCAGACCTTTGAGTGGATCCATCGGGCTTGTGTAGGAAGAACGACTGGGTGATGGCGGTATCGAGCGTGATCCGGTAGCGGTCCGACACAGAGCTGAGTGACAGGATGTTGGCCATGCCCCCTTCTTGGTACCAGACAGTCCTGAATCCTGGAAGGTCCCTGACTTGGGTAACGATAACAATACCCGCATTGCAGTGAATTCGGACCTTCCGACCCTCTGGATGGACTCGAATGTCCCGAAGCAGTTCTGGGTTGCTGATGCAGTTGCATGTGGCCTGACTGTCCAGCAGGATCCAGTATGGGTTGATGCTTCCCGGAGCTTGTGAAAACATATACTCCGCTTTCGCGTCATAACTAGCAATGCTTGCCCTAGCGCCGGAAACGGCCCCTGATGCACTCCTGGGCTTTTCCCGGGGGCATCGGGTTGTAGGCCGCTCCACACTCCTGGATTTTTGTGTGGCTCCAGGATTAGGACCACTAGTGATTTCGTTCTGTGTTTGAGTAGTCTCACCAAGTTGAAAGAAACAGAGCTCCTCGTCAAAGGCTCCATCTTCAACTCCGGCCATGAGAATTTGGTGGGCCTCGATAACCTTGGGATCAGGTGTCGCGGCGGCAGCGACCACTAGGGCCGTCTCGTTGGTAGTGGTGGTTCGTTTGTCGCTCTTGTCTGTGTTGTTGTTTCCTCCTCCACCCCCACGCCCGCTGTTGTTGCCTTGGCTTGGGGTGGTGGCCCGGTTGGGCGACTTGTATTGGTTCATTAGTTCAAGCGCTTTAGGTTGTGATGTGGGGTACACATCAAACCCAAGGCTGTAGTTGTCCTTTAGGACGCCCGAGAGATTGTGGTGTGTTTTGGTGTTGCTTCCGTTCACGATCACTACTGATAGGAGCATGTCCTCCATTAGTGTATCCACTTTGGTCCTCTGGGTCTCATCCATGGTGACGTAGTTATCATAGGTTGTTCCGGGGAAGTGCTTGTTCAAAGTGAGCTTAATCATATCCTTTGACCGGATGGTGATCCCGGCTGATGTCATGACATCAAACCTGGCTTTCACCTCCTCGGCATATGTGGCCGCACTCTTGTTGTTGTCTTGTTTGCAGGAGAAGAACTTGCAGATTTTGTTTGTAGCGTCTACCATTGGGTGGACCTTGGTAGCACTATGATTGCGATAGCAGTACTCGCGCAGCAGCTTGAGCATGCTAAGGGTATCTTGTTCGTCCTCGATGGAGGTCCAGGACTCGCTGGTCTTCAGGTGTTGCTTTACCTCTGGGCTGAGTTGTCCTTCAGCTGTCGAGAATAGTGCCTTCAGATCCTCCACATATTGGTCGTACTTCTTTGCGGATCTCTCTCCTTTCTTTATCCACAACTCCTCGAGGAGCCGTTTCTTGTCAGGATCGATGACCTCCTCCCCTCTAGTTCCTAGCACGGTGTAATCGGTCGGGCTTGGCATGGTTGGTAGGAAGTCATCTTCAGTGAGTGTCTGCATGTTGATAAGAGTGGTCTTGACCTTGGAGTTCTTTTTTCCACCCACTATCTTGAGTCCCTCGTAGAGCTTGTCGTATTGCACTGACTTTGACCCATCAACTACGATTCCCTTCAGTTCATCTTGGTCTAAGCCGGTGAACCTGCGCTCACCGCTTGTGGGGTGGGTAGTCCCACCATTGTTGTTGCCCTTGTGACTTCGATTTCTGGATCGGTTGTTGCCTTGGCCCCCATGTTGTTGGTTGTTGTTATTGCCGATGGAGTTCGGGGTGTTGGCATTCCTGTTGGATGTGTTGAGTTATTCCATGACGTTGCTGGAGGATTGATGGATCGACTGCGACAGCAAATGGCGCAGAGGACACTGGTGTATCGACTTGACGCGGGTGTTGTTGTTGGAAACACTGTGGTGGTTTTGGGTTGAGGCAGGAAATCACTGCTGTGTCAACTGTTACCGGTAGTTTAATTATTTGTATGTTGAAATCAGCAGTAGACTTAGTTCTACGAAACCTTAAAGAGTGCAATCAACTCTGTTGGTTAGATACAAATAATTAAACTATGATCGTGTGCAGTTGACTGCTGATTATTGTCGTTTGTTGGACACACTTGTTTGGATGACGATTGGATGGCTGACAACAACCTGGAGCATGATGGATGGTTGACATTAATCCATCGGTGCGTTGGTGATATTGTGGGGTGGTGTAGTCATATCCTTGATATTGCGGCTGTCACCCCGCTTTCAGTCCCGTGTGTATGGTTGTACTAATGGTATGTATATATAATGAGTGGCGCGTTAATGCCTTGGCATGCGCGCGCGGACGGCGCCCCTCCAACAAATAAAAGTTCGCGATCAAAGTAATAAATCTATTCACATACGAATAGATTTAGTCCATATTTAATAAAATCTGGCACTCGAGACTGTCTCGACTGCCAGATTTTATTAACTGCATAAAAAGAGAATAAATTCCAACGGAATCTTGAAATTGTACTAAAATCAAATATTTCAGTCACCCAACGCATGTGCACCTCTTGCACCTCTACAGCTGTTGTAACTCTAAAAATCGACTGAAAGGTATAGGATAATTGAAATTTAAAGAGATGTGAGCTCACAGAGACGCTCTTATTTTCGCTATGTATTTTGTACTGTATTGGGGCTCTCTGCTGAATTTTTTACATGGTAGAGATCTTCCCCGGTTATTTGTTACTGTCATTTTCATCGTCGTACCGTTACTGTCGCTGCTGTTTCTGTGTTAGTGTGTCGGTCTTACTGTATCAGTCATTTACGGGGTTAGGTGATTTACTCAATGGGGCGTATGCTTGTTCCTGGTATATATGCTAGATATGAGGCCCATCTGGTATTGGTATTGATTCTCTTTATTGCAATAAGTAATTTCCTCACGGGATATCAAGTGTATTCTTTTGAATGTACTTATGGATTCCAAGTGTTTACTTATTGTTCAGGTCTTTGGATATGTCTTGTTTCTAACCGATTAACCCCTTTTGTTTGTAGTCCTAAGTGATATTGTTGTGACCACTTAGGGATTTTCAAGTAGTGGAGGTGCGTTTGATTCTAATGCTTGATCATCAGAGTATTCGTATCTCGTTCCGCACCTCAGTCGTCGTTTTGTTTTGTCGGCTTTTTCGATCGGATTTGATGCCAACAACAGTCCGTATTTTTAGCCGACAACACACCCCTTGATCCAACATGGTAGATGATGTATGTTGGATTACTCTCGGTGTATATCTTCGTCCGATGAGGGGATTGGAGATCAACTGATGATTGTATGATCGATCGAATGGAATCATTGACGCGATTGTTGGGTAAGCGATCAAATCGAATTGATCCAGTTGCCAATCGAATCATTCATTGAAGCGCGTACGTCTGTACAATTTAACCTGCGTAGTGTCCCATGATTTATCTCGCATGTAGGGCGTGCAAGATTTATCCCAATGGTTTGGTTAGATGACTCCAGGAATATGGATCATCTTGATTTCACCATTTTCTTTCCAAGCTTGAATTGCAAAGAACCTGATTTCAATATGCCTGGTTCTTTCAGTTGGCTTCTGGGCATTGATGATTTCAATTGCTGATGCATTGTCTTCATAGATAGGAGTTGGACCAACTTGGACAAATCCTAATTCCTTGAGTATGGACCTGAGATATCTGGCTGTTTTGGCCGCTGTGACTGCAGCAATGAATTCTGCTTCAGTAGAACTCTGCGCAGTAAGTGACTGAGCTTTGGATCTGTAAACAATTGCTCCCCCAGCATAAGTGAAAACATATCCTGTAGTGGACCTGCGATGTTTTGGATCATTCCCGTATGCAGCATCAACAAAGCACATCAGTTTGGCTTGTTTGATATCTTCAGGGAATGTTGGGAGTGATGCATCTTGGACTACATCGTTGTATGGTTCTCCTGATGGTAGAGATGGCTCAGCATTTGGTCTGTAGAATCTAATACCCCAAGATCTGATTGTTCTGAGGTATCGAGCTATGTTCTTCAGACTGGAATAGTGGAAGGCAGTGGGATTGGAACTGTATTTTGACATCAGGGTCACTGCATATCCAATGTCTGGCCGGCAGCTCACATATGCAAACATCATTTCACCTAAGAGTGTCCTGTAGGAGAAGCCCGATGTGGATTGTGTTGTTACTCTAAAAATCGACAGGATAGGTATAACGAATTGTTTAAATTTAAAGAGATGTGAGCTCAGAGAGACGCTCTTATTTTTACTGTATATTTCACTGTATTGGGGCTCTCTGTATTTCACATGGTAGAGATCTTCCCCGGTTATTTGATCTTCATTGTATCGATACTGGTGCTGTTGCTGTATTAGCGTCGTGTCGGTCTTACTGTATCGGTCATTTGATGGTATTGGTCTTTTACGAGGTTAAGTGTTTCTTATCCGGTGGGGCGTATGCTTGTTCGTAGAGTTGATAGATAAATGAGGCCCATCCGGAGTCGGTATTAATTCTCTTGATTGCAATAAGTAATTTCCTCACAGGATATCAAGTATATTCTTTTGAATGTACTTAAGGATTCCAAGTGTTTACTTATTGGTCAGGTCTTTGGGTATGTCTTATTCTAACCGATTATCCTCTTTTGTTTGTAGCCTTAGGTGATATCGCTTTTACCACTTAAGGATTTCCAAGTAGTGGAGGTGCATTTGATTCTAAGACTCGATCATCCAAAATAATCATATCTCTGTTGTTACTCCGGATCCGCACCTCGGTCATCGTTTCGTTTTGTCGGCTTTTCCAATCAAATTTGATGCCGACAAGATGTCCGTATTTTTCGCCGACAACAGATTGTAATTCAGCATGTTCCTTGGTGCCTTCTAATGGTCCATCTGTATGTGATTGGAGTTGACGCAGCACTTCAGTTGATAATGGTGCTGACGACTTGGAGTGAGGTTTCATCTTAGAATCAGTTTCCCAACCATGGGATGTCATGATTCCGTCAATGTAATTTGCACAGGACAGTTCAATGTAGTCAGCTGTCTGTTTGACATCAATTCCATTGAAGTCTTCAAGCAATCCCATTTTTGTGAAGGGGATTACATCTTCTTTAGGTAGCTTCAGTTTCGCCCCAATGATGTCATAGATCTTGTCAGATATGGATTCCTGATGTGCAAGCCAGTGCAAAATCGTCAACTTGTCTCAGCATGTAGACTGTTTCACCTTCAAAGACTGTCGTGTAGATTGTTCTGTCATGTGTGGTGGTCTTGAAATTGAGATCTGGACCTTTCAAGATCTTGTTGATGTGACTTTCCCATAATCTACCTGATTCCGGAGGGCCTTGAAGTGCTCGTAGGACAGGAAGCACCAATCTTCTGTCTATGTCTTTGCCATACTTGTGTTTATACCATTCTGCATATGCGTCATCAATAGTTATGTAAGTAGGGATGTTTGGTCCTGGAGAATGGGCATATGCGTCAGCCGCATCTCCAGCATACACTTTGAGATTGAGGCTAGCTGCAATGGCAAAGAACAATCTTTGGATGGGGTGTTCAACACATGATGAGTATGACATGGCAATAGCATGCAGGGTTGGAGCTGCATATTTGCTTCCATTACAGCACTGTCTTGCTCGTCTGACACCATTCCTTTTGACATTGTATTGCCAATGGGGCCTGAGAATCATGGCTTCTGGATCCTTAGGATATGGGATGGGTGATCCAAACATTTCTAAGTCTTCAAACTGGTCAAGTTGTTTGCGCTCTCCAGCTTCCCATTCAGGCCATGTGGATAATGACTTGAGGTTTCTGCGGGTGAAGTGCCCTAGTGCTTGTTCTTCAGGTGTAGTTGCTTTTGAATTGATAGCCTTGATTAAGAGTTCAATTTGTTCAGTTGGTAGTGAATCTGCATCTAGTGGTAGTTCATGGTTGCCTGCCTTATGGAGCTTGGTGATGGCTCGAAGTGATGCAATATCAATAGTGGGAATGACGACATCCATATCATCCTCAGTTGGGACCAAGTGTCTTTGGATGGAGGCATGGAGTGCTTCAGTGTTGTCAACTTGGTTGATTCTGGATTGGATGATATTCTTGTATTTGGTGCCAATGAGCTTGATAGTCGTGATGGATGAGATCCGGTCCGAAAAAGGTGGATCTTCTTCATCAGTGGGTTCCTTCCAAGAAGAAGTATTTGGGGCAAATAGTCCATATTCATTCGAGTGTTTCCTGACTTCTTTCATAGACAATTTGGTTTCAAGTGCAAAGGTAATGGGTGTATCTATTGAATCCCTCACCCCTCGAGCGTGTGATTCATGCAGTGCTGTGGTAACGTCAGCAGCATTAAACACACGGTTGTGATTGATAGATACAATATAAGCGCCTCGTAGCTTGGAGAGAGATGTCTTATGGGGGGAGAAAAGCTTGGAGGCAGGGCTTTTTGGAATGATGTCTGTGACATAGGCTCTGCCAAGTAGTGAATCATTTGCATACCGGAGACCAAATGCTGGATCAGTACAAGAGCTTGAAACAGTGAGCCTGAGATTGGTGAGATCTGCAAACGGGGAGGAGATCGAGAATTGAAAATCACTGGATGACACCTCATCTGGTTCCGCGGGAAGTTGAATGTTATCATCAGTCTGGAGCAAGTGCTTGACATTCGTAGGCAGGTCTGCCAGTGGTAGGTCATTCATGCCTTCATCAAACCTGACATGGGTGGCTATCTTGACTCTGTGAGTTTCAGTATCATACCAAAGAATGTTCCTGGTAGTATATGGTACAAAACCCAGGAATATGCCCTTGCGAGTATTGGGTTTGAGCTTGATTGATCTCTTGCCTGGAGGTCGAACCCAAACTCGGCAGCCAAATGTTTGGAAGTCAGCAAGATTTTCCTTATGTCCAGTAGCTAATTCCAATGGTGAATGGTGCTGGGTGCCTTCAGGGAATGCATTGGACAACCGAAGGGCATGATAGAAGGCAAAAGGCCAGAGCTTGATGGGCTAGTTGGCACCAGAGAGCATGGTTCGCATTGAGTTAGCTAGAGTTCGATGTGCTCTTTCAACTGTACCATTTTGGTGAGACGCATCAGCCCCAGTTGGGAAAATGGAGTATCCAAACGCAGAGAAGAGGTTTCTGATATCAGGGTTGTGATAGAGTTCTCCACCTTGGTCAACTGAGATATACTTGTTGGCACAAGCTGGGTTGTGCTGGGAGAAGAAGTGCTCGAGCCAATGGAGTGGTGCTGCTTTGGAGATTCTGGTATCACCATACTTCATACCAGTGTAGTGGTCTGTGATGAGAATCCAAGCTGTCTCACCATGTATGCCTTCGTAGTCCCGTTTTTGTTTACTGTTGGATGATTTGGCACCTGAAAAATCAAAGTCAATCGACAAGCCCTGAAATGGTTGTGTGGCCTTTCTGGTGGAATGGGAGCCAGCAGGTGTCTTTGTTTGCTTACATTGAATACAAGTTGGACATTGATCAAGGACGCTTGTTTGGCGTTTAAACTTTGGTACTCCAATGATGTGTTTATGAGCTTGGTATAGGAAGTCATCACATGGGTGTCCCAATCTCTCGTGCCAAAGAAGTTTCAATGTCTTGGCTTTGATGGCTTGAATGGGGATCTGTTTGTCCACAATATTGGTGAAAAACAATTTGGCATCAAACAGAGGAGTGTTGCTGGTAACAGGTTGCGTTCTGGCAGCTTCAGTGCATTTTTGTAGTGTAACAAGATTCGTGTAGGTATCATACCGGAAATTGCTAATGGCTTCTTTGAAGGCCAGATCACAAGCTGTTCTGAACTCTAAGTCAGTGGCCAAGGCATATGCTGAGGAAGTTGCACAATTTGCATATGGGGATGTAAGGTCTAGGTCTGGAATCAGTATGGGGTGTGTGTAGCACTGACCATCAATTATACTTCCATGTAGGACAATGCTTTTGGCAGTGTTCTGCTTGTGATGACAAATAATCGTGAGGTTGCCATTTTGTTGAACAGATGAGTCAAGGTTGTCAGTGAAGGCTTTGTGTATCGACTGCCCACTGAACTGACGTCGCATTCGAGATGTCATTCCACAAAGGTCATTGTAACTCAACAATGTGGTCAAAAGGGAGGGAGAATAATAGAAGAAGACTTTGAGATAGCCGATATGATTGGGTGCTGGGATATGCAAGTAGCCAGATCCTTCCGGAATACAGGTCGCTGCTTTTTCACCTATTGCTGCTGTGAGCCTGACCGGGCATTTTCTCAGCTTGGTGTAAGGTTTGTAATCATGCAGGATATGCTTTAGGTTTGTACACGAACCTTTGGCACCGGTATCAATCTGCGCTCTGATGCCATGTTGGTAATATGTTGCAGCTGTAATTGGATCTGGTGGGACAAGGCTTTGTATATTGTTGGTATCAACTGAGATAGGATTGTCTCGATTGAAGTTGGGATCTCCATTGGTTTCCAGATGTGATTCCAATACAGGGGCTGTAACCTCATGTGATTCCATATCACAGTAGACATCAATGGGAATTGAAGGCTGGAGGCTGTCCCTAGGGAGAAGATTGACAGCACCAATCTGGAAAGATTCGTAGGAGCTGACACTGCTGGAGTCCAAGGAAGGGCATAGGCTTTTCACTTGAGGGGCTGTGGCATTGTCAAATCCTTGAGGATCATCTTGAGGTGATGTCATATGGCTGCAAGAAAGACTGTCTATTCTTGGCCGTTGCAAAAAACTTGGTCCTCTGGATCATCATCTGGGGAGGTTTCATCCGGATCCTCATCGTCAACGTGGATTTGTGAGATACGTTGGGTAGAATCCAAGAGCTTTTTGGTTTCTCTAATGTTTTTGCTGATGTAAACGGCAGTGGCAATCCTATGTTTCCTGAGTGACTCAACATCTTGCAGTGCAGGGCAGTTGTCAAAGTTATGTCCAGAGGTATGACAGACAATACATTGCCTTGAGGTGTCAAACAGACTAGGTTCTTTGTCGAATGCAGTGATAGCATTGCAATATGCTTGATGGAGGAAGGGATTGTCAGATTCTTCATCCATCTCAGGGTACCCAAGTGAATCAATCAGGCTGATTGAGTGCGAAGTCAAAGTGGAAGGTGTTCTGACAGTATTGTTCCCAGCGCGCTTTTGGAACCTCTCATTCCGGCGAGGGCCTGGTCTGGTTCCTGTGGTTGGTAAGTGCTTGGGCAGACTTGGTTTGGAGGTTTTGTCCTTGTACTTCTTCTCAGCCTTGATCTCTTGCTCATATGTTTGGAGAGTTTGCAGCAACCTGCCTGCTTTGTATTTGTCTTGTTTGAATTGGTCATCTGAGTCGCGTTCATCTTCTGTCTTTTTGAAGAGTTCATGAGAGAGGGTGGTTCCTGCAATGAGATTGCTCACTTCTTCTGTCAAACTCATGGTGCCGGGTTGATTCTGGAGGAATACTCTAAGTCTCAAGTAATCCTTGTACCTGAAGTAGTATTCTTCAAGTGATTCACCTGCATCCTGATTTGGAGGATTTTGGACCATTCTACCTGCATTGGATGGCCTTTTGGAGTTGGGATGTGTCTGAGCAATGACTGTGTACAGAGCTTTGTAACCTTGTCCCCCTTCAAAGCTTTGAATTGTGGACTTCATTCTATCACATGAGTCAGGGATGATCTTATCGGTTCTGAGTGCAGTGTAGATGAGGTTACCCCATTCGTGAATTGCCAATTCATATCTTGCAGGTAGATCATGTGGAAGACTGTCACCAATTGTAAATCCTCTGAGGTGGTCAGCTTTGCGCCTGTAGAGGTAGTAAGGGTGGATGTAAATATGGTGTTGTTGTGCATGAGCAGTAATTTCTCTGTACCATTTCCTAACCTCAGGGTGGGTTGCATCCTTTAGTTGTGGAAATCCTGAGAGAAATAGTTTGTCTCTAGCTGCTTCCTTGGACTTGTCAGATGCTCTGGTTAGATCAAAACAGTCACCACTTTGAGTGATCAGGCGCTGGTCATTTCTACCACTGCCGAGGCTGTGTAGGTAGTAGTTTTGCCTGACAATTGTTTCATTTCCCTGATGAGTCGGTGTAGGTGATTAGGAAGTCTTTCATATAATCTCTGGTGAGGAATTCATCTGTCCTGTAGTATCTCTCCTTAACTGGTGGTGGTAAGGTGGCTGGATTCCATGGTAAGTTGAGCGTCGCTTGTCGGTTGGCACCAGCATTGTTGTTGTTGTTGTTGTTGTTGTTGTTGCCATTGTTGACCAATTGCTGGAGTAGGGTGGTCAGTTGTTGCATGTCAGTGCCTGCTGCCGCGGGCGCTGGGATTGGAGCTGTGGCATTTTCATCATTGCTGGCCTCATTTTCATCATCAATGTCGGGTTGGACTTCACCTGTGTAAATGCCATTGAAATAGTTGCCGGGGTTATTGGTCTTCCAGTTTCTTGTGAATTTCCATTGATTGATGTTGAAGATTACTGTGGCAAGTGGTTCTGGGTCATTGGTCGCTTCAGCACGTCTGACAGCTTCTCTTCCTGCAGAGTCAAATTCCTGTGGGGTTCTGATCCTTTGGTTTGATGATCCAGGTTTAACAAATTGTATGGGGCATGAATCAAGGAGCTGGGCTATGTGTCCCTTTTCTAGTTCATCAATGTTGACCATTTCCAAGGTGATGCTGTTGCAGAAGGCTTCTCTGAGTGCAGTTACTGGGGCTGGATCAAGGGTTCTGGGGCCTTCGTCGTTGGCATCCGATGTGAAGAGGGTTGATATTTCAGGTGCTGTAAGTGGGACAGTCTCTGCATAGGAGCCATTGAGAGAAAGGACTGCTTGGGGGTTGTTGTCACTTTGGAATTTGAACTCAATCCCATAGACATTGGACCAATCGTATGCTTCTGGTGGAGGAACCATGTTGGATTGGATTAATCTGCGTCGTTGAAATAACTTATCGTCGTCGTTGGCGTTCTTGGATTAAATTTCCGGGAAATGTTGGCGTTGCCGTGGGAATCGATTGTGGGGGGTGAGAGAAGATTCTCGTAGAACAATCGTCGGTGGATGGAAAAGAATTAACCGTGGAACGTCCGTCGGAGAAACAATCGATCGTTGGAAGTCGGCGTCGGCGTCGTTCTTGTAGCGATCGTATCGGTGCTCGTTTGTCCGGAAGCGGTACGATATATCGTGTCGAGTCGGTGTTTCGTTGTCGTAGTCAAAATAACGAAGGATCGTCGATGCTTGGTCGTGGATTACAAAAGAAGATGCCTGTAGAAGAATCGGTAGTACACCCCTTGATCCACGAGCACGGGGAGGTGAAGAGAAATGTGATGGGGGGAGGCCGAAGTGTAGCACACGGATGGGCGTCACTACAAGTTTCCTCTGGATTTAACCAACAGTGGAGGTGCTGAACAGCCGGAGATACATAGCTTAAGGTATACACAATCCTACGGATGGGCAGCAATTGTGTGAGTTATAAGGGCTCTATAACCTGTTGTAACTCTAAAAATCGACCAAAAGGTATAGGATAATTGAAATTTAAAGAGATGTGAGCTCACAGAGACGCTCTTATTTTCGCTATGTATTTTGTACTGTATTGGGGCTCTCTGCTGAATTTTTTACATGGTAGAGATCTTCCCCGGTTATTTGTTACTGTCATTTTCATCGTTGTACCGATACTGTCGCTGCTGTTTCTGTGTTAGTGTGTCGGTCTTACTGTATCAGTCATTTACGGGGTTAGGTGATTTACTCAATGGGGCGTATGCTTGTTCCTGGTATATATGCTAGATATGAGGCCCATCTGGTATTGGTATTGATTCTCTTTATTGCAATAAGTAATTTCCTCACGGGATATCAAGTGTATTCTTTTGAATGTACTTATGGATTCCAAGTGTTTACTTATTGTTCAGGTCTTTGGATATGTCTTGTTTCTAACCGATTAACCCCTTTTGTTTGTAGTCCTAAGTGATATTGTTGTGACCACTTAGGGATTTTCAAGTAGTGGAGGTGCGTTTGATTCTAATGCTTGATCATCAGAGTATTCGTATCTCGTTCCGCACCTCAGTCGTCGTTTTGTTTTGTCGGCTTTTTCGATCAAATTTGATGCCGACAACAGTCCGTATTTTTAGCCGACAACAACAGCTGCCGGCATGCTTTTTTGGTGATCATCGCCAATTTTGCTGAGCTGAAAAATTGCAGTCCGGAAAGAGGAAAAGAAAGTCCGGAAAGAAGCACGAACAACAAAAACAGTACGACTTGTTGCTTGTCTCTCCAGCACATTAGACACGGCGGCACCACCACCAATGACTACTGTTGCTGCTCTTGTCGCGCTTGCTAGATTATTACTAGATGAATTGGACGATGAATCGATTTTGATTCAATCCAGCGGCTCGGCTCATAAATCACCAGCAATACCATCGATTGTAACAATCAACAGCATGCCCTGCTCGAGTGTAGGCAGGAAAGCCGGCGTTGGCAACTATACCAAGGCCGAGTTGGAGAACATGTTTGCTGCCATTAGAGCTGTCATGCCATGTGGAACAGATGACTGGGATGATGTTGCAGACCTACACTCTGAAAAATTTCCTGGAAGGGATGCTACTTCCATTCGCAAGAAATTCAATCGATTGAACTGGTTGAAGGCGCCAACAGGCAATCCAAACATGAGATGGGATATCAAGGAGGCAAAGGAAATCTTCAAACTGATAGGTGAGAAATCACGCGTTACAGATGGAGAAGATAGTTATGATATTGAAAGTAATGAGTTTACTCCTCCTCCTCCTCCGTCTGCTACAACTCAACCGGTACCACTTCTACTTGGTCAACCAACTCAACCAACACCAACTCAACCAACACAACAACCCGAAAGTCAACAAGGCAGCAGGCCGCCCGAAGAAGTTAGTACCATTACTACTAGCAAGAAGAGACAGTACTGCAAAGGAAACGATTCGAAGATGATGAATACAATTGCTCAGGTACTAAAGCTTCAACAGCAGGCATTGGAACAACAGCAAAGATATCAGGAAAAGGCAGATGAAGAGAGGAAGGTGATGATGCAGGTACTTGTTGCTCACGTCGGCGCCGGTGGTAGTACTAGTGGTAGTACTAATGGTACGAGTGGTGGCGTCGGTCGCGGTACTACTAGTAGTGCCCGTCGTACTACACGACCTCCTATTACTCCACATGTTACTACTCCCCAAGTTACTAATGTTACTGGGAAGCTCAAAAGAAAAGTGAACAGTCTCCAGCAGCATCCCGACTACAGCAGTGACGACGACATCAGTGACAGCAGCAGTGACAACTTGTTAGGAATCGATTAGTAGTAGTGAAGAGGACGAATCGAATCGATAGTGAAGGATAGCATCGAATCGATCGATTAGTTGGTTAGGTAGTTTGTTAAAATAAAAGAATCGATTATTAGTTAAGAAACTCAACAACAACAACAACATTGCTCCAGACAGAAACTTGGGCTACAAAGGCAATAGAAAAACTCTATTGCAACACCTTAAAAGAGAGTTCAAAAACCACTAGAGGTGCGCCCGAGCAAAATTATTCGAACGTGTTGTCGACTGCTCGATCGGACGTGATACGAGTAATCGATCGATTGGACGTGATACGAGTGAGTAATCGATCGGACGTGTTGTCAACTGCTCTAAATACGACTAACTAAGAATGCAATCTAATTCGTAAATCTAATTCGTAACTACTATCGATTATCAAATACATCATTTGCGGTTTCAGTTGGTACCAAACCGTAGGAGAAGAAACCTTCAGTCTGACTCATGAAGGTGTTGAGTATAGTGTTGATTCCAACCTTAGCTGTCTGGAAGTTATACAACAACACGACAAGCTTCAGAATGACCCTCCTGTCTCCCGTTTCTTCCAGCAACATGTTATCTTTGAGTCTAGGGAATCCACCTTGGATCTGTCGCATCCCCCATTCAGACATCTGTCTAACGCTAGTCCCATCTCTGTTCACTGCAATAGCCTTGCGAACGGCCCGTCTTTTCATTTCTCTGGCCTCTTCCGTAGGTGTACCCTCAGGTATTTCTACAGGAGCTGTCACAGGGTCATATTGACTACTTCTAAGAAGGTATTTGTTTGAAGATATCTTAAACGCCGAATCAACTACACTCTTTGCCTTATACAGCTCATACATGCGCTCCATCTTTTCATAGAGCCCGTACTCGGCCTGAGTACTATCATGCCAAGAACCAGGACAGTTCAAGACACAAGCGCGGATCCTCCCATCTGGGCAGAAAAGGAAGACACTATTCACATATGTACCACAAGTCCAACCATTGTAGTATTGGTTCTGTTTGGTCCAGTCGCCAGACTGCTGGAGATGGAGTTTAAGCCCGTCGCAAGCAGCCCACACTCTGTGTGGACAAAGAGTTGGGTACTTTGCAGCAATAGCATCAATGTATTGTTGAATCTCTTGTTCATTTGGCAAGCAAACTTTTGCAGAAGGATGGTGTTGTAATGCACTAAGAAGGACCTTGCGACCAAATTTCAGCCATCTGTACATAGGAGAGGCTGTCAATTCAAACGCTATAGCAACTGCTCTTGGTGCTGATCCTCTGGTTTGGAACCAGAATAAGATAAGAGCAAGACATCCAGTGGCATCAAACTCTCGCCGACGAATATAATTTAGTTTCTTATATTCCTTTAACTTTCTAATTGATCCAGTCTTCTCATCATACATGTATTGATTGAAGAATGGTTCAAATATATCTAGGAGCTTGCTGAATACTACATGGTCGACTCCGCAGCAATTCAAAAGGGCTTGATCATTGCCTGATCGATAGAGATACATGAAAGCAGATTGGCTGTATCTCTTAATTGCTATCCTAGGAGTTCTACGATCCCTTCTTTTCTTATCTTCCTCCCTAAGCAGTGGATTGTTGTAATCGGGGGTTAAGTCGTTATCATAATAGTCTCCGAGCACTTGTTCTACTAACTCCAGGGCCATGGTGATTGTTGATTGCGTTTCGCAAAAGAGTGTTTCGAAAAAGAGTGTTTCGAAAAAGAGTGTTTCGCAAAAGAGTGCTATTTCTTGCTTGCTGGAGAGCAATGTGAGTGTGTTAGCGAGGATAGCTAATACTAGTAATTTTACCAGCAAAGTCCAATCGATATGATACGGTACATAGAAAATTCTGAAAATTTCAACTGCCGGCCAGTCTCGAATACTTAACAGGCTTGCTTGCCAAAATAGGCCGGTAGGTGGCGCGGTTAGTGATTAAACAGACGTAAACAGACAGTTACTGTTTTGTACTTAAAAGATTCCAAATTCCAAATCAATCAGTTAATAAAAATATTCGTTGGTTGGGTGAACCAAAAAATCTAGAAAAAGTGTGTCGTAACAAGCAAACGCAATCGGTCTTACGGTTGATTGATTTAGTGAGTAGGAGTAAGAGTAATCATCTTCTTAAGACCGGTAGCGTCGATCATCTCTGATGGTCGAAAGGTTAATTACTCGTCGTCAAATTACTCATCGTCATCGTGTAATTTTAGCATACAAAACACATGTAATCTTAAGACACAAAACACACGCAAAACCATCTTCGATTGGTCTTTCGTGTTATCGTATTACCGTATAATTCATCGTGATATTCTCATTGGAATATCACAGTATTGTACCTTATTGTGTAGAATTAGTACTAGGTTGTACATAGATTTTAGGGCATGATAGTGTTTTAGAGTTGTTAATTCTTCAAAGAGTGAGCTGAGAGGAAAATCCCGCTAAGAGGCAATCCACATAAAAGCGCCGACGATTATTCATTGATAAATAACCTTACGAATAAGGTTATTTGCCCTTATGACTTTTTGTGCGATACGCCCGCTTAGTACGTACGAATACGCGTTGCACGGCGGATTCTTTTCAGTCCCCTTCAGTCGTAAATCCAATCGTTAAGCGTTTGGATCTTTTGACTTAATCTATTCATCGTGAGTCATTTTTGTGTGTTGCATACCAAACTGTATCCAGTCTACCATCAGAGGCCCTATCAAAAGAAATGGGGAGGCATTTTGCCATTCATTCTGGCTTGTATCATGGCATTTTGCCCTGATCCTTGCCTGATTGATATATTATATTCCATGGATCAAATCATCCATTTTCGAAGTGCTCATTGCAGATTGATTTCTTACCACATGCAACGAGAACAATGTTCTCGAAAAACAGCGCCACTCATTAGCTTAGTAAACAAATCAGCAATATTTGTTGAACCTGGTTCCTTTGCAACTCTGATAATTCCTGCTGCAATAGATTCGCGCGCTTTGTGGTATGCAATGCTGTTGTGCTTCTTCTTGCATGGGCTTTCAGGTCGTGTAACATTTGTGACAACATAATCATTATCACAATACACATTTGTGCTTCCATCAATTGGAACACCCATCATTCTCAACTTGTATCTCAGACCTTCAACCAATTTGATTGCAATTTTCAAAGCAATGATTTCAGATCCAAAAGTTGATGGCTCAACTGTTGTTTGTCTTTTGGAAAACCAAATAATTGGTGCGTTATTAATGAAGATAATAACACCAGTATGAGATCTTCTCGTTGCCTTGCATCCGGCATGGTCAGCATCAACAAAACAACTCATCGTCACATGTTTTCCTAAAGCTTCAGGCATATCTGCTGGTATGACTTCAGCGGCACCAGGATAAAATTCAGACCAGTCACATTTTTGGAATTTACTCTCATCAATGCTTGGTACTGTATCATCAAAAACCAATTTCGACCTGTTGTATTTTTTCAAATACAAAAATATATGAAACAACTGGTTCAGATGTCCCTTTCTTGCTTGAGCCAAATACCTTGACATCAGCGAGACTGGCATTACAATGTCTAGCCTTCCTAATTCACAAATCCACCTGAGGACTCCAATCAAACCTTGATAGTAATTTTGCAATTGAGGATTCAATTCCTCTGATATATCAATTTCCGGTTGATAATCATGTGACAGTGGACTGGATGCCGATTTTGGTAGATACTTGTAGCCATATTTTTCAGTTCCTAGCTCTTGTTCGACTGCTGCAACAGCTTTCGCCGTATACTTGGTGCTTGATAGTGACCATCTTGGTTTTGAGTCACCTTCAAAGTAGAACTTTCCAATATCTGCTCCCAAATACAGAGTTGGCTCTTCAATAGTATCATCCTTCAATTTGAACTTTCGTTCAATGTTTTCTAGCTGGAACTTTGGATCTTCACCAGAACATAAGATATCGTCTACATAGGCAATCAACATTGCCCACTATCTGGTTCCATCTTTCCTGGTTTCAATTCGTAAGTGCACATCCGGATCTGCTTTGCATGGGGAATATCCAAGATCCCTCAAATGCTGTGTGAGATATGATCTGAAAGATGCACCCGCCACCGGCAGTCCATATAATGCACGAACTATCTTGCAAGGTCTTCCCGCAAGATCTGGAGGAAAACCATCTTCAGCTCTCGCTCTTAGAAAGTATTTCTCTTTTATTGGGGCCGTCAAATATGCATTTTGGATATCTGCTGAGAGAACCTTCAAATCATTCAGCGCTGCCAGCAAGAAGAATATTCTTACTGAGTCGCGACTGGGGACAGATGAGTAGGTATTTTCTTTTGCCACTGCAGGAACTTTATGACCGTCCCCTACCAATCTAGCCTTCCTTGTTAGGGATCCAAGCTTGACGTCAAAAATCATGTGGGTTGTTATTTCCTTGTGACCGACTGGAATAACATCATCATCAGAAAATTCAAACGCTGCCATATTGTTGGTCATTTCTTTGTGAATTGCTCTTTCCCAGTGATCAGTGCCTGTTTTCTTATCAATAGCCAGCGCTTGTTTGATTGAATGTGGCAATTCAACACCATATTTGTGAGTCTTTAACCAATACTTTGCTGTTTTGGCTGCCTTAAGGATTTGATCCTTTCTTCTCAAAATTTGTGCACCCACCACCTGAATGCTGGTGACTTTTCAAGATTATTGTTGACAGCATATTCAGCTAGTTGCACTGGGAATGATTCTTTGACATCGCTTAGCTTACACCAAGATTCTGACCTGTCTTTCCAACTGGCGAGAATCCTCCAACCCCTAGTTGTCGGCTTATGGGTTTTTCTGCCATTTTTGGCTATAGTTGTGGCTTCCTCATCAGTTAGAGCAGTGTTGTCGCATTCATGATCAATTAGTTCATCTAGTAGAGTGAACATCCTTCCATCGTCATCAACAGAACTGTACAAACTCTCTGCAACAATATTTGCCGTGTATTCCTCAATGGTGCCATCAGGTAGTTGCAATTTGTACAGCCTCGTGTCTAGTATGGGATTCTCATTCCTTACTCCAATTGGTCTGTTTTGCAAATCTCGCACTCTATCCTTGACAATGCACCTGAGCCTTTCATCATTTCTTTCAATGATTACTTCATTCCCCAGATACTCATCTGGTTCATCTATATCCTCCACTGATGCTTCTGGCTCAGCCATTTCAAGTTTCAGATCAGATGATTTCACTGGTTGATCCTCAGATAGCTCCATCTGAGGCTCCGGGTAGTTTTCCTGGAAGAAGGACGCGCTATCTTTCACTTCATCACCAATCTTGGATTCAATTGATTTGTTGATTGCTTCCATTCTTCTGAGGATATCTCTATCCCTCCATTCAAATTCTTTGACAGGCCTTATTGAATTCGTTGATATTGGTATTGCTGATTTGGTCAGGAGCAAAAAACAATCACCTCCACCTATCTTATTGCCACAGGGGCCCAACCACCGACCCAACCTTTCAACGCCACGAGTGGAAGAATCACCTTTATCGAAGTAAAACACAAAATCATACCATTCTGATGATGTGTATAGTGTAATATCGGGCCTATAGCCATGAACCAATTCAAATGGAGTTCTCCCCATTGAAGAAGGGTTGCTTGATGCCGTTCTCTGCCTGATATTAGCACATAGTTCACCACAAAATGACCATAATCTCCTCGGTGACTTCTTCTTTGCTGACTTGGTTGTGATTGCACCCCCAAGATGTCCAATCGCTTGTTCTGCTCGATTTTGAAATGGGCAATGAGGTTGTATGAATGTCTGATGAATATGGTTGCGCTTCACAATTGAATTCCAGTGGGTCTTGTAGGTTCTTGGAGATCCTTGTTCTGGAGCACCATCAGAAATCAAATGCTCTGGGATTCCAATTTCATGAATGAATATTTTCAATCCTTGATGCGCCTGTGATTTGTCCTGTATTGGTATAAATACTTCAAACCCATTTCCATTTGTAAAGATTTGCGCGCATTTTTCCTGTCTCATAATGCTGGTAGTCCTAGCATGCCACGTATCAGTGTACCAGGTTCCTTGTGCAATTCTCTTGTTTCTAAAGCGCTGTGTAGGCAGCCTCTTCATCAATGGTAGTTGTAAATTCCTCAGTGCCTTCTGAGTTGTGACTTTCAATGTCTGTTCAGCCTTCTTGAAACTAATGTTCCAAGTTTTGGCTAGGCGTTCACAGTCAACTTTGTTTGGACCTTCAATAGTTATCACTGATGGCCCCCATTGATTTCTTCTATCGAGAGATCTCCTTTCAAGTGGATTGTCAATTTCTTGCAAGCTAGGGGCTGGTTTTGATTCTTCTTCAGGGGCTTCCATGAAGTCAAATTCTGTATCATCAAACAAGAATTGGTCTACCCTTCGCGCGCTTGAAATATTTGTTACTGAAGAAATCCGATGAGCAATATTTCCATCTGTTGCAATTTGGCATTCAGTTAGCATTCTTCTGGTTGATACCTGATGTAATCTCATCAGTTTGCATTGCTGAATGAGACTTGGATGCCTGTTCTCTAGGCTGGTCTTGGATAGCATATCTGTAACGTTACTTGTAGGTGCTGTTACAATCGAACTTGCATCCATGGCTTGATCTTCTTCGGTCGACATGGCTTGAAGGCTAAACTGGTCCCCTGAAATTGGATCTCCATTGTCGATTGCTAACTCAGCCATCCTGAACTTCAGTGAATGTGGATCCCACGGGGTATCATTTGTTGCAATCAAATGTTGACATTCATCAAGCTCCATTCTTGTTGGCTTCCTTGTGGGAAAATATGAAATCACATTTCTCATACTCAGTTTTATAAAAACTCTCTTCGGATCATCATCCTCCATTGGTGTTTGAATTGTGATTCCATGCTTGGATCTAGGATCAAACTGACGAGGTGTCTCCTCAACTGAATTGAAATTGCAATCCCTCACTTGATTTGGGCATATCAAGCTATTCTTCAATTTGTTCCCAAAGTACAGCGCTTGATGAAACACTATGATGTACACTTGACCTGATGTTGGATTCGTCCAAGCAGTAGCGCAACTTCCAATTGGGATCTTTTTGATTGGCTTGTATTCTTCAGAAAAAGGGGCCACATCAACATGCGTTGTGATCTGATCAGGATTGAGCAATATCATGTTGCTTCCTGCGGCAGTGGTATCAGCATGTGAATCTAGCTCACAGTACCCTTCTTCATTTTCTCCATCATCAAAATCTAGAGGAATATTCATCTTGTATAATGACCGGCTCACCTTTTTTAACAATTTGTGTTCTAGTGCTAGTGTCCGGTTATTATGTCATTTCTTAGATTTGGATCCAAAGCTGTCACCTGCGCCTTCATTTTCAGCTTCTTTCTTTTTGGTCTCAGCAGCCTTGAGATTTCTTTTCTTCTTTGCCTGTCTCATCTGGTAAAGTTCCTGATGCTGTTCTTTTGACATTGTTTTATAGACGCTTGTTGGATAGGGCTTGCATTCAACTTTTCCTGTAAACGTTCCAGTTGTTTTCTGCTTCTTATTGCTTGTCGTGCCCACAGAATACACACTTCTGGAACCTCTTTTATGCTTCCCATTTGCAAGCTTCTTCAATCCAAGGCAACTGGTGAATAGGATAAGACATTCATTGAAATTGTCCCGGTAGTCGTTGCTCTCATCAATTGCATCGGTTTTGGCAGCGTCAAGTCTCTCATCACTGATTGAATTGATAAAGTCCCAAACAAATCTTCTTTCATTGTGGTTCTTTTCAAATCTCAGGATTGTTCTATGAAAAGCAGTCCAGTTTCTCTTGTGCTTCTTGTTCCAATCATAATTCTTAGCATCCCCAGTGTAATGTGATTCTTTCATTTCCTGATAGGTTTTGTTCAGAACCATAGTGATATTGGTATCAGTGTAAGCATGTTGCATCAATGAAATGAAAGCGTTTCTTGCATTTCCTGAGTTCAGAGCAGTGTTTTGGAAATGTGCCACATATTCCCAACCAGGACCTTTTCTCGTTGCATCACATAACAACCTCCAGACGACGCTGTTATCTTCATCATACTGGTGACCTGACAAAACGCCACACCTTTCATTGTAGTCACTCCAGATTGGGTAGGTATCTGTTGGACTTTGCCCGACTGTTCCGGCCCTGGCTTCATCGGTAACTTCTTCCTTCTCTTGGGGTCTTATGACATACAAGATTGGGAAACCTTCAGAGTTGAATCTGTATCTCAAATTTTGTCGAAAGCCTTCCTCCCATTCTCTGAATTTTGTAAGGTCCTTCAACTCAGGTGGGGTTGCTTTTTCCTGTGATTTCACACTCGCCTCCATCATCTTGATTCTGAATTGCTGCAATTCCATATTGTTTGGGTTTGCGTTCCAGTCAATAGCTCTTGGTTTGACTCCAATCAATGGTTGATACCGGGCCCAACTTGCCCACGTGAGAAGCCTCGATGATAGCCTGTTACCATAATGGATACTTTTTGGATTAGGGCAGTCTGGACTGATAGATTTCAATCCATGCATGAACGATTTGATGCTTTCCTTGTTGAGGTCTGTAATTTCACGAATATTAGACATCCCTTCCCTCATAATTTCTTCAGCTGATTCATAGTTGATACCAAAATCCATTAGGCTGCTTCTGAAGGCAAGCTGTTCTGGATTCAGAAATCTTCCATTGTTGAATCCCCTGATTTTTATTTTTGGTTGGGATGACCTCCTTCTGTACCGTTCAGCCCTTAGGTCGACATCTAGTTGATTCTCATCTTCATCGCTGCTATCAGTATCACTCCGGTTAACGTCATCTGGATTTCTGTGTTGCTTCACCGCATCCTGTATGGCTCTGATCCTTTTCTTTACTTCCTTGTCGATGACTCTTTTCCAAGTTGAGTTCATTTCTGGATCAGTCATAGCCTTTTCCATTACACGCATGATTGTTTTCTCATTCAATCTGTCTTCATCCATACTTTCCTCATCACTCTTACCATCCATGGTGATTCCTGGTAGATCTTGATCCACTTCCATTTTTGTTTCCTCCTCACTGCTGGATTCATAGTCGTCATCGTCCTTTGGCTTTGCTTTTGATCTCGTTTGTCTTGTTGCTGTAGCCATGTTGGAGACAAGATTTCAAATGATCGTTTGGGGTATGGATGGTCGTATCGATGTATTCGATGGAAGTTTGGATGGTCGTTCCGATGACGCAATCGAATCTTTATTCGAAGGATGTATGTGGTGGAAGAGTGTAATCGAAACGAAAATATTCGAAGGGTGTAAGATGATGGATTTTAATCGTTGGCGACCGTCGAGTGTGATTTGCTTATCTATTTGTATATCCGGATCATATTTTCGTTCCGGTTTGTTTTGTGTGAGCTTTTGCTTTTGTTGCAAATCAAGATTGTGAGCTTTCCTATCCTTTCTTGGGATTTGCTCATTCTGTATTTCTGTGGTGAAAGATTGTTTCCTGAGAATTTAGTGTTCTCTTTTTGTTCCGGATCTTTTCGATCTTTTGTTCTTCGAGATTTGGTGTTCTCGATTCTGGAGCAGATGTTCTTCGCAATCTGTTGCTTTGCAAGCAGATGTTCTTTGCAATTTGTTTCGCCACAGGATACTTGAGGCTCAATCTTCTGGCTCACGCCATTCTTGTTTTCAGTGAAAGATCAGTGTTCTTGAATATTGATTCCTTTCAACTGATGCCAACCTGGGCGATTCGTTCAGCTGAATCGTCCAGTCTCTTTTCCCTTGCTTGTTTTTCTGGATCTCGTATCCCGGTGGAGCCACCACCTTGGTTCGAGTCTTCGGCCTCTTCATTCAAGGGAGGCTGCCCTGGTGTTGGTCTATTCCAGGGCTCCACAAGCAACCGCCCCTTTTACATCCTTGAGGGTTGATGCCGGTAGCTGATCAGGCTAGTCCGGATTAGTCTTCGAGCTCAAACTGCGTTTCTTGTTGAAACGCTGTCCTCAGCATTGTAGGATGCTGGGTCTGATAAACTAGAAAAAGTGTGTCGTAACAAGCAAACGCAATCGGTCTTACGGTCGATTGATTTAGTGAGTAGGAGTAAGAGTAATCATCTTCTTAAGACCGGTAGCGTCGATCATCTCTGATGGTCGACAGGTTAATTACTCGTCGTCAAATTACTCATCGTCATCGTGTAATTTTAGCATACAAAACACATGTAATCTTAAGAAACAAAACACACGCAAAACCATCTTCGATTGGTCTTTCGTGTTATCGTATTACCGTATAATTCACCGTGATATTCTCATTGGAATATCACAGTATTGTACCTTATTGTGTAGAATTAGTACTAGGTTGTACATAGATTTTAGGGCATGATAGTGTTTTAGAGTTGTTAATTCTTCAAAGAGTGAGCTGAGAGGAAAATCCCGCTAAGAGGCAATCCACATAAAAGCGCCGACGATTGTTCATTGATAAATAACCTTACGAATAAGGTTATTTGCCCTTATGACTTTTTGTGCGATACGCCCGCTTAGTACGTACGAATACGCGTTACACGGTGGATTCTTTTCAAATCTATTCATCTATTCGTATGTGAATATATTTTATTACTTTGGTCTTTTATTACTTTATTATTGCTGGGAATCACTCATTCCCGAAACAGTCTGGGTAGGGGCCCAGATTCGATCTGGGCCCGGGCCCAGATTTAATTTTGTACCATTTTGACCCAGATACTGGTCGACGGGAGCTCACGACCAGGATCTGGGTCCCTACCCAGCAGATTTTCTTGAAATCGCGCATGGAATTTTGTTTTTTTGTTTCCTGTGCGCGCATGCTTATCACTTAAGGAGTATTGATAACTAATTTATTTTATCCATAGATGAATAAGTGAAGGATTCCTTATTCCAAAAAAGAGACTTTGCACACTGGCCCGCCAAAATCTGGGTATGGTGATTTTTATTCCCGAAATACAAAAATCTGGGCCCCTACCCAGACTATTTCGGGAATCACCCATTGTCGTACCGTAATTGGTGGAGTTGTTAGTTGAACGTTTAACACTAACCCCAAGTTGACATCGTAACCTTCGAGACGGAGTGTACTGGTTTTTTTTTTTGGGGGGGGGTGTATCAACTACCGATACGTTTTTAGAATGGTGAATAAAGGATTATAAGTAATTACTGAAATTGATATAAAAATGTAATTTGATCTGAAGAAGAATCATACCTCCTCTTCTTCTGGAAGCATCTTCCTCTTCCGGTCATTATTGAATCTTCCTCTGGTCATTAGGATTCCCTTCAACAAGGGAATCCTGATCGACCGGTCAGTCACGAGGATTATTGTTACACTACCCCCCACAGTGACTGGCCGACCGATTGATGAAATGCTTAGTACTGTTGGTGCTGATGAATTGGTTCTCGATAGGGTACTATCTTTCGAATATTGTATGTTTCTGCAACAGCCTCTGACCGCTGCACTTTGATTGTTCCATTGGTGAATACCTGGATAATCGGGTATGGTCCATGGAATCTCTCCTGCAGTTTGTTCGGATCATATACTCTGACCATTATTCGTTCTCCCACTCGATAGTTATGGTTTATCCTGCCCTTGTTTGTTCTCATTAGATTTTGATCGATGAGTTGTTGTCTTCTGTTCCGGATGGTTTCAAGATTGGCTATCAAGGGTACGTCTACCATCATGTCTCTGCCAAACGTTATTGCTCCTGGTGACGTCTGCATGGTGTGACTTACTGCGCATCTAGTGGCATGCATGCAGCTGGCTAGGGCGTTATCCACAATCTGCTCTGCTTCCTGCTCATTGTTGGCGTGAGTTGTCATCATGGTGACTCTCAGTATGTCCCCCATGGTTCGATGTAGCCTTTAGCAGATGGCATTGGACTGCAGGTTCTTTACTGTTGTCGGTACCGACTTGATTCCATGCTGGATCAGCAGTGTTTGGAAAGCATGTCCCAAAAATTCGCCTCAATTATCGTGGACACACCGATTGGGTCTCGGGTATCTCGCTAGCCAACCATTCGATAATTGATCTGCTATGTGTTGGCTTGATTTGTTGTTTATTCTGCTTATCTCTGCCAGATTGGTGACTGGATCGATTGCTATGAGCGCCTTGAACTCATATTGCCGGTCGCCTGCTTGTATCTTCCAAGATCCGATGAGATCGACACAAATCTCATCCCATGGTGTTAGAGCCGCTTCCCTTGGTGGTAATTGCCCATACCCCCTGCCTGCTTCCTTGTATTGTTGGCAGTTTGCGGGGCAAATGTATTGTTTGCACAGTTGTTGGAGATTGGGTGAATAGAATCTGGATGATATGGTATCGTACAGTCGTTGGATTCCGCAGTGCCCTAGTACAATGTGGTACCAATGTATTGTTTGTTGGATGAGAGTGGCTGGTATGACAATTCTCCAGTTTGGTTCATTGGCATCCGTTCTTGCTATTATCTGTTGCCCGTTGATGACAATGATTGGGAATTTGGCTGGGTCTTCCTGATGTGCTGTGCCGAGGTGGATGTCCTGGTTTTGATGGTTCTGGATGTTTGTAATCGTAATGGGGTTTGGCATTGTTTCTTGTAGTGGTGGTAGGTTGAGTAGACACTCCATCCATTCTGTGTCTTCATCGATATTGGTGAAAGCTTTCTTGTCGCCTATGATGATGTCGTCCTTGGGTACTGGAATTGTGTGGAAGTCTACGTGGGTTCCGGTGCGGCGTTTTGTTGTTTTGTTGTCGGCTTGCTGACTTCTATCCCCCACAGAGGGTGGCGCCATCCAAGGCAGCCTTGAGAAACAGTCAGCGAGGATATTCTTCTTTCCTGCGATGTGGGTGAGATTGATATCAAATTCTGACATGAATAGCTTCCATCGGAGTACCCGTTGGATGGAGAAGGTTTCAAAAATGAGGTTTTTGTGGTCAGTATACACGTGGAGGATTCCACCCAGTAGAATTTTCCTGTATTCTGTTAACGTAAGGATGATGGCAAGGAGCTCTTTTCCGTGGTTGTGTAGTTTTGTTGAGCTTTGGATAGTTTCCTGCTGTAGTATGCCACTACTCGGCCTTCTTGAATGATAACGGCGCCCAGTTGGTAATCAGATGAATCTGTGTAGATATGAAATGGTTTGGTATAATCCGGATAGACGTTCATTGCGTCTGCAGCTAAGAGTGCTTTCATCTCTTCCAAGGCTTGTTGTTTGGTGGTATCCCATGTGAATTTCTTTGCTCCTGTCATCTCTGTGAGTGGTGAGAGGACATGTGCTCTTCTTGGCCAGAAGGATTCATAATAATTCACAGCTCCGATAAGTGATCTAACCTGTGTGATGTTTTGTGGCCTTCCCATTCGGAGCACTGCCTTGATTTTTCTTTTCCAAGGTTTGATACCTTCTGGGGTCATCCAATGGCCTAGGAAGTCTGTCTCCTTGATAAGCCAGCTGCATTTCAATGGGTTGCACTTCATCCCATTCTTCGCGAAGCGTTCGAGGACCTGATCTAAGATTTGTAGGTGATGGTCAAACGATTGATTAGTCCAGATGCCCACATCATCGATGTAGCATTCGCAGTCAATTCCTTGTAGCATTTCTGTCATGATATGCTGTGATACATCTCCACTGATTTTTACCCCCATAGGTAGTCTTTTGTAGCAAAACAAGCCATAGGGTGTCGTGATGGTGCATAGCTTTTGACTTTCTTCATCTAGCTGAAAGCAATAGTACTGCATGGATAGATTGATTTTCGTGAAGTATGTATATTTCCCTCGTCGATTCATGATATCCTGTATCCTAGGCAATGGAAAGGGTTGTCTTTGATCCAGTTATTGAGTTCCCTGAAATCAGACACCCATCTTACTCTGTTGTCCTTCTTGGGAATGATGAAGGTTGGGAACGCCCATTCCGATGGTCCATGTGGTTCAAGGACGCCGTCCGCTATTAAACTAGCCAATTCTCTTCTGAATATCTCTTCTCTCTTATACGCGACTGGGTATGGTTTCATGTGTACTGGCTCGGCGTCTTTCTTCAAATCGATGTGTATCTCTCTGTGTGGGTAACATCCCAGTTCCCCGTTGAACACTACCTTGTGTTGCTTCAACATTGTTTGTAGTTTCTATTTTTCCGCTGTTGTCAGGTGATCCTGTCTGCGTGCGGCTTCATCGGATGTAACTTGTTGGTAACTTCTTTCTAGTATTTCTGTTGTGGTATTGGTGTTGAACAACATTGCGTCCTTGGCCTCTTCTGGATTGACTCGAGTAGTTCTTGTCGCATCTCTCATAGGGATGGCTATTCCCAGGCATCTGATCTCATTGGTTTCGAAGGATATCTCTATGCCGGCCATTTTGAGGAAATCTCTCCCCAATATGATATTGTATCTGCACTGTGGCGAATCGAATATGGATGCTGGTATCCCTTGGATCCGCCTGCCGTTTACAAACTCAGGTAGCTGTAGCTGTGAGGTGTCAAATTTCCCATTGGTTGTTGTTGTCATTCTCTTATGTCCTATGTGTTTTGGCTGCACGCCGAATGGCATCGACTGCTTATTGATCATTGTTTTTGTGCTCCCCGAGTCCAATAGTGCCGTATACGGTCTGTCTGCTTGTACTCCCTGTATTTCCTTGACCTTGAGTAGTACCGTGGGAGTTATATCGTTATTGGCCTTTTGCCCTTGATCGATGGCCTGTAGCCTCGTCGTTCTTTTCTCATCGGCCCATGGCCCTGTTGTTTTCTCTTGCTTGGCCTGTAGCCTTTCAGCATCGGTGGCAACGAGGCTATCATGGTCCCTTTCGTCCGGATCTGGTGTGATGGCGTTGACATAGGCTCGCATTGTGCTCTTGAACCCGTCTTTGGTGTGTTCTATCTCTCTGCCTGCTAGGGTTTCATTCCATCTCTTTCTGGGTCCCCTCGATAGGCACTGTCCCCATTGCGTATGCCATCGGGCCACCGGCATTCCTAAGTTGTTGCATGCGTCTACGAATAGATCATACGTGTACAAGATTTCTTCTACTTCCAAGTTCTGTACTCTTCGAATGTTTTTCTTACCTGCCGACCTATTGGTGGCTCTAGCATAGTCAACTACAATCCTGTGGCTGTCGTGATCCTCTGTCACATCGAAGGTCCTCTTGTATTGGATACATGGTTGGAACTGGGTGTTCATCTTGTCGTAGCTTAGTAGTCTTAGTGTAATTACAGTGTATCAACTACCGATACGTTTTTAGAATGGTGAATAAAGGATTATAAGTAATTACTGAAATTGATATAAAAATGTAATTTGATCTGAAGAAGAATCATACCTCCTCTTCTTCTGGAAGCATCTTCCTCTTCCGGTCATTGTTGAATCTTCCTCTGGTCATTAGGATTCCCTTCAATGAGGGAATCCTGATCGATCGGTCAGTCACGAGGATTATTGTTACAGGGGGAAGGTATGTTGTCGGCCAAAAAAATTACGGACCTTGTCAGCGGCAAATTAGTGCTTTGCAGGGTTGTGCACGTATTTTTCTTACATATTTGTAGTATTCTATTATTCCATTCTATGATCTCATTCTTTGATTCCATCCTATGATTCAATTCCATGATTGAAATCTATGAATGAAATCAATGATTCTAGTCAATGATTCAATTCTATAATTCAATTCTGCAATTCAAATCAATGATTCTAATCTATGATTCAAGTCTATAATTCAAGTCTAAGATTCTTATCTATGATTCCAGTCTAAGATGTAATTCTATGATCTGTGATCCAATTCTAAAATTCTAGTCTACGATTCATTCCCATAATTCAATCCTATGATTCCATTCTATTATTCTATCCTATGATTCAAAACTATGAATTGAATAAATGATTCTAGTCTGTGATTCAAAATTAAGATACAGTTCTATGATTCAACAAGACAGAGATTCAATTCTATGATTCAACTCTAACATTCAATACTATGATTTCATTCTATGATTTCAATCTATGATTCAAGACTATGACTCAAATCTATGATTCAAGACTATGACTCAAGTCTAAGATAAAACTCTATGCTTCAAAGCAGTACTTTAAGTGTCTATGCTTCAACTCCATGATTGAAGTCTGTGATTCAATTCCATGATTCAATTTATTGGTGATTCAATTCCATGATTCAGTTCTTTGACTCAATTCCATGATACAAGTCTATGATTCAATTCTCTGATTCAATTTTCAATCAAGTCTACGTCTGAGAACTGTTTCTCTACCCCCCACGGGATATGGCGCGGTACGTTCAAAACTCCCTACCTCGTTTTCAAAATTCCCTGCTTCCTGAGTTCACGTGTTTACTGAAAAACCTTAATCTATGATTCAAATCCATGATTCAATTCCATGATTCATGATTCATGTTGTTACTCTAAAAATCGACCGGATAGGTATAACGAATTGTTTAAATTTAAAGAGAAGTGAGCTCAAAGAGATGCTCTTATTTTTAGTGTATCGGGGCTCTCTGCTGTATTTTACATGGTAGAGATCTTCCCCGGTCTTTTCATTAGTATGGGTTTCATCGTACCAATACTGCTGTTGCTGTTGCTGTATTAGTGTCATGTGTCGGTCATTCGATGATATTGGTCATTTATGGGGTTACGTGATTTACTCGATGGGGCGTATGCTTGTTCGTGGTATATATGCTAAATATGAGGCCCATCTGGAATCGGTATTGATTTTCTTGATCGTAATAAGTAATTTCCTCACGGGACATCAAGTATATTCTTTCGAACATACTTTAGGGTTCCAAGTGTTCACTTATTGGTCAGGTCTTTGGATATGTCTTGTTTCTAACCGATTATCCTCTTTTTTGTTTGTAGCCTTAGGTGATATCGTTTTTACCACTTAAGGATTTCCAAGTAGTGGAGGTGCGTTTGATTCTAAGACTCAATCATCAAAATATTAGCATCCCGTATTTTCGTGTCCGCACCTCGGTCGTTGATTTGTTTCGCTTTGTCGGCTTTTCCAATCGAATTTAATGCCGACAAGAAGTTCGTATTTTTCACTGACAACACACCCCTTGATCCAACATGTTCATTCGACGTTGGATTACTGTCGGAGTATATTTAACCTTGGATTGATTCGTCTGATTCGGATCGAATGATCCTTGACTTGTTCTTGTAATTCGATTCGAACGCTCGGTCGTGTCATTCAAGATGAACTTAACCTGGGTAGTGTCCCATGATGTATCTTGCGTGTCGAGCGTGCAAAATCCATCCCAATGGTTTGGTTAGATCATCAGCAGGGTTTATAACTCCAGGAATATGAATCATCTTGATTTCACCATTTTCTTTCCAGGCTTGGATTGCAAAGAATCTGATTTCAATATGCCGGGTTCTTTCAGTTGGCTTCTGAGCATTGATGATTTCAATTGCTGATGCGTTGTCCTCATAGATCAGAGTGGGACCAACTTGGACAAATCCTAATTCCTTGAGTATGGACCTGAGATATCTGGCTGTTTTGACTGCGGTGACTGCAGCGATGAATTCAGCTTCTGTAGAGCTCTGTGCAGTGAGTGACTGAGCTTTGGATCTGTAAACAATTGCTCCACCAGCGTAAGTGAAGACATACCCTGTGGTGGACCTGCAATGTTTTGGATCATTCCCATATGCTGCATCAACAAAACACATCAATTTGGCTTGCTTGATATCTGCAGGGAATTTGGGGAGTGATGCATCTTGGACTGCGTCCCCATATGGTTCCCCTGGAGGCAGAGATGGCTCAGCATTTGGTCTGTAGAACCTAATACCCCAGGATAGAAAAAATGTGTCGTAACAAACAAACAAATGCAATCGGTCTTACGATCGATTGATTTAGTGAGCAAGATCATTGTTACAGTTCGATCATCTTTGCCGATCGACAGGTTAATTACTCGTCGTATCGTCGTTTTTCAGCATATTACCGTGTAATTCTAAGCATACAAAACACATGTAATTAAGACACAATAAACACACGCAAAACCATCTTCGATCGGTCTTTTGTTACCGTATAATTCACCGTGATATTCTTGTTGAATATCACATGTGATTGTACCTTATCATGTAGAATTAGTACTAGGTTGTACATAGGTTTTAGGGCATGATAGTGTTTTAGAGTTGTTAATTCTTCAAAGAGTGAGCTGATGGGGAAAATCCCACTAAGAGGCAATCCACATAAAAGCGCCGACGATTATTCATCGAGAAATAACCTTACGAATAAGGTTATTTGCCCCTATGACTTTTCGTGCGATACGCCCGCTTAGTACGTACAAATACGCGTTACACGGTGAATTCTTTTCAAGGATCTTGTTGTTCTGAGGTAGCGGGCTATGTTTTTTAGACTGGAGTAGTGGAAAGCGGTGGTGGGATTGGAGCTGTATTTTGACATCAGGGTCACTGCATACCCAATGTCTGGCCGGCAGCTGACATACGCGAATATCATTTCACCTAAGAGTGTCCTGTAGGAGAAGCCAGATGTGGATTGCAATTCAGCATGTTCCTTGGTGCCTTCTAATGGTCCATCCGTATGTGATTGAAGTTGACTCAGTACTTCAGTTGATAATGGCGCTGATGGCTTAGAATGAGGTTTCATCTTGGAATCAGTTTCCCAACCATGGGATGTCATAATTCTGTCAATGTAATTTGCACAGGACAGTTCAATGTAGGCAGCTGTCTGTTTGACATCAATCCCATTGAAGTCTTCAAGCAATCCCATTTTTGTGAAGGGGATTACATCTTCTTTAGGTAGCTTCAGTTTCGCTCCAATGATGTCATAGATCTTGTCAGGTATGGATTCTGATGTGCAAGCCAGTGCAAAATCATCGACTTGTCTCAGCATGTAGACTGTTTCACCTTCAAAGACTGTCGTATAGATTGTTCTGTCATGTGTGGTGGTCTTGAAGTTGAGATCAGGGCCTTTCAAAATCTTGTTGATGTGAGTTTCCCAGAGTCTCCCGGATTCCGGATGGCCTTGGAGTGCTCGAAGGACAGGAAGCACCAATCTTCTGTTTATGTCTGTGCCATATTTGTGTTTATAACATTCTGCATATGCATCATCGATAGTCATGTAGGTAGGGATGTTGGGCCCTGGAGAATGGGCATAGGCATCAGCAGCATCACCTGCATACACTTTGAGATTGAGGCTAGCTGCAATGGCAAAAAACAATCGTTGGATGGGGTGTTCAACACATGATGAGTATGACATGGCAATTGTATGCAGGGTTGGAGCTGCATATTTGCTTCCATTACAGCACTGTCTTGCTCGTCTGACACCATTCCTTTTGACATTGTATTGCCAATGGGGCCTGAGAATTATGGCTTCTGGATCCTTAGGGTATGGGATGGGTGATCCGAACATTTCTAAGTCTTCAAACTGATCAAGTTGTTTACGCTCTTCAGCTTCCCATTCAGTCCATGTGGATAATGACTTGAGGTTTCTGCGAGTGAAGTGCCCTAGTGCTTGTTCTTCAGGTGTAGTGGCTTTTGAATTGATGGCCTTGATTAAGAGTTCAATTTGTTCAGTTGGTAGTGAATCTGCATCTAGTGGTAATGCATGATTGCCTGCCTTATGAAGCTTGGTGATGGCTCTGAGCAAGGCAATGTCGATAGTGGGGATTGCAACACCCATGTCATCTTCGGTTGGTGCCAAGTGTTTCTGGATGGATGCATGGAGTGCTGCAGTGCTATCAACTTGGTTGATTCTGGATTGAAGGAGGTTCTTGTATTTGGTGCCGATTTGCTTCATGGTTTGGATGGATGAAATCCTGTCCAGAAGTGGTGGGTCTTCTTCATCAGTAGGTTCCTTCCAGGAAGTGTTGGGAGCAAATAGTCCATATTCATTAGCACGTTTGCTGATGTCTTTCAGAGATAATTTCTCTTCAAGTGCAAAAGTGATAGGAGTATCTATGGAATAATCCCGCACCCCTCGAGCGTGTGATTCATGCAGTGCTGTGGTAACATCAGCAGCAGTGAATACACGATTGTGATTGATAGATACAATATAAGCGCCTCGTAGCTTGGAGAGAGACTTCTTATGGGAGGAAAAAAGGTTGGAGGCAGGACTTAGGCTCTGCCAAGTAGCGAATCATTTGCAATAATAATAATATACGTATTTAAGTAATGTTAACCACCGAAGGTGGATCGAAACTACTCAGTCTGTATCCAGACTTTAACGTCGCCTCAATCGAAGAGAGTTTAAGCCCCAAGTTGTAGAACGACAAATTTGTCAAACAAATCCTGAAAGCAAGCAGGGAGGGTACAAGGAAAAACTGTTGAAGGATACCGGTAGCATAAGCCGCACTGGGAGCAGCTACCAACAAACAGGCAGGAGGAAGGGTAAAATACTGAGAGCAGCACAATGTGCAAAGGTTGGTGACTTGGTGAGGAACGAGGAAGGGCACTGGGTGCAAAATGTGGTGAGACACTGGGAGCAGCCCTGGGTGCAGAAGGTGGTGATACATTGGGAGCAGCGCTGGGTGCAGTGCCAGGAACCACACTGGGTGCAGCACAAGGAGAAGCACGACTGGGTGCAGAACCGGATGAGACACTGGGAGCAACACTGGGTGCAGAAGGTGGTGAGATACTGTGAGCAGCACGGGTGCAGCTCCAGGAGCCACACTTGGTGCAGCTCTAGAAGCAACACTGGTTGCAGAACTTGGTGAAACACTAGGAGCAGCACAGGGTGCAGAGCCTGGTGAGGTACTGGGAGCAGAACTTGGTTAAACACTAAGAGCCACACGTGGTGCGGGGTTAAAAGCAGCACTGGGGGTAGAACTGGGTGAAACAATGGGAGCAGCGCTAGGGGCAGAAGACGGTGATGTACTGGGAGCAGCACAGGGTGTAGCGCCAGGAGTCACACTGGGTGCAGCTCTAGGAGCATCACCGGGTGCAGAACTTGGTGAGAGACTGGAATCAGCACTGGGGGCAGAACCTGCGGAGATACTGGGAGCAGCACGTGGTGAAACACTTAGAGCCACACGTCGTGCTGGGCTAAAAGCAGCACTGGGGGCAGAACTGGGTGAAACAATGGGAGCAGCGATAGGTGCAGGAGATGGTGATATACTGGGAGCAGCGCTGGGTGCAGCGCCAGGAGCCACACTGGGTGCAGCTCGAGGAGCAGCACTGGGGACAGAACTTGGTGAATCACTGGGAACAGCACTGTGTGCAAAGGTGGGTGATAGAGTGGAAGCAGCACTGGGTGAAGAACTAGAAAGGGCACTGGAGTCCGCGCTTGGTGAAACACAAGAAGCAGCACTGAGGAGTGCAGAAGGTGGGGATAGACTGGGAGCAGCACTGGGTGCAGCGCCAGGAGCCACACTTGGTGCAGCTCTAGGAGCATCACTGGGTGCACAACTTGACGAGAGACTGGGAGCAGCACTGGGTGCAGATCCTGGTGAGATACTGGGGGCAGGACTGGGTGAAACACGAAGAGCCACACGGGGTGCGGGGCTAGAAGCAGCACTGGGGGCAGAACTGGGCAAGACACTGGGAGCAACGCTAGGTGCAGAAGATGGTGATACACTGGGAGCAGCGCTGGGTGCAGCGCCAGGAGCCACAATGGGGATAGTAGGAGCAGCACTTGGTGCAGGGCTAAGAGTAGCTCTGGGGCCAACACTTGGCAAAACGTTAGGAACCACAATTGGTGCAGCGCTAGGATTGGCACTGAGTGCAGTACTAGGGAATCGAGGAGCCACACTTGGTGCTATGCTTGGGCAAACACTGAAAGCAGGACTGGGTGCACCACGTGGTGAGACCCTAGGGACCACACTTGGAGCGTCACGTGGTGACACACCATTGAGTGTGCCAGAATGGCACCCAGGGCTAGGCCCCATACAGCCAAGCCCTCATCAAGGCAGCCTCCTGGCGATACGGCTGCTGGGACTGGACAGGGGCTGCATAGTGTCGCCTGGCAAGCTGGATGGTCGCAAGCCATTGACGCTTGGCAGTAAGAGTGTAACCACGGAGCACTTGGAGGGGAATTCTGGAGGAGTGAGTGAGATTGAGGCAGAGCACCAGCTAAGTCAATGGCCAATTCAGATGAAATGGAAGCATTGAGAGATTGGTGTTGTTCTGACTCAAGCACCCCCCCAGTGCCATGGAGCCGTTGGTTCCGGTACGTCCAGAGATCCCAACAGGTGAGGAAAAATTGATGAATCACTGCAGTGGCCCATCGACGAGGAGAACGCTTGCTACCAATCGAAGAATAGTAATCAGCTTGAATCTGATGCCAGAGGGGGGTCCACCTCCCCAGGAACCAGTTGTGCCATCCAATCTGACGCTGAGCCCTTATAGCAGATGCAATATCAGGGGAGTATGAGGAAGGGTGGATACGCCTACCTTGACGAACCCTAGTGATAACATCCACAATGGCGAGAGCCAGTGAAGGTTTGGTAAGCTCAGAGGTAAGGCGCTGTTGCAAAGGGCCCCAAAAGGAAGACAAGCAGTGCTGGACAGCCCCGGGGTCGGCACATGAAAGAACATGGGAAACCTTTTCCTTGTCTTGGGCACACAGAGGGCACCGGGAGTGATCCTGGTGCTGGTAATGGAGTAACTGAGTACCAACTCCAATACAACCCGAAGCAAACTTGACAAACCACTGTTGCATACCAGGAGGGAGGCGCTTGAAAGCAGAGTGATGGGCACACCAATGGATGGAATCACAGACTTGTGGTGGAATGGAGATGTTGTGGTGAGTGTGCCAATAGTGAAGAAGTGGAGGACCTGAAATAAGAATGTGCAAGGCATCTCTGTCAAAGCGAGAGCATTTGAGACCCTTCTGTGAGAGAGCCCAGGGCTCAAACACAAGCCGGGGATAGTGGTAAGGAGAAGAACGATTCATGGAGAGAAATGCCTTGGCCATGCCATCAACTTGATGATTGCGAAGCGCCCACCAGTCAAGAGAAAGACCCTCTTGATGACCCTGAACTCACTTGAAAGTGACAGTGATTGGAAGAGCAGAGAGCATATTGCAAATGACATAGACATAGTCAAAAGATTTCTGAGAAATAGACAAGGGCCAGGTTCCCTGAGCCTGTTGAAGAGCCGTTTCCCCATCAAGGGCAATGGTGAGTGAGCCAGAGGCTAAATCATAGAGGTCCACCAGAGCCATACAGCAGGTGAGGACACCAATGATGCCAGCCAATTCGCTCCGGTAGGAAGACTGATCTTCGGGGGAGCCACTGACAAGGTTAGATCCAGGAGTGAGGAACACCGTGGGAGATTTGGTGGAGGTGTTGGGGGAGAGGATAAAGGCAGATGTACCTCAGAGAAAAATGGGGTCATAAGAGCCGTCACAGACAGCGCTGGCAGAGCCACTCAGAATGGCATCGGCAAGAGCCTGGCATCCATCCTGGGGAAGGGAGTATTGATGGAGAAGGACTCGGGGAGAAGCACAGAGAGCATCAAATGCATCCTCTGGGGTGACAGGAAGACCCTCAAAAGGATCATAGGTCAAGGGATCCTCATCTGGTGGATGGGAGACAAAGGTAGATGGACCGACAATCCGGAATACATTCCCACTAGAAAGGAGAGAGACAAGAGTGTCGGCACAGGCAGGTTTGGCGCAAAGGATGGTAGTGTTGAAGCTGTAACGGCCTCGGCCTTGCAAAGAACCAATCTTCCAACCAGCGGGACATTTGGAGAAGAGCCGGTCAGTAGAACGACACAAAAACCAAGGCCACACAGAGGAAGATTCTGAGGACAGCCAATGCCCCAGGTGGAAGGAGGGGTGGAGAGCTCTGTCAGAGGGCAAGGCCAATGGGGGTAAGAATGATTTCTGAAGGGCGCGTTGCCAAAGCTGAAGGGCTGGGAGAAGCCATGGAGGGGGGCACCGAGGCCAGTCAAGATGGGTGCAAAGATGGTTGGAGGACTGCAACTGGAAGGCCATTGGAGAAAGCCGTGTGCCATCTGCAGTGCAGATATCAGCAAGGGAGATGGCCTGGAGAGACATCTGGATGAGATTCAGAAGAGACAGTTTGGCGCCCTGAAAGCCAGCAGTGACAAAAGCTTGCATGAGGTAGCAGTCGTTCAATCGAAGCAGAGGAAGTGTAGGAAAGTCTTCCACCAAACTCACTGGGTGCAAAGAAAAGAAATGCCACACATGCTTATACCAGCAAGGAGTGATATAAGAGGCATAAGGCTGGTAGGGGGTAATGCCAAGATGGAAAGGGATCCCCAGTTCAAGCCGAAAGGCTTCAGCGGTAAGCCTGAGAATATGGCCCGTCTGGGAAACACGGACAGATTCCTGAAACAGAGTAGCAATGTGGCTGAATTCTTGGAGAAGAAATGGGTGAATGAAACCAAAGCCTTGATACAAAGATGGACCATAGAAGACCTTGCGAGGAAAGTTGCGAGACATGTCTGCCTTGTTGAGTACTGGGACCAGAGTGGGTTGGAGAATTTGGGTCCAGGTAGAAGAGCTGAGCCGAGTGACGGGCATGGGGTATTCAAAAGACTTCATAAATGAGTACTTGAAGGTGTAGAGGGAGGTGTTCTTCTCACACTTGGAGGACCTCATTTGAGATCCAACGGACTGGGACTGGGTCTGCAGGTGAGCAACTTGAGCTTCCTCATTGCCATCCATAGAAATGTAGACACCCAGAGTCTTGTCAGCGTGATCAACCTCAAAACGATCAAGGGGGGACTGGACACCAGATTTGTCAGTGATGGTGAAAACACCTGGCATTTCATCGACAGAGCAATAGTCCCAACCAGAACCAGTCCACTTGAAATCAATCAAGTAGCAGAAGGACTTAGAAGGTTCAATAGCGCCACCAGTAGCAATGAGACCGCCAGCCCAGTGATCTAAAGCTGCCTGGAAATCAACAGCCAGAGCCTCACCAGAAGTAGTAGAGGAGGCACCGGCACAGAAAAGATTGGTATCATCCACAAAAGCAAAACCAACCAAAGAAACCAGCTGAAGGGATAGGGAGGTGAGTAGGTGGACCCCATGTCCTGCATTCTGCATCATCCGGAAAAGGATGGTAGAAACCAGAGCCCACAGAGTAGGGCCAAGACTGTTTCCTTGTCCAATCCCACTGAGAGGAACAGATTCATCACCGTACACAGGACCGGACCGGCCAAAGCCAGTTTTAATGTGATGGGTGGCACGCTGGAGAGTGGAGAGGAGAACCGCGCAAACATGAGCTGGAATCCCAAAGCTCTGAAGGGTGAGACTAGCAATGGGATGGGAGATTCGATCATAGCAGCCCTTGGCATCATTCATTGCAACCGCCCCGGAGCGGCGCTTCTGACAAAGGATGTCACAAATGAGCTTCTTGTTGAGACAGGTGTTGATGGCTTTGTGATGCTTCCGGCTGCCATGCTGGTCAACTGCCACCGCATTGGCTTGTTCGGCATGAGCTAGAATGCGTTTACCAATCATCTTGTTGTTGATCTGAAACTCAGGAGACATCAGTTAGATGAGTCGCATCTTGTCAACACAGTATTCACCAGGTTTCTTGAAGATTTCAACATCGGTGATAACCTGCCAAGCAGAGGGCGAGAAGCCAGCGAGCAGAGGAGCAGTCCGCATCAAGGTGTCAAAGGACTTCAGCTGTGTGTCCAAAGCAAAAGATTTATGGTGGCCAAAACTGAGGCAAGAAGGCTCGCCAGCAGTGCGTTCCTTCTGGCATTTCCAGGCTGCAGCATTGTCAGCAGGGCTAACAGAATAGTCAAAGGGAGCCAAAGACTGAATAGCAGCAGGCACTTGAAGGCAAGTAAGGAATTCAGTCAGGTACGGGTCAGTGCCAGGAGGAGCAACGTAGGTGCCAGCCAGGACCTCAGCTGAGGAAGGTCCAGTTCCCAAGTAACCAAAGGCCTGGATGAAAGAGGGAGACATGGAGAGAGTGTCTAGGCATTGTTGCTGACGGCAAACATTGGAGGCAGCCATGGCTGGCACCATAGCTGACTGAGACTCCAAGACTTGTTCAGTGCCATCAGATCCAACTGCAACAGCCTTCAGAACAGCAGTCTTATGAAGACGACCGCAGATAGAGCAGGCAGCGAGCCCAAGATCCCGTTGGAGCCGTTCACGGCGCACTGCGTGCCCGGATCTGGGAGGCACTCTGGTTGTGGGGCTTGCCTTCAGTAAGAAGGGCGTCCACCAAGCCTTGGTTGAAGGAGTCACGCCACAAAGGAGCCAGAAGTTTGATGGCGCGGTATTGCTTGTAGGCTTGCTTCAAATGGAGGACAGCAGTGGCAAGATCACAGTGTTCACCTATGTATAAGGAAAGCTTACATGCCAAGCGCTTCACAATGGTGTGACTGGTGGAGACACCTTGCCGAAGCTGCACGATACGCCTCCAGAAATCAATGGTGTCACGGTAAATCTGGAGCTTGGGAGACCAAGGGATCATGCCTGTGCGAAGCCGGCAAAGATGTTGTTCAACAGACAGCCGGATGGAAGCAGAGGTAGCATGGAGGACATCATAGGTAGTGATGAGAATGCAGTGCACAGTGGTATCACCAGATAAATACAGTGCCACCAGGTGCTCAAGCTCAGTCCGAAGGGTGAACACACCAGCAGTAGCAAAGGCATGTTTTACCCGCTTGAGATAGCGCTGCCGAAGATGAGGGTGGGAAGATTTCAGGGGAGGAAGAGAGGATCGCACAGGAGGTGGAAGGAATTTGCCCAAGATGCTGCCATTACAAACTTCAATCCAGAGCAAGCGATGGTCAGAGACCATGCTGTGCGCACCATCAAAAGCACAGTAACCAGCTCGGAAGACGTCAACATGCTCAGTAGTCCAGATGGCATCAATGGGAGTCCTGGTAGTATTCCGATTGTGGGTGGCAGGCAGGGAAGTTAAAGGGTGGGTAGTCAAGATGGCATCCTTGAAGCCAAGTGCTTGGAGCTCAGAGGAAAGACCATCAGACCGGACATCAGAATTATGGTCAATCCCTAAAACGACGGAGTCACCGGCCTCTAAACATGCCTGAAGGGCAGCTGTGAGGTCACGTCGAAAGAGGATTCGTGGGTTGGGACAGGGAAGATCTTCCGCAGCCTGGAAGTAACGACAGTGTTGGTTCCAAACAGAGCCAAGGTCCCTGTCATTTTCTACAGGGCAGTAGGCGGAAAAGATGGTAACCGTAGCGTGAGACCTGCCCTGAAACCGGACGAAGGTCCACCGGCCAAGCCCCAATGGATCAGCCCCATGGGCAAGCTTGTGAGAATGAAAGAGACGGTCAATGGTAAACCCTGTACCACCAGGGATGCGCCAAGAGCCGGTGGATGCTTCATGCTTGTTGCTAGCAAGGTAGGTGAAACTGGAAGGGTAGGCCTGGTTGATGCGAGAGTGGAAGAGGTCACAGAGGGGAAGCTGAGGTTCATTCAGACAATGCTCTGCGTAGAGGGCAACCCCAGCCTTACTTTGAGCAACATGCCAAGAGTTGTGACGAGAGCGCGACGTGAAGGCTGACTTCCGCTGGGGACCAATATTTTGGAAGGTAATGAGGGTAGAGTTGGAGGACGGAGCCTGGGGAAAGGGATGGCCAAAAGCATCAGCATCTTCAGCCACAAGGATGTCCCCATGAAGATCGGATTGTACAATGCGGGAAACGGAAGGAGGCGAGGAAGGGGAAGAAGGACTGGAGGAATCCAGGTGGGGATTTGAGTTGGAGGGCATCCCACAAGGCTCCATATGAGATATTCTAACCATGATCAGACCCATATCGTGTCTGTTGCATGGAAGAGGAAGCTGGTGAGGCATAGGTGTGAAACACGGAAGGCCACAGCAGGTGCTGCGCCAGGGGTGGCAGCACTGGATGCAACACGAGGGGAAGCATTGGCACTGGATGCAACCCTGGGTGAAGCACTGGGAAGGAGGCCAAGTGCATTGCTGGGGGAAGCAGTTGGAGTGACGCCTGGGGCAGTGCTAGGAGTAATACTGTGTGCAGACCATGGTGAAACACTGGGAGCACCAGTGGATGCAGCACTAGGTGGAACGCTGGGGGCAACCCTGGGTGAAGCACTGGGAAGCAGGCCAAATGCATTGCTGGGGGAAGCACTTGGAGTGACGCCTGGTGCAGTGCTAGGAGGAAACACTTTGTGCAGACCACGTCCTCCGAGAACTGTTTCTCTACCCCCCGCGGGCTATCGCACGGTATTTTTAAAATTCTCGACCCTATTTTTTAAATTTCCTATCTTTTTAGGTCGCATGTCTACTAAAAAACCTCGCGTGTCGCACACCGTTACTTTTGAGACAATATTTCGTCACTCCTCAAATAAAATAACTATTTTAGGGTTAAGGATATCATATTCTTTTCGTGACAAGCACTATTTTGTGTACAACTTATGCACAAATGACTTATTTCATCTTCTCAACATGTTGCCACCATACCGGTATAACGGGCTCCGTCCCAAATCCTCCAACTCCAACTCAAATCCCAACTCCAACTCCAAGTCGAATCCACCCCAGGCAGGCTATTGCACTTAAGGGTTTGGTTCCTGTTTAATGGAGGCAGATCCGTAGTAATTTCAGAAGCTACACTGTTGGAATTGTCACCAAAATCTGAATCGTTCTTCAATAACCTGGATGGTGGATTGATGGTTACATTCGGAACGACTTGATGATTGTTGTAACTCTAAAAAATGGACCGAAAGGTATAGGATAATTGAAATTTAAAGAGAAAGTGAGCTCAGAGAGACGCTCTTAATTTTACTGTGTATTCCGTACTGTATCGGGGCTCTCTGCTGTATTTTACATGGTAGAGATCTTTCCCGGTTATTTGTTACTGTCTTCTTTACCATCGTACCGATTCTTCTGTTGCTGTTGCTGCATTAGCGCCGTGTCGGTCTTACTGTATCGGTCATTCGATGGTATCGGTCATTGTGGGGTTAAGTAATCTGTTCGATGGGGCGTATGCTTGTTCGTGGTATATATGCTAGATATGAGGTCCATCTGGAAACGGTATTGATTTTCTTGATTGCAATAAGTAATTTCCTCACGGGATATCAAGTATATTCTTTTGAATATACTTATGGATTCCAAGTGTTCACTTATTGGTCAGGTCTTTGGATATGTCTTGTTTCTAACCGATTACTGTCTTTTGTTTGTAGTCCTAAGTGATATCGTTTTTACCACTTAGGGATTTCCAAGTAGTGGAGGTGCGTTTGATTCTAAGCTTCGTTCTTTGGAGTATTCGTATCTCGTTTCGCACCTCGGTCGTCGTTTCGTTTTGTCGGCTTTTCCAATCGAATTTGATGCCGACAACAGTCTGTATTTTTCACTGACAACACACCCCTTGATCCAACATGTTTCCTTCAATGTTGGATTACTGTCGGAGTAGATCTGATTGATCAGGCGTTTAAATCTGTTGTTATTCGATACTGTCGTTGAATTGTATCGATAGACAGATAGAATGTTCGGATCGTATCATTCGAATCAAGTCAAATCGAAGAACCGACTTGAGCAATGTTGATCGTATCAAGATCGATTGAAGATGGTCATCGAATAGCCTAATCCGGTTGTCAATCGAAGCAATCGAATGGAATGATTTAACCTGGGTAGTGTCCCATAATGTATCTTGCGTGTCGGGCGTGCAAGATCCATCCCAATGGTTTGGTTAGATCATCAGCCGGGTTGATAACTCCAGGAATATGAATCATCTTGATTTCACCATTTTCTTTCCAAGCTTGAATCGCAAAGAACCTGATTTCAATATGTCTGGTTCTTTCAGTTGGCTTCTGGGCATTGATGATTTCAATGGCTGACGCATTGTCTTCATAGATAGGAGTTGGACCAGCTTGAGCAAATCCTAATTCTTTGAGTACGGATCTGAGGTATCTGGCTGTTTTGGCTGCCGTGACTGCAGCAATGAATTCTGCTTCTGTAGAACTCTGAGCAGTGAGTGACTGAACTTTGGATCGGTAAACAACTGCTCCACCAGCATAAGTGAAAACATATCCTGTGGTGGATCTGCGATGTTTTGGATCATTTCCATATGCTGCATCAACAAAACACATCAACTTGCTTTGCTTGATATCTTCAGGGTATTTGGGAAGCGATGCATCTTGGACTGCATCGTCATATGATTCCCCATGAGGCAGAGATGGCTCAGCATTTGGTCTGTAGAACCTAATCCCCCAAGATCGGGTTGTTCTGAGATAGCGGGCTATGTTCTTCAGACTGGAATAGTGGAAAGCAGTGGGATTGGAACTGTATTTTGACATTAGAGTCACTGCATAGCCTATGTCTGGCCGGCAACTCACATATGCAAGCATCATTTCACCTAAGAGTGTCCTGTAGGAGAAACCAGATGTGAATTGCAATTCAGCATGTTCCTTGGTGCCTTCTAATGGTCCATCAGTATGTGATTGTAGTTGGCTCAGTACCTCAGTTGATAAAGGCGCTGATGGCTTAGACTGAGGTTTCATCTTAGAATCGGTTTCCCACCCATGGGATGTCATAATCCTGTCAATGTAATTTGCACAGGACAGTTCAATGTAGTCAGCTGTCTGTTTGACATCTATTCCATTGAAGTCCTCAAGCAATCCCAATTTTGTAAAGGGGATCACGTCTTCCTTTGGTAGCTTGAGCTTTGCACCTATAATGTCATAGATCTTGTTGGATATGGATTCTGATGTACAAGCTAGTGCAAAATCATCAACTTGTCTCAACATGTAGACAGTTTCACCTTCAAAGACTGTCGTATAGATTGTTCTGTCATGAGTGGTGGTCTTGAAGTTGAGATCAGGACCTTTCAAGATCTTGTTGATGTGGGTCTCTCATAGTCTACCTGATTCTGGGTGGCCTTGAAGTGCTCGAAGAACCGGGAGCACCATCCTTCTGTCGATGTCTTTGCTGTGTTTGTGTCCGTACCAGTCTGTATATGCATCATCTACAGTCATGAAGGTTGGAATTTCAGGTCCAGGACTGTGTCCAAAAGCATCTTGGGCATCTGCGCCGTAGACTTTGAGATTGAGGCTAGCTGCAATGGCAAAAAACAATCTTTGGATGGGGTGTTCAACACATGATGAGTATGACATTGCTATGGCATGCAGGGTTGGTGCGGCATATTTGCTTCCACTGCAACATTCCCTGGCTCTTCTGACACCATTCCTTTTTACGCTGTATTGCCAGTGAGGCCTGAGAATAATAGCGTCTGGGTCCTTAGGGTATTGAATTGGTGAGCCAAACATTTCCAAATCTTCAAATTGATCAAGTTGTTTTCGCTCCCCAGCTTCCCACTCAGGCCATGTAGATAAAGGCTTGAGATTCCTTCGAGTAAAGTGTCCGAGTGCTTGTTCTTCAGATGTAGTAGCCTTTGAATTGATGGCCTTGATTAAAAGTTCAATTTCTTCAGTTGGCAGTGAATCTGCATCTAGGGGTAGTTCATGGTTGCCTGGTTTGTGAAGCTTAGTGATAGCTCTGAGTGATGCAATGTCAATGGTGGGAATGACAACCTCCATGTCATCTTCAATTGGGGCCAAGTGTTTTTGGATGGATGCATGGAGTGTTTCAGTGCTATCAACCTGGTTGATTCTTGATTGTATCAGCTGTTTGTATTTGGTACCAAGGCGCTTGATGGTTTGAATGGAGGAAAGTCGTTCCAAGAATGGTGGGTCTTCTTCGTCAGTGGGTTCTTTCCAAACCGTATTGGGAGCAAATAATCCATATTCATTCGAGTGTTTCCTGACCTCCTTCATAGATAATTTTGCTTCAAGGGCAAAGGTAATGGGTGTATCTGTAAAATCCCTCACCCCTCGATCGTGGGATTCATGCAAGGCTGTGGTAACATCTGTAGCAGAAAACACACGATTGTGATTGATAGAGACAATATAAGCGCCGCGGAGCTTGGAGAGAGTCTTCTTATGGGAGGAGAAAAGCTTGGAGGCAGGGCTTTTGGGAAGGATATTGGTGATGTAAGCTCTGCCAAGCAGTGAATCATTGGCATACCGGAGACCAAAGGCTGGATCAGTACAGGAACTGGAAACAGGGAGCCTGAGATGGGTGAGGTCGGCAAACGGCGTGATGGAAAACTGGAAATCACTGGATGAGACTTCAGTAGGCTCTAGGTGGCAGGTGAATGTTGTCATCAGTCCGGAGCAGGTGTTTGACATTAGTGGGGAGGTCTGCAAGTGGGAGATCATGCATGCCTTCGTCAAACCGGACATGGGTGGCTATCTTGACTCTATGCGTCTCAGTATCATACCAAAGGATGTTTCTGGTAGTATATGGGACAAAACCCAGGAATATGCCCTTGCGAGCATTGGGTTTGAGCTTGATAGATCTCTTGCCTGGAGGTCTAACCCAAACTCTGCAACCAAAGGTTCGGAAATCAGCAAGATTTTCCTTATGACCAGTTGCCAATTCCAATGGTGAATGTGGCTGGTTGCCTTCAGGGAATGCATTGGACAACCAAAGGGCATGGTAAAAAGCAAAAGGCCAAAACTTTATGGGCAAATTAGCACCAGATAGCATGGTTCGCATGGAATTAGCCAAAGTTCGATGTGCTCTTTCAACGGTACCATTCTGGTGTGAGGCATCTGCACCAGTGGGGAAGATTGAGTATCCAAAAGCAGAGAAGAGGTTTCTGATATCTGGATTGTGATATAGTTCTCCACCTTGGTCAACTGAAACAAACTTGTTGGCACAAGTTGGGTTGTACTGGGAGAAGAAATGTTCCAACCAATGAAGGGGCGCTGCTTTGGAGATTCTGGTATCACCATATTTCATACCAGTATAGTGGTCTGTGATCAGAATCCAAGCTGTTTCTCCATGAATGCCTTCATAATCGCGCTTGCGTTTGCTGTTGGAGGATCTGGCGCCAGAGAATGCAAAGTCAACTGATAATCCTTGAAAAGGTTGTGTAGCCTTTCTTGTGGAATGTGAGCCAGCAGGTGTTTTAGTTTGCTTACATTGTATGCAAGTTGGGCATTGATCAAGAATACTTGTTTGGCGCTTGAACTTTGGTACTCCAAGGATGTGCTTATGAGCTTGATACAGAAAGTCATCGCATGGGTGTCCCAATCTTTGGTGCCACAGAAGTTTTGATGTCTTGGTTTTGATGGCTTGGATTGGGATACTTTTGTCCACAATCTTGGTGAAAAACAGTTTTGCGTCAAACGTTGGCATGTCACTGGTATCTGACTGAGCTTTCGCTGCTTCAGTGCATTTTTGCAGATTGACAAGATTCGTGTATATATCATACCTGTAGTTGCTAATGGCTTCTTTGGAGGCCAGTTCACAAGCTTCCTTGAACTGTATGTCAGTAGCTAGGGCATAGGCTGACGATGATGCACAATTAGCATATGGAGATGCAATATCAATGTCTGGGATCAGTACTGGGTGTGTATAGCATTGACCATCAATGATGCTTCCATGGAGGACAACGCTGTTGGCGGTGTTATGCTTGTGATGACAAATGATTGTGAGGTTGCCGTTTTGTGGAGCAGATAAGTCATAGTTGTCAATGAATGATTTATGGATTGACTGCCCACTGAACTGACGTCGCATGCGAGATGTCATTCCACAGAGATCATTCTCACTCAGCAATGTCGTTGACAGGGAGGGAGAATAATAGAAGAAGACTTTGAGATACCCTATGTGATTGGGTGCTGGGATGTGCAAATATCCCGAGCCTTCAGGGATGCAGGTAGCTGCTTTTCCTCCTATTGCTGCCGTGAGCCTGACAGGACAATTCCTCAGCTTGTTGTAGGGTTTGTAACCGTGCAGGATGTGTTTGAGATTGGTGCAGGAAACTTTCGCACCGGTGTCAATCTGAGCTCTGACACCATGTTGGAAGTAGGCTGTAGCTGCAATTGGATCTGGTGGGACGAGGGATTGCACAGTATTGGTATCAACTGATGTAGGGTTGTCCCTATCAAAGTTGGGATCCTCATTGATTTCCAGGTGTGATTCCAACGTAGGGGTCGTAGCCTCGAGTGATTCCATATCACAGTAGACATCAATTGGGATTGAAGATTGGAGGCTGTCCCTAGGAAGGAGATTGACAGCACCAATGTGGACAGATTCATAGGAGCTGACACTGCTGGAGTCCAAGGAAGGGCAAAAGCTTTTCACTTGATGGGCTGTGGCGTTGTCAAATCCTTGAGGATCATCTTGAGGTGATGTCGTATATTGGCTGCAAGAAAGACTTTCTATTCTTGGCCGGTGCAAAAAGTTTGGTCTTCTACTGCATCATTGGGTGAAACCTCATCCTGATCTTCATCGCCAACGTTGATCTGAGAGATTTGTTGGGTGGAATCTAAGAGCTGTTGGGTTTGTCTATTGGATTTGTTCAGAAAAACAGCTGCAGCAATCCTATGTTTCTTGAGGGACTCAACATCTTGCAATGCAGGACAATTATCAAAATTATGACCGGACATGTGGCAAACAATGCATTTTCTGGATGTGTCAAAGAGACTAGGTTGCTTGTCGAAGACAGTGATAGCATTGCAATATGCTTGATGGAGGAAGGGGTTGTCAGATTCTTCATCCATTTCTGGGTAGCCAAGTGAATCAATCAAGCTGATTGAGTGAGAAGTCAAAGTAGAAGGTGTTCTGACAGTACTGTTGCTAGCGCGCTTTTGAAACCTGTCATTGCGACGGGGACCCGGTCTGGCGCCTGAGACAGGCAATGGCTTGGACTGAATTGGTTTGGAGGTGTTCCTCTTGTACTTCTGTTCAGCCTTGATCTCTTGCTCATATGTTTGCAGGGTTTGTAGAAGCCTACCTGCTTTGTACTTGTCCCGTTTGAATTGGTCATCTGAGTCGCGTTCATCTTCTGTTTTCTCAAATAGTTCGTGACTGAGGGTGGTCCCTGCAATCAGGTTGCTGACTTCTTCTGTTGAACTCATGGTGCCAGGTTGGTTTTGGAGGAAAACTCTGAGTCGCAAGTAATCCTTGTATCTGAAGTAGTATTCCTCAAGGGATTCATTTGCATCTTGGTTGGGAGGATTCCTGACCATTCGTCCCGCATTGGATGGCCTTTTGGAGTTGGGATGTGTCTGTGCAATGACTGTGTACAGCGCTTCATAACCTTGTCCTCCTTCAAAGCTCTGAATGGTGGACTTCATTCTTCCACATGAGTCAGGGATTATCTTGTCAGTTCTGAGTGCAGTGTAGATGAGATTACCCCATTCTTGAATCGCCAATTCATACCTAGCAGGTAGGTCATGAGGGAGACTATCACCTATGGTGAATCCTCTGAGGCTGTCAGCTTCGCGCCTGTAGAGATAGTAAGGGTGGATATAAATATGATGCTGCTGTGCATGTGCAGTAATTTCCCTGTACCATTTCCTAACTTGAGGGTGAGTATCATCCTTTAGTTGTGGGAATCCTGAGAGAAACAATTTGTCTCTAGCTGCTTCCTTCGACTTGTCAGAGGCTCTGGTTAGATCAAAGCAATCTCCACTTCTAGTGATCAGACGTTGGTCATTTCTACCACTGCCTAGGTTGTGTAGGTAGTAGTTTTGCCTGATAACCGTTTCATTTCCGGATGAGTCGGTGTAGGTGATTGGAAAGTCTTTCATGTCGTCTCTGGTGAGGAATTCATCTCTCTTGTAGTAGCGCTCTTTGACTGGTGGTGGTAAGGTTGCAGGATTCCATGGTAAGTCAAGTGTTGCTTGGTGGTTGGCGCCGGCATTGTTATTGTTGTTGCTGTTGCCATTGTTGACCAGTTGTTGTAGTAGGGTCGTAATTTGTCCCATCTCAGTAGGGGAGACAGTTGCGGCCGTTGCGGCAGGTGGTGCCGTTGCGGCAGGTGTGTCTGGAACGTCTACCTCATCATCTGATGGTGGGTCTCCAGTGTAGGCTTCCATGAATAGGTCTGGGCGCCAATTTTTCTTGAAACGCCAGTGGGTAATTGTGATCTCGATTAGAACAATTGGCTCATTATCCGTGTTGGTCCAAATAGCGTGCTTTGCAGCAGCGTCAAATTCTGTTTTGTATCTCATGCGCTTTGTAGATCCACCATTTCTGACATGCTTGATAACACATTTGTCGAGGAGATTGGCGATATGGCCCTTTGTTATTTCATCCGGTGGTGGTTCCACTAGGTTGATGGCTATGGCCTTTGCAATGCAATTGAGGATGTGGAGTTGTCGATCCGGAGCTATTTCTAGTGGTCCTTCTTCTTCTTCATCCTCGCGGGTCACAAAGAATTCTGAGAGTTCATCTTTGCCAATGATTTCAGAGTAGGCTTTGTTAAGGGAAGTGGCCGCAGCTGGGTTGCTAGCGCTTGAAAATCGAAATTCTATTCCAAAGATTGGAGTCCAGTCAAATGGAGTTGGCATGGTTTAATCCGTTTGTTGTTAACCGGCGATTAATCGTTGTTACGACGGCGATGGTGATGTTAACGGGCGATTAATCGTTGTTATAATGGCGATGGTGATAAATCTTACGGGCCGGGCGGCAATGTCGATGTCAGCGAATTGTCGTCGTTGATTTCTGTGGCGGCGTTCGATCTGTTTGATTGATGAAGCTGTTTGATCCGTTGGATTAGTAAAGAAAATTCCGAATTAATCCGTCGATCCGTTTTATTGATGAAGCTGTTTCTGTGGCAGCGCGCGATCCGTTGTCGTCTTCGTCGTCCGGAACGTTTGTCGGAGAAACAAGAGATTGTCGAATTAGCCTTGGATGGTCTGCGGTGAAACTATCGATTAACCGTTGCTTGGTCGTGGATTACAAAAGAAGATTCTGGTAGGATCTGTAGTACACCCCTTGATGCACGAGCAGGGGGAAAGGAAAAGAGAGAAAGAATGAGACGTGGGGAGGCCGAGAATGTGCCGCACAGGGAGCTAAGCACAGAATTTCCTCTGGATTTAACTGACAGTGGAGGTCCTGAACGGCCGGAGATATGTAGCTTAAGGTAAACACTAGTGCTCTTGCGGGACACAAGTGTAAGTTATAAGGGCTCTATAACCTGTTGTAACTCTAAAAAATCGACCGAAAGGTATAGGATAATTGAAATTTAAAGAGAAAGTGAGCTCAGAGAGACGCTCTTAATTTTACTGTGTATTCCGTACTGTATCGGGGCTCTCTGCTGTATTTTACATGGTAGAGATCTTTCCCGGTTATTTGTTACTGTCTTCTTTACCATCGTACCGATTCTTCTGTTGCTGTTGCTGTTGCTGCGTTAGCGTCGTGTCGGTCTTACTGTATCGGTCATTCGATGGTATCGGTCATTGTGGGGTTAAGTAATCTGTTCGATGGGGCGTATGCTTGTTCGTGGTATATATGCTAGATATGAGGTCCATCTGGAAACGGTATTGATTTTCTTGATTGCAATAAGTAATTTCCTCACGGGATATCAAGTATATTCTTTTGAATATACTTATGGATTCCAAGTGTTCACTTATTGGTCAGGTCTTTGGATATGTCTTGTTTCTAACCGATTACTGTCTTTTGTTTGTAGTCCTAAGTGATATCGTTTTTACCACTTAGGGATTTCCAAGTAGTGGAGGTGCATTTGATTCTAAGCTTCGTTCTTTGGAGTATTCGTATCTCGTTTCGCACCTCGGTCGTCGTTTCGTTTTGTCGGCTTTTCCAATCGAATTTGATGCCGACAAAGTCCGTATTTTTCGCCGACAACAATGATTGCTAGGTGGATCGATGATTCCATTGTTAACATCTGGATGGTTGCTTTTTCGTGCACAAATCTTACGAATCTTTTTTTGTGTCGAGCAATCTCTTGCTTGTGATAACCAATCATTTTCCGGTGTTCTTGTTCGAGATCGGCTGGGTGTTCCTGAACCATCTTTTGTATTTTGCAAATTCCCTCCATGGTTGGTTCGATTGTCGATTGGAAGATTAGTATTAGTAGGATCAGTAGAGTAGATTGTCGATTCGAAGATTAGTTAGTAGTGACACCTAACACGTTGGTTTTGGTTTTGCTGGTCGGAAAGAAAATGAAATAATGAATTATAATGAAGAAGTACCAGTGAAAATAATGTATTACTAGTATCTACTAGTAATAACTCATGCAAAATAGCGTAGTTTGTTTTACGGGTACATGAAAGTCGGAATCAACTCGATCGTAATCAACAACGCAATTGTCCACGATTTCCATTTTGATAATCAACAACGAAATTGTCCACGATTTCCATTTTGATTTCCATTTCTGTGCACCGTATGGAAGAACTGACGCGCCTGCCAACGAATGTTTGGAATAACAGATGGGAGTGACCCGTCCGGCGCTGTGTATTTACCCTCTTAAGAAGTTGACTGTACTGTGCACTACTAAACATATTGTACGAGGAATGTTGCAATCATTACTAAGTAGTAATGCATTTGCTGTATGGACAATTTTTGCAATCGAAGTATGGTAGTAAGGAAATCTACCGTACAAGAAAACACATCACACACAAAATAACACATGTAATTTTTTCCTTTCAACGATTAATCTTTTTGACCTCCGTCGTTTCGACCCATTCTACTGATATTTTTCTTCAAACAACTCCGCAACATCATGCCTCCTGTTATCAAAACCCCTCTTCTATTCTACTGCCGTTGTTGCGCTCAGAACGGCAAAAAATCCAAGTTTTTAGGATATAAATCCACCGCAAACAAGCAGGGTACTTTGAAATACGTCTCTGTTGGCCTAAGAAGACATCTTTATTGTCTTGATGAGTGCCGCGATCTTTATCATAGTCAGGGTCTAATTAAACGAAAGATCTATAACTTCTCCACCTCTATCAAAGTGCAGCCTACCTTGCCGTCTGTTCACCATTCTCCGTCAGATTTTGGGATGACTATGACACAAAACGGTCCATGTGTTCCCCCTTCCCATCTTTCCCACCATACCGTCACAAGTCAATCAGCCACGGGTCTTCATTCTGTTCTAAACAGACAGATTGTACATGATGTCTTTTTACCGCCAATGGGTTGGAATGCCATTGAATCTTACATGGCTGTTTCTGCTGCTCAAGATGAAGATGCATTCCCGCTGAATAATGATATCGCCAATGACGATGACGAGGATGATGATGTCGATGATGTAAATGAAAATAACGACAACAATTCTACCAACAACATAGATAGTGGAGACAACGAAGAAGATCACACTAATGGTTCTGATGTTAACGTCGCTACTGCTCAGCCAGCCCCTCCACCACCATCTTTTCATGAAATCATTTATCTGAACAAAAGAGAGGATGCATTTCAAAGCCACACAAAACTACCGCCGCCCCATCATCTTCTTGCTGAATTGGAACTCATGAATTTAATGGCTAGACATAAATTGCCACTGAACACATTCAAATCAATTTTCCAGTGGGCAAAGAAAAGTCAAATGAGACCGGGGTTTGATTTTTGCGATGCCAAAATTAGATCTTGGAAAGCAATTTTTGACAATCTCCAATCCAATCTGGGTCTCTCTGATATGAAATTTCATCCTCATATACTGAATTGGTTACCTGGTTTCAAGAAGCAAATATTTCAAGCGCGCAAAGGAAAGACCAGTTTTTAATTTGATGACACAGAATTTGACTTCACAGAAGACCCTGAGAACAAAGCAAAACAAATTCCCAGCTTGCAAGAAATTGACAATACACTTGAAAGAAGATCCCTTGATAGAAGAAATCAATGGGGACCATCAGTGACGACTATTGAAGGCCCAAACAAAGTAGACTGTGAACGCCTAGCCAAGACTTGGAATATCAGCTTTAAAAAGGCAGAACAGACACTGAAGGTCACGACTCAGAAAACCCTGAGAAATTTGCAATTACCTTTGATGAAGTGTCTGCCAACACAGCGCTTTAGAAACAAGAGAATTGCTCAGGGAACCTGGTATACTGATACTTGGCATGCCAAAACCACAAGCTTTATGAGACAAGAAAAATGTGCACAGGTCTTTACAAATGGAAATGGGTTTGAAGTATTTATACCAATACAAAACAAGTCGCAAGCTCATCAAGGATTGAAAATATTCATTCATGAAGTTGGAATTCCTGAACATTTGATTTCTGATGGTGCCCCAGAACAAGGCTCACCAAGGACATACAAGACGCACTGGAATTCAATTGTAAAATGCAACCATATACATCAGACATTCATCCAACCACATTGCCCATTTCAAAATCGAGCAGGAGAGCAAGCGATAGGCCATCTTGGTAGTGCAATCATAACCAAGACAGCAAAGAAGAAATCACCGAGAAGGCTATGGTTATTTTGTGGCGAGCTATGTGCAAATATCAGGCAGAGGACTGTATCAAGCAACCCTTCTTCAATGGGAAGAACTCCATTTGAATTGGTGCATGGCTATAGGCAGGATATAACGTTATACACATCATCAGAATGGTATGATTTTATATTTTATTTTGATAAAGGTGATTCTTCAACTCGTTGAGTTGAAAGACTGGGACAATGGCTTGGACCTTGTGGAAGCAAGGTGGGTGGTGGTGATTGTTTTTGGATCTTGACCGAATCAGCAATACCAATCTCTACAATTTCAATAAGGCCAGTATAGGAATTTGAATGGAGGGATCGTGATGTTCTGAGAAGAATGGAAGCAATTGATAAATCAATTGAATCCAAGATTGGTGATGAAGTCAAAGACAGCGCGTCATTCTTCCAGGAAAATTATCCAGAACCTCAAGAAGAGCTACTATTTGATGAACAACCAGCAGTGACGTCATCTGATCTGAAACTTGAAATGGCTGAGCCAGAAGCATCAGTTGAAGATATTGATGAACCAGATGAGTATCTGGGAAATGAAGTGATCATTGAAAGAAATGATGAAAGGCTCAGGTGCATTGTCAAGGATAGGGTACGCGATCTGCAAAACCAACCTATTGGAGTAAGAAATGAGAATCCAATACTCGACACGAGGTTATACAAATTGCAACTACCTGATGGCATCATTGAAGAATACACAGCAAATATTGTTGCAGAAAGTCTCTACAGTTCTGTTGATGATGATGGACGAATGTTCACCCTGCTGGATGAGCTAATTGATCATGAATGCGACAACAATGCTTTAAGCAAAGAGGAGGCCACAACTATAGCCAAAAATGGCAGAAAAAGCCATAAGCCGACAACTAGGGGCTGGAGAATTTGGGCCAGTTGGAAAGATGGAACCGAATCTTGGTGCAAGCTTAGTGATGTCAAAGAATCATTCCCAGTGCAGCTCGCTGAATATGCAACCAACAATAAACTTGAAAAGCTACCAGCCTTCAGATGGTGGGTGCACAAGATATTGAGAAGAAAGGAACACATCCTTAAAGCTGCAAAAACAGCTAAGTATTGGTTGAAAAGTCACAAATATGGAGTTGAATTACCACGTTCAATAACACAAGCACTGGCAATTGATAAGAAAACGGGTACATACCACTGGGAACGCGCGATTCATAAGGAAATGACAAACAACATGGCAGCTTTTGAGTTTTCTGATGATGATGTTATATCAGTTGGTCATAAGGAGATCACAACACACATGATTTTTGATATCAAGCTTGGATCCCTAACAAGGAAGGCTCGGTTAGTGGGGGGATGGGCACAAAGTTCCTGCAGTGGCAAAGGAAAATACTTACTCATCTGTCCCCAGTCGAGATTCAGTGAGGATATTCTTCTTGCTGGCGGCGTTGAATGATTTGAAGGTTCTCTCAGCAGACATTCAAAATGCATACTTGACAGCACCAATAAAGGAGAAATACTTTCTGCGGGCAAGAGCCGAAGATGGGTTCCCTCCACACCTTGCAGGTCGGCCTTGCAAGATAGTTCGGGCACTATACGGATTACCAGTTGCAGGTGCATCATTCAGATCATATCTCACAAAACACTTGAGAGATCTTGGCTATTCCCCTTGTAAAGCAGATCCAGATGCGCACTTAAGAATTGAAACCAGAAAAGATGGATGGAGATATTGGGCAATGTTGATTGCTTATGTTGATGATATCTTATGTTCTGGTGAAGATCCTAAGTTCCAGCTAGAAAATATTGAACGAAAGTTCAAGTTGAAGGATGATACCATTGAAGAACCAACTCTGTATTTGGGAGCTGATATTGGAAAGTTTTACTTTGAAGGTGATTCAAAACCAAGATGGTCATTATCAAGCACCAAATATACAGCAAAAGCAGTTGCAGCTGTTGAACAAGAGCTTGGAACTGAAAAGTATGGTTATAAATATTTACCAAAGTCTGTATCCAGCCCACTGTTGCACGATTATAGGCCAGAGATCGATATATCAGAGGAACTGAATCCTGAATTACAAAATTACTATCAAGGTTTGATTGGAGTTCTCAGATGGATTTGTGAACTTGGAAGGCTCGACATTGTAATGCCAGTTTCTCTCATGTCAAGATATCTGGTTCAGGCAAGAATGGGGCATTTGAACCAGTTATTTCACATATTTGCATATTTGAAGAAATATAACAGGTCAAAATTGGTTTTTGATGATTCAGTACCAAGCGTTGATGAGAGTAAATTTAAAAATGTGACTGGTCTGAATTTTATCCTGGCGCCACCGAAGTCTTACCAGCAGATATGCCTGAAGCTTTGGGAAAACATGTAACACTGAGTTGCTTTGTTGACGCTGACCATGCTGGATGCAAGGCAACAAGGAGATCTCATACTGGTATTATTATCTTCATTAATAATGCGCCAATTATTTGGTTTTCCAAAAAACAAACAACAGTTGAAACATCAACTTTTGGATCTGAAATCATTGAATTGAAAATTGCAATTGAATTGGTTGAAGGTTGAAGATACAAGTTGAGAATGATGAGTGTTCCAATTGACCGAAGCACCAATGTGTATTGTGATAATGATTCGGTTGTCACAAATGTTACACGACCTGAAAGCCCATGCAAGAAGAAACACAACAGCATTGCATACCACAAGGCCCGCAAATCTGTTGCAGCAGGAATCATCAGAGTTGCAAAAGAACCAGGTTCAACAAATATTGCTGATTTGTTTACCAAGCTTATGAGTGCTGGCGCTGTTTTCCAAGAACATTGTTCCCGATGCAAGTGGTAATTGTTTTGGGCGTTCGCAACAAAACAACAGGATAAGTAAATCAATCATTCGATGGAATGTTCGATTGATTGTACAATTGAAGCGACAAGTTGATTTATGTTCGATCATGGAATAAAAGAAAATGGATAATATGATCCATGGATTACAATTTATCAATCGGGCGAGAATCAGGGCAAAATTTCTTGATACAAGCCAGAATGAATGGCAAAATGCCTCCCCATTTTTTGATAGGGCCTCTGATGGTAGACTGGATACAGTTTGGTATTCAACGCACGACAATGACTCACGATGAATAATGGATTAAGTCATAGAATCCAGCCGCTTAACGGTTGGAGGATTTACGACTGAAGGGGACTGAAAAGAATTCACTGTGTAAACGTATATTCGTACGTACTAATCACGGGCATATCATACGAAAAGTCATAAGGGCAAAATAACCTTATTCGTAAGGTTAAACCTGAGTGAATAATCGTCGGCGCTTTAATGTGGATTGTCTCTTTACCGGTTCACCGGATTTTCCCATCAGCTCACTGTTTGAAGAATTAACAACTCTAAAACACTATCATGCCCTAAATTTACGTACACTCTAGTACTTATTCTACATGATAAGATATGATGACTTTATATGTGATATCTCATGATAAGGATATCACGGCGAATTATACGGTAAAAGACCGATCGACAATGGCCGGTTGGCTTACATGTGTTTCGCGTCTTATCGGTTTTGGGGCAAATAACACGGTGGTAACGCACGCAATATTACTGTGGGAGATTACAAGTAATATGCCTGCAAACGACAAGTAATTAACCTCTCGTTCGTTCGATCACATCTAAGATGATCATTCTTACGATCTTTCTTTTTTGTTTTATTACCGTAACAACGCGGTTTGTTACGATGCATTTTTCTTACCAGTACTGTGTTCACCAGCAAGCACGACCTCAACCAAGTTGGCTGGTTTATATACTGGGTTCACCATAAGTGCCCTACTAGTGCCCTCTTCTTATAAGCCCCCAACCCCTACTACTGCCCTCTTCTTATAAGTCCCCAACCCCTGCCCCAGTATTGTGTTCACCAGCAAGCGCGACCTCAACCAAGTTGGCTCGTTTACGTCCGAGAACTGCTTCGCGGGGTTCGAATTTACTTCTCGCGCACAAATTTTGTGCGTGATTTTAACACGGCAATATTTCTGGACACACTGAAATTCGCGACAATCGTATAAGGGTATATGTAAACTCAGCACTATTTCTGTGCGCGTGATGCACATTACTCTACTCTCGAATAAAAATAATTTATTTCAGTCTCTAGCAGAACCAAATTATTATTCTGTACGAACAACACTTACTTCTATTCACGAATAAAAAAGAAATCTTGAGTCAGTATTAATTCCAAAATATTAATCTTCCAAACAACAATTCGATTCTGCTCTCCTAATTGTGAATTCTATTTCTCGACTACAATATTCCCTTTTTAAAATGTAGATTCTATTATGCTTGATTTATTCCTATTGCAACGTATTACGAATCCTCCATAATTTCTAATATTCTCAAAATTAAGTTCAAGATTATTAGTAGGTTTGTATTATGTATGTACTGTTATTTTCTACATTAGTTCACCAATAGATAAACTTTCATTCATCGATGCTGTTATTGCCGGATCAATATAGATGTTTCTTTTCTTTTTCTTTTTTGGTCCACTACAATTAGTGGAGCTGCTACTAGTAATATTTGCATCGCCATGCTTATTTTTCTTGGTGTAATCAGTTGAACTTTCGTTCCTAAATCTGTCCCTCATCATTTCTTCCAATTTCCTTCCTGTTTCTGGGTGTTTTCGCATCTCGCCAATTTTGTCGCACAAGTCACTGAACAACCCGCGTCCTTCCTCCATCCATCCATTTCTGCTTCCACTGTCTGAATTGCAGAATTTTTTTTTGTCGCGGAATCGTGGCATCACCCTTTCGCCGCTGCTGGTTCACCCATACATGATGCTCATTGTAGATCAGTATCAATGCAAATGCTTCATCTGCTATAGTAAATATATCACTCAGCAAGTGCCTCTCCTTCCGTTGTTTGAAATTGGAATTTGTCGGATTGATTGCCGACATGATTCTTGTAACAAAATAATAAAAATCTTCATCTTCCGCGTCTTTGTATGTTCTGTATTGAGGGTTTAAAATACTACCTGTGTCCTCATATTCTGTGTCTTGAATAACTGCAACAGTACCAGGGAAGGTGATAGGGACTCGACCTTTTCTGTAATCGTCTGTACGGAAGTATCATCAGTATCAACGGGCAGCATGTTAGTCTTGTCGGACCAAAAATAGATTCCAAAATTCCTAATTTCAACAACCAATTCTCCCACCTGTATTTACCTATCCAGTTTTTTCTCGCTAATGTTTGTGAGTTGTGCCTCAATGCAGTCAGTACTATCCCTACTCGTTTTATGTAAAAGGAACAGAATGACGCAAGTGGAATATTTGGTGGCTTCATAACCGCACTTGCTCCAACAGCTTTTTTTATTACATGCGCCGTTACCTTGTCATTGATAGGGAACTTCATGTTGTGGTACCAATGTTTTTGACATAATCCCTTAGCTGCTTGTTCACTGTTTCAGTCATACCACTCAAAGCCTTAAGCATATCGTTGTCTGTTATAAGCCCATATTCGTCTGTAATTGTACTTACTGCTCGTTCTCTTGTGTCGCCGGCATTATAAGTCCCCTCTCCCTGCATGGTTGCCTCCGTTTGTTTAGGTACCATTACTACCTTTCCCACCCCTATATGTGGTTCCCTCTCTTGTTGCCGTAAGTGTTTTGCCAGTTCCTGTGCCAATTTGTCATATTGGATTTTTTCCATGACACGTTCCACAACATCCTCCAAATCGTAGCATTCTCCGTTAGATGTTTTCTCTACCACATTGGTTTTTGTTCCTTCTTTCTGTTGGTTCGTTACTGTAGTGGTGGTTGTGTTGGTAATGCTCAGTGCTGGTTTGTTACTCTGGTTGATGGTGTTTTGTTCTTCCGTGTTTGTAGTAGTAGAAATTGTGTTGTTGGTACCATTTTTACTGTTGCCCTTTGATGCGTTCATAGTTTTGGTATTACTGTTACACACTTTGTTAGTAATTGCGGTGTTTGTTTTCACTCTTTTTTTTGTACCGTTATTGTCCCCTGTATTTTGATGATCACCAGGCCGGATGGTTTTGTTGTTTCGAAGGGTCTTCCCCTCGGATTTTTTGCTTCGTCGTGTCTTTCCGATAGCATTCATATTTTTTTATTTTATTTTGTGAATACGGTGTCGATCAAGAATCATGTGTTTCTATTTGTGTGGTTTTGTGTGTGTACTAATAATTTTGTCGGGTTGTGTACGGTGTTTTGTGTTGTGTGTGTTGTGTGTGGTGTGTGTGTGTACGGTGTTTCGTGTAGTATGTGTACGATGTTTTGTGTGTAGAGTTTTTCCGTGGGTTCTGTACTATGTTGTTTGCCCTAACTTCTTCTGTGTGTTGTCTGGCTTGGGCGCGCTGGTATATATTTGTAGAAGTAGATCACGTACCTGTGCCAGCCAGCCCTCCCGCGCCATAATTGTTTCAGAAGGGAAACTTTTGATCACACTAAGGTTATGTATTTCAATCCTCTAGTCACATGTAGAATCTCGTAGACTGCACCTAACATACCGTACTGTCTTGTGTGCCATTTGTATCTACAAACCACAACATTGTCTGTACTGTGTGTGGCTAAGTTGTTCCCAATATGCATTTAAAAGTTGTTCCCAACATGCATTTCGTAATTCATGTGATATGCATTCATGGCGTGGTACAAAAACTTTGGTAGTCATTACCCAATGAGACTGTTTGTGCCCTGGAATTGCACCAAAAATACCCTCATGTTTGCCATATGGATAGTCAATTCACAACATTTTGGGCATTCTGAGTGACAAAGTTGTTCCCAATATGCATTTGATGAGTCATGATTAATTTATTCATAGTTTGGACCGGATACTATTGGAGTCATTACCCAATAACTCAGTTTGTGCCCTAGAATTGCACGAAAAATACCCTCATCATGTTTGCCATTTCGAGAGTCAAACCACAACATTTCCATCATTCTGTGTGACAAACTTTTTCCCAATATGCATTTGATGAGTCATGAGGAATGTATTCATTGCTTGGACCGGATACTTTTTGAGTCATTACCCAATAAGTTAGTTTGTGCCCTGGAATTGCACCAAAAATACCCTCATGTTTGCCAGTTGGAGAGTCAAACCACAACATTTTGGGCATTCTTTGTGACAAAGTTGTTCCCAATATGCATTTGATGAGTCATGATGAATGTATTCATGGGTTGGACCAGATACTTTTTGAGTCATTACCCAATAAGTTAGTTTGTGCCCTGGAATTGCACCAAAAATACCCCCATGTTTGCCATTTGTAGAGTCAAACCTTAAGATTTTTGTATTATTTTCCTTCTGGATCCGATTCGTTGAGAGTCTGGTTCAAAGGCTTCTGAAGAACAGCAACGCTGCGTTAGTGTGTTAGTAGACGAACGATTGTACTCTACGCGTGAAAATTGTGTTTGGATACTTTCAGCAACGGATAATCGGACTACAGGCGAAGCTGGGGAAACGCCGGATCTCTTCTTGCTGTGACTTATTCAGATTGCAGCGAGACAGACCTTAGTATGTAGATTACAAGTAGTTGGTAGCAACTAGTGTGAATTTTGGGATATAAATCAGTTGAATGTTAAAAGTATGAGATAAAGTGAATTCTTGCCGAAATGCAAGATATCTCTTTTATTGAGATGAATACGTTGCAACTGCTGTTGCGTAGTGATGAGATTACTCGCTGATTATTTCCGTGCATGTATTGGTCGTTGACCATATATATCTGTATGCATGTATATGTATTGTGTGAGAATCAAATGCCAACGGTTTTCTTCTCTTGTTCCGTTAGGAAAACTTCATGATATGTTTATCATTAAGGTCAGGAATTGCTCCTGTAGCTCGTGTGATATTTTATGAAATCAGAGTTTGCTCACCGAAGAACAAGGGCAATACTGTAAAACAGGGATTGCTCACCGTTGATGCGCGATGGGAATCGATGCGCCGTGGGAATCGATATGCCGTGGGAATCGATTACTTTGATTGATACGGGACTCATTGATTCGTACGAATATGATATCTACCCTTTGGTAGCTTTGGTACTTCTGGTCACGAAAGGAATTTAATACTCCCCATGTCTCCTTGTGAAGGGTCATCACGCTCTACATGATGCTTCTGTCATCTTGGAGAAGGTCGCCGGTATTACCACAGAAGTGGAAGATGGGCCTGAGTAGTGGATACACAATTGAGTGTCCCCAATGCTTGGTGAGAATGTCTGCACAGTTGTCCTTACCTGGGATGTGCATCATTAAAATGAAGCCTCTTGCTATCATGCTCTGTACGTAGTGAAACAACAGAATGTTGTGACGCTTGTGCAACCTTGCATAAGGGAAGGTTGACGTTTGGATCATCTTTTCGTTGTCACCCCAAGAGTATGAGATATCATGGACTCGTGTTCCTAGGTATCGGAATGAGTGGCGTAAATCGACGATCTGTTCGATGCAAGTCCTTCCTGCAACAAATTCAGCTCCAAAGGTGGCTGTTTCCGTAGTAGACTGCTTCTTCGAGAACCACATCATGGGAGTCTTGTTCGCGAAATGAAGAATGCCGGTTACAGCCTTACCACTGAGAATATCATGCATGAGGTTGGCATCATAGAAATGTGTCAACACTACTGTCTTTCCAAGCGGTGCAGGAGCGTTGTCGGGTAGCTCTTCAGAATGCTCCCCATAGACGGTGTTGGACCAGTCGATGGTGTCGGGTTTAGTCAATATAAAATCGGGTGGTTCCACGCGGAATCTGATTTTAAAATGTCTAAACTTAGAGATATATCCATAGATACGTTTTGCACGTTCGAGATGCCCATCTCGTGGTTGAGCTCTGAAACTGGAGAGTGTCATCACGGCTGTTTGCACGTCAAAACGGCCGATAGCGATGATCCATTGGAGTGAACCAATCATACTTTGGTATTTCTGTATACCAGTTTCTTTGAGAAAGGCTGAGGAGTCCAATTCGGGATGATCATTCTCTGCAATGGGTGATTGGAACCTAGTGCTAGGTTTGCATCCGAACATTTGTTCGTAAGACGCTTCCATCTTTTTGATGAACTTTATGGGATTCATACATAGAACACCATGCGCGTCGCGCTCAAATCCACAACCTAGGTGAAAGTTCATAGGTCCGGATCCCTTCAGTTTGAAGTTATATGGTGACGACTGCAATATCTTCAAGAAGGAATTGGGATCTGCCATGCAGAGACATAGGTCATCGACATATGTGCATATAAGTTCATATACACGTTCACCATGTTTGTTCGTTCCAGGCTTGAGGAATATTTCTGGTTCTGCGCGGGATCTTTCGAAGCCGAGTTCGATGAGACAAGCTGCAAGTAAGTCGCCAAAGCACTTGCCTGAAGACCTGAGGCCGTATAGGGCTTTGTAAATGATCAACAGGTGATTTTCCAGCGATCCGAATTCGGTACCTGCCTTGATGCATACTTTCTCGCAGGTAACTGCTTCTAAGTAGGCATTACCTATGTCGGTACCCCATGCTTCCAAGTCGTTCAGTTCAGCTAGGAATAGGCACATACGTAGGCCGCGGAGAGATACGGCACCTGCGTAAACGCTGTGGATAGGGGCCTCAGTGAGATTACCGTTAGCAACGAGACGGGCCTTGTGTCTACCGTCGTGCTTGACAGCATATATCATGTGTACCTTGATCTGTTGGAATCCGGGGGGAATGGAGCTTGTCTTGTACACGTCTTTATCAATGAATGTATTGTATTCATTGAGTTGTGCCATTTCCAGAGTTGTGGCATCTTCCCATTTGGTGTTTCCGTTGGCTTGATCAAATCGGAGGGCTTCTTCGTGGTTATGAGGTACTTTGAATCCGTATTGGTACTTGTCTTGTACACGTCTTTATCAATGAATGTATTGTATTCATTGAGTTGTGCCATTTCCAGAGTTGTGGCATCTTCCCATTTGGTGTTTCCGTTGGCTTGATCAAATCGGAGGGCTTCTTCGTGGTTACGAGGTACTTTGAATCCGTATTGGTACTGTGGAGTTGTACGGAAAGAACGTAGTTTGGCTTGGTGCACGAGTCGATCAAGTTTCTTGGTTCGTCGCGCTAGGTTGGTGATGCGCTTGAGGCGTTTCCAACCCGGGAGGTCAAGCAGGTTGTTGTCTTTCCCATATTTTGCAACGGTGACAGGGTCATCAGCCACAATGTTGGCTAGAGGTTCATATGTGCGTTCCATATTTTCCCATTCAATCCAAAGGTTGTACTTGGAACCTTTGTATTGAGGATGCTTGTTATCCAGCGGACCTTGGTGTCCTAGGATGCGGCGAAATGACCAAAGTTTGCTGTCTTCTTGTGTTGAATCACGATGGATGTAATTCATGACATCATTGTATGCAATGATATCATTGAGTTTGTCATCAGAGTGTTTGCACTTGAACTTGATGAAGTCTTTGTTGCGTTCAAGACTGTCTTCAACATCGACGATGGTAAGACGTTTCCGGGTGCCATCGGGGTTGGTTACAAGGAAGGATCGTCCTTGTAGATCGGCAATCGGGACCGTAGGAATGGTAATGGGTTTACCATCATCGTCAAATTGTGCGTTACCTTCTTTGTCGGTAACAACTACCTGTGATGGGTCTACGGAAGGAGTAGCGGGGTTGGTGTGTGGAGTTGTGACGTCACTAACATCAAAGTATGCTAATTCCGGTGGATCAAAATCATCTTCAGTAAGGAGAACGCCATCGGATGTCTTGCTGAAGATGTGTGTCGTAGGGGGACCATCAAAACTCTCCCCATAGTTGTTAGGGAGTGGAGAAGGTGACCAGCTCGGGCTGTCATCGACCTTCGTATAAAGAAAGCTCGGTAACGAGGGGTGGGCGGGTGGTGGAAGAATTGGTTGAGTGCCAGATGCGTGGGGCGTAATACCTGGTTGTTTGTTGGGTACAGATGGGATGGTGTCATCGGCAGTGTCAGAATCAGCGGGTGAATCGCTAGGGGGAGCTGAGTTGCCTGGTTTTGTAGACGCGTCAATGGGTTTACTCTGAGTGGTATGCTCCCCATGTTTGAATGCTGGAGCTTCTCCAGTGGCGTATAAACGGGGCAAGGAATCCTTGGCGTTACGCCATTTGATGAAACCATCATCAGTGAATAGGCCTGCGCGTTTGTTACGAGACTCAGGTGTAAGAGCAGAGCGGACACCAGACCGGTCAAGTAACTTGTTGGTAACGGGATCCCAGATTCGGAAGCAGAGTCCATTGCCAACATGTTCGGCGATGCCGACGAAGTGACCTAGGCGTTCGGTAGACTGGGTACCGAAAGGGGAGTCGTTGGTTTTGAAATACACAGGTTCAAACCAGAAGAAACTGGTGTATGCGCTGATGTCGCCAAGTGTGCCGGTAGCAATGAAGACCGGTTGTTTATCTGACAGCGTAGGATCAGAAACAACATTGAGGAGACCTGCGACGTATGTCATGCACAGTAGCCATAGATGTGGTGGTGTGCCTGTACGATCCATGACGCGATTGACAATGCGCTTGAACGTTTGGTATCGGCGTTCGAATTGATTCTGGTGTTGATGATAAGGTTCACTTTGCCAGAGTCCAATCCATAGCATTTTGAGGTAATCGACGACCTTTTTACTGGATTGATAGTTACCGTGGTCGCAAAGGAGGCGAATGGGCCTGCCCCATTTTCGAACAAAGTTCTGGAAGCAGGATAGAAAATCGCCAGTGGTACGCATTTCTTCAACGTGTATAATATGTGACTTGCGGCCGAAAAAGATCTGAGCAATCTTGGAGCCACCATCAATTGCTGGGACATCTGAATAGACAGCATCGGACATGACATCGTCATTGAAGGGTCGAACGTTCATGGCCGGTTGAGGTGAATGAAAACGTTTGAAAATGTTGCCATCAGGGCTAACCGCCAATGAACCATATTGGGTTGAGTTTTCAAACGTGGCTTTGATGCGATCGGTGGAAACCCAACAAAAGAAAGGTTTCAGGGATAGGTAGTCATGTTCGTTGGGGTATCTCTCGCGGGGCGTAGCTGCAGTGACTGTCCCCGAGGCTTCAGGTAAGGTGCAGCATGTGAGGCGTTCTTGATGAATATAGTCGGTGGAAGTAAGCCAAATGGAGCGATCGTTGGTTCTATGGTCATCAATAGGAAGGAATGGAGATCGAGTGGATTGGCTGGAATATGAACTGAGGGACGTGACCGTGGAGGAGTCGGGTGGTACAGAGATATCCAATCCTTCAAGGCAACGTGGGTTTCCATATTCATCGTAATCGGCATAAGGGAGTTGCTGTGGCTGAGGAGGATATTTCTGGAGAAATTGTTCATCTTTCGCACTGATCGTGGTATCGAGAACAGATGGGTCCCAATGCTTATCGGATGTCATGATAACATGTGGGAGTGTGTCAAACTCAACAGCCGTATACTTTCGCATCGCAAGGTATGGTAAACCGTGTTGTATGCTAAGAGGCAGTGCATATCCATCGGAGGTGGTGATGACCTGTCCACCGCCCGCTTTGATGGATGTGTCGTCGACAGTGGAAAATATGCTTCCATCTGGCCGGAGGATAATATAGAAGGGTGTCGTCCTGTATAGGCACATTCATTGAAAATGAGGATGACGGGGCCTCTGTTCGATATGGAATAAGCTCCGCATGTAGCAATGGGGATATTCTGTACCTGGTGATTGTTAATGCCGGTGACATTGACATATCGTGGTGGGATATCCTTGGAGATGAGACACGCATCATTGCCGATGATGCAACCATTTGCGCCGCGATCGACCATGGCAAAACCAGGGCTAGTAACCGTAGTTTTGTGTATGCGGTATGTGTATGACGTTACTGGACTATCGTTAGGAAAGGTGAGATCTTCGTCAGGATTATACCACTGGTGAAAATTGACGGAATATGATGATGTTCCTACAGGTATTTGGGTGTCACCGTCCTTTTTGTACTGAATGTCAGGGTTTTCGGAAAGGAATCGAGCGGGATGCGCGGGTGACACGGAAGACTTGAGAGGTCGCTGGTCCTTGGATGAAGAGGTCGTTGATTTGTATACACCTAAGGATGCATGGAAAACACCTCTACGATCATTTTCTACAGCAGGATGTAGATCTGCCGCTGAATTGGCAAGTTCGTCTTTGGTCGAAGTATCGTCTTCTCGGAATGATACCAAATGTCCATGTTGATATGCCTTCCAGGTAATGGGTTTGACACTGTTTGGGTCAGGCTGGTCCTTGTTAAGTAAGTCGTGTCGTAACGATGCGACCACGATTTTCTTGCCTTCCGGAGAAAAACTAAGCCAACGCTTCATGTCCTGACGTGACAGGGCCTTCCATATGGTTGTAGGCAACCGTGTGGTAGGGTCAGGGGTACGTCCAGCCTTAAATACAGCATAATCTTGATAGTCTCCTTCAAATTCGATAGGGAGAGCATAGTCATCATGGTTTTGGCTTTGTTCAGAGGAGAAATCATGAACGTGTGCACGTACAGCCGACCGAGGAGCAGACATCGCGGACTGGGAATCGAGTCGAGTTGCTTCAAGTAAAAGCGTGATTTTAAGATCGTGGATATTATTTTCCTTCTGGATCCAATTTGTTGAGAGTCTGGTTCAAAGGCTTCTGAAGAACAGCAACGCTGCGTTAGTTTAATAGTAGACAAACGATTGTACTCTACGCGTGACAATTGTGTTTGGATACTTTCAGCAACGGATAATTGGACTACAGGCGAAGCTGGGGAAACGCCGGATCTCTTCTTGCTGTGACTTATTCAGATTGCAGCGAGACAGACCTTAGTATGTAGATTACAAGTAGTTGGTAGCAACTAGTGTGAATTTTGGGATATAAATCAGTTGAATGTTAAAAGTATGAGATAAAGTGAATTCTTGCCGAAATGCAAGATATCTCTTTTATTGAGATGAATACGTTGCAACTGCTGTTGCGTAGTGATGAGATTACTCGCTGATTATTTCCGTGCATGTATTGGTCGTTGACCATATATATCTGTATGCATGTATATGTATTGTGTGAGAATCACACGCCAACGGTTTTCTTCTCTTGTTCCGTTAGGAAAACTTCATGATATGTTTATCATTAAGGTCAGGAATTGCTCCCGTAGCTCGTGTGATATTTTATGAAATCAGAGTTTGCTCACCGAAGAACAATGGCAATACTGTAAAACAGGGATTGCTCACCGTTGATGCGCGATGGGAATCGATGCGCCGTATGAATCGATATGCCGTGGGAATCAATTACTTTGATTGATACGGGACTCATTGATTCGTACGAATATGATATCTACCATCTGGTAGCTTTGGTACTTCTGGTCACGAAAGGAATTTAATATTTTGGCATTCTATGTGACAAAGTTGATTCCAATATGCATTGGATGAGTCATGATGAATGTATTCATGGCTTGGACCCGATACTTTTTGAGTGATTACCCAATAAGTTAGTTTGTGCCCGACTAGAATTGCACCCAAAATATTATATTGTGTGCCATTTGGATAGACAAACTACGTAAAAAAACACTAGCATACATCCGGGTCGCAAATTCAGTAATTATTTTTTCTTATATGTGGACTTGTCGCAAGTTCTTTACCCCCCTGTACCATGTTGATACACTACTTGTGATTCACTTGTACAACAAACCTTGTACAACAAGCGTGTATTAATCATCTTGCGTCGAATCCTACACCCTAACCATAACCCTAAACCATAACCCAAACCCTAACGAATTCAATACCACAAAATATCTAGTACTTAAAACACTTAGAAACGTACACGTGTAGAAACCTACGGGGATTGAGTAACGAAAATTATGAAGTACTAAAAACGTGTAGAAATCTACTCGCGTAGAAACCTACACGGATTCAATACCAAAAATTATGTAGTAAGAAGTAAACATCTTTTCGTGTAGAAAACTACGCGGACTCAGTACTGAGAATTTATCTAGTACTAAAAACGTGTAGGATTCTACACTAGTACAAAATCATGTAGAATTCTACATGATGTACTAGATACTTCGATCGATCGATCGATTGATCGAAAACCATACGCGAATCATACGCGAAAAAAAAAAAAATCTCTCTCACACAAACACACAGTAATTTTCTTTTCTACCTCGCGACAGAAAAAATCATTTTTTCTACCTCGCAAGAACAAAAAACAATCACTTCATCTGACTTATTTGAGTAGAGTGTTGGTTCTTGCAATCAACACTCCGTCCGGGAACGTGGGATCCGACCCTCTTTGAGCACAACGATCCGTTCTCAGATATTTTAGTCCGAAATAACGGCCTTGTACTGCATGACAATAGAAAGCAATCGACGAGAGGGAAATTGCTGGATAGATTTTGTTTGGACTGCAGCCTTACATATACGTCTTGAAATCAATGAACCTGCATCCCTTGCCTCTATATCAACTGGAACAAGATACTGTTTTTCGTGACATGGTGTAAGAAGTATTCTACGGCAGCAACTACAATTTCATCGGGTCGATTGTCAGAACGATGGAACGCCGGAACAAGCAAAGGTAAGAATGAGAGAGATCTGCATCGGCATCGGCATTGGCATCGGCATCGGCATTGGCATTGGCATTGGCATCGGCATTGGCATTGGCATCGGCATCGGCATATTGGTCTTCCACTCCACCGGCATTACTGATAATGTATTTCATCAATTCTGTTTTTCTTCTTATTTTCATAGGGACGTATTGGAAACAACGGATCGGAACAACGGACCGAGGTGCGACAGAACAACAATTGGATTGGAACAACAGATCAAGGTGCGGCGAATCTTTCAGTGCAGATGGTGCCAGCTAATTTTTCCAGTTGGTGATAATTACGAATCGATCGGCATGTAATTACGAATCGATCGGCATGTACATTATATTACTCTGTTGTTATTATTTACTCTATTATCTACATCAATAGATACTCACCCATTCTGTCTTCCACTCCATCGGCATCGGCACAACGGCAATGGCAATTGGTCTTCCACTCCAATGCCAAATCGATTCGTCGTCGTCCTCCAAATCGGCAACGATTGAATCGGAAAGCAATAGCGAGAGCAACAGCAACAGCAACAGCAACAGCCATCTGGAACGATTCCATAAGCAACGGCAACGGCAATTGGGCTTCCACTCCAACGCCAAATCAATTTGTCGTCGTCCTTCAAATCGGCAACGATTGAATCGGAAAGCAATAGCGAGAGCAACAGCAACAGCAACAGCAACAGCAACAGCCATCTGGAACGATTCCATCAGCAACGGCAACGGCAATTGGGCTTCCACTCCAACGCCAAATCGATTCGTCGTCGTCCTCCAAATCAGAAAACATCGAATCGGAAAGCAATAGCAATAACGAGAGCAACAGCAACAGCAACAGCCATCTGGAATGATTCCATCAGCAACGGCAACGGCAATTGGGCTTCCACTCCAACGCCAAATCGATTCGTCGTCGTCCTTCAAATCGATTCGTCGTCGTCCTCCAAATCGGAAAACATCGAATCGGAAAGCAATAGCAATAACGAGAGCAACAGCAACAGCAACAGCCATCTGGAACGATTCCATCAGCAACGGCAACGGCAATTGGGCTTCCACTCCAACGCCAAATCGATTCGTCGTCGTCCTTCAAATCGATTCGTCGTCGTCCTCCAAAACGGCAACGATCGAATCGGAAAGCAAGAGCAACAGCGAGAGCAACAGCCACAGCCACAGCAAGCAACAGCAACAGCAAGAGCAACAGCAATCGGGAACAATCGAACCGCGAGAGCAACAGCGACAGAAACAGCAACAGCCACCGGGAACGATCGAATCGCAAAGCAAGAGCAACAGCAACAGCGACAGCAACAACCGCAACCGGGAACGATCGGACCGCAAAGCAAGAACAAGAGCAACAGCAACAGCAACAGCCAACGTCGCGGCAACAACAACAGCAACAGCAACAGCAGCAGCGACAACCGCAACCTGGAACGATCGAACCGCGAGAGCAACAGCAACAGCAACACCCGCAACCGGGAACAATCGGACCGCAAAGCAAGAGCAAGAGCAAGAGCAACAGCAACAGCCAACGTCGCGGCAACAACAACAGCCACCTGAAAACGATCGAACCGATTCGTCGTAGTCCTCCAACGGCAATTCGATTCGTCTCCCACTCCAACAGCAAATCGATTCATCGTCATCTTACAACGGCAATTCGTCTCCTCCAACAACAATGCGATTCAAAAGATCACCAGAGAAAATTGCAGCAAGAGCCAAAAAACAAAGAGCAAAGAGACAACAGGAATACAGAAGTCAATGGAAAACGTCTTCAAATTTTCTTAAGGTTGCTGCACCGGTGTCAACAAGCCACAAAACTTATACAAATTTGTCTCTGATAAAACCGAGGAAGAAGGAAAAGAATAGGCGTTCAACTTGCAAAGATTGCGTGGGTACAATAGCGCTGAAAAAAAATACCGAGCAACTGTGGTATGTAAATACATGGAGACAGATTGGGGTGGCAAGATAGGAGGAAAGAAGAAGTATCAACCGGAACAGGCTTTGTCAATCGAAAACTACAATACGTTGGATAGTACGAAGGATGAGCATATTCTTGCGTTTGATCATTCTAAACCATCATTGCGAATTTTTGCCAAAGTTTCACGCCATTTTGCGGAACGACACCTCGCTTCCAAGAATAATATAGAATTGTTGAGACAGTTTGCTCCTGCCATTGTTGGAGCAAAACCAACCGTTGGAAGAGGGGTGAAGCGGGGCAGTATCAATGATGATTATGCTATCATTGGAATTCGACCAGAAAGATTGGATTCAAATATTGGTGAGTATGTTTTCAAAAGTCATGTCGATCCCAGCATCAAACTAGAGCTAGAAGAGACAACAGTTGAAATTGTGAAGCATATGCATCATAGTTTAATTGACGTGGAACCGTTTGTTGAAGAGGAAATGGATGTGTTGTCTCAGATTCTGTCTCGTACAAAGCTAAATGCAATTGGGCAGCAGGCATTAGCATTTTCGATCGGTCGCAACTACCATTCTAGATGCCATGTGGACGATGACATGTACTACACTCGTTTGACAGTCATTGCTCCGGCGGAAGTGTCTGCTGACGAGGTGATTTATTATTTTGTCTTCCCAACGTACCATATCACAGTGCCGTTGCCTTCTGGAGATACTCTATTGTTCAATCCATTAGTATTACATAGCTGTTCGAATCCCAAATTCGAAGGGTGTTATATTATGAGTGCATATGTATCTCGCAAAACTGTGCTTAGAGCTAACCCTCTATAGTAATATTAAACAATAGTTTAAAGTTAGCCGTTACATTAACCCTTGCTACTCAATCGGAACTGCTGTCCAAGCTTTCGCTCTCTGAACTGGATAGAGAATCACTGGATTCGTTATCATTCAATGCCATCTCAAACGGTTCCAACTGGATGTCGTCCTGTAGTGTGCATGCATTGTACAAACATTCGTAAGATGGTGGTGTAGCAGCATTTTTGCTTTCAAAGAAATCAAGCCACGATATACAATTTGATATCACTAGCCAATCACAATTGGTTATGGAGCCATCTTTTCCTTGCTCTGGGACAACTGCCAGCTCAGAATGAATAGTGTCGACATGAAATAGGTACAGTGAATTCATCAGGCGCCCACGTTGGACAAATTCAGAAGCTGTTTTCTTTGGCTCATCTTGAAACCGACGAGCCACAGCATACATTCCGTTTGTATCAATTGGATAGCCACCAATACTACTGAATGGCTGCTTCAAATTCTGTACAGTTAAAAAGCATAGCAGATGGCACGGTATGAGCTTGGGATTGTTATTTAAATCAAAGTCCAATGTCATCAATCACCAATCCATCCATACGGAGTTGAGCAGAGAGCTGTCCGATCTATATGAAGGATGCGAGCGAAATATAAAATTAGAACCACAAGCAACATCATAACGATTGTGCTCTGTAACTCCACAAATGTGCAAAGGATTCTCCAATAAAGGTAGCATAGAATCACAAACAAAGTCAAGTATGTCAGAAGCAAAAAAAAGGTTTTGTTTTGTTTGTAGAACGAAGCCACTTCATTGTTGATCCCCCATTCTCGGTTCTCATTATTTGAAAATGAGAACCGCCACCATCAGGGCATTCAATTGGAGGAGGATCAGGCGGATTCAAGTTGAAGTGATATGTTGCCTGGCTTAGCATCATTTTCTCGAACTTTCGCTTCGCCGTTTGACCAATTAGTGATGCAGCATTACCTTGCGTGTTCTTGGAAGGAGCTTTAATCTCTGTTTTATGGTGAGACTCATTCAGAGCACTATCCCAGCCTGCGGGGCTCCTCCATAATGAGATATAATCTGGTAGGTGAAAGTACAGGTGATTCTTGATTAGTTTTGTTCCCATCCCTTTCCTGTGACATGTTGAGTTTATACAATTGATAAAGTGAACAATTGTTTTTGGGAGATTCTTTAAGGAACCATATTTCATTCGACCGTGTTTAAGAAATTCTTCCATTGATAGAATGAGCTGAATTACCTCTATCTGTTTCTTTACAAAACGATGGTCACCAATAATGTCAGATCCATGTTTGGAAACCATACTAGCAATCAGAAGAGAAATAAGCATTCCAGAGAAGTCATGCCCTTCTTTCTTCGTGGTTGATAATAGCTGAGTCCCAAATTTGGTGCGAGGCAAATCTCTATCAGACTGGCGTGATAACAAACCACCGTACTGTTGTGCTAAATGGCCAATACTGTTAGCAACAGCCACACCGTGCTTCAAATTGGGGGCATAAACACATGGAACACTTCCGCGGAGCAACAATTCAATTGACTCGACAGCCCGTTTGGCAGTACCAAGCTGGTGCATGTGCAAACATTCACCCGGAGTTGCAAAATGAATGTTGTTCTGATTGGTACCAAAGCATAAATCATGAAATACATTCCTTATGTTATGATGAGAGTTGTTTTTGAAGTTCTTATTGATATCGTTTAGATCAGTGCCGGGAAAACAATGAAAATCGGCAGGTGACCACTTCTTTGTTGCAGGTTGAACAGAAGGAATGTTTATGTTCGGAGAATAACAGTTGCAGTGACGGCACATCCGCATGACACCCTTATTGAAGGAGCCATATTTTCCACACAATTTATCATGAAGTTCTGTGTCACCAATAACATAGGCAATGGCAAATTTCATTTTTACCTTCCACTGTTGATTTGCGTACGGAAGATAATTCCATTCGATACCACCGTCTTCGTTACACGCGGCTTTGAAGGAACGAAACGCTACTTCCAAACCATTGTGAAGATTCTGAATTTTTTCCTTCAAAGTGGCAGGACAAGAGTGTCTGGTTGACTCCCATTCAGGGTCGGGATGGAAGTAAATAGTTGTCCATGCTTCAGGTCGAGAACGAGTCTCCACATTAAAGATACCGAGTGTCATGTTCAATGGTGTTAACGTAAGTCGTCCGTGCGCATCCAAAGATATGCCGTCCATGTATAATATAATATGAACAAGAATTTCTTGCAAATTGGGATTACAAATTTCTTTCCAAGAAGATTTCCACCACAAGCCGTGATGCAATTCTGACATTACAGAATGAGGATTCAACTCAGGATTATTGTCGGGAGATAGAGTGGTGGAATAGTTGGAAAAGAGAGGTTTTCTTCTCTCATTAGCTGCTGGTCGGAAAGTAGAGAATAAATGGCCTCCTTAAAAGAACGGACATACACCTGAGTGGGTTTATTGTCAGGTAACCAATTCAGTATATGAGGATGAAATTTCATATCAGAGAGACCCAGATTGGATTGGAGATTGTCAAAAATTGCTTTCCGAGATCTAATTTTGGCATCGCAAAAATCAAAACCCGGTCTCATTTGACTTTTCTTTGCCCACTAGAAAATTGATTTGAATGTGTTCAGTGGCAATTTATGTCTGGCCATTAAATTCATGAGTTCCAATTCAGCAAGAAGATGATGGGGCGGCGGTAGTTTTGTGTGGCTTTGAAATGCATCCTCTCTTTCATTCAAATTAATGCTTTCATGAAAAGATGGTGGTGGAGGGGCTTGCTGAGCTGGAGCGACGTTAACATCAGAACCATTAGTGTGATCTTCTTCGTTGTCTCCACAATCAATGTTGTTAATAGAATTGTTGTCGTTATTTTCATTTACGTCATCGTCATTGTCATCCTCGTCATCGGAATTGGCGATATCATTATTCAGCGGGAATGCATCTTCATCTTGAGCAGCAGAAACAGCCAGATAAGATTCAATGGCGTTCCGATCCATTGGCGGTAAAAAGACATCATGTACAATCTGTTGGTTTAGAACAGAATGAAGACCCGTCGCTGATTGACTTGTGACGGTGTGGTGCTGGGAGAGATGGGAAGGGGGAACAGATGGAGCGTTTTGTGTCATAGTCATCCCAAAATCTGATGGAGAATGTTGAACAGATGGCAAGGTAGGCTGCACTTTGATAGAGGTGGAGAGGTTATAGATCTTTCGTTTAATTAGACCCTGACTATGGTAAAAATGACGGCACTCATCAAGACAATAAAGATGTCTTCTTAGGCCAACAGAGACGTATTTCAAAGTACCCTGCTTGTTTGCCGTGGATTTATATCCTAAAAACTTGGATTTTTTGCCGTTCTGAGCGCAACAACGGCAGTAGAATAGAAGAGGGGTTTTGATAACAGGAGGCATGATGTTGCGGAGTTGTTTGAAGAAAAATATCAGTAGAATGGGTCGAAACGACGGAGGTCAAAAAGATTAATCATTGAAAGGAAAAAATTACATGTGATATTTTGTGTGTGATGTGTTTTCTTGTACGGTAGATTTCCTTACTACCATACTTCGATTGCAAAAATGGTCCGTAAAGTAAATGCATTACTACTTAGTGATGATTGCAACATTCCTCGTACAATATGTTTAGTAGTGAACAGTACGTACAGTCAACTTCTTAAGAGGGTAAATACACAGCGCCGGACGGGTCAATCCCATCAGTTCTTCCAAACATTCGTTGGCAGGCGCGTCAGTTCTTCCATAAGGTGCACGGAAATGTGAATCGAAATGGAAATCGTGGACAATTGTGTTGTTGATTATCGAAATGGAAATCGTGGACAATTGTTTTGTTGATTACCATCGTGTTGATTCCGACTTTCATGTACCCGTAAAACCAACTAGTACGCTATTTTGCATGAGTTATTACTAGTAGATACTAGTAGTACATTATTTTCACTAGTACTTAATCGAAATGGAAATCGTGGACAATTGCGTTGTTGATTATCAATATGGAAATTGTGGACAATTGTTTTGTTGATTGCGATCAAGTTGATTCCAACTTTCATGTACCGGTAAAACAAACTACGCTATTTTGCATGAGTTATTACTAGTAGATACTAGTAATACATTATTTTCACTAGTACTTCATCATTATAATTCATTATTTCATTTTCTTTCCGACGAGCAAAACAAATACCAACGTGTTAGGTGTTACTACTAACTAATCTTCGAATCGACAATCTACTCTACTGATACCACTAATACTAATCTTCCAATCGACAGTCGAACCAACCATGGAGGGAATTTACAAAATACAAAAGATGGTTCAGGAACACCCAGCCGATCTCAAACAAGAACTCTGGAAAATGGTTGTTTATCACAAGAAAGAGACTGCTCGACTCCAAAAAATGATTCGTAAGATTCGTGGAGGAAAAAGCAATCATCCAAATGTTAAAATTGAAAGCGTCGATCCTACTAGCAATCATCAAGACGTTCCGAATGTAACCAGCAGCATCAATCCACCAAGCGGGTTATTTAAGAACGAACCAGATTTTGGTGGCGATTCCGACAGTGTAGCTTCTGAAAATACAGCGGATCTTCCTGCCATTAAACAGGAACCAAACCCTTGAGTGCAATAGCCCGCCTGGGGTGGATTTGACTTGGAGTTGGAGTTGGGATTTGAGTTGGAGTTGGAGGATTTGGGTCAGAGCCCATTATACCGGTATGGTGGAAACATGTTGAGAAAATGAAATAAGTCATTCGTGCACAAGTTGTACACAAAATAGTGCTTGTCACGAAACAAATATGATATCCTTAACCCTAAAATAGTTATTTTATTTGAGGAGTGACGAGATATTGTCTCGAAAGTAAAGGTGTGCGACGCGCGAGGTTTTTTAGTAGACACGCAACCTAAAATGATAGGAAATTTAAAAAATAGGGTCGAGAATTGTAAAAATACCGCGCGATAGCCCGCGGGGGTAGAGAAACAGTTCTTGGACGTATATACTGGGTTCACCATATATGGCGTAGGCTGGGGTAACAGATGGGTTAGTGGCTGAGCATATGAGGTCTCAGGATCGAATGGTACGTATGATCATACCTTTCATGGGTATTGTTGAAGTTGCAAAGTGTATGGCAAAAGTGTATGAATGTACCAGAAAAAATGTGAGATTGAGTGATTCCCACCATACGATGAAAGTGAATAGAATTGAAAGTTTTTATCACACCCAACAAACAAATACTTTTATTACCTACCAAATTTGGAATTTGGAATCCCTAAAGAAGAAACAGTAACTTTCTGTTTAATCACTACCCGCGCCACCTACCGGCCTATTTGGGCAAGCAAGCCTGTTAAGTATTCAAGGATGGCTGGCAGTTGAAAGTTTCAGAATTTTCTATGTACCGTATCCATTGGCTTTGCTGAGACAAATTACTAGTAGCTATCCTCGCTAAAACACTCACATTGCTCTCCAGCAAGAAGAAACCACACTCTTTTGCGAAACACTCTTTTGCGAAACACTCTTTCTTTTGCAAAACACTCTTTTGAAACACTCTTTCTTGTATAATCGACAATCACCATGGCCCTGGAGTTAGTAGCACTAATTGGAGACTACTATGATAACTACTTAACCCCAGATTACAACAATCCACTGCTTGGCGAGGAAGATAAGAGAAGAAGGGATCGTAGAACTCCTAGAATTGCAATTAAGAGATACAGCCAATCTCCTTTTATTTATCTGTACCAATCTGGCAACAATCAAGCCCGTCTAAACTGCTGTGGCGTCAATCATGTAGTATTCAGGGAGCTCTTAGATCTATTGAACCCGCTGTATAATTCTTACACTGTTGATAAGAACACCGGAGTTATTCGACAGAAGAAGATTCGTTTGACAACAAACCAATTCAATGCAACTGGGTGCCGTGCTCTTGTCTTATTCTGGTTCCGAACCAGAGGATCAGCAGCAAGAGCAGTTGCTCTAGCGTTTGGATTAACAGCTTCTCCTATGTACAGATGGCTGAAATTTGGACAGAAGCTCCTTCTTTTTGCATTACAACACCATCCTGCTGCAAAAGTTTGTTTGCCAAATGAAGAAGAGATTCAAGAATACGTTGATGCTATTGCTGCAAAGTATCCTGTGTTAGCACCTCACAGAGTGTGGGGTGCCTGTGATGGCCTCAAACTCCATATCCAACAGTCTGGTAACTGGATGAAGTAAAACCAATACTACAATGATTGAACTTGTGGGACATACGTCATCAGTATTTTCATCTTTGCTCCGGACGGCAGGATCCGGGGCTGCATCTTGAATGCTCCAGGTCGTTGGTATGATAGTACTCAAGCCGACTATGGGCTCTATGAAAAGATGGAGCTCATGTATGATAAATACCTAGCAAAGCTTATTGTCAATTCAGCTTTCAAACTGTCTAGAAAGCCATACCTCATGCGGAGTTCCCAACATGATCCTTTCAATGCAGCAGATCTTATAGTGAATCGCGCTGCTACCAGCGTCCGACAGCTCTCTGAATGGGGAATGCGACAGATCCAAAGGGGATTTCCCCGGATGAAGGACAGCATTCTCTTGGAAGAAACAGGAGACAGAAAGATTATTCTGAAGCTCCTTGTTTGTCTCTACAACTTCCAGACAGCTAAAGTTGGAATCAACACCATACTCAACACCTACATGAGTCAGACTGAAGGTTTCTTCTCGTACAATTTGGTACCAACAGAAATTGCAAACAATGTATTCGATCTGATCGATTAGTAGCGCAAATTAGATGATAATCGATACTAGTAGTTATGAATTAGTGATACAAATTCTTTGTAGTCGATAGAGCAGTCAACAACACGTCGGCACCTCTACTGTAGTCGATTGATTTGATCGATTGATTACATCGATCAATTAGTCGTATTTAGAGCAGTGGACAACACGTTTGAATAATTTTGCTCCAACGCACCTCTAGTGGTTTTGGATCCCTCTTGTAAGGGGTTGCAATAGGTTTTTCTATTGCCTGCTTTGTAGCCTAAGTTTCTGTCTGGAGCAACGGTGGCATTGTTGTTGAGTTGAAATAATAATTGATTCCTTTATGTTAACTAAGTAACTAACTAACTATGAGTAACTAATATCGATCAATTCTCATTCCTCCAAATTGCGTTTGTCGCTGGCGGCGGCGGCACACGAGAGTCAAAGGTGTTCCAGTTTTCGTTTGAGCTTCCCGTCGGCAGTATTTGCACCACCACTAGCAAGTTGACCAATGAGTACCTGGAACAACACCTTCCTCTCTTGATCTGCCACCTTCTTCTCTTCATTGGCCTTGTCCTGTCGTCGTTGCTGGAGTTCCAAGGCCGCTGGATGGGATCTTTGCTGGAGTTCCAATGCCGCTTGATGGGATTCCAACGCCTGCAGATGAAGCTTTCGATCCTCTCATCCCTCTCTCAATGCCGCAGCAATCACACTCATCAAATGTGTGTCCTTCTCTGCTTTGCAATTGTAAGCTCTCTTCTTGTTAGTGCTGACACCACCACTAATGGTACTGGTAGGAGTGAGCTCCGTTGCTGCTTCATCAATTTCTGTTGGTTGAGTTGGTTGACCAAGTAGAAGTGGGGGATGGTTGTCCTCCATTCCTTGAGTCGTTGCTTGATTCAATTGAGTTGTTGCTTGAGTCAGTTGAGTTGGTTGAGTTGGTTGACAAAGTGGAAGTGGAAGTGGTGGAAGATCGATATCCTCCGTTCGAAGGGGAGGATCGGACGGCTCGTCATCAGCAGGGACAAACTCCCCTGTTTCACGATCAAATGTTTCTTCTCCATCGATAATGGAGGCTCTATCACCAATCAGATACTTGATTTCCTTGGCTTGTTTAATGTCCCATTTCTGAATTGGATCACCAGTTGGCATCTTCTTCCGGTACAAACGAATGTATTTGTTTCTGATTGAATCAGTGTCCCTACCAGGATATTTTTCAGTGTGTAGGCTTGTAACGGCGTCCCACTCTTCTGGGCGAATTGGTAGGATACTTCTCATGCATCTGAACAAGTGCTCCAACTCGGGCTTTGTGTAATTGGCAATGCTGGCTTTCCTTCCACTGCTGCCAGTCGGTGCAGCAGTTGGTGCAGCAGCCGGTATAGCCGGCACCATGTTGATTGTTATGATGGATGGTATCCGAAGTATTTGTGAGGGGACTGCGGATTGCTGAATTGATTCGTCTTCATCTTCCGATGAATCATCTAATAAACTAGCAAGAGCAACGATAGCGATTGTAGTGAAGGGGTAGAAGGACATTCTTGTCCTGAGTCAGCAGCGCTCAAAAGAAAAGAAAGTGTTGAAGTTGAATTGATTGCTGATTTCTTGCTAGAGAGACAAGTCGTACTGATGTTGCTGTTTCCTTCCGGATTTTCTTTTCGTATTTTCATACTGTTTGCAATTTTTCAGCTCAGCAAAATTAGCGATGATCACCAAAAAAGCGTGTCGGCAAAGGAGGTGCAAGAGGTGCACACAATTGATTCAGACTGAAATGTTTGATTTTAAGATTCCGTTGAAATCAATTCTGTGTTAGTTAAGTGAATAAAAACTGTAAGTCGGACACACTTCGACTGACAAATTTATTAAGAAGTGCATACATATCTATTTTTGCTCTCGTGAGCTTACTACTTCACTAACACGTTTACACGTGTAGTCCACTAGGTAATTTTACTAGTATTCAGTGATTTCAAGTATTAGTATTTAGATTTGTGAGTGTTTGTTCATGTAAGATGATTTCTTGGATCGAACCTCTATTGGTGCACTATTAGCGCACCTTTAGCGATTTGGCGAGTCAGCTCGCTTATTTGCCTGTTAGTCGTACGTGTGTTGGTGTATCTCATTCGTGTGTATCTCCGAATGTCCGTACGTCTGTACGTTTGCTACCGGCGCTTTTCTAGAGTCCCCATGTCTTCGTACTCGTAGTGTTAAGTACTTGTAGAAGATACCTTAAGGGTCGGTCCTTTTATTTGCACCTCCACATGCATCTCCTACATAAGGAGAATAGCTTTACTCCACCCATAAGCTTAGTGAGTATGTCTGCAATATTAGTTTCACCGGGTTCCTTGCCAATCCGGATAATCTTTCCTGCAATGCATTTGCGCGCTTTGTGGTAAGCAATACTGTTGTGCTTCTTCTTACAAGGGCTTTCCGGGTATGTTACATTCTTAACAACCGAGTCATTGTCACAATACATGTTGGTCGGTCCTTCTATAGGTATGCCCATCATTCTGAGCTTGTATTGTAGGCCTTCTACCATTTCAATTGCGATCTTGAGTGCCACAATTTCTGAGCCAAACGTGGATGTTTCAACGGTTGTTTGCCTCTTAGAGAACCATAGGATTGGTGCCCTGTTAACAAAGATGATGATTCCTGTATGAGATCTCCTAGTAGCCTTGCAACCGGCGTGGTTGGCGTCCACGAAACATGTGGTAGTTACGGCCTTTCCTTGTGGCTCGGGCATATCTGGAGGAATTAGTTCCCCCGCTTCTGGATAGAATTCAGCACAGTCATGGAATACCGATTCGTCAAGTTCTGGGATGGAGCAGTCGAACACCAACTTTGATTTGCTGTAATTCTTTAAGTATGCAAACAAATGAAACAATTGGTTTAGATGCCCTTCTCGGGCCTGTGCAAGATACCAGGAAATAAGTGAGACAGGCATTACAATATCTAGCCTTCCGAGTTCGCATATCCAACGGAGTATACCTATTAAACCCTGGTAATAGTTTTGTTTCTCCAAACCAAGTTCCGGTGAGGCGTCACTTTCGGGCCTATATCCAGTTACCAATGGTGATTTTGCAGATTTTGGGAGTATCTTGAAGGCATATTGCCCTTTACTCAATTCCTCTTCAACAGATTTAACGGCTTTGGATGTATACTTCGTTGAAGACATGGACCAGTACTCAGCCCCATCAACGGATGTGTTGCCAATGTCTGCCCCTAGGTAGAAAGTGGGTGGTTCAACGGTCCCATCCTTCAGTTAGAATTGTCTTTCGATTGCATCCATTTGGAACTTCGGATCCATTCCACATACAAGGATATCATCCACATATGCCACACAGTATTTGTAATATGCTGAGCCTCCTTTCTTTACAGCCGGCCGCATATATACGTCCGAATCCGCTTTGCAAGACTTATATCCAAGTCCCCTTAAGTGCTCAGACAGATGGGATCGAAATGATGCGCCCGCGACTGGTAAACCATACAGAGCTCTTACAATTTTGCAGGGCCTTCCACATAACTCCGGTGCAAATCCTTGTTCCAGTGTAGCCACTGTGTAGTACTTTTCCTTAATTGGTGCGGTTAAGTATGCATTTTGGATGTCAGCACTTAAGACCTCAAGGTCATTAAGTGCAGCGACTAGGAAGAACATCCGGACTGAATCCCTGCTGGGCACGCTTGAGTATGTATACTCCCGTGATATTTCGGGCACTTTATGCCCATCGCCAACAAGTCGGCCCTTCCGAGTTAGGTCTATCTTCATGTCAAATACCATGTGCATAGTGATTTTTGTATGTGCCACCGGTACTTTGTCCTCGTTGTTCAACTTGAAGGCTATGAAATTGTTCTTCATTTCTTTTGCAATAGCCCGGGCCCAATAGTCACTGCCGGATTCTTCATCTATCCTTCTTGCTTCAGCAATTGTTTTTGGTAGTCTAACCCCATACTTATGGGATTTGGTCCAATATTTGGTCTTGGCGCTGGAGATAATCCGGTCTTTCTTCCAAATTACCCAATAGGCCCACCACTTGAAAGCTGGCTCATCTATTATGCCTTGATCCTTGGCAAACAGAGCTGTCTCGACCAGGAAACTTTCCTTCATGTCACTTAACTTTGTCCAAGAAGAAGTTCCATCTTTCCAACTGACCAGGATTCTCCACCCTTTGGTTGTCGGCTTAGTCCGAGTTTGTCCGGACTTAGTAGTGATAGTTGCCTGCTGTATTGTCAGAGCCTCTTTATCCTTTTCATAGTCAAGTAGCTCGTTCAGGAGACAGTACATGCGCCCCTCGTCATCCACAGAGGAATAGAGATTCTCCGCAAGCACATTTTCCGTGTAGATCTCTATGGATCCATCTGGCATAGAAATCTCGTAGGATCTTATGTCTAGGAGTGGATTGTTATTCTTTTCTCCAACTAAGATCCCACTTGCGTCCCTGTACCGGTTATTAACCGTACCGCAAATTCGTTGGTCCCCTATCTGCAGTAACACTTGGTTTCCAAGGTACTCGTCAAGATTGTTGGTTAAATCATCGATGTCCGGGGAAGACGCCTCTGGCTCAGCCATAAGTACCTCGTCCTCACCCTCATATTTGCCATCAAATAGGCCCAAGGGTGGTTCCCCTAACTCGTTTTCCAGGTAAGTATCCGAGGGCTTCGCCTCATCACCGATCCTTTCATTAAGTAGTTTGTTGTGTTCCTCCAACTGTAGGATAGTGTCTGGGTGCTTCCATTCCACTTCAGATATAGGCCGTGTGCCGTTTGTTATGTGTACTTTTCCAGTCTTATACAATACATAGTGACAATCGCCACCTCCATAAGTATCTCCACATGGGCCCAGCCATCGTCCGTATTTCTCCGACTTATCCTGTAGGTCGTACCACCGGATGAAATCATACCAATTGTGTATCATGTATGGGGTTATATCCGGAGTATATCCATGGACTAACTCAAATCCGGTCCTTCCCATAGCAGATGGATCCCCAGATGTGGTGTTACTTAACCTTCCGGCCGCCAACATTCCGCAAAAGGCCCAGCACCTCCTCGAACTTCCTTTCTTAGAAGTCATCAATCGGATTGATCTCCTCAGGTCCCCTGCACTGTGTTCTGCCGTATTCTGCCACCAACAATGGGGCTGTATATAGGTTTGCTGAATGCGATACTCTGATCGAAGCCTAGTCCATCCAGTGCTGTGTGTCTCATGATTTCCTTGGGCCTTTGCCCCATCAGTGACAAGATGTTCCGGTATTCCTACCTCATTTATGAAGCAAGAAAGTCCATCGTGGCATCGTTTCTCCCCTCTTACTGGATAGAATGCCACATATCCTTTCCCATTGGTAAAGATCTGTGCGCCGGTATCATTCTGAATGATACTCGGTACTTTGAACTTTATGGTATCAGTGAACCACCGGCCCTTAAGTACTTTTCTGTTTCTCCACTTTTGGGTCTTTAGCCTGCGGGTGATTGGTTGCGTAAGGTTTCTTATGCCTTCCTGGGTAGTGACCTTAATTGTTTCTTCGGCCCTCTTAACACTGATGTTCCACATCTTTGCAATGGCTTCTGAATCATATCTGTCCACTTTCTCCGGAATCCTTATCGGAGGTCTTTAGCCTGCGGGTGATTGGTTGCGTAAGGTTTCTTATGCCTTCCTGGGTAGTGACCTTAATTGTTTCTTTGGCCCTCTGAACACTGATGTTCCACATCTTTGCAATGGCTTCTGAATCATATCTGTCCACTTTCTCCGGAATCCTTATCGGAGGTCCCCATTGTCCGCGTCGGATAAATGACCTCTTCTCTAGGGAAGTTTCCTTATCTATCACATCTTGCTGGCGTCGGAGTAATTTTCTTTCTTTTGTCCGAGCTTTTGCTTCCTTTTGGATGGCAAGCGCTTCCTCTGTTAGTGAAATCAAAGTTTTGGTTGAAGTAGCTGAAATTTGGAGTATCTCCGAGCTTTCTCCGTCCCCGTTACTCTTAACAAAAACTGAGTGTAACCGGTCGCCAATCTCTTGTTGAGTATACCCCGGCCGTTGAGTACGGGTTGTACAGATCTTCTGTAGGTATCTGAGTCTATACTCTTTGTGTTTTACATTGATGTGTATAGGGTTGTCTGTGGATTGTATCCAAGACTTGACTGTCCCAGTCGGTCCTCCCCCTGAGAGGGCTGCCACCACTCGTGGGAAAGACGCGTTAGCTGCTTCTTCATCGTCTTCGAAGTGGGGGGCGTATGGGTCCCAACTATGTGTATCGGTTGCAAGGACTTGGTCACATGTATCGAGTTCGCGGCGTGCCGGATTGCGTGTGTCCAAGTATGACAGAACGCCGTCAACTACCAATGGTATTGTCAATTCAAAACCTTCGGACCAAAAGATAAGACTGTGACTGGAAGAATTGCAGTATCTGCTTGGTATGTCTTCAACTACATTCAAATTGCATTCTCGGATTTGGTTTGGGCATATCAGACTGTGCTGTAGTGATTCTCCAAAGTAGAGGGCCTGTCCGAATACCAATATGTATGTGATACCGTCCGTTGGATCTGTCCAAGCAGTAGCACAATGGGCAATAGGAACATCTTTCATTGGTGAGTACACATCAGAAAATGGGGCAACATCAGCAAATGTCATGATAGAATCCAGTGGATCAAGTAATACCATATTAGATCCCACTGCAGTCGTGTCTGCATGGCTATCCAGCTCGCATCGGCCTGGCTTAATACTGGATGACTGGGTCATCTCTTTGAGATGGACTATCGGCCGGCCTACCCGAGGTTCTATCTTAAGGCCCCGGCCGGCAAATCAATTCCCATTCCCGTTTCTAATATGGCTGTGACAGCCAAACTGATTTCCCGCTGAACTGGAGTTATTGGGAGGGTTTGCAGCAGTGGCTGCTGCCACTTTTGATTGTTGGTTGCCCCCGCTATTGCTTGCATTCTTTGCTTGTTTAGCGCTCGGACTCTTTGCTGCTGTTCTTTAGACATGCTTAACCATACTTCTCGTGGATAGAACTTGCATTCAACGGGCCCTTTATAGGTCCCTGGTTGTGCTTTTGAGCCACCACTATTGTTGTTGTTGTTGTTGCCTTGTGGCTTGTTGGAAGAGAAGTTGCCGCGTTTGTTGTCACATTTCCTCTTTTTGTTGTGAGTGAAGGCTGACACGTTCTGACCCCTCTTGTTTGGTTGGTTCTGGAGTTTCTTTACTCCGAGCATCCGAGTAAGATATGCCAAAGCTTTCTCAAAATTTGCATAATAGTCAGATCCTTCTGTTATTACGATTGGGATGGATTGCTCGAGTCGTACATCCTGTAGGGATCGTATGAAGTCATACATAAACTGATCCTTGGGCGGGAATGCCTTGTATCTTATCAAGGTTTGCTTTGCATCATGCCATAGCCTCTTGTGCCTGTCAAAATTGTAGTGTTTGGAATCTCCTGTGTATACTGATTCCTGGATAAATTGCCGTTTGGCTTCAACAATCAGCTTTATGTTGGTCTCTTCATATGCCTGAGAGTAGAGGGCGAAATACGCCTTACGTCCATCGCCTCCTATCCCGTTTTTGGTCCCAAAGCTATGTATATAGGACCAACCAGGTCCGGACCCTACCAACTTAAACAATATCCCCCAAAGAGTATTGCTGTCTTTGGACCAATGAGAGTTGGCATGGATCGTGCATCTTATTGCATACTCAGTCCAGTCAGGATACGCGTTGTCTGGGCCCGGACCGACAGTTCCACACCTGTCGGTTTCTCCGACTGTAGATTGTTGTCTTATTGTATAGAGTAGGGATGTTTTGGTGACACCCCTCTTATGCCGTAGGTATTCGCGTAAGTTCTCATCAAATTCCCTGAACTTTGACATTGTAGTAAGTTTGTAGGGTAGTGTCAGATCCTTTACTGCTGTATTTCCATCGTCCTCCTTTGTAGATCTCAAGCGTTCCCGTGTATCTATCTCAGCCGTTGGGTCCTTTATCCAGTCCACTTTGGTGGCCGTTGCGCCTATTATAGGTTGGAACCTAATCCAAGCCACAAACAGCTTCAGTCAATCGCCGAATGCTCTACCAATAAAGACTTCTTGTGGATCCAGGCATAGATGGTGTTTTGCCTTGCTTAGTGACCCTAGGAAGGACTTGATCCCTTCTGAATCGAGGTCTGCAACAGCCTTAGTGTTGGAGTACCCATGTCTGAAGATTTTGTTGGCTGTAGGCCTGTTGACTCCAAAGGACTCAAGGATCTTCCTGAAACAGACTTCAGCTGCTGTTAGCGCCCTTTCCCCTGCGTAGCCAGGGATGCCAAGATTGGCCTCTGCCCTTTCCTTGGCTTCTCTTGCTGTGGATGATAGAGATAAGTTCCTGCTTGATAGCCTTGCGACCAAAGTTACTGTGAGTTGCTCAAGCTGTTCCGGGTCCAACCTTGTTGTTACCGATGGAGGTAGTAGGCCCACCAGGTTACCTGCTGCCTCCGTTGCCGCCGCATCCGCTGCTGCTGCTTCTGCTGCGGCTGCCGCGGTTGCGGCTAGTTGAGCTCTGGTTGGTGGCGCCATGGTGTTGTTTCGGAGTATGTTGTAGGAATTAGGCTTGTAACGAGGAGGTTGTTAGCTTTTGCTTTCGTGAGGAAGCTGTCATTGTGATTTTCTGAGTTCTGAAGCAACTTGTGGAGTATTTTCTTTTCCACACGCTTTTGCTAGTAAACAGGTTCATTTCCACGGTATGAGGATTGATTCCTATCCGAACTCTAATTTTTCAGTTCCTCTATACTTAGGCTCAACAGTTGTTTCCCTTTTATCGAAACGGTATCAAATATTCGTTCGTCTCTTATTAAATATTTGGTTTGGCATTTTTTCGTCATTTCTATTTTTTGTGTATGTGTTTATCCAATACTGGGTATGTATATTACCTCGGCTGGTTTTGTCATCATATCATTTGTATACGAGTGAGTATACTTAGGGTCTTTTCCGTAGGAATTAAATTTGATTCCCATTTGGTTTGTTTTCAAGGTCACGTTCCCGAGGTCGCATGCCTCTCTTTATTAACGGTTCTTTTGTATCCGTTATGTGATTCCTAGTACTGAACACACGTATGTCGCATTCTTTCCAGCCGTTAATTGGCTGTTGTAGGTTTTGATACATCTTTTTGCTATCCCCATCGATGTGGATCTCTTGCAAGTGTCTTCTTAGGTGAATAACAATCTTTTGGTGTTCTTTTCTCCCCTACAAACCTCAGTAGAAGCCACGGGTATTAGCCTGGTGTGCTCTGCTGCGCTAGTGTTGTTAACCTTCTAAGCGCCTGAGTCTCTTCTGTTGAGGAGGGTCTTTAATGTCCAGCCTTTGGCTTCAGACAGTGATTAACCGATGATCAGTCGGCAATCAGCTTTCATTTTGTTACCCAGACTCTGTGAGTCCATTTGGGTCTGATAAACTCTATTTTTGCTCTCGTGAGCTTACTACTTCACTAACACGTTTACACGTGTAGTCCACTAGGTAATTTTACTAGTATTCAGTGATTTCAAGTATTAGTATTTAGATTTGTGAGTGTTTTTTCATGTAAGATGATTTCTTGGATCGAACCTCTATTGGTGCACTATTAGCGCACCTTTAGCGATTTGGTGAGTCAGCTCGCTTATTTGCCTGTTAGTCGTACGTGTGTTGGTGTATCTCATTCGTGTGTATCTCCGAATGTCCGTACGTCTGTACGTTTGCTACCGGCGCTTTTCTAGACATACATAAAACACATACGTACGTACTTTTTATGTGTTTTTCTATTTTTTCTCTCGTCACTAACACGTTTACACGTGTAGACCGCTATATATTCTTACTAGTGTTATTCAGTGATTTCAAGTATTAGTATTTAGATTTGTGAGCATTTACATGTAAGATGACTTCTGGAATCGAACCTCTATCGGTGCTCTATTACTGTTAGCGATTCAGCGAGTCGGCTCGCTTATTTGCCTGTTAGTCGTACGTGTGGTATCTCATTCATGTGTTTCTCCGAATGTCCGTACGTCTGTACGTTTGTATGTTTGCTACCGGCGCTTTTCTAGAGTCCCCATGTCTTCGTAGTCGTAGTGTTAAGTACTTGTAGAAGATACCTTAAGGGCCGGTCTTCTTATTTGCACCGCCACATACATCTCCTACATAAGGAGAATAGCTTTACTCCACCCATAAGCTTAGTGAGTAGATCTGCAATATTAGTTTCACCGGGTTCTTTTCCAATCCAGATAATCTTTCCTGCAATGCATTCGCGTGCTTTATGGTAGGCAATACTGTTGTGCTTCTTCTTACAAGGGCTTTCCGGGTGTGTTACATTCTTAACAACCGAGTCATTGTCACAATACATGTTGGTCGGTCCTTCTATAGGTATGCCCATCATTCTGAGCTTATACCGTAGGCCTTCTACCATTTCGATTGCGATCTTGAGTGCCACAATCTCTGAGCCAAACGTAGATGTTTCAACAGTTGTTTGTCTCTTAGAGAACCATAGGATTGGTGCCCTGTTAACAAAGATTATGATTCCCGTATGAGACCTCCTAGTAGCCTTGCAACCAGCATGGTCGGCGTCCACGAAACATGTGGTAGTTACGGAGTTTCCTCGTGGCTCGGGCATATCTGGAGGAATTAGTTCCCCCGCTTCTGGATAGAATTCGGCCCAGTCACATTCATGGAATACTGATTCATCAAGTTCTGGGATGGAACAGTCGAACACCAACTTTGATTTGCTGTAATTCTTTAAGTATGCAAACAAATGAAACAATTGGTGTAGATGTCCTTCTCGTGCCTGTGCAAGATACCGGGACATAAGTGAGACAGGCATTACAATATCTAGCCTTCCGAGTTCGCATATCCAACGGAGTATACCTATTAAACCCTGGTAATAGGTTTGTTTCTCCGAATCAAGTTCCGGTGAGGCATCGATTTCGGGCCTATACCCAGTTGCCAATGGTGATTTTGCGGATTTTGGGAGTACCTTGAAGGCATATTGCCCCCTACTCAATTCCTCTTCAACAGACTTAACGGCTTTGGAGGTATACTTCGTTGAAGACATGGACCAGTACTCAGCCCCATCAACAGATGTGTTACCAATATCTGCCCCTAGATAGAAAGTGGGTGGTTCAACAGTCCCATCCTTCAGTTTGAACTGTCTTTCAATCGCATCCATTTGGAATTTTGGATCCATCCCACATACAAGGATGTCATCCACATATGCCACGCAGTATTCGTAATATGCTGAGCCTTCTTTGTTTACAGCCGGCCGCATATATACATCTGGATCCACCTTGCAAGACTTGTGTCCAAGTCCCCTTAAGTGTTCAGACAGATGAGATCGAAATGATGTATTAAATTCCTTTCGTGACCAGAAGTACCAAAGCTACCAGATGGTAGATATCATATTCGTACGAATCAATGAGTCCCGTATCAATCAAAGTAATCGATTCCCACGGCATATCGATTCCCACGGCGCATCAATTCCCATCGCGCATCAACGGTGAGCAATCCCTGTTTTACAGTATTGCCATTGTTCTTCGGTGAGCAAACTCTGATTTCATAAAATATCACACGAGCTACAGGAGCAATTCCTGACCTTAATGATAAACAAATCATGAAGTCTTCCTAACGGAACAAGAGAAGAAAACCGTTGGCGTGTGATTCTCACACAATACATATACATGCATACAGATATATATGGTCAACGACCAATACATGCACGGAAATAATCAGCGAGTAATCTCGTCACTACGCAACAGCAGTTGCAACGTATTCATCTCAATAAAAGAGATATCTTGCATTTCGGCAAGAATTCACTTTATCTCATACTTTTAACATTCAACTGATTTATATCCCAAAATTCACACTAGTTGTTACCAACTACTTGTAATCTACATACTAAGGTCTGTCTCGCTGTAATCTGAATAAGTCACAGCAAGAAGAGATCCGGCGTTTCCTTAGCTTCGCCTGTAGTCCGATTATCCGTTGCCGAAAGTATCCAAACACAATTGTCACGCGTAGAGTACAATCGTTCGTCTACTAACACACTAACGCAGCGTTGCTGTTCTTCAGAAGCCTTTGAATCAGACTCTCAACGAATCGGATTCAGAAGGAAAATAATAGATTAACAGTCGCAAGCTCTAAGACTGCTTGCACACAAAGAGGAACAAGAACGGACTTGAATACAATCTCTACGCTGGCATATGCCAGTCGCACACCGTACACGAAGCAGTTCTCATCCCCAGTCACTGCGCAATTCTCTCGGAGGATCGGAACCGTCACAGATGCCGAACATACTGACGATGCCCGGCAATGTATTTGGGGGCGAAGAGAAGAATGACGCCAAAGTTACTACTGCCAACCACTTTCCCAGTTTTGATACTGATATGAAGAAGATACTCGTATCCCTACTCAGCGTAACAAGTGAAGCCAATAGTAAACTGTGTTTAGCCCTCAAGGAAGACGGATTATGCGAGTGGAATGCATTCCTCGACGCACTTATCGAACCGGATTTTGCACGCGAGCTTACCTACACTGAAGGAGGGCTACCAACGCATATCCCTCAATCCGTTCAAAGGAACATAGAAGCACTTGCGGATTTCGCTATCGATCTACAAGAAGACGATGCCGCTCTAGCAGAAGACTTGAGAACTTGGAAGGATGTGAAATCATATACATATAAGGAATTCCAGCCATTCCGCGAAGAGCGTGCCCAACGCATGCGTAACGAATCCGCTCTGAACCCCCCACCTCCTCCGGCGGGAAGTAGCAAAAAGTCACCTCAGCAGGTAAAGTACGAATCTTGGTGCCGAAAAGCACGGGATGAAAAGTCCTTTACGCCCCTCACGAATGACTCAAGATTCGAACACTGGCTCGTTGGTTTCAAGGCTAAACTCGAGGCATACGACATCGATACAGAGACATTCCTTGATGAAACTTGGCCTCCAGCTACGCTTCTGGGTTACACCCGTGATCTCTTTGTCAAACAGTGTGCCTTCTTCTGGGTACTAATGTTGGAAGTCTTCAAAAGCGACCTTTCTGCATCGTGTGTACACAGTCATTCTACCACTTGTGATGGACGCAAGGCATACTTCGATTTTGTAAACCTTTACAGCAAATCAAAAGCCAAGGTATATGACAATTCGACTCAGCTACAAGTGTTGCTAAAGTTGAATCTCAACAATTGGAAGGAATCCAAAGTGAAATTCATTACACATTGGTTTGATGAATTAAATCACCTCAATAAGCTCCGTCCTCCCAACAAGCCCCTTGAGTACCATACTGTAAAATCAGCATTATGTCAGGAATGCTATTCCAGCTTTCAGCTAAGTGAACAGTTTGCCAAAGTCAAGGATCCAGGTGGGACGAATAGCACCGTAACGGATGCGGTCGCCGAAGCCGCTGCTATCCACGATCTTAAAATCACGCTTTTACTCGAAGCAACTTGACTTGATTCCCAGTTCGCGATGTCTGCTCCTCGGTCGACTGTACGTGCACACGTTCATGATTTCTCCTCTGAACAAAGCCAAAACCATGATGACTATGCTCTCCCTATCGAATTTGAAGGAGACTATCAAGATTATGCTGTATTTAAGGCTGGACGTACCCCTGACCCTACCACACAGTTGCCTACAAACATATGGAAGGCCCTGTCACGTCAGGACATGAAGAGTTGGCTTAGTTTTTCTCCGGAAGGCAAGAAAATCGTGGTCGCCTCATTACGACACGACTTACTTAACACGGACCAACCTGACCCCAACAGTGTAAAACCCATTACCCGGAAGGCATATCAACATGGACATTTGGTATCATTCCGAGAAGACGATACTTCGACCAAAGATGAACATGCCAATTCCGCAGCAGACCTACATCCTGCTGTAGAAAATGATCGTAGAGGTGTTTTCCATGCATCCTTAGGTGTATACAAATCAACAACCTCTTCATCCAAGGACCAGCAACCTCTCAAGTCTTCCGTGTCACCCGCGCATCCCGCTCGATTCCTTTCCGAAAACCCTGACATTCAGTACAAAAAGGACGGTGACACCCAAATACCTGTAGGAACATCATCATATTCCGTCAATTTTCACCAGTGGTATAATCCTGACGAAGATCTCACCTTTCCTAACGATAGTCCAGTAACGTCATACACATACCGCATACACAAAACTACGGTTACTAGCCCTGGTTTTGCCATGGTCGATCGCGGCGCAAATGGTTGCATCATTGGCAATGATGCGTGTCTCATCTCCAAGGATATCCCACCACGATATGTCAATGTCACCGGCATTAACAATCACCAGGTACAGAATATCCCCATTGCTACATGCGGAGCTTATTCCATATCGAACAGAGGCCCTGTCATCCTCATTTTCAATGAATGTGCCTATACAGGACAACACCCTTCTATATTATCCTCCGGCCAGATGGAAGCATATTTTTCCACTGTCGACGACACATCCAAATATGGTTCATTGGCGGTTAGCCCTGATGGCAACATTTTCAAACGCTTTCATTCCCCTCAACCGGCCATGAACGTTCGACCCTTCAATGACGATGTCATGTCCGATGCTGTCTATTCGGATGTCCCAGCAATTGATGGTGGCTCAAAAATTGCTCAGATCTTCTTCGGCCGTAAGTCACATATTATACACATTGAAGAAATGCGTACCACCGGCGATTTTCTATCCTGCTTCCAGAACTTTGTTCGAAAATGGGGCAGGCCCATTCGCCTCCTTTGCGACCACGGTAACTATCAATCCAGTAAGAAGGTCGCCGATTACCTCAAAATGCTATGGATTGGACTCTGGCAAAGTGAACCTTATCACCAACACCAGAATCAATTCGAACGACGATACCAAACGTTCAAGCGCATTGTCAATCGCGTCATGGATCGTACAGGCACACCACCACATCTATGGCTACTGTGCATGACATACGTCGCGGGTCTCCTCAATGTTGTTTCTGATCCTACGCTGTCAGATAAACAACCGGTCTTCATTGCTACCGGCACACTTGGCGACATCAGCGCATACACCAGTTTCTTCTGGTTTGAACCTGTGTATTTCAAGACCAACGACTCCCCTTTCGGTACCCAGTCTACCGAACGCCTAGGTCACTTCGTCGGCATCACCGAACATGTTGGCAATGGACTCTGCTTCCGAATCTGGGATCCCGTTACCAACAAGTTACTTGACCGGTCCGGTGTCCGCTCTGCTCTTACACCTGAGTCTCGTAACAAACGCGCAGGCCTATTCACTGATGATGGTTTCATCAAATGGCGTAACGCCAAGGATTCCTTGCCCCGTTTATACGCCACTGGAGAAGCTCCAGCATTCAAACATGGGGAGCATACCACTCAGAGTAAACCCATTGACGCGTCTACAAAACCAGGCAACTCAGCTCCCCCTAGCGATTCACCCGCTGATTCTGACACTGCCGATGACACCATCCCATCTGTACCCAACAAACAACCAGGTATTACGCCCCACGCATCTGGCACTCAACCAATTCTTCCACCACCCGCCCACCCCTCGTTACCGAGCTTTCTTTATACGAAGGTCGATGACAGCCCGAGCTGGTCACCTTCTCCACTCCCTAACAACTATGGGGAGAGTTTTGATGGTCCCCCTACGACACACATCTTCAGCAAGACATCCGATGGCGTTCTCCTTACTGAAGATGATTTTGATCCACCGGAATTAGCATACTTTGATGTTAGTGACGTCACAACTCCACACACCAACCCCGCTACTCCTTCCGTAGACCCATCACAGGTAGTTGTTACCGACGAAGAAGGTAACGCACAATTTGACGATGATGGTAAACCCATTACCATTCCTACGGTCCCGATTGCCGATCTACAAGGACGATCCTTCCTTGTAACCAACCCCGATGGCACCCGGAAACGTCTTACCATCGTCGATGTTGAAGACAGTCTTGAACGCAACAAAGACTTCATCAAGTTCAAGTGCAAACACTCTGATGACAAACTCAATGATATCATTGCATACAATGATGTCATGAATTACATCCATCAGGATTCAACACAAGAAGACGGCAAACTTTGGTCATTTTGCCGCATCCTAGGACACCAAGGTCCGCTGGATAACAAGCATCCTCAATACAAAGGTTCCAAGTATAACCTTTGGATTGAATGGGAAAATATGGAACGCACATATGAACCTCTAGCCAACATTGCGGCTGATGACCCAGTCACCGTTGCAAAATATGGGAAAGACAACAACCTGCTTGACCTCCCGGGTTGGAAACGACTCAAGCGAATCACCAACCTAGCGCGACGAACCAAGAAACTTGATCGGCTCGTGCACCAAGCCAAACTACGTTCTTTCCGTACAACTCCACAGTACCAATACAGATTCAAAGTACCTCGTAACCACGAAGAAGCCCTCCGATTTGATCAAGCCAACGGAAACACCAAATGGGAAGATGCCACCACTCTGGAAATGGCACAACTCAATGAATATAATACATTCATTGATAAAGGCGTGTACAAGACAAGCTCCATTCCCCCCGGATTCCAACAGATCAAGGTACACATGATATATGCTGTCAAGCACGACGGTAGACACAAGGCCTGTCTCGTTGCTAACGGTAATCTCACTGAGGCCCCTATCCACAGCGTTTACGCAGGTGTCGTATCTCTCCGCGGCCTACGTATGTGCCTATTCCTAGCTGAACTGAACAACTTGGAAGCATGGGGTACCGACATAGGTAATGCCTACTTAGAAGCAGTTACCTGCGAGAAAGTATGCATCAAGGCAGGTACCGAATTCGGATCGCTGGAAAATCACCTGTTGATCATTTACAAAGCCCTATACGGCCTCAGGTCTTCAGGCAAGTGCTTTGGCGACTTACTCGCAGCTTGTCTCATCGAACTCGGCTTCGAACGATCCTGCGCAGAACCAGAAATATTCCTCAAGCCTGGAACGAAACAAACATGGTGAACGTGTATATGAACTTATATGCACGTATGTCGATGACCTATGTCTCTGCATGGCAGATCCCAATTCCTTCTTGAAGATATTGCAGTCGTCACCATATAACTTCAAACTGAAGGGATCCGGACCTATGAACTTTCACCTAGGTTGTGGATTTGAGCGCGACGCGCATGGTGTTCTATGTATGAATCCCATAAAGTTCATCGAAAAGATGGAAGCGTCTTACGAACAAATGTTCGGATGCAAACCTAGCACTAGGTTCCAATCACCCATTGCAGAGAATGATCATCCCGAATTGGACTCCTCAGCCTTTCTCAAAGAAACTGGTATACAGAAATACCAAAGTATGATTGGTTTCACTCCAATGGATCATCGCTATCGGCCTTTCGACGTGCAAACAGCCGTGATGACACTCTCCAGTTTCAGAGCTCAACCACGAGATGGGCATCTCGAACGTGCCAAACGTATCTATGGATATATCTCTAAGTTTAGACATTTTAAAATCAGATTCCGCGTGGAACCACCCAATTTTATATTGACTAAACCCGGCACCATCGATTGGTCCAACACCGTCTATGGGGAGCATTCTGAAGAGCTACCCGACGACGCTCCTGCACCGCTTGGAAAGACAGTAGTGTTGACACATTTCTATGATGCCAACCTCATGCATGATATTCTCAGTGGTAAGGCTGTAACCGGCATTCTTCATTTCGCGAACAAGACTCCCATGATGTGGTTCTCGAAGAAGCAGTCTACTACGGAAACAGCCACCTTTGGAGCTGAATTTGTTGCAGGAAGGACTTGCATCAAACAGATCGTCGATTTACGCCACTCATTCCGATACCTAGGAACACGAGTCCATGATATCTCCTACGCTTGGGGTGACAACAAAAAGATGATCCAAACGTCAACCTTCCCTTATGCAAGGTTGCACAAGCGTCACAACATTCTGTCGTTTCACTACGTACGAAGCATGATAGCAAGAGGCTTCATTTTAATGATGCACATCCCAGGTAAGGACAACTGTGCAGACATTCTCACCAAGCATTGGGGGCACTCAATTGTGTATCCACTGCTCAGGCCCATCTTCCACTTCTGTGGTAATACCGGCGACCTTCTCCAAGATGACGGAAGCATCATGTAGAGCGTGATGACCCTTCACAAGGAGACATGGGGAGTATTAAATTCCTTTCGTGACCAGAAGTACCAAAGCTACCAGATGGTAGATATCATATTCGTACGAATCAATGAGTCCCGTATCAATCAAAGTAATCGATTCCCACGGCATATCGATTCCCACGGCGCATCGAATTCCCATCGCGCATCAACGGTGAGCAATCCCTGTTTTACAGTATTGCCATTGTTCTTCGGTGAGCAAACTCTGATTTCATAAAATATCACACGAGCTACGGGAGCAATTCCTGACCTTAATGATAAACATATCATGAACTTTTCCTAACGGAACAAGAGAAGAAAACCGTTGGCGTGTGATTCTCACACAATACATATACATGCATACAGATATATATGGTCAACAACCAATACATGCACGGAAATAATCAGCAAGTAATTTCATCACTACGCAACAGCAGTTGCGACATATTCATCTCAATAAAAGAGATATCTTGCATTTCGGCAAGAATTCACTTTATCTCATACTTTTAACATTCAACTGATTTATATCCCAAAATTCACACAAGTTGTTACCAACTACTTGTAATCTACATACTAAGGTCTGTCTCGCTGTAATCTGAATAAGTCACAGCAAGAAGAGATCCGGCGTTTCCCTAGCTTTGCCTGTAGTCCGATTATCCGTTGCTGAAAGTATCCAAACACAATTGTCACGCGTAGAGTACAATCGTTCGTCTACTAACACACTAACGCAGCGTTGCTGTTCTTCAGAAGCCTTTGAATCAGACTCTCAACGAATCGGATTCAGAAGGAAAATAATATGATGCGCCCGCTACCGGTAATCCATACAGAGCTCTTACAATTTTGCAGGGCCTTCCAAATAACTCCGGTGCAAATCCTTGTTCCAGTGTAGCCACTGTGTAGTACTTTTCCTTAATTGGTGCGGTTAAGTATTCATTTTGGATGTCAGCACTTAAGACCTCAAGGTTGTTAAGTGCAGCAACTAAGAAGAACATTCGAACGGAATCCCTGCTGGGCACGCTTGAGTATGTATACTTCCGTGATATTTCGGGCACTTTATGCCCATCGCCAACAAGTCCTGTCTTCCGAGTTAGGTCTATCTTCACGTCAAATACCATGTGCATAGTGATTTTTGTATGTGCCACCGGTACTTTGTCCTTGTCATTGAACTCAAAAGCTATGAAATTGTTCTTCATTTCTTTTGCAATAGCCCGGGCCCAATAGTCACTGCCGGATTCTTCATCTATCCTTCTTGCTTCAGCAATTGTTTTCGGTAGTCTAACCCCATACTTATGGGATTTGGTCCAATATTTGGTCTTGGCGCTGGAGATAATCCGGTCTTTCTTCCGAATTCACCCGATATGCCCACCACTTGAAGGCTGGCTCATCTATTATGCCTTGATCCTTGGCAAACAGAGCCGTTTTGACGGGGAAACTTTCCTTCATGTCACTTAACTTTGCCCAAGAAGTAGTTCCATCTTTCCAACTGACCAGGATTCTCCACCCTTTGGTTGTCGGCTTAGTCCGAGTTTGTCCGGACTTAGTAGTGATAGTTGCTTGCTGTACTGTCAGAGCCTCTTTATCCTTTTCATAGTCAAGCAGCTCGTTCAGAAGACAGTACATGCGACCCTCGTCATCCACGGAGGAATAGAGATTCTCCGCGAGCACATTTGCTGTGTAGATCTCAATGGATCCATCTGGCATAGAAACCTCGTAGGACCTTGTATCTAGGAAGTGGATAGTTATTCTTTTCTCTGACTAGGATCCCACTCGCGTCCCTGTATCGGTTATTAACCGTACCGCGGATCCGTTGGTCCCCTATCTGCAGTAACACTTGGCTTCCAAGGTACTCGTCAAGATTGTCGGTTAAATCATCGATGTCCGGGGAAGACGCCTCTGGCTCAGCCATAAGTACCTCGTCCTCACCCTCATATTTGCCATCAAATAGGCCCAAGGGTGGTTCCCCTAACTCGTTTTCCAGGTAAGTATCCAAGGGCTTCGCTTCATCGCCGATCCTTTCATTAAGTAGCTTGTTGTGTTCCTCCAACTGCAGGATAGTGTCTGGGTGCTTCCATTCCACTTCAGATATAGGCCGTGTGCCGTTTGTTATGTGTACTTTTCCAGTCTTATACAATACATAGTGACAATCGCCACCTCCATAAGTATCTTCACATGGGCCCAGCCATCGTCCGTATTTCTCTGACTTATCCTGTATGTCGTACCACCGGATGAAATCACACCAATCATGTATCATGTATGGGGTTATATCCGGGGTATATCCATGGACTAACTCAAATCCTGTTCTTCCCATAGCAGATGGATCCCCAGACGCGGTGTTACTTAACCTTCCGGCCGCCAACATTCCACAAAAGGCCCAGCACCTCCTCGGGCTTCCTTTCTTAGAAGTCATCAATCGGATTGATCTCCTTAGGTCCCCTGCACTGTGTTCTGCCGTATTCTGCCACCAACAATGGAGCTGTATGTAGGTTTGGCGAATGCGATACTCCGATCGAAGCCTAGTCCATCCAGTGCTGTGTGTCTCATGATTTCCTTGGGCCTTTGCCCCATCAGTGACAAGATGTTCCGGTATTCCTACCTCATTTATGAAGCAAGAGAGTCCGTCGTGACACCGTTTCTCCCCTCTTACTGGATAGAATGCCACATATCCTTTCCCATTGGTAAAGATCTGTGCGTCAGTATCGTTTCTAATGATACTCGGTACTTTGAACTTCATAGTATCAGCAAACCATTGACCCTTAAGTACTTTCCTGTTTCTCCACTTTTGGGTCTTCAGCCTCCGGGTGATTGGTTGCGTAAGATTTCTTATGCCTTCCTGGGTAGTGACCTTAATTGTTTCTTCGGCCCTCTGAACACTGATGTTCCACATCTTTGCAATGGCTTCTGAGTCATATCTGTCCACTTTCTCCGGAATCCTTATCGGAGGTCCCCATTGTCCGCGTCGGATAAATGACCTCTTCTCTAGGGAAGTTTCCTTATCTATCACATCTTGCTGGCGTCGGAGTAATTTTCTTTCTTTTGTCCGAGCTTTTGCTTCCTTTTGGATGGCAAGCTCTTCCTCTGTCAGTGAAATCGAAGTTTTGGTTGAAGTAGCTGAAATTTGGAGTATCTCCGAGCCTTCTGTGTCCCCGGTACTTTTAACAAAAGCTGAGTGTAACCAGTCGCCAATCTCTTGTTGAGTATACCCCGGCCGTTGAGTACGGGTTGTACAGATTTTCTGTAGGTATCTGAGGCGATAATCCTTGTGTTTTACATTGATGTGTATAGGGTTGTCTGTGGATCGTATCCAAGACTCAATTTTCCCAGTCGGTCCTCCTCCTGAGAGGGCTGCCACCACTCGTGGGAAGGATGCATTGGCCGCTTCTTCATCTTCTCTGAAGTGGGGGGCGTATGGGTCTCAGGTATGAGTGTCGGTTGCAAGGACCTGGTCACATGTATCAATTTCCCGGCGTGTCGGCTTTCGTGTGTCAAAGTATGACAGAACGCCATCAACTAACAATGGCATTGCCAATTCGAAGCCGTCGGCCCGAAAGATAAGACTGTGACTGGAAGAACTGCAGTATCTTCTTGGTATGTCTTCGACCACATTCAAATTGCATTCTCGGATTTGGTTCGGGCATATCAGACTGTGCTGCAGTGATTCTCCAAAATAGAGGGCCTGTCCAAATACCAATATGTATGTGATACCGTTCGTTGGGTCTGTCCACGCAGTAGCACAACGGGCAATAGGAACATCTTTCATTGGTGAGTACACATCTGAAAATGGAGCAACATCAGCAAATGTCATGATAGAATCCAGTGGGTCGAGTAATACCATGTTAGATCCAGCTGCAGTCGTGTCGGCATGGCTATCCAGCTCGCATCGGCCTGGCTTAACACTGGATGATTGGGTCATCTCTTTGAGATGGACTATCGGCCGGCCTACCCGAGGTTCTATCTTAAGGCCCCGGCCGGCGAATCAATTCCCATTCCCGTTTCCAATATGGCTGTGACAGCCAAACTGGTTTCCCGCTGAACTGGGGTTATTGGGAGGGTTTGCAGCTGTGGCTGCTGCCACTTTCGATTGTTGGTTGCCCCCGCTATTGCTTGCATTCTTTGCTTGTTTAGCGCTCGGACTCTTTGTTGCTGCTCTTGGGACATGCTTAACCATACTTCTCGTGGATAGAACTTGCATTCAACGGGCCCTTTATAGGTCCCTGGTTGTGCTTTTGAGCCACCACTATTGTTGTTGTTGTTGTTGCCTTGTGGCTTGTTGGAAGAGAAGTTGCAGCGTTTGTTGTCACCTTTCCTCTTTTTGTTGTTAGTGAAGGCTGACGCATTCCTACCCCTCTTTTGTGGTTGATTCTGGAGTTTCTTTACTCCGAGCATCCGAGTAAGATACGCCGAAGCCTTCTCAAAATTTGCGTAATAGTCCGACTCTTCTGTTATTACATTTGGGATGGATTGCTCGAGTCGTACATCTTGTAGGGATTGTATGAAGTCATACACAAACTGGTCCTCAGGTGGGAATGCGCCGTATCTTATCAAGGTTTGCTTTGCATCATGCCATAGCCTCTTGTGCCTGTCAAAATTGTAGTGTTTGGAATCCCCTGTGTATACCGATTCCCGGATAAACTGCCTTTTTGCTTCGACAATCAGCTTTACGTTGGTTGCTTCATATGCCTGAGAGTAGAGGGCGAAGTATGCCTTTCGGCCGTCACCCCCTACTCCCTTTTTGGTCCCAAAGCTTTGTATATAGGACCAACCAGGTCCGGACCCTACCAGCTTAAACAATATCCCCCAGAGAGTATTGTTGTCTTTAGACCAATGAGAGTTGGCGTGAATCGTGCATCTTATTGCATACTCAGTCCAGTCAGGATACGCGTTGTCTGGGCCCGAGCCGACCGTTCCGCACCTGTCGGTTTCTCGGCTGCAGATTGTTGTCTTATCGTGTAAAGTAGGGATGTCTTGGTGACACCCCTCTTATGCCGCAGGTATTCACGTAAGTTCTCATCAAATTCCCTGAACTTTGACATTGTAGTCAGTTTGTCGGGTAGTGTTAGATCCTTTACTGCTGTATTTTCATCGTCCTCCTTTGTAGATCTCAAACGTTCCCTTGTATCCATCTCGGCCGTTGGGTCCTTGATCCAGTCCACTTCGGTGGCCGTTGCGCCTATCATAGGCTGGAATTTAATCCAAGCCACGAACAGCTTCAGTCGATCGCCAAATGCCCTTCCAATAAAGACTTCCTGTGGATCCGGGCATAGATGGTGTTTAGCCTTGGTTAGCGACCCTAGAGTGGACTTGATCCCTTCTGAATCGAGGTCTGCAACGGCCTTCATGTTAGAATATCCATGCCTGAATATTTCATTTGCCGTAGGCCTGTTGACTCCGAAGGACTCAAGGATCTTCCTGAAACAAACCTCTGCTGAGGTCAGCGCCCTTTCTCCTTCGTAGCCAGGGATGCCATGATTGGCCTCTGCCCTTTCTTTGGCTTCTCTTGCTGTTGTTGATAGAGATATGTCCCTGCTTGATAGTCTTGCAACCAAAGTCACCGTGAGTTGCTCAAGCTGTTCCGGGTCCAACCTTGTTGTTACCGATGGAGGTAGTAGGCCCATCAAGTTGCCCGCCGCCTCTGTTGCCGCCGCGTCCGCTGCTTCTGCTTGTGCTGCTGCTGCTGCCGCGGTTGCGGCTAGTTGAGCTCTGGTTGGTGGCGCCATGGTGTGTTGTTTCGGAGTATGTTGTAGGAATTAGTCTTGTAATAAGGAGTTTGTTAGCTTTTGCTTTCATGAGGAAGCTGTGATTGTGATTTTCTGAGTTCTGAAGCAACTTGTGGAGTATTTTTCTTTCCACGTGCTTTTGCTAGTAAACAGGTTCATATCCATGGTATGAGGATTGATTCCTATCTGAACCCCAATTTTTTCAGTTCCCCTATACTTAAGCTCAACAGTTGTTTCCCTTTTCCGAAACGGTATCGAATATTCGTTCGTCTCTTATTAAATATTTGGTTTGGCATTTTTTCGTCATTTCTATTTTTTGTGTATGTGTTTATCCAATACTGGGTATGTATATTACCTCGGCTGGTTTTGCTATCATATCATTTGTATACGAGTGAGTATACTTGGGGTCTTTTCCGTAGGAATTGAATTTGATTCCCATTTGTTTTGTTTTTGAGGTCACATTCCCGAGGTCGCGTGCCTCTCTTTATTAACGGTTCTTCTGTAGCCGTTATGCGATTCGTAGTACCGAACACACGTACATCGCGTTATTCCGGCCGTTATTTTGCCGTTGTATTTTCGACACATCTTTTGCTGTTCCCATCGTTGGGGATTCCTTGCAAGTGTCTATTTTGGTGGATAACAAGCTTTTGGTGTTCATTTTCTCCCCTACAAACCTCAGTAGAAGCCACGGGTATTAGCCTGGTGTGCTCTGCTGCGCTAGTGTTGTTAATCTTCTAAGCGCCTGAGTCTCTTCTGTTGGGGAGGGTCTTTAACGTCCAGCCTTTTGGCTTCAGACGGCGACTAACCGGTGATCAGTCGGCAATCAGCTTTCATTTTGTTACCCAGACTCTATGAGTCCATTTGGGTCTGATAAACTCTATTTTTTCTCTCGTCACTAACACGTTTACACGTGTAGTCCGCTATATATTCTTACTAGTGGTATTCAGTGATTTCAAGTATTAGTATTTAGATTTGTGAGCATTTACATGTAAGATGACTTCTGGGATCGAACCTTTATCGGTGCTCTATTACTGTTAGCGATTCAGCGAGTCGGCTCGCTTATTTGCCTGTTAGTCGTACGTGTGTTATCTCATTCGTGTGTTTCTCCGAATGTCCGTACGTCTGTACGTTTGTATGTTTGCTACCGGCGCTTTTCTAGATTTTTATCATTTTATTCGTTTTCATCTGGTGGGAATCACTCATTGACCCGGTACCAAGATAATGACCGTATACGATTGAACGCACATGTGGAATACGACTAAGTAAAGAGACTTCGATAGAGGTGCGATCCGGTTATCACTACTGTAATCCTAATGCTCACAATTTTAGAATCTACTTGAATATATCACCAATCTTTTAGCTACCATTACTGTGTAAATCGATCGGATACGAAGAAGAAACGCGATTGATGACAATCTTTACAAGTGTGTCCGGACATGTGATCTTTGATTCATATATGAGGAGAGGATTCAGTTTCCAAATAGCATGGACTTTCTTCCTCTTTCCAGTCAACAAAAACCTCTCTTAAAGTTTGTCTGATTTTGCCTTTCACGTAAAAAAGAGGTCCCAAGATAAGAATGACAAGGAAAGAGAACCATGGGAAAGGATAATGCAACAGTTGCAAACCGTGTGAATTACGTTGTACATTCACATGGATTGTTTTCTCAGCTTTGTAGCACTCAAATTTAGATTCAGAAAAATCGTGTTCAATCAGAAACTTTGCTTCGTGATCGCATCTTCCGTACTGCAAAACAACTCTAATTTCATCTCTACCGATAGTATCACTTTGAAAGTGGATCGCTGATAAAACATCATTGAGTTGCTCGGCGGCTAAAATAATGCGAATACTTGAGCGCATTACAGGTTGGTCAAAAATCGGGTTGAAGTCTGTATGATGATCTCGTTTCAAAGAAAGCAGCCCTCCACGAGTTGTCATATAAATATAGACAGGCTCTCGTATCTTTTCAACATTGTCTACATGAAGACCAAAGACAAGGGCGGTATCACTGCACGATGCCTTCGATTCTTCAGTGAAATTGAATAAATACCCACTACAATCATGGTTCAATGGGGAAACAAATGAAGAGACTTTCGTCACTGCGTCGTCCACCGCGTTTATAGAGAGCACTTTCACCGGACATAACACGTGTATATGCTCTTCTTCTGTTGATGAAACACTAACAACGCCCTTGTCGTTGCCGAGAGCCACCACCTGATATTGAAATGTGTCGTTCAATATAAGGCTATCGTTGTTGCCACATAGAGCAGGTGAACCAACATAGGTGATATTCACTGACCCGGTAAATTTGTCCTTTGCGTCTAGAATGCTTTGCGTTGATTCTATAATGCAATTCTCCGTCAACTTATTCCCTTCATCATCCAAAATGAAACCATTCGAAGGGAGCGATTTTAGGAAAAACCCAAGAGTTCTGTTTATTCCCGATGTATCAACACCCCTCATATATTTAGTCACTCCTCCAGCTTCTGCCAGTGGTGCTATCAAGTGATTAGAGCCATGAGGCGAAAACGAGGAGATGCCGCTTAGCACATGCACTTTTCCTTCGACTTCCGCTGACCAACTCCCTGCGCTGTCTTGCACACGAAATCGGAAGAAATCAATAACCGATTCATCCTGTATCACGACGTCATCGTGCTTATTAAATTGATATTCTACGTATACCTCATCACCAGCAATTGTATTATTTATATCGGACAGTAGCGTGCCATGATACAGATTGTCTTCCTTTCGAAAGGATGACACGCTCAAAAAAAGATAACCCATTTTGGGGGGAGTTGTTACCTGGATGGTCTGAATAAAATCATTCTTGTCAACGTCAGTCCCTGTCAAAAGTAGTGCCTGGGGTTCTTCATTGATCCCTTCGTGTACATGATACGGTGGAGGTATACTCGCCACAGGGGGATCGTTGATGGGGTCAACTACCACCGAGATGGTTGCGGATACACATTGTGACGATGTGATGATGTTATTTGTTGTAACACAAAAGTCGAAAGATGAATAGGCGTGTCCTTGGAACTCTGAATGTTCGTCCTTCCTTGGTATATAGACGATACGATCCATGCCTCTCACAAGAACCGGGTGGTTTCCGGATGACTCGATCTGTCGCTCGCTTCCTACATGGAACAGATTTCCTCTCGATGGGAACCGAGTAATGTAGTGTCGAACATTCGCAGCTGGTTGATGAGGTGTATCCAAAGAGATTAGGAGCTTGTCAATTTCGTCGTCCACAAAAGAATATGTCATCTGGATCTCCTGCAGGGTGTTGTTTTCATCCATTGCATCTTCGTATATATGTGCCACTGTTGGATGAGAAAAGGGTTGGGAAGGAGGTAGCCCTTGTGAAAGAGCTGATCGCACCTGATTTGTGTTCAAAATATTGCTGTAAATCTTGAACTCGAAGAGTTGGCCGTCCCAAGGAAGTGACTCGTCATTGTTATCGTTTGGATAGTTGAAGAATTGGAGCAGGCTGGTGGGATTCCAATGAGTTAGATCATTATCGAATGCCTCCCTTCTTCGTGCCATTGTTTTGCCGTTCACAAAGATCTGCTGGTTAAAATGTGCGAGAGAAATCGATACGTGCGTCGGCTTTGATGAAAACATGAACCCGTCGTCTGTCTCCCAAGCGGAGGTTGCATTGAATTGTATTCGTTGGCAGGGCTCAAACAAATGATTACTTGTTCGGTACACAATTTCAAGGAAATCGTTCCCAATTATTGATAATTGGAAATCAATTTGGGAAGTATCGCACAACGTCGACCCATCGGAAAATTTATTTCTCTCGAACGTGTCTGATCCAATAGTAAAAATAGTCCTTCGTGAAGCAAGATAAGAATCATGTCCATTATGTTTCTTGCAATTATAACCATGAGCGTTCCGGGGTCGAATCCATAAAGATATGGTGAAACCACTTGAGTTTTCAACTTGAAAGGGATTGTCCGTCAATTCTTGCAAGAACGACGGAATGGACATAGATAAATGCAATGACTTCGGTATCTCCTGATTGTCACTGTTATCAATGTGTGAACCAAAATCTCCTTCGATCCCCATTCCCGATGAACATTTCGTGTTGTTAACATTTCGAATCAGCGCCATTGAATGCTTTCCTATGATGCCGTTGTTGAAAAAGGTTCCCTTGTGGCAATCAGATGCCGTCATATCATATTGAAGCAAGGGAATCAACTGTCTGGTATTTATCGCTTGAACGATGGATACAAAAAATACTAGAAGATTCCAAGCATTCATGGCCATCCTCAAATTCTCGCTTTCAGAGCAGCAATACTAGATGGCTCTTTTGATGAAATTCGAAACAATTTGTATTGCTCTTCCAACGATAGCCATTCTTTCCGAGGCAGGATTGTGTTCATTGCTTTCGTTCCATTTTTTCTTTTCGCAAAACTCATTCGGGTGCATATTGGTAACGTTTCTCGTGTCCAAATTTTGGTTTGACGGTTTGGTTCCATCGTTGAAAGGTTCTGTCTTGAGTACCTGTCTCATCTTTGATGAGAGGTTTCGTTGCCGTCATGGTTTGTTTCTCGTCGAAAAGAGAGGTTTGTTTGAATGACTTCGGTACAAGTCATGGTTTGTCAAAGATTGAGAAACACTATGATTGCCAAAAATGTTGTGATTTCGGAAAAAAAGTTGATGTAGCGAACCGAATGAAAGGAATGGTAGTGCCATGTGGAACCGTACGAAGTACGGACCGGGGAACACCCTTGAGTGTGCAAAGATCTCACTGTATCAGCAACATAAGTACGGTACGATACTCGAAAAAGTTCTCACTATCAAGCAGCAATCAACTGTAAACAGCAATCAAAAATTACAGGCAAGCGCTAACAAGCCTGTAAAGGATTCCTCCAGCAAGATCCAAGAGCTCACTCTTTTTGCTCCTATAACGATTAGTAGTAGTAGAAGAATAAGTTGGTGTTACAAGTCCAGGTCCAATAGTCATCCCTATTGTACTACCCGTACAGCCCAACCTCAAATCCTCCCAACGTGAGGATTACAACAAGGCCCGACGCGCCTTGTTACAACAAAGGCCCGACGTACCTAGTAGGACTCGGCGACAGTCCCCCGAACACCTCCTACTACGTCTCGACGAGCCTACCAAGGCCCGACGCGCTACAACACCACCGGCAGAATCTTCTACCAGTATCGACCGCAATTAATTCAACAACGATGCGCTACAACACCACCGGCGGAATCTTCTACAAGTATCGACCGCAACTAATTCAACCACCGGACACGGCGACACGACGAACCACCTCCAGGCAGGATAAATTACAAGGAATTCTTCAGAGGGGGGGGGGGGGCTTTGGGGAGGCACCAGCCAGGCACAAAGTTTATCAGGCCATCTACACCATCTTCTCGGAATCTGAAGGTGCACAGCTCCTCCCCCTCCTCCTCAATATGTTCAACTCCAGAGCAATTGGAGGCCTGGGGATCTTTCAAGAAGATGCCGCTGGGATAGACTGGCTCCGAGCCATTCATGGCCTCCGGCGCTACCCGGGCACCATTACTCAGCCCTCCACCAATCTTGGCCACTCCTTTGGCTACATCAATGATGATGTGGAGGGGCAGGAGTGTGAGCTGGTCCAGGTGGATGCAGCCATGCTGTCCAAGGCCGCAGCCAGTCAGAGTATATCTGATTGCCCATCATGAGGCTACAATGGCCCAGAACCCAGACCGAGATTACATCCCGGCCATTCCTGAGGGGGCCGCCCATAAAGAGATGCTCCAGGCTCACAAGGTATGCTTTCTCCCCTTTGAATTCATCCCCCTGGTGTTGTGTCAAGGCCTCACTCCCAGACAGGCCTTCCAGGTCCTCCATCCCCACATCCTTCAGCAAGGGCTGGTAGAGGTCTGCAAACCATTCCTGGACACCCTCAGAGCAGTGGGGACGCAACCTACAACTATCAATGGCGCCATACGACTCCTTGAACCAGGCCCATCCTTCCAAGCAGAGGCAAGCCTCCATGCCTTCATGAAGAAGAATGTCCTCCTCCAGGACCTCCCAAGCCTTGGCCTCCCAACTCCAGTGGACTCGCCACTCACTGCCGCAGTCACTGCCCTCACAGATCACCAACTGGGACTAAGCAAAACTCTGGATAAAAGAAGACATGAATCCTCCCAGCTGCATACAGTAAGGGAAGTATGGGGGCCCCTCTATACTGAAAGACTCCTCCTCCTCTGTGGGAAGACCAATGAAACAGAACTACACCCCATCTACACAGCCTGGGCCAAGAAGAGCAAACACGAGAAGACCCACATGATCCTTCAAAGCCAAGTGGCCACTGACGCCTACTACTACAACCTTGGCATTCAAGCTCCACTCGTCACCACAGCCATACTCAAGAGATTCCAAGACTGCAACTTCTATGGGACTGACCCCTTTGATGTAGCAGATGGAATCCTCCCCCTTGCATTCACTCCTCCCGGAGGATCCGCAGCCACCCTGAAGCGCAAACACGAGGCTGCTGCCAATGTGGCAGCCTATGACACCATGATCTCCACCCAAGGCAACTCCCTCTCTTTAAAGGACTCCTTAGAGCTGCAAAAGACCAAGGCCTATATTCCATTGGACTAGACTGAAGCCACCACTCAGCTGAAAAGCTACATAGCTGTCCTGGCCACACTCTTGGGCGCCACACATGAAGTGGTGAAGTGCTACCAACATGGGCTCTCCATGCTAGAATGGCAGCAGATGCCCCTCCGACGGGCAATTGCTGACAAAGTAGGAGAAAGAATCACCCCACCTATGTCCAGGTCAGAGTGAGGGGGTGGTTGGAAGAGCAATGGGAGTCAGCCATCACACTCCCTTCCCCAGACTTTGGGGAAGACATCCACTGTTTCCGAATGACGCAAAACCTCAACTGGCTCCCCAATGTGTCAAATGTAGACGCCTTGCGGGCCCTCCAACAGCCTACCCCCCTCATCAAGGGGAGCTCCCCTCCTGGCAGCTCTCCTTCCCCAAACAAGGGAGGGGACAGCAAGTTGTCCCCCAACGCTGACAACACCGATCAGCTCCAGAATCTCAAGAGAGATCCCAGATTCACCAACTTGTCCAATCCCCTGGTCAGGAAAATCTGGAATAAAAGGATGCGCGCAGTCCTTGCCTCTATGAAGGCCAGGGGCAAAGGCCCAGTCACTTGCCCCGATGACAAAGAAAGGTGCCACACCTGGCACATCAAAGGCTCCTGCTTCAAAGGCTGCAGGCAGCTCTATGACCACTCAGACATCACCTCAGAGGAGCAGGACCGGCTCTGGGAATGGTGCCAAGAAGCCTATGCCTGAAACACCGGCAAGCGCCATCAACACCATGGCGTTGAGCCGCACCCCCTACACAACCGATTTTCCAAGGGAGCCATAAGTATCCAACTATCCTCTAACCACTATTTACCTAACCAGCAATTACACCTTGCACATGAATTAGGTAAGTCCCACACACCCGCACGCGTTGTCCTTATCGATCAGCCAATGTATGATGTGTCCCAACCCCCGGCACCGGCACCCTCACCGGCACCGGCACCCCCCTCCACAGGTCCGGCCTCCATCTCCTCCCCCGGCGAAGTTGGTCCGGCATCAACCTACTCCCCTGGCAACGTGCTGGCACCCATTCTGTCCATCTATCCCAGCGACTTGCTGGCCACCTCCCCCAGCAACATGCTGGCCCCCGGCCCCAGCACCATGCTGGGGCCCTCCCCACACGCCTCCACCAACGTGCTGGCCAACGCCACCAGCAACAGGCTGGCAACCTCCCCCAGCAACGTGCCGGCACCCATCCCCTGCAACAACACCGGGCTGGCGCAACGCCATGAGCCTCCGCTTCTCCGCGGGCCTCAAAGCACGCGCCCAACCACGGGGCGCCCCCCCTCCCCCCCCCCCCCCAATCCCCTCCATCCACGCGGGGGAAACCCTCTCAATCGCCTACAGCGAGGCAGCCGGGCCTCCGTTTCTCTTCAGCAAGCCTCCACTCCTGAACCCCCCCCCCCCGACAGGCTGGATGCTCACGACACCCGGGCCATCGCGCTCTACAACCAAAGCACATGCTGGGACACCTTCATCCGCATGGCCGGTGGGACAGGGGACATCCACCCGGATGTTGGCACCCTTCCACACCCAGCAGCCGCCCTACTCGACCTATTACGAATGCAAGGCACCCTGGCCCACATGGCCGGCCCCCCTTGGGACCCAGCCCGAATTTGGTTGGCCCTCAGCAGGGGGGCTCACCAATCCTCCCACCAAGGCATTGACTTCCTGCAGGAGGAGTATGCCGACATGATGGACAAGAAATAATGGACTGTCCTCCCAGCCAGCCTCATCCAACACCTTCCAGACCTACGGCTCAGCCCACCGGGCCTAGTGCTGCCTCAGAGGGGCAGGCGCCCCCGCATGATCTCTGACTACACCTACTCTGAGGTCAACCAAGACACCATTCCACTAGCCCCCGCCAACTCCATGCAGTTCGGCCGGGCACTTCCTTGGCTGCTAACCAGGCTGCACCGGGCCAACAACAGGTTTGGTCAAGTGTATATGTCCAAGATTGACCTCACAGATGGCTTCTACCGGGTCCAGTTGAACCCAGAGGACACCATGAAACTAGGAGTGCTGTTTCCTTCCAGGAAGGGGAACCCCGTCCGAGAACTGTTTCTCTACCCCCCGCGAGCTATCGCGCGGTATTTTTAAAATTCCTTACCCTATTTTTAAAATTTTCTACCTTCTGAGCTTGCGTGTCTACTAAATAACCTCGCGCGTCGCACACTTTTACTTTCGAGACAATATCTCGTCACTCCTCAAATAAAATACCTATTTTAGGGTTAAGGATATCATATTCTTTTCGTGACAAGCAATATTTTGTGCAAAACTTATGCATGAATGACTATTTTCATCTTCTCAACTTTTCTGTTGACTGTACTGTTCACTACTAAACGTATTGTACGAGGAATGTTGCAATCATCACTAAGTAGTACTCCGTCATGCATTTACTGTACGGACCATTTTTGCAATCGAAGTATGGTAGTAAGGAAATCTACCGTACAAGAAAACACATCACACACAAAATAATACATTTAATTTTTTCCTTTCAATGATCCATCTTTTCGACCTCCGTCCTTTCGGCCCATTCTACTGATATTTTCCTTCAAACAACTCAGCAACATCATGCCTCCTATTATCAAACCCCTCTTCTATTGTACTGCCGTGGTTGCGCGCAGAATGGCAAAAACTCCAAGCTTTTAGGATATAAATCCACGGCAAACAAGCAGGGTACTGTGAAATACATCTCTATTGGCCTAAGAAGAAGTCTTTATTGTCTTGAGGAGTGCCACGCCATTTACCATAGTCAGGGTCCTCTAATTAAACGAAAGATCTATAACTTCTCCACCTCTATCAAAGTGCAGCCTATCTTGCTGTCTGTTCAACATTCTCCGTCAGATTTTGGGATGACTATGACACAAAATGGTCCATCTGTTCCCCCTTCCCATCTTTCCCACCACACCGTCACAAGTCAATCAGGCACCGGTCTTCATTCTGTTCTAAACAGACAGATTGTACATGATGTCTTTTTACCGCCAATGGATAGGAACACCATTGAATCTTACATGGCTGTTTCTGCTGCTCAAGATGAAGATGCATTCCCGCTGAATAATGATATCGACAATGACGATGATGAGGATGACAATGACAATGACGATGACGTAAACAACAATAATGACAACAATTCTACCAACAACATCGATTGTGGAGACAATGAAGAAGATCACACTAATGGTTCTGATGTTAACGTCGCTACTGCTCAGCAATCCCCTCCACCACCACCTTTGCATGAAATCATCAATCTGAATGAAAGAGAGGAGGCATTTCAAAGCCACACAAAACTACCACCGCCCCATCATCTTCTTGCTGAATTGGAACTCATGAATTTAATGGCCGGGCATAAATTGCCACTGAACACATTCAAATCCATTTTCCAGTGGGCAAAGAAAAGTCAAATCAGAACGGGTTTTGATTTTTGCAATGCCAAAATTAGATCTCGGAAAGCAATTTTTGACAATCTCCAATCCAATCTGGGTCTCTCTGATATGAAATTTCATCCTCATATACTGAATTGGTTACCTGACAATAAACCCACTCAGGTGTATGTCCGTTCTTTTAAGGAGGCCATTTATTCTCTACTTTCCGACCAGCAGCTAATGAGAGAAGAAAACCTCTCTTTTCCAACTATTCCACCCCTCTATCTCCCGACAATAATCCTGAGTTGAATCCTCATTCTGTAATGTCAGAATTGCATCATGGCTCGTGGTGGAAATCTTCTTGGAAAGAAATTTGTAATCCCAATTTGCAAGAAATTCTTGTTCCTATTATATTTTACATGGATGGCATATCTTTGGATGCGCACGGACGACTTACGTTAACACCATTGAACATGACACTTGGTATCTTTAATGTGGAGACCCGCGCTTGACCTGAAGCATGGACAACTATTTACTTCCATCCCGACACAGAATGGGAGTCAACAAGACACTCTCGTCCTGCTACTTCAAAGGGAAAAATTCAGAATCTTCATAATGGTTTGGAAGTTGTGTTTCGTTCCTTTAAAGCCGCGTGTAACGAAGGTGGTGGTATTGAATGGAATTATCTTCCGTACGCAAATCAACAGTGGAAGGTAAAAATGAAATTTGCCATTGCCTATGTTATTGGCGACACAGAACTTCATGATAAATTGTGTGGAAAATACGGCTCCTTCAATAAGGGTGTCATGCGGATGTGCCGTCATTGCAACTGTTATTCTCCAAACATAAACATTCCTTCTGTTCAACCTGCAACAAAGAAGTGGTCGCCTGCCAATTTCCATTGTTTTCCCGGCACTGATCTAAACAATATCAATAAGAACTTCAAAAACAACTCTCATCACAACATCAGGAATGTATTTCATGATCTATGGTTTGGTACGAATCAGAACAACATTCATTTTGCAACTCCCAGTGAATGTTTGCACATGCACCAGCTTGGCACTGCCAAACGGGCCGTCGAGTCAATTGAATTGTTGCTCCGCGGAAGTGTTCCATGTGTTTATGCCCCCAATTTGAAGCACGGCGTGGCTGTTGCTAGCAGTATTGGTCATTTAGCACAACGGTACGGTGGTTTGTTATCACGCCAGTCTGATAGAGATTTTCCTTGCACCAAATTTGGGACTCAGCTTCTATCAACCACAAAGAAAGAAGGGCATGATTTTTCTGGAATGCTTGTTTCTCTTCTGATCGCTATGGTTTCCAAACATGGACCTGACATTATTGGTGACCATTGTTTTGTAAAGAAACAGATAGAGGTAATTTAGCTCATTCTATCAATGGAAGAATTTCTTAAACATAGTCGGATGAAAAATGCTTCCTTAAAGAATTGGTGGAGTTGTTAGTTGAAAGTTGAACGTTTATCACTAACCCTAAGAGTTGACAACGTAACCTTGTAGACGGAGTTTATGGGGGGGTTTGGGGGGGGGGGGGGGGGGAATATGTAGAAATATTAAAAAAATCTGTTTTTAACAAGTAGACTTGGTACAAACGCTACGACTAAAAATCGTTAAAATCAGGACCCAAACATTTATTTACGGAAATGAGATGCTTCTTCTAAAAGCAATAGTAATATTTAGTGGCGCGCGTTCATTTTTATGGTAGCAAACTCTCATTTTTATGGTTGCACGTAACCATAAGATTTAACCTGAATAAAGAAAAAAATCATACGATTAAAATCTGTCTTAGATCAAGTTAACTTTACCAGATGAGAGAGCTCGGTAGAGGTGCACAATATACGGTCATTGTCGGCAGCAAATTTGATCGAAAAAGACGGGACGACGGTCCTTTTCAGCAGCAAATATAATCGAAAAAAGTGTTGTCGCAAATTCACGGAGATGCGAAATTGGTGGTCGTTGTCGGCAGCAAATTCGATCAAAAAAGACGCGACAACCGAGGTGCGAAAAATTAACATGGAGTACCGGTACGGTACGATCAAAAGATGTCGGCGGCAAATTCTATCGAAAAAGAAAAAGAAAAACAACCCAACCGAGGTGCGAAAACCCCAATCATTACTAAAAATCAAATAAGATGAGAGTTCGAATTGAGGTGCGTTTGATTCTAAGACTCGACTCGATACACTGTTAGTATTTCGCACCTCCGTCGTCGTTTCGCCGGCTTTTCTGATCAAATTTGATGCAGACAGAATCCATATTTTTCGCCGACAACACATAGAAATGAATTGTAGGTGTGAGTGACGATTGAATTATATTTTGGTTAGGGACTGGAAAGATTTGCTCTGTGTTCAAATCTGGTGGGTTTTTGGGTTGATGACTGAGTTATATTTTGGTCGGGGACTGGCAGGATTTGCACTGTGTTCAAATCTGATTGGTTTTGGGACTGGCAGGATTAACAATGTCTTCAAATCTGGTGGGTTTTTGGGTTGACAATTGAAATATATTTTGGTTAGGGACTGGAAAGATTTGCACTGTGTTCAAATCTGGTGGGTTTTTGGGTTGATGACTGAGTTATATTTTGGTCGGGGATTGGCAAGATTTGCACTGTGTTCAAATCTGGTAGGTTTTTGGGTTGATGACTGAGTTATATTTTGGTTGGGGACTGGAAAGATTTGCACTGTGTTCAAATCTGGTGGATTTTTGAATTGATGACTGAGTTATATTTCAGTTGGGGACTGGCATGATTTGCACTGTGCTCAAATCTGGTGGGTTTTTGGGTTGATGACTGAGTTATATTTTGGTCGGGGATGGAACAGATTTGCACTGTGTTCAAATCTGGTGGGTTTTGGGGTTGATGACTGAGTAATATTTTGGTCGGGGACCGGCAGGATTTGCACTGTGTTCAAATCTGGTGGGTTTTGGGGTTGATAACTGAGTTATATTTTGGTTGGGGATGGAACAGATTTGCACTGTCTTCAAATCTGGTGGATTTTTGAATTGATGACTGAGTTATATTTTGGTTGGGGACTGGCATGATTTGCACTGTGCTCAAATCTGGTGTGTTTTTGGGTTGATGACTGAGTTATATTTTGGTCGAGGATGGAACAGATTTGCACTGTGTTCAAATCTGGTGGGTTTTTGGGTTGATGACTGAGATATATTTTGGTCGGGGACCGGCAGGATTTGCACTGTGTTCAAATCTGGTGGGTTTTGGGGTTGACGATTGAATTATATTTTGGTCAGGGACTGCAAAGATTTGCACAGTGTTCAAATCTGGTGGGTTTTTGGGTTGATGACTGAGTTATATTTTGGTGGGGGATGGAACAGATTTGCACTGTGTTCAAATCTGGTGGGTTTTTGGGTTAATGACTGAGTTATATTTTGGTTGGGGATTGGCAGGATTTGCACTGTGCTCAAATCTGGTTGGTTTTTGGGTTAATGACTGAGTTATATTTTGGTTGGGGATTTGCAGGATTTGCACTATGTTCAAATCTGGTGGGTTTTTGGGTTGATGACTGAGTTATATTTTGGTTAGGGACTGGAAAGATTTGCACTGTGTTCAAATCTGGTGGGTTTTTAGGGTTGATGACGGAGTTATTTTTTTGGGGGGGATGGGCAAGAAGATTTGCACTGTGTTCAAATTTGGTGGGTTTTTGGGTTGATGACTGAGTTATATTTTGATTAGTGTCTAGAAAAGCGCCGGTAGCAAACGTACAGACGTACGGACACTCAGAGGTACACACGAATGAGATAACACACGTATGACTAACAAGCAAATAAGCGAGCCGACTCGCTGAATCGCTAACAGTAAGGGTGCGCTAATAGTGCACCAATAGAGGTTCGATCCGAGAAGTCATCTTACATGAAAAAACACTCACAAATCTAAATACTAATACTTGAAATCACTGAATACCACTAAGAATATCCTAGCGGACTACACGTGTAAACGTGTTAGTGAAGTAGTAAGCTCACGAGAGCAAAACTAGAGTTTATCAGACCCAAATGGACTCATAGAGTCTGGGTAACAAAATGAAAGCTGATTGCCAACTGATCACCGGTTAATCGCCGTCTGAAGCCAAAAGCTGGATGTTAAAGACCCTCCTCAACAGAAGAGACTCAGGCGCTTAGAAGGTTAACAACACTAGCGCAGCAGAGCACACCAGGCTAATACCCGTGGCTTCTACTGAGGTTTGTAGGGGAGAGAAATGAACACCAAAAGCTTGTTATTCACCTAAATAGACACTTGCAAGAGGTCCCCAACGATGGGGACAGCAAAAAGATGTGTCGAAACATACAACGGCAAATTAACGGCCGGGATAATGCGATGTACGTGTGTTCAGTACTAGGAATCGCATAACGGCTGCAAAAAGAACCGTTAACAAAGAGAGGCACGCAACCTCGGGAACGTGACCTCGAATACAAATCAAGTGGGAATTAAATTTAATTCCTACAAGAAACAAAAAGCCCAAGTATACTCACTTGTATACAAATGATATGATTACAAAACCAGCCGAGGTAATATACATACCCAGTATTGGATAAACACATACACAAAAAATAGAAATGACGAAAAAATGCCAAACCAAATATTTAATAAGAGACGAACGAATATTTGATACCGTTTCGATAAAAGGGAAACAACTGTTGAGCTTAAGTATAGAGGAACTGAAAAATTGGGGTTCAGATAGGAATCAATCCTCATACCGTGGATATGAACCTGTTTACTAGCAAAAGCACGTGGAAAGAAAAATACTCCACAAGTTGCTTCAGAACTCAGAAAATTACAATCACAGCTTCCTCATGAAAGCAAAAGCTAACAAACTCCTTATTACAAGACTAATTCCTACAACATACTCCGAAACAACACACCATGGCGCCACCAACCAGAGCTCAACTAGCCGCAACCGCGGCAGCAGCAGCAGCACAAGCAGAAGCAGCTGACGCGGCGGCAACAGAGGCAGCGGGCAACTTGATGGACCTACTACCTCCATCAGTAACAACAAGGTTGGACCCGGAACAGCTTGAGCAACTCACAGTGTCTTTGGTTGCAAGGCTATCAAGCAGAAACATATCTCTATTGACCACAGCAAGAGAAGCTAAAGAAAGGGCAGAGGCCAATCTTGGCATCCCTGGCTACGAAGGAGAAAGGGCGCTGACATCAGCCGAAGTTTGTTTCAGGAAGATCCTCGAGTCCTTTGGAGTCAACAGGCCTACAGCCAATGAAATCTTCAGGCATGGATATTCTAACATGAAGGCCGTTGCAGATCTCGATTCAGAAGGGATCAAGTCCACTCTAGGGTCGCTAACCAAGGCTAAACACCATCTATGCCCGGATCCACAGGAAGTCTTTATTGGAAGGGCATTTGGCAACCAACTGAAGCTGTTCGTGGCTTGGATTAAATTCCAGCCTATGATAGGCGCAACGGCCACCAAAGTGGACTGGATAAAGGACCCAACGGCCGAGATAGATACAAGGGAACGTTTGAGATCTACAAAGGAGGACGATGAAAATACAGCAGTAAAGGATCTAACACTACCTGACAAACTGACTACGATGTCAAAGTTCAGGGAATTTGATGAGAACTTACGTGAATACCTGCGGCATAAGAGGGGTGTCACCAAGACATCCCTACTTTACACGATAAGACAACAATCTGCAGCCGGAGAAACCGACAGGTGCGGAACAGTCGGCTTGGGCCCAGACAACACGTATCCTGACTGGACTGAGTATGCAATAAGATGCACGATTCACGCCAACTCTCATTGGTCTAAAGACAACAATACTCTCTGGGGGATATTGTTTAAGCTGGTAGGGTCCGGACCTGGTTGGTCCTATATACAAAGCTTTGGGACCAAAAAGGGGAGTAGGGGGTGACGGCCGAAAGGCATACTTCGCCCTCTACTCTCAGGCATATGAAGCAACCAACGTAAAGCTGATTGTTGAAGCCAAAAGGCAGTTTATCCGGGAATCAGTATACTCAGGGGATTCCAAACACTACAATTTTGACAGGCACAAGAGGCTATGGCATGATGCAAAGCAAACCTTGATAAGATACAACGCATTCCCACCTGAGGACCAGTTTGTGTATGACTTCATACGATCCCTACAGGATGTACGACTCGAACAATCCATCCCAAATGTAATAACAGAAGAGTCGGACTATTACACAAATTTTGAGAAGGCTTTGGAGTATCTTACTCGGATGCTCGGAGTAAAGAAACTCCAGAATCAACCACACAAAAGGGGTCGGAACGTGTCAGCCTTCACTAACAACAAAAAGAGGAAATGTGACAACAAACGCTGCAACTTCTCTTCCAACAAGCCACAAGGCAACAACAACAACAACAATAGTGGTGGCTCAAAAGCACAACCAGGGACCTATAAAGGGCCCGTTGAATGCAAGTTCTATCCACGAGAAGTATGGTTAAGCATGTCCCAAGAGCAGCAACAAAGAGTCTGAGCGCTAAAACAAGCAAAGAATGCAAGCAATAGCGGGGGCAACCAACAATCGAAAGTGGCAGCAGCCACAGCTGCAAACCCTCCCAATAACCCCAGTTCAGCGGGAAACCAGTTTGGCTGTCACAGCCATATTGGAAACGGGAATGGAAATTGATTCGTCAGCCGGGGCCTTAAGATAGAACCTTGGGTAGGCCGGCCGATAGTCCATCTCAAAGAGATGACCCAATCATCCAGTGTTAAGCTAGGCTGTTGCGAGCTGGATAGCCATGCAGACACGGCTGCAGCAGGATCTAATATGGTATTACTCGAACCACTGGATTCTATTATGACATTTGCTGATGTTGCCCCATTTTCAGATGTGTACTCACCAATGAAAGATGTTCCTATTGCCCGTTGTGCTACTGCTTGGACAGACCCAACGGACGGTATCACATACATATTGGTATTCAGACAGGCCCTCTATTTTGGAGAATCACTGCAGCACAGTGTTGATATGCCCAAACCAAATCCGAGAATGCAATTTGAATGTGGTCAAAGACACACCACGAAGATACTGCAGTTCTTCCAGTCACAGTCTTATCTTTCGGGCCGACGGCTTCGAATTGGCAATACCACTGTTAGTTGATGGCGTTCTGTCATACTTTGACACACGAAAGCTGACACGCCGAGAACTTGATACATGTGATCACGTCCTAGCAACTGATACACACACATGGGACCCATACGCCCCCCACTTCGAAGAAGATGAAGAAGCGGCCACTGCGTCTTTCCCACGAGTAGTGGCAGCCCTCTCAGGAGGAGGACCGACTGGGACAACTGAGTCTTGGATACGATCCACAGACAACCCTATACACATCAATGTAAAACATAAGGATTATCGCCTCAGATACCTACAGAAAATCTGTACAACCCGTACTCAACAGCCGGGGTATACTCAACAAGAGATTGGCGACTGGTTACACTCAGCTTTTGTTAAGAGTACCGGGGACAGAGAAAGCTCGGAAGATACTCCAAATTTCAGCTACTTCAACCAAAACTTCGATTTCACTAACAGAGGAAGAGCTTGCCATCCAAAAGGAAGCAAAAGTTCGGACAAAAGAAAGAAAATTACTCCGACGCCAGCAAGATGTGATAGATAAGGAAACTTCCCTGGAGAAGAGATCATTTCTCCGCCGCGGACAATGGGGACCTCCGATAAGGATTCCGGAGAAAGTGGACAGATATGACTCAGAAGCCATTGCAAAGATGTGGAACATCAGTGTTCAGAGGGCCGAAGAAACAATTAAGGTCACTACCCAGGAAGGCATAAGAAACCTAACGCAACCAATCACCCGAAGGCTGAAGACCCAAAAGTGGAGAAACAGGAAAGTACTTAAGGGTCGATGGTTCGCTGATACTATGAAGTTCAAAGTACCGAGTATCATTAGGAACGATACTGACGCACAGATCTTTACCAATGGGAAAGGATACGTGGCGTTCTATCCAGTAAGAGGGGAGAAACGATGCCACGACGGACTATCTTGCTTCATAAATGAGGTAGGAATACCAGAACATCTTGTCACTGATGGGGCAAAGGCCCAAGGAAATCATGAGACACACAGCACCGGATGGACTAGGCTTCGATCGGAGTATCGCATTCGCCAAACCTACATACAGCCCCATTGTTGGTGGCAAAATACGGCTGAACACAGCGCCGGGGACCTGAGGAGATCAATACGATTGATGACCTCTAAGAAAGGAAGTTCGAGGAGGTGCTGGGCCTTCTGCGGAATGTTAGCGGCCGGAAGGTTAAGTAACACCGCGTCTGGGGATCCATCTTCTATGGGAAGGACCGGATTTGAGTTAGTCCATGGATATACCCCGGATATAACCCCGTACATGATACACGATTGGTATGATTTCATCCGGTGGTACGACCTACAGGATAAGTCGGAGAAATACGGATGATGGCTGGGCCCATGTGGAGATACTTATGGAGGTGGCGATTGTCACTATGTATTGTATAAGACTGGAAAAGTACACATAACGAACGGCACACGGCCCTATATCTGAAGTGGAATGGAAGCACCCAGACACTATCCTGCAGTTGGAGGAACACAACAAGCTACTTAACGAAAGGATCGGCAATGAGGTGAAGCCCTCGGATACCTACCTGGAAAACGAGTTAGGGGAACCACCCTTGGGCCTATTTGATGGCAAATATGAGGGTGAGGACGAGGTACTTATGGCTGAGCCAGAGGCATCATCCCCGGACATCGATGATTTAACCGATAATCTTGACGAGTACCTCGGAAGCCAAGTGTTGCTGCAGATAGGGGACCAACGGATTTGCGGTACGGTTAATAACCGATACAGGGACGCGAGTGGGATCCTAGTCGGAGAAAAGAATAACTATCCACTCCTAGATACAAGATCCTACGAGGTTTCTATGCCCGACTGGATCCATTGAGATCTACACAGCAAATGTGCTCGCGGAGAATCTCTATTCCTCCGTGGACGATGAGGGGCGCATGTACTGTCTTCTGAACGAGCTACTTGACTATGAAAAGGATAAAGAGGCTCTGACAGTACAGCAGGCAACTATCACTACTAAGTCCGGACAAACACGGACTAAGCCGACAACCAAAGGGTGGAGAATCCTGGTCAGTTGGAAAGATGGAACTACTTCTTGGGCAAAGTTAAGTGACATGAAGGAAAGTTTCCCCGTAGAAACGGCTCTGTTTGCCAAGGATCAAGGCATAATAGATGAGCCAGCTTTCAAGTGGTGGGCCTATCAGGTAATTCGGAAGAAAGACCGGATTATCTCCAGCGCCAAGACCAAATATTGGACCAAATCCCATAAGTATGGGGTTAGACTACCAAAAACAATTGCTGAAGCAAGAAGGATAGATGAGGAATCCGGCAGTGACTATTGGGCCAGGGCTATTGCGAAAGAAATGAAGAACAATTTCATAGCTTTTGAGTTCAATGACGAGGACAAAGTACCGGTGGCACATACAAAAATCACTATGCACATGGTATTTGACGTGAAGATAGATCTAACTCGGAAGGCCCGACTTGTTGGCGACGGGCATAAAGTGCCCGAAATATCACGGAAGTATACATACTCAAGCGTGCCCAGCAGGGATTCGGTTCGGATGTTCTTCCTAGTCTCTGCACTTAATGACCTTGAGGTCTTAAGTGCTGACATCCAAAATTCATACTTAACCGCACCAATTAAGAAAAAATACTACACAGTGGCTACACTGGAACAAGGATTTGCACCGGAGTTATGTGGAAGGCCCTGCAAAATTGTAAGAGCTCTGTATGGATTACCAGTAGCGGGCGCATCATTTCGATCTCATCTGTCTGAGCACTTAAGGGGACTTGGATACAAGTCTTGCAAGGCAGATCCAGATGTATATATGCGGCCGGCTGTAAAGAAAGGAGGCTCGGCATATTACGAATACTGTGTGGCATATGTGGATGACATCCTTGTATGCGGGATGGATCCAAAGTTCCAAATGGATGCGATTGAAAGACAGTTCAAACTGAAGGATGGGACCATTGAACCACCCACTTTCTATCTAGGGGCATGATATTGGTAACACGTAATGTTGATGGGGCTGAGTACTGGTCCATGTCTTCAACGAAGTATACCTCCAAAGCCGTTAAGTCTGTTGAAGAGGAATTGGGTAGGGGGCAATATGCCTTCAAGGTACTCCCAAAATCCGCAAAATCACCATTGGTAACTGGATATAGGCCTGAAATCGATGCCTCACCGGAACTTGATTCGGAGAAACAAAACTATTACCAGGGTTTAATAGGTATACTCCGTTGGATATGCGAACTCGGAAGGCTAGATATCGTAATGCCCGTCTCACTTATGTCCTGGTATCTTGCATAGGCACGAGAAGGACATCTAAACCAATTGTTTCATTTGTTTGCATACTTAAAGAATTACAGCAAATCAAAGTTGGTGTTTGACTGTTCCATTCCAGAACTTGATGAATCAGTATTCCATGAATGTGACTGGGCCGAATTCTACCCAGAAGCGGGGGAACTAATTCCTCCTGGATATGCCCGAGCCACGAGGAAAGGCCGTAACTACCACATGTTTCGTGGACGCCGACCACGCCGGTTGCAAGGCTACTAGGAGGTCTCATACGGGAATCATCATCTTTGTTAACAGGGCACCAATCCTATGGTTCTCTAAGAGACAAACAACTGTTGAAACATCCACATTTGGCTCAGAGATTGTGGCACTCAAGATCGCAATCGAAATGGTAGAAGGCCTACAGTATAAGCTCAGGATGATGGGCATACCTATAGAAGGACCGACCAACATGTATTGTGACAATGACTCGGTTGTTAAGAATGTAACACACCCGGAAAGCCCTTCTTGTAAGAAGAAGCACAACAGTATTGCTTACCACAAGGCATGCGAATGCATTGCAGGAAAGATTATCCGGATTGGAAAAGAACCCGGTGAAACTAATATTGCAGATCTACTCACTAAGCTTATGGGTGGAGTAAAGCTATTCTCCTTATGTAGGAGGTGCATGTGGCGGTGCAAATAAGAAGACCGGCCCTTAAAGGTATCTTCTACAAGTACTTAACACTACGAGTACGAAGACACGGGGACTCTAGAAAAAAGCCGGTAGCAAACGTACAGACGTACGGACACTCAGAGGTACACACGAATGAGATAACACACGTATGACTAACAAGCAAATAAGCGAGCCGACTCGCTGAATCGCTAACAGTAAGGGTGCGCTAATAGTGCACCAATAGAGGTTCGATCCGAGAAGTCAACTTACATGAAAACACTCACAAATCTAAATACTAATACTTGAAATCACTGAATACCACTAAGAATATCTAGCGGATTACACGTGTAAACGTGTTAATGAAGTGGTAAGCTCACGAGAGCAAAACTAGAAGTGACTGGAAAGATTTGCTCTGTGTTCAAATCTGGTAGGTTTTTGGGTTGATGACTGAGTTATATTTTGGTGGGGGATGGGCAAGATTTGCACCGTGTTCAAATCTGGTGGGTTTTTGGGTTGAAGACTGAGTTATATTTTGGTTAGGGAATGGAAAGATTTGCACTGTGTTCAAATATGGTGGGTTTTTGGGTTGATGACTGAGTTATATTTCGGTTGGGGATTGGCAGGATTTGCACTGTGTTCAAATCTGTTGGGTTTTTGGGTTGATGACTGAGTTATATTTTGGTTGGGGATTGGCAAGATTTGCATAGTGCTCAAATCTGGTTAGTTTTTTGGTTGATGAATGAGTTATATTTTGGTCGGGCATTGGCAGGATTTGCACTGTGTTCAAATCTGGTGAGTTTTTGGGTTGATGATTGAGTAAATTTTATGTTCGGGTGGTCAGGATTCGAATCTAACCCATCCCTATGAATGTAGATACCTTGCTTATAGCTTACACGTAAATTTGGTTGGTTGGCTAATTGTAGAATTGGTACTGGTAAGAATTGGTACAGATCAGAACACCTTTGGTAATTTTGATCTTACTTGATGCACACTACTAGTGGAAATTGTATGCGTTATCGTACGAGTACTTCTTACCATAACTTTACTGACACATACTTACAATACATACAATAGCTACGTATTCAACAACTCCACAGGGCCCCTGCAAAGCACTAATCTCCCAAACACAATCGTGCACTTTATCAATTGTATAAACTCAACATGTCACAGGAAAGAGATGGGAACAAAACTAATCAAAAATCACCTTTACTTTCACCTACCAGATTATATCTCTTTATGGGGAAGCCCTGCAGGCTGGGATAGTGCTCCTAATGAATCTCACCATAAAACTGAGATTAAAGCTCCTTCCAAGAATACGCAAGGTAATGCTGCATCACTAATTGATCAAACGGCCAAGCGAAAGTTCGAGAAAATGATGCTAAGCCAGGCAACATATCACTACAACTTGAATCCGCCTGACCCTCCTCCAATTGAACATCCTGATGATGGCGGTTCTTGTTTTCAAATAATGAGAACCAAGAATGGGGAATCAACAATGAAGTGGCTTCGTTCTACCAACAAAACCAAACCATTTTTTCCTTCTGACATACTTGACTTTGTTTGTGATTACTGTGCTACCTTTATTGGAGAATCCTTCGCACATTTGTGGAGTTACAGAACACAATCGTTATGATGTTGCTTGTGGCTCTAATTTTCTAATTCGCTCGTATTATTTTCCTTCTGAATCCGGTCCATTGAGAGTCTGATTCAAAGGCTTCTGAAGAACAGCACCGCTGTGTTAGTGTGTTAGTAGACAAACGATTGTACTCTAAGAGTGACAATTGTGTTTGGATACTTTCGGCAACAGATAATCGGACTGCAGGCGAGACTATGGAAACGCCGGATCTCTTCTTACTGTGAACTTGTTCAGATACAGCGAGACAGACCTTAGTAATGTAGATTACAGGTAGTTGGTAGCAACTAGTGTGAATTTTGGAGATATAATCAGTTGAATGTTAAAAGTATAAGATAAGAGAGTAATCTTGTTGGAGAGCATGATATCTCTTTTAGTGCAGTGATGAATACAGTACACCGCTAATCGTACAGCACTGTAGAATCACCTGCTATCGATCTTCTATATATATATCATGAGAAGCTTCCTTCTAATCGTGATCATCGAAATAGCTGTTACAAGAAGCTTCTTCGGACCTCCCTGAGTATCGAAACACATGATTGGAAGTATCAAAATGGCTATACCGGAGCCAGGCAATTCATCTTGTTTTGATCATGAAAACAAAAGGAATCTTACTTCCGATCTTAAGTATCAAACTTCTATCGTGAAATAGAAAGAATGGGCCTTCCCGGTCATTTTCCATAAGATATGAGAATATTCCAATCCTGTTTACAGAAAGAATTGGGCTTCGAGAAGAATATTCCAATCCTGTTTACAGAGATACTCCAATCTTGCTTACAGAGGTGCATATGACTCGATTGGTTGTATCGTACCACTCCAGCTGTAGTACTATAAAGTACGTAGGAATAAACGTAAGTTAAGGTACTGGCCTGTAGTCTCCTTACGTACGTACAAAAGGAATTCAATAGCTCGCATCCTTCATATAGATGTGACAGCTCTCTGCTCAACTCCGTATGGATGGATTGGTGTTTGATGAAATTGGACTTTGATTTGAATAACAATCCAAAGCTCATTCCGTGCCATCTGCTATGCTTGTTAACTGTAAAGAATTTGAAGCAGCCATACAGTAGTATTGGTGGGTATCCAATTGATACAAACGGAATGTATGCCATTGCTTGTCGGTTTCAAGATGAGCCAAAGAAAACAGCTTCTGAATTTGTCAAACGTGGGCGCCTCATGAATTCTCTCTACCTATTTCATGTCGACACTATCCATTCTGAACTGGCAGTTGTCCCAGAGCAAGAAAAAGACGGCTGTATAACAAATTGTGATTGGCTCGTGATATCCAATCGTATCTAGTGGCTTGATTTCTTTGAAAGCAAAAATGCTGCTACACCACCGTCTTACGAATGTTTGTACAAAGCATGCACCCTACAGGACAACATCCAGTTGGAACCGTTTGAGATGGGATTGAGCGATAACAGATCCAGTGATTATCTATCCAGTTCAGACAGCGATGGTTCGATTGAGTAGCAAGGGGGAATGGAACGTCTAACTTTAAATTATTGTTTAATATTATTGTAGAGGATTAGCTGTTAGCACAGTTTTTCTCGATACATAGGCGCTCGTAATATAACAGCCTTCGTATTTAGGATTTGAACAGCTATGGTACACGGAAGGGTTAAACAGCAGTGTATCCCCTGATTTCAACGGTACTTTCACTTCATAGGTTGGGAACACAAAGTAATATATAACCTCATCCTCACTTACATGTTTCGGAGCAATAACCGTCAGCCTAGTATAGAACATATTGGCATCGATATGGCATTTTGAATGATAATCCTTTCCAATAGAAAAGGCCGTTGTGTGATGATCTATTGCATTCAGTGTTGTACGACTAACAACCTCATTCATCACGGTCATTTCAAGGTTGACAAATTTGGCCATTGGACTTAAACAAAGCTGCATTTCCTTCACAATGTGTAGGGCTGTCAGTTCAAGGTGGTCTTGTGTTGTCGGGTCCACATTGTTTTTGAAAACATACACACCATTTCCCGATGTCAATTGATTTGGTCTCATCCCAATAATAGCATATCCATTGTTGCCACTATCACATTTGGTTCCTTGGCCTATTTTGGGTTTAGCTTCAACAATTTCCCCAGCAAACATTCTTGTAATTTCTATAGTTTTGGGTCTACCCAAGCGTTGTTTTGCAAATTGTGTGGAAGCTTTTGCAAAGATCCGCAATGATAGTTCAGATTGGTCGAACGCTAAAATAAACTTCTCGTTGGTACTATCCACTGTCTTGAAACTTTCAATAGACACAGCCTCTTCCCATGTATATTCCTTTTCTCCAACTGTTTTCCAACCCCAATTTGTTTCCATGAGTTTACCTTTAAACCCATTTTTGTTAACTGTTTTCAATGGTATTTGCTTGACATGTTGGAGATTTGCCTTTATACTTTGACGTGCCTTCTTTGGTTTTATCTCCAACAAGTGTTTGTAAGTCTGGTGGATTGTTGACGATGACGGTGCTGCTTTTTGGAGAAAATTTGAAGTCATTCTCTTTCTACACGCCCTCCCACGTTTCCTCTTTGCTTTTTGCATCCTGACTTTTTCTGGCAATTGGTTTGTTGTTGTTGTTGTTGCAGTCGATTCGCCCGCCGGCGATTTGGTGGTGATTGTGTTTGCTTCCATTGTTGCTGATGATTGTTGTTGCCGGACAATTCCGACGACGATTCCGATTCCAGCGACGGCAATTCTGATTCCGACGGCGATTCTGATTCCGACGACAATTCCAACGACAATTCCGACGATGATTCTGACGGCGATTCCGATTCCGACGGCGATTCCGATTTCGATTCCGACAATGACGATTCCAACGGCGATTCCGATTCCGACGATTCCGATTCCGACGACGACGATTCCAACGATGACAATTCCGACGACGACGATTCCGATGATGACGATTCCAATGACGACGATTCCGATTCCGATTCCGACAACGATTCTGACGAGGACTGTTGTTGCCGTTGTTGTTGCTGTTGCTGTTGCTCGTTGACGGACGATTTGCCCGCTGCCGCTCGCTGTTGCTCGTTGACGGACGATTTGCCCGCTGCCGCTTGCTGTTGTTGCCCTTGCCGACGTTAGTGCTAACAATATATAATAATGGGGAGAAAGCTGATGTGAGTATCTATTGATGTAGAGAAAACCATAACAAAAAGAATAATACAATTTACATGCAAACCTATAGCAAAACAATTGTCCGCACCTCAAGGGAAAATTCGCCGCACCTACAGGGAAGAAGATGCCGCACCTCCAGGGAAAATTCGCCGCACCTCCAGGGAAGAATACGTCGCACCTCCAGAGAAAATTCGTCGCACCTCTAGCGAAAAAATTGTCCGCACCTCAAGGGAAAATTCGCTGCACCTACAGGGAAGAACACGTCGCACCTCCAGGGAAAATTCGCCGCACCTCCAGGGAAGAACACGTCGCACCTCCAGGGAAAAGTTCGCCGCACCTCTAGCGAAAAAATTGTCCGCACCTCCAAGGAAGAATATGACGCACCTCCAGCGCAAAAAATTATCGGTCAAATCGTTGTTGCGGATGATACGTTGTTCAATCTTACTCTGCTATCACAAAAAACTGGATCTTGATCCTGTTGATATATAGGCAATGGATGCAGATTTATTGCTTTCAAGACGTCTGTTTATTTAAGGCTGCAGTCCAAACAATATCTATCCAGCAATTCCTCTCTCGTCCAATGCTTTCTAGTAATTCTTTTTTCAGCCAAGGCAGTTATTTTGGACTAAAATATCTCGAGCCTGAATTCCCTGCCTAGTGATCATTGCTGATCAGTTCAGTGGGATCCCGCATTCTCAGACAGAGTGCTTTATTGTACAAGTACGGTAAAGCAACTCTGCTCAAGATAAGTTTGGTAAGATTATGAAGGGAAAGAGTATTTTTTGCCTCACGACAAAAAAAATCACACTGTAAAATCACACTGTAAAATCACTTTTTGCTGTGTGTGTGTGTGTGTGTGTGAGAGAGAGAGAGAGAGAGAGTTTTTTTGTCGCGAGGTAAAAAATGTTGTCAGTCAAAAATACAGGTACCCTGCTTCCGTACGTTCTACAGGAATTATATCCATTCTACACTTGAAAAGTTACTTATACTCCTCCAGAGATAAAAATGACTTCAAGTATCCAGACATTTAGGTCATGTCATGAGTTCTCTGTCTTATGACGAATTACACATGATCGACGACCAGTTTAGACATCCCTACATACAACACTAACACAGGGATACCGGTCGAATACAGTAAAATACACAGTAACAGAGCAATCTCTCGATATGCTCATATCTCTTTAAATTTCAATTATCCTATACCTTTCGGTCGATTTTTAGAGTTACAACAACAACAACAAATACTTTTCGCTGTGTGTGTGTGTGTGTGTGTTCGATTAAAAAAATTGATACTTAACCTATGAGATCTAATTCACTGAATATAGAATAATAAAGAATAGTTTGATTTTCTTAATTAAGTTAAGAATGTTAAGTAAATTATATCGCGCAGCGCGCGCGTTTTGAATATAGAATAATAAAGAATAATGGCGCGTGGCGCGGGCAATATAGCCCTTATTTTTAGTTAACGTTCTCAACTTGTGATACAGTGAGATCTTTCATGTACTGGTACCACATGTGTGACGGTGATTTTACTGGTAACAAATTTGTGTAGCATTCTACAACAGTAGCTTTCTACACAATTTTGGTACTAGATAATTTCTGGTAACAAATTTCCGTAGCATTCTATGACAGTAGCTTTCTACACCATTTTTGTAATAGATAATTTCTAGTAACGAATTTGCGTAGCATTCTACGACAGTAGTTTTCTACACAATTTTCGTACTAGATAATTTCTGGTGACCAATTTGCGTAGAAATGTACGCCTGTAGTTTTCTACACCATTTTTATACTAGATAATTTCTGGTGAACAATTTGCGTAGAAATCTACAGCAGTACCTTTCTACAAAATTTTGGTACTAGATAATTTCTGGTGACCAATTTGCGTAGAAATCTACAACAATAGCTTTCTACACAATTTTGGTACTAGATAATTTCTGGTAATGAATTTGCATAGAAATACAGCAGTAGTTTTCTACAATCCACAGCAGTATCCAAATGGCACAAAAGAGACTATTTTTGGTGTAAATCCAGGGCACAAACTGACTTAGTGGGTAATGACTCCCAAACCATCCAGTCCAAGCCATGAATATATATCTCATGACTCATCAAATGCATATTGGGAACTACTTTGCCCCACAGAATGAAGGAAATGTTGTTGTTTGTTACTCCAAATGGCAAACATGAGGGTATTTTTGGTGCAATTCCAGGGCACAAGCTGACTTATTGGGTAATGGCTACAAAAGTATCCAGTCCAAGCCATGAATACAATACATATTTGGAACAACTACTATTCCACACAGATTGCTAGAAATGTGGTGGGTTGTCTCTCCAAATGGCACAAAAGAGGGAATTTTTGGTGCAGTTTCAGGGCACAAACTAACTTATTGGGTAATGAGTCTCAAAGTATCCAATCCAAGCCATGAATACATTTCTCATGACTCATCAAAGGCATATTGGGAACAACTTTGCCCCACAGAATGCTGGAAATGTGGTGGTTTGACTCTCCAAATGGCAAACATGAGGGTATTTTGGGTGCAATTCAAGGGCGCAAACTAACTTAGTGGGTAATGACTCCAAAAGTATCTGGTACAAGACATTAGTACATTTATCATGACTCATCAAATGCGTATTGGGAACAACTTTGCCCCCCCGAATGCTGGAAATGTTATGGCTTATCTCTCCAAATGGCAAAAATGAGGGTATTTTTGGTTAAATTCAAGGGCACAAACTGACTTATTGGGTAATGACTCCAAAAGTATCCGGTCCGGGCCATGAATACATTTATCATGACTCATCAAATGCATATTGAGAACAACTTTGCCAAACAGAATGCCGGAAATGTTGGGGTTTGTCTCTCCAAATGGCAAAAATGAGGGTATTTTTGGTGCAATTCCTGGTCACAAACTGACTTAGTGCGTAATGACTCCCAAAGTATCCTGTCCAAGCCAGGAATACAATTCTCACAACTCATCAAATACATATTGGGAACAACTTTGCCCCACAGAATGCCGGAAATGTTGGGGTTTGTCTCTCCAAATGGCAAAAATGAGTGTATTTTTTGGTGCAATTCCAGGGCACAAACTGACTTAGTGGGTAACGACTCCCAAAGTTTCCGGTCCAAGCCAGGAATACATTTATCATGACTCATCAAATACATATTGGGAACAACTTTGCCCCACTGAATGCTGGAAATGTTGGGGTTTGTCTCTCCAAATGGCAAACATGATGAGGGTATTTTGGGTGCAATTCCCGGGCACAAACTGACTTATTGGGTAATGACTCCAAAAGTTTCCGGTCCGGGCCATGAATAGATTTATCATGACTCATCAAATGCATAGTGGGATCAACTTTTAAATGCATATTGAGAACAACTTTGCCACACACAGTACAGAAAATGTTGTGGTTTGTAGATCCAAATGGCTCACAAGACAGTATGGTATGTTTGGTGCAGTCTACGAGATTCTACATGTGACTAGAGGATTGAAATACGTAACCTTAGTGTTATCAAAAAATTCCCTTTTGAAAAAATTATGGCACGGGAGGGTTGGCTTGCACAGGTACGTGATCTACTTCTACAAATATATAAGGGCGCGCCCAAGCCAGACAGCACACAGAAGAAGTTAGGGCAAACATCATAGTACAGAACCCACGGAAAAAATCTACACACAAAACATCGTACACATACACAAAACACTGTACACACACACACTCACACACAGACGAAAATAAAATCTCGTACACACACGAAACACTGTACACACACACACACGAAAATTTAAAAACTGTACACACACAAAACACTGTACACGCACAAGAAACCAGAAAAAATTATTAGTACACACACAAAACCACACAAAAAGAAACACATGATTCTTGTTCGACACCGTATTCACAAAATAAAATAAAAAATATGAATGCTATCGGAAAGACACGACGAAGCAAAAAATACGAGGGGAAGATACTTCGAGACAACAAAACCATCCGGCCCGATGATCATCAAACTACAGGGGACAACAACAGTAAGAAAAGAAGAGTTAAAACAAACACGGCAATTACTAACAAAGTGTGTAACAGTAATACCACAACTATGAACGCAGCAAAGGGGAACAGTAAAAAAAATGGTACCGACAACACAATTTCTACTACTACAAACATGGAAGAACACAACACCATCAACCTGAGTAACGAAGCAGCACTGAGCATTACCAACACACCCACCACTACAGTAATGAACCAGCAGAAAGAAGGAACAAAAACCAATGTGGTAGAGAAAACATCTAACGGAGAATGGTGCGATATAGAGGATGTTGTGAAACGTGTCATTAAACAAATCCCATATGGCGACATATTGGCACAGGGAGTGGCAAAACTCTTACGACAACTGCAGAGGGAACCACATATAGGGGTGGGAAAGGTAGTAATGGTACATAAACAAATGGAGGCAACCATGCAGGGAGAGGGGAGTTACAATGCCGGCGACACAAGAGAACAAGCAGTAAGTACAATTACAGACAAATATGGGCATATAACAGACAACAATATGCTTAAGGCTTTGAGTGACATGACTGATACACTGGACAAGCAGCTAAGAGATTACATCAAAAAACATTGGTACCATAACATGGTGAAGTTCCCTATCGGTGATGCTGTAACGGCGCATGTAACAGAAATGCTGGCTGTTCAATCCAATGCGGTTATGGTGCCACAAAATATTCGAACGGCGGCATTCTGTTCCTTTTATAGGAAACGAGTAGGGACAGTACTGACTGCATTGAGGCACAACTCACAAACATTAGCGAGAAAAAACTGGATAGGTAAATACAGGTTGGGGAATTGGTTGTTGAAATTAGGAATTTTGGAATCTGTTTTTGGTCCGGCACCGCTAACATGCTGCCCGTTGATACTGATGATACTTCCGTACAGCCAATTACAGCAAAGGTCGAGTCCCTATCACCTTCCCTGGTACTGTTGCAGTTATTCAAGACACAGAATATGAGGACACAGGTATTTTAAACCCTCAATACAGGAAATACAACGACGCGGAAAATGAGGATTTTTATTATTTTGCTACAAGAATCATGTCAGCAATCAATCCGACAAAATCCAATTTCAAACAACGGAAGGAGAAGAACTTGCTGAGTGATAAATTTTCTGTAGCAGGATGAAGCATTTGCATTGATAGTGATCTACAATGAGCATCATGTATGGGTGAACCAGCAGTAACAAAAGGGTGATGCTACCATTCCGCGACAAAACAAAATTCTGCGATTCAGACAGTGGAAGCAGAAATGGATGGATGGAGGAAGGACGAGAGTTGTTCAGTGATTTGTGCGGCAAAATTAGCGAGATGCAAAAACACCCAGAAACAGGAAGGGAATTGGAAGAAATGATGAGGGAGAGATTTAGGAACGAAAGTTCGACAGATTACACCAAGAAAAATAAGCATGGCGATGCAAATATTACTAGTAACAGCTCCACTAATTTTAGTGGACCAAAAAAGAAAAAGAAAAGAAACGGCTATATTGATCCGGCAATAACAGCATCGATGAATGAAAGTTTATCTATTGGTGAACTAATGTAGAAAATAACAGTACATACATAATACAAAACTACTACTAATCTTGAACTTCATTTTGAGAATATTAGAAATGATGGAGGATTCGTAATACGTTGCAATAGGAATAAATCAAGCATAATAGAATCTACATTTTAAAAAGGGAATATTGTAGTCGAGAAATAGAATTCACAATTAGGAGAGCAGAATCGAATTGTTATTTGGGAGATTAATATTTTGGAATTAATACTGAGTCAAGATTTCTTTTTTATTCATGAATATAAGTAAGTGTTGTTGGTACGGAATAATAATTGGGTTCTCCTAGAGACTGAAATAAATTATTTTTAATCATGATTAGAGTAACGTGCATTACGTGCACAGAAATAGTGCTGAGTTTACGTGTACCCCTGGTACAAACATCACAAATTTCAGGGTGTAGTGGACCAAAAAAGAAAAAGAAAAGGAAGGTATATATTGATCCGGCAATAACAGCATCGATGAATGCCAGTTTATCTATTGGTGAATTAATGTACTTCTAGAAAATAACAGTACTACATACATAATACAAAACTACTACTAATCATGAACTTAATATTGAGAATATTAGAAATAATGGAGGATTTGTAATCTATTGCAATAGGAATAAATCAAGCATAATAGAATTTACATTTAAAAAAGGGAATATTGTAGTCCAGAAATAGAATTCACAATTAGGAGAGCAGAATCGAATTGTTATTTGGGAGATTAATATTTTGGAATTAATACTGAGTCAAGATTTCTTTTTTATTCATGAATATAAGTAAGTGTTGTTGGTACGGAATAATAATTGGGTTCTCCTAGAGACTGAAATAAATTATTTTTAATCATGATTAGAGTAACGTGCATTACGTGCACAGAAATAGTGCTGAGTTTACGTGTACCCCTGGTACAAACATCACAAATTTCAGGGTGTCGAGAAAATATTGCCGTGTTAAATTCACGCACAAAATTTGTGCGCGAGAAGTAAATTTGAACCCCGCGAACAGTTCTCGGACGCCCCCCCCCCCCCCTCATTGGCATCCCCCTCACCAACCCTATGGGGTGGAAATCCAGTCCACCAAACTTCTGTGCCTTCACAGAAATCATTGCCAACCTGGCCAATGCCTCCCTCTCCACAGGTCTGGCACAGGCCAGGCGCCAGCCCCATTGCCTGGATCTCTCGTCCAAAGCCCCTTCGCCCGGCGACGAATCCGGCGACCCCAGCGGCGCTCATCTGCTTGACGCCCCAGCGGCCCGCGCCAACACCACAGCCTCTGCCCAGAGCACGACGCCCAGCAAGAAGCCCGTTTGATACTGGGATATCTATGTGGATGACTTCTGTGGCCTGGCTCAGGGCAACCAATGGACCAGACGGGCCATCAAAAGGGTGCTCTTCCAATCCCTGGACAAGGTCTTCCGGCCATTAGAGGCCACCGACACCCCCTTCTGCCTAGGAACCAGCTTCCCTCAAGAAAATGCTCAAAGGGGATGTCACTTGGACCACCAAGAAGGTTATCCTTGGCTGGTTCATCGATTCCGTCAACAAAACTATCAGCCTTCTTCCAATTGCATCGAACGCCTACACGAAATCCTCCATTCCATTGCACCAACCCAGCGCCATGTCCCTATCAAACAATGGCACCAAGTCCTTGGGGAACTCCGGTCTATGGCGCTCGCCATCCCTGGCTCCATTGGCCTCTTCTCCATCCTCTAAGAAGCCTTCCGCCACCAAGAGCCAGGCAGGCACCGACTCAGACTTGCCAACAGAGTCCACAGCTTTCTTTGGGATTTCCAATGGCAGGGCACTGATCTCTCCAACCGGCCTACTTCCATTGCTGAGCTAGTGCCGGATCCCTTCCCTGCCACTCTGGGGGCCTGCGATGCATCCGGCGTGGGCATGGGGGGCATCTTTTTTGTGCCCCTCTCCAATGGCACAGTGCAACCCTTCATGCGGAGGCATGCATTCCCCGAGTGGGTCTCCACCCAACTGGTCACCTTTGACAACCCTGAGGGCACCATTGCCAACAGTGACCTCAAGCTGGCTGGATCCATTGCCCACAATGATATCCTTTCACAAGCTGCCTGTGTCCAGGCCCGCACCACCCACAACTGCTACAATAACACAGCTGCGGTCTACTAGCAGCAAAAGGGAGCAACCACTACCACTGGGCCTGCTGCCTACCTCCTCAGGATCCAAGCCCTCCACCAGAGGCTCCACCGATAAGTCCCCCTCCGGGTCTACATCCCAGGCCCGGTCAACCATCTGGCTCACCTCCTCTCTTGCTCTGAGCTCTCTGACACTGCCTTGCTCCATAATTTTAGCACCACCTATCCACAAGACTTGCCCTAGATCTTATGTCCCCTCAGACCTCCCATACTTTCTGCGCTGACCTTGGCGCTATCCAGAAGACAATGTGCATTTCAGTCACTGAGTTCTATGCCCGCAGAAAGGATGCCCATTGTAATCAATGGGTTCAATTCTGTCTGTCTCAAGGCTTTGACCCACTCCTCCACTCTGTCAAAGATCCAATCCCCATCCTCCAGGTCTTTGCAAAAAGACTCCATGATGGCCGCCTGTCCTGTAGCCACAAGACCCTCTGATCTCGCATGGTATTGGACACCATCAGATCAGTGGGACAGACGCTGGCCTGGATGGGGGCCAAAGACCCCTGAACCAACTGCACGGGCTGTCTTGACTTCAGGCTAACAACCCAGTTCAAAGGATATGCCAAACTGGACCCGGCCCCCTCCAGGGCCTGTTCCCATCACCCTGGTCATGCATGCCCTACCATTTGCATACTATGACCCCCCTTCCCCTCCACGACAGGCCATTGCCAACATGATTTGCATCGCCTTCTTCTTCTGTCTCCGCCCTGGTCAGTACACCGGTACTACCAGGGATGACCACGCCTTCAGCCTCCAGGATGTCTCCTTCTATCTTGGATCCCAAATTGTCCACCACAATGGCCCTGCTCATGAGCTACAAGCTGCTACCTCTGTCACCCTCACCTTCACCACACAAAAGAATGGTGATAAGGGGGAAGTGGTGGCTCATGCCCGGAGTGGTGACTCACTCTGCTGCCCCGTTGCAGCTTGCGCGCACCAAGTCCTTCACCTATGGAGCTGCTGCCCTAGCAGCTCCCCCTTCAGCCCAACCCTCAAGCTTGCCAGTTATATTGACAATGGTGTGCTCACCCTAGTACGCGCTGGCACTATCACCTCTTCAATGCGAATCTATGCCCAGAGCCTCTACCACACCACAGGCATCTCCCCTACAGCCATCTCCGCCTGCTCCCTCCGCGCTGGGGGTGCCATGGCCCTTCTCCAGGGCAAATGTGATTATAATGTCATCAAGCTCCTTGCCCGCTGGCACAGTGACTGTATGATGAGGTACTTGCACCAGCAGTCCCTCCCCATCTTCCAGAATCTTGCCTCTGTCATGTTCAACAATGAAACATATTCCTTCCTGCTCGAGGAATGGGTGCCGGCTGCGGCACCCACCTCCCCTGGCAGCTCTCTCTGAGTCATCCCTGATGCCTCTCCCCTCCCTCACGCCCCTCCCAGCCCTTCGCGCTATCCACGCCGTTCCCACCCGGTGGTTTGTGGCCCAATGGCAGAAAAGGCTTAACAGCCAAGGTTGTGCGCCAGTGTGTGTGGGCAAAGCAACACGGGACCGGACTCCCCAGCCTGCACAAACTAGCAACAGGCTGGAGTTTCCTGGATCTCCCTCTAGCATTGCTTAACCCACCAACCCACCAATGAACTGCAAGCATTTCACATCCAGTACTACAAGTAGGTAGGCTACTGAGGCAATCACGAATGTAGTAAGTGATAAGTGATCGTGTCGCAATTTGAATTTTTTTTGTGCCATTCTAGAAAGTGCACCGTATGACGGACAGAGGAGGAGTTGCTGGCTCGCTAAAGCTCAAGGCATCAATAACTCCAACTGAGCGGCTAATATGTATCAGGCCAGCTCTCTGGATTCAAATGATGATAGAGGCACACTAATAGTGTACAAAGGAGACGCAATCCGAATAATCATCTTACATGATAACACTCACAAATTAAGGAATATTACTACTTGAAATCACTGAATACCACTACCTAGTAGTTACACGTGAGAAGTGTTAGTGGAATAGGCTCAAAAGAGCAAAATTACAGTTTATCAGACCTAAGTGGACTCAAACAGTCTGGGTAGACCCAAGTGGACTCAGAGAGTTTGGGTAATACAAAGAAAGTGGATTGCCGGCTGATCACTGGTTAATCACCGTCCGAAGCTCAAAGAAAAAAGGGCTGGATGTTAAAGACCCTCCACGATATAGAAAACTCAGGCACACAGATGCTTAACAACACTACCAGTGCAGCAGGGCAGCATGTCAGCTAATACCTGTGGCTTCTACTGAGGTTTATCATGGGAAGAATGAGTGTTGGGTATCCAGAAACCGATCTACAAATCGTATGACGAACGGGGGGGTACAAGATAGGACACAAACATTGCTTAACGGTTCTCTAGCAGGATTGCTAGGGACCGCGCCTGTCAAATAACACGTTGATGCTGGAGGAGCTTGACGATCAATGCTTCAATGAGAGCATGAAAGAGGGCTGGCCCTACAAGGGTAGAGCGGGCAGTTTTTTAGAACGAGAGTAGCAATTCTAACAAGACAGCGAACTCTCACATCAGCGACAGCTTGATTTGCCTTTGAATAAACGGCAAACGATTGCAAAATATGGAACAAACGCCCATTGCAAAAGCCAAAGAGCTGACCAATGGCACATGACGTGCAACTAGTATTGTTCAATCTTGAAAGGATGACAAATAAGTGTGTGCGTACAAAGAGATGATTCATAATGTTTAGATCATGATGGATTAGAAGACAACGAGATCCTGAAGCAGTGGCAACCCGACACATGGGACGCCATTGGACCAGCAAGCAGCACCAACAGGGCGCCAAAATGGCGCCAACAGAGCTATGGTTGACACAACATCATTAAAGACACTTTCAGCATCAGCCGCATTAAGCAAAGGCAAAACAAAATTACGGCGCGGAGGATCGTGTTCGTCACACAAACGAGATTCAGGGTTATTTCGGAATCACGCGCATATTTGGGTCAAACTCCACTGGTCCCCCTTTGTAATTTCACCCTATTTATTGAAATTAATGTTGAACTCATAATATTTTGATGCACATTTCATTTTCCTACATCACTGGCATCTGTTTCCAAAGTAGTGGCATGTTACTGAATTTTATGCCTGAAACAAACAGTGCATGGTCGCAATTTTTCAATCTCAATCGTTTCCCCATTTTTATTGTTATTACTGGCTATCGTACGACATTAGTAGTAACGATGGTCCGCACTCCCAAATATCAGGTATATTGTGTACGTTGCTACCGGGACTCTCCTCTGATCACTACTGGTTACAGAAAGCAGAAGGGTACCAAGAAGAAGAGACCCCCCTTGTTTACAGCGCGACGAAGAAAGAAAACGGGAGTAGTTGTTTCTCCCGGTCTTCTGGACCATATTGCACATAATCCGGGTACATGTTATTCTTATTACTACCGGTGTTTGGGAGTAGATGATTTTGCATCTTCGTTATTCATTAGAAAATTGAGGAAGAAGCTTGAGGATGTTAGTCAACAATTAGGTCTAACGAACACCCGTAACGGTCCACAGAGTAGTGACAGCGCATTACCAGAGGTTCTCGACAATCAAGTTATGTATGACCCTTCTGTTGAACCGATTGGGCGTGCCTTGATTGGTCAGGAATTATCAAACATAGACGATGACAATGATTCTGTCTCCGATGACAATTTTTTCTTTCCTAACAATGACGATGAGGAAGAAGGAAGTGAGAGCATAGAGGCCCCCCACTCTTTGAGTGTCAATGATGACGAAGAAGACAACAACATTGTTGATGTTGACGATTCCCATCGTGCTTCAAACACAACAATTACAACACCCAATGTAGGAAGAAACATATCTGACGAATTGAAGGTCAATATCAAGTTAATGAAAATCATGCGGAATCATAGCATACCATTAGTTGCCGAGAAGGAATTGTATGAATGGGTTATTGAATTGGAGCGGCTTAATTTATTTTCATGGACTAAAGGCAATCTCATAAAGACCAGGGCAAGTGTCATGAAGGAGATTTCCGCAACTGTGCCTGAAGTCAAAGGCGATGGGTTTGAACCTCATCTTATTGACTGGTGTTCTAAGTAATCACAGAATGTTGATGTTTCCAGTCGCAAACAAATCTACGTCCGCTCGTTCCAAAAAGCACTTCATTCCCTATTAACAAATGTGACTTTGGTGAATGAAGATAATCTGTCATTCCCCCATGCTGAAGACCCAACCTTACCAGTCCGTTATCCAGAACTTCAAGGGAATATTGATATTGACGAACTCCATCACGGTGAATGGTGGATCAACACTTGGGAGAAGAGATGCAAATCTGGATCGAATGAAATTCTGGTTCCTATTATTCTCTACATGGATGGAATTGCAATTGACAATAGTGGTCAAACCACTCTTACCCCACTGAACATGACTCTTGGCATATTCAACACCCTAACTCGAAACTCCCGGCCGGATGCCTGGGAGGCTATATACTATCACCCAACATGTCCAGGTGATAAAGGTGCCAAATCAATTGACAATGTGAACAATCTTCACTCTGGCCTTCATTTGGCTCTTTCATCTTTGAAAGATGCCTGCAACCGAATAGATGGTATTGAATGGTCTAATTTGCCGTGGAACAAGAAGAAATGGTCTGTTCAAATGAAATTTGCGGTGGCTTCTTTCATAGGTGATACTCCCCAGCACGACCAACTTTGTGGACATTATCAAACATCGAATTCAAAGATGATCTGTAGGCATTGCAATTGTCCCAGAGCACTTGGTATTAACGCTCGTGTGAATGTTTTGAAGGTTCCTGTTTCACTTAAAAGTGGTAACATGCAAGTGTCTAAGCACCAAAATGGGGAAGAGTACAAATCCATTCGGCTCTGGAATATATCTGATTTTACTGCTCCAACGGTTGACGAAGGAGTGAATGTTGAACAGTATTTCAAAAACATTTCTCACCATGGCGTACATAACGGCAACGCTTTTTATGATCTTGATTTTGGGGAAAACCCACATAATATTCATCTAGTGTCGCCCAGAGAGAGACTCCATATGCACCAACTTGGTTGTGCAAAGCGTGCAGCGGAGATGTTCCGCGAGGACTTTTTAGGCAATAACCAGCGGCTTCTTGGTGAGATGGAAAGGTTAGCCAGCAGTTACTACGGTGGTGCTGTTCAGAGGCAATCCGATCGTGAATTCCCACGAACCAATTTTTCAGAATCAATACATACAGCAAAGAAGGAGGGTAACCAGTACATTGGAATGCTTTATATTCAGATGCTGTCACTTCTGTGTGCTGGAGGTCGTCAATTGTTGTTGTCTCGAAAGACTCCATCCAATCTTGAGAACAAGAGCAGAAAGTGTGAAGACGAAATTGACCGACGTATTTACGCCATTGAGTTGTTGTTGGGTATGGAAGAGTTCCTAAAGTATGCTGGAACATTTGACAAGGTTTTCAAACAAGACAAGAAAGGTGTTTTGAATCTTGACAAAATGGTTGTTCTTTTCATCAACTGTATAAATAACAATCTTCAACAAAGTAAGGGAGAGGGTAACAATCTGGTGAAGAATCACATGTATTTTCATTTATCACAGTACATGAGATTATTTGGTCCTCCAACTGGGTGGGACTCTGCCGCGAGTGAGAGCAATCATAAAACTGAAGTGAAGGATCCTGCTAAGAGAACTCAACAAAACAAGTCCACACTTATCAAGCAAACTTGCAACCGAGTGATGGAGTATCGAACTATTGATCGACTTGACCGTGAATTTGATTTGTTCGAACATAGACCCATAACCGGACCAAATCATCCTAAGGAGGGTGGTTGGTCAGGTGGGTCTTCGTTTTGGATTGATGTGATGAATGGTCTCCCTTACATGAAGTGGGATGAAAAAAAAAACTCAAGTTTACCCTGGTTTCCATCGGATGTTCTCAAATTTTGTTGCGACGTGGTCCTACCGGCTGTGGGCAGCAGCAAGGTTTTTGGAACCACGGAGCACAAGAGGTATGACAAATCTCGCGAGATGAAATTATTGTTTCGTGCCCACCCATCGTTTAAGTCTGATTCTGGACAATTGTCCAATGTATGGTACAACTGGGCTAATTTTCAACTCGACCTCCTTGATGGACGTGGACTGAAAGTTTATCCATGTCAGATTCTGTGCCTGCTTTACCTCGAAGGTCCTTTCCCCGTGGGTAGCTCTGTTAGTGGTTTCGAATTAGTGCACAATGGTTATTATGCCGTCGCTTGTTGCTTTGTTTCTGCAGACCCCATACCAAGCAAGAGGGATAAAGGAGAAAAAAAACATCATGCGTTGGTAAAGCAAGGTGAGCTGCAGAACAAATTGTATTTGTTTGACTGCAACGCCATTGAGTCCGAAGCTGCCGTTGTTAGAAACCATGGTAGTCCTGACCAATATTTTGTGCTGGGGAATCGTGAACAATGGTTGTTTAATTTCCGTGAGACAATGGCTTCACTGGAAAAGAAGGATTTACAATCAATAGTACGAGATGGTGAAAACAGCACATGACTTGAATGAACAAGTTTATTATCAGATATTTGTACTTAAATGAATTTTCCGTATTTTTCATTTTTCCAGTATTCCGCAACGCCGTTGCAGAAAATTGTTCATATTCAACAACGTCGTTTCAGGAAATCCCTTTATTCGTATGTTAGATGGTATACTACCACTGTACAAGAATCCTACCCACCTTTTCATGTGTATTTTTCGTTTTTCTATTTTCTGCAACGACGTTGCACCAAATGCCCTTTTCCCGTATTTTGGATGGTATACTAGTACGGTACAATCATACCTTCTTTCTTCTGTGTATTTTGCGTTTTTTAATTTTCTGCAACGGCGTTGCACCAAATGCCCTTTTCCCGTATTTCGGATGGTATACTAGTATGGTACAATCATACCCCCCTTCTCATGTGTATTTTGCGTTTTTCTATTTTCTGCAACGGCGTTGCACCAAATGCCCTTTTCCGTATGTTCGATGGTATACTAGTACGGTACAGTCATGCCCCTTTTCATGTGTATTTTTCGTTTTTGTATTTTCTGCAACGGCGTTGCACCAAATGCCCTTTTCCCGTATTTCGGATGGTATACTAGTACGGTACAGTCATACCCCCCTTTTCATGTGTATTTTGCGTTTTTCTATTTTCTGCAACGGCGTTGCACCAAATAGCCTGTTCCCGTATTTTGGACGGTATACTAGTATGGTACAATCATACACCCCCCCCCCCCCCCTTCTCATGTGTATTTTGCGTTTTTCTATTTTCTGCAACGGCGTTGCACCAAATGCCCTTTTTCCGTATTTTGGACGGTATACTAGTACGGTACATTCATACCCCCCTTTTCATGTGTATTTTGCGTTTTTCTATTTTCTGCAACGGCGTTGCACCAAATGCCCTGTTCCCGTATTTTCGATGGTATACTAGTATGGTACAATCATACCCCCCTTCTCATGTGTATTTTTCGTTTTTCTATTTTCTGCAACGGCGTTGCACCAAATGCCCTTTTTCCGTATTTTGGACGGTATACTAGTACGGTACAGTCATACCTTCTTTTTCATGAGTATCAAGTTATTATTATAATGGATTACTTCTTAGTACAGTTTTGCGCGATACATAGGCGCTCATAATATAACACGCTTCGTATTTGGGATTCGAACAGCTATGAAACATTAACAGATTAAAGAGCAGAGTATCCCCAGAACGCAACGGCACTTTGATATGGTACGTTGGGAAGACAAAATAATAAATCACTTCGTCAGCATGCACTCCCAACGGAGCTATGACTGTTAAACGAGTATAATACATATCATCATCAACATGGCATCGAGAATGGTAATTTCGACCAATCGAAAAAGCTAACGCCTGCTTCCCAATGGCATTGAGCTGCGTACGAGTCAGAATCTGAGACAACACATCAATTTCATCCTCAACAAATGGTTCGATGTCTGTTAAACTATGATGCATATGCTTCACAATTCCCACTGTCATCTGTTCCAGCTCCAGTTTCATGTTTGGTTTCACATGACTTTTGAATACGTACACACCATTGTTGGAAGACAATCTTTCTGGTCTAACTCCAATGATAGCATAATCATCGTTGATACTGCCGCGCTTCTGACCTCTGGCAACTGTCGGTTTGGATCCAACAATTTCCGGAGCAAACTTTCTTAACAGTTTGATATTATTCTTCGTAGCAAGGTGTTGCTTGGCAAATTTTCTGGAAACTTTTGCGAAAATGCGCAACGACGGATTATTATCGTCAAACGCAACAATATGCTCATTGTTTGTACTATCCAACGTATCGAATTTATCAATCAACAAAGCCTGTTTGTTCCGGTTCATACTTTTTCTTTCCTCCTATCTTGCCACCCCAATTTGTCTCCATGTATTTACCTTTGACCACAGTTGTTCTGTATTTGTTTTTCAACGCTATTGTACTGACACCATCTTTGCAAGTACTACGCCTATTCCTTTCCTTCTTCATTGGTTTTATGCCGGACAACTTTGTATAAGTTTCATGGCTCATTGACACCGGTGCTGCAATCCTAAGAAAGTTCGATGACATTCTCTGCTTTCTTCTTTTCTCATGTTTCCTATCTCTTTTTTGCTTCATAGCTCTTTCCGAGAACTGATTTCTCATGGTTGGAGTAGGTGGAGCGATTCGAAGCCAATGATTCGTTGCCGTTAGTGGTTTCGCCTTTGTAGGAGGACTCGCTGCCGCTTGCCGCTTGCCGCTTGCTGCTTTGCGCTTGCCACTTTCCGCTTGCCGCTGTTGTTGTCGCTGGCGTTGCCGCTGTTGTTGTCGCTGGCGTTGCCGCTGTTGTTGTCGCTGGCGCTTGCCGCTGTTGCTCTCGCTGCTGCTTGCCGCTGTTGCTCTCCCTGCCGTTTGCCCCTTTTGCTCTCTGCAGTTCGACGAGTTGTTGCCGTTATCGATGATCCTATTCGAATATTTGATATGACAATTGAACAAAATGGGTGAGTATCTATTGATGTACTACATACTAGAGTAAATAATAACAACACAATAAGATAGTAATGTACATGCCAATCGATTCGTAATTATCACAAACCGGGAAAATTTGCCGCACCTACAGGGGAAGATTACGATGCACCTCAAAGAAAGATTGGGCACACCAGGAAAGATTGGTTCTTCCAATCCCTTGTTTCCAATCCCTTGTTTCCAATCCGTTGCTCCGATACAGTCCTATGAAAATAAGAAGAAAAACAGAAGGAAGGAAATACATTATCAGGAATGCCAGATGAAGTATAATCATTGTCCATCTCCTCTCTCATTCGTACCGTTATGATTGCCGATTTCTGATCCGTTGTTTCCAATCCGTTGTTCCGATCAGGTCCTATGAAATTAAGAAGAAAAACAGAAGGATGGAAACACATTATCAGTAATGACGGAGGAAGTGTTATCATTGTCTATCTCTCTCATTCGTACCGCTGTTGCCACCGAGACGTTGTTGCCGCCGATACGTTGTTGCCTCCGATGACTCCTTCTGCTGGTTTGTTATTCGTTGTCGTTGTTCTTTCTGCTGACAATGATTTGCAGACTTGTAGTAATTCCTATGTCACGAAAAACAGGGACTTGTTCCTGTTGATATATAGGCAATTGATGCAGATTTTGTGCTTTCGAGACGTCTGTGTTTGGGTAGCTTATTCAAACACTAGTACTATCTGTACGGCAACTAATCTCTAATCGAATGCTTTCTACTTCTTTTGCAGTACAAGGCTGTTATATCGGACTGAAATATCTGAGAACGGATCGTTGTGCTCGTGACATCGTCGCATGTGTCATGTGATGAAGAGGGTCGAATCCCACGTTCTCGAACGGAGTGTTGCTGGAAAGAAACAACACTCTACTCAGATAAGTTGGAAAATGATGTTTGTCGGAAAGTGAAAAAATACAAATTTTCAACAAGTAAAAGTGACCCAAGTTTGTGAGCAACAAACTTCGAATGTAAGCTAAGTACAAAGTACTTATATCCAACTTCGAACGTAAGAATGACATTGGTTCGATAGATGTTCTGCTAAGTATCAAACTTTGAACGTAAGAATGACAACAGTTCGATACATGTTCTGCTAAGTATCAAACTTCGAACGTAAGACTGACATTGGTCCGTTAAGTATTCTGTTCTTCTTTTGCAACAGCGTTGCAACAAATGCTCTTTTTGTATTTAGCGTGATATGGTTCCTACAACAGTACAGTTCATACGACAGTACCTTTCTGCACAGAATGCACCACTCGATAGATGTTCTGCTAAGTATCAAACTTCGAACGTAAGACTGACATTGGTACGTTAAGTATTATTATTTTTTTTTCAACGGCGTTGCAACAAATGCTCTTTTTGTATTTAGCGTGATATGGTTCCTACGACAGTACATTTCATACGACAGTACCTTTCTACACAAAATGCACCACTTGATAGATGTTATGCTAAGTATCAAACTTCGAACGTAAGAATGGCATTGGTCCATTAAGTATTATTTTCTTTTTTTGCAACGGCGTTGCAACAAATGGTCTTTTTGTATTTAGCGTGATATGGTTCATACGACAGTACAGTTCATACCAAAGTACCTTTCTACACCACAAAATGCACCAATTCAACGATCGGACCATTTTACTTTTTTTGCAACGGCGTTGCAACAAATGCCCTTTTTAGTATTTATCATTAGATCTTTCATACGACTGTACCCGTACCTTTCTACATAAAATGCACCAATTCATTGATCGGACCATTTTCCTTTTTTTGCAATGGCGTTGCAACAAATGCCCTTTTTAGTATTTAGCGTGAGATGTTTCATATGACTGTACCCGTATCTTTCTACACAAAATGCACCAATTCATCGATCGGACCATTTTCCTTTTTTTGCAACGGCGTTGCAACAAATGCCCTTTTTAGTATTTAGCGTGAGATGTTTCATACGACTGTACCTTTCTACACAAATTGCACCAATTCAGCGATCGGACCATTTGTTTTTTGGCAACGGAGTTCCAACCAATGCCCTTTTTCCTATTTAGCGCGAGGTGTTTCATAGGACAGTACCTTTCTACACAAAATGCAACAATTCAGCGATGGGGCCATTTTCCAAAGTGGAAAATGTTCCCTTTTTTTCTATCTTCTCACCTTTCATCCCACCCGAAAAACCATTTTTTCCGTTTTTCTGGAACGGCGTTGCAAATTACAAAGTATGGTTTTTTGGTCTTTAGGGGTTCACACCCAAAACCCCCTTGCGTTGATTGTTGCAGGTTTTTTTGTCAAATTATTGTGACGATTTTGTTTAACTCTTTCTCCGGTTAGTGGTACAACGTTATATTCTTCTCCGGTTTTTCAACGTACCTACGCTAGGAAGAAGTATAGTTATGTTGAACCAAACGTCGTTACGAGATCAAGGACACGGTAACAGGCACCTTACACATTTTCGGTTTTTTGAGAAATGGTTTTTGAGAGATGGTTACCACTCTCGCGTCGCTACGTGAGTGGTGATCTCTTGTGAAAGAAGTTTCAAGTTGTACTATCCTTCTTTCATTCAATGTTTGCTCGAAACTAGGGTAAGATAGATTCACACAACAGTGATTCTCATTGTTTTCAACCAATAAAAAGATTGTCTCAAATACTGATAACATTTTACATTGCCAATGACACCTACGACTAATAGTGCTTGCAAGCGTGGGGCCAATCCAAATTCAAATAAGAAAAGGACAAATTGTAAGAAGGGTAGATTGAAAGACCCACCACCCAATAGTCTTGACAAACATGATGCCGATCAAAGTGATCATCGATATGCAGTCATTTGGAACCTTAAAAAGGCTTTGAAGGATGAGTCATATTGAACAGAGGAGTTTGTAAGGAACCTCAGTGTGCAGGTTACAACATGTTTCACTGCATTGATGACAAAGGTTTACCTTGTATCCAAAATTATTGAATCCGAACCTACACCAGATTTCAGGAACTCCATGTCTACTACTAAGTCTGCGGAAAAGAAGAAGGGGAAGGGAAAGAAGAAAAAATCCGATACCAACTTAAGTGACTTACGCCCTATTCCCCATCAAATAGATGTGATGGTGGATTTCTTTTTTTATGAACTTGACAACGGGGTGACTGGAGTGTTGGGATTGTTGAGCAGGAAGCAATTAACCGAGCGATTCAATGACTACGACATGGCGAACAAGTGGAATAAGTTCGAGTCACTGTTGCGGAATGTTAACGACGCATCAGGTGTGGATTCTCTCTATGGGCGCAACGTCGTGAACTACGTTACAATGAAGAAGTACATGATAATGTACCGTGAGATCTTGGTTTGGTACATGAAGAATGTAAAGTATCCACCCGGGTTGGACTATACGTCTGAGGCTTTGTGTTTCCATACCAAAGGCGACAATTGTTCTCCCAGTAACTTGAAACAATACGTCAAATCAATGAAGAACTTCTTGGACTGCCTTATGACACAGACCTCTCTACGTGTTTCAATGAGTCATAGCTACAATCAGGTTGACTTAGACAAACATTTCAAGAAGCAGTGTATTGAATGCTTAAAATCCTTACCAACACAACGGATCAAGTTTTTACCTCCAAAAAAAACCGATCGTATTGTGTCCAACAAAAAGATGATGAATATAACGGAACGAAGAACAGCTTTTCATGAGGTCATTCGTCAATTTTGGATTCGCTTTCAAGGGAAGGCGAAACGAATTTTTACAACCATAAACCTGGGTAACCTCGACATCAAACTTTTGACACACAAAGATTTTTATCATTATTTCTTACCCGAATTAATTGAGAATTCCTTCGTCTTGGGCACCACGGTACTTTTGGGGGAGAAGTGGGTTCCAGTAGGATTTCATCAACAAGGGGACACAAACATTCCGGAAATGGGTGAAGTGTTATTACCACTCCATTCTCCATTGGTTTTCCACTGCGTCATCCACTACAAGGACACGGTTTCCAACTATTACAACATACATTTTGATATTGATGACGACAGTGTCACCCTGTCACCATGCAAACATGGCACCGGAAAAATAGATCTGGCACATTTCAAGGTGACAAAAGGAATCCTATATTTGGTGAAACAATGGTTGATAACAAAATTTGTCGACCACGGGACCAAGCTGGGGGTGAACGTGGTCCTTTCTTTGGAAACAGCATGTAATTTGTTCATTTCTAAAGTACTATGTGCATCATTGATTTGAGTCGACGGCGTTGACTTGTCCTTTGATTGTTCGATTGACAATGTTTGTAAGGGAATTATACAAAAAGTCTTCAAAACCCCTAACAAAGGATTTGTCAGTTACGATCATGTGATGGAAACAATTGAAGATTTGGTATTGACCGAGAGCAATTTTCTAAAAGGAGCTATGGTCCCCGAATCTACGGAGGGAAGTGTTCCGTATTTTCAAAGGAATGATCGATTGTACATTTTTCCAACGGCATGTGTTCTGACTAAGACCAAATTTGCCCATGTTAATTTTGAAGATAGACCGGAGGAACTTGTAACTGGCATTTTGGAACTGTCTGGTTTGAAAGACCAACATAAGAATCAAACTTGTGTTACAAGGTTCCTTCAATACAATGTTAACTCACAACAAGAGGTGCACCAACGAGTTTTTATGGAACACATTCCATACGTGTTCCGTGAGATATTCGTAATTGATCCGGAAGTTCTCCTACGTCATACTTGGGTGGAACAATTCATTCAGTATAGCTACCTTCCAGAAATGGGTACCATATTTACACCGTTGACAGAAAAACTAGCAATATATTTGTGGGAAAAGTTGGATGATCTATCCTCGGCAAACCTTGTAGTTCAATTTTTGGACGATAACGTTGTCAACAATTATGGAAAGGGAACGGGAGAATTGAATCAGGCGTTCAAACACCTCCAGGGTCGTGACTTTGTTTTTTACAAACCATCGGACTTTCTAACTTGGGATTGCTTCAAAACATCAAAGGTTCAAATAAATGAGTTCAACAAATCAAATAACACCTACCGGGTAGGATGGGTTACATTAACTTTCAATACGACAAATGATTCCAAGTGTGGATTCATCCCACCCTGGGATGATCAAGTTGACGGTGGCAATGTTGGCAAGACGAACAATCTCAACGAGGGGAGAAATAACATTAGTGGATCAACAGTTACCGGCGAGTGTTCGAAAAATAAGACAAACCAATCTAAAGAATCAGGAATTGACACAAGTAAGGGTAATTCCAAGGATACTGCTTTGACCGGCAAAATGAGTAAAACATGTGAAAAAGAGGGTTCAAATGTAAGCAAAGAAATGATTATAGATTCGGCAAAAACTCCTCTTAACGCAGTTGTAACCCTGCCAAATTTTCCTATCAATATCAATGGACATCAAAGCACACAAGCTCTCGAGATAAGTGTGCTGTTGAAAGATCAGGATCCAGAGATAATGTATCCTCTTTACGAAGTAGACGAACAAGTTCGTTACACTGAAAGAAGAAACGGCCCAGTTCTAATTGGAGAAGTTTTTAGGTACCTTTTCAGCCCCTACTAGCAATATGAATGTCTTCCGGGTTATTATCTTATTTTCAAAAAAGGTAAGGCGGGAGAGCATAAAAAATGGTGCCCATACTTTAAGGTTTCCGGTCTGAAAGAAACCAATCCTCGACGCATTGAAAAAGTATCGGATTTAGTAAAATGTTACAGCAAGGAAGTTGGGATTTGTGACCCGACGGATGGAAATGTGGAGGTATCCGAGTCATCTTCTCACACAACCAAACCAGTGTCAGAGTACAGGTCCACCAACTCGTCAAAGATTGGATGAATGAGGCATACTATGCTCCACCAAATGCAAGCATCCGCTTGTCACTTATCCAGTTTCATTCATAGTGTATTCCATCAATAGTATGAGAAATATTGATCCTGAAAGTGCAGCCTACTATGACACACATTCGCACTCAAAACCTAACTAGTATTACTAGAACTACTAACTTTTACAAACTGACTCAAGTATCACTCATAGATTTCTGGTCCATACTGTTTCATAATTAGGAACAAAACCATGGTATGCGTCTTGATGAGCAATATTCATCCTGTAATTGTCTCTAATGACACACTTTTGCACAAACAAAATGACTAGCAGTCACTATTTTGGTACATGATGGATGGCCAGTGACATACATTATTATAGAATACATACTGACTAGTAAACTATCAACCTGAGATAATATGTCTATACTATTGTTTCATAGTACTATATCCACCAATCCAAAGTAGTAGCAATACTCATTCTTCAATTCTTGCCTGAAATGACACACTTTTCCAATAAAAAGTGACTAGCAATCACTATTTTGGTACATGCATGACAAGGGACAAACATTATTATAAAATTCATAATTACTAAAGTATCAACCTGACAAATGTCAGCATTGTTGCACAGTCTACCCAAGACATAGTATGAGCAATATTAATCCTTCAATTGCATCGAATGACACATTTTACCAATACAAAAGTGACTACCAATCGCTATTTGGGTACATACATGCCAAGGGACAAACATTATTAATGACAAGGGACAAACATTATAAATTCATAATTACTAAAGTATCAACCTGAGAAATGTCAGCATTGTTTCATAGTCTACCCAATACATAGTATGAGCAATACTACTCATCCTTCAATTCCCTTGAATGATACACTTTACCAATACAAAAGTGACTACCAATCACTATTTGGGTACATGATGGATGGCCAGTGAGAAACATTATTATACAATACATACTAACAAGTAAACTATCAACCTGAGATATATCTATACTATTGTTTCATAGTATACACACAGATCCAAAGTAGTAGCAATACTCATCAATCAATTGCCTGTAATGACACAATTTTCCACTAAAAAATTACTAGCAATCAATAATTTGGTACATGCATGGCAAGGGAAAAACATTAATCTAAAATTCATACTAATTACTCAAGTATCAGCCTGAGAAAGGTCAGCATTGTTGCATAGTCTACCCAACAATACATAGTATGAGCAATATTCATCCTTCAATTGCCTAGAATGACACACTTTACCAATACAAAAGTGACTAGCAATCACTATTTTGGTACATCCAAGGCAAGGGACTAACATTATTATAAAATTCATAATAACTAAAGTATAAGCCTGAGAAATGTCAGCATTGTTCCATAGTCTACCAAATACATAGTATGAGCAATATTTATCCTTCAATTGCATCAAATGACACACTCTTGTACTCAAAAAGTGACTAGGAATCACAATTTTGGGGCATGCATGACCAGGGACAACCATTATTATACAATTCATACTGACTAAAGTAATAGCCGGAGAATTGTCCTCAATATTGTTTCATTGTCTCCCCAATCATTAGTATGAGCAATATTCATCCAAAAATTGCAGAAAAGAACACACTTTTGCACTCAAAAAAAAACTGAGAAACTCTATTTTGGTTACTTCTTCATAAGAAAATCAACAAAAAATTGCTGAATCCACTACCCTTGGTACACGTCTCTACGGGGGAATCGAACCACTGGACACGTTCACCTCTATATCAATAACCAATCATACACGATCGGGAAAAATTACACTACATAAAGCTAGTCATTATTTGAATCATACAATTTGTGTGCACCGTCCCAATACAATAATAAAAAAATAACACCAAAAAAATACGGAGAACACACCTTGGACACATACCTACGGGAGAATCGATCCAAAGGAAACGTTCACATCTATATCAAGAACCAATCATATCCAACCGGGGAAAGTTACACTACTTAAAGCTAGTCTGTTTATGAGTCAGACAATTTATGTGCAGCGTACCAATACAATATTAAAAAAAATAGTACCAAAGAACTACGAAGAATACATCTTGTACACGTCTCTATGGAGGTATCGATCCAACGGACACGTTCATATCTACGGTATATCAAGAACCAATCGCATGCAGACGAGGAAAGTTACACTACTTAAAGCTAATCTGTTTTTGAATCAGACTATTTCAGACTATTTCCATGCACCGTCGTGGCGGTGGTGCCGGTACGTAACAATAGTAAGAATTATGCGTGTTCAGGAAAAAGCAGCCACAACCAAAAACTGAAGTTACTACGCCTGGAGAAAACAACATACACCAACTTCATGATTCGGCGTTGGATTACGAACGTTAGGTGTATTGTGGTACAGCTAGGTGCATGACTGCGTTACAAATGGGAAATAACAGGAAAATGAAAAACAAAACACCTAAACCGACACACAAAACAACAGTTGTGCCAACCCGGGGTACTGTCTTGTCCAAGGATTACAACAAACAGATGCATGAGCTAAACTACGATGACGTAAACAATGACGGAAACCCGTTTCTATATCATTTCGAAACAGGATTTGATGCGTTGTGTGCCAAAAACGGACACTTGGTTAACACAATCCTTAGTGGATGCCAGAAGATAGAAGAAGTGTGACAAAGACTCAACAGCAAAAAAGGACATTTCGAGGAGGACGAAGCTTTGAACATTTGGGAACAATGCTTCAAGTACATAACCGAGGAAGTATTTCCCGACTACAAAGAAGGGAACACTGACAGGATGGACCATGTGTGGGCAATGGGAGTCATTCTTGCATACATTTCATGTGGTTATCCCGCATTGAAAACATCAGAAGACATTAAGTGCTACAACAATGTGGGTATTGGACCGGAAGTAAAATCAATAGAACGACAGAGAATGATACAAGATGGTCGTACTTTCCCTGCAAAAAATGGAGTAATCTGACGCCGGAGGCAAGAGAACACATAAAAGAATGTATACATTACCACCCTGGGAACCGTCCTTGTATGACGTACATTTGGTTCAACAACTGGCGCAAAAAGACAAATGAGGCAATCATCGAAAATGGCAGATTGGAATGGTATTGCAGATCAACAGACGATAACGAGTGGTACTCAACACAAGAAATATTTCCAACAATTAAGGAAGAGAAGATAAATAACAAAAACACGGAAAAAAATGTACCAAACAGAAGTGGGATTCGTTCATGAACAAAGCAAGAAAACAGTCAAAAAAGGAAAAACGGAAAGTAAAAGAATTAACAAACAGGGGGGAAAAGAGGGAACATGACGAAAAACGAGTGGAAAATAAGAAATGGCTAAATCTTTACGAAAAACATTGGAATTCACCGGAAGATTTAGAGGAGTATAACAACTATCCCGTTCCTTGTGGGGCATGGGGACGCGTGAAACACTAACTCTGCAAGAACTCCGTAAGGATTCCATTACAAACAAAAGAGCATGACAATCTTGACGGTATCACCGGTACAAATTAAGTGCAAAAAATTGAACAGAAATGAAGTAAAATATCACCTAAAGAAGTCGATACATTCAAATAATGTACTCCTTAGAAAGTAACAAAACAACAAAAACGGCATTTCCTCCGTTGAACCTACAAATTGTGATCCACTCCAAAATTAATTAAGGGGTGACTGTCAACCACCCAAAAAATAGAATTTCCTGCAACGCAGTTGCAGAAAATTGAAATACAATAAATAAATAAATACGGAATGATATGGTACCGTACAGTAAGTACGGTAGGGTAGGGAACATCAAAATGTTCGGGTCTGCGCCAAAATTTTGAGGACTCCACATTCCAGAATATCACGGCACGCTTGAAAAAAGATAGGCAGGCGACAGTACAACAACACTCACAGATAGTACAATTAATTGAAATACAGCAATTTGTTGGAGACAGTAAATCAAGAGCTTACAGTGTGTACAGTATGAATGAAAAAAAAATAACAAACGATTCCTACAAACAACATTATTATCATAAAAATAGCGCGCCAAATCAATCAAAGGAAAAAACGGTAAGTTGAGGTGCACGATTTAACAAAAAATAATGGTAGAACTGAGTAGTAGTTGCAGTCCGGTGACAGGTAGAACCATTGTTACCAATAACACAAACAGCCCAAACAGCAGTGTATCGGGAAGTGACCGAACAAACACAAACGATAGCCAAACATATAAAATCACAGACAGTAGCAACAGAAATATTCTACAGACAACAAAAGACTCCGATAACATTAACTTGGAAAACAACATTGTCAAACACGTCAAAGAAACAGCGTTCAGGAAATTTAAATTCCCGCCAGAGAATACATTTGTGAAGGCAACGATATTCAACATTGCAAAACTAACGAATAACAATGAAATACCAAATATGATCGCTATAAAGGAACAAAAGTGGAGTGGAATTTATTGCCGAGTAGTGACTGCGTGTAGGCACAATGCTCAAACTCTTGCCAGGAAAAACTACAAAGGTACGCAACCAACAAGAAAATGTTTGCCGGCATGCAATCTTTCATAATCCATTCTAACATTTTGGTCATATTAACACTGACATGTAGACGATAAAAGGAACAACCAGATACCAGATAGTTTCCCAGGAACGGTTCTAATCATGGACACACAAGACGTTAACTCAGAAAATAGGTACCAATTGCACGAAGACTATCGGCGGAAAAATTCACCAGAATTCAAATACTTCATGAAAAGAATTCTTGGAGCGGTGTCACCAAAACAGACAGACTTCAAAAGAAAATCAGTCAGAATGACAGTCAGTAACATTTTCACCCCAAGCGATGAAGCTTTTGCATTGCTTTTCCTTTACAACGACTATGACTCGTGGCTAAACACAACAAAGGGCACGAGGTTGAGAAAAAAATTCATTGACGGTAAGTCTGGAAATAAGGAGGGGTGGAGTAAAGAGGGACAAGATCTTTACGAATACCTAGTAAGCGAATTAGAAGAACGAAGGGAGGAACAACAGTCGAAAGAATTAGAGACGGAACTACTTAAAATGTACCAAAAGCAAAATGGCAATCGTAAACAACAAGATAAGGAGGAGGACGAAGAGGGAAAACAACGGAAGCGAAAACGTACCTTGGTTGTGATTCTAGGCGAAGATGATGAAGACTACAAATTTTTCATGGAATACAATAAAAATGAACAAGAGTAATTGGTGATATCAACATCATTAGAGTAGAACGGCTAGTTCATTATTATTTTATGGCTTGCACAATATTGTTCCGGGTGTGCTGTTCGAATATAATACAATAAATGAGGTAATTTCAAAGGCTGATAAAATACTTTCGTATTTGTTACAAAAGATATTTGTTGCTTTTTGGTATTTGATAAGCGTAGGGTGAATATTGTAAAATGCTGGAGAGTATTGCAAATGCGGATAAAATACTTTCTTATATGTACAAAAATATGGTTGTTGGCTTTTGATATTCCAAAAACGTAGTGTGAGTAATGTGAAAGCGGCGTAACAGAATAGATTGATGATTATCAAGAAGCTCAAACATTTGTGAAAACAATCGTAATAACGCTACGACAATATCATTGTACACAAAGGATATTATTACAAAACATGAGTTTCGTGTGGACAAAAACAAAAATTGAATGGCGAATAAATATTATCGGGGTAAGCATGAAACAAAATTGTAGAATAGAAAATTTGTGGACAACCATGATAAACGGGCTGAAACACTGGATGTGAAAATAGACCTACTTGAAATTGTTGCGTGCAAAAATAGGTAGAGAATTATTTATTGTGCGCGAAACAAAATGTTTCGGAATATTTTAAAACATTGCACGAATTTGACAAAAGCACAAGCATCGTTTATGTGACGTTCAGATTGAATTACAAAAGCGCAAGTGAAAGCATGTGAATTACTCCTGTATGCCGCAATAGTACAGGGCAACAGCAACAACAGAACTGGTGCATAGGGGTCCTGATAGGGCTACGGTCGACAAAGCGCAATACACTACGAGTTTGTGTGGTAATGACGAAGAGACAAAGTAGGGCTACGTAGAATTTGTACTGTAAGCAAAACCTTGAATTAACACTCATGATTCAAATTGGTCTCATGACTCATTTCGAACCAATTTCGGACCGGTTCAAAATTTCCGAGACGATTTTTTGCACCTCTATTGCAAAACTTGAAATTCGACGTCACTTCTTTCCTTCCTAATCCATCTGATTGCAACTGAATAAAAAACAAATAACAAATAACAGATACTAAATTAACTAATTCAATTGCACCACACTGGGGGGGGGGGGGGGGGGTGACGCGATTCAACCATCGCATCATCGTTGAAGGGCGAAACGCGAAACACAAAACGCGGTGTTGTCGTCGTCGTCGTCATCATCATCATCATCGTCGACGACGACGCCCCATTACACTGCTCTGAGCTCCAAATCGCGCGTCACTTCCATGCCCCTTGTTGCTTGTATCCTTTTAATGTATTCAATCTTCCCATCATCCAGGGCTGCTATCTCCAGCATCTCTGGAGTCACCTTCTTAATTGTTTGAACACACTTCTCTAATTTCTCTGCCATGGCCTTTCCCAAGAGTGTTTCTTTCATGGTGATCTCTGCTTTCTCCAGCCGCTGCAACTCAGCGCCATCGCGCTCCTCACTCCACTCCACCGCGCCCACCGGCGGATCATCCTTTGCTTTCACTAGAGCAGCAACAACATGTTCTTTTTTCATTCCAGCAGCAACCCTCTTTACAAACTTCCAATCATATATCACTTTCAAATCTTGCACCGCTAGTCTAGCAAATTCGCCCCCACACTTTGCAACTAAGGCCTCAGCTGCTCCCTTTTTCTTTGCAAAAGCAGCCGCGCGTGCCTTTGCAGTCTTCAGCATCGCGATTTTTTTCATACGTTCCTTCAACACTTTCGCTTTCCAAACATCCTTGGAGTTAGTGACAAATCCACCGGTGATACGGAATTTCTGTCCTGCCGTATTTGCTTTTGCCAATTTCAATATCCGCTCATTCGAACCCGGTTTAGTAGATGCAATCTTCTCTTTCTCATTGTTTCGTGGCGCCTTCGCAGCAAATGCATCGCCTTTCAAACCGTACTTGTTGAGATAGTTTACTGCGTTGCTGTTGCGAAGTTCGAGGTCAAGCAACTTTGCCGTCATTGGATCCGCTGTAAGGTCTACAGAACCATTCCGTGCCGTCACCTCGTGAGCCATATTGCGATTTCCTAGACAACTGCGTGTGAAAGGGACAATACCAATGTGGCGCCAGATAGCCTTTGATTTTTCCACAGAAAATGCGTCGTGAAATGCGCTGTGCAAAGTGACGTAACCTCCCTTCTCGTCGTCCACCTCACGTCCCCCAAATACAAGCCGCAGGAATATCGTGAGCGCGCACGGTAAGCCATCTTGCACGGCGCGAGTTGTTCAACATCGTCTTGTTTTGGCGAAACATGGTTTTAAATGGTCCGTAGTTCTGGTCTGTTGGTTGCCAAATATGTGTTGTATTCGGAACTCCAGTAAGTAGGTAGAGGCCTTCAGGGGCTGTAATAATTTGCAACTCATCGTCTTCCCGTCCTGGACCTGAATCAACCAACATCACTACTTGCTTTCCAGGTACGGGTGCCAGATCCGGAAATAATGGCATGTATGCATCCTTCCCTACCTTTGTAAACTCAGTACCATCCATCCCCGCACTAGCATTACAATTCACTGTAGTCCACCGCTCAGTTGGTTCGTTGAACCCCCATGTTCCAATTACCGAATGATGTTGGAGCTCTTCCAAAAACGAATCCTGAATCCTTTTGTTCGAATCATCTTTAGCCATAATTTTCAACTGAAAATGGGGGGGCATGGGATCTCCAGAAGCGCAACTACCACAGAGGAGTGTTATGCGGTGACTGCTTTTATTGGCACGGTTTGCTCCCACAGGAAGATCCCTGCTGCTAGGTCCATACTGGGTGACGGGACATCCGCCAGACTTTGTCGTCGTTGTGTCCAGTGATAGCCCCGTTTCGTCCACATTGATTATCCGACGAAGTTCTTCAGGGGGGAAATACAGCTCTCCTTCGTGTCCCCCTGCAATCTCCTCCTTTGTTGGCAACCGTGCAAAGCCCATCTCAAGGAAAAATTCTTTTAGGGTTATAAACCATTGATTAATATTTTTATGACTTCCGTACGTTGCACGCCGTTCCTCCATCTGCGAATTCAGGTTAGATACTTCCACCCCATCTGCAAACCTTGGTTGCAGCCTTCTGAATAACGAAACAGGATCAGTCAGTGGCGCTGGAATGACACCGTTAGTTATGCACGCTGTGACCTTTTGTAGGAGCATCTGACGATCCGGTTTGTCCTTCATCTGTGCCGCAGTCAATGCAACGAATGTTGTGAGCGCTTCGGCAAGCGCATCCTCCACCATTTTTGGAAGGATTGGTGGACGTCCCTTGCGTGGTGGACCCGTGAGTCCGTCGCGAACATGGTTTCGCAATGTATTTGAATTGATGTTTGTACCGTATGTTGTATTTACGGTGTCACAGATAACCGTTGCTGGGATGCGTGACACTCCCTTTTGATTTGCTGGGAGTTGGAGCTGCTGCACCAAGGTTATGCTTCCCTCCAGGCATGCTCAAATCGAACCCTGATAGCTTGCTCATTCGCGGCAGCACATAAGACTTGGTGTGGCGTTCGTTTTGTTTGTTTCAGAGGCAACAAGGAAGTTGGTAGTAGAGTGAGTTTCTTCTTTTTGCAAGGTGGGGGGGGGGGAGTTTTCCTTTTCCAAAAACGCTGCTGTACTCGCTGCTGTACTCGCTGCTGTACTCGCTGCTGGCGCTACTCCTGTTGCCGTCGTCGTCGACGACGATGTGCTTCCATTGGTGTTGCTTGAGGCTGTATGGGCTCTTTTGTTGTTGTTGTTGTTGTTGTTGTTGTTGTTCTGTTTTGGGGTGGGGGGATCCAACAGTCCACTTGGATTGGTTACAGTCGAAACGCTGGTACCATTTGATCCACCAACAACAACAGCAGGGGGTGGTGGCGGCGGGGGTGGGGGGGGAGTGGGGGCAGCCTTCTTGTTTTGTTTGTCTTCCAAGAGTTTGGCCTTCTTGCGCAATACTCTCTTCTGTAGGGAGCGATTCTTGCTCTCTTCCTTTGTAAATCCCGCAATTAACATAGCAGTCGCTGTGGTGATAGTACCAGTGTGGGAATGGTTTAGAATAACAGCAGCGTTATTTGTTAACTTGCAAGGGGGAAGGGCGGCGCCTCTTGCCACAGCTCCAATTGTGTGTGTTGTTGTTGCTGCTGTAGTTGGAGTTTTTTTGCGCTGGGAGGGGGTGTTGTTGCTGGAGTTGTTTTTTTCGAAACGACCAGGAGGATCGATCTGCAACTTGGGGGGGCATCTTCTACTTGATAAGTATCGATTTACCCTGTAGTGGGGCTTGCTTGTTGTTAGCGCGAGCAGAGGGATCCTTGTTGCTGCTATGGGGGATTTTTGATGTTGTTATTTGGGCCCTTGGGGGTGTCAGTGTGGCTGTGGCTGTTTTTTTCAAAACAACCGGGCGGATCGAGTTGCAACTTGGGGGTTGCCTTCTCCTTGATAAGTATCGATTTACCCTGTAGTGGGGCTTGCTTGTTGTTAGCGCGAGCAGAGGGATCCTTGTTGCTGCTATGGGAGGATTTTTGATGTTGTTATTTGGGCCCTTGGGGGTGTCAGTGTGGCTGTGGCTGTTTTTTTCAAAATGACCGGGCGGATCGAGTCGCAACTTGGGGGTTGCCTTCTCCTTGATAAGTATCGATTTACCCTGTAGTGGGGCTTGCTTGTTGTTAGCGCGAGCAGAGGGATCCTTGTTGCTGCTATGGGAGGATTTTGGGAGTTTTCGGAGTTTTTGCCCTTGGGCGTGTTTTTGTTGTTCCAGCTCTTTTCTTCGAAAGGACTCGGCCAATCGATCCGAAACTTGCAGGTCTTCTTGGACTTGGTATAAGGAAGGGAACCCACCAAGTGCGGGCGCCTCTAATGCTATGGTTAAGGAATGGGTTGGTTGAGACCACTTGGTATTGTGATAGGTGTGGTAATGGAGTTTTTTGTGAACTTTTTGTGATTTTCTTGACCAGAAGAATCATAAAGTCCGAAGGGGTGCGCGCAACCCCTGCAAATTGGGTACCTATGGAAAGCTCTTGCCCTTGCCAATTCTGGCGCGGTGATTACTTTGGTCAAGAAGTTCCAGCTGGAGAGTAAGATCAAGAAGACTAACAGGACCCAAATCGATGGGTGTCGGAGGGGGGGGAGAAAAAAAAAAAGCTGTCTCAAAACGGTCACCCTATTTTACACACATACTCGTACTAGTATAAACCAATTCTTCAGCGTCAAAAGCAAGTTTAACAGGCGAAAACACGTTAAAAGCACGCCAACAGGCCAAAGCAAGTTCAACAGGCAAAAAACTCGTTAAAAGCAAACGAACAGGCCAACGCGAGTAAACGAACACCACCATCGAGCGTGGGCAACATACCATTCTCAAGCTGAGTGGGACAAAACAGTCCCGACCATGCTTAAGCAGTGGCAGCTTGTTAACTTCAAATTCAATACGAAAGGCCTACACACGAGCCCATACAACTCCCGGACCTGAACAGCCGGCGCGTCACCCAAACGGACAAATGTATCACTCCTATCAAGCGCAACGGGCGGCTAGCTTTGGATTCCGTATCTGGCTGGCTGCACAAGTCCCAAGAACAGAACTACCAAGTACAAGCCACTAGTACCACCAATCCTACGTGCAACATAGGATTGCTGAGGTTCCAATGACACTTACTGGTCGCGCACATATGTGAATCCGGTTTGAATGACGTATATAGAAATAAATAACTGGCTCTAAACGAGGGCAGGCAGTTGAACAAAGAGAGCGGTTTGCGTGCAAACGCGCCACTAAATAACGGCATATAAGCATGTACAGGAAGCCGTTTAGCGTGCAAGGAAATTCAATCACGCAATCGATACCCAAACAAATGACGTTAAGTATCAAACAAATGTCATAGGAATTCATTCTACATCCACAGAATCGAGTTTAACAAATGGGCGCGTGCATAAAAATTCAGTACAAATATTGACAATGCACAGGAATGCACCTAAGTGTCACCAACATACCTCCGTTGCCGTTGAAAAGGGAAAAATGAGGGATAAAACATGCAAGCATGCAGGAATCATATTTAATTCCTGAAGAAATGCGCATGAAACATGCCGCATGTACACAAATGATATGATAACAAAGCCAGCTGAGGTTACCTACATAACTGGCATTGGTGAAACATATATTCAAAAATAGAAATGACAAGTCGAATATTCAATACTATTTATATAAGTGGGAATAAACAACTGAGCTTAAGTAACGAGAAACTGAAAAGAATTGGGTCCGGGTAGAAATCATTCCTCACACTGTGGAACTGAGCCTATTACTAGTAAAAGCAAGTGGATCAGAAAATACTCATCCACAAGTTGCTTCGCAACTCAGAAAATCACAATTTCAGCTTCTTCACACAAGCAAAAGCAATCTACATTGCTACAACACGCATACCTATGACTATTAAACGGCATCAATGACACAACCAGCCATGACATCATCTTCCCAAGAACAGATTCTTGAAGCTCTTCAAGCAAAAATTGGCACACAAAGGATTACACCAACGAATCCAATCGATACAAACCCAACTGCTTCCCCAAGTCAACAACATGACGATGGCAATGATGACAATGGCAATGATGACAATGGTGATGATTTGTGGTTATTCTACGATTCGGATTCGGATCCCAATTCTGAAACCAGAAATTCAAAGGATGATCCGGCCGGTCCTGGGTGGGAACGACTCTTTTCTCTCCATGGGATCAACCGCAAACAAATCCATGATGGAATTATTCATACATTCCCAAAAATGCTCTATCTACCACATCCTAATGAGGAAGTCAATCTTAAGATGGCACAAAATTATCAGAAAGCCATCCAACGATGTCAGAATGAAATTTGTCGACAAGATGAGGAAGCAGTTCAGCATACGCGCCAGAAGGACCGCGTACGCCACCAGGATGAAAGTTGACACGACGGTCCTATGGTTTTGTTTATGGTGCCAACACCGGGGACAGAGAAAATTATACAGTACAATTTCTGCTGTTGCCTCCAAAAACTCTCTACAAACGGAGACGACAACGGCGTCCTATATTACGGGGACTTTCTGGCACAGTATAAAAGGATCCGAGTGCTAGCAATAGCGGGGACCGGCAATAACAAAGACTCTGAGAATGATCGATTCAATTTATGCCTTACAGTGGTACAGTTTGTTTCCGGCGCCAACACCGGGGACAAGGGAAATTATACATTCTGCTGTTGTTCCCGAAAACCCGCCAATATGAAGAGATTAGACGGAACAATCCGATATGCTGCTTCCTTGAGTTATTCTGACTGGACGATGCTCAAGAAAGATGACAGCTCAATACCAGGAATACATGAGCATGGTGTGTCCTAGGAACAAAAGGAACAAATCCAAGTGCTCAAGCAAGCAAGGAATGCTAGTAGAGTGGAGACCAACATCCAAAACAAAATTCAACACTTCCGGGGACTGACATCATATACACACTCCAATCCCAGCTTTTCACCAGAGCAAAAGCAAACAAAGGCAGAGTTTTCACCATGGCAACACCCACAGCAGCACCAGCACTACAAAGAATGGAAGTGACATGGATCGTTTTCACAAAAAAGGGAACGTGCCTACCGGTTCACCTCGGCATTTGGACCCGGGATGATGGGAGACGAAGCTATACCGGCCACGGCAACATGGCTCAAGTCGTAAGACAGGCGTTTCCAAGGAACTTGCTATAACCAAAAGCAGGCTACCACGCTCCAAATAACAAGCCCCAATGCCTCTGCACGTGCCTGTGCGAGCTCAACCATCATTGCAAACAAAGAAATGTGCTATGCTTTGGCGTTCTGCTTCACAATTCAAATCTTGTTTTGGAGACAGGGGAAATCAGACAATCCAATTTCTGATGTTGCCTCCACAAACTCCATACAAGAGTGAATCAATTGTCATCTGAAAAAAACAACGGGGACAGTATTACAGGAACTACAGAGTGCCCACCAATACTGGCATATCACAAGGGCCAAGCTACTCTCGGTATCCAGCTTCTTGATTGTATCATGCACAAGGCAAGAAGCCAGAGGGCCATGTGATGCTCAGAAAATCCAGGAGGGCGCCAAATATGCACCCCAACTGCAATGACAAAAGAAACTCTTCTCCTAGCAAGCCAAACAGCAACAATACCAACAGTGGTAATGGGGAAAAGAAGCAGGGGATATACAATTGACCTGTTGAATGCAAATCCTATCAACAGGAAGTCTGGGGGAGCACCTCTCACAATCGTCAGAAACAGGGAATCCAAGCTAGTAGATAGCCACGCGGACACAACTGTTGTACAGTTTGTGTATGGTGCCAACACCAGGGACAGAAGAAATCCATCCACAGTTGAAGACAAACTAGTGACATCATCCTGATCTTACATATTACTGAATATACGATTAAGCACATACGGGGACAGGAACATACGCCCTGCGAACATGCGCCCTGCAAGGTCAATTTCAACGTACACCCGCACCAAAGGCATATCAGGACAGAATCCGATATTGGCATATACCCTTGCCTAAGCCGACGAAGCAAAAGAGCTAATTCCAAGCTCAATCACAAGCCGCGCGGATACCCAAACTGGTTTCTAGGATCTGATCTTACGCTGTGGATACTCAGGAATCATTTCAATCTACGAGTTCAAGCATATTCTACTAACAATACTTTGATTCAAAGTGTGAAATGGATACTCCAATTGATTCCCCTCAACTGATCCATTGATTCTACGAACAACTATAGTCAAGACTACCTTTGTTGTCTTCAATGTCAAGAGATACTCCATATGATCCTACCATTCTCCAGATAATTGATCCCTAGTCCAATGGTTATGATACTTCATTTCACTCAAACCAATTCAATACAGATACAGAGGTCGGCTTCTACGATTGGCGCTGTTGATTCTATTCTGGTACCACATCGATATCTTGATGGATCCTATGATTCTAAGACTTAAATTGATACTCAGTTTAGTTCAAAGCTGATACTTTCAAAATGCCAACATGGGTCAAGCTACAAATAAGCTGACCAAACGCCTATTGAGGGCCAAGCTACGGATCACACATGCAGCATCATTTATGTGTGATACCATCAAAAGATACGGTACAAAAAGAGATACAAACCTTCCGATGAACTGATACCCAGATCATTAAGTATCAAGCCATCTACATCTACTTACAACCACATGAACGCGAAGGACGGGCGCGGGCGGTATATATTGATGCCAGTTTAAAGGCCAACAAATATGAGGGAATAAATATATGATCAACGCGAAAGAAGGAAAACAAAAAGAAAAGAAAAATAAAGAAAAAGGGGACCATTAGTTCCAACACTTAACCAATGCCACTATCTAAGGGATCAGTAATTAACATCTGACCGCAGTGCTGATATCTTCTACCAGCAAGCTGCCGCGAAGACACGGGGACTCTAGAAAGTACGCCGTACAACAGACAGAGGAGGAGTTACTGGCTCGCTAAAGCTCAAGGCATCAATAACTCCAACTGAGCGGCTAATATATATCAGGCCAGCTCTCTGGATTCGAATGATGATAGAGGCGCACTAATAGTGTACAAAGGAGACACGATCCAAATAATCATCTTACATGATACCACTCACAAATTAAGGAATATTACTACTTGAAATCACTGAATACCACTACCTAGTAGTTACACGTGAGAAGTGTTAGTGAAGTAGGCTCACGAGAGCAAAATTGCACCATGGCTTACCTAAAGGTACTCGTACTTGATGTAGCGAGCCAAATGAAAGGAATGGTAGTGCCAGGTGGAGCACGGACGCAGTACAGACCAGAGAACACCCTTGAGTATGCAGCGTGCGTACGACAAGAAAGATCTCACTGTATCACAAAATCACTGGCCCTTGTAATAACCTGCAAAATTTACAGTCGAAACTAGTAAAGGGCTAGGACTACTAACAAGCGGGCAAAGGATTCCAACAGCAAATCCAAAACCTACAGCTCACTCTTTTTGCTCCTAAAACGATTAGTAGTAGAATAAATTGGCCCACCACGCCCGCCAGCAGAAAAGGCTTAACAGCCAAAGGCTTAACCGCCCAAGCGCTGTTAAGCCTGGCTGTGCGCCAGTGTGCGTGGGCACAGCAAACTAAGGGACCGGACTCCCCAGCCTGCACAAACAAGCAACAGGCTGGAGATTCCCGGATCCCCCTCTAGCATTGCTTAGCCCGCCAACACACCAATGAACTACAAGCATTTCACATCCAGTAGTACTACAAGTAGGTGGGCTACTGAGGCTATCACGAATGTAGTGAGTGATAGTCTAGTCGTATGGGACCGAAATGGGTTTGAGTAATCGTAGTAAATAGTAATTCTACGTCGATTCAAAATGGGGCAATTTTGTAGGAAGTATCAAAATTAGTGCTTTGCAGGGGCCCTGTGGAGTTGTTGTGTACGTAGTTTCCATAGTACATATTTGTAGTATTCTATGATTCCATTCAATGATTCAATTCCACGATTGAAATCTATGAATCAAATCAATGATTCTAGTCAATGATTCAACTCAATGATTCAATTCTATAAATCAATTCTGCAATTCAAAGCAACGATTCTATTCTATGATTCAAGTCTATAATTCAAGTCTAAGATTCTTATCTATGATTCAATTCTATGATTCAAGTCTAAGATTTAATTCTATGATCTGTGATCCAATTCTAAAATTCTAGTCTATGATTCATTCCTACAATTCAATCTTATGATTCCATTCTATTATTCTATCCTATGATTCAAAACTATGAATTGAAGAAATGATTCTAGTCTGTGATTCAAAATTAATGCACAGTTCTATGATTGAACAAGGCCAGAGATTGAATTCTGTGATTCAATTCTATGATTCAACTCTAACATTCAATTCTATGATTCAATACTATGATTTAATTCTATGATTTAATTCTCTGATTCAATTCTCTGATTCAATTCTCTGATTCAATTCAATGATCCAATTCAATAATCCAATTCAATAATCCAATTCTATTATTCTAGTCTGTGATTGAATACTATGATTCAATTCTACAATTCAATCCTATAATTCAATTCTAGGATTCAATTCTATGATTCAATTTTCATAATCCAATTCTATAATCCAATTATATAATTCAATTCTATAATTCAAATCTATGATTCAAGACTATGACTCAAGTCTAAGATTAAACTATATGCTTCAATGCAGTAATTTAAGTCTATGCTTCAATTCCATTATTCAAGCCTGTGATTCAATTCTATGATTCAATTTATCAATTCAATTCCATGATTCAATTCTTTGACTCAATTCCATGATACAAGTCTATGATCCAATTCTATGATTCAATTTTCAATCAAGTCTACGTCGGAGAACCGTTTCTCTACCCCCCGCGGGCTATCGCGCGGTACTTTCAAAACTCCCTACCTTATTTTCAATATTCCCTGCCTCCTGAACTTGCATGTTTACTAAAAAACCTTAGTCTATGATTCAATTCCATGATTCATGATTCAAAATCATGATTCAAATCCATGATTCAATTCCATCATACAAGTCTATGATTCAATTCTATTATTCAATTCTATTATTCAATTTTCATTCAAGTCTATGAGTCAGGTCTATGAGTCAATTATATGATTCATTCTCATGACTCAAGTCAATAATTCCATTCCATGACTCAAATCTATGAATCAATTCATCAATCCAAGTCTATGATTCAAATCCATGATTCAAATCCATGGTTCAAATCCATGATTCAATTCCATGATACAAGTCTATGGTTCAATTCTATGATTAATTTTGATTCAATTATATGATTCATTTTCATGACTTAAGTCAATGATTCCATACCAAGATTCAAATCTATGATTCAATTCATCAATCCAAGTCATGATTGAAATCCATGATTGAAATCCATGATTGAAATCCATGATTCAATTTCATGATTCAATTCCCTGCGTCAATTCCATGCGTCAATTCCATAATAGAAGTCTATGGTTCAATTCTATGATTCAATTTTGAGTCAAGTCTATGAGTCAGGTCTATGAGTCAATTATATGATTCATTTTCATGACTCAAGTCAATGATTCCATTCCATGACTCAAATCTATGATTCAATTCTTCAATCCAAGTCTATGATTCAATTCCATGATTCAATTTCATGATTCAATGATATGATTCAATTCCATGATCAAAATCTATAATTCAATTCCATGATTCAAATTCGTGATTTATGATTTAAAATCATGGTTCAAATCCATGATTCAATTCCATCATACAAGTCTATGATTCAATCCTATAATTCAATTCTATGATTCAATTTTGAGTCAAGTTTATGAGTCAGGTCTATGAGTCAATTATATGATTCATTTTTATGACTCAATTCAATGATTCCATTCTATTACTCAAATCTATGATTCAATTCTTCAATCCAAGTCTATGATTCAATTCCATGATTCAATCATATGATTCAATTCCATGATTCATTATTCAAATCCATGGTTCATGATTTAAAATCATGATTCAATCCTACGATTCAATCCTATGATTCAATTCTTTGATTCACCTCAATGATTCAATTCTGCCTATGATTCAATTCTATGATTCAACTCTAGTATGATTCAATTCTATGATTCAACTCTACTACAACTCAAGCCTATGATTCATTCCAATGATTTCATTCCATGATTCACTTCGAGCATTCAATTCTATGATTCAATTCTATGATTCAAATCTATGATTCCATTGGATCATTCCCGAAAACACAGAATATCTGTGTAATTTACGTCGTGCACGATTGTGTGTCATCTGTCACTCATTGTGTGTCTTTTTTACTCACATTAGCATTTTTAAGTGTTTATGAGACCCCCTCGTAAACATTGTTTTCTCACAATTCTGTGTCGGCCATTTGGAATCCATGACTGCTCCTTTTTCATTCCCTTGTTAGTAATCCAACGGATGACGAGTCACATAAAAGAACAAAAACATCGAGTCACAGTCCAACAGATTGCGGATCGCCAAATTCAATCATACGTACAACAGACACCAAAAATTGAAAAAAAATTGAAACAACAACATTTTACGAAGTAATTATACTGTTTTTTCCACGATGAAGAGGAGGCCACCCCATACATTCATCATGGTGCCAAAGGGTCCAACAAACTACACCTCAGCCCAACTCAGGTCTCTGTTGAAGAAGATATTTCGTGTTAATTCTGTCTACCAAGGAATGGAATTTTGTTATTGAAGCTCATAGAGATGCCTATCCTAACTGCCCAAGGGAAGGACAATCCATTTGCTGGAAACTAAGCAATCTCTATCGCCAAAAAGTTCCAACTGGAAATCCAATATGTCCCTGGCAAGTTAGGGCGGCAAAGGCAATCAAGGCAAGGATGTTTTGGAAGGCAGAAGGGGACAATGGACACGAGCAGTATGACATTATACAAGGTTATGAGGCGAATGGGTTTATTTCTATCAAAGAGGAAGACCTTTTTGGCAAAGACGATGACGGCTTTCCCCTTGTTGTTCCTCTTGGTCAACCTACTCAACCAACGCAACCAACACAAGAACCAATGCAAGACCCATCAACGCAAGGAGAAGACTTACCCTATAGTACTGTTGGTGTGTCGATGACAGCATCACCAGGAAAGAGATCATACAGATCCCACATCAATGTCAGAGTCAGTAGACAAGAACTCATGAACAAAGAACTCATGCCATTCTTGGAGAAGCAAGCTGATATGAACAGGAAAGACTTGAAGAAACAAGCTGAGATGAACAGGGAAGAAAGACAGGCGGTTGTCACCATCATATCCAAGGTTACTGTGGATATTGGCAGCCTCTTTGTAAATAATACTGAGAAGAGTGCAAGCCAAAAGGACAAACGTGATGTAGATTTGGATTCGGATTCCAACTTGGATTTCAACAAGAAACCAAAAGCCAATCCAAAAGCCAAAGACAACGAATCGACTGGATTGGTTTGTGCAACAATCTTTTGTTGGTAGATTCTTTGCCCTTGACGAAAACAAAGAATCTGTTGTCGGTGCTGTCAGTTCATTTTGGCTTGATGACGTCGGTGTTGTTGGTACATTTTGGCTTGTTGAAGAGCCTGAAGAATCTGTTCTTGTTTGGAAATTACCATGGTAGATTAACGATTATTAGTTGCTTTTGGTTTTGCAAGAAAACAAATTATGAGCTTTGCAAGTTGCAAAGAAATAAAATAATAAATTACTAGTAACTAGTAGTAGTATTAGTAACTCATGCAAAATGGTGAAGTTGGTGCATGAAAGTCTGAACTCGATCAGAATCAAATCGATGGGAATCAACGCACCGGCCAACGATTCCCATTTCCATGTATTAAAAAACTGATGGGATTAACTTTGTCTGGCGCTGAGTTGAACCCCTATTAAGGAGTTGAGCCCCTCTTAAGGAGTCGTGCGGTTTTTATGAACCCAAACACCAAAAGCGAAACTACTCTGGATCAATCGATCCGGATCAAAACTACTTGTATCTACTTGTATTCTTCCAGCTATCCTTCCAGCTATCCTTCCAGCTATCCTTTCAGCAAGCTCTAAGCTCATCATTCAAAAACTTAGCAATAGCGAAAGCTATGTCCAAATGAAAGCTACTAATTTGTCTATTGTTAATCTTTATCTACTACACTTTGCAATCGACCAATCGACCAACCAATGGACCATGGGGGATCTCAACAATCTACTTCTACTCAAACACCCAAAGCGAAATTTGAAGGTGAAACTTTCATCAAACCTTAAGTCCAGTTTTTGAATACCTTAAGTCCATCCATCCAAGTCCGATGGCGCACCCAATCACCAGCTCAGCGGTTTGGCGCAGCTCCTCAACGGGTCAATGCTCAGCTACTCAAACATGCCGGTGGCATCTTCCATTGGCTTGGTGGCATAAGAGAAGTATCTGTCCTTCTTATGCATGAAAACATTCAGGATCTGGTTGTGGGCAACAGTACTGGTTTGGTAGTTGTACAGAAGCATCATCACGTTAAGTATGACCTTTCGATCTCCAAAGTTCTCTAAAAGAAGCCTGTCTTTCAATCACTGGAATTGCCCCTGGATCATTTGCATTCCCCACTCTGATAACTGCCAAAGCGAGGCCGCTTCACTATTCAACACAAGAGCTTCAGCACCAACTTGATTCAATTGCAAACTCTGGATAAGATAGTTTGAAAGTCTTACTTTGAATGCCACGTCGACTGTAAGCATTGTGCCATAGTCAACGAACATTTCCTGCATCTGGTCATAAACGCCGTAATCTGCAATGGTACTGTAATGCCAAGACCCAGGACAGTTGAAAGCAGTTATGCGGATTCTCCCATCAGGTGCAAAAACAAAAACACTACTCACGTAAGTGTCGCATGTCCAACCATTGTAGTACTGGCTTTGTATTAACCAATTATCGGAGTGCTGTATTTTGAGTTTCAGACCATCGGCAGCGCCCCATACTCCTTTTTCATGAAGTGCCGGATATTTTCCACCAATTGCGCTAATGTATTCCTCCGTTTCTTCTTTGTTTGGAAGTGCAATCCTTGCATTTGGATGGTTCTGTAATACACACAAAAGAACTTTCCGCAAAAACTGAATCCATTTGTACATGACAGTAGATGTGCTGTCGGTCAAAAATACACGTACCCTACTTACGTACATTCTACGGCAGTTATATCCATTCTACACTTGAAAAGTTACTTATACTCCTCCAGAGATAAAATTGACTTCAAGTATCCAGACATTTAGGTCATATCATGTGTTCTCTGTCTTATGACGAATTACACATGATCTACGATGACCGGTTTAGGCATCCCTACATACAACACTAACACAGGGATACCGATCGAATACAGTAAAATACACAGTAACAGAGCAATCTCACGATATGCTCACATCTCTTTAAATTTTAACATCATATACCTTTGGTCGATTTTTAGAGTTACAACAGGTTATAGAGCCCTCTATCTCCGCTCGATCAGCACCTCAACTGACGGTTAACACCAGAGGCAATTGTGTGCTTAGCTCCCTGTGCGGCACATTCTAGACCTCCACTCCAGGTTTCTTTTCTTGCGGCGCCTCCCTTCTGAGGGCCGCACCCTGGACTGTACCTCGTCCTTCTGTTCCCAGCTTGTGGATCAGGGGGTGTACTTGCTATCACAAGCCTTGTAACCCACAACCAGCTCTCTGGATTGACACAGTTACAAACTAAAGACCACCGCCGTCTTTAATGAAAGCCCAGCATTGCACCGGACACGCCGACTGCAATCACCCAACCATACTTTTTTCTTCCGCGTCCATCATCCCCATACCGGACCATTGACGCCCATTTGATAGTGCTACGCAACACTTCAAACCACAACAGACTGCAACTCATCCTACGTTAGTTGCTTTATTCACTACATTCAACACCGCCGTTTGTTCCTCCTTTGGAACATTCCTTCGGTCCACCACGCCTTTTTGACATCTCAATAATTCAATATTTCGATCCCCGACCCACTGTGTCTACAGATCCTTCTACCAAGAATCTCCATCTGTAATACACATCCAAGGCCGACATCGACAATTGGATAACTGCTCCTCAAAGAACGATCTACGATCACAATCTGTGAACATTCTTTTGGTCATCCCACGCACCTACGCTCGGTCATTTCGTCGACGCCGACGATTATCTTCTTCCTTCATTGGAACATCCCTTCGGTTATTTCTGTACCTTCGCGGATCATTCCGACGGTCTTTTTCGAAATCTCGATCACTCGATAATCCATACTTTGATCTACTCCAATTGCTTCTCCGCCAATCGGTTCTCTCTTTGTCAGCTCTTTCTCTCGCCGACAACTACAGTAACATCTACCCCGGCGTTTACCTCCACGGCCTACGAAACAACTCCTTTTCCTCGTGTCCCTTCCTGCAAACGCTATTCTGGACATCTGTGAACGACGAACATTCCAACAGGTTTGGAACTTTCTTCGGCCCTGTCCTTCGGCTCCTTTGGTTCGTTCTTTCGCCGCAACTGTTCTTTGGTTCCTCCGACGAACATTCTCTCACGCCACCACCAACATTATATCTTTCCGTCCCGTTCTTCGGCTCTGCAATCCCGCACTCGGGCTTTTCCTGGTGTCCCTTCCTGCAAGCGCTATTCTGGACATCTGTGAACGACAAACATTCCGACGGTCTCTTTGGCGGTCGATATTTCTTCGGTCCTTTCCTGGGTCATTAATCGCATCACAAGAACGTTCCGAGCTTCGGCCCTTTCGAATCTTCGAATTAATTCCACCATTTACTTGTCTATATCCGGTCATCGAATCACTTCTTCCTTTGCAGGTTCGACCATCGATTCCCGGTTATTTCTGTCTTTACGATCATCCCCGTCTCCGGATATTTTTTCGGCTCCTCCGTTCTTTCCATTCCGCCATGAGGCTACAACTCACCAACTGGAACTATGTCGAAGCCATAGAGTTCTCGTTCATAGAAGCTGACAAGACTGCCACCCAAACCTACCTGAATGCGGCATACGCCAACAAATTGACTGATCTCATCAGCCTCATATCCTACAAATACGGCACCGCGACCCTCAGACCAGGTGCAATTCCCAACATCAAATCCCTCGTCGCTGAATCCATCACAAAAAATCTCCCTGAATCAGAGGTATCTGCCAAATACAAAGAACACATTCAACTGCTTCTTGACAAGTCTAACATTTGGTACGTTGACAACCACGGCATGAGACAATTGGTTCATGATGATCAAGTACTGGCTATCGCGGCAAACGAGGCAAGATACAACTATGAGTGGAATAGCGATCCTACCATACGATTGGAACTCAGCATCCAACATTGGGGATTCCGAAGTGGATGGTTTCCATACGAATTTACCAAGGTGTATGACAAAAATGGTGGAGCAACAGCATGTGAGACATCAAAGTCTCTGGAACCAATGCCTATGGCTGTGTCATACGACAATCGCGTGGCAAATATCCTAAAATTCTCCAGGAGAATCATCTCCCACGAAAATGAATTTTTCTTTGACCTACCAGATCCATATTTTGCATACATTGCGTTTAAACAAATTTATCGCATGGCCTTTCCTCCCAGTTACGCATGGACATGGAAATACTCCCCCAACAGTGACTCTGTCTCCTTCCACCGAGTCCGATCCACCTCCTTCTGACGCTCCACTTCCTCTTCAAGTTGTCGTGTACGATATCAGCAGGACAAGTCCCATATGACTCCGATCCAATGCCAGGACAAGTCCCATGTGACTGCGTCATATGAAACCCCACCTTTGGGCCCAACTAACTTCGTATGGGCCTTCAATCCTCAGAATGGAATTGCAACATTCCGGCGTGTGCCAACAACATCTGTTCCCACACCACAGCCTCCGATGTGCCATCAACTGCTACCGTCTGCAACACTCGCCAATGACACTGACCATCCACACGCCGCTCCTGCATACATGCGATCATTGCATTCTCCATGCCATAATCCAATTTCCTCCAGACCGAATCATTCGCCTGTCCTTCGACTCTCCAAACGCCATCGGGATGCCCTCAAGGTCAATCTGTATCATCTATGTGCCAACATCTTGTCGATGAATTGGTTTTACGACACTTTTGACTGAACATCGCCACCGACTGCAACTTCACCATCCAAAGGCAGTTGCTTTACTCCACCAAATTACCTCCCTCGTCGCCTTGTCGTCTTTCCAACAATCTTGCAGGGGCATTTTCTTCTGTACAAGACCGCCATCTTGACTATTTGCAATTTCACGTTGGTCTCCACGAATTGATTGCCTACGCACCGTTTTTTTGTGATTCATTCCAAGCCTGGTATCTACAAGTTGATATCCTACGATTCAACTATGGTTGGTTGTATCGACAGAATTGATTATCAATCCCATACGCATCGATTACGTATCAGTGTATCGGTTCCATCTGCTATGTATCAACAGAAAGTCAGTTCCGATGGCTTGATCTATGCAAAATCGATGCAATTAAATTTCTTGATCAAGCTTTGGGTTACGATTCATGGTTTGATCAATCGATCTCTACGATTCCCCCTTCATCTTTGATCTGATACCTCATCGATCTGTACGATTGATCCAAAATCTACGTTTGATACAAATATACAATTGGTCCAAGTCTTCTGTTCAACAATTGATTTCAATGATTCGTCTCCGATTCTATTCTCCGATTCAAGCTTCGGTTATGATTGTATTTGAACAATGATTTGATCAATCGATTTCTATGTCTTCAATTGTATTTGATTATGATTGTATGTTGATCAATCGCATTCTCCGATTCGATTTCTACGATGATTCCAAGATAGGTATCTCCGATTTGATCTGTGATCATCTACCTCACTTCAAGATCAAGCAAAACCAAGCTGCAAGCTATCATGCTTCAATTACGATTGTATTTGATCCATCACATCCTCCAATACGATACAACCTCAGATCTACTCCAGATTGTTGTGAGCCCGCTGTTGAGCGCCTCACTACCAATCTTCCCTCGGTTCATTCCTCCGATTCTCCATCGGTTCTCCCTTTGCATATTCGACAGTCTTCTCCGACAATTGATATCTTCCTCCGGTTATTTCCTGTTTCTCCGGTTCTTTCTTCCTTCCTTCGGTCCTCCCGGTCGCCCGCCCTGTCGTCCTCCATCGGTACTTCCTTCGACTCTTTTCTGTTTCTCCGGTCATCATTCCTTCTCCAGGCTGATTCTTCCTGCGACTTTTCGCCGGTCCTCGGTCCTCCCCTCCGCGCATCGATTCCCCAACCGATTTGACGCAACCGTCGTTTTTCTTTTATTTCCTTCCTCCTTCCCCTCCTGCTTGTGAATCAGGGGGTGTATCCGCTGTTTCTACACACAGTTCTTTGATAATCCACAAGCAAGCATGGTTGACCAATTTGATTGGACCACTATTGACGGCATACTATTCTGATTCAAAGGCAACAGCCCATATGATGCACAATTGAACGACCTCTACTCTATGATAATGGATGATATCGACATGGAAGACTTATTCGTGGAGAATGCAGACGCCAAGGTTCTAGCCCCCTTCATGATGACCAATCTCCGTAGCAGCGTTGCCAAATCTATCACCTACTGTTTTCCCCGCTCAACCGAACTCCAGAAGAGACACATCAACAAATTACTATCCGGATGTTCTATCTGTTATATCGCATCAAATGGAGTCTCCAAGACACTACGTGATCCTGCCAGCTTAGAAACCGTTCCTTCTGGTACTACCTACTTAGTTCATACCAAAACGGTTGATTCCAATGCTGTAGGGACCCCTGTCGAAGCTCTCTCAGGGACGCCAGCCAACTTCACACGGACATTTAATCCATCGCTTGCTGAAACCGGTTTCTGTCCCCCTAAAACATCCCTGCAACTCCCATTGCCCAAGGCAAATCACGCGGGCATTATCCATGCAAGCGCCAGTCCCACATTCGCAAAACACAGCGCATATCCATCTCATTTTTATTGCACGACATACTCAAATCCAGATCAAACTGTCTTCTGTATCACCAAACGACATCGCAATGCCCTGAAGATCAACATGTATCACTTGCATGCTAACGTCTTGTTGATGAAATGGTTCTACGATACTCTTGACTGAAAATTGCAACCGACCGCAACTCGGTTTCATTTTACAATTCACATCCGATGTCGTCTGGGCAACTACCATCCCCTGAGATCTCCTCCAGATCGTTGGCCCGCTGTTCAGCGCCTCACTACCAATCTCCTTTCCAATATCCCTTGATTGTTTCTCCGATGAACGTTTCTTCGGCCCTTTCTTTGGTTCCTTATTCAGACCATTCCTTCGGTCATCCCTTCGACACGGCCGCCGCACCTTTGCTCAATCATTTCGTCGGTTCCGCCGGTTACCTCCTCGATTTTTCCCTCTCCGTTCTTTTCTCTCCCGTTCCTCAGACAATTCTTCGTTCGTCCGCCAATTCTTCGCACCTCCAGCGCATTTTCTGCCAGTCGCAATGCACAATGCACCCTGCAATTGGCACCTTGCTCACTTCCCCTTATGAGTGCCTTCCCGCCCATACATTCTTCTCCCCTACTTGTGAATCAGGGGGTGTATATCCTACGCCCTAAGGCTTCTCCGTATAATCCACAACCATGGGATTTACTTGATACTACCGTCAACTTGACGTCTTCGATGCTTGATCCAATTCTACGATTCCACTGTGTTTGATTAAATAAATCTTTCGCATTCTCCCTTTGTTTCTACAACCATGGAATTCGCCCTACGGTTTTGTCTCCTTCACAACCATGGAATTCAATTGAACCATGGAATTCAATTCTATAAGTGTTGAATCGAGGGGTGTGCATCTAAATCAAGGGGTGTGCATTGGATACCTCCATGACGCTTAATTTGAAGGTGTTCCAGCGCTTTCATCATAAGCCTCCACCAATCTACTTATGCTCCCCGCATGCGACAAGGATCCCACTGAAAACAAATCAACGAACCGACTAATAATTCAACACTCCCTCCCTCTGTGTTGAATCAAGGGGTGTGTCACCGGTTCATGTAACCCCACCACAAGCAGATTCCAGCAATTTACTTGATATCCAGCATCGTCTCCCTACAACAATCCACACGACTTAATTTGACGATTCTGATTCTCCAATCTACCATTCGCTCCACCGACCGAATGATACATCTGATCCTGCATCTACGGCTATGAGTTCTCCTGTTCAGCGCCACGTATAATCGTTCTACGCTCTGATATACGACCATATTGATCCCTACAATCTGGGCATGATTTGCTCATGTCTCTCCCCTACGTTGAGATCCTGTCAATCGATTCGCCTCATCCCTAACCGGCTTTAGTCGGTTCGGCGATTAAATTGCACTATGGTCGATCCCTCTGCCACCGACCATCGTCTTCGACACTCAATCGATATACAAGAGTTCAACCCATCCATATCCATCACTTCCCAATCTACGGTTCTCTCCGTTGACATTCAATCTCTACGCGTATCTACAATCCTTCGCTAACGAGTTTGATATTCCCTCTCAAGTGTCGAATCAAGGGGTGTGTTGCCGGTTATGACGGTATCAAGACGAAGATATGATTCAAAGCGCGACTAACACACGAGCTAGATCAGATCTCACACAGAAGGCGTCTACCGATGGGCCTTTGAGCCCTCTGCTCCAGTACAATTGATCTCTTTTCCAAATCTTCAATCAATGAATCGATTTCTTGGTCCGTCTTCCTCTTCTCCAAAGACACGTCTCTTGACATTCCTTTTGTATCTATGGCACCACGTCAAAGTGATATCCACTACGCTTCTGTTCTACGATCAATCGATTTCTACGATTCGTTTCATACAATTCAATCCCTTGGCCGGCGTTTGATATTTGATTCTGCTGGAATCAATAGATCTTTTTCCTACCAAGTCAGAAATGAATCCCCTCCAATTCCATTCGTTTCTACGACATGTCTCTTTGAGATTTTACGACAAGATTCCCGCGATCTCTGATTGAATTCCTTCCTACAGCTTGATATGGCATGCTCTCTACAATTCGTTTCACAATCAATTTCTACGATTGATTCCTTGTTGACTTAATATTTTCCTTGAGTTCCTTTCGACCAATCCTGCATCTACGGCTATGAGCCAATCTTCCTCTCCGTCGACGTTTGATTTGGCGCCTACGGCTTGCCGTTGGTCCGTCTTCCTCTTCTCCAACGACCCGTCTCTTCATGACTCTACAGTTGATCGGTCCTCTCTTCACCGATCTCTTTGACAGAGTTATTTGATCTCTACTGATCGAGTTTCTATGAGTCGATTCCGATTCCCCAATCTCCTTTCTAGGATACGCATCAATATTCCGTCTTGTCTCCAATTTGATTTGACAAGTTTCATTCAATTTCTACTATGGTCGATCCCTCGGCTGCCGATCATCATATTCGACACTCAACTCAAGCTACGATCGAATTACGATTGTCACTCGGCATTGATCCCCTTCCTCGATGTTTAACCTCTACTACCAGCATTGTCACGTCGCTGTGCTCTTCCATTCTCAACACTAATCGATGCTATGATTACTTTCAATCTCCCATCCTTGATCGATATACACGAGTCCGTTTTGTCCCTATCCATCACTCATTGTTCACCTCATTGATCTCCCCTTCGTTGAGATCTTCAATTCCACCTCTTGGACAACTCTTTATCCCATCGGTGATATCCAAGACGCTTCATCCAAGCACATCTTCTCTTCCCTCCGAGTTGAAGATTCATTACCCATCCAATCAATTCCGACTAACCTTCTCATCGGTCTCGCGCGACCATCGCATACTCAAGCACCTCTCCTTCAATGATACTCCGACTCTACGATTCAATATGTAAGCTTATACTTAAGTTTTTAGAGTTCTACAAGATGGAGAACCGACTTGTAATTCAACACTTCTTCACTACTAAGTGTTGAATCAAGGGGTGTGCTGTCGGTCAAAAATACACGTACCCTACTTACGTACATTCTACGGCAGTTATATCCATTCTACACTTGAAAAGTTACTTATACTCCTCCAGAGATAAAATTGACTTCAAGTATCCAGACATTTAGGTCATATCATGTGTTCTCTGTCTTATGACGAATTACACATGATCTACGACGACCGGTTTAGACATCCCTACATACAACACTAACACAGGGATACCGGTCGAATACAGTAAAATACACAGTAACAGAGCAATCTCACGATATGCTCACATCTCTTTAAATTTTAACATCATATACCTTTGGTCGATTTTTAGAGTTACAACAAGATGTAAGTCCAAAAGCTAGCGAGGAGATTCTTGCAACAGATCCTCTTGTGCGAAACCAAAAAAGGACTAACCCAAGGCAACATGTTGCATTTGCCTCTCATTTTCTTCCTTTTGGTACTCCATTCTTTCTTAAGGTTAGCTTGCGGATACACTCAGTTTTTCTATCAATTGTGTACATATCGAATACTGGTTGGAAGAGGTCTAGGAGATTGCGAAAGACCTTGTGGTCTACATCACAGCAGTTGAGAAGAGCCTGTTTGTTGCCACAGTTGAAAAGGTAAATGAAGGAGGATTGGCAGAGCCGGCAAAGGGCTATTCTTGGCGTTCTTCTATCTTTTAGACGCCTGTCAGAAGAATCTTCATCTTCAGAATTGCCGTCGTCTATCATACAGAAGATGGAAAGGACCTCAAGTGTTGCCATGATAGTGGAATTTTGCTCAGTATGATTGTTAAGAGGGTAAGGACAACAAGGAGGATAGATTTATTGGAAAAGAGGGAAATTAACATCGAAAATTTCAAATTACACCAACAAAATTACTATCAAAGAGGAGAAAGATACCTTTTTTAGTCGGTGCGTACCTTTTTTAGTTGGAGAAAGAGGCAGATACCATTTTTTCTTGGGTTGTATCATAGGTATCCTTGCCAAATTCCTTATTCCAAAAATGAACATGAATATGGGAAGAGCTTTTAGCCCACAGATATCTGTGTCAACGATTTTCATTCCCGACTACACACATCCATGCCATGTGACACACATATTCTGTGTTTTCGGGAATTGCCCATTATCTGTTATTTTATCTCTTAGTTTTAGGTTGTTGGAAAGAGTTATTGGTACGATTATGAGCCAGTTATTTTCCAGACCATATTTCCCGATTTCTAAACTGTAGCCTAATTATTTAGATCACGAATGTCATATGAGTCCGGTTGGAAATGAACTTCTTAATAAATCAAGGTAAATTTATCAGTAAATGTACCTACTAAATTTATTAGATTCCGGAAAATCCCTAAATTTGCGTGCACTCACAACTCACCATCTCATCGTACAAAACTTTCCTTAAATTAGTCATAATACCCTACTGTACTATATTATGTTGGAGATATGCCCGCGCGACTGGCCGTAAGTACATCAAGTCCGACTCATTCATGTACAAATTGTACCAAATCTAACAAGTCTGATATTGGGTCATTCCCAAAAACACAGAATATCTGTGTCACATGGCATCGATGTGTGTATTTGGGAATGAAAATTGTTGACACAGATATCTGTGCGCTAAAAACTCTTCCCATATTTATGTTCATTTTTGGAATAAGGAATTTGGCCAAAATTCAACCGAGGTGCGAAATATTAACACTAACTTGAAGTAACAGAGATACGATTATTTCTATGATCGTGTCTTAGAATCAAACGCACCTCAAAACATCAAAATACTTAAGTGGTAAAAACTATTCCACTTAACACCACAAATAAACAGGTTAGAAGATATGTACCTAGACATTATTAAAGACCGGATCAATAAGTAAACACTTGGATCCCTTATATGCATTCAAATGAATGCATTTAACACCCTGTGAGTAAATTACTTATTGCAATCATGAAAATCCATACCAGCTCGTATTGGGCCTCATTTATTCCATATAACACGATCAAGCAAAAGGCCCATTGTTACTATTACTTAACCTCATAAAAGGACCACAGCAACAAGGATCGGTACGACACACATGATGAACAACACATAGCACATAATTACTAACAAGGGAATGATAAAGGTGCAGTCATGGATTCCAAATGGAGACACAGAATTGTGTGTAAATCAGTGTTTACGAGGGGGTCTTGTAAACACTTAAAAACGGTAATGTGAGTAAAAAAACGGAAAACTGAGTAACAAAACACACACAATCGTGCACGACCTAAATTACACAGATATTCTGTGTTTTCGGGAATCGCCCATTAATGGGCGATTCCCGAAAACACAGAATATCTGTGTAATTTAGGTCGTGCACGATTGTGTGTGTTTTGTTACTCAGTTTTCCGTTTTTTTACTCACATTACCGTTTTTAAGTGTTTACGAGGCCCCTCGTAAACATCGATTTACACACAATTCTGTGTCTCCATTTGGAATCCATGACTGCACTTTTTTCATTCCCTTGTTAGTAATCCAACGGACGACGAGTCACATAAAAGAACAAAAACGTCCAGCAGTCACAGTCCAACTCGCCAATTTCAATCATACGTACAACCGACACCAAAAATTGAAAAGTCGGAACAACAACATTTTATCAAGTAATTATGTTTTTTCCACGATGAAGAGTAGGCCATATCGCCAGTTTCCCCATACATTCATCATGCCGCCAGCAAAGAGGGGTCCAACGAACTACACCTCAGACGAACTCAGGTCTCTGTTGAAGAAGATATTTCGTGTTAACCCTGTCTCTAGTGAGGAATGGAATTTTGTTATAGAAGCTCATAGAGATGCTTATCCTGATTCCCAAAGGGAAGGACAATCCATCCGCCGCAAACTTAGCAATCTCTATCGCCAAAAAATTCCAACGGGCAATCCAATATGTCCCTGGCAAGTAAGGGCAGCAAAGGCAATCAAGGCAAGGATGCTTTATAAGGCAAATGGTGGCGATGGACACGAGCAGTATGACATGTCACAAGGTTATGAGGAGAATACCTTTCTTTCTATTGAAGAGGAAGACCTTTTTGGCGAAGACGATGACGGCTTTTCCCCTTCTTCCTCCTCTTGGTCAACCTACTCAACAACCAACACAAGAACCAACGCAAGAGCCATCAACGCAAGGAGAAGAGCCATCAACGCAAGGAGAAGTCTTACCTGGTGTGCCGACGTCGATGACCCCTTCACCAGGAAAGAGATCGTACAGATCCCACGTCAGCGACAGAGTCAGTAGACAAGAATTCATGAACAAAGAACTGATGTCATTCTTGGAGAAGCAAGCTGATATGAACCGGAAAGAATTGGAGAAGCACGCTGAGATGAACCGGGAAGAAAGACAGGCCGTTGTCACCACCATATCCAAGGTTGTTGTGGATATTGCAAGCCTCTTCGCAAATAATACCAAGAAGAGTGCAAGCAGAAAGAACAAACGTGCTGTAGATTCCGATTCCGATTCCGACTTGGACTTCAACAAGAAACCAAAAGCCAATCCAAAAGCGAAGCACAGGCACAATTTCGCCAAAGACGACTCCGATTCCCATTCTTCCACAAAATCTGGTGTTGACTGCTGGAGCAATGAGTCGGAGTAAGAATCGGCGATTCCACTTAAGGATTTGGTTCCTGTTTAATCGCAAGCAGAGGTAGTTCCGCATTCGGTATAACTTCATCCTTCGAATCGAAATCCGAATCCGAATCCGAATCCGAATCCGAATCGCCAAATAACCATGATGAAGATGGGTTCGAATCGATTGGATTGGTTCGGGCAGCAGCGAGTGGATTGGTTCGGGCAGCACTCTTCGCTCGAAGAGCCCGAAGAATCTCAGCAATCTGTTGTTGACGTTTAACATTCTGTTCCCGGAATCGCCGTTGAAGAGCCTGAAGAATCTGCTCTTGTTCTTGTTGTTCTTTGGTAGTTACCATAGTAGTAGTTTAACGATTAGTAGTACTAGTAGTTGCTTTTGCTTTTGGTTTTTCAAGAAAACGAATTATGAGCTTTGCAAGTTGCAAGTTGCAGTGAGCTTTGCAAGTTGGAAAGGAATGAACTACTAGTAGTAACTACTAGTAACTCCTGCAAAATGGTGAAGTCGGTGAAGTTGTTACATGAAAGTCTGAACTCGATGGGAATCAACGCACCGGCCAACGATTCCCATTTCCATTCCCATTTCCATGTGTATGGAAAAACTGATGGGATTGAACCCCTCTCAAGGAGTTGAACCCCTCGGAAGGAGTCGTGCGGTTTTTATGAACCCGAACACCAAACGCGAAACTACTCCATCTTCCATCTTGAACGAAACTACTCCCCGTATTACTCGTATTTCTTGTATTTCTTGTAACTCGAGAAGAAGCTCATAATTCAAAAACCTAGCAACAGCGGAAGCTATGTACAAATAGAACACGATAATACTACTAATTACTACCACCACCATGGGGGATCTCAACAATCTACTTCTACTCGACCATGGAGAATCTACTTCTTCTACTCGACCATGGAGAATCTACTTCTTCTACTCGACCATGGAGAATCGATAGTTGGAACAGGAACCTCCTAACAGGAACCTCCTCACCGACAACCGGAACCGACAATCTACTCACCGGCAATCGGAACCGACAATCTACTCAACCACCCAAAGCGAAATTAGAAGGCGAAACTTCCATCAGTCCATCGGAACTTCCATCACCCAATCACCGGCTCAACGGCTTCGCGCAGCTCCTCAACGGCTCAACGGCTCAACAATCACCAGCTGCTGTCTACTTGAACATGCCGTTGGCATCTTCAGTTGGCTCGGTGTCGTAAGAGAAGTATCCATTCTTCTTATGCATGAAAACATTCAGGATCTGGTTGTGGCCGACAGTACTGGTTTGGTAGTTGTACAGAAGCATCATCACGTTAAGTATGACCTTTCGATCTCCAAAGTCCTCTAAAAGAAGCCTGTCTTTCAATCGCGGGAATTGCCCCTGGATCATTCGCATCCCCCACTCTGATAACTGCCGAAGAGAGGTTGCTTCACGATTCAACACGAGAGCTTCAGCACCAACTTGATCGGCTTGCGAACTCTGGATAAGATAGTTTGAAAGTCTTACTTTGAATGCTGCATCAACGGTAAGCATTGCGGCATACTCATCGAACATTTCCTGCATCTGGTCATAAACGCCGTAATCTGCAACGGTGCTGTCATGCCAAGAACCCGGACAGTTGAAAGCAGTTATGCGGATTCTCCCATCAGGTGCAAAAACAAAAACACTACTCACGTAAGTGTCGCATGTCCAACCGTTGTAGTACTGGCTCTGTATTAACCAATTATCAGAGTGCTGTATTTTGAGTTTCAGACCATCGGCAGCGCCCCATACTCTTTTTTCATGAAGTGCCGGATATTTTGCACCAATTGCGCTAATGTATTCCTCCATTTCTACTTTGTTTGGAAGTGTAATCCTTGCATCCGGATGGTTCTGTAATACACACAAAAGAACTTTCCGCGAAAACTTAATCCATTTGTACATGACAGTAGATGTAAGTCCAAAAGCCAGTGAGGAGGTTCTTGCAACCGATCCTCTTGTTCGGAACCAAAAAAGGACTAACCCAAGACAACATGTTGCATTTGCCTCTCTTTTTCTTCCTTTTGGTACTCCATTCTTTGTAAAGGTTAGCTTGCGGATACGCTCCGTTTTTTTATCGATTGTGTACATATCGAATACTGGTTGGAAGAGGTGCAGGAGATCGCGAAAGACCTTGTGGTCTACACCACAGCAGTTGAGAAGAGCCTGTTCATTGCCAGAGTTGAATAGATAAGTGAAGGAGGATTGGCAGTGCCGGCGAATGGCTATTCTTGGTGTTCTTCTGTCTTTTAGACGCCGGTTGAAAGGATCTTCTTCATCTTCAGAATCGCCGTCGTCTATCATACAGAAGATGGAAAGGATCTCAAGTGTTGCCATGATAGTGAAATTTTGCTAAGTATGACGATAAGAATCCATCGGAAGAGAGGGAAATAAACATCGAAAATTTCACATTACACGACCGACAAAAGATACCTTTTTAGTCTGTTCGTACTACCTTTTTTAGTCGGAGAAAGAGGAGGCAGATACCAATTTTTGTCGGTTGTATCATGGGTATCGACGAATTCCTTATTCCAAAAATGAGCATGAATATGGGAAGAGTTTTTAGCGCACAGATATCTGTGTCAACAATTTTCATTCCCGAATACACACATTGATGCCATGGGACACAGATATTCTGTGTTTTCGGGAATGACCCATTTCTCACCAACTCTCTCATCTGGCAAAGACGACGACAAACAATTCAAAAAATTCGATTCGTACCGGTATGAGAGTAACAGATGGCTGTACCGGTAAGTACATATATTCAGGTTGAATCTTATGGTTACGTGCAACCATAAAAATGAGAGTTCGCTACCATTAAAATGAACGCGCGCCACTAAAATGACCCAAATATTACTATTGCTTTATGACACAGCATCTCATTTCCGTAAATACATGTTTGGCCTGTGTTTTTGACGGTTTTTAACTGTAGACCTTGTACCAAGGCAACTTGTTAAAAACAGTCACTTTTAATATTTCTACGTTTTTCCCCCCCCCCAACCCCCCGTACACTCCGTCTACAAGGTTACTTTGTCAACTTAGGGTTAGTGCTCAACTAACAACTCCAACAATTTGGAGGGCTTGGAATTTTAAAGGTTCAGCCTTTCGAATGCAATTTTAATAACATGACGGTGTCCGAACCGGCACTCGCCGTTTTTCGCCAACATTATGGGCCCTGTCACGAGAGCAACAAAAAGCAACCGAAACAGAGGGGATTCATATTTCAATGTCTTCTCTTTAACATCTTCTTGCATTCATAGTACACGTAGACAGCAACGGACTCCAGTCAAACTTTGTAGTACCGTCCGAACCGAATCAATAACAGCGAGATGTGATAACAAATCAAGCACGTCAAAATAAGCTTATTTTTTCGTTTATCTTTACTCAATGTCACAAAGAGATGATTCAGAAAGTCCATACGGAGCGGGGACTCGGCGTTGATGTTTCCATATCCTTGCAATCCACTTCTCATCGATCGCTGGCATCCCTTCGTGCTCTGTTCTTGGATCGAACTGTCCGTTGCGGTCGGCTGGAAAGAAGAGGAGAGCGTCTCCGCGTTTGGGTTGAATCACGAGCTTATCGCCCGCGTCACTGCTCATTGAATCTCTGTCATAGTGGTAAATTGCAACAGACGAACTAAGTTTTCCGAATCTCGTGAGTCCTCCCTTCTCGACGTCATTCAGGTACACTAGCAGCGTGGCAAGCGTCTGTCCACCTCGGTTGGCATCTTCCGTCTCGGCAGATCGGTTCGCATCATAGTGAGGAGCCAGGATTTGATCTGGTTCGTACCTAATAACTGTAGGTGCCTCGAATAGGGCCGCTTCTTTTGGCATAAAAGAGGTGGAAGGTTCTGCCACCCCATCACTCTCCTCGTCGGAATGAAAGAGCTTCGCGGCTTGGCGCACAAATTCCCGCGCTCCATTGGATGGTGCGCTCATGTCATCTAGAGTAGTCGAAGTGCTAGTCCTTAAGGATTTCAATCCCTCGGCTCGTGAATACGTGAAGCCACCTATGAGCAATGTAGCCACAACAAAAACAATGGCATAATTTTGAAGCGCATGAACGACCAAATCAACCTGACCACCACCAGAATTCTTAACTTGAAACCAAGAACTCAGCAATGCAATCCAGGCTATTGGTCCCTTGCTCGATAGTTCAATAAGATCCTTGAAGTCTTCGGTCCAGCCTGCGTAAGCCACTGGTGATCGCTCCAATTTTTTCTCGGACGCCTTATCGATAAGGTCTTGGCAGTAAGACTCGTCAAGAAATTTTTCGATGACGAAAATATCAGGATTCGAATAAATTTTCTTGAGACCGGGAAATTGTTCATTTATTGGGACGCGCGGACCTACTATGGGCGTGGGAATCGTTGTCGAGTGCATAACATGGTCTTGACGGCGGCGTTGATGTTGATGATGAAGATGACGATGAGATTGGCCACAATAGTCGAGTTTCACGAACGCGATAACAGGTGGGAGCGAGATCAATGAAATAACGAAAAGCGCCACTAGGATCCTGATGGTTTTTCTCTCGTACATCATCATGATGTCGAGTTGCATGTATCGATGAGATAATAGCTTGAGATTGGAACTCCTGCTGTTTGTACCGGTGATAAGTGATGGTCTGTCAAATGGGTTGAAGGCGACATAATTACCGGTACATTCGAACCCGTTATTGAAATTTCGAGTTGTTAAGCAAGGATTTCAATCTACTTTCTGCATGCGTTAAATCTTAGGGGTCGTACTTGTACCAAGTTCGTACGTAATCGAACTCGTATTCGTACTCGTACGAAACGTACGAACTGTGCTTTTCAAAAACGTACTCGTACCCAGGGGTCATGGATAAAATACGAGCACTCGAAGATACGTACCGGTAAACTTACCGGTACCGGTGCGAGTACGATTAAGATTATGCATGACCATGACAACAACACACGATTCTTTTTACGATGGCTTTCGGCCTGACTGTCAGTACGTAAAAGCAGTAAATTACAGTGCTGTGATTGTCGGACGACAGACGGAAAGAATGGACAATACAACGCAGGACCATCCATCCATTCATTCATAAGAAGTTTTTCAACGAGGTTCGTACGGTATTTTCTTAGAACAGCTGAACGACAGGAATCTCCACAAGGATGGATCTACCGGTACGGTTCGTACGGTATCTTCCCGGTCTGATGGATTTGTGTAAATGTACAATAATCCCATAATCCTCACAGCATCGGCAACGAGGTGTCACAATCATCGCAATCGACAACCCAAACAATGGTTGGCTGATCGTAATTTTCAACTGAATGGTTTGGAAATGAAGCCGCAATGGTAAGTCGTCTATGATGCTTAGATCGTTCTTCTATGCAATTGATTTTTCGACCTGGGTTGGATACATACCATGCATCGGTTCCTTGATTTCATTCTTCCTGATGAAATCTAAAATACTGATATAATGAGACGGAATACACTTTGTCGACAATTCCTGATTATGGTGAAGGAAGAATGAATCATCGACAATCGATAGATAGTATTATTTATATCCCGTGTGTCACAAGGAAGAAATTTCTGCTTTATCGATCGATCGATCGCCCCAAATGATGACTCCAATCTTAGGACACCTTCAGAGACTTCTGGTCCGTGAGAAGAACTAGATTTGTTATTCGTACTGTTTGATGGGGGAAAGATCGTGGAAGAGAACTGGTACGGGATGACAATGCGAAGGGTGATGAAGATAAACTTGTGACCATTGACTACTGGCATCGGACTTTTACAAGATTGACGATCCTTTTTTACACAACTTTAATATACACTGAACTCCCGAGCAATCAATCCTACAGTTCTCTTTTCACTGTTCTCGGCGTTAAAGTCTTTCGAAGCTAATGTACCCAAATGTTCTCATTCGAAAAATCACTAACAGTCTTTTCGACTTTTTCCGTTACACAGACAAATTGTTGGTGAAAACAAGAACTATACCATCGTCAAAGACGTTTGACGTCGGGATTGCCGAGAGCAAGCGACCTCTCTCCTTCCTCGTAGGAAACCAGTCAAACGAAAGGATGAGCTGTTCCCAGAAAAAACAGGGAGCCGGATTCGCGGATTGGAGCACACAAAGCACGAGCACGAACTGTACCTTAGGAATGTATTGAAGTGCGTCGAAGCTACTCCTCCAAAAGAAAACAAGGGCGGCGTTTACCTCCTAATGTCATGCATCCGCACGCAGAACGCCACAGTAGAAATTTAGGATACATCCCAAATCGGGATTAAAGTATAACAAATCTATCTGCCAGCGTTAAGACCAAATGAACAAAAATGACAGTACATAGTTACATCTCAGTGTATTGTATGTGTTGGTAATGCACCGAATGCGAGCGTGTCAGGGACACTAACAGAGTACTCATAACCTGGTATGTATACATACCTTACCCGTGGACCGTGGACGGGAATGAAAGCTGGGTGGTAGTCATGATTGAAGGAATGTGGAATTTCCCCATAATATCATTGGCCAATCGATGCTGACCATCCATCATATTTGTTATTGGCATCCAGCCAATTACGAGTGAGCTCATAGTTTAATTACTTGTATCTAACCAATAGGGTTGATTGCACTCTTTAAGGTTTCGTAGTACTAGATTTGCTACTGAATTCAACATACAAGTAGACTAATTAAACTACGGGGAGTTGACACAGTAATTGCCTGATTCAACTTGAAGCCACCATAGCGCTCCGAACTAACACCAATGCCGCACGTTGAGTTGATATTGTATCCTCCGAGCGCCATACTACTGCTGTCAAAGTTGATACAATCCTCCAGCATAAGAACCATGGACCAACTGGGTGCATCGAAGACCTCCAACCCGGGCCCCGTTGGAAGCGGCAACAACAGCCAGCAACAACAAACAGGAGGAAGATCCCGTAATCAGAATCGACGAGGGAACAACAACAACAACAACAACAACAGTGGGGGTAATTCCAACCCCAGTGGAGAGAGAAAGTTTAGCGGGCTCGACCAAGATGAGCTGAAAGGGATCATCATCGATGGCTCCAAGTCTACAGAATACGATAAACTCTATGAGGGACTAAAAATCCTCGGGGGAAAGAAGAACTCCAAGGTAAAAACCACTCTCATCAGCCTAACACCACTAACTGAGGATGACTTCCTCCCAACCATGCCGAGCCCAGCCAACTACACGGTCCTGGGAACAAGGGGGGAGGAGGTCATTGATCCCAACAAGAAGCGGCTCCTTGAAGAGTTGTGGGTCAAGAAGGGAGAGAGGTCAGCCAAGAAGTACGACCAGTATGTTGAGGACTTGAATAGCTTGTTCTCAACCACGGAGGGACAGCTTAGCCCCAAGGGAAAGCAACACCTGAAGACTAATGAGTCGTGGACAGACGTTGAGGACGCCCAAGACACCCTCTGCATGCTCAAACTGCTAAGGGAATACTGCTACCGCGACAGCGCCACCAAGGTGCATCCAATGGTGGATGTGGCTAACAAGATCTACAGGTTTTTCTTGTGCAAGCAAGACACCAACAAGAGCGCAGCAACATATGCCGAAGAGGTTAAGGCATGATTTGACGTCATGACCTCTGCTGGAATCATGATCAGATCCAAGGCTATGATCTCATTAGCTCTAAAGAAAGCGTTCCCATGGGCATCCTACAGTGACTACACCATGATGGACGCATCCAGCAAGGCCAAGGTCGATACACTAATGGAGGACATGCTCCTATTGGTAGTGATTGTGAATGGGTGTAACACCAAAACCCACCGGAATCTGTCCGGTGTCCTCAAAGACAACTACAGTCTTGGGTCTGATGTATATCCCACCTTGCAGCCCAAGGCTCTTGAACTGATGAACCAATACAAGTCAGTGGGACAAACTATGACAGGACAAACAAACAACACAGGGGGCCACGGGTCGACCGGGCCCCCTACCCCCAACAATACTGACAAGGCCGGTGGTACAACCAACGAGACGGCCCTTACACGCAATTGCATTACAACGCCCTCCACAGGTGGGTCCAAGGTGTCTGAAGCCCACCAAATCCTCATGGCTGGAGTTGAAGATGGCGCGTTCGATGACGAACTGTGCTTCCTCCAACTCGGCACTACCATTACTACACCCCACCATGCCCCGGAAAAATCCAGGAGTGCTGGGACTCAAGCTATTGATGCTAGCGATGGAACCGTAGACTATCACGTCAGTTGCGAGTTGGAATACATGTTCTTGCAATCAAATGGCAACATAGATCCATATTGGATTTTGCTGGACAGCCAGGCTACCTGCAACTGTGTTAGTAACCCAATGCTGCTTAGGAACATTCGCGTCCATCCAGAAGGTCGCAAGGTCCGGATCCATTGCAATGCAGGAGTTGTCATTGTGGACATGATTGGGAAACTCCCAGGGTTTGGTACTGTCTGGTTCCAAGAAGGGGAAATGGCCAACATTCTGCCACTCAGCTCGGTGTCGGACCAATACCGTATCACCCTACATACCGCCATCACTCAGTCTTTCTTTGTCCACAAACCCGATGGCACCACCCGGCGGTTTGATTGCTTACCAAATGGATTGTACTACTGTGACCTAAGGGAAACAGATGGCACCATTCTTGCTATCACATCTGTGGAAGGGCAGAAGAAATTATACTCCGACCTGGATGTTCGCCGGGCCACTAAAGTCCGGAAGTTACAAGATGCTATGGGCTTTCCCAGCATTAAGGACTACCTCAAGATTATCAACAACAATCTACTCCTTAACTGTCAAGTCACCCAACAGGACATCAAAGTTACTGAGGACATCTTTGGCCCCAACACCAATGTGGTTAAAGGGAAGGCTGTCCAACAGCAGCCCACACATGTCCGGGAGGACGTGGACCCTATACCGGCCGACATCTTGGCCCGATACAAGGCTGTGGCTCTCAGTATTGACATTTTTACTGTCAATGGGATCAAGTTCTTCAGGAGTGTCTCACAACACTTGTACTTCCAGACTGTTTGCGCCATTAAAGATTCGTCCCAGTCAACCATCCTTCACACACTTGCGGCCATCATTGGCCTCTATGCCACACGCGGGCTGGTTGTGACCGTAGTGTCAGGGGACAATGAATTTAACTGCCTCAAGGAATCTCTGCTGTCCAGGGATCCACCGGTCCGATTTGAAGGAGTGGGAAGGAACCAACACGAGCCGTATGTGGAGCGCAATAACCAAACATGCAAGGAGCGCATTCGCTGTATGTTTGCCTTGGTTCCATTCAAGTGACTGCCGCGGCCGGTTACCATCGATATGGTGGCAGTCGGGGTCTTCTGGCTGAACAATTGGTGCAATCGTGTGGGAGTGTCTGATACTATCTCACCCCGGCAAATGATGACAGAGATCCGCCGTGATGCAGCAAAGCACTGTAAGTTTCAATTTGGGGACTACGTCCTGGCACACGATGACACAAGTGACAACACAATGAATCCATGTGCGCGTGATGCAATATACTTACGGCCAACCGGGGACCGGAGCGGGGCTATGTACCTCTTTGATCTCAACACCGGGCGTCGGATCTGGTGACGCACTGCAACCGGGGCACACATGACAAGCACAGTCATTGAGCGCGTGTAGGCTATTGCTGCCAAACAGAATGCCCCCATTGGCCTAATGTTTGGAGACAAGGATGCCCAAACAACAATTCTAGACCTGGACACCAAATCAGTGGGATCTGACGATGGCGCCTCCGACTGTTCCTTTGCACCGAGTGAGGAACACCCAGAGGAGGACGCTGACTCAGTCGAAATAATGGACCCCAAGGAGCTCTATGACCTGCAACAAGACCAGAACTAACACGCAAACGCTTCAGACACAGACAAAGAAAGTCACCATGGTGAGCCTGACCAACAAGACGCTTATGAAGAGGAACTAGCAGCCAATACAGTGAGTGATGTGGATGGGGAAGCTGATCTGCGCACAGCGGGCAAGGACAAGTCCTGCAAGGACGGCGCGTCTGTTGAGCCGGCCGGCACAAAAAACAGGACTGACTTTGACTCTGAACTCGAGAACAATGCTGACGGGGCCAGTCTGCCGAGCGCGTGCAGTACCGACCAACCCCCGGAGGCGTTGGACAGCCCTGTAGACGAGCAGGCAGTCGACACCACTAACAACAGCCCCGATACAGCGGATACTCATAATCTAGAAACTGGCCCCGATACTGATACTTCCCACCCTGCAGCGGTGGACCATGGCGCTGAAGCGCTCCCTCACATGACCCTTAGACCACGCGTTACACCTGGACACAACAAATATGGGCCAGCAGAAGGATACCAGTCAGATGTTCGCCATCGAAGCCTCACAACGATCCACTCAAACGTGTTCCACGGGGGGTTTGGGCGGGCTGTAAACAAATTGGAAGCTGACCACCAAGATAAGTACATGTTTATATCCAATGCCATAGCCACGTACAATAATATCGATGCATCACTAGTGACCAAGCAATATGGTGTTAAGGCTGGGCTGAAGCTGTTCGGAACAGCCAGCGTCGAGGCGGTCATGGCTGAGCTTGAACAACTACACACCCAGAAGGTGGTGCACCCTGTACACATCAGGGACATGACTCGGGATGAAGTCAAATGTGCTCTCCCATACCTGATGTTCCTGAAAAGGAAGAGGTGTGGAAAGATCAAAGCACGGGTGTGTGCTGACGGGCGGTCCCAACGTGAGGACTTTATCTCTAGAGAGGACACATACTCAATCACCGCTTCCCTCCATGGTCTTATGCTCACTTGCCTGATCGGCGCGATTGAAGGGCATGATGTTGCTACGGCGGACATCCCAGGAGCATTCCTCCAGACCCCAATGCCAGCAGGGGAGGTGGTTCACATCTGGTTCGATGGGCCAATGGCAGAGCTGCTTCGCCGCATTGATCCTGCCCTCTACGACAAGTATATCATGCAAGGACGGCAGGGACAAATTCTTCTACACCCAAGCCAACAAGGTCATATATGGCACCCTCCGCGCAGCCCTGCTGTTCTGGGAGAAACTGTCAGGGCAGCTGACCACATGGGGCTTTGAACTCAACCCATATGATACATGCATTGCAAACAAGCTGATCGATTGATCACAGTGTACCATCGTGTGGCACGTTAATGATCTCAAAATATCCCACAAGGACCCAAAGGTAGTAACCGCGGTACTGGATGATCTTGACAAGGTCTTTGGGATTGAAACCTCCCTCACCGTAACCAGAGGGCGGATCCACGACTATGTTGGCATGACCATTGACTACAGTGAACCCGGAAAAGTGAAGTTCAGCATGTTTGACTACCTCGAAGGGATCATACACAAGCTCCCAGATGAGCTCATCAAAGGGAGAACAATCCCAACACCAGCATCAGACCACTTGTTCAAGGTGAATGCAGAGGGGAACAAGCTAAAACTCGATGATGCTGAAACATTTCACAAACATGTGGCACAACTCTTGTTTGCCAGCAAGAGAGCCCAACCCGGCATACAGACATCAATCGCATTCCTATGTACGCGAGTGTCCAGCCCTGACTCTGATGACTGGAAGAAGCTCCGCAGAGTGTTGGGGTATGTTTGCGATACTATCTTCCTGCCATTGGTGCTGGGATGGGACAACACTGGGAACACCTACTGGTACGTTGGTGCCTCCTTTGCAGTGCACTTGGACATGAAGAGCCACACAGGCAGGGTCCTCACATTTGGGCAAGGGGCTGTGCTTGCACTACCTACAAAGCAGAAGCTCAACACCAAAAGCTCTACCGAAGCAGAATTGGTAGGTGTAGACGATTCACTGCCATATTATCTATGGTGCTATTACTACCTTGAGTGGCAGGGATATGCCACACAGACCGAACGCGGGTCAGACTCCACCCACAAGCTTGGAAGCAACAATATACTTAATCAGGACAACACAAGCGCGATGAAGCTGGAGATGAATGGTAAATCCTCCAGTACTAAGCGCACCAGAAATATCAATATCCGATACTTCCTCATCACAGACAGAGTGAAGAAAGGGGAGATCACCATAAGAGTATTGCCCAACCGGTCACATGATGTGGATTATTTCACCAAGCCACTACAAGGATCACTGTTCCGCAAATTTCAAAATATTATTATGAGCATAACAGATGCAGAGTATTTGCAATACAAACTGCAATATGAGGCTCGCAAGTTGGGCACCCCATAGTGTCTATTCACCCATGTCAGGTTCATGTCATTGGCAAGTAGAAGGAGTGTGTTGGTAATGCACCAAATGCGAGCGTGTCAGGAACACTAACAGAGTGCTCATAACCTGGTATGTATACATACCTTACCCATGGACGCGGGAATGAAAGCCGGGTGGCAGTCATGATTTAAGGAATGTGGAATTTCCCCATAATATAATAGGCCAATCGATGCTGACCATCCATAATATTTGTTATTGGCATCCAGCCAATTACCATGCTCACTCAATGTTTGGATATCACGAGTGAGCTCATAGTTTAATTACTTATATCTTGTCTAACCAATAGGGTTGATTGCACTCTTTAAGGTTTCGTAGTACTAGTAGGTTTGCTACTGAATTCAACAGTATGGGTTCGCCTATTTTTTTAATGTCCGTATTGGGTGATTCCCGAAATACTTTTCTGTACTACATAATTAGGAAATTTTCTACTTGACCAGTCTTTTTGTTACAAATCATAGTCGAGGTGAGCTCACGTGGACTATGATTTGTGACGTTACACTTTTTTATAACGGAATCCACATGTTGTTTCGCGGAATCCACATGTTGTTTCGCGCATGCTTGTTTATACTTGTAAATACCAAGAATTCCACATACATTCCAAAATGAGATTTATGCACTAGCCCGCCAAAAAAAGTATGTACAAAATTTTCATTCCCGAAATACTAAAACCAGAAATCTATGTACGTTATAAAAAAGTATTTCGGGAATCGCCCATTATCGTGTTGGTACCGTACCGGATCTGAAATTACCGATCGAACGCATACGAGTACGGTACGGTACGGCAATTGGTGGAGTTGTTAGTTTCACGGTTAACACTAGCCCTAAGCGAGTTGACAACGTAACCTTTAGACGAAGTGTACTGGGGGGGGAAAACGTAGAAATATTTTAAAAATCTGTTTTTAACAAGTAGCCTTGGTACAAACGCTACGACTAAAAACTTTAAAAAACAGAACCGAAATAATTATTTACAGAAATGAGATGCTTCGTCTGAAAGCAATAGTAATATTAATTAGTGGCGCGCGTTCATTTTTATGGTAGCAAACTCTCATTTTTATGGTTGCACGTAACCATTAGATTTAACCTGAATATAGAAAAAAACGTATGATTAAAATCTGTCTTAGATGAAAATTAGTCTTTGTTGTCATCCTTGTCGTATCTTGTCTCTCCTTCTCCCGATACACGTCCAACCGCCGTCCCAAATACGATTGATTGGAATTCAAACATCAATCACACGATTCAATTCCGAGAACACGTCACTTTTGTATATGAGAAGCTTCTCCCAACCTAATATGATTGAATACAAAAGTATCCAAAAATATGTTTCTTTCTTCAGATTTATCATTCCCACAATTCTAAACTCTTACTAAATCAAACTACTATTACACGTTCTCTTTTTAGAGGCTTACGACACTGTTTAAACAGTCGAATAAACGCTTCTATTCTATATTTATCCTTCACTATTACTCGAATATTACAATTCAACGCTTTACACTCTAATCAACGCTTTTCCTCACCTGTACTAACTATCAACAATTCTATTCATAATGACTACTTACAATCTGAACCCCTTCAAGTTCGATTTCGATTCGAACACGATTGAAAAAGTGGAATACAAAACTTCAAGAGTCGAAGATGGTGTCACCAAAACAACCAAAGTGAAAGTCCCCATCATTTCTCACTCTTCCACTCATATGCAAATCATTCACTCCATTCATGAATTTAACAAGGCCAGACAAACCCTCGAATGGGATGATGGCGCCAAGCTCTTCAACAAGTTCCCAGACATCCTCAATGACTATGCCGACGATGCTTGGTTCACTGAACAAATTGAAGATCTTGAAGAAACAGAAGACAACTTTGATATTGTCATAGGACAATTCATCCAATTCAAGTTCTCCAACAACTTTGATGCCTACTGCGATCACAAACGATTCATCCTCAATATCAAGAAAACTGCCAACATGACAGTCAACAAGTTTGTTTCAATGGTATCTTACCATAACACAGCCATTCTTCCTCTGCTTCCCGGTGCTCCTGATGACCCAAATCTCGCTATTATTGATGGCAAAGACTTCAAGAGCTTGATCTAGGAATCCATGCCTGAACAATGGAGACACACCTATGAAGAACACAATTCACCCTTTGACGATGAACTCCATCAAATCATCACAAGAATGGAAAGACTACACCAAAAATCCATACGTAACAACAACAATACCAACAATCAAAACAACAACAAAAACAACAACCGCCGCAACAACAACAACAATTACAACAATCGCCGAAACAACAACAACAATGGTAATCGAAACAACAATTCAAACAACAACAACAACAACAACAACCAACGGAACAACAACAATGGCAATCAAAACAACAATTCGAACAACAACAACCAACGTAACAACAATAACAACAACAAACAAAGACTACAATCTTCGGATCCTTGTCCCATACATCCAGTATCGAACCACACATGGGGACAATGCTTCCAGAACGCGAGCAATCCTAACAGAAACAGCCGTAATAACAACAACAACAACAACAACAACAATAATCGAAACAACAATAACAATGACTCATATGTCAACAATTGTTCCGATGATAACAACAACAACACTCCACCTACTCCTCCTGATACAGAACAACACATGTGCGTTTTTATTCAAGAACACTCCAAGTCCCCCGAAGAAATTTGGCATGATCTCTTTCATGTCGACATTGAAGCCGATTCCAAATATTATGATAAAGACATTCAATGGTTCCCGTCATACAACAACGATTCGTGCGTTGAGATTCCAACAGAAGAATTGATCTATATCAACAACAAGCCTAACAAGGAACCACTCACCAACTCTTGTGTCATATCTCCTAGCCCACCTAACGACTACACCAGAAACTTCACTGCTCTCTCCAAACCAAAGGAACCTCAAGATCTTGCTCCAACGACCATCACTACTTGCAATCAAGTAAATGAACACAAAGGAAAATACTACTTCAAGACACTTTTTGATTCGGGATCAACCGACAATCTTATTCTTCAATCATCCCTTCCACCAACAGTCGTCCTCCATGATCTCAAAACTCCAATCAACATGATTACCAGCACCAATGGCAAAGCCAGCTGCTCCAAGTATGCAACTTTTCACAACCTCATGCTTCCTGAGCTATCCTTCTCACTCCTCATCAACAAGGTCAAGTGCTATGTAGTCGACACTAAGATGAATTACCATTTCATCCTTGGTCAAAAGACTATGAAGGACATTGGAATCAAAATGGATTTCGAAAACTCAACCATGACCTGGTACAAGAAAACAATGCCATTCCATCCACCCAGTTACTTTCATGACAAGACTATCATCCAAAGGGTCATGTCCAACAAACCATACGTCGTTGCCGAATGCTACATGAACCAAGCCAACCAACAAGCTTAGGTTGATGGAGCAACCAAATACGAGTAGAATGACCTACCCAAACTAGTCTCTGAACAAACTCATCTCAGTTCATACAAACAAGAGCGTCTCCTCCAGATCCTCAGCCCACATGCCAAGCTATTCGAAGGTCTCACCGATCGCAAACTAGGAATCTTTCTGGACAAAGAATTCCACATTGACCTTCAACCCGATGCAGTTCCGTTTCATATCAAGCAACCATACTCCATTCCCATCCACCAGCAACAAGCCGTCAAAACCGAGCTCCTTCGACAAGTCAATCTTGGTATCCTTGAACGTTGCTATGCTACCGAATGGGGAATGCCTACATTTGTGGTGCCCAAGCCAGATGGTTCCTGCCGTCTAATCAGTGACTTTCGTGAACTCAACAAGGTCACCAAGAAACTTCATTACCCACTACCAAAGATTCAAGATATCTTCCACCGGCGTCGAGGCTTCAAATACCTTACACTCATCGACGTCAGCATGCAATTCCACACCTTCAAACTCGATGAAGAATCCAGTTGGAAGTGTGTCCTTGTAACTCCTTTTGGCAAATTTCGCCTCCTTCGTCTACCCATGGGCTTCCTAAACTCTCCATGTTGGGCCCAGGGCTGTATGGAACAAATGTTTCTTCATCTCCCTCAAGTTGAAGTCTACATTGACGATATTGGAATCTCCTCCAATGAACTCAATGCTCACTGCAAGACCGTAAATGAAGTCCTTTACCTACTAAAGGCCCATAACTTCTCAGTCAAGCCAGCCAAATGTCACTGGTTGAAAAGCTCTGCACCATGGCTCAGACACATCATATCTTCCGATGGCGTTATACCTAATCCTATCAAGATAGAACCCATCCTGAAGCTTACCTTCCCCAAGACCATTACCCAACTCAGATTGTTTATCGGTATGGTTAATTTTTACAGAAATTTTTGGCGCAGACGCGCTGAAGTTCTTGCTCCACTCACAGCTTTATCTGGCCAACAAAAGGGTAAGCTTGCTCCCAATCCAGCACTAATTGAAGCTTTTACACATGCAAAAGCTTTGATAGCTGAAGATATACTTCTCAGTTATCCTGATCCAAACAAACCATTTCATGTCTACACTGACGCCTCTGATTATCAGTTAGGCGCTGTAATTGTCCAAGACAATCGAATCATCATCTGTTATTCTCAAAAACTCACCAAGGCTCAACTCAAGTATCCTACCATCGACAAAGAAATGCTCTGTGTAGTCAAAGTCTTCAAAGAATTTTGACCTATCCTCTGGGGCGCAGAAAACCTTGTATGGACCAACCATATCAATCTCACTTGTCAAACTATCACTTCCAATCGAATCATGACCTGGCAAATGCTCCTTGAAGAATTCTCTCCAGTTTTCAAATACATCAAGGGCAAAGAAAATGTCATTGCAGACGTACTCTCACGACTCCCCATGCAAGAAGACACCAAGGAACATGACCTTGATGGTTCTCCTCCTCTTGATCACTCCGATCTCTTCATCAACTATCCGGAAACAATCCCTGAATACCCACTAGCCCTTCCACACCTTGCGCAAGCACAACTTGCTGATGAAAGTATCACCCAAAACGACAAGTATACAATTCAAAATTTCAATGGTACAGATATATTTGTATTCACTAACCACAATAACCAAACCAAAATTGTTCTCCCTGCAATCCTCAGAGCCAACACCATCAAATGGTACCACCATTTCAAATGGTACCACCATGTCCTCGGGCATGCTGGAGCTGATCGACTCACCAGCACAGTCAATCAATTCATCTACTCTCCTGGTCTCAAGGACGCAGCTCTTCAATTCTGCCGTACTTGTGATGCTTGTCAACGATACAAGTTAGATCATCACCACCATGGTCAACTAGCCACTTGACAAGAAACGCACGTACCCTGGGATACCATCGCCATCGATGCAATTGGTCCATGGTCTATTGAACTCCCTGGTCATCCTCTACCTATCCAATTCAATGGTTTTACCATCATGGATATGTCAACAAATCTCTTGGAAATCATTTGATCTCCTCAAGTCAATCCTACCAGCCTAATGGTAGTCCATGCATTCAACAATGCCTGGCTATCTTGATACCCTTGACCCAATAATTGTCAATTCGATAGAGGACCTTGCTTCATTGGCCATGATTTTCAATTCCACCTTGAATATCTCGGTATCAAACCCAAGATGTCCACAACCAAGAACCCACAATCAAATGCTGTTCTTGAACGCGCCCATGATACTATCAAATCAGCCATGCGCATTGAACTGAACACCAATCCTCCTCAAGATCTACAACAAGCTCATGATCTTATTGACAACATCTTTGCATCCATGCAATTTGCTCTTCGATGCACTGTCCACAAGACTTTTGGCATCTCTCCAGGTGCCCTTGTATTCAACCGCGATATGTTTCTCCCCATCCCTATCATCTCTGATATCAATATCATTTAAAACAAACTCCAAAACATTATCAACAAAGATGCCCTCCGTGAAAACTCTCATCGCAAACAACATGACTTCGCTGTCAATGAACAAATCATGATCACCAAACCAAATACAGATGCTCTTCATGCCAAGAACATTGGTCCATTCACCATTGACCAAATCTTCACCAATGGCACCATTGCCTACTGGAAAACTTCACACCTCAAAGAAAGAATCAACATTCGTCACATCAAGCCTTATCACCCTACTCTTTGACCCATTCTACGAGAAGGAGAAGAGCGTCGTATCTCGTATCTCCTTCTCCCAATACACGTCCAACCGCCATCCCAAATACGATTGATCGGAATTCAAACATCAATGACACGATTCAATTCCGAGAACACTGTCACTTTTGTATATGAGAAGCTTCTCCCAATCTAATACGATTGAATACAAAAGTATCCAAAAACATGTTTCTTTCTTCAGATTTATCATTCCCACAATTCTAAACTCTTACTAAATCAAACTACTATTACACCTTCTCTTTTTAGAGGCTTACGACAATCGTCATCTTTGCCAGATGAGAGAGTTGGTGAGAAATACAATCGGACTTTTTAGATTTGGTACAAATTGTAGTCGGACTTGCTGTACCGTACTTTCAGCCATCTACTCTCACACCGGTACGAATCGAATTTTAAAAAAATAGTTTCTTTCGCCCCCTCAAAAATGAAGTACGACTCAAGCATGGTATGTAGTATGAGTATGTACCGTACTAGATCTAAGAACAAATCTTTTGAAAAACTAAAAATTGAAAAAATAGTTTCTTTCACCCCCTCAAAAATGAAGTATGACTCAAGCACAGTATGTAGTATGAGTATGTACTGGATCTAAGAACAAATGCAGGCATCTACTGTAATCGTTGTTGTGATACAGTACATACCAGTATCTTGTAATTATTTGAAAAGAATTCACCGTGTAACGCGTATTCATACGTACGAAGAGTCACGAAGGAAAATAAACAAGTTGATTTAAGTTCGATCATGGAAACAAATCGATCTGCAATGAGCATTTCGAAAACGGATAATTTGATCCATGAATACAATATATCAAACTGGCAAGGATCAGGGCAAAATGCCATGATGCGAGCCAGAATGAAAGGCAAAACGCCGCCCCATTTCTTTTGATAGGGCCTCTGATGGTAGACTGGATACAGTTTGGTATTCAACATACAAATGACTCACGATGAATAGATTAAGTCATAGAATCCAGCCGCTTAATGGTTGGAGGATTTATGACTGAAGGGGACTGAAAAGAATTCACCGTGTAACGCGTATTCATACGTACGAAGAGTCACGAAGGAAAATAAACCTTATTCGTAAGGTTATTTAACCTGAGTGAATAATCGTCGGTGAATATCCATGTGGATTGTCTCTTAGCGGGAATTTTCCCAACAGCTCACTCTTCGAAGAATTAACAACTCTAAAACACTATCATGCCCTAAAATCTATGTACAACCTAGTACTAATTCTACATAATAAGGTACAAATACTGTGATATTCCAATGAGAATATCATGGTGAATTATACGGTAAAAGACCGATCGAAGATGGTTTCGCGTGTGTTTTGTGTCTTAAGATTACATGTGTTTTGTATGGTAAAATTACACGATGACGACGGGTAATTTGAGGACGACGAGTGATTAACCTGTCGATCGACAAAGACAATCGACTGTATCGATTACTCACTAAATCAATCGATCGTAAGACCGATTGCGTTTGTTGTTTGTTACGACACCCTTTTTATATATTGGTAGCTCGTACCGGTACAACTTGCTTGTTCGAATTTGTTGTTACTCTAAAAATCGACCAAAAGGTATGGTGTTAAAATTTAAAGAGAAGTGAGCATATCGTGAGATTGCTCTGTTATTGTACTATTTCATGTAGTGGACCAGTATCCCTGTAATATTCGTGTTGTAGGGATATCTTAACCGGTCGTATATCATGTGCAACTTGTCATAAGACAGAGAACACATGATGTGACATAGAAATCTTGATACTTGAAGTCATTTTTATCTCTGGAAAAGTATAAGTAACTTTTCAAATGTAGAATGGATATAACTGCCAGTAGAATGTACGGAAGAACTGTAGGTGCATTTTTGACCGACAACACACCCCTTGATTCAACACTTATTGATGAAAGGAGTGTTGAATTACAAGTCGGTTCTCCCTCTTGTAGAACTCAAAAAAGTTAAGTATGAGCTTGGATATTGCATCAGAAGATTGGAATTGTAGAATTGAAAGATTGATATCAAATCGGAAGATTGGAATCGTAAAACGGAGAAGCATGAGACATCAATGAGAAAGGAGAGGTGCTTGAGTATATAGTGGTTGCGAAATCGATGAGTAGGTTAATCGGAGCTGGTCTTAGAACCAGATTGGAAACAGGTTGAGTATCGTAGATTGCCAGCAGAGTGAAGACGCTGAAAGTTGTGTCCAAGAAATTGATCGTCTTGAGTATCGACAGAGTTGAAGGAATCGATCATAGTGGAAATCGAAGGTAGCCTTAGTTTCAATTCAATCGTCGAATACTACCAACTGCAGGTAGGCATATCAAACCGTGGAAATCGATGGAGAACAAACCAAAGACTGTGGGGTGAATTGTAGAAAACCTTTGATCGTAGAAAGCAACTCGAATATGGACTATGACGTGGGATCAAATCAGGATATATCGTGGTTGTAGATGCATAGCATCGTAGCAGACGTACTAGAACCAAAAGGAAGCCTCCGGGGACGTAGGTACAAATTGGATGTATCGTATGGAACGTCGTCGCGGATCTAAACGCAAGCGTTCCTAGTATTGACTGGAAAGGACACAGTGTCGATTGTAGAAGACCAACAGAGATGAAAATAATCAATCTGGAGTACCAACTGTAGGTAGGCAAACCAAATCGTAGAAGCCGAGTGAACAGCATCGTAGAAATTGATGGAGATCGAATTGGATACGTTGGGTTGAAGGATTGACAGGATGTATTGTAGAAAGCGTGTGATCTTGGATCGAACCATGAACATTCAAGTATCGTAGTATGGAGCGTAGATACAAATCAAGTTTGATAAGATTCAAGGCAGATCCAATAATAGATCGAAGTGTTCGAAGAAACGTGCAAATCGGATTTCCTGATCGTAGACTTAACAAGAGATTGAATGGGATGCTTGAGTAGGCTGGAACGGAGCAACCAAGGTTAGGAATACTTGGGGATGTAGGATGTCGACAAAGTAACCACCTGGGTTAGTAATGCTCGGAGATGTGACGAGTGATGATTGGCGGAGAAGGAATCAAAAAGGTCGTCATAGAGCGAAAGGTCAAAGTCACATTAATTGTAGATTCTAGCAGGAGGGATTTGTGGTTCGTCATTTTTGTGTATACCCCCCCTGATCTGGAGCTGTTGGTATCGACCGGAAAGGAGGTGACAAGACCAAATATAGGGGGGGGGAATTGAAGAGTGAACGATAGGAATCGAAGAATGCGAGGAAGAAACGTGAAATCGATGGATGATAAATCGATATCAAAACGCTATATCCGGAACTGGAGTTGTATCAAGACGTATACATGCTTGGAATCGATGTCATAATCAAAGCGATAATGATTGATTGATCGTGTATTGTGGGTAACGTTGTTGAACCGTAGAGAGAAGCGTAGGACTTGATATAAGACGATGGATGGATCATATAGCGAATCGCAGGGCTCGCTTGTGTACCAAATAGGATTGATAGATCGTAGGTGCAAGTCGTAGGAGCCAAATGAGCGTATCGGAGACAAGTGATTGATCGTAGAGGAGTTACCAATCGCAAGACGCAGCTTGATTGTCGCCGGGTCCGTAGATACAAGTCAGATGTCTCAGTTCAACATGAAGACTTAGAAATTGTTGGATCACTTAGTGTCCCATGTAGGATGGCAAAGAGATAACCAAGGTTCGTAACGCTTGTAGAAGGTATTTTCTTTGGGAGTTAATGCAACTGTTGGTGGGTAAGCTGCAGTTGTTGCAATGTTCAGTCAAAAGTATCGTAAAACCAATTCATTGACAAGATGCTAGCATACAGATGATACATCTTTATCTTCAGGACGTTGTGATGTCGTTTGCAGTGTCAGAGGAGGACAGGCTGATGGTTTGGTTTGAAGCAAATCTTGTGACGATATGGGAATGAATATTCACTGTGTTTCGATTGAATGGGACATGAGAGGACAGGACCATCAGGGAATGTCTCGGACAATGGGAATCGCAAGGGTGGCTTGAGAGGGACAGGAGCTGGTTTTGGCAAGCGATGGAACACCACGGTTTCAGTTTGAGGGTTAAATGTCCATCGAAAGTTGGCTGGTACCCAAGGTGGAGAAGAATGGTTATCAGATCTAGTCAATGCAGATGGCGTTATAGATGGTGCAGTCACAGGGGACTTGTCCTTTTGCTGGACGGGGGGACTGAAGGGAGTGGCACGTTTGAAGGAGACAGAATCGGATTGGACTCGGCAGAAGGAGACAGAGTCACTGTTGGGAGAATAAGTTCAGGTCCAAGTGTAACGGGAAGTATTTGGTGCAGTGGAGTTTGAAGGGGTCGCCACAGCAGTGGAAGCAATAGTCTTTCTTGTATGAACTAGGCCGGTAGTACCAGAAGGAGCAGGTGTATCAATAATGAAGTAATTTGCTTGTGCAGGCACTTGGATAGTCGGTTTGACCGCAGATTCAATGGGCTTGACAGGAGGAATGCCCGCACAGGAGGAAGGGACGGGAATAGGAATGACATGCACTTTGTCAAAGAGTTCGGCTTTCCAGGTGGGTTTAAACTTCCATGATGTGATGAGGAGTTCAATGGTGATGTATGTGTATGGTTTGAACGAATGAGCATCAGCTGTGTCGTGTGCAATTGCGTCCTTTGCAGCCTTTTCCAAGTCGGTGGGACCACGTACTTTCTTGTGGTCGCCACTATATGTGATATAGTAGATGGCACATCCTGATAGTAATTGGGCGATGTGTCCTTTCTGGAGTTCTGTCAAGCGGGGAAGATAGGAGGTGATAGCGTTGGCGACACTGCCTTGGAGGTTGGTCATCATAGAGGGGCTAGCACCTTGGCGTCTGCATTCTCCACAAATAAGTCTTCCATGTCGATATCATCCATGATCTGGGAGTAGAGGGCATTCAATATTCCATCATACGGGCTGTTGCCCTCGAATCGGAATATGATGCCTTCGATAGTGTTCCAATTAAATTGGTCAGCCATGCGTGCTTGTGGATTAGCAAAGAACTGTGGGTAGGAACAGTCGATACACCCCCTGATTCACAAGTAGGAAGGGAAGAAGGATGGCCGGAAGAAAAAAGTCGGCGGCGGCAAAGCGTCGTCGGCAGAAAGTTTGGAAGAACGTGTAGGCGAAGAAATAAACGAAAGACCGTCGGAGGCGGCAGCAATTGAATCAAAGGATCCGGTGTAGCGGAGGAAAGGTCCGGCGCCGTCGGCGAACAATCGAATCGAAGAAAGCGTTGCGAAGAATGAACCAAAAGGATCGCTTGTCTGTTGGAGGGAGATTGGAAGGGAGTCGCTCAACAGCATGAAGAAAGAACCAAGAAACCGTTGGAACGATCCGCGGGGGAATAATCGTTCGTCCGAGTTGTTGTACGGGAAGTAACCTGTGAAGGGACGGAAGTAATTAACCGGTGTTGTCGTTGTTTGCAGATGTCCGGAACGTTCGTCGGAGAAACAAACGTAGTAGGCCGGAGGGAGATTGGTAGTGAGGCGCTCAACAGCGGGCTCACAACAATCTGGAGGAGATCTGAGGTATTAATTAGTCCGTGGTCTCGGAATGTCTGGACTGGGATCGATGTTTTAGGCCGTGTAGGTAAAAGGGATAGTGCTTAGCACACTCGGTTGGGCGTCGATGGTCCTTTATGTGGGCGATGGACGCGGAAGAAATGGAGGATTGCAATCGGCGTGTCCGATGCAATGGGCTTTTATTAAAGACGGTAATCTTTATCTTGTAATCTAATCAGAGAACTGGTTGTGGATTACAACGTGGGCATGGCGAGTACACCCCCTGATCCACAAGCAGTGAAGGAGAGGGAAAGAAGATCGGTAAACCGGACGTCGGAATAAATCGGAGGGAAATTGGAAGGGAGGCGCTCAACAGCAGGCTCACAACAATCTCTGCGCTGGGGGGAAGGCCTAGTATCGCTCAACAGCAATGTCCTCGGGCTGTAACCGGTCAGTGGAGGTGCTGATCGGGTGGAGATAGGCTCTTAAAGTATATGCCAACACGCGAGTTATAAGGGCTCTATAACCTGTTGTTACTCTAAAAATCGACCAAAAGGTATATGATGTTAAAATTTAAAGAGAAGTGAGCATATCGTGAGATTGCTCTGTTATTGTACTATTTCATGTAGTGGACCAGTATCCCTGTAATATTCGTGTTGTAGGGATATCTTAACCGGTTGTATATCATGTGCAACTTGTCATAAGACAGAGAACACATGATGTGACGTAGAAATCTTGATACTTGAAGTCATTTTTATCTCTGGAGGAGTACAAGTAACTTTTCAAGTGTAGAATGGATATAACTGCCGTAGAATGTACGAAAGAACTGTAGGTGTATTTTTGACCGACAACAGAATTTAAATTTTCTAAGAATGACGTCACTTGATTGGTAGTATAGATTAATTGGTAGGATCAGTATGAACATAATATGTAGCTTGTTTGCTTGGTTGTACCGGTAGTTTCCAACTGCGCCTTTTCAAATAAAAATCACGCGATCAATGACTTGATTGCTAGAATTGAATCATAGCATTGAATTATGGAGTTGAGTCAAAGAAAAAAATCATAGAATTGAATCATAGACTTGTCATAGCCTTGAATCATAGACTTGAATCATTGAATTTAATCATTTAATTTAATCATAGATTTAAATCATAGCATTGAATCGTAGATTTGAGTCAAAGAATGAAATCATAGACTTGTATCATAGACTTGAATTATTAACTACAGTCAAAGAATTGAATCATTGAATTGAATTGAATCATAGACTTGAGTCATTGAATTGAATCATGGAATAGAATCATAGATTTGAATCATGGAATTGAATCATGGAATTGAATACTTGAAGTGAATAATGAAATCAAATCATTGGAATGAATCATAGACTTGAGTTGTAGTAGACTTGAATCATAGAATTGAATCATACTAGAGTTTAATCATAGAATTGAATCATAGAATTGAATCATTGAAGTGAATCATTGAAGTGAATCAAAGAAGTGAATTATGATTTTAAATCATGAATCATGGATTTGAATTATGAATCATGAAATTGAATCATACAATTGAATCATGAATTGAATCATGGAGTTGAATCATAGACTTGGATTGAATAATTGAATAATACACTTGAGTCCTGGAATGGAATCATTGACTTGAGTCGTGAAAATGAATTTTATAATTCACTCATAGAGCTGACTCATAGGCTTGAATGAAAATTGAATAATAGAATTGAATCATAGACTTGCGTCTGAGAACTGTTTCGCGGGGTTCGAATTTACTTCTCGCGCACAAATTTTGTGCGTGAATTTAACACGGCAATTTTTCTGTACACCCTGAAATTCGTGACGATCGTATAAGGGGTATACCTAAACTCAGCACTATTTCTGTGCGCGTGATGCACATTACTCTACTCTCGAATAAAAATAACTTATTTCAGTCTCTAGCAGAACCCAATTATTATTCCGTACCAACAACACTTACTTCTATTCACAAATAAAAAAGAAATCTTTACTCAATATTAATTCCAAAATATTAATCTCCCAAATAACAATTCGATTCTGCTCTCCTAATTGTGAATTCTATTTCTCGACTACAATGTTCCCTTTTTAAAATGTAGATTCTATTATGCTTGATTTATTCCTATTGCAACGTATTACGAATCCTCCATTATCTCTAATATTCTCAATATTAAGTTCATGATTAGTAGTATTTTTGTATTATGTATGTACTGTTATTTTCTACATTAGTTCACCAATAGATAAACTTGCATTCATTGATGCTGTTATTTCCGGATCAATATAGAACTTCCTTTTCTTTTTCTTTTTTGGTCCACTACAACTAGTGGAGCTGTTACTAGTAATATTTGCATCGCCATGCTTATTTTTCTTGATGTAATTTGTCGAACTTTCGTTCCTAAATCTCTCCCTCATCATTTCTTCCAATTCCCTTCCTGTTTCTGATTGTTTTTGCATCTCGCCAATTTCGTCGCACAAATCACTGAACAACTCTCGTCCTTCCTCCATCCATCCATTTCTGCTTCCACTGTCTGAATCACAGAAAAAAATTTGTCGCAGAATCGTAGCATCACTCTTTCGTTGCTGCTGGTTCACCCATACATGATGCTCATTGTAGATCACTATCAATGCAAATGCTTCATCCGCTACAGAAAATATATCACTCAGCAAGTGCTTCTCCTTCCGTTGTTTGAAATTGGATTTTGTCGGATTGATTGCCGACATGATTCTTGTAACCAAATAATAAAAATCTTCATTTTCCGCGTTGTTGTATTTCCTGTATTGAGGGTTTAAAATACCTGTGTCCTCATATTCTGTGTCTTGAATAACTCCAACAGTACCAGGGAAGGTGATAGGGACTCGACCTTTGCTGTAATCGGCTGTACGGAAGTATCATCAGTATCAACGGGCAGCATGTTAGTGTTATCGGACCAAAAATAGATTCCAAAATTCCTACCTTCAACAACCAATTCCCCAACCTGTATTTACCTATCCAGTTTTTTCTCGCTAATGTTTGTGAGTTGTGCCTCAATGCAGTCAGTACTGTCCCTACTCGTTTCCTATAAAAGAAAGAGAATGACGCCATTGGAATATTTTGTGGCACCATAACCGCATTTGATTTAACTGCCTTTTGTATTACATGCGCCGTTACAACATCACCCATAGGGAACTTCATGTTATGGTACCAATGTTTTTTATGTAATCTCTTAGCTGCTTGTCCACTGTTTCAGTCATGTTACTCAAAGCCTTAAGCATATCGTTGTCTGTCATATGCCCATATTCGTCTGTAATTGTACTTACTGCTCGTTCTCTTGTGTCGCCGGCATTGTAACTCCCCTCTCCCTGCATGGTTGCCTCCGTTTGTTTATGTACCATTACTACCTTTCCCACCCCTATATGTGGTTCCCTTTCTAATTGCCGTAAGTGTTTTGCCACTTCCTGTTCCACTATGTCAGTGATTTTTTTCATGACACGGTTCACAACATCCTCTGTATCGAAGCATTCTCCGTTGGAAGTTTTCTCTACCACATTGGTTTTTGTTCCTTCTTTCTGTTGGGTCATTACTGTAGTGGTGGTTTTGTTGGTAATGCTCAGTGCTGCTTTGTTACTCTGGTTGATGGTGTTGTGTTCTTCCATGTTTGTAGTAGTAGAAATTGTGTTGTCGGTATCATTTTTTTTACTGTTTCCCTTTGTTTCGTTCATAGTTGTGGTATTACTGTTACACACTTTGTTAGTAATTGCCCTGTTTGTTTTAACTCTTCTTTTTTTCTTACCGTTGTTGTCCCCTGTAGTTTGATGATCACCGTGCCGGATGGTTTTGTAGTTTCGAAGTGTCCTTCCCTCTGATTTTTTGCTTCGTCGTGTCTTTCTGATAGCATTCATATTTTTTATTTTATTTTCTGAATACGGTGTCGATCAAGAATCATGTGTTTCTTTTTGTGTGGTTTTGTGTTGTAACTCTAAAAATTGACCAAAGGTATATGATGTTAAAATTTAAAGAGAAGTGAGCTCAGAGAGACGCTCCTATTTTTACTGTGTATTTCGTACTGTATTGGGGCTCTCTGTATTTTAGATGGTAGAGATCTTCCCTGGTGTTGTTACCATTCCCGTACCGATACTGCTGTTGCTGTTGCTGTATTAGTGTCGCGTATCGGTCTTACTGTATCGGTCATTCGATGGTATTGGTCATTTTGTCATATATGAGGTTAAGTGTTTTATCCAATGGGGCGTATGCTTGTTTGTGGTTTTGAGATAGATGAGGCCCATTCGGAATCAGTATTGATTTTCTTGATTGCAATAAGTAATTTCCTCACGGGATATCAAGTACATTCTTACGAGTATACTTAAGCGTTCCAAGTGTTCACTTATTGGTCAGGTCTTTGGATATGTCTTGTTTCTAACCAATTAACCCCTTTTGTTTGTAGTCCTAAGTGATGTCGTTTTTACCACTTAGGGATTTCCATGTAGTGGAGGTGCATTTGGTTCTAAGCTTCTGTCTTTGGAATATTCTTATCTCGTATCGTCTTCCCGCACCTCAGTCGTTTCGTCGTTTTGTTTTGTCGGCTTTTTCGATCGAATTTGATGCCAACAATGGTCCGTATTTTTTGCCGACAACATTTTGTGTGTGTACTAATAATTTTTTTGGGTTCTTTCTTGTGCGTGTACAGTGTTTCCTGTGTTTACGGTTTTTAAATTTTCGTGTGTGTGTGTGTGTGTGTGTGTGTGTACGGTGTTTTGTGTTTCGTGTGTGTGTGTGTATGTGTGTACGGTGTTTCGTGTAGTATGTGTACGATGTTTTGTGTGTAGAGTTTTTCCGTTGGTTCTGTACTATGATGTTTGCCCTAACTTCTTCTGTGTGTTGTTTGGCTTGGGCGTGCCCTTATATATTTGTAGAAGTAGATCACGTACCTGTGCAAGCCATCCCTCCCGCGCCATAATTTGTTCAAAAGGGAAACTTTTGATAACACTAAGGTTATGTATTTCAATCCTCTAGTCACACCCCTTGATCCAATATTCTACTCGCGTGGTGTTGGATTACTGTCGGAGTATATTGTCTTGAATCTACCGTGAGGGTTTAACCTTGGTGAAATCGGAGTAAACCATTCTTGCGCTTCGGGTTGTTTCATAGAAATAGTGGTATCGTTGGATCGTTGGATGACAACGTTTGATCCGTTGAATATGATCACCGAATCGTGAATGATTGAACGATTTAACCTGGGTAGTGTCCCATGATGTATCTTGCGTGTTGGGCGTGCAAGATCCATCCCAATGGTTTGGTTAGATCATCAGCTGGGTTGATTACTCCAGGAATATGAATCATCTTGATTTCACCATTTTCTTTCCATGCTTGGATGGCAAAGAACCTGATTTCAATATGTCTGGTTCTTTCAGTTGGCTTCTGGGCATTGATGATTTCAATTGCTGATGCATTGTCTTCATAGATAGGAGTCGGACCTACTTGGAAAAATCCTAATTCCTTGAGTATGGACCTGAGATATCTGGCTGTTTTGGCCGCTGTTACTGCAGCGATGAATTCTGCTTCTGTAGAACTCTGAGCAGTAAGTGACTGAGCCTTGGATCTGTAAACAATTGCTCCACCAGCATAAGTGAAAACATATCCTGTAGTGGACCTGCAATGTTTCGGGTCATTGCCATATGCAGCATCAACAAAACACATCAATTTGGCTTGTTTGATATCTTCAGGGAATTTCGGGAGTGATGCGTCTTGGACTACATCGTTGTATGGTTCTCCTGATGGTAGAGATGGTTCTGCATTCAGTCTGTAGAATCTAATACCCCAAGATCTGGTTGTTCTGAGATATCGAGCTATGTTCTTCAGACTGGAATAGTGGAAGGCAGTGGGATTGGAGCTGTACTTTGACATCAGAATCACTGCATAGCCAATGTCTGGCCGGCAGCTCACATATGCAAACATCATTTCACCCAAGAGTGTTCTGTAGGAGAAGCCAGATGTGGATTGTAATTCAGCATGTTCCTTGGTGCCTTCGAATGGTCCATCAGTATGTGATTGAAGTTGACTCAGTACTTCAGTTGATAATGGCGCTGATGGCTTGGAATGAGGTTTCATCTTGGAATCAGTTTCCCAACCATGGGATGTCATAATCCTGTCAATGTAATTTGCACAGGACAGTTCAATGTAGTCAGCTGTCTGTTTGACATCAATTCCATTGAAGTCTTCAAGCAATCCCAATTTGGTGAAGGGGATTACATCTTCCTTAGGTAACTTGAGTTTTGCACCAATGATGTCATAGATCTTGTCGGATATGGGTTCTGATGTGCAAGCTAGTGCAAAATCATCAACTTGTCTAAGCACGTAGACTGTTTCACCTTCAAAAACTGTCGTGTAGATTGTTCTGTCATGAGTGGTGGTCCTGAAGTTGAGGTCAGGGCCTTTCAGGATCTTGTTGATGTGCGTCTCCCATAATCTACCTGATTCTGGGTGGCCTTGAAGTGCTCGGAGAACCGGGAGCACCAGTGTTTCTGTCTATATCTTTGCCATGCTTGTGTTTGTACCAGTCTGCATATGCATCATCTATAGTCATGAAGGTTGGGATTTCAGGTCCAGGACTGTGGCCAAAGGCGTCTTGGGCATCTGCCCCATATATTTTGAGATTGAGGCGTGCTGCAATGGCAAAGAACAATCGTTGGATGGGATGTTCAACACATGATGAATATGACAAGGCGATGGCGTGCAGGGTTGGAGCAGCATATTTGCTTCCATTGCAGCACTGTCTTGCGCGGCAGACACCATTCCTTTTGACACTGTATTGCCAATGGGGTCTGAGAATAATGGCATTTGGGTCCTTAGGATATGGAATTGGTGATCCAAACATTTCTAAGTCTTCAAACTGGTCAAGTTGTTTGCGCTCTCCAGCTTCCCATTCTGTCCATGTGGATAGTGACTTGAGGTTCCTACTAGAGAAGTGTCCTAGTGCTTGTTCTTCAGGTGTAGTTGCTTTGGAATTGATGGCCTTGATTAAGAGTTCAATTTCTTCAGTTGGTAGTGAATCTGCATCTAGAGGTAATGCATGATTCCCTGGTTTATGAAGCTTGGTGATGGCTCGAAGTGATGCAATATCAATAGTGGGAATGACGACATCCATATCATCCTCAGTTGGGGCCAAGTGTCTTTGGATGGAGGCATGGAGTGCTTCAGTGTTGTCAACTTGGTTGATTATGGATTGGATGATATTCTTGTATTTGGTGCCAATTTTCTTGATAGTCTTGATGGATGAAATCCGGTCCAAAAAAGGGGAATCTTCTTCATCAGTGGGTTCTTTCCAAGAGGTATTTGGGGCAAATAGCCCATATTCATTCGAGTGTTTCCTGACTTCTTTCATAGACAATTTGGCTTCAAGTGCAAAGGTAATGGGTGTATCTATTGAATCCCTCGCCCCTCGAGCGTGTGATGCATGCAAGGTGGTGGTAACATCAGCACCAGTAAACACACGGTTGTGATTGATAGATACAATATAGGTGCCCCGGAGCTTGGAGAGAGATTTCTTATGGGAGGAGAAAAGCTTGGAGGCAGGGCTTTTGGGAATGATGTCTGTGACATAGGCTCTGCCAAGTAGTGAATCATTGGCATATTGGAGACCAAATGCTGGATCGGCACAAGAGCTTGAAACAGTGAGCCTGAGATTGGTGAGATCTGCAAATGGGGAGATCGAGAATTGAAAATCACGGGATGACACCTCATGTGGTTCCGCCGGAAGTGGAGTGTTGTCATCAGTCCTGAGCAAGTGCTTGACATTGGTAGGAATGTCAGTAAGAGGTAAATCATTCATGCCTTCATCAAACCTGACATGGGTGGCTATCTTAACTCTGTGAGTTTCAGTATCATACCAAACAATGTTTCTGGTAGTATATGGTACAAAACTCAGGAATATGCCCTTGCGAGCATTGGGTTTGAGCTTGATGGATCTCTTGCCTGGAGGTCGAACCCAAACTCGGCAGCCAAATGTTCGGAAGTCAGCAAGATTTTCCTTATGTCCAGTAGCTAATTCCAATGGTGAATGGGGCTGGGTGCCTTCAGGGAATGCATTTGACAACCAAAGGGCATGGTAGAAGGCAAAAGGCCAGAACTTGATGGGCAATTTTGCACCAGAAAGCATGGCTCTCATTGAGTTAGCTAGAGTTCGATGGGCTCTTTCAACTGTACCATTTTGGTGTGATGCATCAGCACCAGTTGGGAAAATGGAGTATCCAAATGCAGAGAACAGGTTTCTGATATCAGGGTTGTGATAGAGTTCTCCACCTTGGTCAACTGAGATATACTTGTTGGCACAAGTTGGGTTGTGCTGGGAGAAGAAATGTTCGAGCCAGTGGAGTGGTGCTGCTTTAGAAATTCTGGTATCACCATACTTCATACCAGTATAGTGGTCTGTGATGAGGATCCAAGCTGTCTCGCCATGTATGCCTTCGTAGTCAGACTTTCGTTTGCTGTTGGAGGATCTGGCGTCGGAGAAAGCAAAGTCAATAGATAAACCCTGAAAGGGCTGTGTAGCCTTCTGCGTGGTATGGGATCCAGAAGGATGTTTTGTTTGCTTACACTGCATGCAAGTTGGACATTGGTCAAGGATACTGGTTTGCCGTTGGAACTTTGGTACGCCAAGAATGTGCTTGTGTGCGTTGTAGAGGAATTCATCACATGGGTGTCCTAATCTCTGGTGCCATAGAAGTTTCGATGTTTTGGCCCTGATGGCTTGAATGGGGATATTTTTGTCCACAATCTTGGTGAAGAACAGTTTTGCATCAAACTTTGGTATGTCACTGGCATCAGACTGAGCTTTCGCTGCTTCAGTGCATTTTTGGAGAGTGACAAGATTCATGTAGGTATCATACCGGAAATTGCTAATGGCTTCCTTGGAGGCAAGATCACAAGCTTTCTTGAACTCCATGTCGGTCGCTAAAGCATAGGCTGAAGATATTGCACAATTGGCATATGGGGATCCAATATCAATGTCTGGAATCAATACTGGGTGAGTGAAGCACTGCCCATCAATGATGCTTCCATGTAGGACAATGCTTTTGGCAGTGCTGTGCTTGTGATGACAAATGATAGTGAGGTTGCCATTTTGTTGAACAGATGAGTCATGGTTGCCGGTGAAGGCTTTGTGTATTGACTGTCCACTGAATTGATGTCTCATTCGTGATGTCATTCCACAGAGGTCATTCTCACTCAGTAATGTCGTTGAAAGGGAGGGAGAATAATAGAAGAAGACTTTGAGATACCCTAAATGATTGGGTGCTGGGATATGCAAGTATCCAGATCCTTCAGGAATGCAGGTGGCTGCCTTTCCTCCAATCGCTGCTGTGAGCCTGACTGGGCATTTTCTCAGCTTGGTGTAAGGTTTGTAGTCATGCAGGATATGCTTTAGGTTTGTGCACAAAACTTTGGCACCGGTATCAATCTGCGCTCTGATGCCATGTTGGAAATATGCTGCAGCTGCAAGTGGATCTGGTGGGACAAGGTTTTGCACATTGTTGGTATCAACTGAGATAGGATTGTCTCGATCGAAGTTGGGATCTCCATTGGTTTCCAGATGTGATTCCAATACAGGGGCTGTAACCTCATGTGATTCCATATCACAGTAGACATCAATTGGGATTGAAGGCTGGAGGTTATCCCTAGGGATGAGATTGACAGCACCAATCTCGACAGATTCATAGGAGCTGACACTGCTGTATTCCAAGGAGGGACACAAGCTGTCCACTTGTGGGGCTGTAGCATTGTCAAATCCTTGAGGATCATCTTGAGGTGACGTCATATGGCTGCAAGAAAGACTGTCTATTCTTGGCCTTTGCAAAAAACTTGGTCCTCTGGTTCATCATCTGGGGAGGTTTCATCCGGGTCCTCATCTTCAATGTGGATTTGGAAGACGCGTTGAGTAGAATCTAAGAGCTGTTGGGTTTCTCTATTGGATTTGTTCAGAAAAACAGCCGCAGCAATCCTATGTTTCTTGAGGGACTCAACATCCTGCAATGCAGGACAATTATCAAAACTATGACCGGACGTGTGGCAAACAATGCATTTTCTGGATGTGTCAAAGAGACTAGGTTGGTTATCAAATGCAGTGATAGCATTGCAATATGCTTGATGGAGGAAGGGATCGTCAGATTCTTCATCCATCTCAGGGTACCCAAGTGATTCAATCAGGCTGATCGAGTGCAAAGTCAAAGTAGAAGGTGTTCTAACAGTATTGTTGCCAGCACGCTTTTGAAACCTATCATTGCGACGGGGACCTGGTCTGGTGCCGGTGACGGGCAATTGCTTGGACAGACTTGGTTTGGAGGTTTTGTCCTTGTACTTCTTTTTGGCCTTTATATCTTGCTCATATGTTTGTAGGGTTTGTAGGAGCCTACCTGTTTTGTATTTGTCTCGTTTGAATTGGTCATCTGAGTCGCGTTCATCTTCTGTTTTCTCAAATAGTTCATGACAGAGGGTGGTTCCTGCAATGAGGTTGCTGACTTCTTCTGTAGAACTCATGGTACCGGGTTGATTCTGGAGGAAAACTCTAAGTCGTAAGTAATCCTTGTATCTGAAGTAGTATTCTTCAAGTGATTCACCCGCATCTTGATTTGGAGGATTCCGGACCATTCTGTCTGCATTGGATGGTCTCTTTGAGTTGGGATGTGTCTGAGCAATGACTGTGTACAGAGCTTCGTAACCTTGTCCCCCTTCAAAGCTTTGAATTGTGGACTTCGTCCTATTACATGAGTCAGGGATGATCTTATCAGTTCTGAGTGCAGTGTAGATGAGATTACCCCATTCTTGAATTGCCAATTCATATCTTGCAGGTAGATCATGTGGGAGACTATCTCCTATGGTAAATCCTCTGAGACTGTCAGCTTCGCGCCTGTAGAGGTAGTAAGGGTGGATGTAGATGTGGTGTTGCTGTGCATGAGCGGTGATTTCTCTGTACCATTTTCTGACTTGAGGGTGGGTTGCATCCTTTAGTTGTGGAAATCCTGAGAGGAAAAGTTTGTCTCTAGCTGCTTCATTCGACTTGTCAGAGGCTCTGGTGAGATCAAAGCAGTCACCACTTCTAGTGATCAGGCGCTGGTCATTTCTACCACTGCCTAGGTTGTGTAGGTAGTAGTTTTGCCTGACAATTGTTTCATTTCCCGATGAGTCCGTGTAGGTGATTGGAAAGTCTTTCATATCATCTCTGGTGAGGAATTCCTCTCTCCTGTAGTATCGCTCTTTAACTGGTGGTGGTAAGGTTGCTGGATTCCATGGTAAGTCAAGCGTCGTTTGGTGGTTGGCGCCGGCATTGTTGATGTTGTTGTTGCCATTGTTGACCAATTGCTGTAGTAGGGTCGTCAGTTGTCCCATTTCAGTAGGGGAGACAGTTTCTGCAGGTGTATCCGCAGTGACTACCTCATCATCGGATGGTGGATCGCCGGTGTAGGCTTCCATGAATAGATCAGGGCGCCATTTCTTCTTAAACTTCCAGTGTGTGATGGTGAGTTCGATTACAACTGTAGGTTCGTCATCAGTGTTCGTCCGAATGGCATGCTTTGCAGCCGCATCAAAGTCTGTTTTGTATCTCATGCGCTTTGTAGATCCACCATTTCGGACATGTTTGATGACACATTTGTCGAGGAGATGGGCAATGTGGCCTTTTGTAATCTCATCCGGGTCTATTAGATTGATTGCAATTGTTTTGGCAATACAATTTAGGATGTGGAGTTGTGGATCCGGAGCTATTTCTAGTGGTCCTTCTTCTTCTTCATCCTCGCGGGTCATGAAGAAATCTGAGAGTTCATCTTTGCCAATGATTTCAGAGTAGGCTTTGTTGAGGGATGTGGCCGCAGTTGGGTTGCTAGCGCTTGAAAATCGAAATTCGATTCCAAAGATTGGTGTCCAGTCAAATGGAGTCGTCGGCATTGTGGAGAAAACTCGTCACCGTCGTCGATGTCGGCGTTTCTGTGCCAGCGTTCGATTTGCTTGATTGGTGAAGCTGTTTCTGCGACAATCCGTCGTTGTAATGAATCCGTTGTACGATCGTCGCCGATGGAGAAACAATTGATCGTCCAGTGTTTTTCAATCTGTCCAATCAGTATCGTCAGCGGTATGGCGACGAGAGCAAAATGATCCGTCAGAGAAACAATCGGTGCTGTCAATGTCATTCCAATTAATCGTCCGCGTCGGCCGTTAATTGTAGAAGAGAATTAACCTTGGTGGAACGTTCGTTTGATCGTGGTCGTGGTCGTGGATTACAAAGAGAAGATTCTTGTACATGGATCTGTATCACACCCCTTGATTCACGAGCAGGGAGAAAGAGAGAGAAAGAATGAGACGGGGGGGGGGGGGGGGGGGCGAGAATGTGCCGCACAGGGAGCTAAGCACACAATTTCCTCTGGAGTGAACCGACAGTGGAGGTGCTGAACGGCCGGAGATAGATATAGCTTAAGGTAAACACTGGTGCTCTTGCGGGACACAAGTGTAAGTTATAAGGGCTCTGTAACCTGTTGTAACTCTAAAAATTGACCAAAGGTATGTGATGTTAAAATTTAAAGAGAAGTGAGCTCAGAGAGACGCTCTTATTTTTACTGTGTATTTCGTACTGTATTGGGGCTCTCTGTATTTTAGATGGTAGAGATCTTCCCTGGTGTTGTTACCATTCCCGTACCAATACTGCTGTTGCTGTTGCTGTATTAGTGTTGCGTATCGGTCTTACTGCATCGGTCATTCGATGGTATTGGTCATTTTGTCATATACGAGGTTAAGTGTTTTATCCAATGGGGCGTATGCTTGTTTGTGGTATTTGAGATAGATGAGGCCCATTCGGAATCAGTATTGATTTTCTTGATTGCAATAAGTAATTTCCTCGCGGGATATCAAGTACATTCTTACGAGTATACTTAAGCGTTCCAAGTGTTCACTTATTGGTCAGGTCTTTGGATATGTCTTGTTTCTAACCGATTAACCCCTTTTGTTTGTAGTCCTAAGTGATGTCGTTTTTACCACTTAGGGATTTCCATGTAGTGGAGGTTCATTTGGTTCTAAGCTTCTGTCTTTGGAATATTCTTATCTCGTATCGTCTTCCCGCACCTCGGTCGTTTCGTTGTTTTGTTTTGTCGGCTTTTTCGATCGAATTTGATGCCAACAATGGTCCGTATTTTTTGCCCGACAACATTTTGTGTGTGTACTAATAATTTTTTTGGGTTCTTTCTTGTGCGTGTACAGTGTTTCCTGTGTTTACGGTTTTTAATTTTCGTGTGTGTGTGTGTGTGTGTGTGTGTGTGTACGGTGTTTTGTGTTTCGTGTGTGTGTGTGTGTGTGTGTGTGTGTACAGGTGTTTCGTGTAGTATGTGTACGATGTTTTGTGTGTAGAGTTTTTCCGTTGGTTCTGTACTATGATGTTTGCCCTAACTTCTTCTGTGTGTTGTTTGGCTTGGGCGTGCCCTTATATATTTGTAGAAGTAGATCACGTACCTGTGCAAGCCATCCCTCCCGCGCCATAATTTGTTCAAAAGGGAAACTTTTGATAACACTAAGGTTATGTATTTCAATCCTCTAGTAGTCACATGTAGAATCTCGTAGACTGCGCCTACTAACATACCGTACTGTCTTGTGTGCCATTTGTATCTACAAACCACAACATTTTCTGTACTGTGTGGGGCAAAGTTGTTCCCAATATGCATTTGAAAGTTGTTCCCAACATGCATTTGATGATTCACGTGATATGCATTCATGGCCTGGTACGCAAACTTTGGTAGTCATTACCAAATGAGACTGTTTGTGCCCTGTATTTCCACCAAAAATACCCTCATGTTTGCCATTTGGAGAGACAAACCACAACATTTCCAGCATTCTGTGTGACAAAGTTGTTCCCAATATGCATTTGATGAGTCATGATAAATGTATTCATGGCTTGGACCGGATACTTTTTGAGTCATTACCCAATAAGTAAGTTTGTGACCTGGAATTCAACCCAAAATACCCTCATGTTTGCTATTTGGAGAGTGAAACCACAACATTTCCGGCATTCTGTGTGACAAAGTTGTTCCCAATATGCATTTGATGAGTCATGATGAATGTATTCATGGCTTGGACCGGATACTTTTGGAGTCACTACCCAATAACTCAGTTTGTGCCCTCAAATTTCACCAAAAATACGCTCATGTTTGCCATTTGGAGAGTCAAACCTCAACATTTTGGGCATTCTGTGTGGCAAAGTTGTTCCCAATATGCATTTGATGAGTCGTGATAAATGTATTCATGGCTTGGACCGGATACTTTTGGAGTCATTACCCAATAATTCAGTTTGTGTCCTGGAATTTTTGCACCCAAAATACCCTCATGTTTGCCATTTGGAGAGTCAAACCACAACATTTTGGGCGTGATTCTGTGTGGCAAATTTGTTCCCAATATGCATTTGATGAGTCATGATAAATGTATTCCTTGCTTGTACCGGATAGAACTCTGGGAGTCATTACCCAATAAGTCAGTTTGTGTCCTGGAATTCAACCCAAAATACCCTCATGTTTGCCATTTGGAGAGTCAAACCACAACATTTTGGGCATTCTGTGGGGCAAATTTGTTCCCAATATGCATTTGATGAGTCATGATAAATGTATTCCTGGCTCTGACCGGATACTACTTTGGGAGTCATTACCCAATAATTCAGTTTGTGCCCAGGAATTGAACCAAAAATACCCTCATGTTTGCCATTTGGAGAGTCAAACCACAACATTTTGGGCATTCTGTGTGGCAAAGTTGTTCCCAATATTCATTTGATGAGTCATGATAAATGTATTCTTGGCTTGGACCCGATACTTTTTGGGTCCTTACCCAATAATTCAGTTTGTGCCCAGGAATTGCACCCAAAAATACCCTCATGTTTGCCATTTGGAGAGTCAAACCACAACATTTCAGGTATTCTGTGTGACAAAGTTGTTCCCAATATTCATTTGATGAGTCATGATAAATATATTCAGGGTTGTTTGTACCGGATACTTTTGCAGTCATTACCCAATAAGTTAGTTTTTGCACAGGAATTGCACCCAAAATACCCTCATTTGTGCCATTTGGAAAGTCAAACTACAACATTTTGGGAATTCTATGTGGCAAAGTTGTTCCCAATATTCAATTGATGATTCATGATAAATGTATTCATGGTTTTGACCGGATATTTTTGGGGTTATTACCCAATAATTCAGTTTGTGCCCTGGCATTGCACCAAAAATACCATCATTTGTGCCATTTGGAGAGTGAAACCACAACATTTCCGGGATTCTGTGTGGCAAAGTTGTTCCCAATATTCAATTGATGAGTCATGATAAATGTATTGATGTCTTGGACCGTATATTTTTGGAGTCATTACCCAATAACTCAGTTTGTGCCCTGGAATTGTACCAAAAATACCCTCATTTGTGCCATTTGGAAAGTCAAACCACAACATTGGCGGCATTCTGTGTGGGAAAGTTGTTCCCAATATGCAATTGATGAGTCATGATAAATGTATTCATGGTTTTGACCGGATATTTTTGGGGTTATTACCCAATAATTCAGTTTGTGCCCTGGCATTGCACCAAAAATACCATCAGTTGTGCCATTTGGAGAGTGAAACCACAACATTTCCAGAATTCTGTGTGGCAAAGTTGTTCCCAATATTCAATTGATGAGTCATGATAAATGTATTCATGTCTTGGACCGTATATTTTTGGAGTCATTACCCTATAATTCAGTTTGTGCCCTGGAATTGGACCAAAAATACCCTCATGTTTGCCATTTGGAGAGTGAAACCACAACATTTCCGGGATTCTGTGTGACAAAGTTGTTCCCAATATGCATTTGATGAGTCATGATGAATGTATTCATGGCTTGGACAGGATACTTTTGTAGTCATTACCCAATAAGTTAGTTTGTGCCCTTGAATTGCACCCAAAATACCCTCATGTTTGCCATTTGGAAAGTCAAACCACAACAATGGCGGCATTCTGTGTGGGAAAGTTGTTCCCAATACGCAATTGATGAGTCATGATAAATGTATTCATGGTTTTGACCGGATATTTTTGGGGTTATTACCCAATAATTCAGTTTGTGCCCTGGCATTGCACCAAAAATACCATCATTTGTGCCATTTGGAGAGTGAAACCACAACATTTCCAGAATTCTGTGTGGCAAAGTTGTTCCCAATATTCAATTGATGAGTCACCATGATAAATGTATTCATGTCTTGGACCGTATATTTTTCGAGTCATTACCCTATAATTCAGTTTGTGCCCTGGAGTTGGACCAAAAATACCCTCATGTTTGCCATTTGGAGAGTCAAACCACAACATTTCCGGGATTCTGTGTGACAAAGTTGTTCCCAATATGCATTTGATGAGTCATGATGAATGTATTCATGGCTTGGACAGGATACTTTTGTAGTCATTACCCAATAAGTTAGTTTGTGCCCTTGAATTGCACCCAAAATACCCTCATGTTTGCCATTTGGAGAGTCAAACCAAAACATTTTGGGCTTTCTGTGGGGCTAAGTTGTTCCCAATATGCATTTGATGAGTCATGATAAATGTATTCATGGCTTGGACCGGATACTTTTCTACACATTACCCCCTAAGTAAGTTTGTGACATGTAATGTAACCAAAAATACCCCCATGCTTGCCATTTGGATAGTCAAACCACAACATTTCCAACATTCTGGTGTGTGACAAAGTTGTTCACAATATTCATCTGATGAGTGACGACCAATGTGGCGTAGAAACCTACTCGGATTCAATACTAGTATGTATCTAGTACAAAAAGAGTGTATTACTCTACTCGCGTAGAAACCTACGCCGTTTCAATACTAGTATGTATCTAGTACAACAAGCGTGTACAAATCTACAGCCGTAGTAACCTACGTGGATTCAATACCGGGAATTATCTAGTACAACAAGCGTGTAGTAATATACTTGCGTAGAAACCTACGGGGATTCAATACTAGTATTTATCTAGTACAACAAGCGACTAGTAATCTAGTCGCGTAGAAACCTACGCGGATTCAATTCTAGTATGTATCTAGTACAACAAGCGTGTACGAATCTACAGGCATAGATACATACGCGGATTCAATACTGGGAATTATCTAGTACAACAAGCGTGTAGTAATATACTCGCGTAGAAACCTACGTGGATTCAATACTAGTATGTATGTAGTACAAAAATCATGTAGGAATCTATTGGCGTAGAAACCTACTCGGATTCAATACTAGTGTGTATCTAGTACAAAAATTGTGTAGTAATATACTCACGTAGAAACCTACTCGGATTCAATACTAGTGTGTATCTAGTACAAAAATCGTGTAGTAATATACTCACGTAGAAATTGATGTAGCGAACCGAATGTAAGGAATGGTAGTGCCACGTGGAACGTACGACGCACGTACGAACCAAAGAACACCCTTGAGTATCAAGATCTCACTGTATCACCAACGTAGGTACGAACTCTACTACGATCACCCCTCACCGAATACAGCAATTCTGTAAGCAGCAAATTACAGGAAAAGCACAAACAAGCCGGTAAAGGATTCCTCCAGCAAAAACCAAGCCTACAGCTCACTCTTTTTGCTCCTAAAACGATTAGTAGTAGAATAAGTAAAAGGCCCACCACGCCCGCCCGCAGAAAAGGCTTAACAGCCAAAGCTGTGCGCCGGTGTGTGGGCAAAGCAACTCGGGACCGGACCAGCCTGCAAAAACTAGCCACAGGCTGGCACTTCCCGGCTCCCCCTCTAGCATTGCTTAACCCACCAACACACGTATGAACTATAAACACTGCACATCCAGTACTACAAGTAGGTAGGCTACTGAGGCAATCACAAACGTATGTGAGTGATAGCCTATGCTGATTCAATACTAGTATGTATGTAGTACAAAAATTGTGTAGGAATCTATTGGCGTAGAAACCTACTCGGATTCAATACTAGTGTGTATCTAGTACAAAAATCGTGTAGTAATGTACTCACGTAGAAACCTATGCTGATTCAATACTAGTATGTATCTAGTACCAAAAGTGTGTAGAAATCTACTCGTGTAGAAACCTACGAGGATTCAGTATCGGAAATATTATAGTACAAAATATGTGTAGAAATCTAATACCGTAGAAACCTACGCGGATTCAATACCGGAAAATATCTTGTAGAAAAAACGTGTAGAAAGCTACTCGTGTAGATACCTACGCGGATTCAATACCAAAAATTATCTAGTACTAAAAACATGTAGAAATCTACTTGCGTAGAAACTTACGCGGATTCAATACCGAAAATTATCTAGTACAAAAAACGTGTAGAAATCTACCCGCGTAGAAACTTACACGGATTCAATACCGAAAATTATCTAGTACAAAAAACGTGTAGAATTCTACACTAGTACAAAATCCTGTAGAATTCTACAGAAGATTGAGGTATCCTCTACTTCGATCGATCGATGATTTTTTTTTCTACCTCGCGAAAAAAAAACTCTCTCCCACACAAACAGTAATAATCTTTTCTTACCTCGTGACAAACAAAAAAAATCACTTTTTCTACCTCGCGACAAAAAAAAATCACTTCATAATCTGCCTTCTTACATCCAACTTATTTGAGTAGAGTGTTGGTTCTTGCAATCAACACTCCGTCCGAGAACGTGGGATCCGACCCTCTTCACCGAGCACAACGATCCATTCTCAGATATTTCAGTCCGAAATAACAGCCTTGTACTGCATGACAATAGAAAGCATTGGATAAGAGGGGAATGGCTGGATAGATATTGTTGTTTGAATTGGCCCACAAACATATACGACTTGAAAGCAACAAACCTCCCATTGCATCTACGTCACATAAACGATGCTCATGCTTTTGTCATATTCCTGCGATGTTTTTAAAAATTCCGAAACATTTTGTTGCGCGCACAATAAATAATTCTCTACCTATTTTTGCACGCAACAATTTCAAGTAGGTCTATTTTCGCCACCGTTTTTTTCAGCCCTTGTACCATGCTTGCTTCAGAATCTTTCTATTCTACAATTTTGTTTCATGCTTACCCCGATAATATTTATTCGCCATTCAATTTTTGTTTTTTCCACACGAAACTCCTCATGTTTTGTAATAATATCCTCCATGTACACTGATATTGTTGTAGCGTTGATACAAATTTCTTAACAAATATACGAGCTTCTTGATAACCAGCAATGTATTCTGTTATGTTGCTTTCACAATACTCACACTACATTTATCGAATATCAAAAGCCAACAACCATATTTTTGTACTCATAAGAAAGTATTTTATCCGCATTTGCAATAATCTCCGACATTTCACAATATTCACGCTATGCATATCAAATACCAAAATACAACAAACATATTTTGTAACGAATATGAAAGTATTTTATCAGCTTTTGCGAATACCTCGTTTATTGTATTATATTCGAACAGAAGACCCGGAACAATATTGTGCAAACCATAAAATAATAATGAACTAGCCGTGCTACTCTAATGATGTTGTTATCACCAATTACTCTGGTTCATTTTTCATGAATTCGAGGTATAATTTGTATTCCTCGGTATCCTCGCCAAGAATCTGAAGCAAGCTACGTTTTCTCTTCCGTCTTTTTCCCTTTTTACTTTCTTCATCCTCCTCCTTATCTTGTTGTTTATGATTGCCATTTTGTTTTTGGTACATTTTAAGTAGTTCCGTCTCTAATTCTTTCGACTGTTGTTCCTCCCTTCGTTCTTCTAATTCGCTTACTAGGTATTCGTAAAGATCTTGTCCCTCGTTACTCCATCCCTCCTTATTTCCTGACTTACCGTCAGTGAATTTTTTTCTCAACCTCGTGCCCTTTGTTGTGTTTAGCCACGAGTCATAGTCATTGTAAAGGAAAAGCAATGCAAAAGCTTCATCGCTTGGGGTGAAAATGTTACTGACTGTCATTCTGACTGATTTTCTTTTGAAGTCTGTCTGTTTTGGTGACACCGCTCCAAGAATTCTTTTCATGAAGTATTTGAATTCTGGTGAATTTTTCCGCCGATAGTCTTTGTGCAATTGGTACCTATTTTCTGAGTTAACGTCTTGGGTGTCCGTGATTAGAACCGTTCCTGGGAAACTATCTGGTATCTGGTTGTTCCTTTTATCGTCTACATGTCAGTGTTAATATGACCAAAATGTTAGAAAGGATTATGAAAGAGTGCATGCCGGCAATCATTTTCTTGTTGGTTGCTTACCTTTGTAGTTTTTCCTGGCAAGAGTTTGAGCATTGTGTCTACACGTAGTGACTGCTCGGCAATAAATTCCACTCCACTTTTGTTCCTTTATAGCGATCGTATTTGGTATTTCATTGTTATTCGTTAGTTTTGCAATGTTGAATATCGTTGCCTTCACAAATGTATTCTCTGGCGGGAATTTAAATTTCCTGAACGCTGTTTCTTTGACGTGTTTGACAATGTTGTTTTCCAAGTTATCTTTATCGGATTCTTTTGTTGTCTGTAGAATATTTCTGTTGCTACTGTTGGTGGTTCTATATGTTTGGCTATCATTTGTGTTTGTTCGGTCACTTCCCGATACACTGCTGTGCGGGCTGTTTGTGTTATTGGTAACAATGATTTTACCTGTCACCGGACTGCTGCAACTAATCAGTTCTACCATTATTTTTTTGTTAAATCGTGCACCTCAACTTACCGTTTTTTCCTTTGATTGATTTGGCCCGCTATTTTTATGATAATAATGTTGTTTGAAGGAAGCGTTTGGCATGTTTTTTTCATTCATACTGTACGCGCTGTAAGTGCTTGATTTACTGCCTCCCGGGAAGTGCTGTATTACTATTAATTGTACTACCTCTGAGTGTCGTTTTACTGGCACCTGCCTATCTTTTGTTTGCGCGTGCCATGATATTCTGCAATGTGGTGTCCTGAAAATTTTGGCGCGGACCACAATCCGTAGGTTCCACTGAGGGTAATCGTACGTTATTAAATTCCTTTCGTGACCAGAAGTACCAAAGCTACCAGATGGTAGATTTCCTATTCGTACGAATCAATGAGTCCCGTATCAGTCTAAGTAATCGATTCCCACGGCATATCGATTCCCACAGCGCATCAATTCCCATCGCGCATCAACGGTGAGCAATCCCTGTTTTACAGTATTGCCATTGTTCTTCGGTGAGCAAACTCTGATTTCATAAAATATCACACGAGCTACGGGAGCAATTCCTGACCTTAATGATAAACATATCATGAAGTCTTCCTAACAGAACAAGAGAAGAAAACCGTTGGCGTGTGATTCTCACACAATACATATACATGCATACAGATATATATGGTCAACAACCAATACATGTACGGAAATAATCAGCGAGTAATCTCATCACTACGCAACAGCAGTTGCAACGTATTCATCTCAATAAAAGAGATATCTTGCATTTCGGCAAGATTTCACTTTATCTCATACTTTTAACATTCAACTGATTTATATCCCAAAATTCACACTAGTTGCTACCAACTACTTGTAATCTACATACTAAGGTCTGTCTCGCTGCAATCTGAATAAGTCACAGCAAGAAGAGATCTGGCGTTTCCCTAGTCTCGCCTGTAGTCCGATTATCCGTTGCCGAAAGTATCCAAACACAATTGTCACACGTAGAGTACAATCGTTCGTCTACTAACACACTAACGCAGCGTTGCTGTTCTTCAGAAGCCTTTGAATCAGACTCTCAATGGACCGGATTCAGAAGGAAAATAATAGATTAACAGTCGCAAGCTCCAAGGTGGCTTGCACACAAAAAGGGAACAGGAACGGAATTGAATACAATCCCTACGCTGGCACATGCACATCGCACATCGTACACGAAGCAGTTCTCATTCTCAGTCACCGCGCAATTCCTTCGAAGGCTCGGAACCATCACAGATGCCGAACATACCGATGATGCCCGGCATTGCACTTGGGGGCGAAGAGAAGAATGACGCCGAAGTTACCACTACCAAGCACTTTCCCAGTTTTGATACTGATATGAAGAAGATACTCGTATCCCTACTCAACGTAACAAATGAGACTAATAGCAAGTTGTGTTTAGCTCTCAAGGAAGGCGGATTATGCGAGTGGAAGGCGTTCCTCGACGCACTTATCGAACCGGACTTTGCACGCGAGCTTACCTATACTGAGGGAGGACTACCAACGCATATCCCTCGATCCATTCAAAGGAGCATAGAAGCACTTGCGGATTTCGCTATCGTTCTACAAGAAGACGATGTCGTTCTAGAAGAAGACTTGAGAACTTGGAAGGATGTAAAATCATATACATACAGGGAATTCCAATCATTCCGCAAAGAACGTGCCCAACGCTTGCGTAACGAATCTGCCCTGAACCCCCCACCTCCTCCGACGGGAAGCAGCAAAAAGTCACCACAGCAGGTAAAGTACGAATCTTGGTGCCGAAAAGCATGGGATGAAAAGTCCTTTACGCCCCTCACGAATGACTCAAGATTCGAACACTGGCTCGTTGGTTTCAAAGCTAAACTCAAGGCATACGACATCGACACAGAGACATTCCTTGATGAAACTTGGCCTCCAGCTACGCTTCTAGGTTATACCCGTGATCTCTTCGTCAAACAGTGTGCTTTCTTCTGGGTACTAATGTTGGAAGTCTTCAAAAGCGACCTTTCTGCATCGTATGTACACAGTCATTCCACCACTCGTGATGGACGCAAGGCATACTCCGATTTTGTAAACCTTCACAGCAAATCAAAAGCCAAGGTATATGACAATTGGACTCAGCTACAAGCGTTGCTAAAGTTGAATCTCAACAATTGGAAGGAATCCAAAGTGAAATTCATCACACATTGGTTTGATGAATTAAATCACCTCAATAAACTTCGTCCTCCCAACAAGCCCCTTGAGTACCATACTGTAAAATCAGCATTATGTCAGGCATGCTATTCCAGCTTTCAGCTAAGTGAACAGTTTGCCAAAGTCAAGGATCCAGGTGGGACGAATAGCACCGTAACGGATGCGGTCGCTGAAGCCGCTGCTATCCACGATCTTAAAATCACGCTTTTACTCGAAGCAACTCGACTCGATTCCCAGTCCGCGATGTCTGCTCCTCGGTCGACTGTACGTGCACACGTTCATGATTTCTCCTCTGAACAAAGCCAAAACCATGATGACTATGCTCTCCCTACCAAATTTGAAGGAGACTATCAGGATTATGCGGTATTTAAGGCTGGACGTACCCCTGACCCTACCACACGGCTACCTACAAACATATGGAAGGCCCTGTCACGTCAGGACATGAAAAGTTGGCTTAGTTTTTCTCCGGAAGGCAAGAAAATCGTGGTCGCATCGTTACGACACGACTTACTTAACAAGGACCAGCCTGACCCCAACAGTGTCAAACCCATTACCCGGAAGGCATATCAACATGGACATTCGGTATCATTCCGAGAAGACGATACCTTGACCAAAGACGAACTTGCCAATTCAGCGGCAGATCTACATCCTGCTGTAGAAAATGATCGTAGAGGCGTTTTCCATGCATCCTTAGGTGTATACAAATCAACAACCTCTTCATCCAAGGATCAGCGACCTCTCAAGTCTTCCGTGTCACCCGCGCATCCCGCTCGATTCCTTTCCGAAAACCCTGACATTCGGTACAAAAAGGACGGTGACACCCAAATACCTGTAGGAACATCCTCATATTCCGCCAATTTTCATCAGTGGTATGATCCTAACAAAGATCTGACCTTTCCTAACGATAGCCCAGTAACGTCGTACACATACCGCATACACAAAACTACGGTTACTAGCCCTGGTTTTGCCATGGTCGATCGCGGCGCAAATGGTTGCATCATCGGCAATGATGCATGTCTCATCTCCAAGGATATCCCACCACGATATGTCAATGTCACCGGCATTAACAATCACCAGGTTCAGAATATCCCCATTGCTACATGCAGAGCTTATTCTATATCGAACAGAGGCCCCGTCATCCTCATTTTCAATGAATGTGCCTATACGGGACGACACCCTTCTATATTGTCCTCCGGTCAGATGGAAGCATATTTTTCCACTGTCGACGACACATCCATCAAAGCTGGCGGTGGACAAGTCATCACCACCTCCGATGGATATGCACTGCCTCTTAGCATACGACACGGTTTACCATACCTTGCGATGCGAAAGTACACGACTGTTGAGTTTGACACGCTCCCACATGTTATCATGACATCCGATAAACATTGGAACCCATCTGTTCTCGATACCACGATCAGTGCGAAAGATGAACAATTTCTCCAGAAATATCCTCCTCAGCCACAGCAACTCCCTTATGCCGATTACGACGAATATGGAAACCCACGTTGTCTTGAAGGATTGGATATCTCTGTACCACCCGACTCCTCCACGGTCACGTCCCTCAGTTCATATTCCAGCCAATCCACTCGATCTCCCTTCCTCCCAATTGATGACCATAGAACCAACGATCGCTCCTTTTGGCTTACTTCCACCGACTATATTCATCAAGAACGCCTCGCATGCTGCACCTTACCTGAAGCCTCTAAGACAGTCACTGCGTTTCCGACAGATTGCACTGCCAGTGATACTACACGTATTGCGGCTACGCCCCGCGAGAGGTACCCCAACGAACATGACTGCCTATCCCTGAAACCTTTCTTTTGTTGGGTTTCCACCGATCGCATCAAGGCCACGTTTGAAAACTCAACCCAATATGGTTCATTGGCGGTTAGCCCTGATGGCAACATTTTCAAACGCTTTCATTCCCCTCAACCGGCCATGAACGTTCGACCCTTCAATGACGATGTCATGTCCGATGCTGTCTATTCGGATGTCCCAGAAATTGATGGTGGCTCCAAGATTGCTCAGATCTTTTTCGGCCGCAAGTCACATATTATACACGTTGAAGAAATGCGTACCACCGGCGACTTCCTATCTTGCTTCCAGAACTTTGTTCGAAAATGGGGCAGGCCCATTCGCCTTCTTTGCGACCACGGTAACTATCAATCCAGTAAGAAGGTCGTCGATTACCTCAAAATGTTATGGATTGGACTCTGGCAAAGTGAACCTTATCACCAACACCAGAATCAATTCGAACGCCGATACCAAACGTTCAAGCGCATTGTCAATCGCATCATGGATCCTACAGGCACACCACCAGATCTATGGCTACTGTGCATGACATACGTCGCGGGTCTCCTCAATGTTGTTTCTGATCCTACGCTGTCAGATAAACAACCGGTCTTCATTGCTACCGGTACACTTGGCGACATTAGCGCATACACCAGTTTCTTCTGGTTTGAACCTGTGTATTTCAAAACCAACGACTCCCCTTTCAGTACCCAGTCTACCGAACGCCTAGGTCACTTCGTCGGTATTGCCGAACATGTTGGCAATGGACTCTGCTTCCGAATCTGGGATCCCGTTACCAACAAGTTACTTGACCGTTCCGGTGTCCGCTCGGCTCTTACACCTGAGTCTCGTAACAAACGCGCAGGCCTATTCACTGATGATGGTTTCATCAAATGGCGTAACGCCAAGGATTCCTTGCCCCGTTTATACGCCACTGGAGAAGCTCCAGCATTCAAACATGGGGAGCATACCAATCAGAGTAAACCCATTGACGAGTCTACGAAACCAGGCAACTCAATTCCCCCTAGCGTTTCACCCGCTGATTCTGACACTGCCGATGACACCATCCCATCTGTACCCAACGAACAACCAGATACTACGCCCCACGCATCTGGCACTCAACCAATTCTTCAACCACCCGCCCAACCCTCGTTACCGAGCTTTCTATATAAGAAGGTCAATGACAGCCCAAGCTGGTCACCTTCTCCACTCCCTAACAACTATGGGGAGAGTCTTGATGGTCCTCCTACGACACACATCTTCAGCAAGACCTCCGATGGCATTCTCCTTACTGAAGATGATTTTGATCCACCGGAATTAGCATACTTTGATGTTAGTGACGTCACAACTCCACACACCAACCCCGCTACTCCTTCCGTAGACCCATCACAGGTAGTTGTTACCGACGAAGAAGGTAACGCACAATTTGACGCTGATGGTAAACCCATTACCATTCCTACGGTCCCGATTGCCGATCTACAAGGACGATCCTTCCTTGTAACCAACCCAGATGGCACCCGGAAACGTCTTACCATCGTCGATGTTGAAGACAGTCTTGAACGCAACAACGACTTCATCAAGTTTAAGTGCAAACACTCCGATGACGAACTCAATGATATCATTGCATACAATGATGTCATGAATTACATACATCGTGATTCAACACAAGAAGACGGCAAACTTTGGTCATTTCGCCGCATCCTAGGACACCAAGGTCCACTGGATAACAAGCATCCTCAATACAAAGGTTCCAAGTACAACCTTTGGATTGAATGGGAAAATATGGAACGAACATATGAACCTCTAGCCAACATTGCGGCTGATGACCCGGTCACCGTTGCAAAATATGGGAAAGACAACAACTTGCTTGACCTCCCGGGTTGGAAACGCCTCAAGCGAATCACCAACCTAGCACGACGAACCAAGAAACTTGATCAACTCGTGCACCAAGCCAAACTACGTTCTTTCCGTACCACTCCGCAGTACCAATATGGATTCAAAGTACCTCGTAACCACGAAGAAGCCCTCCGATTTGATCAAGCCAACGGAAACACCAAATGGGAAGATGCCACCACTCTGGAAATGGCACAACTCAATGAATACAATACATTCATTGATAAAGGCGTGTACAAGACAAGCTCCATTCCCCCGGGATTCCAACAAATCAAGGTACACATGATATATGCTGTCAAGCACGACAGTAGACACAAGGCTCGTCTCGTTGCTAACGGTAATCTCACTGAGGCCCCTATCCACAGTGTTTACGCAGGTGTCGTATCTCTCCGCGGCCTACGTATGTGTCTATTCCTAGCTGAACTCAACGACTTGGAAGCATGGGGTACCGACATAGGTAATGCCTACCTAGAAGCAGTTACCTGCGAGAAAGTATGCATCAAGGCAGGTCCCGAATTCGGATCGCTGGAAGATCACCTGTTGATCATTTACAAAGCCCTATATGGTCTCAGGTCTTCAGGCAAGTGCTTTGGAGACTTACTCGCAGCTTGTCTCATTGAACTCGGCTTCGAAAGATCCCGCGCAGAACCAGAAATATTCCTCAAGCCTGGAACGAACAAGCATGGTGAACGTTTATATGAACTTATATGCACATATGTCGATGACCTATGTCTCTGCATGGCAGATCCCAATTCCTTCTTGAAGATATTGCAGTCGTCACCATATAACTTCAAATTGAAGGGATCCGGACCTATGAACTTTCACCTAGGTTGCGGATTTGAGCGCGACAAGCATGGTGTTCTATGCATGAATCCCATCAAGTTCATCAAAACGATGGAAGCGTCTTACGAACAAATGTTCGGATGCAAACCTAGCACTAGGTTCCAATCACCCATTGCAGAGAACGACCATCCCGAATTGGACTCCTCAGCCTTTCTCGAAGAAACTGGTATACAGAAATACCAAAGTATGATCGGTTCACTACAATGGATCATCGCTATTGGCCGTTTCGATGTACAAACAGCCGTGATGACACTCTCCAGTTTCAGAGCTCAGCCACGAGATGGGCATCTCGAACGTGCAAAACGTATCTATGGATATATCTCCAAGTTTAGACACTTTAAAATCAGATTCCGCGTGGAACCACCAGATTTTATATTGACTAAACCCGACACCATCAACTGGTCCAACACCGTCTATGGGGAGCATTCTGAAGAGCTACCCGACGACGCTCCTACACCGCTTGGAAAGACAGTAGTGTTGACACATTTCTATGATGCCAACCTCATGCATGATATTCTCAGTGGTAAGGCTGTAACCGGCATTCTTCATTTCGCGAACAAGACTCTCATGATGTGGTTCTCGAAGAAGCAGTCTACTACGGAAACTGCCACCTTTGGAGCTGAATTTGTTGCAGGAAGGACTTGCATCAAACAGATCGTCGATTTACGCCACTCATTCCGATACCTCAGAACACGAGTCCATGCTATCTCCTATTCATGGGGAGACAACGAAAAGATGATCCAAACGTCAACCTTCCCTTACGCAAGGTTGCACAAGCGTCATAATATTTTGTCGTTTCACTACGTACAAAGCATGATAGCGAGAGGTTTCATTTTAATGATGCACATCCCAGGTAAGGATAACTGTGCAGACATTCTCACCAAGCATTGGGGACACTCAGTTGTGTATCCACTGCTCAGGCCCATCTTCCACTTCTGTGGTAATACCGGCGACCTTCTTCAAGATGATGGAAGCATCATGTAGAGCGTGATGACCCTTCACAAGGAGACATGGGGAGTATTAAATTCCTTTCGTGACCAGAAGTACCAAAGCTACCAGATGGTAGATTTCCTATTCGTACGAATCAATGAGTCCCGTATCAGTCTAAATAATCGATTCCCACGGCATATCGATTCCCACAGCGCATCAATTCCCATCGCGCATCAACGGTGAGCAATCCCTGTTTTACAGTATTGCCATTGTTCTTCGGTGAGCAAACTCTGATTTCATAAAATATCACACGAGCTACGGGAGCAATTCCTGACCTTAATGATAAACATATCATGAAGTCTTCCTAACAGAACAAGAGAAGAAAACCGTTGGCGTGTGATTCTCACACAATACATATACATGCATACAGATATATATGGTCAACAACCAATACATGTACGGAAATAATCAGCGAGTAATCTCATCACTACGCAACAGCAGTTGCAACGTATTCATCTCAATAAAAGAGATATCTTGCATTTCGGCAAGATTTCACTTTATCTCATACTTTTAACATTCAACTGATTTATATCCCAAAATTCACACTAGTTGCTACCAACTACTTGTAATCTACATACTAAGGTCTGTCTCGCTGCAATCTGAATAAGTCACAGCAAGAAGAGATCTGGCGTTTCCCTAGTCTCGCCTGTAGTCCGATTATCCGTTGCCGAAAGTATCCAAACACAATTGTCACGCGTAGAGTACAATTGTTCGTCTACTAACACACTAACGCAGCGTTGCTGTTCTTCAGAAGCCTTTGAATCAGACTCTCAACGGACCGGATTCAGAAGGAAAATAATATACGTAGCCCAAGCATTGATTCTCGTACCTATTGTCTTTTCATTTTCTGCAACAGTGTTGCAGGAAAAGCCCTTTTTGTTTTTTTGTTACTCCGCATTTTCTATGGAGTACATTTTTCGAATGTACCGACGTCTTTTTGTACTAGTCCATCAAAAACAGACTAACTTTAAGTAGTGTAACTTTCCTCGTCAGGATATGATTGGTTCTTGATATGGATGTTAACGTGTCCAGTGGATTGATTCCTCCGTAGAGATGTGGTGTACAAAGGGTAGTCTCCGTAATTTTTGGTTATTATTTTTTTATTTTTGTATGAACAAGTAACCAAAATAGTGTTTCTCAGTTACTTTTTGAGTGCAAAAGTGTGTTATTTTCTGAAATGTTTGGATGAATATTGCTCATACTATGGATTGGGGAGACTATGAAACAATATTGACAAGTCTCAGGCTGATACTTTAGTCATTATGAATTTTAGAATAATGTTTGTCCCTGGACATGCATGTACCAAAATAGTGATTCCTACTCAGTTTTTGAGTGCAAATGTGTGGCATTGACTGCAATTTCAGGATGAATAGTGTTCATACTATGGATGGGGTACACTACAAAACAAACTGGACAAGAAACAGGCTGATATTTTAGTCATTATGAATTTTAGAATAATATTTGTCCCCCCTGGACATGCATGTACCAAAATAGTGAGTCCTAGTCAGTTTTGAGTGCAAATGTGTGGCATTGACTGCAATTTCAGGATGAATAGTGCTCATACTATGGATGGGGTAGACTATGAAACAAACTGGACAAGAAACAGGCTGATACTTTAGTCAGTATGAATTTTAGAATAATGTTTGTCCCCCCTGGACATGCATGTACCAAAATAGTGATTCCTAGTCAGTTTTGAGTGCAAATGTGTGGCATTGACTGCAATTTCAGGATGAATATTGCTCATACTATGGATGGGGTACACTGCGAAACAAACTGGACAAGTGTCAGGCTGATACTTTAGTCAGTATGAATTTTAGAATAATTTTTGTCCCTGGACATGCATGTACCAAAATAGTAAGTCCTAGTCAGTTTTGAGTGCAAATGTGTGGCATTGACTGCAATTTCAGGATGAATATTGCTCATACAATGGATGGGGTACACTGCGAAACAAACTGGACAAGTGTCAGGCTGATACTTTAGTCAGTATGAATTTTAGAATCATTTTTGTCCCTGGACATGCATGTACCAAAATAGTGAGTCCTAGTCAATTTTAGAGTGCAAATGTGTGACATTGGCTGCAATTTCAGGATGAATATTGCTCATACTATGGATGGGGTAGACTATGAAACAAACTGGACAAGAAACAGGCTGATACTTTAGTCAGTATGAATTTTAGAATAATTTTTGTCCCTGGACATGCATGTACCAAAATAGTGAGTCCTAGTCAGTTTTGAGTGCAAATGTGTGGCATTGACTGCAATTTCAGGATGAATATTGCTCATACTATGGATGGGGTAGACTACAAAACAAACTGGACAAGAAACAGGCTGATACTTTAGTCAGTATGAATTTTAGAATAATTTTAGAAAATATCTTGTACACAAAGCATGTAGAAAGCTACTGTAGTAGAAACCTACGCAAATTCAATACCAGGAATTATCTACAACGCAAAGCGTGTAGAAATCAACGAATTTTAGAATAATGTTTGTCCCTGGACATGCATGTACCAAAATAGTGAGTCCTAGTCAGTTTTAGAGTGCAAATGTGTGGCATTGACTAGAAACCTACACGAATTGAATACCCGGTATTATCTAGTACGAAAAGCGTGTAGAAAGCTACTGGAGTAGAAACCTACACAAATTCAATACCAGGAATTATCTAGTACAAAAAGCATGTAGAAAGCTACTGTAGTACAATACTACGCAAATTCAATACCAGTAATTATCTGGTACAAAAATTGTGTAGAAGTCTACTCTCGTAGAAACCTACACAAATTCAATACCAGAAAATATCTTGTACACAAAGCATGTAGAAAGCTACTGTAGTAGAAACCTACGCAAATTCAATACCAGGAATTATCTACAACACAAAGCGTGTAGAAATCAACGCTCGTAGAAACCTACACGAATTGAATACCAGGTATTATCTAGTACCAAAAGCGTGTAGAAAGCTACTGGAGTAGAAACCTACACAAATTCAATACCAGGAATTTTCTAGTATGAAAAGCGCGTAGAAAGCTACTGTCGTAGAATACTACGCAAATTCAATACCAGGAATTATCCGGTACGAAAAGCGTGTAGAAAGCTACTGTCGTAGAATGCTACGCAAATTCAATACCAGGAATTATCTAGTACAAAAATTGTGTAGAAAGCTACTGTAGTAGAATGCTACGCAAATTCAATACCAGTAATTATCTAGTACGAAAAGCGTGTAGAAAGCTACTGGAGTAGAAACCTACACGAATTCAATACCATGTACTACCTAGTACGAAAATCGTGTAGAAATCTACGCTCGTAGAAACCTACACAAATTCAATACCAGAAATTTCCTAGTACAAAAAACGTGTAGAAATATACTTAAGTTGAAGTATGGATTTTTTTTCGTACGTACGAGATTTTTTTTTCGAACGTACGTACACACACAGCGAAAAGTAAAAAAAACTCACACACACACACACACACACACAGTGTGATTTTACAGTGTGATTTTACAGTGTTCACACACACACACACACACACACACAGTGTGATTTTACAGTGTGATTTTACAGTGTGATTTTCTTTTCCCTTCATAATCTTCTTACCCCGACTTATCAAAAGCAGAGTTGCTTTACCGTACTTGTACGATTGGCACTCCGTCCGAGAACGCGGAATCCCCCCGAAGTGCTAGTAATAGCATTAGGCCGGCTGATTCAGGCTTGAGATATTTTAGTGCGAAGTAACTGCCTTGTACTGCAAGACAATAGAGTGCATCAGAGAACTGATTAGTCGCTGGAAAGATATTCTTGTTTGGCTTAGCTACCCAAACATATACGACTTGAAAGCACAAAATCTGCATCCCTTGCATATCTATATCATCATGAACAAGATCCAGTTTTTCGTTACATAGGAGTAAGATTTCTTCAAATCAACAGGCAGCAACGATTGCCGGAACAACGATTGTCAGGAACAACGTATTGGCAACAACGTAATGGCAACAACATATCGGAATCGGCACCAACAATTCGAATCAAAGGCAACGCCGAGTGGAAGGCAACAACGTGAGATAGATAGACATTGGTGCTCGCCTGTTGCATTGCTGATGATGCTGTATTTCCTCACTTCTATTTTTTCTTCTTATTTTCATAGGGAGGGATCGTAACAACGGATTGAGGAGGTGTGGCAAATCTTTCCTGGTGTCGCTAGAGGTGCGTTGCCGTCTTCCTTGGAGGCTGCAACATCTGACCGGAACACAAATTGGAACAATACTAGAGGTATGGCGAATCTTTCATTGAGGTGGAACAACGGATCAGAACAACAAATTGTCAGCATCGAATCGATTGAACGCCAACAGGGCAGGTTAGTGGCATGTAGATTATATTATTCTGTTGTTATTATTTACTCTACTAGTACTACATCAATAGATACTCACCCATTTTGTTCAATTATTATATAGTGTTATAGATATGCAACAGCAACAACGATCAAAACGAAGCCACAGGATGAATCAACGGCAACAAATCAACAACAGCAATCCACCTGCAGAGCCACTCAAAACACCGTCTGCTGCTTGCTTCCTGCTTCTCCGCTCCAAACGCCGATGCTTGCTGCTGGCTTCCTGCTGCTCCTCCAAAACGCCACTCCGCTAGTCGCTGTTGCTGTTGCTCTCGCTAGTCGCTGTTGCTGTTGCTGTTGCTGTTGCTGTTGCTATTCGCTGTTATTGTTGCTCTCGCTAGACCCTATCGCCACTGGTCACTGCTGGCTTCCTGCTACTTCAGCTCACTGCTGGCTTCCTGCTGGCTTCCTGCTGGCTTCCTGCTGGTCCATAATGCCGCTGGAAACGCCGCTGCTTGCTGCTGGCTTCCTGCTGATATTTTGAAACGCAATTGCACCATTTTGAAGAAAACTGGAATTGTATGACTGTACCCTTGAAAATACGGAAAAAGGCCATTCCGTGCAACGCCGTTGCAGAAAATGGAAAAACGCAAAATACACATGAAAAGGGGGTACATCAAAAACCATAAATACACAACTTTACAAAGAACAATTTACAAGTACTCCTCCAAAACAAAAACAAAAAATTCTGCAACGGCGTCGTAGAATAGTGGAATAATGAATGATACGTAAATCAATTTAAGTACAAATATCACTGATAATAAACTTGTTTGTTCAAGTCATGTGCTGTCTTCACCATCTCGTACTATTGATTCTAAATTCTTCTTTTCCAATGCAGCCATTGTCTCACGGAAATTAAACAACCATAGCTCACGATTTCCCAGCACAAAATATTGGTCAGGACTACCATGGTTTCTAACAACGGCAGCTTCGGACTCGATGGCATTGCAGTGGAACAAATACAATTTGTTTCGCAACTCACCTTGCTTTACCAACGCATGATGGTGTTTTTTCCTTTATCCCTCTTGCTCGGTATGGGGTCTGCAGAAACAAAGCAACGAGCGACGGCATAATAACCATCGTGCACTAATTCGAAACCACTAACAGAGCTACCCACGGGGAAAGGACCTTCGAGGTAAAGCAGGCACAGAATCTGACATGGATAAACTTGCAGTCCACGCCCATCAAGGAGGTCAAGTTGAAAATTAGCCCAGTCATACCATACATTGGACAATTGTCCGGAATCAGACTTAAACGATGGATGGGCACGAAATAGTAATTTCATCTCACGATATTTGTCATACCTCTTGTGCTCCGTGGTTCCAAAAAGCATGCTGGTGCCCACAGCTGGAAGGACCATGTCGCAACAAAATTGGAGAACATCCGATGGAAACCAGGGTACTGCGTTTTTTTTTCATCCCACTTCATGTAAGGGAGACCATTCATCACACCAATCCAAAATGAAGACCCAGCTGACCAACCACCCTCCTTAGGATGATTTGGTCCGGTTATGGGTCTATGTTCGAACAAATCAAATTCACGGTCAAGTCGATCAATAGTTCGATACTCCATCACTCGGTTGCAAGTTTGCTTGATTAGTGTGGACTTGTTTTGTTGAGTTCTCTTAGCAGGAGCCTTCACTTCAGTTGTATGATTGCTCTCACTTGCAGCAGAGTCCCATCCAGTTGGAGGACCAAATAATCTCATGTACTGTGATAAATGAAAATACATGTGATTCTTCACCAGATTGTTACCCTCTCCCTTACTTCGTTGCAGATTGTTATTTGTACAGTTGATGAAAAGAACAACCATTTTGTCAAGATTTAAAACACCTTTCTTGTCTTGTTTGAAAACCTCGTCAAACGTTCCGGCATATTTTAGGAACTCTTCCATACCCAACAACAACTCAATGGCGTAAATACGTCGGTCAATTTCCTCTTCACACTTTCTGCTCTTGTTCTCAAGATTGGATGGCGTCTTTCGAGACAACAACAATTGACGACCTCCAGCACACAGAAGTGACAGCATCTGAATATAAAGCATTCCAATGTACTGGTTACCCTCCTTCTTTGCTGTATGTATTGATTCTGAAAAATTGGTTCGTGGGAAGTCACGATCGGATTGCCTCTGAACAGCACCACCGTAGTAACTGCTGGCTAACCTTTCCATCTCACCAAGAAGCCGCTGGTTATTGCCTAAAAAGTCCTCGCGGAACGTCTCCGCTGCACGCTTTGCACAACCAAGTTGGTGCATATGGAGTCTCTCTCCCGGCGACGCTAGATGAATACTATGTGGGTTTTCTCCAAAATCAAGGTCATAAAAAGCGTTGCCGTTATGTACACTGTGGTGAGAGATGTTTTTGAAATACTGTTCAACATTCACTCCTTCGTCAACCGTTGGAGCAGTAAAATCAGATATATTCCAGAGCCGAATGGATTTGTACTCATCCCCATTTTGGTGCTTAGACACTTGCATGTTACCACTTTTAAGTGAAACGGGAACCTTCAAAACATTCACACGAGCATTAATACCAAGTGCTCTGGGACAATTGCAATGCCTACAGATCATCTTTGAATTCGATGTTTGATAATGTCCACAAAGTTGGTCGTGCTAGGGAGTATCACCTATGACATAAGCAACCGCAAATTTCATTCGAACAGACCATTTCTTCTTGTTCCACGGCAAATTAGACCATTCAATACCATCCGTTTGGTTGCAGGCATCTTTCAAAGAAGAAAGAGCCAAACGAAGGCCAGAGTGAAGATTATTCACATTGTCAATTGATTTGGCACCTTTATCACGTGAACCCGTTGGATGAAAATATATAGCCTCCCAGGCATCCGGCCGGGAGTTTCGAGTTAGGGTGTTGAATATGCCAAGAGTCATGTTCAGTGGGGTAAGAGTGGTTTGACCACTATTGTCAATTGCAATTCCATCCATGTAGAGAATAATAGGAACCAGAATTTCATTCGATTTGGATTTGCATCTCTTCTCCCAAGTGTTGATCCACCATTCACCATGATGGAGTTTGTCAATATCAATATTCCCTTGAAGTTCTGGATAACGGACTGGTAAGGTTGGGTCTTCAGCATGGGGGAATGACAGATTGGCTTCCTTCACCAAAGTCACATTTGTTAATAGGGAATGAAGTGCTTTTTGGAACGACCGGACATAGATTTGTTTGCGACTGGAAACGTCAGCACTCTGTGATTTCTTAGAACACCAGTCAATAAGATGAGTTTCAAACCCATCGCCTTTGATTTCAGGCACAGTTGCAGAAATCTCCTTCATGCCACTTGCCCTGGTCTTTATGAGATTGCCTTTAGTCCATGAAAATAAATTAAGCCGCTCCGATTCTATAGCCCATTCATACAATTCCTTCTCTGCAACTAATGGTATGCTATGATTCCGCATGATTTTCATTAACTTGATCTTGACCTTCAGTTCGTCAGATATGTTTCTTCCTACATTGGGTGTTGTAATTGTCGTGTTTGAATCACAATGGGAATCCTCAACATCAATGTTGTTGTCTTCTTCGTCATCATTGACACTCAAAGAGTGGGGGGCATCTATGCTCTCACTTCCTTCTTCCTCATCGTCATCATTAGGAAAGAAAAAATTGTCATCGGAAAGAGAATCATCGTCATCCTCTATGTTTGTTAATTCCTGACCAATCAAGGCACGCCTAATCAGTTCGACAGAAGGGTCGTACATAACTTGATTGTCAAGCACCTCTGGCAATGCGCCGTCACTACTCTGTGGACCATTACGGGTGTTCGTTAGACCTAATTGTTGAGTAGCATCCTCGAGCTTCTTTGATTTTCTAATGAATATGCAAGATGCAAAATCTACTAGCCCCGAAGATTGCTTGAAATAAGAATAGCATGATGCGTCATTCAAAATATGGTCCCAAAGACCGGGAGAAACAACTACTCCCGTTTTCTTTCTTAGTCGCGCTGTAAACAAGGGGGGTTTCTGCTTCTTGGTAACCTTCTTCTTTCCCCTACCTATAGTGATCAGAGGAGAGTCCCGGTAGCAACGTACACAATAAACCTGATATTTAGGTGTCGTCACCATCATTAGTACGATAGCCAGTAATAACAATAGAAATGAGGAAACGATTGAGATTGAAAAATTGCGACCATGCACTGTTTGTTTCAGACATAAAATTCAGTAACATGCCACTACTTCAGAAACAGATGCCAGTGGGGTAGGAAAATGCAATGTGCATAAAAATATTATGAGTTCGACATTAATTTCAATAAATAGGGTGAAATTACAAAGGGGGACCAGTGGAGTTTGACCCAAATATGCGCGTGATTCCGAAAGAACCCCAAATCTCGTTTGTGTGACGTATATCACCAGGAACAAGATACTGTTCTTCGTGACGTAGGAGTAAGAAGTAATCTACGGCAGCAGCAACAAGAACAACAATTTCATCGGGACGATTGTTGGAACAACAATTGTCGGAACAAGCAACGGTACGAATGAGAGAGATACTAGGCATCGGCAACAGCAACGGCAACGGCAATTGATTTGATTGGTCTTCCACTCCACCGGCATTACTGATAATGTATTTCCTCTCTGTTTTTCTTCTTATTTTCATAGGACCGGATCGGAAGCAACTAATCAAAACCATCGAAGCAACCATCAAATTGGAAGCAACAAATCTTCCCTGGTAGATGCGAATCGGAAGCAACTAATTGAAACCATTGAAGCAACCATCGAATCGGAAGCAACGAATCTTCCCCTGTAGGTGCAAATTGGAAGCAACAAATCGAAACCATCGAAGCAACCATTGAATCGGAAGGAACGAATCTTCCCCTGTAGGTGCGCTGAATTTTCCTTGATTGGTGATAATTACAAATCGATCGGCATGTACATTATCATATTATTCTTTTGTTATTATTTACTCTATGTAGTACATCAATAGATACTCACCCATTTTGCTACGATCCAGGGTTGTTGGTCGCAACAGCCACCGCTACCGCCTCGTGCACCTGCTCCACGATGCCCCCCACCATGGCGTGCCCGCGCTGGTAGACGTCCTGGGCCGATTCGGAAAAGCCGGACGGCAGCCGGAGCGGCCGCTGCCGGGAAGAGGAGAAAGATTTCCCCCCTCCCGCCCCGGATTTTGCGTTGGCGCTAGCGTTGGCAATTGCTTTAATGTCGAGCGACCAGACGTGGTGCGACAACGAGTTGGTCTGCGGCGGATGGTGGCACATCATGCAGGTCAGCAATTCGCCGGGATTGAGCGGTTTCGATTTGGATTGTGATGCCGATGCCCGGCGCTTCCCCCCGGAATCTCCGTGTCCCTCCCCCAGTTCTTCGTTCGATAGGTCGAGGAGCGCCACGCCGCTGCTCTGGTCCACCGCGCAGAGCTTCCACAAGCCGTGCTGGATTTCTTCCAACCCGGCCCGGGTTTTGGCCTTGCTATTCTCGTTGAGATCCTCGAGTTGATCGATTTGTTCCTGTTGTCCGTCAACCAGCCCCGCGAGGTCCTGGTAGATCTCGTGGACCATCTTCATGGAATTCGAAATGCGTTTCACCTCGTGGTTGTGTTCCCTGCATGGCCCGGTCGAAAAAGTCTTCCTCCCTGTGTAGCGCCGCACCGGTGGTGGTAGTGGCGGTATAGTTTTTGTTGTCAGAGGCTGGCAGCGTTTCGGCAGTCTCTTTGGTCATCTGCTGCGTCCTCGTCCTCGCCGCCGGTGCCGCCGCTGTCAGAAAACTGACGTCGGCCCGCTGCCTGCGCTCCATCTCCGCCACCACCGTTCGCAGCTGATCCCGGGCCCGCCGAAAGTCCCGTGCGAGTTTCTTGTTGCGGACGGCAAACGCTCCTCCGGTTCCACCTTTGCCTCTGGTTGTACCCCGCTGCTGGGAGGACGACAGCAGCAACAAAAGCCTGGATCCCAAATCTCGCTCAGCATCTTGGGCCGATCGGAGCAGGATGCGGGACTTCCACGCAGCCTCCGGCGACAACGAGGCATTGTTGCGTTGTTGTTGTTGTTGTTGTTGTTGTTGTTGTTGCCGCTGCTGTTGCTGTTGCTGTTCTGCGAGATCGATTCCAGTTTGGAGACCATATTTAGGAACCGGGCAATTTGGGTGTACAACCCCTGGGAGTTTGCGAGGGTGGCGGTAGAGGTGTTTTGGTCGGTCTTGGACAACATGAAATAAGTCATTCGTGCACAAGTTGTACACAAAATAGTGCTTGTCACGAAAAGAATATGATATCCTTAACCCTAAAATTGTTATTTTATTTGAGGAGTGACGAGATATTGTCTCGAAAGTAAAGGTGTGCGATGAGCGAGGTTTTTTAGTAGACACACGACCTAAAAAGATAGGAAATTTAAAAAATAGGGTCGAGAATTTTAAAAATACCGCGCGATAGCCCGCGGGGGGTAGAGAAACAGTTCTCGGACGTGTATGATGGAATTGAATCATGGATTTGAATCATGATTTTGAATCATGAATCATGGAATTGAATCATGGAATTGAATCATAGACTGAGATTTTTTAGTAAACACGCAAGCTCAGGAGGCAGGGAATTTTGAAAATAAGGTAGGGAGTTTTGAAAGTACCGCACGATAGCACGCGGGGGGTAGAGAAACAGTTCTCCGACGTAGACTTGATTGAAAATTGAATCATAGAATTGAATCATAGACTTGTATTATGGAATTGAGTCAAAGAATTGAATCATGGAATTGAATCAATACATGTCCAGCCAAGAAAGACTCAACAAACTACGGAATGGAGGCAAAAAGCAAGGGAGAAGTCCCAGAGCCAATGCCAATAATTCCAACGGAAAACTATTAAATTCCTTTCGTGTCTAGGTTGGTAGAGGTACGAGATTGGAAATAATGAGACCTCGCAAATTACTGGGCTCATTCTTACGATCGAGTTCGTTACTTAACTGGAAGAAAAAGGACCGATAGCTCATTCTTATGATCGAGAATCGATACTTAACTGGATGAGAAGAACCAATCGTCACTCGAGTTCGATACTTAGTGATCCAAGAAAGAACACATGCCAGAAGTTAGCATATGCTATCTTTTATTAAGTGTTCTGTTTTCAAGAAAAGACAGCAGAGGTCCAGATGGTTGCTCTCACGAACTTGTTTTCTTGCTGTACAGAATACGTGTTGTATTAGCGGCAACATGGTATTCATTCGTAACACGGTATTTCACCGTATTCTTTCGTAACACGGTATTCCACCGTATATTTGTAACACATCGTGTTGTATTAGCGGCAACATGATCTTTAAAAGAGATACTTGCTCTCCAGCAAGAATCATCTCTTCATCTTATACTTTTAGATTATTTGATTATTCAACCTTAAACCTTGCACCGGACGTTCTTGCGTCCTACTGTAGAACTACAAGCCTAAGATCTATCTGATTGCGTCAGTTGTCGATAGTCAGAATAGATCTGGTTGGATTAGCATCCAGTTGTAGTGGATATCAGAGAAATATTAGAACACAACAGACCGGCACCTCAACCGGCCTGCAGCTAAAGCTCCTGTTGCTCTTCTTTGCCTTTGGATTGAATCAGCTCAACAGCCAGTTTCAAAAGGAAATTAACAGATTAACAGTCACAAGCTTGTTGAAGCTTGCAAAAGAAGACGACAGTAGAAGCACTCGACGACGACAAAAACAATCCGACAGCAGATCATCGAACAATCGACTACGGCCGACGATCGATAGTTCTCTGATTGGATTACATAACAAAGACCAAACGGACAAGCCATTTGTCTTTAATAGAAGCCCATTGCATTAGAAACGCTAATAGCAATATTCGCACTCAAGAATCTCCAGTACAAAAGATTCCACTTTCTGTCGCGTCGCGATCAATCCCCGGTGACTCCATCGTAACCAAGATACCGACGTCCACCATTTGATTGTGCTAAGCACCATAAACCATCGACTACAGCTATTCCAACGATAGCTGTCTTACACCTTTTTGTCTACACGACAACATCAATTGCTCATCAAAGCCTGGCAATCTAACAACAACAAATGTTGCGGCCGACGACCGATAGATCTCTGATCCGACTACTACACACGACAAAGACATTCACATCCCTGAAGTGATAACTCTACATGTCCAACATCCCTGTCGCCGGCAGAACGCGAAACAGGTCAACAGGACGATTCCAAACACTCCAACCTGGAAGCGCCGCAACCACCTCTCGCCTGCCCACAACCAACATGGCACCCGACCAACAGAACAATCCAACCCAAGATGATGAGGAGGACACGTCTATCACAGACCTCTTTCCATCATTTGACCAAGCACTAGCCACCTTCCTGCACGACTCCTTCGATGTCCCAAGGGAGTCCCAAAGCACCTTGTGTGAGGCGCTCATTGCTGGCCAGTACAAGACATGGTTGGACTTTCTGTACATCAAGAATATTGGTGATCTAGCTTACCTTGAGAGAGGAACGCAAACTCCACTGTCGAAACATGTACAGCTGTACTTGCAAAGAGTCATCGATTTTGGTCAACACCTCACGTCACAAGGGTTAGACTGGGAAGATCGGAACCACTACACAAAGGACGCCTTCAAGGATTACAGTAGAGGAATTGTCAAGGCCAGGAGAGAATCCGCAGCTGAGGTTAGAACCACGGCTGGCACATCCCAGCAACAAGAACGATCCACAAGATCCATTGAACAGCTCAAGTATGAGGCCTGGACCAAGAAGTCAAGGGATGAAACCACTTTTCCAACACTACTCAATGATGCAAGATTTGAGCATTGGCTTGTTAAATTCAAGGCCAAGTTAGAGACGAGTGACATCGATACCCAAACATTCCTCGATCCCAATTGGCCCGATATACCACTCACTGGGTATACAAAAGCTCTACATGACAAGCAATGTGCCTTCTTCTGGACCCTTGTTCTACATGTCTTCCAAAGCGATCTCTCCTCTTCCTGCGTGCTCAGCCATACCACCACAAGAGATGGCAGACAAGCCTTCTTCGATTTTGTCGCATTGCATGACAGGTCCAAATCCAAAGTATATGACACCTCCATCGTGATGCAGCACCTATTGGACATTGACTTGAGGACATGGAAGGATACCAAAGTCAAGTTCATCACCCAGTGGTTTGCTCAGCTGGAACATCTCAACACACTACGCAATCCACAGAGGCCACTTGATTTTGATACGGTCAAGACACACCTTTGCAAGGCCTGTAGTAGCAGCTTCCAACTCAGTGAACAGTTCTGTAAAGTTGATGATCCCCCTGCAGCCCAGGATTTGATCAAGTTCCGACAGCATGAAGCCATTGCTATCAGTGAATTGAAAAATATCCTCCTTCTTGAAGCAACCAGACTGGATTCCCAAGCATCACTGTCCCAACCTCGTGGCCGGATGTCTGTCAAGGCCAATGCTCATGATTTATCTTCTATGACACAGTCCACATATTCTGCTATCACTGACGACTCGACCTCATATTTACCTCCTATTGACTTTGATGGCGACTACCAGGACTACGCTGTTTACAAGGCTGGAAGAACCCCGGACCCAAGCACACGACTACCATCTGCAGTCTGGAAAACTCTCTCTAAGCATGGTATGAAGCATTGGCTTGGCTTCACAGCTGATGACAAGAAGCGCCTAGTCGCATGTCTCAGATCTGAGCTCCTTGATGCTGAAATACCACCAAACCCCAATTCTAGCAAGCCAATCACACGTCGTGCTTATGAACATCACACTGATGAGCAGGTCCTTTCACCTGATGAGGAAAGCTCAGCAAGATCCGCGTTCCATGAATCCCTTGGTGTATACAAGGCATCTTCTCAATCTGATAACAGGCCTCTCAAGTCTTCTGTTTCTCCTGCACATCCAGCTCGATTCCTTGCAGATAATCCTGATATCCTTTACAAGAAAGAAGGCAACGTCTATGTTCCTGCTGGTCAGCCTTCGCTGTCTGCGAAATTCCACCATTGGGCACCACTAGACTGTGAATCTCATGTTTCACCAGCAAACCCCATCGCTACATACCACTCTAGCAAAACTAATGTATCCACACCCGGTTACGCTATGGTTGACAGAGGCGCAAATGGATGTATCATAGGAAATGATGCATGTCTCATCTCTAAGGATATTCCCCCAAGGTATGTCAATGTCACTGGCATCAACAATCACCAAATCCAGAACATTCCTATTGCAACATGTGGCGCCTATTCTGTTTCCAACAGGGGACCAGTCATCATCATTTTTCATGAATGTGCCTACACCGGACAACACCCATCCATCTTGTCTTCTCCTCAGATGGAAGCATACTTCTCGATCGTTGATGATACCTCCATCAAGACAGGTGGAACCCAAGTCATCACCACCACCGATGGACATGTGTTTCCACTTAGTATATGCCATGGATTACCATACCTTGCCATGCGCAAGTATACCAGTGAGGAATTTGCCCGTCTCCCTCATGTTGTCATGACAAGTGATCAACATTGGGACCCATCTGTACTAGATAGCGCCTATACCCCTCAGGATGACACCTTCATTCAGCAATACCCGCCTCTTGCCTCCATGCTCCCATATCAAGATTATGATGAATTTGGCGCACTCAGGGATGTCAACCTTGGCACCTCTTCTGCAATCTCCTCATTCCTGTCCAGCAGCGCTACCTCAGTCCTCCAGGCATTGGATGCTTCTCATACCTCCTTTTGGCTCAGCCCGACTGATTATATCCACCAAGAAGAAGTCCTCAGTCGGTGTTCTACTTGATCTCCTTCCAACTCCATCACTGCTGCAGCACATGTTCAATCACCCACTGATATAGATTACTTATCGTTGAAGCCCTTCCTTGGATGGATCTCCCTTGATTGTATCAAAGCTACCTTCAACAATTCCACACAGTATGGCTCACTATCCATCAGTCCAGATGGTAACATCTTCAAAAGGTTCCAATCCCCACAGCCTGCCATGAATGTCCGGCCTTTCAATGATGATGTCCTCTCTGATGTCGTATATTCAGATACCCCTGCCATCAATGGTGGCTCCAAGATTGCTCAAGTTTTCTTTGGCCGGAAATCTCATATCATTCATGTCGAAGAAATGAGGACTACTGCTGATTTTCTCCCTTGTCTCCAAAATTTTGTTCGCCAATGGGGTAGACCACTCAGACTGCTTTGTGATCATGGATCCTACCAGTCCAGCAAGCCTGTTCTTGACTACCTCAAGATGATGTGGATTGGTTTATGGCGAAGTGAACCATACCATCAGCACCAAAACCTTTTCGAACGATGCTACCAGACCTTCAAACGCATTGTTAACAGGATAATGGATCGCACAGGAACCCCACCTCATCTCTGGCTCTTGTGTATGACCTACATTGGTCGTCTCCTGAACCATTTGTCTGACCCCACTCTCTCAGACAAACAGCCTTTCTACATTGCCACTGGTATCCTTGGTGACATCAGCCCCTACCTCAGTTTCTTTTGGTTTGAGCCTGTCTATTACAAGACCCCTGACACACAGTTTGGCTCTCAGCCCACTGAATGCCTTGGACATTTTGTTGGCATTGCCGAGCATGTTGGCAATAGTCTATGTTTTACCATCTGGGATCCCATCACCAATAAGCTCCTTGATCGCTCTGGTGTCCGCACTGCTTTAAATCCTGAGCATCGCAACAAGCGCGCTGGCTTGTTCACTGATGATGGCTTTCTTGCTTGGCGCAAGGCCAAAGATGCTTCTCTCACTCCTAAGTCTTCTGGTGATAGTCCCTCCTCTCAACATCCTACACCACCCGTTTCATTAACCGCATCACCTCCTTTGCGCCTCACACAGCCATCCTTGCCTACCTTTCTTTATTCCAAGGTTCCTAATACACGAAGCTATGTACCTTCTCCAATCCCTAACAACTATGGGGAGATTCTTGATGGCCCTCCAACCCCTCACATCTTCAGCAAAACCCCTGACGGCGTCCCTGTTACTAAAGATGATTTTGGTCCCCCTGAGCTAGCATATTTTGATGTTAGTGAAGCCACACCTCCACCCACCAATCCTGCTACCCCTTCTGTAGGCCCATCTGAGGTAGTTGTTACTGATGAAGAAGGCAATGCCCAATTTGACACTGATGGCACACCCATCACCATCCCTGCTATCCCTGTTGCTGACTTGCAAGGTCACTCTTTTCTCATGGGCCTCCCCGATGGCACACAGAAAAGAATGACAGTTGTCAACGTTGAAAACAGCCTTGAGCAAAACAAAGACTTCATCAAGTTCAAGTGCAAGCATACAGATGATGAGCTTGAAGATATCATCGCCTACAATGATGTCATGAACTACATCCATCGGGATGTCACTCAAGAAGATGGCAAACTTTGGTCATTTCGACGCATACTTGGTCATCAAGGCCCCCTTGACAACAAGTATCCTCAATACAAAGGCTCCAAATATAACCTATGGATTGAATGGGAAAATATGGAACGGACATATGAGCCGCTATCTAATCTAGCTGCAGATGACTCTGTTACTGTGGCAAAATATGCCAAAGACAACAACATGCTTGATAAACCTGGTTGGAAACATCTCAAACGCATTGTTTCCCTTGCTTGAAGAACCAAGAATGTAGACAGGCTAATCCACCAAGCCAAGCTTTGATCCTTCCGAACTGCTCCTCAGTACCAGTATGGATTCAAGGTACCTCGCAATCATGAAGAAGCCATCCAGTTTGATACAGCTAATGGTAACACCAAGTGGCAGGATGCCATAACCCTCGAAATGTCACAGCTTCAAGAATATGACACCTTTATTGATAAAGGTATCTACAAGGCTAGCAATATACCAACTGGTTTCCAACAGATTAAGGTCCACATGATTTATGCCGTCAAGCATGATGGCCGCCACAAAGCCCGGCTAGTTGCAAATGGCAATCTCACTGAAGCTCCCATTCACAGTGTGTATGCAGGAGTTGTTTCCCTTCGTGGCTTGCGCATGTGCCTATTCCTTGCTGAACTGAATAGCTTAGAAGCATGGGGAACTGACATTGGCAATGCATACCTCGAAGCTATCACCTGTGAGAAAGTATGTATCAAGGCTGGCGCTGAATTTGGCCCACTCGAAGGCCACCTTCTAGTGATTTACAAGGCTCTATATGGACTCCGCTCCTCTGGCAACTGTTTTGGTGATCTCCTTGCTGCCTGCCTTGTTGAACTAGGTTTTGAAAGATCCAAGGCAGAGCCTGAAATCTTTATCAAGCCTGGCAACAACAAACATGGGGAGCCAGTGTATGAGCTCATATGCACATACGTTGACGACCTTTGCTTATGTATGGCTGATCCTGAAACCTTTCTGGTTATCCTACAGTCTGAACCTTATAATTTCAAATTAAAGGGTTCTGGGCCAATGAACTTTCATTTGGGATGTGGATTCGAAAGAGATGAACATGGTGTGCTCTGCATGAACCCTATAAAGTTCATCGAGAAAATGGAGGCATCATGTGAACAAATGTTTGGCTGCAAACCTACCACCAGATTCCATTCACCCCTTGCTGAGAATGATCACCCAGAGCTAGACTCATCATCATTCCTAAGTGATACTGATATCCAAAAGTATCAAAGCATGATTGGCTCACTTCAGTGGGTCATTGCCATTGGGCGTTTTGACGTGCAGACTGCTGTTATGACCTTATCAAGCTTCAGAGTGCAACCTAGGGAAGGCCATCTCAAAAGAGCCAAACGGATCTATGGTTACATTTCCAAGTTTCGACACTTCAAAATCCGATTCAGAGTGGGCGTACCCGATTTTGTACTCACTGAAGGTACCAGTACAGACTGGTCCAATACCGTATATGGGGAGCACTCTGAGGACCTACCAAGTGATGCCCCTAAACCTCTGGGTAAGGTAGTGGTGTTGTCTCATTTCTATGATGCAAACTTAATGCATGACATCCTAAGTGGCAAGGCTGTCACTGGCATCCTGCATTTCGCAAATAAGACCCCCATCATGTGGTTCTCCAAGAAGCAAGCAACATCTGAAACAGCCACCTTTGGTGCTGAATTTGTATCTGCTAGAACCTGCATCGAGCAAATTGTTGACATTCGTCAGTCATTCAGGTATCTTGGTACTAGAGTGCATGACACATCCTACACATGGGGAGATAATGAAAAGATGATCCAAACCTCCACATTCCCATATGCAAGGCTCCATAAGAGGCATCACATTCTTTCATATCACTATGTTAGAAGCATGATCGCTAGAGGTTTCATCCTCATGCAACATCTTGCAGGCAAGGATAATTGTGCTGATATTCTCACCAAGCATTGGGGACATTCAGTAGTGTATCCTTTACTCAAGCCCATCTTTCACTACTGTGGAAACACTGGTGATTTGTTGCAGGATGGCTGCATCGGATACTAGAGGATGCTTTCATGTGGACACATGGGGAGTATTAAATTCCTTTCGTGTCTAGGTTGGTAGAGGTACGAGATTGGAAATAATGAGACCTCGCAAATTACTGGGCTCATTCTTACGATCGAGTTCGATACTTAACTGGAAGAAAAAGGACCGATAGCTCATTCTTACGATCGAGAATCGATACTTAACTGGATGAGAAGAACCAATCGTCACTCGAGTTCGATACTTAGTGATCCAAGAAAGAACACATGCCAGAAGTTAGCATATGCTATCTTTTATTAAGTGTTCTGTTTTCAAGAAAAGACAGCAGAGGTCCAGATGGTTGCTCTCACGAACTTGTTTTCTTGCTGTACAGAATACGTGTTGTATTAGCGGCAACATGGTATTCATTTGTAACACGGTATTTCACCGTATTCTTTCGTAACACGGTATTCCACCGTATATTTGTAACACATCGTGTTGTATTAGCGGCAACATGATCTTTAAAAGAGATACTTGCTCTCCAGCAAGAATCATCTCTTCATCTTATACTTTTAGATTATTTGATTATTCAACCTTAAACCTTGCACCGGACGTTCTTGCGTCCTACTGTAGAACTACAAGCCTAAGATCTATCTGATTGCGTCAGTTGTCGATAGTCAGAATAGATCTGGTTGGATTAGCATCCAGTCGTAGTGGATATCAGAGAAATATTAGAACACAACAGACCGGCACCTCAACCGGCCTGCAGCTAAAGCTCCTGTTGCTCTTCTTTGCCTTTGGATTGAATCAGCTCAACAGCCAGTTTCAAAAGGAAATTAACAAAAACGCAAAAACAACACGAAGAATCAAGGACAGAAATCTTTCAATCCTTGTCGGATTCCTGGTCACAACCAAGACTGGACAGAGCGCCCAAAAAACAGATAATTCCAAACAAAAGAAGAAACGACGGGCAGAAAACAAGAAAAATGACGCGGTCGGCACCACAGCCAGCAATGAGTCATTCCAAGCACACATGCAGCGCGCAGCCGGCTCTTTCATCCAACAACATGGAGGAAAGGCCAAACACAGCGTGCAGAGCGGTGAGCAAATCTGGCTTCCATGAAGCCAAAGAGCAGTCACCCTGCCTCCACTTCCACCGCACCCAGATGCCAATCTGGCACTGCCAATTGGGCTTGCAGGAGGACCTCTCCCCACAGAAGAAGAGAAGGCGCCTACAGGACGTATATCTGATGCTGACAAGAGCTCACGACGAGTCCAGTTCGAAGGAATGGACGAATGTGTCAATAAAAATAAAAATAAGGGTATACAGAAGCCAATAAAAAAGCCAAATTGAATGACGATTCGAGAGGCACGGGTACAAACGATAAAAATCGCAACGCCGATTCAATCGGCAAAACAATGGGTACGACACCATCGATGACAACAAGCTGGACGTCACATCTAGCAAAAAGCATGCCCCGCAATACGGAATACCCCGTAGCTACCAAAACAAATAAGAGCAATGTGACTCCTGTTGTTTTAACAACCATCCAATATATTCAAGGCATTCCTATCAAAACAACCAAAACAATGCTTGCCCTACTTGACAGTGGCAGCACAACAACCCTTATCAACAAGAGGGCACTTCCCCTTGGAGTTCTACCTATCCAGTCAAAAGTAAAAATCATAACTACCACAGCAAATGGGTCTTTTGACACATCGCTGTTTGTCATCATGAAGAATCTCAAGTTACAAGAATTTGGCAATACAAAAATCGAGCGTTGCGAAGCCAGGTTATTTGATTCCAACACATGCAGATATGATATCATCTTTGGTCAAGACTTCCTGTGCAATGCCGACATCAACTCGCTATTTGAATCCAATATGATTCAGTGGAACAACAGACAAATTCCAATGCGCGAAACATCCATCTTTGATATTACTCCAAATGTGCAAGAATCATATTTTCAAGCCCTATTGGAAGAATCAATCCATTTTGAGCTGTTTGTGCATGATGCGGTGTCTTCATCATCACCCGTCATCCTGGATCAAGCCTATGAAGCAACCAATTCCATTGCAGTAGCTAAACAACAAGCACATATGACCAAAGCAGAAAAACAGCAATTCCAATCAGTACTGTCCCAAATATCCAAATGTCTTCAATGGAAAATTGGGCAAATACCCCCCACACAAGAAGATATCACTCAAGCTGAAACCAAATGCAAAACCAGTCCACAAGAAGCCTTACTCTATCACATACAAACAAGAAGACCTATTCAAAAGCGAGCTCCAGAATTTAGTAAATGATGGAGTGCTCAAACAATGCAAGGGACCGACTGAATGGACATTTCCTACCTTCATTATTCCAAAGACAGATAATAGGCTTTGGTGGGTTTCTGACTTCCGGGCACTCAAATGGTAGGTTAAGATCTTCCCTGATCTTAACCTAGCCATTTGATATCTACACAGATGCCTCAGACCTACAACTTGGCACAGCCATCCTCCAAAGTGTCAAGCCGATTGCATATTGGTCCAAAAAGCTGAATGCAGCTCAAAAGAACTACACTACAATGGAAAAGGAACTACTTGCAATAGTCTTGTGTTGCAAGGAATACAGGAAGCTACTATTAGGCTGTGAACTCAACATTCACACAGACCACAAGAATCTCACCTTCAAGACGCTTTCTCCACAGCGCGTCCCGCGCTGGGACCTCAAGTGGAACTACATTGAAGGCCTCTGGAATGTTATCGCGGATGCCTTCTCACGGTTACCAAGGATGGACCCTCCCACAGTGGGGGAGAAGCAAAAGTAAGGCAAAGGAAATCTGATTGATTTTCTCAAATTAGACATTCCAGAACAAGCAGATGAAGAGCTCTTTCTCCAAGAATTCCCCAAAATATTCCAACACTTATGTCATGACGCAGACACTGAATAATAATAATATACGTATTTAAGTAACTTTAACCACTGAAGGTGGATCTAAACTACTCAGTCTGTATCCAGACTTTAACGTCGCCTCAATCAAAGAGAGTTTAAGCCCCAAGTTGTAGAACGACAAATTTGTCAAACGAATCCTGAAAGCAAGCAGGGAGAGTACAAGTGAAAACTGTTGAAGGATACCAGTAGCATAATCTGACAAACAGGTAGGAGGAAGGGCAAAATACTGGGAGCAGCACGGTGTGCAGAGGTGGGTAACTGGGGGAACAACTAGGAATATTATTTTCCTTCTGAATCCGATTCGTTGAGAGACTGATTCAAAGGCTTCTGAAGAACAGCAACGCTGCGTTAGTGTGTTAGTAGACGAACGATTGTACTCTACGCGTGATAAATGTGTTTGGATACTTTCGCAACGGATAATCGGACTACAGGCGAAGCTAGGGAGACGCCAGATCTCTTCTTGCTGTGACTTATTCAGATTGCAGCGAGACAGACCTTAGTATGTAGATTACAAGTAGTTGGTAGCAACTAGTGTGAATTTTGGGATATAAATCAGTTGAATGTTAAAAGTATGAGATAAAGTGAAATCTTGCCGAAATGCAAGATATCTCTTTTATTGAGATGAATACGTTGCAACTGCTGTTGCGTAGTGCTGGGATTACTCGCTGATTATTTCCGTACATGTATTGGTCGTTGACCATATATATCTGTATGCATGTATATGTATTGTGTGAGAATCGCACGCCAACGGTTTTCTTCTCTTGTTCCGTTAGGAAGACTTCATGATATGTTTATCATTAAGGTCAGGAATTGCTCCCGTAGCTCGTGTGATATTTTATGAAATCAGAGTTTGCTCACCAAAGAACAATGGCAATATTGTAAAACAGAGATTGCTCACCGTTTATGCGCGATGGGAATCGATGCGCTGTGGAAATCGATATGCCGTGGGAATCGATTACTTAGAATGATACGGGACTCATTGATTCATACGAATAGGAAATCTACCCTCTGGTAGCTTTGGTACTTCTGGTCACGAAAGGAATTTAATACTCCCCATGTCTCCTTGTGAAGGGTCATCACGCTCTACATGATGCTTCCATCATCCTGAAGAAGGTCGCCGGTATTACCACAGAAGTGGAAGATGGGCCTGAGCAGTGGATACACAACTGAGTGACTCCAATGTTTGGTGAGAATGTCTGCACAGTTGTCCTTACCTGGGATGTGCATCATTAAAATGAAACCTCTTGCTATCATGCTTCGTACGTAGTGAAACGACAGAATATTATGACGCTTGTGCAACCTTGCGTAAGGGAAGGTTGACGTTTGGATCATCTTTTCGTTGTCACCCCAAGAATATGAGACATCATGGACTCGTGTTCCTAGGTATCGGAATGAGTGGCGTAAATCGACGATCTGTTCGATGCAAGTCCTTCCTTTGCACGTTCGAGATGCCCATCTCGTGGCTGAGCTCTGAAACTGGAGAGCGTCATCACGGCTGTTTGTACATCGAAACGGCCAATAGCGATGATCCATTGTAGTGAACCGATCATACTTTGGTATTTCTGTATACCGGTTTCTTCGAGAAAGGCTGAGGAGTCCAATTCGGGATGGTCGTTCTCTGCAATGGGTGATTGGAACCTAGTGTTAGGTTTGCATCCGAACATTTGTTCGTAAGATGCTTCCATCTTTTCGATGAACTTTATGGGATTCATGCATAGAACACCATGTTCGTCGCGCTCAAATCCACAACCTAAGTGAAAGTTCATAGGTCCGGATCCCTTCAGTTTGAAGTTATATGGTGACGACTGCAATATCTTCAAGAAGGAATTGGGATCTGCCATGCAGAGACATAGGTCATCGACATATGTGCATATAAGTTCATATACACGTTCACCATGCTTGTTCGTTCCGGGTTTGAGGAATATTTCCGGTTCTGCGCGGGATCTTTTGAAGCCGAGTTCGATGAGACAAGCCGCGAGTAAGTCTCCAAAGCACTTGCCTGAAGACCTGAGACCGTATAGGGCTTTGTAAATGATCAACAGGTGACCTTCCAGCGGTCCGAATTCGGGACCTGCCTTGATGCATACTTTCTCGCAGGTGACTGCTTCTAAGTAGGCGTTACCTATGTCGGTGCCCCATGCTTCTAGGTCGTTGAGTTCAGCTAGGAATAGGCACATACGTAGGCCGCGGAGAGATACGGCACCTGCGTAAACACTGTGGATAGGGGCCTCAGTGAGATTACCGTTAGCAACGAGGCGAGCCTTGTGTCTACCATCGTGCTTGACAGCGTATATCATGTGTACCTTGATCTGTTGGAATCCCGGGGGAATGGAGCTTGTCTTGTACACGCCTTTATCAATGAATGTATTGTATTCATTGAGTTGTGCCATTTCCAGAGTGGTGGCATCTTCCCATTTGGTGTTTCCGTTGGCTTGATCAAATCGGAGGGCTTCTTCGTGGTTACGAGGCACTTTGAATCCATATTGATACTGCGGAGTGGTACGGAATGAACGAAGTTTGGCTTGGTGCACGAGTCGGTCAAGTTTCTTGGTTCGTCGTGCTAGGTTGGTGATTCGCTTTAGGCATTTCCAACCCGGGAGTTCAAGCAAGTTGTTGTCTTTCCCATATTTCGCAACGGTGACAGGGTCATCAGCCGCAATGTTGGCCAGAGGTTCATATGTTCGTTCCATATTTTCCCATTCAATCCAAAGGTTATACTTGGAACCTTTGTATTGAGGATGCTTATTATCCAGTGGACCTTGGTGTCCTAGGATGCGGCGAAACGACCAGAGTTTGCCGTCTTCTTGTGTTGAATCACGATGTATGTAATTCATGACATCATTATATGCGATGATATCATCGAGTTCGTCATCGGAGTGTTTGCACTTGAACTTGATGAAGTCGTTATTGCGTTCAAGACTATCTTCAACATCAACGATGGTAAGACGTTTCCGGGTGCCATCTGGATTGGTTACAAGGAAGGATCGTCCTTGTAGATCGGCAATCAGGATCGTAGGAATGGTAATGGGTTTACCGTCATCGTCAAATTGTGCGTTACCTTCTTCGTCGGTAACAACTACCTGTGATGGGTCTACTGAAGGAGTAGCGGGGTTGGTGTGTGGAGTTGTGACGTCACTAACATCAAAGTATGCTAATTCCGGTGGGTCAAAATCATCTTCAGTAAGGAGAACGCCCTCGGATGTCTTGCTGAAGATGTGTGTCGTAGGAGGACCATCAAGACTCTCCCCATAGTTGTTAGGGAGTGGAGAAGGTGACCAGCTCGGGCTGTCATCGACCTTCTTATAAAGAAAGCTCGATAACGAGGGTTGGGCGGGTGGTTGAAGAATTGGTTGAGTGCCAGATGCGTGGGGCGTAGTATCTGGTTGTTTGTTGGGTACAGATGGAACGGTGTCATCGGCAGTGTCAGAATCAGCGGGTGAAACGCTAGGTGGAACTGAGTTGTTTGGTTTCGTAGACTCGTCAATGGGTTTACTCTGATTGGTATGCTCCCCATGTTTGAATGCTGGAGCTTCTCCAGTGGCGTATAAACGGGGCAAGGAATCCTTGGCGTTACGCCATTTGATGAAACCATCATCAGTGAATAGGCCCGCGCGTTTGTTACGGGACTCAGGCGTAAGAGCAGATCGGACACCGGAACGGTCAAGTAACTTGTTGGTAACGGGATCCCAGATTCGGAAGCAGAGTCCATTGCCAACATGTTCGGCGATGCCGACGAAATGACCTAGCCGTTCAGTAGACTGGGTACCGAAAGGAGAGTCATTGGTTTTGAAATACACAGGTTCAAACCAGAAGAAACTGGTGTATGCGCTGATGTCGCCAAGTGTACCCATGGCAATGAAGATCGGCTGTTTATCGGACAGCGTAGGATCAGAAACAACATTGAGGAGACCCGCGACGTATGTCATGCACAGTAGCCATAGGTGTGGTGGTGTGCCTGTACGATCCATGACGCGATTGACAATGCGCTTGAACGTTTGGTATCGGCGTTTGAATTGATTCTGGTGTTGGTGATACGGTTCACTTTGCCAGAGTCCAATCCATAACATTTTGAGGTAATCGACGACCTTCTTACTGGATTGATAGTTGCCTTGGTCGCAAAGGAGGCAAATGGGTCTGCCCCATTTTCGAACAAAGTTCTGGAAGCAAGATAGGAAGTCGCCGGTGGTACGCATTTCCTCAACGTGTATAATATGTGATTTGCGGCCGAAGAAGATCTGAGCAATCTTGGAGCCACCATCAATTGCTGGGACATCTGAATAGACAGCATCGGACATAACATCGTCATTGAAGGGTCGAACGTTCATGGCCGGTTGAGGGGAATGAAAACGTTTGAAAATGTTTCCATCAGGACTAACCGCTAATGAACCATATTGGGTTGAGTTTTCAAACGTAGCCTTGATGCGATCGGTGGAAACCCAACAAAAGAAAGGTTTCAGGGACAAGTAGTCATGTTCGTTGGGGTATCTTTCGCGGGGCGTAGCTGCAATACGTGTAGTGTCACTGGCAGTGCAATCTGTCGGAAACGCGGTAACTGTCCCAGAGGCTGCGGGTAACGCACAGCATGCAAGACGTTCTTGATGAGCGTAGTCAGTGGAAGTAAGCCAAAAGGAGTGATCGTTGGCCCTATGGTCATCAATAGGAAGGAAGGGAGATCGAGTGGAATGGCTGGAATACGAACTGAGGGATGTGACTGTGGAGGACCCGGGGGAAACAGAGATATCTAATCCTTCAAGGCAACGTGGGTTCCCATATTCGTCGTAATCGGCATAAGGGAGTTGCTGTGGCTGGGGAGGATATTTCTGGAGAAATTGTTCATCCTTCGCACTGATCGTGGTATCGAGAACTGATGGGTCCCAATGCTTATCGGATGTCATGATAACATGTGGGAGCGTGTCAAACTCAACAGTCGTGTACTTTCGCATCGCAAGGTATGGTAAACCGTGTCGTATGCTAAGAGGCAGTGCATATCCATCAGAGGTGGTGATGACCTGTCCGCCCCCCACTTTGATAGATGTGTCGTCAACAGTGGAAAAATATGCTTCCATCTGGCCGGAGGACAATATAGAAGGGTGTCGTCCTGTAAAGGCACACTCGTTGAAAATGAGGATGACGGGGCCTCTGTTCGACATGGAATATGCTCCGCATGTAGCAATGGGGATGTTTTGTACCTGATGATTGTTAATTGCGGTGACATTAACGTATCGCGGTGGAATATCCTTGGAGATGAGACATGCATCATTGCCGATGATGCACCCATTTGCACCGCGATCTACCATCGCAAAACCAGGGCTAGTGACCGTAGTTTTATGTATGCGGTATGTGTATGACGTTACTACAGGTATTTGGGTGTCACCGTCCTTTTTGTACTGAATGTCAGGGTTGTCGAAAAGGAATCGAGCGGGATGCACGGGTGACACGGAAGACTTGAGAGGTCGCTGGTCCTTGGACGAAGAGGTCGTTGATTTGTATACACCTAGGGATGCATGGAAAACACCTCTACGATCATTTTCTACAGCAGGATGTAGGTCTGCTGCGGAATTGGCATGCTCATCGTTGGTCGTAGTATCGTCTTCTCGAAATGATACCGAATGTTCATGTTGGTATGCCTTCCGGGTAATGGGTTTGACACTGTTGGGGTCAGGTTGTGAAAAGAATCCACCGTGTAACGCGTATTCGTACGTACTAAGCGGGCGTATAGCACGAAAAGTCATAAGGGCAAATAACCTTATTCGTAAGGTTATTTATCAATGAATAATCGTCAGCGCTTTTATGTGGATTGCCTCTTAGCGGGATTTTCCTCTCAGCTCACTCTTCGAAGAATTAACAACTCTAAAACACTATCATGCCCTAAAATATACGTATAACCTAGTACTAATTCTACATGATAAGGTACAATACATGTGATATTCCAATGTCAATATCGCGGTGAATTATACGGTAAAAAGACCAATCGAAGATGGTTTTGCGTGTGTGTTTTGTGTCTTAATTACGTGTGTTTTTGTATGCTTAAAATTACACGTTAATATGCTGGAAATCGATACGACGATACGACGATACGACGAGTAATTAACCTATCGGCCGCTAAGTCCGAATGCATGTAAGAAGATGATTACTCTTACTTTTACTCACTAAATCAATCAATCGAAAGGACGATTACATTTTGTTTGTTACGACACACTTTCTTTAGTTTATCAGACCCACAGCACTCTCTATGAGCTGTGGAGGACCCAATGGCGTTTAACGAAACGCAGTTGAGCTCGAAGACCAAACGAATCCGGATTAGCCTGATCAGCTACCGGCATCAACCCTCAAGGATGTAAAAGAGGCAGTTGCCTGTGGAGCCCTGGAACAGACCAACACCAGGGCGGTCTCCCTGAAAGAAGAGACCAAAGAATCGAACCAAGGTGGTGGCTCCACCGGGTTTCGAGATCCAGCAAAAACAAGCAAGGGAAAAGAAGCTGGACGGCTCAGTCGAAAGGGCCGCCCAGGTTGGCATCAGTTGAAAGGAATCAATATCCGAGAACACTGATCTTTCACTGAAAACAAGAATGACGCGAGCGAAAAGATTGAGCCAAAAGTATTCTGTGGTGAAACAGAGTGGAAGGAACAGATTGCAAAGAGCATCTGCCAAGAAGGAACAGATTGCAAGAGCATCTGCCCGCGAGAATGAAAAAATCAAAAGATATGAGAACACCAAATCGCGAAACACCAAATCGCGAAACACCAAATCGCGAAAGACCAAATCGCGAAAGGTCGTCGAGAACACTAAATTCTCAGGAAACAATCTTTCAATATTTCACCACACAAAAATACAGAATGAGCAAAAATCCCAAGAAAGGATAGGAAAGCTCACAATCTTGATTTGCAACAAAAGCAAAAGCTCACACAAAAGTATAACCAAACCGGAACGAAAATTCGATCCGGATAAATACAGATAAGCAAACCACCCAACAGTCACAAATAATACCCATCTCTCACACCCAATCCTCGATTTGATTACACTCTTCCACCAAATACCAACTTCCATCGGATACCACACTACGAATCGACCATCCATACTCCTCAAAATAACGCGAAACTCCATCACAAAATATAATTCGAAACTTCGTTTGAAATATTGCACTCCACCATGGTACGAACCAGAGCGCACGAAAATAGTGATATAGAAGAAACAAAAATGGAGGTGGATCAAGATCCGAATGATCCTGATGGAGATGAGGACGAGGATTCCGACAAGTATCCAGATAGTGAAGAGGAGTTCGATGCAAGGATCATGAGAGTAATGGAAAAAGCCATGACTGATCCAGAAACAAACTCAACTTGGAAAAGAGTCATCGACAAGGAAGTAAAGAGGAGGATCAGAAGGATACAGGATGCGCCAAATGACGTCAATCAGGGCGATAGTGATAGCGATAACAGCAATGAAGATGAGAACCAACTAGACGTCGACCTAAGGGCTGAACGAAACGGAAGGAGATCATCCCAACCAAAAATAAAAATCAGGGGATTCAACAGTGGAAGATTTCTGAATCCAGAACAGCTTGCCTTTAGAAGCAGCTTAATGGACTTTGGTATCAACTATGAATCAGCTGAAGAAATTATGAGGGGAGGGATGTCTAATATCCGCGAAATTACAGACCTCAACAAGGAAAGCATCAAATCATTCATGCACGGATTGAAATCTATCAGTCCGGAATGTCCTAACCCGAAAAGTATTCACTATGGTAACAGGCTATCATCAAGGCTTCTCACATGGGCAAGTTGGGCTCGATACCAACCACTGATTGGAGTTGAGCCAAGGGCTATCGACTGGAACGCAAACCCAAACAACCTGGAAATGCAGCAATTCAGAATCAAGATGATGGAATCAAGTGTGAAATCGCAGGAAAAAGCAACCCCACCTGAGCTGAAGGATCTCACAAAATTCAGGGAATGGGAGGAAGGCTTCCGACAAAACCTGAGATACAGATTCAACTCTGAGGGATTTCCAATCTTGTATGTCATAAGACCCCAAGAAAAGGAAGAAGTTACTGATGAAGCCAGGGCTGGAACAGCCGGGCAAAGTACAACAGATACTTATCCAACTTGGAGTGATTACAATGAAAGATGTGGCGTCCTGTCAGGTCCCCAGTATGATGAGGACAACAATGTCGTCTGGAGGTTGCTTTGTGATGCAACAAGAAAGGGTCCTGGTTGGGAATATGTGGCACATTTCCAAAACACTGCGCTGAACTCAGGAAATGCAAGAAATGCTTTCATTTCATTGATGCAACATGCTTATACTGATACCAATATCACTATGGTTCTGAATAAGACATATCAGGATATGAAAGATTCACACTACACTGGAGATTCTAAGAATTATGACTGGAACAAGCACAAGCGAAACTGGACTGCTTTTCATGGTACAATTCTGAGATTTGAAAAGAATCATAATGAAAGAAGATTTGTCTGGGATTTTATCAATTCAATCAGCGATGAGCGACTTGATGCTGCAAAAGCAGATGCAATTGAGGAGAGCAAAGACTACCGGGACAATTTCAATGAATGTTTGATTTTATTCACCAATCGTCTTGGATTGAAAAAGCTTGCAAAAAAAAATAAAAGAGGTTCCAGAAGTTTGTATTCTATGGGCACTTCAAGTAACAAAAAGCAAAAGACAACTGGAACTTTTACAGGAAAAGTTGAGTGCAAGCCTTATCCGACAAGTGTTTATAAAACAATGTCAAAAGAACAGCGACAGGAGCTTTACCAGATGAGACAGGCTAAGAAAAAAAGAAATCTCAAGGCTGCTGAGACCAAAAAGAAAGAAACTGAAAATGAAGGCGCGGGTGACAGTTTCGGATCAAAATCTAAGAAATGACATAATAACCGGACACTATCACATGAACACAAATTGTTAACAATGGTGAGCCGGTCATTATACCAAATGAATGTTCCTGTAGGTTTTGATGATGGAGAAAATGAAGAAGGATATTGTGAGTTAGACTCACATGCAGATACTACCGCAGCAGGAAGCAATATGGTATTGCTGAATCCTGATCAAATCACAACACACGTTGATGTTGCACCTTTTTCTGAAGAATACAAGCCCATCAAGAAAATACCCATTGGAAGCTGTGCGACTGCATGGACAAATCCAACATCAGGCCAAGTATATATCATAGTGTTCCATCAAGCACTGTACTTTGGGGACAAATTGAAAAACAGCTTGATATGCCCAAATCAAGTGAGGGACTGCAATTTCAACTCTGTTGAAGAGACACCTCGCCAATTTGATTCAAGATCCAAGCATGGAATTACAATTCAAACTCCACTGGAGGATGATGATCCGAAGAAAGTTTTTATTAAACTGAGTATGAGAAACGTGATCTCATATTTCCCCACAAGAAAGCCCACAAGAATGGAACTTGATGAATGTCAACATTTGATAGCAACAAATGATACCCCCTGGGATCCGCATTCACTGAAGTTCAGGATGGCCGAGCTCGCCATTGACAATGGAGATCCAATTTCAGGGGACCAATTCAGCCTTCAAGCTATGTCGACCGAAGAGGACCAAGCAATGGACGAAAGTTCTGTTGTAACAGAACCTGCTAGTAATGTTACAGGTAACCTCCCCAAGACCAGCTTAGAACAAGAACGGCATCCAAGTGTCATTCAGCAATGCAAACTGATGAGAGTCCATCAGGTATCCACAAGGAGAATGCTCACTGAATGCCAGATTGCAACAGATGGGAATATAGCTCATCGAATTTCTTCAGTAAGGAATTCTTCAGTAAGGAATATTTCAAGCGCGCAAAGGGTAGACCAATTTTTGTTTGATGATACAGAATTTGACTTTATGGAAGCTCCTGAAGCAGAATCAAAACAGGCCCCTAGCTTGCAAGAAATTGACAATACACTTGAGAGAAGGTCTCTTGACAGAAGAAATCAATGGGGGCCATCAGTGATAACAATTGAAGGTCCAAACAAAGTTGACTGTGAACGCCTAGCCAAAACTTGGAACATTAGTTTCAAGAAAGCTGAGCAGACATTAAAAGTCACGACGCAGAAGGCACTCAGGAATTTGCAATCACCATTGATGAAGCGGCTGCCTACTCAGCGCTTCAGGAACAAGCGAGTTGCACAAGGAACCTGGTACACTGATACTTGGCATGCAAGAACGACCAGTATTATGAGGCAAGAAAAATGTGCACAGATCTTCACGAATGGAAATGGGTTTGAAGTATTTATACCAATACAGGACAAATCACAAGCCCATCAAGGACTGAAGACATTCATTCATGAAATTGGAATTCCAGAGCATTTGATTTCTGATGGTGCGCCAGAACAAGGATCCCCAAGAACCTACAAGACACACTGGAATTCAATTGTAAAGCGCAACCATATCCATCAGACATTCATCCAGCCACATTGCCCATTCCAAAATCGGGCAGAACAAGCAATTGGTCATCTTGGTAGTGCAATCACAACCAAGTCTGCAAAGAAGAAGTCGCCAAGAAGATTATGGTCATTTTGTGGTGAACTATGTGCTAATATCAGGCAGCGAACAGCCTCGAACAACCCTTCTTCAATGGGGAGAACCCCATTTGAATTGGTCCATGGCTATAGACCGGATATTACATTATACACTTCATCAGAATGGTATGATTTTGTGTTTTATTATGAAAAAGGTGATTCTTCCACCCGAGGTGTTGAAAGGCTGGCGCGATGGTTGGTATGATTTTCCTTCTGAATCCGGTCTGTTGAGAGTCTGATTCAAAGGCTTCTGAAGAACAGCAACGCTGCGTTAGTGTGTTAGTAGACAAACGATTGTACTCTACGCGTGACAATTGTGTTTGGATACTTTCGGCAACGGATAATCGGACTACAGGCGAGACTAGGGAAACGCCAGATCTCCTCTTGCTGTGACTTATTCAGATTGCAGCGAGACAGACCTTAGTATGTAGATTACAAGTAGTTGGTAGCAACTAGTGTGAATTTTTGGGATATAAATCAGTTGAATGTTAAAAGTATGAGATAAAGTGAAATCTTGCCAAAATGCAAGATATCTCTTTTATTGAGATGAATACGTTGCAACTGCTGTTGCGTAGTGCTGAGATTACTCGCTGATTATTTCCGTACATGTATTAGTTGTTGACCATATATATTTGGATGCATGTATATGTATTGTGTGAGAATCACATGTCAACGGTTTTCTTCTCTTGTTCCGTTAGGAAGACTTCATGAAATGTTTATCATTAAGGTCAGGAATTGCTCCCGTAGCTCGTGTGATATTTTATGAAATCAGAGTTTGCTCACCGAAGAACAATGGCAATATCGTAAGACAGGGATTGCTCACCGTTGATGCGCGATGGGAATCGATGCGCCGTGGGAATCGATATGCCGTGGGAATCGATTACTTAGATGGATACGGGACTCATTGATTCATGTGCATAGGAAATCTACCCTTTGGTAGCTTTGGTACTTCTGGTCACGAAAGGAATTTAATACTCCCCATGTTTCCTCGTGAAGGGTCATCACGCTCTACATGATGCTTCCATCATCCTGGAGAAGGTCGCCAGTATTACCACAGAAGTGGAAGATGGGCCTGAGCAGTGGATACACAACTGAGTGACTCCAATGCTTGGTGAGAATGTCTGCACAGTTATCCTTACCTGGGATGTGCATCATTAAAATGAAACCTCTCGCTATCATGCTCCGTACGTAGTGAAACGATAGAATGTTATGACGTTTATGCAACCTTGCGTAAGGAAAGGTCGACGTTTGGATCATCTTTTCGTTGTCACCCCAAGAGTATGAGATATCATGCACTCGTGTTCCGAGGTATCGGAATGAGTGGCGTAGATCGACAATCTGTTCGATGCAAGTTCTTCCTGCAACAAATTCAGCTCCAAAGGTGGCTGTTTCCGTAGTAGACTGCTTCTTCGAGAACCACATCATGGGAGTCTTGTTCGCGAAATGAAGAATGCCGGTAACTGCCTTTCCACTGAGAATATCATGCATGAGGTTGGCATCATAGAAGTGTGATAACACTACTGTCTTTCCAAGCGGTGCAGGAGCGTCGTCGGGTAGCTCCTCAGAATGCTCCCCATAGACGGTGTTGGACCAGTCGATGGTGTCGGGTTTAGTCAATATAAAATCGGGCGGTTCCACGCGGAATCTGATTTTGAAATGTCTAAACTTGGAGATATATCCATAGATACGTTTAGCACGTTCGAGATGCCCATCTCGTGGCTGAGCTCTGAAACTTGAGAGCGTCATCACGGCTGTTTGTACATCGAAACGGCCAATAGCGATGATCCATTGCAGTGAACCGATCATACTTTGGTATTTCTGTATACCGGTTTCTTCAAGAAATGCTGAGGAGTCCAATTCAGGATGATCGTTCTCCGCGATGGGTGATCGGAACCTAGTGTTAGGTTTGCATCCGAACATTTGTTCGTAAGATGCTTCCATCTTTTCGATGAACTTTATGGGATTCATGCACAGAACACCATGTTCGTCGCGCTCAAATCCACATCCTAAATGAAAGTTCATAGGTCCGGATCCCTTCAATTTGAAGTTATATGGTGACGATTGCAATATCTTCAAGAAGGAATTGGGATCTGCCATGCAGAGACATAGGTCATCGACATATGTGCATATAAGCTCATATACCCGTTCACCATGCTTGTTCGTTCCGGGTTTGAGGAATATTTCCGGTTCTGCGCGGGATCTTTTGAAGCCGAGTTCGATGAGACAAGCCGCGAGTAAGTCTCCAAAGCACTTGCCTGAAGACCTGAGACCATATAGGGCTTTGTAAATGACCAACAGGTGACCCTCCAACGATCCGAATTCGGGACCTGCCTTGATGCATACTTTCTCGCAGGTGACTGCTTCTAAGTAGGCGTTACCTATGTCGGTGCCCCATGCTTCTAGATCGTTGAGTTCAGCTAGGAATAGGCACATACGTAGACCGCGAAGAGATACAATGCCTGCGTAAACACTGTGGATAGGGGCCTCAGTGAGATTACCGTTAGCAACGAGGCGAGCCTTGTGTCTTCCGTCGTGTTTGACAGCGTATATCATGTGTACCTTGATCTGTTGGAATCCCGTGGGAATGGAGCTTGTCTTGTATACGCCTTTATCAATGAATGTATTGTATTCATTGAGTTGTGCCATTTCCAGAGTGGTGGCATCTTCCCATTTGGTGTTTCCGTTGGCTTGATCAAATTGGAGGGCTTCTTCGTGGCTACGAGGAACTTTGAATCCATATTGATACTGTGGAGTGGTACGGAAGGAACGTAGTTTGGCTTGGTGCACGAGTCGATCAAGTTTCTTGGTTCGTCGGGCTAGGTTGGTGATTCTTCTGAGACGTTTCCAACCCGGGAGATCAAGCAAGTTGTTGTCCTTCCCATATCTTGCAACGGTGACCGGGTCGTCGGCTGCAATGTTGGCCAGAGGTTCATATGTGCGTTCCATATTCTCCCATTCAATCCAAAGGTTATACTTGGAACCTTTGTATTGAGGATGCTTGTTATCCAGTGGACCTTGGTGTCCTAGGATGCGGCGAAACGACCAGAGTTTGCCGTCTTCTTGTGTTGAATCACGATGTATGTAATTCATGACGTCATTGTATGCAATAATATCATCGAGTTCGTCATCGGAGTGTTTACACTTGAACTTGATGAAGTCTTTATTGCGTTCCAGGCTGTCTTCAACATCGACAATGGTAAGACGCTTCCGGGTGCCGTCGAGATTGGTTACAAGGAAGGAACGTCCTTGTAGATCGGCAATCGGGATCGTAGGAATGGTAATAGGTTTACCGTCATCATCAAATTGTGCGTTACCTTCTTCGTCAGTAACAACTACTTGTGATGGGTCTACGGAAGGAGTAGCGGGGTTTGTGTGTGGAGGTGCGACGTCACTAACATCAAAATATGCTAATTCCGGTGGGTCAAAATCATCTTCAGTAAGGAGGACGCCGTCGGATGTCTTGCTGAAGATGTGTGTCGTAGGAGGACCATCAAGACTCTCCCCATAGTTGTTAGGGAGTGGAGAAGGTGACCAGCTGGGGCTGTCATCAACCTTCTTATAAATAAAGCTCGGTAACGAGGGGTGGGCGGGTGGTTGAAGAATTGGTTGAGTGCCAGATGCGTGGGGCGTGGTATCTGTTGGTGCAGATGGAACGGTGTCATCGGCGGTGTCACAATCAGCAGGTGAACCGTTAGGGGAAACTGAGCTGTTTGGTTTAGTAGACTCGTCAATGAGTTTATTCTGATTGGTATGCTCCCCATGTTTGAAAACTGGAGCTTCTCCAGTGGCGTATATACGGGGTAAGGAATCTTTTGCATTACGCCATTTGATGAAACCATCATCAGTAAATAAGCCCGCGCGTTTGTTACGTGACTCAGGTGTAAGAGCAGATCGAACACCAGACCGGTCTAGTAACTTGTTGGTAACTGGGTCCCAGATGCGAAAGCAGAGTCCATTGCCAACATGTTCGGCGATGCCGACGAAATGACCTAGGCGTTCGGTAGATTTGGTACCGAAAGGAGAGTCATTTGTCTTGAAATACACAGGTTCAAACCAGAAGAAACTGGTGTATGCGCTGATGTCGCCAATTGTACCCGTGGCAATGAAGATCGGTTGTTTATCGGACAGCGTAGGGTCAGAGACAACATTGAGGAGACCCGCGACGTATGTCATGCACAGTAACCACATGTGTGGTGGTGTGCCGGTACGATCCATGACGCGATTGACAATGCGTTTGAACGTTTGGTATCGTCGTTCGAATTGATTCTGGTGTTGATGGTACGGTTCACTTTGCCAGAGTCCAATCCATAACATTTTGAGGTAATCCATGACTTTCTTACTTGATTGATAGTTACCGTGGTCACAAAGGAGGCGGATGGGCCTGCCCCATTTTCGAACAAAGTTCTGAAAGCAGGGTAGGAAATCGCCGGTGGTACGCATTTCTTCAACGTGAATAAAATGCGATTTGCGGCCAAAGAAGATCTGAGCAATCTTGGACCCACCATCAATTGCTGGGATATCTGAATAGACTGCATCGGACATAACATTGTCATTGAAGGGGCGAACGTTCATGGCCGGTTGAGGGGAATGAAACCGTTTGAAAATGTTACCATCAGGGCTAACCGCTAACGACCCGTATTGGGTTGAGTTTTCAAAAGTAGCTTTGATGCGATCGGTGGAAACCCAACAAAAGAAAGGTTTGAGAGATAAGTAGTCATGTTCGTTGGGGTATCTTTCGCGGGGCGTAGCTGCAATGCGCGTAGTGTCACTGGCTGTACAATCTGTCGGAAACGCAGTGACTGTTCCAGAGACTGCGGTTGGCGCGCAGCATGCGAGACGTTCTTGATGAGCGTAGTCAGTGGAAGTAAGCCAAAAGGAGTGATCGTTGTTCTTATGATCATCAATTGGAAGAAAGGGAGATCGGGTGGAATGGCTGGAATACGAGCTGAGGGATGTGACCGTGGAGGACCCGGGAGAAACAGATATATCGAATCCTTCAAGGCAGCGTGGGTTCCCATATTCGTCGTAATCGGCATAGGGGAGTTGCTGTGGTTGGGGAGGATATTTCTGGAGAAATTGTTCATCCTTTGCACTGATCGTGGTATCGAGAACAGATGGGTCCCAATGTTTATTGGACGTCATGATAACATGTGGTAGCGTGTCAAATTCGACAGCCGTATACTTTCGCATCGCAAGGTATGGTAAGCCGTGTCGTATGCTAAGAGGCAGTGCATAGCCATCGGAGGTGGTGATAACCTGTCCTCCGCCTGCTTTGATGGACGTGTCGTCTACAGTGGAAAAATATGCTTCCATCTGGCCGGATGACAATATAGAAGGATGTCGTCCTGTATAGGCACATTCATTGAAAATAAGAATGACGGGGCCTCTATTCGACATGGAATATGCTCCGCATGTAGCAATGGGGATGTTTTGTACCTGATGATTGTTAATGCCGGTGACGTTAACATATCGTGGTGGAATATCCTTGGAGATGAGACATGCATCATTACCGATGATGCAGCCATTTGCGCCGCGATCGACCATGGCAAAACCAGGGCTAGTGACCGTAGTTTTGTGTATGCGGTATGTGTATGACGTTACGGGCCCATCATTAGGAAAGGTGAGATCATCCTCGGGAGTATACCACTGGTGAAAATTGGCGGAATACGATGGTGTTCCGACAGGTATTTGAGTGTCACCGTCCTTTTTGTACTGAATGTCAGGGTTGTTTGAAAGGAATCGAGCTGGATGCGCGGGTGACACGGAAGACTTGAGAGGTTGCTGGTCCTTAGACGAGGAGGTCGTTGATTTGTATACACCTAGAGATGCATGGAAAACGCCTCTACGATCATTCTCTACAGCAGGATGTAGGTCTGCTGCGGAAATGGCATGCTCATCCTTGGTCGAAGTATCGTCTTCTTGAAAAGATACCGAGTGTTCATGTTGGTATGCCTTTCGGGTAATGGGTTTGACACTGTTGGGGTCAGGTTGGTTAGTGTTAAGTAAGTCGTGTCGCAATGAGGCAACCACGATTTTCTTGCCTTCCGGAGAAAAACTGAGCCAACTCTTCATGTCCTGACGTGACAAGGCCTTCCATATGTTTGTAGGCAACCTTGTGGTAGGGTCAGGGGTACGTCCAGCCTTGAACACAGCATAATCTTGATAGTCTCCTTCAAATTCGATGGGAAGAGCATAGTCATCGTGGTGTTGGATCGAGTCAGAAGAGAAATCATGAACGTGTGCACGTACGGTCGACCGAGGAGCAGACATCGCAGACTGGGAATCAAGTCGAGTTGCTTCGAGTAAGAGCGTGATTTTAAGATCGTGGATAGCAGCGGCTTCGGCAACTGCATCCGTTACGGTGCTATTCGTCCCACCTGGATCCTTGACTTTGGCAAACTGTTCGCTTAGCTGGAAGCTGGAATAACATGCCTGACACTATGCTGATTTTACAGTGTGATACTCGAGGGGCTTGTTGGGAGGACGGAGCTTGTTGAGGTGATTCAATTCATCAAACCAATGTGTGATGAATTTCACTTTGGATTCCTTCCAATTGTTGAGGTTCAACTTGAGCAACGCTTGTAGCTGGGTCGAGTTGTCGTATACCTTTGCTTTTGATTGGCTATGAAGGTTTACGAAGTCGAAGTAGGCCTGGCGTCCATCACGAGTGGTAGAATGACTGTGTACACATGATGCAGAAAGGTCACTCTTGAAGACTTCCAACATTAGTACCCAGAAGAAGGCACATTGTTTGACGTAGAGATCACGGGTGTAACCCACAAGCGTGGCTGGAGGCCAAGTTTCATCGAGGAATGTCTCTGTATCGATGTCGTATGCCTCGAGTTTAGCCTTGAAACCGACGAGCCAGTGTTCGAATCTCGAGTCATTCGTGAGGGGTGTAAAGGACTTTTCATCTCGTGCTTTTCGGCACCATGATTCGTACTTTACCTGCTGAGGGGACTTTTTGTTACTTCCCGCTGGAGGAGGTGGTGGATTCAGAACAGATTCGTTACGTAAGCGTTGGGCACGCTCTCCGCGGAATGCCTGGAATTCCATGTATGTATATGACTTTACATCTTTCCAGTCCTTCTCGTCTTCTCCTAGGTCGACACCTTCTTCTTGTAGGTCGATAGCGAAGTCCGCAAGTGCTTCTATGCTCCTTTGAATGGATCGAGGGATATGCGTTGCCAATCCTCGCTCCATATAGGTAAGTTCGCGTGCAAAATCTGGTTCGATAAGTGCGTCGAGGAACGACTTCCACTCGCATAATCCGCCTTCTTTGAGAGCTAAGCACAACTTGCTAGTAATCTCACTTGTTACGTTGAGTAATGATATGAGTATCTTTCTCATATCAGCATCGAAGCTGGGAAAGCGTTCGATAGTGGTGACTTTGGCGTCATTCTTCTCTTCGCCTCCGAGTGCATTGACGGCCATTACCGGTACCGTTATGTTCGGCATCTGTGGTGGTTCGGAGCCTTGGAAGGAAGTGCGTGGTAACTGAGAATGGGAACTGCTTCTTGTGTGATGTGCGACGTGCATATGCCAGCGTAGGGATTATGTTCAATTCCGTTCCTGTTCCTTCTTGTGTACAAGCCTTCTTAGAGCTTGCGACTGTTAATCTATGATTTTCCTTCTGAATCCGGTCTGTTGAGAGTCTGATTCAAAGGCTTCTGAAGAACAGCAACGCTGCGTTAGTGTGTTAGTAGACGAACGATTGTACTCTACGCGTGACAATTGTGTTTGGATACTTTCGGCAACGGATAATCGGACTACAGGCGAGACTAGGGAAACGCCAGATCTCCTCTTGCTGTGACTTATTCAGATTGCAGCGAGACAGACCTTAGTATGTAGATTACAATTAGTTGGCAGCAACTAGTGTGAATTTTGGGATATAAATCAGTTGAATGTTAAAAGTATGAGATAAAGTGAAATCTTGCCAAAATGCAAGATATCTCTTTTATTGAGATGAATACGTTGCAACTGCTGTTGCGTAGTGCTGAGATTACTCGCTGATTATTTCCGTACATGTATTAGTCGTTGACCATATATATTTGGATGCATGTATATGTATTGTGTGAGAATCACATGTCAACGGTTTTCTTCTCTTGTTCCGTTAGGAAGACTTCATGAAATGTTTATCATTAAGGTCAGGAATTGCTCCCGTAGCTCGTGTGATATTTTATGAAATCAGAGTTTGCTCACCGAAGAACAATGGCAATATCGTAAGACAGGGATTGCTCACCGTTGATGCGCGATGGGAATCGATGCGCCGTGGGAATCGATATGCCGTGGGAATCGATTACTTAGATGGATACGGGACTCATTGATTCATGTGCATAGGAAATCTACCCTTTGGTAGCTTTGGTACTTCTGGTCACGAAAGGAATTTAATAGTTGGGCCCCTGTGGAAATAAGGTAGGTGGGGGGGATTGTTTTTGGCTCCTGCCTGAGTTGGCAATACCAATATCTACAAATTCAATAAGACCCGTCAAGGAATTTGAATGGCGGGACAGAGATATCCTCAGAAGAATGGAAGCAATTGACAAATCAATTGAATCCAAGATTGGTGATGAAGTAAAGGATAGCGCATCATTCTTCCAGGAAAACTACCCGGAGCCCCAAATAGAGCTATTTGAGAATCAACCAGTAGAAACACCGGATATGAAACTTGAAATGGCTGAGCCAGAAGCATCGGTAGAAGATGTTGATGAACCAGATGAATATCTGGGAAATGAAGTGATCATTGAAAGAGGTGATGAAAGACTCAGGTGCGTTGTCAAGGACAGGGTTCGCGACTTGCAAAACAGACCGATAGGAATCAGAAATGAGAATCCCATACTAGACACGAGGCTGTATAAATTGCAACTACCCGATGGTACAATGGAGGAATACACGGCAAATATTGTTGCAGAAAGTCTGTATAGTTCTGTTGATGATGACGGACACATGTTCACTCTACTGGATGAACTCATTGACCATGAAAAAGACAACACCGCTTTAACTGATGATGAAGCCACGACCATAGCAAAAAATGGCAGGAAAACCCATAAGCCGACAACTAGGGGTTGGAGAATTTTAGCCAGTTGGAAAGATGGCACTGAATCTTGGTGTAAGCTAAGTGATGAGAAAGAGTCATTTCCAGTGCAATTGGCTGAATATGCTATCAACAATAATCTTGAAAAAACACCAGCATTCCGATGGTGGGTGCACAAAATTTTGAGAAGAAAGGAGCGAATCCTTAAAGCGGCCAAAACAGCAAAGTATTGGTTGAAGACTCACAAATATGGAGTTGAGTTGCCACATTCAATCAAACAAGCGCTGGCTATTGATAAGAAAACGGGGACCGACCACTGGGAAAGAGCAATTCATAAGGAAATGACAAATAATATGGCAGCGTTTGAATTTTCTGATGATGATGTTATTCCAGTTGGCCATAAGCAGATAACAACTCATATGATCTTTGACATCAAGCTTGGATCCCTAACAAGGAAGGCCAGGTTGGTAGGGGACGGTCACAAAGTCCCTGCAGTGGCCAAAGAAAATACTTATTCATCGGTCCCCAGTCGAGACTCAGTAAGAATATTCTTTCTGCTTGCAGCGCTGAATGATTTGAAGGTTCTCTCAGCTGATATTCAAAATGCATATTTGACAGCCCCGATTAAAGAGAAATACTTCCTAAAAGCAAGAGAAGAAGATGGTTTTCCACCTCACCTTGCAGGAAGGCCTTGCAAGATTGTCCGCGCATTGTATGGACTGCCGGTTGCTGGTGCATCTTTCAGGTCATACCTCACCCAGCATTTGAGAGATCTTGGATATTCACCTTGCAAGGCAGATCCGGATGTGCACTTAAGAATTGAAACCAGGAAAGATGGATCCAGATACTGGGCAATGCTCATTGCATACGTAGACGATATCTTATGTTCTGGTGAAGATCCAAAGTTCCAGCTTGAAAACATTGAACGAAAGTTCAAATTGAAGGATGATACCATTGAAGAGCCAACTCTGTATTTGGGAGCTGATATTGGGAAATTCTACTTTGAAGGTGATTCAAAGCCAAGATGGTCATTATCAAGCACTAAGTATACAGCGAAAGCTGTTGCAGCAGTCGAACAAGAGTTAGGAACTGAAAAATATGGATACAAGTATCTACCAAAATCAGCGTCCAGTCCACTGTCACATGATTATCGACCGGAAATTGATATATCAGAAGAATTGAACCCTGAATTGCAAAATTACTATCAAGGTTTAATTGGAGTCCTCAGGTGGATTTGTGAATTAGGAAGGCTTGACATTGTAATGCCAGTCTCGCTGATGTCAAGGTATTTGGCTCAAGCGAGAAAGGGACATCTGAACCAGTTATTTCATATATTTGCGTATTTGAAAAAGTACAACAGGTCGAAATTGGTTTTCGATGATACAGTACCAAATGTTGACAAGAGTAAATTTCACAAATGTGACTGGTCTGAATTTTACCCTGGTGCTGCTGAAGTCATACCAGTAGATATGCCTGAAGCCTTGGGAAAGCATGTAACAATGAGCTGTTTTGTTGACGCCGACCATGCCGGATGCAAGGCAACGAGACGATCTCATACTGGTGTTATTATCTTCATTAATAATGCACCGATCATTTGGTTTTCCAAAAGACAAACAACAGTTGAGACATCAACTTTTGGATCTGAAATCATTGCTTTGAAAATTGCAATCGAATTGGTTGAAGGTCTAAGGTACAAGTTGAGAATGATGGGTGTTCCTATTGATGGGAGCACAAATGTGTATTGTGATAATGATTCTGTTGTCACAAATGTTACACGACCTGAAAGCCCATGTAAGAAGAAGCACAACAGCATTGCATACCACAAAGCGCGTGAATCTATTGCAGCAGGAATTATCAGAGTTGCAAAGGAACCAGGTTCAACAAATATTGCTGATTTGTTTACAAAGCTAATGAGTGGCGCTGTTTTCCGGGAACATTGTTCTCGTTGCATGTGGTAAGAGATTTAATAAAAGAAAAATCAATCGTTCGATGGAATGTTCGATCAATCGTTCGATCGAAGTAACAAGTTGATTTTATGTTCGATCTGCAATGAGCATTTCGAAAATGGATAATTTGATCCATGAATACAATATATCAAACTGGCAAGGATCAGGGCAAAATGCCATGATACAAGCCAGAATGAAAGGCAAAACGCCGCCCCATTTCTTTTGATAGGGCCTCTGATGGTAGACTGGATACAGTTTGGTATTCAACACGACTCACGATGAATAGATTAAGTCAAAAGATCCAAACGCTTAACGATTGAATTTACGACTGAAGGGGACTGAAAAGAATCCACCGTGTAACGCGTATTCGTACGTACTAAGCGGGCGTATAGCACGAAAAGTCATAAGGGCAAATAACCTTATTCGTAAGGTTATTTATCAATGAATAATCGTCGGCGCTTTTATGTGGATTGCCTCTTAGCGGGATTTTCCTCTCAGCTCACTCTTCGAAGAATTAACAACTCTAAAACACTATCATGCCCTAAAATATACGTATAACCTAGTACTAATTCTACATGATAAGGTACAATACATGTGATATTCCAATGTCAATATCGCGGTGAATTATACGGTAAAAAGACCGATCGAAGATGGTTTTGCGTGTGTGTTTTGTGTCTTAATTACGTGTGTTTTTGTATGCTTAGAATTACACGTTAATATGCTGGAAATCGATACGATGATACGACGATACGACGAGTAATTAACCTATCGGCCGCTAAGTCCGAATGCATCTAAGAAGATGATTACTCTTACTTTTACTCACTAAATCAATCAATCGAAAGGACGATTACATTTTGTTTGTTACGACACACTTTCTTTAGTTGGTCCGTCTTAAGTAAGCCGTGTCGCAATGAGGCGACCACAATTTTCTTGCCTTCCGGGGAAAATTAAGACACAAAACACACACGCAAAACCATCTTCAATCGGTCTTTTTACCGTATAATTCACCGCGATATTGACATTGGAATATCACATGTATTGTACCTTATCATGTAGAATTAGTACTAGGTTATACGTATATTTTAGGGCATGATAGTGTTTTAGAGTTGTTAATTCTTCGAAGAGTGAGCTGAGAGGAAAATCCCGCTAAGAGGCAATCCACATAAAAGCGCCGACGATTATTCATTGATAAATAACCTTACGAATAAGGTTATTTGCCCTTATGACTTTTCGTGCTATACGCCCGCTTAGTACGTACGAATACGCGTTACACGGTGGATTCTTTTCAGTCCCCTTCAGTCGTAAATCCAATCGTTAAGCATTTGGATCTTTTGACTTAATCTATTCATCGTGAGTCGTGTTGAATACCAAAATGTATCCAGTCTACCATCAGAGGCCCTATCAAAAGAAATGGGGCGGCGTTTTGCCTTTCATTCTGGCTTGTATCATGGCATTTTGCCCTGATCCTTGCCAGTTTGATATATTGTATTCATGGATCAAATTATCCATTTTCGAAATGCTCATTGCAGATCGAACATAAAATCAACTTGTTACTTTGATCGAACGATTGATTTTTCTTTTATTAAATCTCTTACCACATGCAACGAGAACAATGTTCCCGGAAAACAGCGCCACTCATTAGCTTTGTAAACAAATCAGCAATATTTGTCGAACCTGGTTCCTTTGCAACTCTGATAATTCCTGCTGCAATAGATTCACGCGCTTTGTGGTATGCAATGCTGTTGTGCTTCTTCTTACATGGGCTTTCAGGTCGTGTAACATTTGTGACAACAGAATCATTATCACAATACACATTTGTGCTCCCATCAATTGGAACACCCATCATTCTCAACTTGTACCTTAGACCTTCAACCAATTCGATTGCAATTTTCAAAGCAATGATTTCAGATCCAAAAGTTGATGTCTCAACTGTTGTTTGTCTTTTGGAAAACCAAATGATCGGTGCATTATTAATGAAGATAATAACGCCAGTATGAGATCTCCTTGTTGCCTTGCATCCAGCATGGTCTGCATCAACAAAACAACTCATCGTTACATGTTTTCCCAAAGCTTCAGGCATATCTGCTGGTATGACTTCAGCGGCACCAGGATAAAATTCAGACCAGTCACATTTGTGAAATTTACTCTCGTCAACATTTGGTACAGTATCATCAAAAACCAATTTTGACCTGTTGTACTTTTTCAAATATGCAAATATATGAAATAACTGATTCAAATGCCCGATCCTTGCCTGTGCCAAATACCTTGACATCAGCGAGACTGGCATTACTATGTCAAGCCTTCCTAATTCACAAATCCACCTGAGGACTCCAATTAAACCTTGATAGTAATTTTGCAATTCAGGGTTCAATTCTTCTGATATATCAATTTCCGGTCGATAATCATGTGACAGTGGACTGGACGCTGATTTTGGTAGATACTTGTAACCATATTTTTCAGTTCCTAACTCTTGTTCAACTGCTGCAACAGCTTTTGCCGTATACTTAGTGCTTGATAATGACCATCTTGGCTTTGAATCACCTTCAAAATAGAATTTTCCAATATCTGCTCCCAGATACAGGGTTGGCTCTTCAATGGTATCATCCTTCAGTTTGAACTTTCGCTCAATGTTTTCAAGCTGGAACTTTGGATCTTCACCAGAACATAAGATGTCGTCTACATAGGCAATGAGCATTGCCCAGTATCTGGATCCATCTTTCCTGGTTTCAATTCGTAAGTGTACATCCGGATCTGCTTTGCATGGTGAATATCCTAGATCTCTCAAATGCTGTGTGAGATATGACCTGAAAGATGCACCTGCAACTGGCAGTCCATACAATGCGCGGACAATCTTGCAAGGCCTTCCTGCAAGATGTGGTGGAAAACCATCTTCAGCTCTCGCTTTTAGAAAGTATTTCTCTTTAATCGGGGCTGTCAAATATGCATTTTGAATATCAGCTGAGAGAACCTTCAAATCATTCAGCGCTGCCAGCAGAAAGAATATTCTTACTGAGTCTCGACTGGGAACCAATGAATAAGTATTCTCTTTTGCCACCGCGGGGACCTTATGACCGTCCCCTACCAACCTAGCCTTCCTTGTTAGGGATCCAAGCTTGATGTCAAAGATCATATGGGTTGTTATCTGCTTATGGCCAACTGGAATAACATCATCATCAGAAAATTCAAACGCTGCCATGTTATTTGTCATTTCCTTATGAATTGCTCTTTCCCAGTGGTCAGTCCCCGTTTTCTTATCAATAGCCAGCGCTTGTTTGATTGAATGTGGCAACTCAACGCCATACTTGTGAGTTTTCAACCAATACTTGGCTGTTTTGGCTGCCTTAAGGATTCGTTCCTTCCTTCTCAAAATTTTGTGCACCCACCATCTGAACGCTGGTAATTTTTCAAGATTATTGTTGACAGCATACTCAGCTAATTGCACTGGAAATGACTCTTTCACATCGCTTAACTTACACCATGATTCAGTGCCATCTTTCCAACTGGCGAGAATCCTCCAACCCCTAGTTGTCGGCTTATGGGTTTTCCTGCCATTTTTTGCTATGGTCGTGGCTTCATCATCAGTTAAAGCGGTGTTGTCTTTTTCATGGTCAATGAGTTCATCCAGTAGAGTGAACATGTGTCCGTCATCATCAACAGAACTATACAGACTTTCTGCAACAATATTTGCCGTGTATTCCTCCATTGTACCATCGGGTAGTTGCAATTTATACAGCCTCGTGTCTAGTATGGGATTCTCATTTCTGAGTCCTATCGGTCTGTTTTGCAAGTCGCGAACCCTGTCCCTGACAACGCACCTGAGTCTTTCATCACCTTTTTCAATGATCACTTCATTTCCCAGATATTCATCTGGTTCATCAATATCTTCTACTGATGCTTCTGGATCAGCCATTTCAAGTTTCAGATCCGGTGTTTCTACTGGTTGATTCTCAAATAGCTCCATTTGGGGCTCCGGGTAGTTTTCCTGGAAGAAGGATGCACTATCCTTCACTTCATCACCAATCTTGGATTCAATCGATTTGTCAATTGCTTCCATTCTTCTGAGGATATCTCTATCTCTCCATTCGAATTCTTTGACAGGCCTTATTGAATTTGTAGATATTGGTATTGCTGATTCAGGCAGGAGCCAAAAACAATCCCCCCCACCTACCTTATTGCCACAGGGACCCAACCATCGCGCCAGCCTTTCTACACCTCGGGTGGAAGAATCACCTCTTTCATAATAAAACACAAAGTCATACCATTCTGATGAAGTGTATAATGTAATATCCGGTCTATAGCCATGGACCAATTCGAATGGGGTTCTCCCCATTGAAGAAGGGTTGTTCGAGGCTGTCCGCTGCCTGATATTAGCACATAGTTCACCACAAAATGACCATAATCTTCTCGGCGACTTCTTCTTTGCAGACTTGGTTGTGATTGCACTACCAAGATGACCAATTGCTTGTTCTGCTTGATTTTGGAATGGGCAATGTGGTTGGATGAATGTCTGATGGATATGGTTGCGCTTTACAATTGAATTCCAGTGTGTCTTGTAGGTTCTTGGAGATCCTTGTTCTGGTGCACCATCAGAAATCAAATGTTCTGGGATTCCAATTTCATGAATGAATGTTTTCAATCCTTGATGCGCCTGGGACTTGTCCTGTATTGGTATAAATACTTCAAACCCGTTTCCATTCGTGAAGATCTGTGCACATTTTTCTTGCCTCATAATACTGGTCGTTCTTGCATGCCAAGTATCAGTGTACCAGGTTCCTTGTGCAACTCTCTTGTTCCTGAAGCGCTGAGTAGGCAGTCTCTTCATCAATGGTGATTGCAGATTCCTGAGTGCCTTCTGCGTCGTGACTTTCAATGTCTGCTCAGCTTTCTTGAAACTAATATTCCAAGTTTTGGCTAGGCGTTCACAGTCAACTTTGTTCGGACCTTCAATTGTTATCACTGATGGCCCCCATTGATTTCTTCTGTCAAGAAACCTTCTCTCAAGTGTATTGTCAATTTCTTGCAAGCTAGGGGCCTGTTTTGATTCTTCTTCAGGAGCTTCCATAAAGTCAAATTCTGTATCATCAAACAAAAATTGGTCTACCCTTCGCGCGCTTGAAATATTCCTTACTGAAGAAATTCGATGAGCAATATTTCCGTCTGTTGCAATTTGGCATTCAGTTAGCATTCTCCTTGTGGATACCTGATGGACCCTCATCAGTTTGCATTGCTGCATGACACTTGGATGCCGTTCTTGTCCTAAGCTGGTCTTGGGGAGGTTATCTGTAACATTACTAGCAGGTTCGGTTACAACAGAACTTTCGTCCATTGCTTGGTCCTCTTTGGTCGACATAGCTTGAAGGCTGAATTGGTCCCCTGAAATTGGATCTCCATTGTCGATTGCTAACTCAGCCATTCTGAACTTCAGTGAATGTGGATCCCATGGGGTATCATTTGTTGCAATCAAATGTTGGCATTCATCAAGTTCCATTCTTGTGGGCTTTCTTGTGGGGAAATATGAGATCACGTTTCTCATACTCAGTTTAATAAAAACTTTCATCGGATCATCATCCTCCAGTGGAGTTTGAATTGTAATTCCATGCTTGGATCTTGAATCAAATTGGCGAGGTGTCTCTTCAACAGAGTTGAAATTGCAGTCCCTCACTTGATTTGGACATATCAAGCTGTTTTTCAATTTGTCCCCAAAGTACAGTGCTTGATGAAACACTATGATGTACACTTGGCCTGACGTTGGGTTTGTCCATGCCGTAGCACAGCTTCCAATCGGAATTTTCTTGATGGGCTTGTATTCTTCAGAAAAAGGTGCAACATCAACGTGTGTTGTGATCTGATCAGGATTCAGTAATACCATATTGCTTCCTGCCGCAGTAGTGTCTGCATGTGAGTCTAGCTCACAATATCCCTCTTCACTTTCCCCATCATCAAAATCTACAGGAACGTTCATCTTGTATAATGACCGGCTCACCATTGTTAACAATTTGTGTTCTAGTAATAGTGTCCGGTTATTATGTCATTTCTTAGATTTTGAGCCAAAACTGTCACCCGCGCCTTCATTTTCAGTTTCTTTCTTTTTGGTCTCAGCAGCCTTGAGATTTCTTTTCTTCTTAGCCTGTCTCATCTGGTAAAGCTCCTGGCGCTGTTCTTTTGACATTGTTTTATAAACGCTTGTCGGATAAGGCTTGCACTCAATTTTTCCTGTAAAAGTTCCGGTTGTCTTTTGCTTTTTGTTGCTTGAAGTGCCCATAGAATACAAACTTCTGGAACCTCTTTTATGCTTCCCGGTTGCAAGCTTTTTCAATCCAAGACGATTGGTGAATAGAATCAAACATTCATTGAAGTTGTCACGATAGTCTTTGCTCTCATCAATTGCATCTGCTTTTGCAGCATCCAGTCGCTCATCGCTGATTGAATTGATAAAGTCCCAGACAAATCTCCTTTCATTATGATTCTTTTCAAATCTCAGAATTGTTCCATGAAAGGCAGTCCAGTTTCGCTTGTGCTTGTTCCAGTCATAATTCTTAGAATCTCCAGTGTAGTGTGAATCTTTCATTTCCTGGTATGTCTTGTTCAGCACCATAGTGATATTGGTATCAGTGTAAGCATGTTGCATCAGTGAAATGAAAGCATTTCTGGCATTACCAGAATTCAGTGCAGTGTTTTGAAAATGTGCAACATATTCCCAACCAGGACCTTTTCTTGTTGCATCACACAGCAACCTCCAGACGACGTTGTTGTCCTCATCATACTGGTGACCTGACAGGACGCCACATCTTTCATTGTAATCACTCCAAGTTGGATAAGTATCTGTTGTACTTTGCCCGACTGTTCCAGCCCTGGCTTCATCAGTAACTTCTTCCTTTTCTTGGGGTCTTATGACATACAAGATTGGAAATCCCTCAGAGTTGAATCTGTATCTCAGGTTTTGTCGGAAGCCTTCCTCCCATTCCCTGAATTTTGTGAGATCCTTCAGCTCAGGTGGGGTTGCTTTTTCCTGCGATTTCACACTTGATTCCATCATCTTGATTCTGAATTGCTGCAGTTCCAGGTTGTTTGGGTTTGCGTTCCAGTCGATAGCCCTTGGCTCAACTCCAATCAGTGGTTGGTATCGAGCCCAACTTGCCCATGTGAGAAGCCTCGATGATAGCCTGTTACCATAGTGGATACTTTTTGGGTTAGGACATTCTGGACTGATAGATTTCAATCCATGCATGAATGATTTGATGCTTTCCTTGTTGAGGTCTGTAATTTCGCGAATATTAGACATTCCTCCCCTCATAATTTCTTCAGCTGATTCATAGTTGATACCAAAATCCATCAAGCTGCTTCTAAAGGCAAGCTGTTCTGGATTCAGAAATCTTCCACTGTTGAATCCCCTGATTTTTATTTTTGGTTGGGATGACCTCCTTCCGTGTCGTTCAGCCCTTAGGTCGACATCTAGTTGGTTCTCATCTTCATTGCTGTTATCACTATCACTATCACCCTGATTGACGTCATTTGGATTTCTGTGTTGCTCTACCGCATCCTGTATCGATCTGATCCTTCTCTTTACTTCCTTGTCGATGACTCTTTTCCAAGTTGAGTTTGTTTCTGGGTCAGTCATGGCCTTTTCCATTACTCTCATGATCCTTGCATCGAACTCCTCTTCACTATCTGGATACTTTTCAGAATCCTCGTCTCCATCAGGATCATTCGGATCTCGATCCACCTCCATTTTTGTTTCTTCTATGTCGCCGTGTGTTCTAGTTCGTACCATGGTGGAGAATTTCGTATTCTAATGGTCGGTTGGTCACTTTGAAGAGAGTTTTCGGAGTATTCGGAGTATTCGGAGGATGGTATTCAGCGTGAGTCGGAGGTGGTATGTGGAGAGAGAAGGTAATCGGATCGAGGATTGGATGTGAGAGATGGATATGATTAGATGGATATTATTCGTTTGTGGCTGTCGAGTGATGTGCTTATATTCGGATCGAATTTCCGTTCCGGTTCGTTTATACTTTTGTTCGGATCGAGTTTTCGTTCCGGTTAGTTTTGTGTGAGCTTTTGCTTTTGTTGCAAATCAAGATTGTGAGCTTTCCTATCCTTTCTCGGGATTTTGCTCATTCTGTATTTCTGTGGTGAAAGGTTGAAAGATTGTTTCCTGAGAATTTAGTGTTCTCCTTTTAGTGTTCTCGACGATCTTTCGCGGTTTGGTGTTCTCATATCTTTATATTTTTCGTTTTCGCTCGTAGCAGATGCTCTTTGCAATCTGTTCCTTGTTGCGGGCAGATGTTCTTCGCAATCCTTTTCTGTTTCACCACAGAATACTCCAGGCTCAATCTTCTGGCTCACGTTGTTCTATTTTCAGTGAAAGATCAGTGTTCTCGAATTTGGATATTGATTCCTTTCAACTGATGCCAACCTGGGCGGCCCTTTCGACTGAGCCGTCCAGCTTCTTTTCCCTTGCTTGTTTTTGCTGGATCTCGAAACCCGGTGGAGCCACCACCTTGGTTCGATTCTTTGGTCTCTTCTTTCAGGGAGACCGCCCTGGTGTTGGTCTATTCCAGGGCTCCACAGGCAACTGCCTCTTTTACATCCTTGAGGGTTGATGCCAGTAGCTGATCAGGCTAGTCCGGATTAGTCTTCGAGCTCAAACTGCGTTTCTTGGTGGGAAACGCCATTCGGTCCTCCACAGCTCGTAGAGTGCTGTGGGTCTGATAAACTAAAGAAAGTGTGTCGGCAAACGAAATCGTCCTTACGATCGATTGATTTAGTGAGTAGAACAATCAGTTTATTACCGTTTAATCGGCCTTGTCGTTGTCGATCGACAGGTTAATTACTCTCGTATCGTCGTGTCGATTTTACGGCATATTACCGTGTAATTCTTAGCATACAAAGCACACAGAAATAAGACGCAAAACACACACAAACCATCTTCGATCGGTCTTTTACCGTATAATGTTTTACCGTATTATCGTGTAATTCACCGTGATATTCTCGTTGAATATCACATATGATTGTACCTTATCATGTAGAATTAGTACTAGGTTGTACGTAGATTTTAGGGCATGATAGTGTTTTAGAGTTGTTAATTCTTCGAAGAGTGAGCTGACGGGAAGAATTTCCCTAAGAGACAATCCACATGGATTAATCACCGACGATTATTCACTCAGGTTAAATAACCTTACTAATAAGGTTATTTGTCTTTGTGACTCTTCGTACGTGCGATACGCGTTACACGGTGAATTCTTTTCAGTTGTGCCATTTCCAGAGTGGTGGCATCTTCCCATTTGGTGTTTCCGTTGGCTTGGTCAAATTGGAGGGCTTCTTCGTGGTTACGAGGCACTTTGAATCCATATTGATACTGCGGAGTGGTACGGAAAGAACGTAGTTTGGCTTGGTGCACGAGTCGATCAAGTTTCTTGGTTCGTCGCGCTAGGTTGGTGATTCGCTTGAGGCGTTTCCAACCCGGGAGGTCAAGCAAGTTGTTGTCTTTCCCATATTTTGCAACGGTGACAGGGTCATCAGCCGCAATGTTGGCCAGAGGTTCATATGTGCGTTCCATATTTTCCCATTCAATCCAAAGGTTATACTTGGAACCTTTGTATTGAGGATGCTTGTTATCCAGTGGACCTTGGTGTCCTAGGATGCGGCGAAACGACCAGAGTTTGCCGTCTTCTTGTGTTGAATCACGATGTATGTAATTCATGACATCATTATATGCGATGATATCATCGAGTTCGTCATCGGAGTGTTTGCACTTGAACTTGATGAAGTCGTTATTGCGTTCAAGGCTATCTTCAACATCGACGATGGTAAGACGTTTCCGGGTGCCATCTGGATTGGTTACAAGGAAGGATCGTCCTTGTAGATCGGCAATCGGGATCGTAGGAATGGTAATGGGTTTACCGTCATCGTCAAATTGTGCGTTACCTTCTTCGTCGGTAACAACTACCTGTGATGGGTCTACTGAAGGAGTAGCGGGGTTGGTGTGTGGAGTTGTGACGTCACTAACATCAAAGTATGCTAATTCCGGTGGGTCAAAATCATCTTCAGTAAGGAAAACGCCATCGGATGTCTTGCTGAAGATGTGTGTCGTAGGAGGACCATCAAGACTCTCCCCATAGTTGTTAGGGAGTGGAGAAGGTGACCAGCTTGGGCTGTCATCGACCTTCTTATAAAGAAAGCTCGATAACGAGGGGTGGGCGGGTGGTTGAAGAATTGTTTGAGTGCCAGATGCGTGGGGCGTAGTATCTGGTTGTTTGTTGGGTACAGATGGAACGGTGTCATCGGCAGTGTCAGAATCAGCGGGTGAAACGCTAGGTGGAACTGAGTTGTTTGGTTTTGTAGACTCGTCAATGGGTTTACTCTGATTGGTATGCTCCCCATGTTTGAATGCTGGAGCTTCTCCAGTGGCGTATAAACGGGGCAAGGAATCCTTGGCGTTACGCCATTTGATGAAACCATCATCAGTAAATAAGCCCGCGCGTTTGTTACGGGACTCAGGCGTAAGAGCAGATCGGACACCGGACCGGTCAAGTAATTTGTTGGTAACGGGATCCCAGATTCGGAAGCAGAGTCCATTGCCAACATGTTCGGCGATGCCGACGAAATGACCGAGGCGTTCGGTAGACTGGGTACCGAAAGGAGAGTCATTGGTTTTGAAATACACAGGTTCAAACCAGAAGAAACTGGTGTATGCGCTGATGTCGCCAAGTGTACCGGTGGCAATGAAGAACGGCTGTTTATCGGACAGCGTAGGATCAGAAACAACATTGAGGAGACCCGCGACGTATGTCATGCACAGTAGCCATAGGTGTGGTGGTGTGCCTGTACGATCCATGACGCGATTGACAATGCGCTTGAACGTTTGGTATCGGCGTTCGAATTGATTCTGGTGTTGGTGATACGGTTCACTTTGCCAGAGTCCAATCCATAACATTTTGAGGTAATCGACGACCTTCTTACTGGATTGATAGTTGCCTTGGTCGCAAAGGAGGCGAATGGGTCTGCCCCATTTTCGAACAAAGTTCTGGAAGCAAGATAGGAAGTCGCCGGTGGTACGCATTTCCTCAACGTGTATAATATGTGATTTGCGGCCGAAGAAGATCTGGGCAATCTTGGAGCCACCATCAATTGCTGGGACATCTGAGTAGACAGCATCGGACATAACATCGTCATTGAAGGGTCGAACGTTCATGGCCGGTTGAGGGGAATGAAACCGTTTGAAAATGTTACCATCAGGGCTAACCGCTAATGAACCATATTGGGTTGAGTTTTCAAACGTAGCCTTGATGCGATCGGTGGAAACCCAACAAAAGAAAGGTTTCAGGGACAAGTAGTCATGTTCGTTGGGGTATCTTTCGCGGGGCGTAGCTGCAATACGTGTAGTGTCACTGGCAGTACAATCCGTCGGAAACGCGGTAACTGTCCCAGAGGCTGCGGGTAATGCACAGCATGCGAGACGTTCTTGATGAGCGTAGTCGGTGGAGGTAAGCCAAAAGGAGCGATCGTTGGCCCTATGGTCATCGATAGGAAGGAAGGGAGATCGAGTGGAATGGCTGGAATACGAACTGAGGGATGTGACTGTGGAGGACCCGGGGGAAACAGAGATATCTAATCCTTCAAGGCAACGTGGGTTCCCATATTCGTCATAATCGGCATAAGGGAGTTGCTGTGGCTGGGGAGGATATTTCTGGAGAAATTGTTCATCCTTCGCACTGATCGTGGTATCGAGAACTGATGGGTCCCAATGCTTATCGGATGTCATGATAACATGTGGGAGCGTGTCAAACTCAACAGTCGTGTACTTTCGCATCGCAAGGTATGGTAAACCATGTCGTATGCTAAGAGGCAGTGCATATCCATCGGAGGTGGTGATGACCTGTCCGCCCCCTGCTTTGATAGATGTGTCGTCAACAGTGGAAAAATATGCTTCCATCTGGCCGGAGGACAATATAGAAGGGTGTCGTCCTGTATAGGCACACTCGTTGAAAATGAGGATGACGGGGCCTCTGTTCGACATGGAATATGCTCCGCATGTAGCAATGGGGATATTTTGTACCTGATGATTGTTAATTGCGATGACATTAACGTATCGCGGTGGGATATCTTTGGAGATGAGACATGCATCATTGCCGATGATGCACCCATTTGCACCGCGATCTACCATCGCAAAACCAGGGCTAGTGACCGTAGTTTTATGTATGCGGTATGTGTATGACGTTACTGGGCTGTCGTTAGGAAAGGTGAGATCTTCTTCAGGAGTATACCACTGGTGAAAATTGGCGGAATATGATGATGTTCCTACAGGTACTTGGGTGTCACCGTCCTTTTTGTACTGAATGTCAGGGTTGTCGGAAAGGAATCGAGCGGGATGCGCGGGTGACACGGAAGACTTGAGAGGTCGCTGGTCCTTGGACGAAGAGGTCGTTGATTTGTATACACCTAGGGATGCATGGAAACCACCTCTGCGGTCATTCTCTACAGCAGGGTGTAGGTCTGCTGCGGAAATGGCATGCTCATCGTTGGCCGAAGTATCGTCTTCTCGAAATGATACCGAATGTTCATGTTGGTATGCCTTCCGGGTAATGGGTTTGACACTGTTGGGATCAGGTTGGTCCGTGTTAAGTAAGTCGTGTCGCAATGAGGCGACCACGATTTTCTTGCCTTCCGGAGAAAAACTGAGCCAACTCTTCATGTCCTGACGTGACAAGGTCTTCCATATGTTTGTAGGTAACCTTGTGGTAGGGTCAGGGGTACGTCCAGCTTTAAATACAGCATAATCTTGATAGTCTCCCTCAAATTCGATGGGGAGAGCATAGTCATCATTATTTTGGTTTTGTTCAGAAGAAAAATCATGAACATGTGCACGTACGGTCGACCGAGGAGCGGACATCGCGGACTGGGAATCAAGTCGGGTTGCCTCAAGTAGAAGCGTGATTTTAAGATTGTGGATAGCAGCTGCTTCGGCGACTGCATCCGTCACGGTGCTATTCGTCCCACCTGGATCCTTGACCTTGGCAAACTGTTCGCTTAGCTGGAAGCTGGAATAGCATGCCTGACACAATGCTGATTTAACAGTATGGTACTCAAGGGGCTTGTTGGGAGGACGAAGCTTGTTGAGGTGATTTAATTCATCAAACCAATGTGTAATGAATTTCACCTTGGATTCCTTCCAATTGTTGAGATTCAACTTAAGCAGCGCTTGTAGCTGAGTCGAGTTGTCATATACCTTTGCTTTTGATTTGCTATGAAGGTTTACGAAGTTGAAGTATGCTTTGCGTCCATCACGAGTGGCAGAATGACTGTGTACACACGATGCAGAGAGGTCACTTTTGAAAACTTCCAACATTAGTACCCAGAAGAAGGCACACTGTTTGACGAAGAGATCACGGGTATAACCCAGAAGCGTAGCTGGAGGCCAAGTTTCATCAAGGAATGTCTCTGTGTCGATGTCGTACGCCTCGAGTTTAGCTTTGAAACCGACAAGCCAGTGTTCGAATCTCGAGTCATTCGTGAGGGGTGTAAAGGACTTTTCATCTCGTGCTTTTCGACACCAAGATTCGTACTTTACCTGCTGAGGGGACTTTTTGCTACTCCCCGCCGGAGGAGGTGGGGGGTTCAGAGCGGATTCATTGCGCATGCGTTGGGCACGCTCTTCGCGAAAAGTCTCGAATTCCTTATATGTATATGATTTTACATCCTTCCAGGTTCTCAAGTCTTCTACTAGAGCGCCATCGCCTTCCTGTAGATCGATAGCGTAATCCGCAAGTGCTTCTATGCTCCTTTGAACGGATCGAGGGATATTCATTGGTAACCCTCCATCAGTATAGGTAAGCTCGCGTGCAAAATCCGGTTCGATGAAGGCGCCGAGGAATGCATTCCACTTGCACAATCCGCCTTCCTTGAGGGCTAAACATAGTTTACTACCGTCTTCACTTGTTATGCTGAGTAGGGATACGAGTATCTTCTTCATAGCAGCATCGAAACTGGGGAAGTGATTGATTGCAGCGACTTCTGCGTCATTCTTTTCTTCGCCGCCGGCCATCGTCGGTATGTTCGGCATCAGTGACGGTTCCGATCCTCCGAGAGAATTGCGCGGTGACTGGGAATGAGAACTACTTCGTGTACGCATATGCCAGCGTAGAGATCGAATTCAGGTCCGTTCTTGTCCCTCTTTGTGTGCAAGCCTTCTTAGAGCTTGCGACTGTTAATCTATTATTTTCCTTCTGAATCCGATTCGTTGAGAGACTGATTCAAAGGCTTCTGAGGAACAGCAACGCTGCGTTAGTGTGTTAGTAGACGAACGATTGTACTCTACGCGTGATAAATGTGTTTGGATACTTTCGCAATGGATAATCGGACTACAGGCGAAGCTAGGGAGACGCCAGATCTCTTCTTGCTGTGACTTATTCAGATTGCAGCGAGACAGACCTTAGTATGTAGATTACAAGTAGTTGGTAGCAACTAGTGTGAATTTTGGGATTTAAATCAGTTGAATGTTAAAAGTATGAGATAAAGTGAAATCTTGCTGAGATGCAAGATATCTATTTTATTGAGATGAATACGTTGCAACTGCTGTTGCGTAGTGCTGTGATTACTCGCTGATTATTTCCGTACATGTATTGGTCGTTGACCATATATATCTGTATGCAGGTATATGTATTGTGTGAGAATTGCACGCCAACGGTTTTCTTCTCTTGTTCCGTTAGGAAGACTTCATGATATGTTTATCATTAAGGTCAGGAATTGCTCCCGTAGCTCGTGTGATATTTTATGAAATCAGAGTTTGCTCACCGAAGAACAATGGCAATATTGTAAAACAGAGATTGCTCACCGTCGATGCGCGATGGGAATCGATACGCCGTGGGAGTCGATGTGCCGTGGGAATCGATATGCCGTGGGAATCGATTACTTAGATTGATACGGGACTCATTGATTCGTACGAATAGGAAATCTACCCTCTGGTAGCTTTGGTACCTCTGGTCACGAAAGGAATTTAATATCAAGCAACCCTCCAGTGCCATGGAGCCGTTGGTTTCAGTACGTCCAGAGATCCCAACAGGTGAGGAAAAATTGATGAATCACTGCAGTGGCCCATCAACGAGGAGATCGCTTGCTACCAATCGAAGAATAATAGTGAGCCTGAATCTGATGCCAGAGGGGTGTCCACCTCCCAAGGAACCAGTTGTGCCAGCCAATCCGACGCTGAGCCCTTATAGCGGATGTAATATCAGGGGAGTATGAGGAAGGGTGGATACGCCTACCTTGACGAACCCTAGTGGTAACATCCACAATGGTGAGAGCCAGTGAAGGGTCTGTAAGCTCAGAAGTAAGGCGCTGTTGCAAAGGGCCCCGAAAGGAAGACAAGCAGTGCTGGACAGCCCCTGGGTCTCCACATGAAAGAACGTGGGAAACCTTTTCCTCATCTTGGGCACACAGAGGGCATCGAGAGTGATCCTGGTGCTGGTAATGAAGTAACTGATTGCCAACACCAATACAACCCGACGCAAACTTGACAAACCACCGTTGCATACCAGGTGGGAGGCGCTTGAAAGCAGAGTGATGGGCACACCAATGGATAGAATCGGAGACTTGTGGTGGAATGGAGATGTCGTGGTGAGTGTGCCAATAGTGAAGAAGTGGAGGACCCGAAATAAGAATGTGCAAGGCATCTCTGTCAAAGCAAGAGCATTTGAGACCCTTCTGTGAGAGAGCCCAGGGCTCAAACACAAGTCGGGGATAGTGGTAAGGAGAAGACCGTTTCATGGATAGAAATGCCTTGGCCATGCCATCAACTTGATGATTGCGAAGCGCCCACCAGTCAAGAGAAAGACCCTCTTGATGGCCCTGAACCCACTTGAAGGTGACAGTGATTGGAAGAGCAGAGAGCATATTGCGAATGACATAGACATAGTCAAAAGATTTCTGAGAGATAGACAAGGGCCAGGTTCCCTGAGCCTGTTGAAGAGCCGTGTCCCCATCAAGGGCAATGGTGAGGGAGCCGGAGGGTACATCATAGAGATCCACCAGAGCCATACAGCAGGTGAGGACACCAATGATGCCAGCCAATTCACTCCGGTAGGAAGACTGATCTTCAGGAGAGCCACTGGCAAGGTTAGATCCAGTGAGTAACAAGGAGGGAGACTTGGTGGAGGTGTTGGAGGAAAGGATGAAGGAAGATGTACCGCGGAGGAGAACGGGATCATAAGAGCCATCACAGACAGCACTGGCAGAGCCACGCAGAATGGCATTGGCAAGAGCGTGACATCCATCCTGGGGAAGGGAGTATTGATGGAGAAGGACTCGGGGAGAATCGCAGAGAGCAGCAAATGCATCCTCTGGGGTGGCAGGAAGACACTGAAAAGGATCATAGGTCAAGGGATCCTCGTCTGGTGGATGAGAGATAAAGGAGGATTGACCGACAATCCGGAACACATTCCCACTGGAAAGGAGGGAGACAAGAGTGTCTGCACTGGTAGGTTTAGCACAAAGGATGGTAATGTTAAAGCTATAACGTCCTCGACCTTGCGAAGATCCGACCTTCCACCCAGTGGGGCATTTGGAGAAGATCCGGTCAGTAGAACGACACAAAAACCAGGGCCACACAGAGGAAGAATCAGATGACAGCCAATGCCCCAGGTGAAAGGAGGGGTGGAAAGCGCGGTCGGAAGGTAAGGCCAACGGGGTTAAGAAGGATTTCTGGAGGGCACGTTGCCAAAGCTGAAGTGCTGGCAAAGGCCACGGAGGGGGGCATCGAGGCCAGTCAAGGTGGGCGCGAAGATGGTTAGAGGACTGCAACTGGAAGGCCATCGGAGAAAGCCGTGTGCCATCTGCAGCGCAGATATCAGCAAGGGAGATAGCCTGGAGAGACATCCTGATGAGATTCAGAAGAGATAGGTCGGCGCCCCGAAAGCCAGCAGTGACAAAAGCTTGCATGAGGTAGCAGTCATTCGCTTGAAGCAGAGGAAGTGTAGGAAAGTCTTCCACCATACTCACAGGGTGGATAGAAAAGAAATGCCACACATGCTTATACCAGCAAGGAGTGATATAAGAGGCATAAGGCTGGTAGGGGGTAATACCGAGATGAAAAGGGATTCTCAGTTCAAGCCGGAAGGCTTCAGCTGTAAGCCTAAGAATATGGCCTGTCTGGGAACCACGGACAGATTCCTGAAGCAGGGTAGCAATGTGGCTGAATTCCTGGAGAAGGAATGGGTGAACGAAACCAAAGCCTTGATACAAAGATGGACCATAGAAGACCGTGCGAGGAAAGTTGCGAGACATGCCAGCCTTGTTGAGCACTGGGACCAGAGTTGGTTGGAGAAGTCGGTTCCAGGTAGAAGCGCTGAGCTGAGTGACGGGCATGGGGTATTCAAAAGACTTTATAAATGAGTACTTGAAGGTGTAGAGGGAGGTGTTCTTCTCGCACTTGGAGGACCGCATTTGAGATCCAAAGGACTGGGACTGGGTCTGCAGGTGATCAACTTGAGCTTCCTCATTGCCGTCCATGGAAATGTAGACACCCAGAGTCTTGTCAGCGTGATCAACCTCAAAACGGTCAAGAGGGGACTGGGCACCAGATTTGTCAGTGATGGTGAAAACCCCGGGCATTTCATCAACAGAGCGATAGTCCCAACCAGAACCAGTCCACTTGAAATCAATCAAGTAGCAGAAGGACTTAGCAGGTTCAATAGCGCCACCAGTAGCAATGAGACCACCAGCCCAGCGGTCTAAAGCTGCCTGAAAATCAACAGCCAAAGCCTCACCAGAGGTAGTAGAGGAGGAACCGGCACAAAAAAGATCAGTATCATCCACAAAAGCAAAACCAACCAAGGAGACAATCTGAAGGGATAGGGAGGTGAGGAGATGAACCCCATGGCCTGCATTCTGCATCATCCGGAAAAGAATGGTAGAAACCAGAGCCCACAGAGTTGGGCCGAGACCGTTGCCTTGCTCGATCCCACTGAGAGGAATAGATTCATCATCATACATAGGACCGGACCGGCCAAATCCAGTTTTAATGTGATGGGTAGCACGCTGGAGAGTGGAGAGTAGAACCTCGCAAACATGAGCCGGAATCCCAAAGCTTTGGAGGGTGAGACTGGCAATGGGATGGGAGATTCGGTCATAGCAGCCCTTGGCATCATTCATTGCAACCGCCCCCGAGCGGCGCTTCTGTCGGAGGACATCACAAATAAGCTTCTTGTTGAGACAAGTGTTGATGGCTTTGTGATGCTTCTGGCTGCCATGCTGGTCAACTGCCACCGCGTTGGCCTGTTCAGCATGAGCAAGAATGCGTTTACCGATCATCTTGTTGTTGATCTGAAACTCAGGAGACATCAGTTGGATGAGTCTCATCTTGTCAACACGGTATTCACCTGGTTTCTTGAAGATTTCAACGTCGGTGATAACCTGCCAAGCAGAGGGCGAGAAGCCAGCAAGCAGAGGAGCAGTCCGCATCAAAGTATCAAAGGAATTCAGCTGTGTGTCCAAAGCAAAAGATTTATGGTGGGCAAAACTGAGGCAGGAAGGCTCACCAGCAGTGCGTTCCTTCTGGCATTTCCAGGCAGCAGCATTGTCAGCAGGGCTAACAGAATAGTCAAAGGGAGCCAAAGACTGAATAGCCGCAGGCACCTGAAGGCAAGTAAGAAATTCAGTAAGGTATGGGTCTGTTCCTGAAGGAGGAGCATAGGTGCCAGCAAGGACCGCAGCTGAGGAAGGTCCAGTACCCAAGTAGCCGAAGGACCTGAATGAAAGAGGGAGACATGGAGGGAGTATCTAGGCATTGTTGCTGACGGCAAACATTGGAGGCAGCCATGGCTGGCACCATGGCAGATTGAGACTCCAAGACTTGTTCCGTGCCATCAGATCCGACAGCAACCACTTTCAGAACAGCAGGCTTGGAGAGACGACCACGGATAGCGCGAGCAGCGAGCCCTAGATCCCGTTGGAGCCGTTCACGGTGCATGCGTGCCCGGATCTGGGAGGCGCTCTGGTTGTAGGGCTTGCCTTCAGTAAGAAGGGCGTCCACCAAGCCTTGGTTGAAGGAGTCACGCCACGAAGGAGCCAGGACTTTGACAGCGCGGTATTGCTTGTAGGCTTGCTTCAAATGGAGGACAGCAGTGGCAAGGTCACAGTGTTCACCCTTGTATAATGAAAGCTTACAAGCCAAGCGCTTCACCTTGGTGTGACTGGTGGAGACACCTTGCCGAAGCTGCACAATCCGCCTCCAAAATTCAATGGTGTCACGGTAAACCTGGAGCTTGGGAGACCAAGGAATCATGCCGGTGCGAAGCCGGCAAAGATGTTGTTCAACAGACAGCCGGATGGAAGCAGAGGTAGCATGGAGTACATCATGGGTAGTGATGAGAGTGTCGCGCACAGTGGTATCACCAGATAAATACAGTGCCATCAGGTGCTCAAGCTTAGTCTGGAGGGGGAACACACCAGCAGTAGCAAAGGCATGTTTTACCCGCTTGAGATAGCGCTGCCGAAGGTGAGGGGGGGAAGATTTCAGGCGAGGAATAGAGGAGCGCACAGAAGGTGGAAGATATTTGCCCAAGATACTGCCATTACACACTTTGATCCAGAGCAAGCGATGGTCAGAAACCATGCCGTGCTCTCCATCAAAAGCACGGTAACCAGCTCGGACGACATCAACATGCTCAGTAGTCCAAATGGCATCAATGGGAGTCCTGGTAGAATTTCAATTGTGGGTGGCAGGCGGGGAAGTTAAAGGGTGGGTAGTCAAGATGGCATCCTTGAAGCCGAGTGCTTGGAGCTCAGAGGAAAGACCGTCAGACCGGACATCAGAATTATGGTCAATCCCAAAGACGACGGAGTCACCAGCCTCTAAGCAAGCCTGAAGGGCAGCTGTGAGGTTGCGTTGAAAGAGAATGCATGGGTTGGGACAGCAAAGATCCTCCTCAGCCTGGAAGTAACAACAGTGTTGGTTCCAAACAGAGCCAAGATCCCTGTCATTTTCTACAGGGCAGTAGGCAGAAAAGATGGTAACCGTAGCTTGAGCCCTTCCCTGAAACCTAACAAAGGTCCACCGGCCAAGCCCCGATGTATCAGCACCATGGGCAAGCTTGTGAGAATGAAAGAGCCGGTCAATGGTGAACCCCATACCACCAGGGATGCGCCAAGTGCCGGTGGATGCCTCATGCTGGTTGCTAGCAAGGAAGGTGAAGCTGGAAGGGTAGGCCTGTTTGATGCGAGAGTGGAAGAGATCACAGAGGGGGAGCTGAGGTTCATTCAGACAATGCTCTGCGTAGAGGGCAATCCCAGCTTTACTTTGAGCAACACGCCGAGAGTTGTGACGGGAGTGAGACATGAAGGCTGACTTCCGCTGGGGACCAATATTTTGGAAGGTAATGAGAGTAGAGTTTGATGACGGAGACTGGGGAAAGGGATGGCCAAAAGCATCAGAATCTTTAGTCACAAAGAGGTCCCCATGAAGATTGGATTGTGCTAGGCGAGAAACAGGAGGAGGCGAGGAATGGGAAGAAGGACTGGAGGAATCCAGGTGGGGATTAGAGTGGGAGGGCATCCCACAGTGCCCTGTATGAGACATCCTAACCATGATCAGACGCATACCGTCTCTGTTGCACGGAAGTGGAAGCGTGTGAGGCATAGGTGTGGAACACAGAAGGCCACAGCAGATGCTGTGCCAGTAGTGGCAGCACAGGAAGCAGCACAAGGAGAAGAATTGGCACAGGATGCAACCGTGGGTGAAGCACTGGAAAGCATGTCAAGGGCAACCCTGGGTGAAGCACGGGAAAGCAAACCAAAGGCATTGCTGGAGGAAGCACTGGGAGTGTAGCCTGGTGCAGTGCAAGGAGAAACACTGGGTGCAGAGCAGGGTGAAAGGATGGGATCACTAGGTGGAGCCGCGCTGGGTGTAACAGTGGAAGCAACCCTGGGTGAAGCACTGGGAAGCACACCAAAGGCGTAACGGGAAAGAGCACCTGAAAAAACACCCGGTGCAGGGCTAGGAGAAACACGGTGGGGTGGACAAGGCGGGAAACAGGAAGGGCGGAAGAAGAGGAAGGTTGATTGAGGGATGCAGAGGTGGAATTTGGAGAAGTAGGCATTCCACCAGGCCAGAAGCAAGGGTTCCTAACAATGGTCAGAGGCATACCGTGTCTGTCGCACGGAGAGGAGAGACGCCGGAGCAGAGCTGGTTGAGGCATTAGTATGGCTCAGCTTGCTGATACTGGCGTCGGTGCCGGGAGAAAAAGCTATGGAGGTGAAACCAGAGCGGAGAGGAGAGTTGAGGGCGGTGGGGAGTGTGCTAGCGGGGGACAAAATGTCAGCCATGGCAACGCCTTCAAGAGGGGCAGCAGTCGGGGGGGCACCCAGAACAGAAGTGATGTTGGAAGTGCCGGTTGCAAGAGTAGACATGGACTGGCCATCATCAAAGCCACACCCAGCGCTGTCCTCACGAACCTGAAAGGAGAAGTGCATATCCAGGTCAAAAGTAACAGCGTTGGAAGTGGAGTCAAGGGACAGGTCATCATCCACGAGTTCCCAATCACAGACGTCACCACGACCAAAGAAGGGCAGAGCATCCTCTGGCTCCTGGTCCGGTGCAGGGGCATTTTCAACAACCCGTCCTTCAGTGGGATCCCAATGAAAATCCTCCAGCTCAGTGAGACACTCAGTAGAGAACCATTGACGAACACAAGAGCCATACCGGGCCTCCAGGAAGATGGGAAGAAAGGACAACATGGCTTGAGCTTCAGCCGAGGTAGTGGTGTTGTACAGGGCCAGAATTTCACCACGGTAGGAGCTGGTGTCAACAGAGAGAAACAATGGCCATGACCAGTTGTCCCTAGTACGGATGCCCAGAAGAACACGGCGCAAAGTGGTAGCACCCAGTCCCTGAGCCAAATCCACAGGAAGATCCAGGTCAACCACACCTAGAACAGAAGCAGTTTCATGGGTCTGGATGAACTTGGCTTGACGGTGCTTGGCTTGACGACGGGTCTTCAGCTTGGAAGGGGGAAGGCAGCGGTCAGAAGGATTGGTAGCAGTCTCAATAAACTTGTAGAATTTGCCATCAGGAAGGGAGGCTATATCAGACGCAGAGCAGCGATTGAACTGGGCCTTCAAAAGCTTGACAGTCTGAGAACGCTTGGTAGAATCACACAAGATGTGGGCGGCTGGGACAGGAGAGGGGTCAGGGGTTCGTGAATTGTCGAGCCGAATGTTCTTCCGGATGACAGCAATAGGGAAGGCTTGAAACCGAGGATGGGTCTGGAGCAGTGCATTGTAATGATTAAGATCAAAACTCTGCATATAGGAACCGAGCAGGAAACCACAGGTGACAGTAGTGGAGGCTTGAATATGATCGTACTTGAAGTTCATTTCACGGTCCTGGAGGCGCTGAAGGAGAGTGTCAGACAAGAGAGCATCCACTGGGACACTGTGTCCAATATAGAACCGAAGGTGGGGTGCAGCGCGAACCCGGAGCCAGAGGGAAGCAACATAGAGCTCAAGAGTGCGCCGGTCAGGCAGGGTAGACCAGAGTTTGGGGACGGGCTTAGCCTTGGGGTTAATGCTGGCGCGGGAAGGAAAGACATAGAGGACCAGCTTCCGATCCACCAACCAGAGCAAGCTGAGTGCATCAGTCAGGGACTCCAGCATTTCGTCGTACAAATCACTAGGGCGGGGTGACATCAGCCGGGGGAGAGACAGAGTGAAGTAGGAGCTGTAGGAGCACTTGGTACCTTCAGTGACATCAACCGGAGCCCTGGAATCACTGGAGCAAACCCCACGCCGTTGAAGAAAGTGACCGACAGAAGAAGAAAGGACAGAAGCAGCACCAACAGAAGGAAAAAAGGAGGCAGACCGAGAACCCGGCGCCGGGGTGGAAGAGGCAGAGGCAGCTGAAGGAGCAGGAGCAGGGGACTTAGTCTTGAAGAACCAATGAGAGCCGAGAACCCGGTTGGCAGACAGCCACACCAGCCCTTCAGTGCTAGGCAGAAGGTTGCCTTCACAGTACAGGGCATCAAAGCATTCGGGAGACATTTTAGCGAGACCAATGAGACATTTCCGGAGGGCTTGGCCGGGAGGGGATTTGGTCCACGCAGCAGAGCCTTGGAAGCAAGCCAAAGCCAGGGAAACCAGAGACTCCACAGTAGCGGTCCTCTAATCAGAATCAGTGGGATTGACCAGGGCATACACCGGGGCGACGGAGAGACGGCACACATCATGAATGGATTTCTTGTCACGGCCGTCCTTCTTGCTGAAGAAGTGGGTAGGACTGGGAGAGGCATTCCAAACCTGGGTCTGCGCTGGAGACTTCCGGAGGCGGTGGATGATAGATGGGGTAGGGAAACGGCCATCACCATAGAAACGCCAAAGGAAGGAAGCAGAGTGGGCCTGGTTGGCATCAGCTAGGGCCTGTTTACGAAGGGCTTGACGATCCAAGCGAGGGGAGGAAGTCATAGAGGGGGACTGCAGGAGGAGAGACTGTTTAAGAGCTGGAGCAGGGGCGGGAAGAGGGGCGGATGGTGTGGGCTGCTGAAGAGCGGAGGGAGTAAGAACAAGCTGCTTGAGAGCGGGAGGCTGAAGGGGAGGAGACTTAAGGGTGGGCTGTTTAGAGTCCCGAGGAGTAGCAGGCTTCTTAGCCGACCGAGTAGAGGAGGCCACAGATGAATCAGAGGAAGAGACAGACATGGAGGTATCAGAGGACTGGCTGGCCGAGGAAGAGGAGGCAGATGCAGCGTGCCGGGGGCGAAGAGAGGAAGGAGAGGGAGTAGCTCGGGTAGGAGCGGGGGTAGAGGGGGAGGACTTCTTCAGATGGGCGCGCTTGGGGTAACGAGAGCCAGATGCAGAGCGGGCAGATAGAGAGGGCGTAGACTGAAGTCTTTTCTTAGGGGAAGAGCGACCGGCAGTAGATGCAGGAGAAGTTGGTGTAGGCATGCTGGGAAGTGGTGTATGAAAACAATCGAGCAAGCGGTGTGGGAGAAGGTGCGAGCGATTCAATGAAGCAGTTGGCGTCGGCGGTACGGTGAGCAAGGCGATGTTGGCGTCGGGCAGTGATAGTGTGGAGGAAAGCGAGTGGGGAGTGGAACAGGTCGAAGGAGAGCGTTTGGAGGAAGCACCAAGCGATAGACCAGAAAGGTTGTTATCTGGAATGTGGATGGGGGGAGACGACAGTTGATTGGCGTGGTGTCGAGCGATTGGCGTCGTGTCGTCGTGTGGAGGATGAGCCGGTTACGCTACGTAGAAACTGTACTGGGGCCAGCGTAGAAAATAATGTGTTGTGTTGGCGTCCGATCGGCCGACAACAGAAGTGGATCCAACAAAGCAACCAAAGGAGACAACAAGCAACCAAACGAATACCTTGGTGTTGGTAGAAACAGAGCGGAAGGGAAGGAGAGATGAGAAAGGAATTCTGTGTAGAATCCTACGTGTTGTGAGTACTGGAAATTCGGAACGTCGGACAACGTTGCGAGACGCAAAGTTGTATGACGCAGACACTGAACTATATTCATGTCTGCTGAAAAGTGAGTATCTAGTTAACCTACGAACAAGCAGATGAAGAGCTCTTTCTCCAAGAATTCCCCAAAATATTCCAACACTTATGTCATGACGCAGACACTGAACTATATTCATGTCTGCTGAAAAATGAGTATCTAGTTAACCTACCAACTCTCCAGGAAATGGAATGCCCAGTGAATTACACGAATCTTGCTCAACATCAACAAAATGATGACCCTCTCCCTGCTAAGCTTCAATTGCCAACCTATTTCAAGCAACAACTAGTGTGTTACACACCTCAAGTTCGCAAATGGTATAGAGAAGTTACTGCTCAATCACAGCAACACCACATCTATGTCCACCCATACTACCTCCATAGAGGTGAAGCTGATCACCTTAGAGGGTTCACTATTGGAGATACTTACCCAGACGACCTCCCTGCAAGATATGAACTAGTGATCCATGAGTGGGGGAATCTAATCTACACTGCACTCAGAACTGACAAGGTAATCCCAGACTCATGCAAAGGAATGAAGGCTGCCATCCAAAGTTTTGAAGGAGGACAAGGCTACGAAGTCTTATACAGTGTCATAGCCAAGACACACCCCAATTCAGAAAGACCCTCCTATAAGGGAAGAATGGTCCGAAACCCACCAAATCAAGAACCAGACAAATCACTTGAAGAACACTATTTTTGCTACAAGGACTACCTCAGACTCAAAGTCTTCCTACACAACCAACCTAGTACTATCAGCACTTCTGGAAGAAGTCAGTAACCTTATTGAAGGAGCTACTCTCTCATATGAGTTGCACAAGAAAACAGAGGATGAAAGAGAATCTGATGATCAATTCAAATGAGACAAATACAAGGCTTGCAGACTTTTACAAACTCTCCAGACCTATGAGCAAGAAATCAAGGATGAAATGAAGCGCAAGGACAGAGCTCCCAGATCAAGTTTATCCAAACAACCATTTCCTAGCACCAGGCCACGACCACGCCACAGTAATTGCCTACAAAAACGCACTGGCAGCAGCAACACTACCAGAACTTCTTCCACTCTGACGTCACACTCCATCCGCCTAATTGAATCTCTTGGCTACCCAGAAATGGATGAAGACTCAGATGATCAATTCATTTATCATGTTTACTGCAATGCCATCAATGCATTTGATAAGGAACCTAGACTGTTTGACATCTCCAGGAAGTGCATTGTCTGTCACAACTCTGGTCACACTTTTGACAACTGCCCATGCTTTGCAAGATGTTGAGTCACTCAGGAAACACAGAATTGCTACTGATGTCTTCCTAAGTAAATGCAATAGGGATACACAACAGCTCCTAGACTCCACCCAACGCATTTCCAAGATTACTACTGAAGATGAATGACAAGATGTTGAAGCTCAGATGATGAACCAAAAGACCGAAAATTTTGCCATAGCCAAGAATAAATTCACTTTCTTGCAGCCAAACTGTGTCACATATAGATGATTCCACAGGCTTTGATGATGCATCCACAGCTCCAGGCAAAGAACCTAACTCCCTCCCTGGACCACAGCAGTGTCAGCTCCTATGAGTCAATTCAAATTGGCGTGGTCAACTTGATCCCAATGCTTAATCTTCATCCATCCATCCGCACAGATATATACTGTGAAATAGGAAAAGGTGAAACTGCAGCACAAACATTGGAGCCGAACATGGTTACCAATGCGGATCCCAACTTTGATCGCGACAACCCTATCACCACAATCCACCAAATTTCAAATCCAAATCCCATTACAATTGATGACATCTATGTCAAGAAACTTGTTCCTCCAGACCCACTTGCAGCTGCATCCTATTTTCAAGAGGGTGAACGAGCTCAGCTTGATACTGGCACAAAAGTGTCGTGTACAAACCTTCTACATGTTCTCCACAATTACAAACCATACACCAAGCTGAGAAAATGTCCAGTCAGATTGACAGCAGCAATAGAAGGAAAAGCATCCAGCTGTATACCAGAAGGTTCAGGCTACGTCCATATACCGGCTCCCAACCACATGGGGTATATCAGGGTTTTCTTCTACTTTTCTCCCTTGCTTGCTACTACCCTACTCAGTGAAAATGACCTGTATGGTACCTCATCACGCATTAGAGAACAGTTCAGGGCCCAGTCTATCCACAAATCATTCACTGACACCAATCACTCCTCCAAGCAAAAGAATGGCGACCTCACTATTATTTGTTATCACAAACATAGTGCTGCTCGAAGTATTGTCCTGCATGGAGCTATCATTGATGGTCAGTGCTACACTCATCCATTACTAATCCCTGACATCGATCTTGAATCACCCTACGCAAATTGTGTTACTTCATCGGCAATTGCACTAGCAACTGACACCCAGTTCAGACAAGCTTGTGAATTAGCTTCCAAAGAAGCTATCAGCAACTAGTACAGGTATGACACGTACACAAATCTTGTTATCCCTCCAAAAATGTACTGAAGCAATAGAGGGCAAAGCAGACTCAAATGACAAGTCCTGGTTCAATGCCAAACTGTTTTTCACCAATATTGCTGACAAGGAAATCCCCATTAATGTAATCAAGACAAAGACCTCCAAATTGCTCTGGCACCAGCGACTTACTAGGACACCTGAATGATGAATTTCTCTGCAATGCCCACAAGCATATTGTAGGTGTGCCAAAATTCAAGCGCCAAACCAGCATCCTTGATCAGTGTCCAACTTGCATTCAATGTAAACAAACTAAGACCCCTACAGGCTCCCACTCAACAAGAAAAGCAACTCAACCATTCCAAGGCCTGTTGATCGATTTTGCTTTCTCTGGGACAAAGTCCTCCAACAATTAATTAATTAATATACGTATTTAAGTAACTTTAACCACCAAAGGTGGATCTAAACTACTCAGTCTATATCCAGACTTTAACGTCGCCTCAATTGAAGAGAGTTTAAGCCCCAAGTTGTAGAGCAACAAATATGTCAAACGAATCCTGAAAGCAAGCAGGGAGGAGGACGAGAACAAACTGCTGAAGAATACCAGTAGCAGAATCCGAACTGGGAGCAGCTACCGACAAGCATACAGTAGGAAGGGGGAAATACTGGGAGCAACACTATGTGCAAAGGTAGGTGGTACGCAGGGAGCAGCACTTGGTGAAGAACTAGGAAGTGCACAGGGTGCAGAACGTGGTAAGGCACTGGGAGCAACCCTGGGTGCAGAAGGTGGTGATGGATTGGGAGCAGCACTTAGTGAAGAACTAGGAAGTGCACAGGGTGCAGAACGTGGTAAGGCACTGGGAGCAACCCTGGGTGCAGAAGGCGGTGATGGATTGGGAGCAGCACTGGGTGCAGCACCAAGGAGCCGCACTTGGGCAGCTCAAGGAGCAGCACTGGGTGGAGAACTTGGTGAAACCCTGTGGGCAGCGCTAGGTGCATAAGGTGGTGATATACTGGGAGCAGCACTGGGTGCAGCGCCAGGAGCCACACTGGGTGTAGGTCAAGGAGCAGCAGGGGTTGCAGAACTTGGTGAGACACCAGGAACCACACTTGGAGCTGCACTTGGTGAAACACCTGGGGAAGCATGTGGTGCAGTGCTAGTAGTGACACTGGGTGCAACACTAGGGAAACACTAGGAACCACACTTGGTGCAGCGTCTGGTGAAACACTTGGAGCAGAACTTGGCGCAGTGTTAGTAGTGACACTGGGTGCAACACTTGGTGAAGCACTAAGAGCCACACTTGGTGCAGCGCCAGAATTGGCACTGAGTGCAGCACTGGGTGAAACACTAGGGGCCACGCGTGGGGGCTGCGCTTGGTGAAACACTTGGAGCAGGACTGGGTGCAGTGCTAGTAGTGGCACTGTGTGGAACACTTGGTGAAGCTCTAAGAGCCACACTTGGTGCAGTTCTAGGATTGATACTGAGTGCAGCACTTGGTGAGACACTAGGAACCACACTTGGAGCTTCACTTGGTGAAACACCTGGGGAAGCACGTGGTGCGGTGCTAGTAGTAGTGACACTGAGTGCAGCTCTGGGTGAAACACTAGGAGCCACACTTGGGGGATGCGCTTGGTGAAACACTTGGAGCAGGACTGGGTGCAGTGCTAGGAGATGACACTGGGTGCAACACTTGGTGAAACATGAAGAGCCACATTTGGTGTAGCACTAGGGTTGGCACTGAGTGCGCCAGAATGGCACGCAAGGCTAAGCTCCATTCAGCCATGCCCTCATCAAGGCAGCCTCCTGGTGATACGGCTGCTGGGGCTGGGGAGGGACTGCATAGTGTCTCTTGGTGAGCTGGATGGTTGCAAGCCATTGACGCTTTGCAGTAAGAGTGTAGCCACGAAGCACTTGGAGGGGAAGTCTGGAGGAAGGGAGTGAGATTGAGGCAGAGCGCCAGCTAATCCAATGGCCAATTCAGACAAAATGGAAGCATTGAGAGATTGATGGTAGTCAGCCTCAAGCAATCCTCCAGTGCCATGGAGCTGTTGGTTCCGATACGTCCAGAGATCCCAGCAAGTGAGGAAGAATTGGTGAATAACTGCAGTAGCCCATCGGCGAGGAGAACACTTGCTACCAATCAAAGAATAGTAAGCAGCTTGAACCTTATGCCAGAGGGGGGACCATCTCCCAAGAAACCAGTTGTGCCATCCAATGTGATGCTGAGCCCTGACAGCAGAGGCAATAGCGGGGGGGTATGATGAAGGGTAAATACGCCAACCTTGACAAACCCTAGTGGTAACATCCACAATGGCGAGAGCCAGAGAAGGTTCTGTAAGCTCAGTGGTAAGGCGCTGCTGCAGTGGACCCCTAAAGAAGGGCAAGCTGTGCTTGACAGCCCCTGGGTCTCCACATGAAAGCACATGGGAAACTTTCTCATCATCCTGGGCACACAGAGGGCATCGGGAGTGATCCTGGTGCTGGTAATGGAGTAACTGATTGCCAACACCGATGCAACCCAAAGTAAACTTGACAAACCACCATTACATACTAGGAGGGAGGCGCTTGAAAGCAGATCAATGAGCACACCAATGGATGGAAGTGGAGACTTGTGGTGGAATGGAGATGTCATGGTGAGTGTGCCATTAGTGGAGAAGAGGAGGACCAGAAATAAGAAGGTGCAAGGCATCTGTATCAAAGCGGGAGCATTTGACACCGTTCTGCAAGAGAGCCCAGGGCTCAAACACAAGCCAGGGATTTGGTAGGGGGAGTCACGAGTCAAGGAGAGGAATGCCTTGGCCATGCCATCAGCCTGATGATTGCGAAGAGCCCACCAGTCAAGAGAAAGACCCTCTTGATGACCCTGAACCCACCTGAATGCAACAGTGATTGGAAGAGCAGAGAGCGTATTGCAAATGACACAGACATAATCAAAAACATTCTGGGAAATAGCCAAGGGCCAGGTTCTCTGAGCCTGTTGAAGATCCGAATCCCCATCAAGGGCGATGGTGAGGGATCCGGAGGCAACATCATAGAGATCCACCAGAGCCACCATACAGCAGGTGAGGACACCAATGATGCCAGTCAATTCGCCCCGGTAGGAAGACTGATCTTCGGGTGAGCCACTGACAAGGTTGGATCCAGTGAGGAACAAGGGGGGAGACTTGGTGGAGGTGTTGGGGGATAGGATAAATGCAGAGGTGCCTCGGAGTAGAATGGGGTCATAAGAGCCGTCACAGACGGCACTGGCAGTGCCCCCCCTCAGAATGGCATCAGCAAGAGCCTGGCATCCATCCTGGGGAAGGGAGTATTTATGGAGAAGAACTCGGGGAGAAGCGCAGAGAGCATCAAATGCATCCTCTGGGGTGGCTGGGAGACACTCGAACGGGTCAAAGGTGAAGGGATCCTCATCTGGTGGATGAGAGACAAAGATAGATGGACCTACAATTCGAAACACGTTCCCACTTGACAGGAGGGAGACAAGAGTGCCGGCACAGGCAGGTTTGGCGGGGAGAATGGTAGTGGTGAATCTGTATCGGCCTCAGCCTTGAGAAGAACCAACCCTCCAGCCAGTAGGACATTTGGAGAAGAGCCTCTCATTAGAAGGAGACAAAAACCAAGGCCACAAAGAGGAGAACTCTGATGACAGCCAATGCCCCAGGTAGAAGGAGGGGTGAATGGCTCTATCAGAAGGCAAGACCAACGGTGGTAAGAAGGATTTCTGAAGGGCGCATTGCCAAAGAAGCCAAGCTGGTGGAAACCATGGGGGAGGACAACGAGGCCAGTCAAGATGATTGCAAAGATGGTTTGAGGACTGCAACTGGAAGGCCATTGGAGAAAGCCGTTTGCCATCCACAGTGCAAATATCAGCAAGGGAGATTACCTTGATGGACATCGGAATGAGATTCAGAAGGGACAGGTCTGCACCTCGGAAGCCAGCATTGACAAAAGCTTGCATGAGGTAGCAGTCATTCAATCAAAGCAGAGGAAGTGCAGGGAAGTCTTCAACCAAACTCACAGGGTGCATGGAAAAGAACTGCCACACGTGCTTATACCAGTAAGGAGTGATATAAGATGCATAAGGCTGGTAGGGAGTAATGCCAAGATGGAAAGGAATTCCCAGTTCAAGCCGAAGAGCTTCAGCTGTGAGCCAGAGAATACGGACGGTCTGCGAGTCACGGACAGATTCCTGAAACAGAGTAGCAATGTGACTGAATTCTTGGAGAAGAAATGGGTGAATGAAGCCAAAGCCTTGATACAAAGATGGACCATAGAAGACCTTGCGAGGAAAGTTGCAAGACATGCCTGCCTTGTTAAGTACTGGGACCAGAGTGGGTTGGAGAATCCGGGTCCAGGTAGAAGCACTGAGCTGAGTGATTGGCATGGGATATTCAAAAGCCTTCATAAAGGAGTACTTGAAGGTGTAGATGGAGGTGTTCTTCTCACACTTGGAAGACCTCATTTGAGAACCAAAGGACTGGGACTAGGACTGTAGATGAGCAATTTGAGCCTCCTCATTGCCATCCATAGAAATGTAGACACCCAGAGTCTCGTCAGCATGATCAACCTCAAAACGAGCAAGTGGTGACCGGACACCAGATTTGTCAGTGATGGTGAAAACACCTGACATGTCCTCAAGAGAACAATAGTCCCAACCAGAACCGGTCCACTTGAAAGCAATCAAGTAGCAGAAGGACTTGGCAGGTTCAATGGCTCCACCAGAAGCAATGCGACCTCCAGCCCAACAATCTAAAGCTGCCTGGAAATCAGCAACCAGAGCTTCACCAGACGTAGTGGAGGAGGCACCAGCACAGAAAAGATCGGTGTCATCCACAAAGGCAAAACCAACCAAGGAAACAAGCTGGAGGGATAGAGATGTAAGGAGATGAACCCCATGGCCTACGTTCTGCATCATTCTGAAGATAATGGTAGAAACCAGAGCCCACAGAGTAGGGCCAAGACCATTGCCCTGGCCAATCCCACTGAGAGGAATAGGTTCATCACCATACACAGGACCGGACCTGACAAAGCCAGTTTGAATGTGATGGGTGGCACGCTGGAGAGTAGATAGGAGAACCTCACAAATATGAGCTGGAATCCCAAAGCTCTCAAGGGTGAGACTGGCAATGGGATGTGAGATGCGATCATAGCAGCCCTTGGCGCCATTCATGGCAACATCCCCAGAGCACCGCTTCTGACTGTTAATTTCCTTTTGAAACTGGCTGTTGAGCTGACTCAATCCAAAGGCAAAGAAGAGCAACAGGAGCTGTAGCTGCAGGCCGGTTGAGGTGCCGGTCTGTTGTGGTCTAATATTTCTCTGATATCCACTACAATTGAACGCTAGTCCAATCAGATCTATTCTAACTATCGGCGTCCGACACAGTCAGTTAGTAGATCTTAGGCTTGTAGTTCTTGTACAATGGGAAGCATGGCTACCGATGCAAGGTTTAAGGTTGAATAATCAAATAATCTAAAAGTATAAGATAAGGAGATGATCCTTGCTGGAGAGCAAGTATCTCTTTTAAAGATCGCGTTGCCGCTAATACAACACGATATATCGTGCTGCCGCTAATACAGCACGTATTTTATACAGCAGAGAACAAGTTTGTGAGCAAGCGCTTCGAACCTCTGCTATCTTTCTTGAAAACAGAACACTTAACAAGAGATTGCATGTGCGAACCTCTAGTGTGTGTTCTTCTTCGATTGTTAAGTATCAAACCTTGGTAACCTTGATCGTAAGAATGAGGATCGCGCTTCCTTCTGATGATCACTTAAGTATCAATTTTGGATGTCAGAGTGACGATCGCACCTCTGGTTCGATCGTACTCCAATCTCGCATAGAGAAAGATATAATCTCTGAGTCTCATTATTCCAAACCCTGAAGGTGCATGTGACTCGATTAGTTGTATCTTCGGCTCGTAATATCATCTCATTCCAGCGGCAGTACTGTAAGTTACGTAGGAATGTACGTACGTAGGTTCAAGTACTGTAACTGTCTCATATGTACGAAAGGAATTTAATACTGACGGAGGACATCACAGATGAGCTTCTTGTTGAGACAGGTGTTGATGGCTTTGTGATGCTTCCGGCTGCTGTGTTGGTCAACTGCCACCACATTGGCTTGTTCAGCATGAGCGAGAATGCGTTTACCAATCATCTTGTTGTTGATCTGAAACTCAGGAGACATCAGTTGAATGAGTCTCATCTTGTCAACGCAGTATTCACCAGGCTTCTTGAAGATTTCCATATCTGTGATGACCTGCCAAGCAGAGGGAGAGAACCCAGTGAGCAGAGGAGCAGACCTCATCAAGGTGTCAAAGGAATTCAGCTGAAGGTCAAAAGCAAAGGATTCGTGGTGGGCAAAACTAAGACAAGAAGGCTCTCCAGCAGTGTGTTCCTTCTGACATTTCCAGGCAGCAGCATTTTCAGCCGGGCTGACAGAATAATTAAAGGGAGCCAAATGCTGAATAGAAGCTGGCACTTGAAGGCAAGTAAGCAATTCAGTGAGGTACCGGTCAGTCCCTGGAGGACAAGTGTAGGTTCCAGCAAGGACCTCAGCCGAGGCAGGACCAGTTCCCAAGTAGCCAAAGGCCTGGATGAAAGAAGGGGACATGGAGGGAGTGTCAAGGCATTGTTGCTGGCGACAAACATTGGATGCAGCCATGGCAGGCACCATAGTGGACTGGGACTCCAAGACCTGTTCAGTGACATCAGGTCCAACTGCAATAGCCTTTAGAGCAGCAGTCTTATGAAGACGACCATGGATGGAGCAATCAGCAAGCCCGAGATCCCTTTGGAGCCGTTCACGGCGCATGCGTGCCCGGATCTGGGAAGCACTCTAGTTGTGGGGCTTGCCTTCAGCAAGAAGAGCATCCACCAAGCCTTGGTTGAAGGAGTCACGCCAAGAGGGGGCCAGAAGTTTGATGGCGCCGTATTGCTTGTAGGCTTGCTTCAAATGGAAGACAGCAGTAGCAAGATCACAGTGTTCACCCTTGTATAAAGAAAGCTTGCAGGCCAAGCGCTTCACAATGGTGTGACTAGTGGAGACACCTTGCCGAAGCTGCACAATCCGCCGCTAGAAATCAATCGTGTCACGGTAGACTTGCAGCCTGGGAGACCAAGGAATCTTGCCGGCGCGAAGACGACAAAGCTGTTGTTCAACAGACAGCCGGATGGAAGCAGAGGTTGCATGGAGAACATCATAGGTAGTGATAAGGGTGTCACGCACAGACTTATCACCAAATACATACTGAGCCACCAGGTGCTCAAGCTTGGTCTGAAGGGCAAACACTCCAGCAGTAGCAAAAGCATGCATCACCCGCTTGAGATGTTGCTGCCTAAGATGAGGGTGGGAAGATTTCAGGCGAGGCAGAGAAGAATGCACAGGAGGTGGAAGGTGTTTTCCCATGATGCTGCCATTACAAACTTCTATCCAAAGCAAGCAATGGTCAGAGACCATGCCCTGCTCACCACCAAAGGAACAGTAACCAGCTCAGAAGACCTCAACATGCTCAGTAGCCCAGAGGGCATCAATGGGAGTCCTGGTGGTATTCCTGTTGTAGGTAGCAGGGGGGGAGGTTGTGGGGTGTGTAGTCAAGATAGCATCCTTGAAGCCAAGGGCTTTGAGCTCAGAGGACAGACCATCAGAATGGACATCAGAATTATGGTCAATCCCTAAAATGACTGAGTCACCAGCCTCTAAACACGCTTGAAGGGCAGCAGTGAGGTCATGGCAGAGGAGGATGCGGGGGTTTGGGCAGGGAAGGTCTTCCTCAGCCTGGAAGTAGCAACAGTGTTGGTTCCAAACAGAGCCAAGGTCCCTGTCATTTTCAACAGGGCAGTAGGCAGAGAAGATGGTAACCGTAGTCTGAGCCCTGCCTTGAAACCTGACAAAGGTTCACCGTCCAAGCCCAGATGGATCAGCCCCATGGGCAAGCTTGTGAGAGTGAAAGAGCCGATCAATGGTGAAGCCCGTACCACCAGGCATACGCCAAGTACCGGTGGAGGCCTCATGCTTGTTGCTAACAAGGTAGGAGAAACTGGAAGGACATTCCTGTTTGATGTGGGAGTAGAAAAGGTCACAGAGGGGAAGCTTGGGTTCATTCAGACAATGCTCTACATAGAGAGCAACCCCAGCCTCGCTCTTAGCAAAGTGTCGAGAGTTGTGACAAGAGCGAGACATGAAGGCTGACTTTCACTGTGGGCCAATGTTTTGGAAGGTAATGAGAGTGGAGGTGGAGGAAGGATCATGGGGAAAAGGATGTCCAAAGTCATCAGAATCCTTGGCAACAAGTGATTTGCCATGGAGATTAGATTGGACAAGGCGGGAAATGGGAGGAGCTGAGGGAGGGGAAGAAGGACTGGAGGAATCCAGGGGAGAATTGGAAATGGAGGGCATCCCACCAGGCCCCGTATGAGATATCCTAACCATGATCAGAAGCATACCGTGTCTGTCTCACGGAGAAGGTAGATGCCAAAGCATAGCTGGGGGAGGCATAGGGCAGGATTGGAAACTGCACCTGGTGAAGAACTAGAAAGGGCCCTGGGGTCTGCGCTTGGTAAAACAGTTCGAGCAGCACTGGATACAGAAGGTGGTGAGATACTGAGAGCAGCATGCGGTGGAGCGCCAGGAGCCACATGGAGTGCAGCTCAAGGAGTAGCACTGGGTGCAGGTCTTGGGGACACACTGGGATCAGAACTTGGTGCCAAAGGTGGTGAGGTGCTGAGAGCAGCACTGGGTGCAGCGCTAGGAACCACACTTGGGGCAACTCGAGAAGCAGCACTAAGTGCAGAACTTGGTGGGACACTGGGAGCAACACTGGGTGCAGAAGGTGGTGATGTACCACGAGCAGCACTGGGTGCAGCGCGAGGAACCACACTTGGGGAAACTCGAGGAGCAGCACTAGTGCAGAACTTGGGGGGACACTGAGTGCAGCACTGGGTGCAGAAGGTGGTGAGAGACTGGGAGCGGCATTGGGTGCAGCGCGAGGAACCACACTTGGGGCAACTTGATGAGCAGCACTGGGTGCAGAACTTGGTGAGACACTGGGAGCAGCACTGGGTGCAGAAGGTGGTGAGATACTGGGAGCAGCACTGGGTGCAGCGCTAGGAATCACACTTGGGGCAACTCGAAGAGCAGCACTGGGTGCAGAAGGTGGAGAGATACTTGGAGCAGCACTGTGTGCAGCGCTAGGGTCCACACATGGTGCAGCACGAGGGGCAGCACTGGGTGCATAACATGGTGGAACACTGGGAGCAGCACTTGGTGCAGAAGATGGGAAGATACTGGTAGCTGCACGGGGTGCAGCGCAAGGAACCACACTTGGTGCAGCTCAAGGAGCAGCACTGGGTGCATAACATAGTGGGACACTGGGAGCAGCCCTGGGTGCAGAAGGTGGTGAAATACTGGTAGCAGCACTGGGTACAACGCTAGGAACCACACTTGGGGCAACTCGAGGAGTAGCACTGGTGCAGAACCTGGTGAGACACTGAGAGCAGCACTGGGTGCAGAAGGTGGTGAGATAAGGGTAGCAGCACTGGGTGCAACGCTAGGAACCACACTTGGGGCAACTTGAGGACCAGCACTGGGGGCAGAACCTGTTGAGACACTGAGAGCAGCACTGGGTGCAGAAGGTGGTGAGATACGGGTAGCAGCACTGGGTGCAGCGCTAGGAACCACACTTGGGGCAACCTGAGGAGTAGCACTGGTGCAGAACCTGGTGAGACACTGAGAGCAGCACTGGGTGCAGAAGGTGGTGAGATAAGGGTAGCAGCACTGGGTGCAACGCTAGGAACCACACTTGGGGCAACTTGAGGACCAGCACTGGGGGCAGAACCTGTTGAGACACTGAGAGCAGCACTGGGTGCAGAAGGTGGTGAGATACGGGTAGCAGCACTGAGTGCAGAACTTGGTGAGACGCTGGGAGCAGCACTGGGTGCAGAAGGTGGAGAGATACTGGGAGCAGCACTGGGTGCAGCGCTAGGAATCACACTGGGGCAACCCAAGGAGCAGCACTGGGTGCAGAATGTGGTGAGAGACTGGGAGCAGCGCTGGGTGCAGAAGATTGGGAGATACTGGGAGCAGCACTGGGGGCAGCGCCAGGGACCACACATGGGGCAGCGCGAAGAGCAGCACTGGGTGCAGAACCTGGTGAGATACTGGGTGCAGCACTGGGTGCAGCGCTAGGGACCACACTTGGGGCAGCGCAAAGAGCAGCACTGGGTGCAGAACCTGGTGAGATACTTGTAGCAGCACCGGGGGCAGCGCTAGGGACCACACGTGGTGCAGCACGAAGAGCAGCACTGGGTGTGGAGCCTGGTGAGACACTGAGAGCAGCACTGGGTGCAGAAGGTGGTGAGATACGGGTAGCAGCACTGGGTGCAGCGGGAGGAACCACACTTGGGGCAACTCGACGAGGAGCAGTACTGGGGGCAGAACCTGGCGAGACACTGAGAGCAGCACTGGGTGCAGAAGGTGGTGAGATACGGGTAGCAGCACGGGGGGCAGCGCTAGGAACCACACTTGGTGCAGCGCAAAGAGCAGCACTGGGTACAGCGCCTGGTGGGACACTGGGGGCAGCACTGGGGGCAGAAGATGGGGAGATACTGGTAGCAGCACGGGGCGGCAAAGTCCTCCAACACCAAGCATAAAATTGACTATGAAGGCATACATGGTGAAACTGCTTGAATACTCATCACTCACCGTTTCACAGGTATGAAATATGGGGATACCAGGATATCCAAGACTGTCCATTACATTGGTTGGAGCACTTCTTCTCTCAGTACAATCCATCCTGCCACAACAAATATGTCATTGTTGATCAAGGGGGTGAGCTCTACCACAACCCTGACATCCGGAACCTCTTCTCTTCATCCGGAACCTCTTCTCTTCATTTGGATATGCCATCTATCCAAGGATCTGTAGAAAGAGTCCACCGCACTCTGGTAAATTCAATGAAGACTGTGCTTAGTGGTGCCAATTTACCAATCAAGTTCTGGCCCTTTGCATTCTACCATGCTCTGCGCTTGTCTAATGCCTTCCCTGAAGGCACCCAATCCCATTCCCCCTTGGAATTGGCAACCGGTAAAAAAGAAAACCTCAGTGATTTCATGACATTCGGTTGTAGGGTGAGACCTCCAGGCAAGAAGAAAATATAGCTCAAACCCAACGCAAGGAAAGGCGTCTTTCTAGGCTTTGTTCCCTGCTACACCACCAGAAATATTCTGTGGTATGATACTGAGACACACAGGGTCAGAATTGCCACTCACGTCAGGTTTGATGAAGGCAGGAATGATCTACCCATCTCAGAACTTCCTACCAATGTCAAGCATCTCCTCAGGACAGATGATGAAAACGCCTTTCCACCAGAACCTTCTGAAGTCTCCACCAGCAGCTTCCAGTTCTCCATCACGCCCTTTGCTGATCTCACCAATCTCCAGCTCGCTGCTCTATCCACATGTCCAGACAAAACCTTTGGCCTCCGAGATGCCAATGATTCATTTCTTGGGCGTGCCTATGTCACTGACATTCTTCCTAAAAGCCCTGCCTCAAGGCTTTTCTCCTCCCACAACGAGTCTCTCTCTAATCTTTGCGGTGCCTATATCTTCTCTATCAATCACAATCATGTGTTCACAGCAGAGGATGTTACCACAGCCCTCCATCAATCACACGATTGAGGAGTGAGGGATTTGACAGAGATACCAATCACATTTGCACTTGAAGAAAATTATCTATGAAGGAAGTCAGGGCACATGCAAATGAATATGGAATATTTGCTCCCAACACCTCTGAAGGAACCCACTTATGAGGAAGATCCACCTTTCTTGGACCGTATTTCATCCATCAAGACCATCAAGCAAATTGGCAACAGGTACAAGAATCTGATGCAGTCAAGAATCAGCCAGGTTCACTCCACGGAAGCACTGCATGCTTTCATCCAGCAACATCTCGTGCCAACTGAAGATGACATGGCTGTTGTCATTCCTACCATTGACATTGCTTCAATCAAAACCATCACCAAGCTCCACAAAGTTGGGAATCATGAATTACCCCTTGATGAAGATTCCCTTCAACCGATACCATTGAACTCTTAATCAAGGCCGTCAACTTGAAGGAAACCACACCAGAAGAACAAGCACTGGGCCATTTCACCAGAAGGAACCTCAAACCATTATCTACATGGCACAAATGGGAAGCTGGTGAACGCAAACAGCTTGATCAGTTTGAAGACTTGGAAATGTTTGGAACTCCAATTCCATATCCCAAAGATTCAGAAGCTATTATGCTCAGACCCCATTGGCAGTATTCTGTAAAAAGAAATGGTGTGAGACGAGCCCGACAGTGTTGCAATGGAAGCAAGTATGCCGACTCTCCGTGCCATTACAATGACATACTCATTATGTGTTGAGCACCCAATACAGAGACTCTTCTTTGCTATTGCTGCCCGTCTCAATCTGAAGGTGTATTCTGGGGATGCAGCGGACGCTTATGCGCATAGTCCTGGCCCCAACGTCCCAACCTACATGACTATAGATGATGTCTATGCAGAATGGTATAAGTATAAGTATGGGAAAGGCATCCACCAAAGGATGGTTCTACCAGTCCTACAAGCACTCCAAGGCCATCCGGAATCAGGAAGATTATGGGAGACTCATATCAATAAGATCCTTAGGTGCCCTGAGCTCAACTTCAAAACCACCACGCATGACAGGACAATCTACATGACTGTATTTGAAGGTGAAAAAGTCTATATGCTAAGGCAAGTTGATGATTTTGCCCTAGCATGCACTGCAGAATCTTTGTCTGACAGGATCTATGACATCATTGGTGAGAAGCTGAAGCTACCTAAAGAAGACACTGTTCCATTCACCAAATTAGGATTGCTTGAAGATTTCAATGGAATTGATGTCAAGCAAACAGCTGACTACATTGAACTGTCATGCACCAACTATATTGACAGAATCATGAGATCTCATGCTTGGGAGACTGATGCCAAAATGAAGCCACATTCCAAACCAGCAGCGCCTCTGTCAACTGAAGTGTTAGATCAGTTACAATCCCATACTGATGGACCCCTAGAAGGCACCAAGGAACATGCTGCATTGTAATCTGCAGCTGGTTTCTCCTGCAGGACCCTCCTGGGAGAAATGATGTTTGCATATGTTAGCTGCAGGCCAGATATTGGGTATGCAGTAACGCTGATGTCTAAATACAGTTCCAACCCCATCATTGCTTTCCATTATTCCAGCCTGAAGAACATAGCTTGGTACTTAAGAACAACCAGATCTTGGGGAATTAGATTCTACAGACCAAATGCTGAACCATCTCTACCTGCTGGGGCGCCATTTGATGATTCAATCCAGGATGTATCAGCACTCCCAAAATACCCTGAAGATATCAAACAAAGCAGACTAATGTGTTTGTTGATGCTGCATACGGAAATGACCCAAAACATTGCAGATCCACCATAGGATATGTATTTACTTATGCTGGTGGGGCTATTGTTTACAGATCCAAAGCTCAGTCGCTCACAGCACAAAGTTCTACAGAGGCCGAGTTCATCACTGCAGTTACTGCAGTTACTGCAGCTAAAACAGTGAGATATATCAGATCTATACTCAAGGAGTTAGGTTTCAATCAAGTAGGGCCGACTCCCATCTATGAAGACAATGCATCAGCAATTGAAATCATCAATGCTCAAAAGCCTACTGAAAGTACCAGACATATTGAAATCAGGTTCTTTGCAATCTAAGCAGCATGGAAGGAAAATGGTGAAATCAAGATGATTCATATCCCAGGAGTCATCAATCCTGCTGATGACCTGACCAAGCCATTAGGATGGATCTTGCACGCCCGACACGCACGATACATCATGGGCCACTACCCAGGTTAAATAAATGATCAAAGAAACAAACCAAATCACCGACGTAATCCAACATCCATACATATGTCGGATCAAGGGGTGTGTTGTCGGCGAAAAATACGGTCGTTGTCGGCGGCAAATTTGGTCGAAAAAAAAACGCGGCAACGAAAAACGACCGAGGTGCGAAATATTAACACAAGACGATCGTGGCTTAGAATCAAATGCACCCCCACTACTTGAAAACCCTTAAGTGGTAAAAACGGTTCCACTTAAGACTACAAACAAAAGAGTTAATCAGTTAGAAACAAGACATCTTTAAAGACCGGACTGATAAGTAAACACTGGAACCCTTAAGCATGTTCAAACGAATACACGTAACATCCCGTGAGGAAATTACTTATTGCAATCACGAAAATCAATACCAATTCCGAATGGGCCTCATTTATTACATATATCCCGATCAAGCATAAGGTCCATCAAACAAACCACTTAACCTCATAAAAGACCGATACCATCAAATGACCAATACAGAAAGACCAACACGATGCTAATACAGCAACAGCAACAGTATTGGTACGATGAAGATAGTAACAAATAACCAGGGAAGATCTCTACCATGAAAATACAGGGAGCCCTGACACAGTGCAAAATACACGTATTAGGTAGTAAAACTAAGAGCGTCTCTCTGAGCTCACATCCACTTTAATTTAAAACATCAATATGCCTATCCGGTCGATTTTTTATCTTACAACATTGTCTGGACAATCAACAATCGACTCTCCTCTCCAATTGAATCGACTATCCTCCTCTCCAATCGAATCGACTCTCAAACGCTTTGCAACAAAGTGTTTGGTGGTGGTGGTGCTGCTGCTGCTGCTGGTGGTGCTCCCCGCGTCAATTGGTTGTCCGGTGGTGGGACTAACAAGTCTAAAGGACTTGGCCTTTCGAAGATGGGTGTGGACTGTTGAAAGGGTCCTCTTTGCCTTCATTAAGTTTTCACCTTCTTCCAGTACTGCCATCTAAGGATTTGCTGGCAACAACTCTACTCTTCACAATCAATAATGCACTTGAGGCAGGAGAAATGCTTCTGGTTGGCTGAGTTGTAATGCTTTCTCCATCAACTGTCAGCACTCTTTTCAAGCGCTTCAATACCCCCGGCAGGGAAGCCAATGTCAGCGAAGTCCCCAAGTCCGAACCACTCATTCCACATCGAGGACAACGTCTTGTGGTTACAAAACAACCTTGTTGTTGGAGTATCCGGCGGGTCAATTGTTGCTTCTGTTGGGGCTGTTGGTGTTGGTGTTGGTGTTGGTGTTGGCACCAGTTGAAACGAATGCATGTGCTGCAGGAAGTGGTGAACTTGGGTGTTGACAAGGCCTTGTTCTTGTCTGAAGCCGGTAACTGAAGCGTTAATCCTCCCAACATCCTTCCAAGCATTGTGGACTTCCAAATGAATGTTGTGCAGCCATGTCCCTGAGCCCCCATAAGGGCAACATCGATACTCCTTTTGATTGAGGTAGTAGCAGCTCCCATTCCTGCTTCAGTGAATGGCCTTGTCAATGAGTGTTGCTTGATAAGTCTTGAACCGTTTGGTTTGGAAGACAGGCAAGGAGAAGAGCCGGTTTTTCCTACCTTGGTGTATCAAGATGCCGGTGTCCTGCAGTACCACGCATTGTAAATTGAGGAAGAGCTCAAAGAAAGCTTGAGCAGTTGTCTTTGGGATGTTATTGATGATGTTTATTACCTTGTCAAGGAAGGGGAAGACTTGACGACAACGCTCTGGAGGTGGATTGATAGTACTTCTTGGCATGAAGAACCCTCCTTTATCTTGTGAATGCCCAGCCAAGGCCCTCATAGCCTTCAAAGGGAGTTTGGAAGAATATCGGTCCTCTCTGACATCAACATTTCAATTGCCAATCATTTTGATGCATTGCGGATTGACCTCTTGCATCTCATATGCAACTGCGCCAGTTCCTCAGGCCAAAGTGAACAAAATGCTTCGAAGCAATTCCCAAGGCCTTCCATGCGTCTTTCACCGTGTTGGCAAAGGCTTGGTCCGTGATCGACTCTCAATAGTCCCCTGATTTATTACTACAATCCGTGAGTAATTTGACATTGAACCAGGAGGAATTATGTGCAAAGTTGTATTGAGCAAGCTCAGCCGTTGAATGGAATTCGTGCCAACAAATAGAAGCCCAACGCACCAATCAGACACATGTTAAGGTTTCGATGTCTCATAACGTGTCCATAGTAAAGTTTTCTGACCATTCATTTTGCCTGTTATTATTTGCATAATAAGGATCTGGCAGGTGTGTGTGCCTTCATCGTATTTGATAAGGTCACACAGGTCGAACAGCTTGGATTTGAATAAGAACTCGCCACAGAGAATACCTCCTTGTGTCATACTAAGGAAACAGAATCTGTCTCTCAAGGCTGCCACATGATAATTTGGTTTGTAACAATTCTTATAGAACAAGAAATCCTCTATCCGCTCAATGTTTTGCACATTCATGTATGGTGAAAGTGCATGATCTTTCTTCTCATCGAATCTCATTCTTTTGATCTTCTTCTTTCGGACTTGAGCGACTCACAGCAGTTGGGTGACTCTTTCAGAGCGGATGTGTTCCTTGGTAAGATTGTTGGCGTTTTGACTCCTCTGATGCCTCAGTATTTTGAGGATGGAACACAAGTATCGATTCACAGTGTCATAACCTACAGGATCATGGTCCATCTGCTCCAGCTCCAACAGGGATTCACGATCCATGTTGCTTACTACTATTGAATTTGGCCATCACGGTCCCATAGTCGCTGGCGTTGAATATTTGTGGCGTTCCCCCCTCCCTCTTGGGCTTCTGGCCTCTTCTCGTCCTCCGGGATCGATTGGCCTGATAGAAAAGGAAGCCAAACACCTTCTCTTCAGTTACTGTTTGTGGAATAATCGAGGTAGCCAAATATGGTAGTGCAAAACTGAAGGAACTCTACCCCTTTGCGACCGTAGGCAGGTTGGGTATTTGCCGGGATGCCATCGAGGTCATCCTGTTGGACATGTCGTGCTGTTCTGGCAAATAGGCCGCTTGTGTAGAACATTTTTCTTGCTGGAGACCAAGGGGGGTGTTTTATTGAGGATGGATGGTGCCTGGGTGTTGGTGGGTGTTGGAATTTTCAGGTGTTTAGCTTGTTTCTGTGTTCGTTGGCGTTTTGGCGTTTTTGGCGTTTTGTCGTTTTTTGTGTCTTTATGTTCGGTTTGTCAGGATTGAAGTTTATGTGTTTGTTGTGCTTGTGTTTTGGTGCTGCTCGAGCCCGGGCCCAGCGCAAAGTGACACCTTTAATCTGATTGGCTGAAGAATTTGTGTATTGGAGGGTTCGGCTTGGTCACTTGGTCGCGCAGAAGGTTCGCACATGGTTGAATTCGGTTGAATTTGATTGGTTGGATTTACTGTAAAGTGGTTATCTTAGTGTGTCAGAGATTTCGACCGTTACGGTAAGAGGGGTGTCGGACACTGCTCTGACATACTAATAATAATCTCTCATTATGTATTGTCCTCATCTCTTGTTGGTCTTATGCTGCGAACGAGTGAGTACGAAGTCAGAGGGAGCAACATGATACCGATGCACCCACCGTATCCACGGGCTCGTGAACTAAAGCTGAAGCAAATATGACAAGTTTGTGTTCATATAAATTTGTTTTTTAAATATCAAGTACTATACTGTCTAAGATTCCATTCCCCAACTCATCAGGAAACACTGTTTACAGAAGATCCTTCTCGAAAGCCAATTCTTCTTCATCAGAGTCAAGATCGATGCCGTCCTTGATCTTCTTCTTGATCTTCTTGATCAATGCCTTCTCTTCCTTCTTGGAAAGCTTCTTGGGTCCGGTTTGGACCTCGACCTTGTTACCTGCGGCATCGGTCATTTCTTGGAGTTGTTGTTGATCATCGATCTTTGTGTCCTGCTTAAGCATCCAATCGGCATCACCCTTTGTCTCGAGGTGACCGGCGTCCATGACCCAGGTCTCGGGACACAGAGTGGAGACGAATTCGTTGTTGTGTGAAATGATGATAACACCTCCGTCGAAAGTTTCGATGGCGTGGGCAAGTCCTCCGAGAGACTCACGGTCGAGGTAGTTGGTGGGCTCGTCGAGGATGACAATGTGAGGTTGCATCCACATAGCAGCGGCAATAACGACCTTGACCTTTTGTCCTCCGGAAAGGGCGGACATACGGTAATGCGTTCCGAATTCGGGTGCGAGACCGCAACCGTTCAGGTGGGATTCGACGTTCTTGGTAGACAGGGGCTTGACAAACATACCGGCCAACTGGGCGAGCTTGAGATCGACGGCCTTCATGGCCTTCTCCCATCCCATCTTCTTCAAATTCTTGGCACCCAAATATTCGCCGCTATCCACGGTTGATCCGGCGTACTTGACCTCGTATTCGTATTCCTTGCTCTTGTTCATCTTGCGTCCTCCGACAAGCTCGGAGACGACCTTCTTGACCTTGTTGATCTTTCCGGACTCCTCGTCGACAAAGGTGAGCTCGAAGGGCTTCTTCTGGAGGGCGATTTCCTCCTCGGTGAATTGGAGGGTGACCTTGACCAAGGACTCCTTGTCTTCTCCACCATTGGCGAATCGCCATCGAATGTACTCATTGGGGGTCTTGTTGAGGTGGTCCTCGATGTGGTGGAAGGCGTGCTGGGCAACGTAGGCAACACGGGCGTTGGGGTGCTTCCAGACGTCTCCCTCCTGGGGAGCGATCTCTCCGACGAGGAGCTTGATCATGGTGGATTTTCCGGCACCGTTCTCTCCGATGCAAGCAACACGGGAACTCAACGAAACCTGGACGGTAATGTTGAAGAGAGTGGGCTTAGTGTTTCCGGGGTAGGTGAAGGTACAGTTGCCCATCTTCATGAGGGCCTTACCCTTGGACTTGACACCCTCGATGGGTCCAGGAGGAGGGAACGACATCTTGATCTTGGATGCCTTCAAAGAGAAGAAGGATCGGGCAGAAGGATCGACCTTGACGAACTCGTCGAGGTTACCCTTGAAGGATCGCAACTTCAAGTTCTCGAACTTGAGAATGTTGGTACAGCAATCGTTGAGGAGTCCGGTGTCGTGACTGACCATAATACAGGTGACGTTGGGGAGGGAGTTGAGGTAGGTCTTGACCCAGGCAACGTTGATAACATCCAAGTGGTTGGTAGGTTCATCCAAGAGGAGGATATCGGCGTTTTGAAGCATGGCACGAGCCAAAGCGAGCTTCATGCGCCATCCACCACTGAGGGTGGACACGGCGTGGTCGGGCTTGGCCTTTCCGTCATCGGTGAATCCGACGGTTCCGAGAACCTCACGGATCTTGGACTTGTCGATTCCGAGGGCTTCGATCGAAGGATCGACAGCGACGTATTCGACACACGACAAGTGGGATTGTTCTCCCTGGATATCGGCTTCGACGAAAACAGTCTTGACCTGTGTGACATCGGGGAAGCCCTCGACCTGGTTGTTGGCGATGGATCTCATGAGGGTAGTCTTACCGCAATCGTTTCCTCCGAGAAGACCGTAGTTGCGTCCACGAAGAAGCTTCATCTTGGTGTTGTGGAGAAGAATCTTGGTACCGTAGGCAAGGGTGAAAGTACAGTTACACAATTCCTCGGCATCGTCGTCGTCCTCGTCGTCGTCGGGAATTTCCATGGTCTTCTCGCATTCGACACGGACCTCTTCGATGGCCTTCTCGGCGGCGGCCTTGTCAAAGTAGAGACCGGCGTAAACTCCAAGGTTCTTGGTCCACTGCAAATCTTCCATGTATTTGAGGTCCATCAAAGTAGTGGCGATGGTGCAGAGGAATTTGATGACGGTCAATTTTCCGCCCTCGGCGTCCTTGCATCCGAACTTCTCCTTGAAGAGCTCCTCGACCTTGCTGACGTCTCCACGGATGGCGGCGTGCTTCTCGGCGAGTGCCTTGAGGCGGTTCAATTGTGCGACGGCGGTCTCTGTAACGGAACGAGCCTCGGGGTCGGCAATCGATTCGGCGTTGGTCTCGAGAGCGGGCAACAAGAGGGGCAAGAACGGAGCGGCATCGAGCGGATTGTCCACAAGCTTGGACATGTTGTCGATAATGACGGCGGCCTGGCGCTTGGTGGCGGTGGACTTCTCGCGGAGTCCTCGCAACAACAATGGGACAACCATGGCAAGGGCGGGAGATTCGACGGACTGGACAAAGGTGACTCCGGCCATGACGTGCATGATTTCGGGTACCTCCTTGGGCTTGGTGATAGAGGCCAGAATCTTTCCGGTCATGTGTTCGATATCACGGTTTCCGATGACCTCGAGTGCGCCCTTCATGGTCTCGGTGGAAGCCTTCTTGACCTGCTTCTTTGTGTCCCACATGCAAGCGGTGACTTCGGGTACGACGAGGGGAAGAGAGTCGGCCAATTGTTTGGGGGCGGTATCCTTGAAAAGACCGAGGCATTGGAGAGCGAGCTCTCGGGTTTGCCACTTCTTTTCGACGGGGAGGCACGAGAAGATGGTCGGGAGGAGTGTCTTGACGGCAAATGGAGTGGTGTTCTTGCACACGGAAAAGGCGGTGTCCTTGGCGGCCGCGGTGACGTCCTTGCTCTTGGAAACGACTTGTTCGAGGCAAGCTCCCAGGCACTCACTCACGAAGGGTTGGGCGGTGGGAACGGATTCCGCCAACTCTTTGACAACTTTCAGGGCGGACAAGGCCTCGGCTTCGTCCTTGGAAGCGCATCGGGCCACTAATGTGGGGATGGCTTCTGGCAATCCCGACTTAACAACACCGTCGGCTTTGACGGCATCGACGATGGAGGAGACATCGTCCATGGAAAGACTGGCAAACTTAGCTTCGAGAGACATAATTATATTATTTAATATATATATCAAACTGTTTACTGTGCGTGTCGAAGTATAGTAAATTAAAGTAAAGTAAAAAAGTAAAATATAAAAGGAAAGAAAAGAAATAGGGTAAGAAATAATGATGTGAAGAGGAGCTGTTTGATCTTCTTTTGTTACATCGGGGAGGAATACCACCGGTCCGAAACAGAAACCGAAACAGAAACCGAAAGAGAAACCGTCCCAGGCCTGCCTGCTTCCGAATCGCAACAGCAACCATTGGGTTCACGACCTCGGTGAATAAGTATCGGCAATGATCAGTGAGCAGTGATCAATTATCCATGCTCAACCATTAATCATCGATTGTCAACGATGACTGATGAATGATGAATGATCGATGATCAATAATCGGAAATGACCGTCATCGGAACCGTCTTGTCAACGAACGAATCTCCGTTCCAGAACCAGTCTATCTCCCGGTCGTGATTCTAGTGGATTGGACTGTTGGCATTCGCCATTTAGGCCTGTTCCTGGAACTTGTTCGTTGTTTGCTGGACAGTTCGTATCTCCAAGTACGGTATAGTATCGAAAGAGACTCCGTTGCTAGAGATGACGATAGGAAGAACATCTTCTTTCTTACCTAATCAATCAGTTGAAATGAAAATTGTGAGTGTACGGGAGTGTACCCGTACTCGTCCTTTTCCTCGCAGATTCATTCATTCATTCGATTATTGGTTCAGACGCACGGCACGAAAAACAGCAATGCTGTCTTTTGTCGTGATCTAATTCAGACAGTGAGAAAGAATTCGTTCAATCGCGCAAACTCCTAAAACCGTGATTATTTTGTCGTGTGACGATGTCCGAGACCTTCACACGAGTGGTTCAGGACGCACAACGTATTCGGTGATGGTTGCGGTACGAAATGTCGTACGGGTACTCGTAATCACGACGAACCAATGAAATGCACCACGTACTACTCACACGTTGAACCAAGGTGAAGTTGTTTCGCCAAATAATGCCAACGAATATAGGTTATGAGCCCGAACGTTCCTTCGTGATTAACGATTAACATGACCCCGGCCCCGAACTACAAGTACAGTAATTACGAGTACGGTACGAGTAATTACGGTACGAATAGTATCGTACCTACGCGACCTGGTGACCGATATGCGATGTGGACACAACGGGTAATTACGATACTTGTACTCGTACTTGTACCGGTACTTGTACTCGTACAATAGTCTTGGGTTCACGCGCGACGTGTATCGGTTCCAAACGTGTTCCACGTGCGTAGGTAGGCACTGTACGTTGGATGGCATCGTGTACTTCGTATCCTGATAATGTTGTCAGCTTATCTTCTCCGTTGTGGACGCCTCTTGCTGTTGTACGGTACGGTACTACAGTACGGTATTCATAATTACCGTATTCTCGTATGCGAACTGCTTCTTCGTGTTTTTTTAGCAGGCTTAGTTTTTGGAGGGACAGACTCTTATTGTTATTTGTAGAATAATACAAGTAATACCATACGAAGAGAGCAGCTTTAATCAATACAGAGAATCATATAATTGTCCATTATTGACTATCATCTTAGTTTTTGAAAGGAAACACTAGTATTATTTATAAAAAATAATTGTAGTATCATACAAGGAGAGCAGCTTTAATCAATACAGAAGTTCATATAATTGACCATTATTGACTACTAGTAGTAGTATCATCTTAGTTTTTGAACGGATAGTATTAGATCACCATCATTTATAAAAATAATAATAGCAGTACTACCATACAACAACAAGGAGAGCAGCTTTAATCAATACAGAAGTTCATACTACAATTACCTAGTACTATCATTGACAATGATAATGATCTTAACAAACTTACATAATATGTAAGCAGAATATAATATTCATCATAGCCAATACTCCGTATTATGTATGATGCCCGTTTGTTTTGTTGTTGCGCTCTGTGTTAAAAATAGTGCGTAATACAGAATGGGCATTATCATCCAGTCGCCCCTTCATGAAGGGAGGCATGTAGGGGCTAACAAAAAGGCTAATGTTTTTTTTAATACATATGCCATACTAGCAATTGTAGTAATCAGTGCCCCCAACAGCAAATGCAATAGTGTATCATAATAATATGTTAATGTAGTACAAATAAATAATGCTAAGTGATCTTAAGAAAATGGCACGTGCTGAAAAACAAACAACATTTCTGACTGGAGATATCCCTTCCGGGGAAGATAATGTCACTTGGAACAATAACGGAACTAACAATAACAATAAGAACAACTTGTGTTCAACTGGAGCAGTTGATCTTGAGTCAACAAAGCTTGGAACATTTGGGGGTAAATATGATGTCACCCACCCTAGTAGTAGAAGGGAATAGACAAAAATGGTTTCTGGTGGTAGCTATGCTAGGAAGAAACTGCCAAAAATTTAGGGGGGAAACATGCATAATGTTTCTTAAACTAAATACTGTAATGACCTGGTGGAACTTGAGCACCTTTAGGCTTGGGGCCTGGTACCAACCAAGCAACCTCTGTAAGATTCAGGATAGTATGCAGGTATGCTACGCCTATGTGTAACCCCTGGCTGTGAACCTCTGGTTGGGTCTGAAGGTTTGAGTTAAGGCTGAATTTTTCTTCACGGGAACCTTTTGATTCTACGGTAATTCAAGATACAAAATTAGAATTTTGGATTTTAGGTTGATTATGCTATCGTGGTATGTATCGTTTGAAATAGTAGATTGGAATGTAGATTGTAAATTTTGATCTAAAGATTGTAGAAATGGTTTGGTAATAAAATCAAGAGAGCTCCCATGATGACTCACCAGGAAGGGTTCAGACAGCAGTCTGGGACCTGAGTCACTGGGTGTGATGTTGATGTTCTTGTCGTGATATATAGCCTTCTGCTGGGTTTCAAATTTGTTGGGATGTTGGCTTTGTTGGCATATTTGGATTGAAGTAAATAATTGTCTCCATTGGGTTTAAAATCGCACCTCTGATGCAGAAAGCACATATTTTTGTGTCGTTGATATTTTAATTTTTTTAGATTCTTACAAGAAATAAATTTCCGTCTGCTACTTATGACCAGTGCAAGATTTGTATAACACAAAATCAAATTTGATTGAGATTTTCATTCACTCCCCCCAAAACACAACAGTGTATTTTGTACAACACCAACATATAAAATGATGGTACATGTACAATAAATATATGTGAAAAATCTCTATGGGAATCACAAATTGCAACTTGAGTTAGGACTAGTACCACTGGTGGTAGATGTTATTTCATGGTAACAGGGCTTGGGGTGTACAATGATTCTTCAACAGAAATCTCCAACAAGCATGCATACGAAGGGAAAAAGTAGTTTCCTTTTGATTTGATGCTTGGTCCTGTTTGTACCCAGAATGAGGAGCACAGATACGAGCTAGTTTGTGTGATGAGCATGGGTACAAAGTAGTACTACTAGTTTGTGATGCACTCTGCTACTTCCTAAAAACTTCCCAAACCAGAGGATACAATATGAACACTCAACCATTGTGAAAACAAAGTTGCAGCATTGATGTTCTTGTGGGTGCATTGGAATTCGAATTCAATGACATCTGTGTATTGTCCAGTCAGTGCAGTGTGAAATGTTTAAACATTATCTTCGAACTTTTACTTTTACTCCAAAGCAATAAAGGCATCTTGGGCATTCAATCAATATTAGTAGTGCTGTGCAGGGATCTTGTGGAGTTGGTGTATTATTGGTAGTGGTAGTGGTAGTAGTTGTTATTGTTATTGTTGTTGTTGTTGTTGTTGTTGTTTGAATGTATTTAGGTACTGTACTGTAGATATGAAGCAATGAATAGAAAAATTGTGAGCTATCCACCAAACCATTGGCTGCCTGGTTCTGTTCAGCATTTGTGCACACAATTTCAAGACTTGCTGGAGAAAACCAACAACTACATATCCAAGAAGTGACTCCACCAGTAGTCAAATTACTCCTGTAATTTGAGAGATGGGGCACATCCTACTTATATCAAATATAGAGCTCTGTAAAATAAACTCATTGACCTGCACAGAATTCTCTTTTTTATTTGTGAGTGCATATTCCATCTTGTCATTAGTGAAGCAAATGCTCTTTTACCAGGAGTGATAGAGGGCATGATTCATCATCCCATTAATCTCATACTCTGTACAGCAGTGCCCAAAGTCCATTCATGTCAAACCAACTGGTCTTGCAAGAGGTGTGATAATGGTACAAATCTCACCTCTTGCCGGATCAAGTTCTCTGTTCACTAAATGGTTCTTCACTTTGAAGCAAATCCTTAGTGAGGTGCACACTTCATTGAATTCATCAAATATTATGTGAACTTATCTCTTACACCTCTAAGTGTAGTAAACCCCAACTAATAAATCACGTTCATTATTCTATGACCATGATCTAAGACAGTAACTTGCTTCATGCCTCTATGGAGTAGTAATAGAGGAGTTGAGGTACAGGGTAGATATTTGTGCCAACTCAGAGCAAAGGTGTGTACAAGGGGACTCTGGGCCCTAGTACTCTTTTGTTAAGTTAAATTTCAACAAAGTGGCTCAAGTGGTAGTGCCCACTTCATCTCACAAGTGAAATGCTGGGTGGGTAGTAGACAAAAACCATAGGATGTCCATTTGACTTCACTATTATCAAATTAATGATCCTGCAACACAAGTGATAGTAGTAGCAAGTTAACTTAATACCATTTTTCTAGTAGATAGTTCTTTTCTCTAGACTAAACCCATTTACCTTCAAGTGACTCTTGTTGCAGTTGGGCCCAAACTTCATCACACAAATCAAACATTTTGTAGACAAACTTTATAAATATTTGTACTACCAGTACATGTCCAAGGAACACCTTTAGTAGCCCAAATGCCCCTCTTGCAACACCAGTGGTGTACCAGTGGTGGTACTACTAGTGCCTACTACACTTCATCTCATCAATCAAAATACTTGGTTGACAAAATTCATACACCTCCAAGTCACATTCCTAAATGACCATATACTACTCATACTTCATTTCATGAATCTAGTACTGCTTTGTTCTGTACCTGACGGTACAATAAACTCATGGACCTCTAAGTGATTATTGTGGCAGTGCCCACAATTTGTCATCTTGTCAGCTTTCTGGTACCCTGTACAAGATTCAACTACCCCTTCAAACTGACTCAAGTGGCAATGCCCACACTCCACATCATCAAATCTAGTATTTCCCGATAGACAAATTCATATGATGTTTTCAGTGACTTCTTTATTACTACTATCCAAAGGGATACCAAAAACCCTTCTTACTGGTATCGCCCTGAAGCATGAACTATCACCCTTGCTTCTTGGGGAAGACATGCCATAAAATAGTACACATGTCATTAGATTTTTGTGTGTCCCATTCAAATCAAAGAACAGAAACCTGACATGCATGCCAGAGGACACTCCTGTTTAGCGTTATTGAGGAATCCGTTTTGGACGACACTATTAATATGTTATGTTCCCAAAATGGGGCACACGACATGGTGCATTTGGGGCACAAGGAAGAAGCCATGTTCTTGAAATGGGGCACAGTACACTTGCAATGATGTTCCTGTACCTTGTTACAGTATTATTTCTATGTGAGTACACTGTCACAGGGGACGACAGCAGTGATAGGGCATAATCACTACACCAATTGCAAGGGGACTTGCAAGTTCCCTTGCAAGTCCCCCTGCAAGTGCGGCCATTGTACTCTATTATTGGGCTCTTGAACCATTGGAAGTTCCCTTCTTGGACACACGGAGATGTCCCTGGACCCTCAGAATTGCCCTCACCACATCACGCAGAGAAGAAGAAGAAGTGCCGATGCGACATCATTTATGAATTCCCACAGGTACCCTAGCACTACTATGTAACTGTTGGAATGTTATATTTATAGAATAAGGTGAGCGTAATTTAGTATACGAGTACCGTACCGTTCGTAATTACCAATGCCATTGGATTTTTTTGTTTCTCTGGCATGGTGTCAGAGGATGATGTGTCTGCCTGTTCCTGCATTTGTTGTTGAATGGGCCACAAAAAAATCTGACAACACTTACATTTTTTGTCATCCCCCCTTCTCCGGGAGCGGTCGGAGTTTCGAGTCGAATGATGAACGAATCTAGAATCGTCGATGAATCGTGACACGGATGGTGTCAGCGAGGTGACGCTCTTCCCATATGCGGTATTATTTTCTCACTACCAGTTTCAATTCCTCTCACCAACATTCGTACGAGTACCGTACCGGTACGTACGAGTACCGTACGATCTTTCCAACTTGTACCGGTTCCGTACGATATGTACGGTAGTACGGTACTGGTAATACTTTTCCCTAAGATTACTCTTGATTGAAACCTTTTTTTGTTCCGATTCTCTTGGACAGCTAGACGTTCCGTTATCATCTCCAATAATAGCAAAGCAATACCACATATACTCATAATACGGAACCACCATAGCCAAGAACGGAAACGGAAACGGAAACCGAATTGAATTGAATTGAATTGAATTGAATTGAATCGAATTCCAAAAACGATGCACGCCTTCCCGGGGAATCACCAACTCTTGTCGGCGGGACGACGCCGAATGTCCCTTCTTCTTCTTCGTTGCCGGACGTCCGGGGCGAAATCCATCCGCACTCCATTTCCGGCCTCGTTCTCGTTCTCGTTCTCGGCATCGGCATCGGCATCGACATCGGCATCGACACCGACGACTTCGTGGATCACGACGGAGTACCCCCCGGAAGACGACGGAAGGGTAGCCCTCGTCCGAATGAATCGCCGACCGGCAAATGCCCTGTCCCTGGAATTCTGCGCCGATCTCTCCGAGACGATCCATACCATCCGGTCCCAATCCGAATCGCAATCCGAATCGCAATCCAAACCGACGACCACCGTCGTTCTGTCGTCGGCCCTGCCCGGAATCTTTTCGGCCGGCCTGGACATTGGCGGGGAACTCTACCGGCCCGATCTCGACCGCCTGCCCAAGTTCTGGTGGCAGGTACAGCAGCTCTTTTTGGATTGGTACGGGTGCAAAGATTTGACCACGGTCGCCGCCCTGGGGGGGCACGCCCCCGCGGCCGGCTGTATGCTCGCCCTCTCGTGCGATTACCGCCTCTTGCTGGATCCAGCGACAAAGTCGGCGAGCGGCAACGACAGCGGCAACGACAAACGGTCCCCGCCACCCCCCTGCATCGGCCTCAACGAGTCCCGCCTGGGCATCGTCGCGCCGCCCTGGATGGCGAGGCAGTACATCGATGTCCTGGGGCATCGCAGGGGGGAGCTGGCCCTCCTGGAGGGGACCCTCTTTCCCCCCACGGCCGCGCTCAAACACGGGCTGGTCGATCGGTTGCTGAGCATCGACGACGAGGACAACGACAACGACAACGACAGTGAACCCCCGAAAGATCCGCTCGCGCGGCTCGAGGAGGCGGCCCTGGCCAAAGCCCGGGACTTTGCCCGGATTCCACCGGGAGCGCGGGCGGCGGTCAAGAACCTGACGCGGTCCCCGCTGGTGGAGGACCTCGTGGCGAACCGAGACAAGGACATCGACGACTTTTGCACCTTTGTCACCTCCGATCCCGTCCAGCGCGGCATAGGGACGTACCTGGAGGCACTCAAGGCGAAAGCAAACGCCAAAGCCAAGAAGGCCGGGAAGGGGGAATGATGGAACCGAACCAGGGACACCGAACCGATGCGAATTCAATCGATGCGGGGGTAAGGTGGGGTGGGGTGGGTGGGGGGGATGTTGCCGGGACAAAGACGTGTGATTCTCCTCAACAAAAATTAATGGTAGGGCATCTTGTGGCAAAAATAAAGATCAAAACACATCGGTATTCAATAGTTCTTTACTACAGACCGAATCAAAAAAGGAGAGCTTACGGGGTAGAGGAGTACCGTACAATTACCGGTAATCTTAATCGCCAACAAAAGAAAAGATCTCAGACTACTACTTCGTCGTACTTCACTAAATCATTGCTGGTTGTATGGCGGGTATTTCCGAAAAACCGGAAACCCCATCATAGAAATAAAGCAAGAAGAAAAAAGACTGTGATCGATAAATACCGAGAGATGTATGAAGAAAAAAATTGAATGACGAAGTATAATAATATTATGGTCTACCCCATGAATCCATGGCAATTGAATATACCATCTAGGAGTGTCTTGGGCTACTAACAAGGTTACAGGAATATTCACTTACCGCCCCACGTCGTCACAGTACTTAGTAGTAATCGAGGAAACGAAACAGATGGGTCTTCTTGGATGCATATCTTGAAAAAATTAAATCTAGTGGAAGAAGAAGTTTTTTTTTGTGAACCGATCATTCTAGTAGTCCAAGAAGAAGAACAACAATCGTATCGAGCTAGTACTACCAGTACTAATAGGTATCATTGTTATTTTTTTTGTGCCGGCGGCTCTTTACTACTAGCTATTCGGTGATTTAGTAGGAGCTCAACAGTGTCATACTAGTAGCAGCAGCAGCAGCAGCCTTGGAAACACAGCGTCTGGCATGAGGCACAGCTAAAGCGTTCAAACTATTTTATCGTTGTGAATGGGGATGACATACTACTAGCTAGTACTAGGTACTACTACTACTAAGAACGTGCATTCTTTGCGGTCATATTTTTGTTGTTGAACCATCCAAATTGGAGCACAGCACCAGGCACCTGCCCCCTGCCAAAGAACAGGGGAGAAGCCATACTAACCCGACTTGTTGACCATAAGTCACTTAAACGATGCTCATGCTTGCGTCAAATTCGTGCCATGTATTTCAAAAAATTCCAAAATGTTTGTTGCGGGTAGTATGAAAAATAATGATTCTCTAGTATGTATTTTTGGACGCAATAATTTCAACGAGGACCATTTTCCCACCCACAGCTAGTTTTGGCCCCATTATTACCATTATTATGGTTCCTTAACGATTTTTTTCTGGCACAACCTTATTTCATGCTTACCCCAATACTAATTTATCCTCCATTCAATTTTTGTTTTTTCCTTACAAAACTCATCTTTTGTAATATTATCCTCTGTGTGCAATGATATTGTCGTAGTAGCGTTGATACAGGACTTGTTCACAATTGTATTAGTTTCTTGAAAACCGGCAATCTATTATGTTATGTCCATTTCACAATACTCACACTATGAATATCAAATACCAAAAGCCAACGAAACATATTTTTGTACAAAGGAGAAAGTATTTTATCCGCATTTGCAATAATCTCCTTTATACTATTCAATTTTAACAGCAGACAAATATATTGTGCAAACCGGCATAAAATAATAATAAACTAACTGTGGTACTACTATTGTTGTTACCAACATTTACTTTTATAAATTGTCTCTGTTTTCTATGTAATATTTGCTGTAGTCCTCGTCATCCTTGTCAAGAGTCTCCATCATGTCATATTTTTGTTTCCGTCTTTTCTCCTTTCTATTTTCTTTGTCCTCCTTATGTTGTTGTGTATGATAGCCATGTTGCTGTTGGTATGTTTTAAGTAGTTATATCTCTAAATCTTTTGTCTGTTGTTCCTCCCTTTGTTTTTCTATTTCACTTTTGACATATGTGTAAAGCTCTTGTCCCTTGTCACTCCATCCCTCCTGAATTCCTAACTTACTGTCAGTGAATTTCTTTCTCTTCCTTGTGCCCTTTGTTGTGTTTAGCCTCAATTTGTAGTAGTTGTAAAGGAAAAGCAGCGCAAACACTTCATTGCTCAAGATGAAGATGTTACTGATTGTTGTTCATAATGATTTTCTATTGAAGTCTGCCTGTTTTGGTGACACTGCTCCAAGAATTCTTTTGAAGAAGTATTGGAATTCCGGTGAATTTTTTCATCGATAGTCTTTGTGTAATTTGTACTTATTTTTGGAGTTTGTGTTTTTGTTTTCTGTGATTAGAACTGTTCCTGGGAGACTACCTGGTATCTCTTTGTTCCTTTTATCGTCTAGGCATCAGTGTTAACGATGCGATATGGTTACTAGAAATGATGAAAATGTGTATACTGGCAACTATTGTTGTCAGTTCTTACCTTTATAACTTTTCCTGCTGGCTAGAGTATGATCGTTGTGCCTACATGTAGTGATTGTTCTGCAGAGAATTCCAGTCCATTTTGGTGCATGGACGTTCATTGTTGTTGGTATTTTGTTTTCATTATTCAATTTTACAATTTTGGTAATCATCGTCTTTATGTATATTGAACCTTGTTTGACAATTATTGGGAATTTGATCTTCCTGAACGTTTCTTCCTTGATGTATGCCGTAATGTAATCTTTAATGTTTTTGTCAGTGTGGTCTTTCGTGTCCTGTATTGTATTGCTGTTAATACTTGTGCTATTGGTTGTATCTGTTTGGCTATCATTTGTGTTTGTTGGCTCACTTCCTGATATACTGCTTGCTGGGATTTTTGTTCTCTATGTATCAATCATTGTACCCTGAACTGGCGGTCTCGTCCACATAGCAGGACTGGACAATTTGGTTGGGAGAATTGGATTTCAACTGTTATCTTATCTTCATTTTTCAAAGCTTGTGGAGCACAGGGAAAGTTTGAGCATGTGTCACAAAGTACTAGTTGTTGACTTTGACACAAATTTGGTGACTCTTTGTACTTCAAAGTTGAGTACAGAACGGGACGTATTTGCCGCTAACTTGCGTCCAGAACATGAACAGCACGTAAAGGCATTGTTGCAACATTTAATCCTGACTTTGTGTTGGGGTGACAATGTTCTTTTGATGCCAAACTCTGTTGAAATGTTGAATATTCTGTGCGATGGGTTGCTTGATAATGTTCTAACAACTCGGTTGTCACATGGTCCCTTTACTTTGGTTTGGTCACGAAAACAAAAGAACCTTGCTTCCGATCTTAAGTATTGAACTTCGATCGTGAAAACAGAAAAGAAATGGGCCTTCCCGGTCATTCGGTCTTCGAGAAGAATATTCCAATCCTGTTTACAGAAAGTATGGGCCTTCCCGGTCATTCGGCCTTAGATAGAAGAATATTCCAATCCTGCTTACAGAGGTGCATATGACTCGATCCTGCTTACAGAGATGCTCCAATCTTGCTTACAGAGGTGCATATGACTCGTCGGTATTATCGTACCACTCCAGTTGTAGTACTGTAAATTACGTAGAAATCTACGTAAGTTCAAGTACCGGCCTGTGGTTCCCATACGTACGAAAGGAATTTAATATGCCCCATCTTCTTGCACGTGATCAGGTGTATCACATAGCTCGAAAAGAAGAACAAGTAAATTTTGTGAGTACCGGAAGTAATTTAATATGCCCCATCTTCTTGCACGTGATAAAGTGAATCACATATTTCGGAAAGAAGATCGATTGTAGTGGAGCATCGATTCGGAGTATTGAATCGTATCAAAAGGATTCAATCGTAGAATTGATTGCAGGCAAATTCATAGATCAAGCACAACCGTAGGATGCACAACCGTATATTTTGAATCACCATATATTGGCTGGAAGTGAAGACGTAGAATCAGTCGTGGCGTATGAAGCAAGTCATAGAAGATGGACCATATCGTAGAAATCTATGCATACAGATTAAGATGTCTCTCGTATGGGCATCAACTAATCGTAGATTTGGATCAATTGGAGATTTTTGGATCAATCGGAGATACTTGGAAACAAGTCATAGAAGACAAGCGCAGCTTGAGAATCAAGTCGTAGAATTGAATCGTAGTAGATTGAATTGGAGAATCGAATCGAAGGATGTGATTGATCAGATCATAGATATCTATCTTGGAATGATCGTAGAAATCGAGTCGTAGTAGATCGAATCAGAGAATCAGATCGTAGACGAATCGAAGCATAGTATCGTCGTATCTTGAGAAGCAAATTGAAGAAATCGAATCGTAGTAGGTCGAATCGGAGAATCGGAACGGAGGATGCGATTGATCAAATACAATTGTATCTGAGGCGTGAATCGAAGAATCGAATTGGGTTGGAGGAATCCAAACATGCCCCATATCAAGCAATGTCATCGTAAACCCAATTAGCAACCAAGAGAGTAGCATGTAGGTGATACAGCTTGAGCTTGATAGCATCACGATGGCGTTTGGTGAAGCACACAGCAGGCAAGTCATTAGTCAGAGAATGTGCCCCATAAAGATGCTTCTGACCAGGGTGGAAGGATGCACCATGCTGTGGATAGGTATGACTTGTGCTTGGTACGGTGGCATGATCTGAGCTTGGAACAACATTATCCTTAGAAAATGCCCCAGATGATGGAAGTTGCAACAAAGGAATGGAAGTACTAGGCTTGTGGGAAGAAAATTGCTTGGGTGAACGGTAGAATGTCACAATAGCAGATTTTGGATGAAATGTCCATCTTGAGTGAGTTGAAGGCTCAAGGGAAGGACAGTGGGGAGTGACGCCTTGGAGAAGTATGAGAGGCATCACCAGGTGGAGTGTCCGGGTGGACAGTAGGAATGGTTGAAGAGACAACTCTACGAAAATGGACTGATTCGGTGCTAGGGAAGTAAGTCCAAGTGTAGGTTGGAGTACGTGTGGAAGCAGGGAGATCAGTATTGGGAGCTAACCGGTGGGTATCAAGGGATTCAAGAGGGTTCCCATTTTGGGTAGTAGTAGAAATGGCAGGCGTTTCGCAAGCAGGTTTAAGTGCTTGAGATGGAAAGGAAGCAGATGTTTGAGGCGTAACAGAAACATGTGCTGGAGGCGTTACGAAAGCGGATACCGAAAATGATGCCGGTCCTGGAATCGTCGTAGAGGGTGCCTGTGATAGGACTGGTTTTGTCAGGCAAGGTTTAGCTTGTATGCTGGGTTGTGATGCCAGAGGAACTTGAGCAGTGACATGTGGGAATGGCGCTAAAGGAATTTTAGCAGTAGCCTTGTTTTGGATAGTAGCAGCTATTCCAGGAGAGCGATTTCGATTATCGCAAAATGCATGGAAAACTATCCCGAGTGTACTGATGATGGTCATACCAGTTGTGGCCAGCTCGAGAATTGATGAGAAATATGAGATCAACGAATGTGGTTAATGTTTGTTGATCGTCCATACTGATAGAACGATAGCCGGTCTGAACGTGGTATTCGAGGTCAGCGACATAACCATAATCAATGATAGTTGTAATAAACCTATCCCAGGTGGTTAAGCCTGCCACAATGAGGGCTTCACATAGATGGTTACAAGCTTCTTGAGGAACATCCAGGGTTGTATGTAGGACTTGTGCAAGTTTCGGATCAAATGATGGAAATAGTGATTTGAGATTGGAATCCGACATGTTGGATTGGTGTATGGGCATAGCGTCACGTTTGGGCTCGTGTCAAGGAGAATTGGATATCTCTGTCAATATTGGGAGATATAGGACCAGGATGGTACCGGTATATCCAGAACAATAAGGGGAAGTCGTTTTCGATGAGATACGACGGGTCGGTGAAGTGGCAAAGCGACGATAATTCGTTGGATTGAGTATTGTCCGTGTTGTCGTTGGCGTCGGCAGCAAAGAATTGATCGTAAGGACGAGTTTGCAAAAGACAATAGGATGGTTGTTGTTGTTTTCGAAAATCGTTGTCGTTTCTGTTGCTCTGGTCTGCGCAACGAAAATTCGGTCAATCAGTGATCATCAATCGTAGTATCGAAGAATCGATCGATCGTATGACGGGATACGATCTGCCGGTGGCGTGGCGATTTTGATGAAGAAGTGATCGTTGTTGGTGGAGATGGAGGAGATAACAAATAGCGTCGGCGTTGGCGTCTGCAGCAAAGAATCGATCGTGGGAACGAGTTTGCGACAGGCAATACGATGGTATTTCCTTCCTGTATTTGCTAGTAAGCGGTGAATTGATCAAAGAATCAAATCGTAGGCATCGTACTAGTAGTGGGTCTGATAAGGCAATAATCGATGGAATAATTGCAGTTGGTGGTTTATGGTGCTTAGCACAATCAAATGGGCGTCGGGATCGGAATGCGAGGTATTGTTTCACTGTGGATGGCGACGCGGAAGAAAATGGAATCTGTCGAGTGAGGGATTCTTGGATGGAGAAATTGCGATTGGCTTGTCCAATGCAATGGACTTCTAATAAAGACTTTCGGCGTGTCCGTTTGGTGTCTTTCTTGTTTTGTGTAATCGGATCAGAGAACTATCGAATCGATGAGTCTTCTGTCGGATTGTCGTTGACTGTTCTGATTGTTATGCAAGCTGCCTGAGAGCTTGCGACTGTTAATCTATTATTTTCCTTCTGAATCCGATTCGTTGAGAGTCTGATTCAAGGACTTCTGACGAACAGCAACGCTGTATTAGTGTGTTAGTAGACGAACGGTTGTACTCTACGCGTGACAATTGTGTTTGGATACTTTCGGCAACGGATAATCGGACTACAGGCGAGACTAGGGAAACGCCAGATCTCCTCTTGCTGTGACTTATTCAGATTGCAGCGAGACAGACCTTAGTATGTAGATTACAAGTAGTTGGTAGCAACTAGTGTGAATTTTGGGATATAAATCAGTTGAATGTTAAAAGTATGAGATAAGAGAGTAATCTTGCTGGAGAGCATGATATCTCTTTTAGTGCAGTGATGAATACAGTACACCGCCATTTGTACAGCACTATACATTACACTCCTAATCGTACAGCACTGTAGAAGGATGTGCTTATCATGAGAAGCTTCCTTCTCGATTAGAAGCTTCCTTCTAATCGTGATCATCGAAACAGCTGTTACAAGAAGCTTCTTCGAACCTCCCTGAGTATCGAAACACATGATCGGAAGTATCAAAATGGCTATACCGGAACCAGGCAATTTACTTTGGTTTGGTCATGAAAACAAAAGAACCTTGCTTCCGATCTTAAGTATTGAACTTTGATCGTGAAAACAGAAAAGAAATGGGCCTTCCCGGTCATTCGGTCTTCGAGAAGAATATTCCAATCCTGTTTACAGAAAGTATGGGCCTTCCCGGTCATTCGGCCTTAGATAGAAGAATATTCCAATCCTGCTTACAGAGGTGCATATGACTCGATCCTGCTTACAGAGATGCTCCAATCTTGCTTACAGAGGTGCATATGACTCGTCGGTATTATCGTACCACTCCAGTTGTAGTACTGTAAATTACGTAGAAATCTACGTAAGTTCAAGTACCGGCCTGTGGTTCCCATACGTACGAAAGGAATTTAATATTATTTTCCTTCTGAATCCGATTCGTTGAGAGTCTGATTCAAGGACTTCTGACGAACAGCAACGCTGTGTTAGTGTGTTAGTAGACGAACGATTGTACTCTACGCGTGACAATTGTGTTTGGATACTTTCGGCAACGGATAATCGGACTACAGGCGAGACTAGGGAAACGCCAGATCTCCTCTTGCTGTGACTTATTCAGATTGCAGCGAGACAGACCTTAGTATGTAGATTACAAGTAGTTGGTAGCAACTAGTGTGAATTTTGGGATATAAATCAGTTGAATGTTAAAAGTATGAGATAAAGTGAAATCTTGCCGAAATGCAAGATATCTCTTTTATTGAGATGAATACGTTGCAACTGCTGTTGCGTAGTGCTGAGATTACTCGCTGATTATTTCCGTACATGTATTAGTCGTTGACCATATATATTTGTATGCATGTATATGTATTGTGTGAGAATCACATGCCAACGGTTTTCTTCTCTTGTTCCGTTAGGAAGACTCCATGAAATGTTTATCATTAAGGTCAGGAATTGCTCCTGTAGCTCGTGTGATATTTTATGAAATCAGAGTTTGCTCACCGAAGAACAATGGCAATATCGTAAGACAGGGATTGCTCACCGTTTATGCGCGATGGGAATCAGTGCGCCGTGGGAATCGATATCCCGTGGGAATCGATTACTTAGATGGATACGGGACTCATTGATTCATGCGCATAGGAAATCTACCCTTTGGTAGCTTTGGTACTTCTGGTCACGAAAGGAATTTAATACTCCCCATGTCTCCTTGTGAAGGGTCATCACGCTCTACATGATGCTTCCATCATCCTGGAGAAGGTCACCAGTATTACCACAGAAGTGGAAGATGGGCCTGAGCAGTGGATACACAACTGAGTGACTCCAATGCTTGGTGAGAATGTCTGCACAGTTATCCTTACCTGGGATGTGCATCATTAAAATGAAACCTCTCGCTATCATGCTCCGTACGTAGTGAAACGATAGAATGTTATGACGCTTATGCAACCTTGCGTAAGGAAAGGTCGACGTCTGGATCATCTTTTCGTTGTCACCCCAAGAGTATGAGATATCATGTACTCGTGTTCCGAGATATCGGAATGAGTGGCGTAGGTCGACAATCTGTTCGATGCAAGTTCTTCCTGCAACAAATTCAGCTCCAAAGGTGGCTGTCTCCGTAGTAGACTGCTTCTTCGAGAACCACATCATGGGAGTCTTGTTCGCGAAATGAAGAATGCCGGTAATGGCCTTGCCACTGAGAATATCATGCATGAGGTTGGCATCATAGAAGTGTGATAACACTACTGTCTTTCCAAGCGGTGCAGGAGCGTCGTCGGGTAGCTCCTCAGAATGCTCCCCATAGACGGTATTGGACCAGTCGATGGTGTCGGGTTTAGTCAATATAAAATCGGGCGGTTCCACACGGAATCTGATTTTAAAATGTCTAAATTTGGAGATATATCCATAGATACGTTTAGCACGTTCGAGATGCCCATCTCGTGGCTGAGCTCTGAAACTTGAGAGCGTCATCACGGCTGTTTGTACATCGAAACGGCCAATAGCGATGATCCATTGCAGTGAACCGATCATACTTTGGTATTTCTGTATACCGGTTTCTTCAAGAAAGGCTGAGGAGTCCAATTCAGGGTGATCGTTCTCCGCGATGGGTGATCGGAACCTAGTGTTAGGTTTGCATCCGAACATTTGTTCGTAAGATGCTTCCATCTTTTCGATGAACTTTATGGGATTCATGCACAGAACACCATGTTCGTCGCGCTCAAATCCACATCCTAAATGAAAGTTCATAGGTCCGGATCCCTTCAATTTGAAGTTATATGGTGACGATTGCAATATCTTCAAGAAGGAATTGGGATCTGCCATGCAGAGACATAGGTCATCGACATATGTGCATATAAGCTCATATACCCGTTCACCATGCTTGTTCGTTCCGGGTTTGAGGAATATTTCCGGTTCTGCGCGGGATCTTTCGAAGCCGAGTTCGATGAGACAAGCCGCGAGTAAGTCTCCAAAGCACTTGCCTGAAGACCTGAGACCATATAGGGCTTTGTAAATGACCAACAGGTGACCCTCCAGCGATCCGAATTCGGGACCTGCCTTGATGCATACTTTCTCGCAGGTGACTGCTTCTAAGTAGGCGTTACCTATGTCGGTACCCCATGCTTCTAGATCGTTGAGTTCAGCTAGGAATAGGCACATACGTAGACCGCGAAGAGATACTGACGCCTGCGTAAACACTGTGGATAGGGGCCTCAGTGAGATTACCGTTAGCAACGAGGCGAGCCTTGTGTCTTCCGTCGTGTTTGACAGCGTATATCATGTGTACCTTGATCTGTTGGAATCCCGTGGGAATGGAGCTTGTCTTGTATACGCCTTTATCAATGAATGTATTGTATTCATTGAGTTGTGCCATTTCCAGAGTGGTGGCATCTTCCCATTTGGTGTTCCCGTTGGCTTGATCAAATCGGAGGGCTTCTTCGTGGTTACGAGGCACTTTGAATCCATATTGATACTGCGGAGTGGTACGGAAAGAACGTAGTTTGGCTTGGTGCACGAGTCGATCAAGTTTCTTGGTTCGTCGGGCTAGGTTGGTGATTCTCCTGAGACGTTTCCAACCTGGGAGGTCAAGCAAGTTGTTGTCTTTCCCATATTTTGCAACGGTGACTGGGTCATCAGCCGCAATATTGGCCAGAGGTTCATATGTGCGTTCCATATTCTCCCATTCAATCCAGAGGTTATACTTGGAACCTTTGTATTGAGGGTGCTTGTTATCCAGTGGACCTTGGTGTCCTAGGATGCGGCGAAACGACCAGAGTTTGCCGTCTTCTTGTGTTGAATCACGATGGATGTAATTCATGACGTCATTGTATGCAATGATATCATCGAGTTCGTCATCGGAGTGTTTGCACTTGAACTTGATGAAGTCTTTATTGCGTTCAAGACTGTCTTCAACATCGACAATGGTGAGACGTTTCCGGGTGCCATCGAGATTGGTTACAAGGAAGGAACGTCCTTGTAGATCGGCAATCGGGATCGTAGGAATGGTAATAGGTTTACCATCATCGTCAAATTGTGCGTTGCCTTCTTCGTCGGTAACAACTACCTGTGATGGGTCTACTGAAGGAGTAGCGGGGTTGGTGTGTGGAGTTGTGACGTCACTAACATCAAAGTATGCTAATTCCGGTGTATCAAAATCATCTTCAGTAAGGAGAACGCCATCGGATGTCTTGCTGAAGATGTGTGTCGTAGGAGGACCATCAAAACTCTCCCCATAGTTGTTAGGGAGTGGAGAAGGTGACCAGCTTGGGCTGTCATCGACCTTCTTATAAAGAAAGCTCGGTAACGAGGGGTGGGTGGGTGGTTGAAGAATTGGTTGAGTGCCAGGTGCGTGGGGCGTGGTATCTGTTGGTGCAGATGGAACGGTGTCATTGGCGGTGTCACAATCATTAGGTGAACCGTTAGGGGAAACTGAGCTGTTTGGTTTAGTAGACTCGTCAATGAGTTTATTCTGATTGGTATGCTCCCCATGTTTGAAAGCTGGAGCTTCTCCAGTGGCGTATATACGGGGTAAGGAATCCTTGGCGTTACGCCATTTGATGAAACCATCATCAGTAAATAAGCCCGCGCGCTTGTTACGTGACTCAGGTGTAAGAGCAGATCGAACACCAGGACCGGTCTAGTAACTTGTTGGTAACTGGATCCCAGATTCGAAAGCAGAGTCCATTGCCAACATGTTCGGCGATGCCGACGAAATGACCTAGGCGTTCGGTAGATTTGGTACCGAAAGGAGAGTCATTGGTCTTGAAATACACAGGTTCAAACCAGAAGAAACTGGTGTATGCGCTGATGTCGCCAATTGTACCCGTGGCAATGAAGATCGGTTGTTTATCGGACAGCGTAGGGTCAGAGACAACATTAAGGAGACCCGCGACGTATGTCATGCACAGTAACCACATGTGTGGTGGTGTGCCGGTACGATCCATGACGCGATTGACAATGCGTTTGAACGTTTGGTATCGTCGTTCGAATTGATTCTGATGTTGATGGTACGGTTCACTTTGCCAGAGTCCAATCCATAACATCTTGAGGTAATCCATGACTTTCTTGCTTGATTGATAGTTACCGTGGTCGCAAAGGAGGCGGATGGGTCTGCCCCATTTTCGAACAAAGTTCTGAAAGCAGGGTAGAAAATCGCCGGTGGTACGCATTTCTTCAACGTGAATAATATGCGATTTGCGGCCAAAGAAGATCTGAGCAATCTTGGATCCACCATCAATTGCTGGGACATCTGAATAGACTGCATCGGACATAACATCGTCATTGAAGGGGCGAACGTTCATGGCCGGTTGAGGGGAATGAAACCGTTTGAAAATGTTACCATCAGGGCTAACCGCTAACGACCCGTATTGGGTTGAGTTTTCAAAAGTAGCTTTGATGCGATCAGTGGAAACCCAACAAAAGAAAGGTTTCAGGGATAAGTAGTCATGTTCATTTGGGTATCTTTCACGGGGCGTAGCTGCAATGCGTGTAGTGTCACTTGCTGTACAATCTGTCGGAAACGCAGTGACTGTTCCAGAGACTGCGTTTGGCGCGCAGCATGCGAGACGTTCGTGATGGGCGTAGTCAGTGGAAGTAAGCCAAAAGGAGCGATCGTTGTTCTTATGATCATCAATTGGAAGAAAGGGAGATCGGGTGGAATGGCTGGAATACGAGCTGAGGGATGTGACCGTGGAGGACCCGGGAGAAACAGATATATCGAATCCTTCAAGGCAGCGTGGGTTCCCATATTCGTCGCAATCGGCATAAGGGAGTTGCTGTGGTTGGGGAGGATATTTCTGGAGAAATTGTTCATCCTTTGCACTGATCGTGGTATCGAGAACAGATGGGTCCCAATGTTTATCGGACGTCATGATAACATGTGGTAACGTGTCAAATTCGACAGTCGTATACTTCCGCATCGCAAGGTATGGTAAGCCGTGTCGTATGCTAAGAGGCAGTGCATAGCCATCGGAGGTGGTGATGACCTGTCCTCCGCCTGCTTTGATGGACGTGTCGTCTACAGTGGAAAAATATGCTTCCATCTGGCCGGATGACAATATAGAAGGATGTCGTCCTGTATAGGCACATTCATTGAAAATAAGAATGACGGGGCCTCTGTTCGACATGGAATATGCTCCGCATGTAGCAATGGGAATGTTTTGTACCTGATGATTGTTAATGCCGGTGACGTTAACATATAGTGGTGGAATATCCTTGGAGATGAGACATGCATCATTACCGATGATGCAGCCATTTGCGCCGCGATCGACCATGGCAAAACCAGGGCTAGTAACCGTAGTTTTGTGTATGCGGTATGTGTATGACGTTACGGGCCCATCATTAGGAAAGGTGAGATCATCCTCGGTAGTATACCACTGGTGAAAATTGGCGGAATACGATGGTGTTCCGACAGGTATTTGAGTGTCACCGTCCTTTTTGTACTGAATGTCAGGGTTGTTTGAAAGTAATCGAGCTGGATGCGCGGGTGACACGGAAGACTTGAGAGGTCGCTGGTCCTTAGACGAGGAGGTCGTTGATTTGTATACACCTAGAGATGCATGGAAAACGCCTCTACGATCATTCTCTACAGCAGGATGTAGGTCTGCTGCGGAATTGGCATGCTCATCCTTGGTCGAAGTATCGTCTTCTTGAAAAGATACCGAGTGTTCATGTTGGTATGCCTTTCGGGTAATGGGTTTGACACTGTTGGGGTCAGGTTGGTTAGTGTTAAGTAAGTCGTGTCGCAATGAGGCAACCACGATTTTCTTTCCTTCCGGAGAAAAACTGAGCCAACTCTTCATGTCCTGGCGTGACAAGGCCTTCCATATGTTTGTAGGCAACCTTGTGGTAGGGTCAGGGGTACGTCCAGCCTTGAAACACAGCATAATCTTGATAGTCTCCTTCAAATTCGATGGGAAGAGCATAGTCATCATGGTGTTGGATCGAGTCAGAAGAGAAATCATGAACGTGTGCACGTACGGTCGACCGAGGAGCAGACATCGCAGACTGGGAATCAAGTCGAGTTGCTTCGAGTAAAAGCGTGATTTTAAGATCGTGGATAGCAGCGGCTTCGGCAACTGCATCCGTTACGGTGCTATTCGTCCCACCTGGATCCTTGACTTTGGCAAACTGTTTCGCTTAGCTGGAAGCTGGAATAACATGCCTGACACAATGCTGATTTTACAGTGTGATACTCGAGGGGCTTGTTGGGAGGACGGAGCTTGTTGAGGTGATTCAATTCGTCAAACCAATGTGTGATGAATTTCACTTTGGATTCCTTCCAATTGTTGAGGTTCAACTTGAGCAACACTTGTAGCTGGGTCGAGTTGTCGTATACCTTTGCTTTTGATTGGCTATGAAGGTTTACGAAGTCGAAGTAGGCCTGGCATCCATCACGAGTGGTAGAATGACTGTGTACACATGATGCAGAAAGGTCACTCTTGAAGACTTCCAACATTAGTACCCAGAAGAAGGCACATTGTTTGATGTAGAGATCACGGGTGTAACCCACAAGCGTGGCTGGAGGCCAAGTTTCATCGAGGAATGTCTCTGTATCGATGTCGTATGCTTCGAGTTTAGCTTTGAAACTGACGAGCCAGTGTTCGAATCTCGAGTCATTCGTGAGGGGTGTAAAGGACTTTTCATCTCGTGCTTTTCGGCACCATGATTCGTACTTTACCTGCTGAGGGGACTTTTTGTTACTTCCCGCCGGAGGAGGTGGTGGGTTCAGAACAGATTCGTTACGTAAGCGTTGGGCACGCTCTCCGCGGAATGCCTGGAATTCCATGTATGTATATGACTTTACATCTTTCCAGTCCTTCTCGTCTTCTCCTAGGTCGACACCTTCTTCTTGTAGGTCGATAGCGAAGTCCGCAAGTGCTTCTATGCTCCTTTGGATGGATCGAGGGATATGCGTTGCCAATCCTCGCTCCATATAGGTAAGTTCGCGTGCAAAATCCGGTTCGATAAGTGCGTCGAGGAACGACTTCCACTCGCATAATCCGCCTTCTTTGAGAGCTAGGCACAACTTGCTAGTAATCTCACTTGTTACGTTGAGTAATGATATGAGTATCTTTCTCATATCAGCATCGAAGCTGGGAAAGCGTTCGATAGTGGTGACTTTGGCGTCATTCTTCTCTTCGCCTCCGAGTGCATTGACGGCCATTACCGGTACCGGTATGTTCGGCATCTGTGGTGGTTCGGAGCCTTGGAAGGAAGTGCGTGGTAACTGAGAATGGGAACTGCTTCTTGTGCGATGTGCGACGTGCATATGCCAGCGTAGGGATTATGTTTAATTTCCGTTCCTGTTCCTTCTTGTGTGCAAGCCTTCTTAGAGCTTGCGACTGTTAATCTATTATTTTCCTTCTGAATCCGATTCGTTGAGAGTCTGATTCAAGGACTTCTGACGAACAGCAACGCTGTGTTAGTGTGTTAGTAGACGAACGATTGTACTCTACGCGTGACAATTGTGTTTGGATACTTTCGGCAACGGATAATCGGACTACAGGCGAGACTAGGGAAACGCCAGATCTCCTCTTGCTGTGACTTATTCAGATTGCAGCGAGACAGACCTTAGTATGTAGATTACAAGTAGTTGGTAGCAACTAGTGTGAATTTTGGGATATAAATCAGTTGAATGTTAAAAGTATGAGATAAAGTGAAATCTTGCCGAAATGCAAGATATCTCTTTTATTGAGATGAATACGTTGCAACTGCTGTTGCGTAGTGCTGAGATTACTCGCTGATTATTTCCGTACATGTATTAGTCGTTGACCATATATATTTGTATGCATGTATATGTATTGTGTGAGAATCACATGCCAACGGTTTTCTTCTCTTGTTCCGTTAGGAAGACTCCATGAAATGTTTATCATTAAGGTCAGGAATTGCTCCTGTAGCTCGTGTGATATTTTATGAAATCAGAGTTTGCTCACCGAAGAACAATGGCAATATCGTAAGACAGGGATTGCTCACCGTTTATGCGCGATGGGAATCAGTGCGCCGTGGGAATCGATATCCCGTGGGAATCGATTACTTAGATGGATACGGGACTCATTGATTCATGCGCATAGGAAATCTACCCTTTGGTAGCTTTGGTACTTCTGGTCACGAAAGGAATTTAATACCAACGCTAAATGTGGCCTGGTTAATCAGAGTATGGTTGTGAAAGCAATAGTTCATGCAGTATTGGAAACAGAACAAACAACTCTTAACCTTGACGCTGCACTCAAGAAGATGGATAGATATTTGAAAGCAGAGCGCCAATCATTGTCCAACTTCAATCCCTGGGACCTTACCACCAAGATAGGTTTTACATTTACACCACAGATGGCAGGAGTTCCGTTCAATTTGACAAAGCAACTCCACAAGAACTTCTAAGAGGTGATGAGTCTAAGGAGACTTACCCCTTAAAGAAAAATGACAAACACTTTTTGGTTACAAGGTTTCTTAATTTCAATGAGAGCTGCCAATACACAGTGAAGGACCCGTTGATCTGGAAACATACAAGATACATATTCCATGGTATTTTTATCACCCAACTCGAAATACTACTTTGCGCTAGTAATTTTTTCAACAGGTCCCTGGAATTTCTTGCTACGTACAATTACCTACCGGTTGGGGGGAAATTGTTCACTCCTTTGACTAAGGAACTTCTGTGTGACGTATTAAAGAACAGAAGAAGAGTCATTTGGGCAAACTTGGAAGTTGGCTTTGTATCAGAAGACGATGAAAAGAATTCACTATTGGATGGTCTTTCTTTGAGGGAAGTTTTCAAGAATATAAGCGCACCAGGTTTTGAATGTCACAATGTACTCGACATTGCAAAGTGGGATTTCCTCAAAAAGCAACGCTGTGAATTGAAATCGTTTAGCAAAAATAATGTTAGGCATTGTGTTGGATGGCTAGTGTTCACTAACAAAGGGCTAGGTGGAGTGTAGTCATGCTTTCAATTTCCATGGGTTGTCAAATCAACCTCAACCCCCAATTGGAAAGTGATGGAGAAGGATTCCCAAAGGACTCGGAAGGAGAGGACAAAGAAAACAATAAGAAGCAGCCTGCAAAGCCCATTGCAATTGATAAGAAGCTGCCTGCCAATTGTCAGGGACAAAGATCCTTGCTGTGCTTGGGTCACAAACGCAAGAAGACTGCGTCAGAGCAATCAAATCTACGTGACAAGCACAAGGAGAGGAAGGTTTCTCCAAACCTGGGCCATGTTGTAAATCTAGGATACCTAATGCAAGTTCCTTGTCCCATACCCGCCGGTGTCACAAAACAGCCGTCTGGTAAACTCAAGGTGTTGTTGTCAGACATTCTTGATCCCACAATCAAGTATCCTTGTTTTGTACTTCGTAATTGATAGCGAGGTTACAATCACGGATATACCCCCCCTGGAAGGGGGGTAGTCAAGAGTTATGCATATAAAAAGAAGGACAATTTTGCTCCGTATCCAGGATACATGGTGCAAAAGATAATACCAAATGGCACACAGGTCTCCCCTGCAACCTGGTTCCCATATGACCATATCAGGGCAAATAGTACATCACAGTACACCACGTTGTCCGGTTTATTTAATTTGAAGGATGCATTGCCTAATGCACAAGTGTCAGACAAGAACACATACAATGATGAAATGGCAAACTGATCCTACTACTCCCCATATGGCTGATCTTATAAACCAAATGCAAGTGCCTGAAAAATTCACGTACTAAATCAATGATGTTTGATCCATTTTGATCGACAATGCACCACTCTTTATTTAATTTTTATATAGAGCATTATCCAGAATCATCCTTGTCTTCTGGTGTCAACATTAGAAAGCATCAACCATACCCACTAAAATTCATTTTTTATTAAATTCCTTTCGTGTCTAAAACAACACATGGTACGAGTCAAGAATAATAAGACTCAACAGGCTATGTATTATTTGTATGTATGATGCAAGGCTCATTCTTACGGTTAAAGTCCGGTACTTAACAATAGACGAAGAGCCAAACATCATTCCTACATTCAAATTCAATACTCAGTGATCAAAGAACAACACACTAGAGGCTCACACATGCAATCTTTTATTAAGTGTACTGTTTTCAAGAAAAGACAGCAGATGTCCGTAGAACTTGTTCAAGCGCTTGCTCACAAATCTGTGTTCTGCTGTATAAAATTCATGCTGTATTAGCAACAGCACAATATTTCATCATACTAAATTTACGTGCTGTATTAGTGGCAGCACGTCAAAAGCGCTATCTTGCTCTCCAGCAAGCTAACGTGCTTCACCTTATACTTTTAGATTATTTGATTAACAACCTTAAACCTTCTTACGCGGTTGTCTTGCAGCCCACTGTAGAACTACAAGCCTAAGATCTAACTGACTGGGTCAGGAACCGGTAGTTAGAATAGATCTGGCCAAGTGTTGTACTAGAATACTTGGTTGTAGTGGTAATCGAAGAAATATTGGAACAAACGGATTGGCACCTCAACCAGTCTGCAGCTATCATTACTATTGTCAATCTTCCTTGCCTTTGGACTGATTCTGCTTGACAGCCACTTTCAGAAGGAATTTAACAGATTAACAGTTGCAAGCTTGTTGAAGCTTGCAAAAGAAGAAGACGACAGTAGAAGCACTTGACAAAGAAACAATCCAACAGCAGATCATTGATTGACTTGACTATGGACGACGATCGATAGTTCTCTGATCCGATTACACAACAAAGACACCAACGGACCAGCCGAAGTCTTTAATAAAAGCCCATTGCATTGTACACGCCGATAGCAATATCTCCATCCAAGGACCACAAGTTCCCTGGATTGTATTTCAGAAGATTATCGGACGACGTTGGTATTTCTCTGACCCAATCACAACAACGAAGACCAAGACAGCACTGCCCGCATCAAACGCCCGATACACGTCCACCCTTCGAACAGCAGGTGAATGTCCAACAAGGAACCACCCAACATCCCTATTGCTAGGAGGACACGCAGCAGTTTATCTCTTGGACACATCTTCATTCACGAGGCTACCCACACACTGCAATAAGGATTCATATCATTGCAACCCCAAAGCTCAGCTAGAAGGTCTCTATTCTGAGAAGACAACAATAATATGGCCCGCCAATTAGACGATACGATGCTGGGAGGCTAGGATGATCTATTCCCCTCGTTTGATGACACAATGTCACACATCCTACGAGATATCCTCAAGATAGATCAAGAAGCACGAGATTTAATCTGTGAGGCACTAGTCAACGATAGATACACTACTTGGGATGAATTCCTAGATGTGACACCCCAGGTTATTGCTGATCTCACCTACAGAGATGCCAATACACGTAAGTCCCTCGAAAAACGCAGCCAACGAGATCTGTGCGCATTCGTTGGTTTCAGCGTCTACTTAGAAAAGTCGGGCATGGATTGCTGGAAGAATCCCTTGCACTACACCAAGGAAGCATTCAAGGCCTACTGTGTACCAATCATCTCGGCACTTTGAAATACGACTGTCGAACGTACCAGCCAACCTACACCCCAAGGCAGCTTCTTCAACCAAAGTCAGCAGACCAACTCAAGTTTGAGTTATGGACTAGAAAGACCAGAGACGAAACCCCATTTGAGCAACTCCAGAATGATCACAGATTTGAACACTGGATCATTTCTTTTAAGGCCAAGCTAGAGACAAGTGATATTGACACTCATACTTTTCTCAATCCACCATGGCCCCATGAGCCTCTTTCCAGATTCAAGATGGAGTTATATACCAAGCAATGCGCCTTCTTCCGGACACTCATATTGCATGTCTTCAAAAGTGATCTCTCCTCATCCTGTGTGCTTAGTCACACGCATGATTGCAATGGTCATCAGGCTTACTTTGATTTTATGGCATTGTACAGTAAATCCAAGGCAAAAGTTTATGACACTTCCTCCTCCATGCAGAAACTTGTCAATATGAGCCTCTCCTCGTGGAAGGATACTAAAGTAAAGTTTATCACCCAGTGGTTTGCTCAGTCGGAGAATCTAAACAAACTACGACCTTCTCATTGACCCCTTGCGTATGACACTGTCAAAACACAACTTTGTCAGGCTTGTATGTCCAGTTTCCACCTCAGTGAACAATTCTGTAAAGTTGAAGATCCGCCTGAGGCCCATGATCTCTCCGCTTACAGGCAGAATGAAGCCAAGGCAACCAGTGATCTGAAAAACACCCTACTACTAGAGGCTGCCAGACTGGGTTCCCAAGCAGCGCTTTCCCAGCCTAGTGGTAGACAGTCTGTCAAGGCTCATGCTCATGACTTTGCCTCTATTGACCAGTCATACTCTATGGTAATGGATGATACTGATTACTATTCACTACTCATTGATTTCAATGGTGATTTTCATGATTATGCCGTCTTTCGCGCTGGATGGACGCCTGATCCAAGCACCAGGCTACCATCAGCTATTTTGCAAACACTTTCCAAACCCGGTTTGAAAGCATGGCTGAATCTTCCTGCTGACAACAAGAAACGGCTTGTTGCATGCCTACGACCAGACCTTACACCAGACAAACCTCCAGATCCCAATTCCTCTAAGCCAATCAGTTGACACTCCTATGAACACTCAGTGACCACTGACCAGGCTTCCCCTGCTCCGACATCTCCTCCTGGAGACCTTCCTCCTGATGCTGAAGCTGCCATACGTGATGCCTTTCATGCATCCCTTGATGTATAAAAGGCAGCATCTCAATCAGACAGCTGACCCCTCAAGTCTTCTGTCTCCTCAGCTCACCCTGCCAGGTTCCTCGCCGACAATCCTGAGGTCCTCTACAAGAAGGATGGCAATACCTATATTCCTGTAGGGAACTCCTCCTTGTCCGCGAAACTCCATCATTGGCATGTTCCTGATGCTGATCTACCAGCCCCTACTGTGTCCCATACTCCAGTGTACCATTCCAATGCAACAGCTGTCTCCACACCTGGATACGCTATGGTTGATTGTGGGGCCAATGGTTGCATCATAGGCATTTATGCCTGCCTTATCTCCAAGGACATTCCTCCACGATATGTTAATGTCACGGACATCACCAATCACCAAATTCAAAACATTCCCATTGCCACCTGTGGTGCATACTCAGTCTCCAACCGTGGGCCAGTTATTGTCATCTTTAATGAATGTGCATACATTAGACAGTTTCCTTCCATCCTATCCTCTGGGCAAATGGAAGCATACTTTTCCATTGTTGATGACACTTCCATCAAGATCAGTGGCAAACAATGGCCATGTTTTCCCACTCAGCATCTGCCATGGACTACCATATTTGGCCATGCGCAAATACACTCGTGAGGAATATTCAACCCTCCCTCATGTTGTGATGACCAGTGACAAACACTGGAACTCCTCTGTCCTTGATGCCACCGTCAGTGCACAGGATGAAGCATTCCTACAGCAACACCCACCTACAGCTCACCAGCTCCCTTATCCCGACTACGATGAATTTGGTGTGCCACGTGGCATTGTACACCCTCAACTGCATGAGTTCTCCTCCATCACATCCCACAGCTCCTTGTCCAGTCCACAGCCTCCCATTCCCCGTGGTAGTCTTTTTCAAGCCTTGGACCCTCCTGATTGCCGTGATGCCTCCTTCTGGCTCAGTCCTACTGATTTCGCCCACCAAAAAGTTCTTGCTTGGTGTTCTATCCGGTCACTTGTCAATGACCTCATCATTGCACCACACATCCACGCTCCCAGTGAATTGGACTATCTATCATTGAAACCCTTCTTTGCATGAATCTCCACTGCTCGCATCAAGGCTACTATGTTTGACAACTCCACACAGTATGGCTCTTTAGCTTTCAGCCCTGATGGCAATATCTTCAAGCAATTTCAATCACCCCAGCCAGCCATGAACATCCGACCTTTCAATGACAATGTTCTCTCTGATGTTGTCTATTCTGATACCCCTGCTGTTAATGGTGGCTCCACCCTAGCCCAGATCTTCTTTGGCCGCAAATCTCACATCATTCATGTGGAAGAAATGCACACTACTGGTGATTTCCTGTCATGCTTCCAGAACTTTGTCAGAAAGTGGGGCCAACCCCTCAGGTTGCTTTGTGATCATGGCTCATACCAGTCCAGCAAAATTGTACTTGATTATCTCAAAATGCTATGAATTGGCCTCTGGTAGAGTGCGCCCTATCACCAACATCAAAACCTCTTTGACCGGCATTACCAGACCTTCAAGCGCACTGTTAATCGTGTCATGGATTGCACTGGCACTCCACCCCATCTCTGGCTTCTCTGTATGACCTACATTGCTGGCTTACTGAAGCATTTGTCTGATCCTACTCTCTCTGACAAACAACCTATCTTTGTTGCCACTGGCGTTTTGGGTGATATCAGTGCTTACACTAGTTTTTTCTGGTTTGAACCTATCTACTTCAAGACCTCCGATTCACTTTTTGGCTCCCAGCCTTCTGAACACCTTGGCCATTTTGTAGGCATTGCTGAGACCGTTGGTAATGGCCTATGTTTCCAGATTTGGGACCCCATCACCAACAAATTCCTTGATTGCTCTGGTGTATGCACAGCTCTGAATCCAGACCAACGTAACAAGTGTGCTGGCCTATTCACTGATGATGGTTTCCTTGCATGGCGCAAAGCCAAAGATGCAGCCATCATCCCACATCCTTTTGGTGACGCCCCCTCACACCTCCTGTCTGCTACACTTCCTCTTAATGTTGACTCTTCCCCACCTGCTGATCCCACTCAGGCCCCTCTGCCGCACTCCCTGCCTCCGCAGCCCTCCCTGCCCAGTTTCCTTTATCAAAAGGTTGCTCATGGTCCTAGCTACGCCCCTTCTCCACTCCCTCACAACTATGGGGAGCTGTTTGATGGCCCTCCTACTTCACAAATCTACAGCAAGACCCCTGAAGGTGTCCCACTCACTGAAGATGACTTTGATCCTCCTGAGCTAGCATATTTTGATGTTAGTGAAGCCGAGCCTTCACCAACCAATCCAGCTACTCCATCTGTTGGTCCATCTGAGGTAGTTGTTACTGATGAAGAAGGGAATACTCAATTTGACGACACTGGCAAACCCATCACCATCCCTGCCGTCCTGGCTGATGACTTGCAAGGCCGCTCCTTGCTTATGGCTCATCCTGATGGCACTCAGAAACGCTTGACTATTGTTGATGTTGAAGACAGCCTTGAGTGCAACAAGGAACTCATCAAGTTCAGATGCAAGCATTCAGATGATGAACTGGAAGATATCATTGCATACAATGATTTCATGAATTGCATCCACCGTGATTCCACTCAGGAAGATGGGAAGCTATGGTCCTTCAGGAAAATTCTCGGGCACCAAGGCCCTCTTGACAACAAGCATCCTCAATACAAAGGCTCCAAGTACAATCTCTGGATTGAATGGGAAAACATGGAACAAACCTATGAACCATTAACCAATATGCGTAGCTGCTGATGATCCTGTTACTATTGCTAAATATGCCAAGGATAATGACATGCTTGATAAACCTGGCTGGAAACGTCTCAAATGCATTGTCAGTCTTGCCAAACAAACCAAGAAACTGGATAGGCTTATTCACCAAGCCAAGCTTTGCTCATTTTGTACTGCTCCTCAATACCAGTATGGATTCAAAGTACCTTGCAACCATGAAGAAGCCATCCAGTTTGATGCAGCCAATGGAAACAACAAGTGGAAGAATGCCATAGACCTTGAAATGGAGCAACTCCAACAATACGATACCTTCATTGATAAAGGCAAATACAAAGTTGGAAACATACTTCCTGGCTTTCAACAAATCAAGGTCCATATGATCTATGCTGTCAAGCATGATGGCAGACACACGGTTCGGATGGTTGCAAATGGCATTCTCACTGAACCTCCTGTTCACAGTGTTTATGCTGGGGTTGTTTCTCTCAGAGGCCTACAAATGTGCCTGTTCCTAGCAGAGCTGAATAGCCTAGAAGCACGGGGAACTGACATTGGCAACACTTATCTTGAAGCTGTAACCTGTGAAAAGGTGTGTATCAAGGCTGGCGCTGAATTTGGACCACTAGAAGGCCACCTTGTAGTCATCTACAAGGCCCTAGTATATGGGGCTCTGCTCATCTGGAAAATGCTTCGGTGATCTTCTTGTTGCGTGCCTCATTGAGCTATGTTTTGAACGATCCAAGGCAGAGCCTGAAATTTTCATCAAGCCTAGCATGATATGTTTGTGTATGGCCAATCCCGAATCATTCCTTGGTATCCTGCAGTCAGAACCTTAAAATTTCAAATTAAAGGGTTCTGGACCTATGAATTTCCATTTGGGGTGTGGTTTTGAGAGAGATGAACATGGTGTGCTCTGTATGAATCCCATCAAGCTCATCAAGAAGATGAAAACTTCCTATGAGCAGATGTTTGGTTGCAAACCAACCACCAGGTTTCGCTCGCCCATTGCTGAAAATGATCACCCAGAACTTGATTCAACAGCGTTCCTGGACAACAATGGCACCCAAAAGCATCAAAGCATGGTTGGCTCACTTCAGTGGATCATTGCTATTGGACGCTTTGATGTGCAGACTGCTGTCATGATACTTTCAAGCTTTTGCGTCCAACCAAGAGAAGGCCATTTCAGCAGAGCCAAGCGCATCTATGGATATATCTCCAAGTTTAGACATTTCAAAATCCGGTTCCATGTGGAAGCCCTTGATTTTGTGTTGACTGAAAGTATTACCACAGACTGGTCCAACACTGTCTATGGGGAGCACTCTGAAGACCTACCAAGTGATGCGCCACCTCCTCTGGGCAAGACAGTTGTTCTGGCGCATTTATATGATGCCAAGAACCTAATGCATGACATCCTAAGTGGGAAAGCTGTAACCGGTATCTTGCATTTTGCAGATAAAATCCCTATTATGTGGTTCTCAAAGAAGCAAGCAACCACAGAAACAGCAACTTTTGGCACTGAATTTGTCTCTGCAAGGACTTGCATTGAGCAAATAGTCAATATCAGACAATCATTCTGGTATCTGGGTACCAGGGTACACGACACATCCTACACATGGGGAGATAATGAGAAGATGATCCAAACTTCTACATTTCCATATGCAAGGCTCCACAAGAGACATCACCTCCTTTCATATCACTATGTCAGAAGCATGATTGCGCGAGGCTTTGTTGTCATGCAACACCTCTCAGGCAAGGATAACTGTGCTGATATTCTCACCAAGCATTGGGGACACTCAGTAGTGTATCCTTTGCTCAAGCCCATCAATCACTACTACTGTAGAAATACAGGTGATCTATTGCAGGATGTATTATGATGACAACAACTCTTGAATATGACGGTCTCTCCCTTGGACACATGGGGAGTATTGAATTCCTTTTGTGTCTAACACAACACATGGTACGAGTCAAGAATAATAAGACTCAACAGGCTATGTATTATTTGTATGTATGATGCAAGGCTCATTCTTATGGTTAAAGTCCGGTACTTAACAATAGACGAAGAGCCAAACATCATTACTACATTCAAATTTGATACTCAGTGATCAAAGAACAACACACTAGAGGCTCACACATGCAATCTTTTATTAAGTGTACTGTTTTCAAGAAAAGACAGCAGATGTCCGTAGAACTTGTTCAAGCGCTTGCTCACAAATCTGTGTTCTGCTGTATAAAATTCATGCTGTATTAGCAACAGCACAATATTTCATCATACTAAATTTACGTGCTGTATTAGTGGCAGCACGTCAAAAGCGCTATCTTGCTCTCCAGCAAGCTAACGTGCTTCACCTTATACTTTTAGATTATTTGATTAACAACCTTAAACCTTCTTACGCGGTTGTCTTGCAGCCCACTGTAGAACTACAAGCATAAGATCTAACTGACTGGGTCAGGAACCGGTAGTTAGAATAGATCTGGCCAAGTGTTGTACTAGAATACTTGGTTGTAGTGGTAATCGAAGAAATATTGGAACAAACGGATTGGCACCTCAACCAGTCTGCAGCTATCATTACTATTGTCAATCTTCCTTGCCTTTGGACTGATTCTGCTTGACAGCCACTTTCAGAAGGAATTTAACATATTTTAGTGCAAAAGTATTTCATTGTTTGATATTCTAGTGTAAGTCCTTTTCATATTATGCACAATATACACTATCATGAAAAAAGAATGACTTGAAAGAACCCAACAATATTTTGCATGTCACCAACTAATCAGTTCTGGATTTATTTCAGTGTAAACTCTATAGTACAATACATGAAATTTCACCATGAACATTGATCATACTATGGATGGGATGGGCAATGGAAGAAAAAGGGTATGAAAATCACTCTTGGTTTAGATGTTATGAATTTTTAGTCCCTCATTCAGGAGCTTGGACATCGTCAGAAATAATGGGTGACTACTAGTAAGTTTTTCAGTGTAATCATAGTACATTACCTGAAATTACACCATGAACATGGTTCATAGTATGGATGGAATGGACTATTGAAGAAAAATGATGTGAAAATCACTCTTGGTTTAGATACTATAAATTTTTAGTTCCTCATTCAGGAGCCCGGACATGGTCAGAAATAATGGGTGGCTACTAGTCAGTTTTTCAGTGTAAACATAGTACATTACCTGAAATTTCACCATGAACATTGTTCATAGTATGGATGGGATGGAGGACTATGATGGAAGAAAAATAGTATAAAAATCACTCTTGGTTTAGTAGATGTTATGACTTTTAATGCATCCAGGACCCTGGATATGAATATGAGCAAATAAGTAGGTACTGGGAGTACATACAGTACTACATACATGATAGTCTGTCCATTTTCCACCAATGACGGAGGCCTTGATCCACAGGCCACAGTGTCATCAATATTCATCATTTGTACCCACTCACCAAAATCTGTCTGGGTTTGAATCACGCAATTGCTTTGTCCCGTGGTGCTGCCGGTGTGTATCGGTGCTTGTACTTGGTGTGTTTGGGAAGAAGTATTCACAGCCCAAAAGTGAACATACATGGCAGGCAAGTTCCACCAACTTTATGATTCTGGGTTTCATTCTGACAATTACTTGTACTTGCCAAAGTAAACAAAGGGGGTCTCTTCTTCTTGGTAACCTTCTTCTTTCTGTAACCAGTAGTAATAAGAGGTGAGTACAAGTATCACCCTTTACAATAAACCTGATATTTAGGAATGCGGACCATTGTTACTAGCCAGTAACAATAGAAATGAGGAAATGATTCAGATTGAGAAATTGCGACCATGCACTATTTGTTTCAGGCATCAAATTCAGTTCCAGGCCACCAGACCGGACACAGTTGCCAGTGGGGTAGGAAGATATAGTACTGTGCGTAAAAATATTATGAGTTTGACATTAATTTCAAAAAATTGGATGAAATTACAAAGGGGGACTGGTGAAGTTTGGCCCACGTATGCGCGTGATTCCCCAACAACCCCAAATCTTGTTTGTGTGACACAATACTTAATTAGTTGCACTTTTTGCGCAACTGAATGATCACAGTAGAAGCTCTGTAGAATATAGTACTGAAGAAAAAAAATAGGAGATTTTTCCAACTTGACATACTAGTGCTTGCAAGGATACTTCCAAGTAATATGTCAAGCGTGAGGGCACTTGCATTTTTTGCAAGCCCCCTTGCAAGTCCCCTTGCAAGTGTACTAGAATTATGCATTATGTGATAATTGAGCCGTTTGAGCCCTTTTCTTTGTTGACATAAAAACAAATTTTACTTATGTCAAAATGTGAGCAAGTTTGGAGGAGACAATTTGCATAACTGGCAATAAGAATCATAAATAATATGAATATATTATTTTTTCACTCAACGACATAGTAGAATAATAGTGTTCTCTGGAATGCCAGGTGCCTGTGCTCCAATCTGGATGGGACACACAAAATATGACTGCAAATGCACATTATGTGTCATCCCCAGTTATGAAGTATTTCACACTTAACAGCAACGTAGAAGTTTAGCCTCGTGAAAATAGCGTCTGCCTGCATGCTGGCACAAGCAAAAAAACTGCAGGCATGCTGGTTTATTGTTATTTTTTACTAATCCAAAAACTTGCTTCTTGGTTGCCATTTTGACCCAAAAGCCTCAGCAGGATCCGTCATGGTTTGCTCTCAGATCTGAAATATGATCCTAGCCACCAACTTTGAGCATTATACAATACAGCTTGCTATGGTGATCTTGGTGTGTCATTATATATTGCTTAGTGTGTGCTGACGTGGGAGCATCAAAAACAGTAGTATTAGTAGAAGAAGACGAGTGGTACCAAAAGCAGCCCGAAAGACACAACATAATTCTGAAACAGATATGGATAATAAAGTACCGGTACCCCCGTCTCTCATCTCTGTGTCTTGGTGTGTTTTTGAAAATACAAAAGTATTGTTGTCCACAGGACACGACCACTTTCTCACTGTCACACTCTACGTTCCTATATATGATACATGCATAGTACACACCACATGCACCATCAATGCGACTGGTTCCTTCTTTCGATGGAACCCTTCCCTCCTCAATGTATCACGATTAACATAGTGGGATGGACATCAGTATGACGATCATGGTTCATTGTCTCACTTTCTATTTTAACATCATCGGCAGATTACATCATCTTTTTTGACAGTCACTTCCTAGTACTACTAGTAGTATTCCGAGCCTTTTTATTATTATTTCTTGATACTACTACATTGACGAGTGTGTCTATCAGAAAATGACACTTGTTTAAAAATAGTAGTGCAACATTTCCACCAGAACAGCTGGTAATCTTACTCTGTGAACAAGAAAACTGATTAAACTCCACTAGTAGTATCTCTATTTCTTGGCCAACTGTTCTGCGTTCTGCGTACGGTATAACATACAGACCTCAGAACACGAATCACAGAATTTTTAATCTCTCATGACTGTGAGGATGAATCCCGAATAGCTAGTGAATAAATACCTCACTCTTTACTAAATACATGCAATTATATCAACAGTAGAGAGCATACATACATTTTGCAGGTTATGAGCATCATTGACTACATTCTCATCACCTATACCCAACAGACTAGTCAACACTAATACAGCAGAGTGATTACTGCTTTCGCCGCAACCAACGAGCGCCTCGATCAAACACACGACCAGCCGACCGACCGCTTCTTGAAGCCTGAAAACACCGCCCGTCAGTTGAGTACCAAATCACGTAGAATCCTACACGAATTCCACGAATTCCGAACACAAAAAACTGACACCTACCGACCTCACCCCTACCACACAACACAACTCCCCTCTAGATTACGCAAACCCGAAACCTAGACTGACGGATCCGACCCGAAAAACCTAGACTGACGGATCTGTTGTCATGGCAGTCAAGACCCGCCAAACGAAGAAAAAGAAACCGCCGGAGGACACCATGAAACAAACACCCATACCACGCTATATGCCACCCTCCAAAACACCCACCAAACCTAAAGATGACCCACAGTTTGAATTATATGAATACCCGGGTACCATCCAACGGGAACTTTGCGTCCTTCAACTCACCTTCCCTAAATCCACGGATTACTCCCCAGCCCTATTCCAATTCAAACCAAAATACCCACCAACAGGACTCACCTACATCAGCCTCATGGACGTCATCCATACTACCACTATGTCTGACACCGACAAACTCACCACCCTCGGTGAAGTACTCCAAACACTTCTCCACAAAGACCACTTCCAGACTCCACCACCTATCTCTGACAAAGACTTCCCCTGATACTTGTATAGCGCAAAATTTCTGAGTCACCTCCACCGAACTCTCCCCCTAACAGAGGCAATACCCCCCGCCTCACCTTCCGACACCGAACCGGACCTCGAACCTGAACCAGAGCTTGAACCAGAACTCAAACTCAAACCACCTCCACTACCCGACGATGTCCAATCTGACAACCACTCCATGAGCACTACTGACTCCATCCCTCCTCCACCCAAAAACTTAGCAACCACGCAGCTGAGGAATATGCGACTGCCACAACCAAATCCCCCTCTGTTGATGAACAAATAACGGCGTTCGACAAAGGCTTCCAACAAATCGACAATGAAATACAATCCATCACGACCACCCCAGAGGCAAACGATACATCCATCCAAGACCTTATCAATACCGCCATTACCAAAAACAACCAACATTGGCACCTCAAACTTCAATCCTTGGAGAACACCGCTAAGCACCTCAATGATAAACTGTATTCCATCTCGTCTGCTACCGACAACCTCAACACCGCAATCGAAAAAGCAACTCAACTGGAAAAAGAACTGTCAACTGCCACCTCCACTAGCTGGGCCCTTGATGTTTGCATTAACAAAGCGACATCAGTCCTCTCCTCCCTCAAGGATGAAACCATTACCCTCACCACCCGAACATCACATGACACCCTTACCAAAGACACACTTCATGCGATCCAGAAATCATCCGACAAAGCCATTGCCACACTCAACCAATTATCTACCCAAATCTCCCACAAGGTGGAACAACAACAGCGACAATATGACCAACGCCTCACAATCACGACAGACCATATCAACCAATGGATCTTGGACACAGCTTTGACCCGCCCATCTTCTTGCTGTCAAAGACCAACTCGCCAAAATGATCGACACCAAACTTAAGGATATTGACTCCCACCATAACCATATCATTCAGAGCCTTAAAGACACCATTGTCTGCCTCGCCCAGAGAGATATCGACACCATCCTTCACACTAGCATCAACTCGCATAAAACTGAAGCTCAACAAATTAAGAACAATATCTCCCAACACACGGCAAAACAGCTCCACAGCTCCACCGATTCACAGCCGACACCGATACAATCACCTCCAACATCAAAACGGAACTCGCCGCCACCAGAGATGATATCTCTATCCATCGTCGTGCACTGGAATTGACTATCCCCGACAAAATTCTTGACTACATCAACTCTGACAGCGCCAATATCCATACAGTTATTGCCAATAAAATCAACGCACTCACTTCATCCGAAAGTTTCCAAAAACACGTTCATCTCAAAATGGAAACATTCATCACCGAGTCTGAAACACTTGCCGAGTACATCCAGGACGCAGTGACTCACATCAACTTGGGGCAACCTTGCTCTCCACCCGACCCGCCGCCGCCGGCTCGTTCCACCGCCACCACTCCCCCTCACCATCTCCCACATACTCTGAACGGGCAGGCTACCCCTGGGCAGCAACCACCGGCCGACCCTTCCCCATCTGACTCCGAAAGATCCAGCATCGACTCCCCACCCCCAACTTCCGACCCAACCCCTATCACACCTAATTTCCCTCACCACAAGTACGGCCTTATCCGTAATCAGAAGAAATTTGACGCCCACCTACAGCACCAAAAGGACCACCTCCTTACAGAATCCTGCCACAAAATGAATCACCGCGTCAGTCGATCTATTAACAACCTGGAAAAGCGTCACCTTGATCCCAGTCTCATTCCAACCAAAAATTGATACCTTGCCGATATGGAATTTAACGCACTGTGTCAAGACATACAAGCGGCATTCATGATAGAGAGCCTCCCTATCGCACCAATCGACCAGCTCCATATCACACACGCCTGCCTCCCCCTCACCCACCCTGAATCCGACAAAAATGTCACTAAAATTAGTGCATATCTTCATCGCGTGCTTAAACTCCTTATCCCACCAGAAAACACACTCCTCCGTGGCCTCCTTTCCCCATACCAACATAAACAACAAAGATATGAGGCCCTTTATGCAATTGCACGTAGCTTCCTCTCATACCTCCGCCCCACACAAACTGGATGGGGACCCACATGGGAAACCACCAACGACCCCAGTACGTACATTGGCAAACTCCAGAGCTTTGTCCGCCATTGCGAACTGACACGACAACACAGGTACTCCGACCTGGATCAAAGTTACGAGATGGCTCATCAAGCAATGCAACACCATAATTTCCCAGCCGCTCTATGCCTCATGACACAATTGGACACCCACCGGAGAACAACCAGCAACGCCCACTCAATACCACTCCCACGACCACTTCAACTCACCGGTATGCTCAATTTTCTCCTGGATTACCCGATTGCCACCTCACCTCCTCCCCGCATGACACCACTCCACCCCACAATCAACAAAATTGACGCCAACGGACCAAAGAAGCGCTTCAAATATAAGAATAAAAAGCAATGTACCTGCTGTAAGATGTATGGACATGATATTGGCAACCAGATATGCCGTATTGGTGCACAACACTACCACATTTTGTAATACGCCAAAACCAATCCGGCCAACTTCAAAGCAAACGCTGATAAATACCGCACTATGAACCTCAAGAATGTTGTTAAACTTGTGGACACCAATTTACATCACCTTCCCCTCACCAAAGCAGACCACGAGGCACACCGCGAATCCTATGTCCATGCCATGGACCCCAATGACGACGAATAGGATCAACGCCGCGTCTCTAGTGAGGCCTGGCCGAAACCAAAACTACTCGACCCCCACATCCGCTTTCTTCCTGGACGCCCAGACCACCCTGACCAAGACCTCTTCCCTCTACCACCACCACTTCCCACCTTTCCACCAACTCGCCATGGCCCCATTTGCACCCCCCAGGATACGTTTACGGATACGTTTACGCCAAACTGTAGCACAACTGACCTTATGGACCTCCCGTCCTTCTCCTCCCCCACACAACGCACTACCGTGCCGCCTCCGCAATCACAACCTCCACCGCAACCACCTTCACATCAAAACTTGACTGCCACGGACCCCACTCAATCCACTACAAACCCGCTACGTGTATTTCCTACACCCACGCAGCTCCCGTTACCTCATATACATATCTTAACGCACACCCAACCGTCATGTCACACCTGTTGCGACACAACAATGCCCGACATACTAACAATGACACCAGACACCACTCCCGCCACGCTGGCACCAATCCCCTTACACACCAACCCTACATATCGTACCACCGAAATTTCGACATCACAACTCAAAAATCAATTAACCCCATTCCACTACTCCCCTGACATGCTGGCCACCAAACATTATAGCCAAAAACCAATCATTTGTATGGTTAACCACATGACCCGCCGAAAATATAGGGGCACGAAACAAAAACTCAAGCTGGCCCTTCCAAACTTGACGGTACATCATATACACCTCCTCAAGTGACATGACCCGGACATGTCCCTTGACACCACCAACCTTAAGGTAAAAACAATGCCACTTCAAGCAGACACGAGTGCGAACATATCAGCTACCAATTACTGTTCCATTCTACACTACTCCAACGCCTATAAAACACCAGAACAGGTTGGAGTATTCTCCGACCCTGACATCAATCACACCACTCTACAGGCATTGGGTGAAGGGCTTATCAAAATCATTTCAGACCAAGGCACGATTATGCGTTGGCGCACTATCTATACCCTGGGATCCAATGGAACCGTCCTCTCCCCAGATAACTACCAGCGACAACAGTCTCACTACACGTTTACGCAGGAAGGACACATCAATGGTACGGGCACTGTACGATTTGCTGATCACCATAATACCACGATCAAGTCAATCACAACTGCTCGCACAGCAAATGGCAAATGGTACACACCCAACAAAGTGCTTATCGGCACCTCCACCCATGGTGCGCCGCCCCATGAGAATATTCATATCGCTCGACACATCAACTCTTCTACCATCAATGCGCTCCAAACCGCGTTACAAACCAAGACCCCGGCGCCCAGGACAAGCACCGAAACCACCCAAACAAAAACCTGGACTAGCGGTCTCTCTAAGGCACTTCAAAATTTGGAACTCTGGCACCAGCGCTATGGCCACGTCTCGCCTTCCACCCTTTACAAAACACAAAAAGTAGTTGATGGCATACCCCCAATCCCCTCACGAGCCCCATTTTTCAAATGCCCATTCTGCAAAAAAGCCAAGATGACTAAATACAATGGCTCTACCAATCCTAACAAGGAGGAAAACTTTATCCCTGCGCAATCTTTCCACATGGACCTCTCCTTTGTTAGCGGACCTACTAATCTTCAAGAAATTCTCCACCAAAATGCCAAACCGAAGCCTACCATCAAGAAAAGTCGCCAAGGATACATCGGTTTCCTTACCATCATCAACGCCGCCACTCGCGCCTTATGGACATTCCCCATCAAATCCAAATCCCCACCATTGGACATCATTGAGAAATTTCTTCAAAAACACGGCGTCCAGCAGACCGACCCCAGAAAAGCTGCTATCACCACCACCAAGGATGGCTATCTCGCCAAATCTCGTACAGTTGCCAACACTATTTGCGACTGCCAATATAATCTCCACCAAGCCAACTGATCCTACCTCATGGATATATCTGCTGACCATCTCTCATGCACCATCATGACCAATGACGGGGGTGAACTCTCGAACTCCCATCAATTCTGCCGCGTTGCCGGTAAACACGGTTATGACGTCACCCATATGGCCGCTGACGCCTCCTCCCAAAACGGCCTGGTTGAACGCCCTCACCGCACTCTCAAAGAACGTATCCGCTGTCTCCTCTACTCCGCCGGACTCGGGACAGAATACTGAACAGACGCACTCCTCCATGCCACATGGCTCTACAACAGAACCTACCACAGCGCCATCGACATGACCCCCATGCAAGCCTACACGGGCCGTATCCCACTCATGGACAACCTGATCACTTTTGGCTCCAAAATAACAGCCAAAAAGCCCGGCACCCGACCAACAACCACCAACCCATGGACATACAACGGGATCTTCCTCGGCTATGGTGGTACAACCGACAATATACGCTACTTCGCCATCCATACACGAACTGAGAAAACTGCTAGACACAATTCGAAAGACGAGCTGCAATATGGCAATGCACCCGACAACCGTTCCCCGGCAGCATCCCACCTCCTTTTGGTTTTTACCGACGGCGGCCACTCCGCTCACACAACAACACGCGGCATCAAAAAATGTCAATGACACCTTACAAACCCTCAAGCACGCAACGACACCAAACTGATTGACGAAATCATACAGGCATCTCCCCACTCCTACACAGCTGCAGCCGCCGCACGCATCACCGCCCAGATCCAGAGAACCAAATTTGAGCGCCCTGACATCTCTACCATCCTCCCGGAGCTAGAGGCATTGGATATCTCCACCAACATGTTTATGTTCAAAATCTCCCATACCCTTCCACTCACCAATACCAACAGCTTCCACCCTACAATGGGATTTATACTTCAGGCACACCCCGACCTTTCCGATGCCGTCAAACTTGTCAATATACAAATTGGCACTACTGCCCACACGTGTATCCGGAACTGGAAACGCCACCTCTGTGGCACCATCATCACCACTGTCAATGGACGACCTGTTACTACTCCTTGGGACGTCGCCAACATTGTCAGAAACGCACGCAAAAGCCACACCCGCACCATAAAATTCACGTTCGGCACCCTTACCGGTTTTGCGCTCAACGGCGAAGGTATTCCTATCCTACAGGCAGATCAGTTAAATGTCATCGCCCACCACCTTCACAACATCAACAACAACCAAGATCTCTGGCCTAACAAGGATCAATGGCCACTCTCCATCGATTCACCCACCATGGCAACCACTAAAGCCTCCATATCCAGACTCACCCGACGCAATCTCCAAGGCACACCTGAATGGCATGGCTTTCTCCAATCTGAATGGAAACAATTAAACCGGTACCACAAAGTAGGTATGTTCGGTGACCCCATCGGCGCCACCCCAGACATGACAATTCTCCCATGGGTATGGACATACCTGTATCAAGAAGACCCTCTCACTGGCAAATCCATACATAAGTCACGTGTAACATGTAATGGCGGTAAACGCTACGGCAAAGCTGTCACTCTTGCGGAAACCTACGCAGCATGCGTTGAACAACCCGTCCATCGCCTTACATGGGCTCTCTCTGCAGCCCTGAGCCTCAAGTGTACTACGATGTAGGCAATGCTTTTGCGGAAGCCCCAGCACCAAAAAGCCCCTTCTACATGAAAGTAGATGCCCCCTTCCTTCAATGGTGGACTGAATGCCTCGGCCATCCACCCATCCAGGCGGGACAGGTCATCCCCATCCATAAATCACCACGACTTTGGGATAAGTATATTTCGAAACTCCTTGTAACTGAAATGGGTTTAAAACCCACTACTCATGAACCCTGTCTTTACTATAAACATGACAACGCTGGCAACCTTACACTAATCCTACGGCAAGTCGATGACTTCCTCATTGCTAATAAAGATGAGCATGTCTGCGACGCGATCCGGGACCAACTACAACGCCATATGTCTAACCCACTTAATATACTTGGCACCATCTGTAAATTCAATGGCGTCCATGTGGACCAAACACGTCATTTTGATCACCTCCATTGCCAAACATATATAGAAAAGATTATCGGACATCATGGGTGGCAAGACCTCCAAACCCGCCACCCTCCCACACCTATGCGCGAAGATCTGACAATATCAGCGAGCACTTCAAACCACACAGGGCCCAACCAACCTCAAAGACGCATCCAAATTAGAGAAACAAATGGGCTTTAGCTACAGGCAATGCATTGGTGAACTCATCTATGCACTCACAATTTGTCGTGTTGACATCTCTATCGCCTTTATCACACTTAGCCAACACTCCCATCAACCAGCTAAAATACACTACAATGCAGTGAAACAGGTATATGCATACCTCCTCGCCCCCAAACATGACGGCCTTACATACTGGCGCCCCAAACCCCGCGAGGACCTCCCATACCATACACCACCAACCCCAGTCTCCCAAACCCGGTTACTCACCAAATTTAAAACCAACACACACCCTCTCCAACTCCTTGGCGCATGCGATACTACATGGGCCTCCGACAGACTCCAACTCCGTTCCATGGGTGGTATAGTAATCTTACTCGCAGGCGCTGCAGTCTACTACAGAACACACCTCCAACCTACAATTGCCCAAAGCTCCACAGAGGCCGAATTCTGCAACATGGCAGACACCTGGCAAAGGCGCATTATACCTACGCTGGATCCTTTATGAACTCCTGATTCCCCAACTAACAGCTACCCCAATCCTGGCTGACAATCATGGTGGCGTCAGAATGGCCAATGCCCACCAACCCACTCGCCGCACTCGTCATGTTGAGATGAAACATTTTGTCTTCTTACAATGGACTGACGATGAATTTATTGACTTTGTTGAAACTAGATCTGATGAGAATTACAGCTGACTCTCTGAGCAAACCCACAGGTAGAACCAAATTCTACGAGCACTACTGACATCTTTATGGGGCGCAAACCACCATCATATGCACTCCATCGAATGTCTGACAACACCAACGGTGTCACCACTACACCCAAACCCATCACCGACCCCACCACCCATCACACTGCCCCTAAAGTCCACAACATCTGTTGCTCCACTTGCAATCTTGATCCTCTTATTGACCTTCTCGAAAATGAGTCAATTTCGAGTCCCGATTCTGCAAGTGAGGGGTGGTGTGAGGATGAATCCCGAATAGCTAGTGAATAAATACCTCACTCTTTACTAAATACATGCGATTATATCGACAGTAGAGAGCATACGTACATTTTGCAATGACTCATGTTTGTACCGTACGTACGGTACATACCTGACGTAAGATACATATGATGTGCTTAGCACGATGAACGATCCGTACGGTACGTACGGCGTACGGCGTACGAGCCTTTTTTCTATGCGGTCTTCTCGTAAGATTCGTGGCGCGTCGCGGCAGGTCCCGGTGTTCTAACCCCAACCCTAATCAGTACCGACATGAAACGGGAAAACGACGCGGCATACGATACAGCCGTCGCTTTTTTGAGTCTTACCGGTATTTGAATACAAAACGAAAAGTCATTCTCGAGGGTTGTTCAATGGATGCCTCAGAAAAATAACTCGGATAATGATAACCGCACCATAGTCCCGCACAAGGGTTGCGTAGAAAGGTACGACCAGCGAAGGGTAAAAAATCTTATTGATGCGCACCTGGTACTCGTAATTGCACTCCGCCTACGGTACTACCGGTAGGAGTATAATCTTGCAACAAGCATCGAAACAAAAGTTGCGACGACAAATCCCGTCCCAAGCTTCTTCTGGAAATCCATTCGATCCGATCTAGACTGAAATAGAGAACCGTTTCTATTGTTCCTCACGAGCAACAACACAACGGCAGCGTCAAATACAAAAAACACAGGCACAGACACTACAGAACCATGGATGCGAATGCTGGACATCCGGGGCAATCGGCCTCGGCGATGAATACGCTTGCCGGAGTAATGAACACTGCGTAAGTCTGGTCACTGCTGCCGAAACGAAATGGCACAACTGTACATGATTTCGGCTGCGAGTTGTTGGCTGATTTAAATTGATTTAATTTGATTTGATTTGATTTGATTTGATTTGATTGGTTTCGAACAAACCAAGGGATCGAGAACGTACTTGCTGCTCACACAAAGAACTCCTCGATTTTTCATTTATTTCATTTTTCGATCCTGCTTGCCTCGATCCTCGGAACAAACCAATCTTCAATGACTGAACTAATGGGTACTATGCTATGCTCCGTATTCGATCGCGTTTGCCATCACCATCTTCTTGTTCTTCGTCCACACTACTATATCCCGACAACAATGAACCAACCAATCAACGAATGAACGAACGAACGAACGAACGAATGGATCAATAATAATAAACAACTCCCATCGAATCATAAACACACACGACGTGATTTATTGTTGCAAACGAAAAACCCGATCGACATCGACGGTACGCTCACAGGAAGCAAAAGTGGGATTCCTCCGGTGCCAACGAAGCCGTGTCGAAATTATCTGCGTCAATTCCCGACTCGACAAAGGTTTTCCTTTCCCAGACCACCGGGCAGCTGTTCACCCGCGAGAAACTGCGAAGCGTGACCGTCTGCTTCGGAATCGGAGAAGAACGCGCCTTTTACGTCGAGAAAACGCCCTCCCTTTTGGTGGCACGGGTCAAACACAACGTCCAGTTTTTTTACCTGAATTACCTCTTCTTGATGGCCGTCCTGTTCGGACTGACGCTCTTTGTGACCCCGTCCGCCATCATCGGTATCGCTCTGCTGGCAATGGGCTGGGCCTACGTCATCAGGGCCTCCGTTAACGGGTCGTTCAAAATCGGATCGTTTTCGGTCAGCCAGACGCAGGCCACCGTCGTTATGGGTGTCATCACCGCCTTTAGCCTGGTCTGGATCCTCAGCGGCGTCTTTTGGTGGGCCCTGGGTTCCTCCGGATTTTTGACCGTGCTCCACGCTTGTCTTCGAGACGCATCGATGCACCAGGACGGAGAAGACCAGGTGACCATGGTGGGAGAAGTGGAACAACCCGGAGAACAGGCCGCCTTTTTGGGACAGGTTTGATTGAGGATCATCTATTGACACACAGAAAACAAAACACAAACATAAACACCGATGGACGCACAAACAACAAACAACTCAGCCGTATGGTATGATATTATACTATCGGTACATAACTATGTCTAGTATTATTCTTTTTATGAATCTATCAAACCGAACCATTCGAATCGAAATTCGTTTGTAGCGGCAACTGTACCATATAATGCAGCTCTAGGACGGTACCGTAATTAGTGATCGTTTGCTCCAAAACCGGTCGATGCGCGATGCCCGCGAACGTTTCCACCGTAGTGGTTTCGACGCTCCGTCACTCGCATATCGTTTGTTCACACCACACTCCCCTCTTCCACTCGAGTCGCGACGACGGGATCCGTCTTACACCGACTCGGTCTCGTCTCGTCTCCCACCGGTTTCGAATTTCAGCAACGGAACGTGCAGCTCGCCACCGCTGCCGGCGTGGTTCTCGTTGTTGCCGGTCCGAGACGGCGCAGACGACGCATCCATGGCCATCACGTCCGGGGCACGATACAGGTGCAACGCCAGGGAACTGGCTACAACGCTCAGCGAGGACAGGGCCATGGCGAGGGCCGCCACCGTTGGGGGGAGGCGGGTGCGAACGAACGGGTAAAAGACCCCGGCGGCGAGCGGGATGCTCAGGCAGTTGTACAGCAGGGACCACAGAAAGTTGAGCTAAGAAGGTACGGCAAGGCAAGGCAAGGCAAGGCACGGGCAGGACACAGCACAGCACAACACAGCACAGCACAACACAACACAAACAACACGGAACCAGAAGGTGAGCAGACGGACAACGTGAGACACACAAAGTCGGTATAGCGTATCGCATTACCTCGCAGCAGAAAACAGCACAACGAACAACCCGACCGGATCCAATTTTATGCGATTCGAGGCTTAGCGACGCGAGATGCGGTGGCCCACTCTCACTCTCACACTCACCTGGATGCGCCGAAAAATGACCCGGCTCACGTCGAGGGCGGTGCAGACGTCGCCCACGTGTCCCTTCACCAGGACCATGTCGGAGGCCTCGGCGGCGATCTCGGCTCCCTTCCCGATGCTCAGTCCCACATCGGCCTGCACCAGTGCCGGCGAGTCGTTGACCCCGTCCCCGACCATCGCCACGACGCGGCCTAGATCCTGGAGCTCCCGGACCTTCTCGACCTTGGCCGCCGGGAGCGCCTCGGCGATCACCCGATCGGGCCGCAGCGAGAGCTGTTCGGCAATGGCAAAGGCCGTCCGGGAGTTGTCCCCGGTGACCATCCACACGTCGATCCCCATCGTCTCGGTCAGGTACCGGACGGCAGCCCCCGCGTCCGGTTTGAGCTCGTCGGCAACGCCCAGGACGGCCACGACGAAATCGTTGACGGCGGCCACGATGGCGGTCTTGCCCGAGCGCTCGAGTTCCTGCATCTGGTCCTCGACGGGTTGGGCGAGAGCGTTGCCGAGTCCCCGGGCCTCGCAAAAGGCGCGGTTTCCGATCGCAACGGAGATGCCGCCCGGGAGTTTCCCCGAGGCCCCGCGGCCCGTCATGGCCAGAAAGTCCGTGGGCTGGGCAAAGTCCAGATCGTCCGGTGCGCACCCTTTGGTATCCTCCGATAGTAGTGTTCGCTCCGTGTACTCGACAATGGCGGCCGCCAGCGGGTGCTCGCTGTTTCGTTCCAGGGACCCAAAGAGCCACAGCAAGCACCGCTCCATCGACAGGTTGTTGCGGTTGGGGGAGGAAAGCGGGGCAACGCGGTTCAGTGCTTCGGCAGCGGGGCCATTGCGCGGGACCACGTCCTTCCAAAAGGTAGTCTCGTCGACCACCAGGGAAAAATCGGTGACCGCCGGTTTGCCCTTGGTGAGCGTTCCGGTTTTGTCTGCGCGTTGCGTTGCGTTGCGTTGCGTTGGTTGTATTTGCATGTCAGTTGCATGTGTTGGAATGGGCACGCAAGGATACCGTGGCATGCATTGCGATGCATTCAATACAATGTAATGCAATTAAATCGAGGGAACGAAAATGAATACGAAACGAAACGAAACCAAACCAGAGCAAGAGCAAAGAACAGAAAACGTGAGAAACTACCGATCACTTCGGCATACAATAAACATTGGTATGTTATGATAGCCATATCGAACCATCCCGTGCCACTGTTCCGCAGTGCTGCACAACTGCGCAATACCATGTCATTCCCGCAACACAACACAACACAATGCAACGCAACAGGTCAATCCAATTGTTTGTGCGGCAGGCACTGTATTGTACGGCACTGTACTCACCAAAGACCACCGAGTCGACGCCGGAGGCCAGCTCGAGTGTTTCTCCCCCCTTCATGAGGACCCCGTTCTTCGCCCCGACCCCGGTCCCGACCATGACGGCCGTGGGCGTCGCCAGCCCGAGCGCGCACGGACACGAGATGACCAAACAGGCAATCCCAAAGAGGAGCGCCGTCGTGAGCGGGGATTCCCCGGCCACGGGCCCGACCACTCCGCTGGCGAGGAGGACGTACCAGACTCCCACGGTTAGGACGGAGAGGACGACGACGGTCGGGACAAAGATCCCGGCCACCTTGTCGCAAAAGTCCTGGATCGGCACCTGCCGGTTCTGGGCGTCCTCCACCAGCTTGAGTATCTGGCTGAGCGCCGTCTTCGAGCCGACCCCCGTGACCTCTACAAAGCCGGCGCCGGTACTGGTGCTTGTGCGTTTGCCGTCCGCGCTGGCGCTGGTGCTGGTGCTGGCACTCGCACTGGCCTCGGCGCAGATGGTCCCACCGAGGACGACCGACCCGGGGGTCTTGAGGACGGGCCGGGACTCTCCCGTGATCATCGACTCGTCGACGGCGAGCTCGCCGAAGCGGAGGATCCCGTCGGAGGGGACGCTGGATCCCTTGAGGATCTTGACGAGGTCTCCCGGCCGGATCGATGCTACCGGGACGACCGATTCGGTGTAGGGATCGGTGGTCGGGTTCCAGCGTCGGGCTTTGTGTTTTTTGGAATCGGCATCGGCATTGACCAGCTTGGTCTCGACCCGGATGGCCGTCTTGGGCTGGAGCCGGAGGAGCTGGGTCAGTGCCTGGCTGGTCCGCCGGACCGCGAGGGTCTGCATCCACTTGCCCAGCAGGACGAAGCAAATGAGAACCGCCGCCGTCTCGAAAAAGTGGTATTCCATCCCCCCGGTGATCGTCGCCCACAGCGCGTACCCGTAGCTGGCCGTCGTGCCCAGCGCCACCAGGACGTCCATGCCCAGGACCCCCTGGCGGAGTCCGTAGTAGGCGGACTTGTAAAAGGGAAAGCCGCAGCCGAACTGGATCGGCGTGCAGAGGACCCACAGCAACAGTGCCTCGAGGCAGACGGTCCACGTATGCGTATGCGTATCCGGGGTGCCTGTGCCTGTTTCTGCGTGCCCCGTGCCCGGGAGCTGGACAACCACCGGTTGTTCCAGCCAGCGCTGGAAGGACCCCAGGAACGCTAGGTGGGGGAGCACCATGGTCACCAGCAGGATCGGGAGCGTCCCCACCAGCGACCACACAAAGGCCCGCTTGCGGTGTTCGACGGCTTCCTCCTGCCGCTCCAGCAACCGGTCGATGCGGTCGGGCTGTTGTTGTTGTTGTTGTTGTTGTTGGGATGAAGTGTCGGTGTCGATGGCCGCCTCGACGACGCCGTATCCAACGTCCTCGACGGCGTCTCTCAGAGTTTCGAGGTCCGTCTTGTTGGGATCGAAACGAACCCGTGCCGTATTGGTGGACAACACTACGGCTACGCTCTCGGAAACCACGCCGGGAACCAGCTCCAGTGCCCGTGCGACGGACTGGGTGCACATGCTGCAGGTCATGTCGCTCACCACGAGTTCCGCGACGAGGAAATCTCCCGCAGCAGCAGCAGAAGAACCAGCGGTTGCTGCTGCTGCTGCATCGGCTGAGTTTTCAACCCCGGCCTCGATCTGGAGCACCTCGTAGCCAATGTCCTCGATGGTTTCCGCCAGTTCGTCCGGTGTTACCAACGACGAATCGTAGCCGATGCGGACCGAGTGAAAGGCCAGCGAGACGGAAACCGCGTGGACTCCCTCTGTGTCGGTCAGTGCTCGCTCGATGGATTGGCTGCACATGCTGCAGGTCATGCCCTCGACGGAGATGGTGGCCACCTTGTGGTTCTTGTTCTTCTTGTTGCTGTTGTTAGGCGTGGCCACCGTTGCTGTTGCTGTTGCTGTTGCTGCTGCTGTTGTTGTTGTTGTTGTTGTTGCAGAAAAGGTGTCGTAGCTTTTGGGAGAATGATGATTCGCCGTGGACGATAGACTGTTGAGGACGCTGGTGGCTTCGCTCCGGCACAGGGTTTCGTTGCACCTGCAATCGGGTCCACAGTAGCAGACCTCGCAGCACGTGCATCGCTGGCAGGTGGTTGTCGGTGACTTCGGGCGCTTCTTTCCGACCATGGTTGTTGTGTCGATTGTGTTGTTGTGCGCGTTGTTCTGTTCTGTTCTGTTCTGTTTCGTTTCGGGATTGGTGGTTGCACTTCTTATTTTTTCTTCTATTACGGAGTACGGAGTATTATTTTAGTTGTTGCTGATGTTACCCAGTTTAATGGGGATGACATGATAACGTGCATTCCCAGTCATATTTTTTGTGTCCCATCCAGAATGGAACACAGGCACCTGACATGCCAGAGAACACTATCTTATGTCTTGAAGTGAAGAAATGATATTCGGATTTATCATTCTTATCCCCATTTATGCAAATTATCTCCTCACAATTTGCTCACATTTTGACAAAGATAAATTTTGTTTTCCTGTATGTCAAGAAAAGTGCTCGAATGATGCAATGATTAGTATTAGTACATATCTATTGTTTTCTTTTATTATTATTATTTGGTTGCTCTTGATCTCTTGCTTGCAGGTCAGGAGAGTTCCAGCTTTGTGTTTGTCTCGTTTGTACTTATCTGTGGATTCCCTTTTGTCCATTTTTTAGGAATGCAGGAAGTCTCAGGTAGTCATTGTACCGGAAGAAATATTCCTCAAGGGATTCCTCTGCCTCCTGGTTGGGCGGAGTGTGTACCATCTTCTGTGAGTGGATTGTGCGCTCTGAAGTTGGGTATGTTTTTCCAATAACACTCCAGATTGCTTCGTATCCTTGGCCTCCTTGGAAGCTTTGAATGGCTGCCTTCATTCCTTTGCAGGTTTCCGGGATGATTTTATCTGTCCTCAATAACAGCAGGGCAGATCAGATTTTCCCATTCTTGATTCCTAATTCAAACCTAGCTGGTAGATCATTTGGAAATGCGCCACCAATGGTAAGTCCCCCGATGATGTGACCAGCTTTGCATCTGTACACGTAGTATTAGGGATGCACATAGATATGCTGTGCATTCGACAAAGAGCCTAGTCTGTTTGACACCTCAAGGCAGTGTATTGTCTGTCATACCTCTGGGCATAACTTTGACAACTGTCCTGCACTGCAAGATGTTGAGTCACTTAGGAAACATAGGATTGCCACCGCCGTTTATATCAGCAAAAACATGAGGGAAACCAAAAAGCTCTTGGATTCTACCCAACGTATCTCTCAAATCCACATAAGAGATGAAGATCAAGATGAGGTTTCACCTGATGATGCAGTAGAAGACCAAAATCTTTGCAACGGCCAAGAATAGAAAGTCTTTCTTGCAGCCACCATACGACACCACCTCAAGATGACCCTCAAGGATTTGACGACGCCACAACCCACCAAGTGAAAAGCTGTTGCCCTTCCTTGGACTCCAGCAGTGTCAGCTCATACGAATCTGTCACGATTGGTGCTGTCAATCTTCTTCCTAAAGATAGCCTCCAGCCTTCAATCCCAATTGATGTCTACTGTGATATGGAATCACTTGAGGTTACAGCTCATACATTGGAATCACACCTGGGAATCAATGGAGATCCGAACTTTGACAGAGACAACCCCACATCAGTAGTTGATACCCACAATGTGCAATTCCTGGTCCCATCAGACCCTATTGCGGCTACAGCCCATTTCCAAAATGGCGTCAGAGCCCAGATTGACACGGGCGCCAAGGTTTCCTGCACAAATCTCAAGCATATCCTGCACAGTTACAAACCTTACAACAAGCTGAGGAAATAGTCCTGTCAGGCTCACGGCAGCAATAGGAGGAAAAGCAGCGACCTGTATTCCTGAAGGCTCGGGATATTTGCATATCCCAGCCCCCAATCCTGTAGGGTATATTAGAGTCTTCTTCTACTATTCTCCCTCGCTGTCAACAACATTGCTGAGTGAGAATGACCTTTGTGGAATGACACCTCGCGTGAGAAATCAGTTCAGTGGACAGTCTATTCACAAAGTCTTCAATGACGACCATGACTCCTCTGTTCAACAAAATGGAAACCTCACCATTATCTGTCATCACAAGCAGAGCACCGCCAAAAGTATTGTCCTACATGGAAGTATCATTGATGCTCAGTGCTACACACATCCAGTACTCATCCCAGACATTGATCTTACATCTCCATATGCCAATTGTGCAACGTCCTCAGCATATGCCTTAGCGACTGACATGCAGTTCAAGAAAGCTTGTGAACTGGCCTCAAACGAAGCCATTAGTCGCTACAGATATGATGTGTACACAAATCTTGTCACACTGCAAAAATGCACAGAAGCAGCTCAAGCTCGGTCTGACACCAGTGACATGCCAACTTTTGATGCTAAATTGTTTTTCACCAAGATTGTGGACAAAAATATCCCCATCCAAGCCATCGAAGCCAAGACATCGAAACTTCTGTGGCACCAAAGATTAGGACACCCATGCGATGACTTTCTATACCAAGCTCATAAGCACATTCTTGGAGTACCCAAGTTCAAGCGCCAAACCAGCATTCTTGATCAATGTCCAACTTGCATTCAATGTAAGCAAACAAAGACGCGTGCAGGCTCACATTCCACAAGAAAAGCTACACAACCCTTTCAGGGTTTGTCTATTGACTTTGCCTTTGCCGGCGCCAGATCCTCCAACAGCAAACGCAAGTGTGACTATGAAGGCATTCATGGAGAAACAGCTTGGATTCTGATCACAGACCACTATACTGGTATGAAATATGGTGATACCCGAATCTCCAAAGCAGCACCACTTCATTGGTTGGAACATTTCTTCTCCCAGTACAACCCAACTTGTGCAAACAAGTATGTTTCAGTTGATCAAGGTGGAGAACTCTATCACAATCCTGATATCAGAAACCTCTTCTCTGCATTTGGATACTCAATTTTCCCCACTGGTGCTGACGCTTCTCACCAGAATGGTACAGTTGAAAGAGCACATCGAACCTTGGCTAATTCAATGAGAACCATGCTCTCTGGTGCAAATTTGCCCATCAAGTTCTGGCCGTTTGCTTTCTATCATGCCCTAAGGTTGTCAAACGCCTTCCCTGAAGGCAACCAGCCACATTCACCCTTGGAATTGGCAACTGGCCATAAGGAAAATCTTGCTGATTTCCGCACCTTTGGTTGCAGAGTTTGGGTGAGACCCCCAGGCAAGCGATCAATCAAGCTCAAACCAAATGCCCGCAAAGGCATCTTCCTGGGTTTTGTCCCATATACTACCAGAAACATCCTTTGGTATGATACTGAGACACACCGCGTCAAGATAGCCACGCATGTCAGGTTTGATGAAGGCATGAATGATCTCCCACTTGCAGACCTCCCGACTAATGTCAAGCACCTGCTCCGGACTGATGATAACATCCCTCTTCCAGAGGAACCCACTGAGGTGTCATCCAGTGATTTCAACTTCTCCATCTCCCCATTTGCAGACCTCACCAATCTCAGGCTCGCTATCTCCAGTTCTTGTACTGATCCAGCATTTGGTCTTCGATATGCAAATGATTCCTTCCTTGGCAGAGCATACGTCACAGCTATCCTTCCAAAAAGCCCAGCCTCCAGGCTTTTCTCCTCCCATAAGAAGTCTCTCTCCAAGCTCCGAGGCGCTTATATTGTCTCTATCAATCACAATCGTGTGTTTTCTGCTGCTGATGTTACCACAGCCTTGCATGCCTCCCACGATCGAGGGGTGAGGGATTCATTAGATACACCTATTACATTTGCACTTGAAGCAAAATTATCAATGAAAGACATCAGGAAACACTCGAATGAATATGGATTATTTGCTCCCAATACGTCTTGGAAAGAACCCACTGACGAAGAAGATCCACCTTTTTTGGACCGGATTTCCTCCATCAAGACTATCAAGAAACTTGGCAACAAATACAAGCATATCATCCAATCCAGAATCAACCAGATCAATAGCACTGAAACACTCCATGCCAACATCCAAAAACACTTGGCTCCAACTGAGGATGACATGGATGTCGTCATTCCCACTATTGATATTGCATCACTTCGAGCCATCACCAAGATTCACAAACCAGGCAACTATGAACTACCACTAGATGCAGATTCACTGCCAACTGAAGAAATTGAACTTTTAATCAAGGCCATCAATTCCAAGGCAACTACACCTGAAGAACAAGCCCTCGGACACTTTACTCAAAGGAATCTCAAGCCTTTATCCACATGGGCTGAATGGGAAGCTGGGGAGCGAAAACAACTTGATCAATTTAAAGATTTGGAAATGTTTGGCTCACCAATTCAATACCCTAAGGACCCAGACGCTATTATTCTCAGGCCTCATTGGCAATACAGTGTAAAAAGGAATGGTGTCAGAAGAGCCAGGCAATGTTGCAATGGAAGCAAATATGCCGCTCCAACCCTGCATGCTATTGCCATGTCATACTCATCATGTGTTGAACACCCCATCCAAAGATTGTTCTTTGCCATTGCAGCAAGCCTCAATCTCAAAATCTATGGTGGTGACGCGGCTGACGCCTATGCCCATTCTCCAGGGCCCAACATCCCTACCTACATGACTATTGATGATGCTGAATGCAGAATGGTACCGACACAAGCATGGCAAAGACATAGACAGAAGATTGGTGCTTCCTGTTCTTCGAGCACTCCAAGGCCATCCGGAATCAGGAAGACTATGGGAAACCCACATCAACAAAATATTAAAAGGTCCTGATCTCAACTTCAAGACCACCACTCATGACAGAACAATCTACTCGACATCTTTTGAAGGTGAAACAGTATACATGCTGCGACAGGTTGACGATTTTGCACTGGCTTGCTCGTCAGAATCCATATCTGACAAGATCTATGATATTATAGGCGCAAAACTGAAACTTCCTAAAGAAGATGTAATCCCCTTCACAAAAATGAGATTGCTTGAGGACTTCAATGGGATTGATGTCAAACAGACAACTGACTACATTGAACTGTCCTGTGCAAATTACATTGACAGGATCATGAGATCTCATGGATGGGAAACTGATTCTAAGATGAAACCTCATTCCAAACCATCTGCGCCGTTATCAGCTGAAGTGCTGAGCCAACTACAATCACATACGGATGGACCATTAGAAGGCACCAAGGAACATGCTGAATTACAATCCACCTTTGGGTTCTCATACAGGACACTCTTAGGTGAAATGATGTTTGCATATGTGAGTTGCCGGCCAGACATTGGTTACGTCGTGACCCTGATGTCAAAGTACAGTTCCAATCCCACTGCATTCCACTATTCCAGTCTGAAGAACATAGCTCGATACCTCAGAACAACCAGATCTTGGGGTATTAGGTTCTACAGACCAAATGCTGAGCCATCTTTACCATCAGGAGAACCATACACCGACGTAGTCCAAGATGCATCACTCCCAAAATTCCCTGAAGATATCAAACAAGCCAAACTGATGTGTTTTGTTGATGCCGCGTATGGCAATGACCCAAAACATCGTAGGTCCACTACAGGATATGTTTTCACTTATGCTGGTGGAGCCATTGTTTACCGATCCAAAGCTCAGTCACTTACTGCACAGAGTTCTACAGAAGCTGAGTTCATTGCTGCCATCACAGCAGCCAAAACAGCCAGATATCTCAGGTCCATACTCAAGGAATTAGGATTTGCTCAAGTTGGTCCAACCCCGATCTACGAAGACAATGCATCAGCGATTGAAATTATCAATGCCCAGTAGCCAGCTGAAAGAACCAGGCATATTGAAATCAGGTTCTTTGCAATTCAAGCATGGAAAGAAAATGGTGAAATCAAGATGATCCATATTCCTGGAGTTATCAATCCGGCTGATGACCTAACCAAACCATTGGGATGGATATTGCACGCCCGACATGCAAGATATATCATGGGACACTACCCAAGCTAAGTCGTTCGATCGCTTCAATCGACCACCGGATCTCATTTCCATTACATTTGGGTTCGATCCAATTGATGGATAGACGGATCAATTCAAGGTAAAACATACACCGACAGTAATCCAACATTGAGTGAACCTGTTGGATCAAGGGGTGTGTTGTCGGCGAAAAATACGGACTTTGTCGGCATCAAATTCGATTAGAAAAGCCGACAATACGAAACGACGACCGAGGTGCAGAATATTAACACGGAGTAACGACAGAGGTACGATTATTTCGATGATCGAGTCCTTAGAATCAAACGCACCTCCACTACATGAAAATCCCTAAGTGGTAAAAACGATATCACTTAGGACTACAAACAAAAGAGAGTAATCGGTTAGAAACAAGACATATCCAAAGACCTGACCAATAAGTGAACACTTGGAATCCATAAGTACATTCAAAAGAATATACTTGATATCCCGTGAGGAAATTACTTATTGCAATCAAGAAAATCAATACCGATTCCAGAATGGGCCTCATATCTAGCATATATACCACGAACAAGCATACGCCCCATCGAACAGATTACTTAACACCAAATGACCGATACAGTAAGACCGACACGACGCTAATACAGCAACAGCAACAGTAACAACAGTATCGGTACTGATAATGGTAACAAATAACCGGGGAAGATCTCTACCATGTAAAATACAGCAGAGAGCCCCGATACAGTGAAAATACGTAGTAAAAATAAGAGCCTCTCTCTGAGCTCACTTCTCTTTAAATTTCAATTATCCTATACCTTTCGGTCGATTTTTAGAGCTACAACAGCAACTGCAATGATGTGGAAGTTTGCAGGGCCGATAGACAGAAATCGTAGTCTATAGTGGCGCATTGCACGTCTTTGAACTTGGACGTCCATCTGGCCGGACGCTTTGAAGCGTTCTTTTCAACCTCCCAACAGTGTACATCCTTATGCCTGCCTCCACACCTGCTGCATTTGGGGGGTGTCCCGCCTTTGCGACTGTTGGAGTTCCCTGTTCTGTTGTTGTTGTTGTTGTTATTATTGTTGGTGTTGTTGTAGGCCTTCTTGTTGACTTTGGGTTCTCCCGCTTTGCGCTTTTCACAATGATAAGCCTTGTGTCCTTTCTCTTTGCGCCAATAATAAACTGCATTCTTCAATCATTTGTCCCGTTTATCAGTGCTACCGACGTCAGTTATCTCAGCTCCGAATAGGCTCATTTCCTTTGCCTTGCTGCCTCTCGCCTGCACACTACGAGCTGCTTTGTACAGATTTGTCGCTTTCTCATTCAACCTCTCCCACAACTCTATCTCTGAGGTGCCAGCCGCCATCAAGTCATCCATTGTAGATGTGATCTGCATCAACAGGTAAGGGGGCAACGCTGCCTTGAACGCCACGCAGAGCTCATCCAAAGCCGGGCTCACTGATTTGTACTGGTACTGCCTTTGCAGGGCATAGATGCTCGTAATCAATTCCGATGGTGGTGCTCCAGGAGCTAGCTTTAGGTTCCTTAAATCTTGATTCAGCTGTTCTCTGTCTTGTGTGCTTTCTACTTTGCGATACTCCCTCATCAACTCGTCCACCACACAATGAACCCTGCCGCGCGGCCATTGTTTTTGAAGCTTGGCATTTATTTCAGGTGTTCCATCCCTGTCTAGTTTGGACTTTTCCATAACCGCAGAGGCCTGTAGGGTTATCACTGAAAGCCTTGTAGAAATCGTGAAGTGCAGCATTGTGTTTCTTCAGTGCTTTCTTCTGTGCCTTGCTTAGCTCTTCATGGGGTGTTAACAGACCTTCTGGGGGTAGATCCTTATGTGCTGTTGTGGTCAACAGCTCGCCATACTTGTGTTTGTCTGCATATGCCTCAAACTGCCAATACCAATCCTCAAACTTTGCCCCATTCGCCCTTTGCCAGCTTGGGGAACCTGGACTGTCAGCATAAACTACCATTTTGTACCTGTACTTCTTCTTGGTGTCAACCGTATCAGTCGTCTTCTATGTCACTCTTCACTTCCACTTGAGCTGCTGCTGCTAGTTAGTACGCTGCTTTCTTCTTCTTCCTGACGATGATTCTTCCGATGCTGCAGAGAATGTGATTTCTATCTCTTGATTCGAGGAATCCTCCATCAACAACAACTTCCGAATGCCCGATGTCCCGTTCTACACAATATTGGTAGAGTTTCCTTGTGATTTCCGACTGGACGAATGTGTCTTCTGAATATTTTGTCTCAAGTATTTCGTGTTGTTCTTGATAATTGTTTCTCCCTTGGAATTTTGATTTCTCGATGCCCGATTCTGCCGCCTACACAATTTTGGTAGGGATTGTTCTTGATAATCGGTCCCTTGGATATTAATTCTTCGATGCCCGATTCTGCCGCCTACACAATTTTGGTAGGGATTGTTCTTGATAATCGGTCCCTTGGATATTGATTTTTTGATGCCCGATTCTGCCGCCTACACAATTTTGGTAGGGATTGTTCTTGATAATCAGTCCCTTGGATATTGATTTTTTGATGCCCGATTCTGCCGCCGACACAATTTTGGTAGGGATTGTTCTTGATAATCGGTCCCTTGGATATTGATTTTTTCGATGCCCGATTCTGCCGCCTACACAATTTTGGTAGGGTTTGATTGTATTTTCCGATTGGCCGACGTCTTTGTCCGAATGTCCGATCATCTGAAATAGTCTACAGAGTCTTCCGCCGTTGTTTTGCGAATATCTCTGCCTCTGATTGTTTCGCCGTTGTTGCGAATACCTCGCTCTTGGGGTCACACAGACACCACCTTCTTGGGGATCTACAGAGTCTTCCGCCGTTGATGCGAATATCTCTGCCGTTGGGTCACACAGACGCCGCTCCGAGTGGAGTTCTACAGAGTCTTTCGCTGATGTATTACGAATATCTCTGCCTTGGGGGTCACACAGACACCACCTTACTGGCTCCCGATCTTTTAGCCAGCCTGCCGCAGTCGCTTGGGACCAACTGTTCCAACCTCAAAAGTGAAGCGCTTCGTAATTCTTCGAAGAATGTTTGAAGGGCTCCAAAATTTGAGGTAGAAAGTGGTATTTGCTAACTGGTATTTTTCATTAATGTATTTGTTTACGACATTCGTTGTTCTAAGATTGTGAGCGGATGAATCCACTCTTTCCTAAAGATCACTAAAATCACTAAATTGGTGCATCGGCCCGCTAATACTTCGATGCACACACTAAATCACTAACATTTACACTGGCCCGCTAATACTCCAGTGCAATTTTCACATGCCCTGTACCTTTAGTACCAAGGGCTGTAGGCCTCTACCTTGTGCCCTGTAAATTCCAGTACTTAGGGAGTCATTTGGCGAAGATACTTTTCGAAGCCACATCATCCTGGGAACAGATGATCTTTTCTCCACATGCTGATGATGGCCCTTCTCCACATTCCAAGAGAAAATTCTCATTCCTTCTCCTTCTCCATTCGACCGTGCGTTTCGTTCAATCAATCGTGTCTCATCCATTCACTTCGTGTCTCATTCATTCATTTGTATCTCATTCATTCATTCGTATCTCCCATTCGTGTCTCATTTGTGTCTCATTTGTGCAGAAGCAAGATGATTCGATCGAATCCGATTTTGGTCACGCGAGTATCTTTGGAATCGCACGCGTCTGTTTTCTATTTGCGCGCGCGTCCTATTTTAGTCGCATGCGGCCTGTTTTCGATCGACCTCAAACAACTGAACATGACACTTGGCATATTCAACACCTTAACTCGGAACTGTCGGCCGGATGCATGGGAAACTATATATTTTCATCCAATGGGTTCACGTGATAAAGATGACAAATCAATTGAAAATGTGAACAATCTTCACTCTGGTCTTCGTTGCGCTCTTTCATCTTTGAAAGATACCTGTAACCTAACGGATGGTATTGAATGGTCTCATTTGCCTTGGAACAAGAAGAAATGGTTCGTTCGAATGAAATTTGCGGTCGCGTATTTCATAGGCGATACTCCCCAGTACGACCAACTTTATGGGACATTATCAAACAGCCAATACAAAGATGATCTGTAGGCATTGCAATTGTCCAAGAGCCCTTGGTAACAACTCTCGTGTGAATGTTCTGAAGGTTCCTGTTTCAATTAAAAGCGGGAACATGCAGGTGTTGAATCACAAAAATGGGGAAGAGTATCAATCCGTTCGGAGATGGAAGACGTTTGATTTTACTTCCCAGACTGTGGAGGAAGGAGTGAATGTTGAACAGTATTTCAAGAATGTCTCCCATCACCGTGTTCATAAAGGTAACGCATTTTATGATCTTGATTTTGGAGAAAACCCACATAATATACATCTAGCATCACCAGGAGAGAGACTCCATATGCACCAACTTGGTTGCGCGAAGCGAGCAGCGGAGATTTTCCATGAGGATTTTTTAGGTAATAACACGCGGCTACTAGGTGAAATGGACCGTATAGCAAGTTACTATGGTGATGCTGTTCAGAGGCAATCCGATCGTGATTTTCTGCAAACCAATTTTTCTGAGCCGATACATACAGCAAAGAAGGAGGGGAACCAGTACATTTGCATGCTTTATATTCAGATGCTCGCACTTTTGTCTGCTGAAGGCCGCCAATTGTTGTTGTCCCCAAGAACAACAACAAATCTTAAGAATAGGAGCCAAAAGTGTGAGGAAGAAATTGACGGACGTATCTACGCCCGTGAGTTGTTGTTGGGTATGGAAGACTTCCTTAAATATGCTGGAACATTTGATTAGGTTTTCAAAGAAGACAACAAGGGTGTTTTAAATCTTGACAAGATGGTTGTTCATTTCATTAACTGTATAAATAACTTATCTACAACAAAGTAAGGGAGAGGGTAACAATCTGGTGAAGAATCATATGTATTTTCATTTGTCACAGTACATGAGATTCTTTGGTCTGCCAACAGGATGGGACTCCGCAGCTAGTGAGAGCAACCATAAAACCAAAGTGAAGGATCCTGCGAAGAGAACCCAATGAATCAAATCCACGTTAATCAAACAAACCTTCAAGCAAGTAATGGAGTACCGCACTATTGATCGACTTGACCGTGAATTTGATCTGTTTCATCACAAATATTTTACAGGGGTAAGTCATCCTATAGAGGGCAGCCGGTCAGCCGGGTCTAAGTTTTTGATTGGGGTTAGGGATGGTTTGCTGTACATGAAGTGGGACGAAAAGAAAAACGCAAGTGTGCCATGGTTTTCATTGGATGTTCTCAAGTTTTGTTGCAACGTGGTTCTTCCGGCTGCGGGGACCAACACGCTTTGTGGATCCACGGAGCACAAGAGGTATGACGATTATTGTCATATGGGGTTACTTTTTCGCGCTCATCCATCATTTAAGCCTGATTCTGGACAGGTGTCCAACGTATGGTACGACTGGGCAAATTTTCAACTAGACCTCCTTGGCAGACGTGGTCTGCAAGTTTATCCATGTCCAGATTCTGTGCCTGCTTCATCTTGAAGGCCCTTTCCCCCCTGGAAGTTCTGTCAGCAGGTTTGAATTAGTACACGATGGTTACTGTTGTCGGCGAAAAATACGGACTTTGTCGGCATCAAATTCGATTGAGAAAGCTGACGAGAAAATTACAACAGAGGTGCGAAATACGAGATACGAATATTCCGCTGATCGAGCCTTAGAACCAAACGCACCTCCACTACTTGAAAATCCCTAAGTGGTAAAAACGGTATCACTTAGGACTACAAACAAAAGGGGTTAATTGGTTAGAAACAAGACATATCCAAAGACCTGATCAATAAGCGAACACTTGGAATCCTTAAGTATATGCAAAAGAGTATACTTGATATCTCGTGAGGAAATTACTCATTGCAATCAAGGAAATCAGTACCGATTCCAAATGGGCATCATTTATCTACCTACTCAAAGAACAAGCATAGGCCCATCGAACAAAAAAACACTTACCCTCGTAAATGACCAATACCATCAAATGACCGATACAGTAACCAGCACACAACGCTAATACAGCAGCAGAACAAGTATCGATCCGATGAAGACCAAATAACCAGGGGAAGATCTCTATCACGTGAAATACAACAGAGAGCCTCAATACAGTATGAAATACACAGTAAAATAAGAGCGTCTCTCTGAGCTCACTTCTCTTTAAATTTTAACAATCATATACCTTTGGTCAATTTTTAGAGTTACAACATGTTATAGAGCCCTTATACCTTCCACTAACAAGTGGATACCTTAAGCTACCTATCTCCTGCCCCGTACAGCACCTCCACTGTCAGTTACAGCCAGAGTATACTTGGTACGGGACTCGCATCGCCGGGCTGTATCAATATACCCCCCCCCCCGCCTCTCTCTCTCTTTCTTCTCCTCCTTACTCGCGTATCAAGGGGTGTATACAGATCCTTCTACCAAGAATCTTCTTCTGCAATACACGACCGAGAAGCGTACCCATCAAGGGGTGTATATACAGAACGTTCTACCAAGAATCTCCTTCTGTAATACACATCCAAGGACGATCAACGATTACCGGTTAATCCATTTCTTTTCGACGACTACGATCGGACACGAATGCTCCTTCCGAACATCGCCGGTTAATTACATCGCATCACCCATTTGTGAGTGCAATTTCTGACATCGCCGGTTAATTAAAACTTCGACGCATCACAACAACAACCGAGTACGATTGACGACGAAAGGACGATTGCACGGATTAATTATCGTCATCATTGCCAATCCAAGGACGAAAACAAAAACACCACGGCGAATACGATCGAATGTTCCCTAACTCAAACCATGCCGCCTGCACCTCCATTTGACTGGAATCAAATCCAGGAAATCGCAATCCAATTTGGGACATTCAACACCAAAGGCAATGCCCACAAACATGAGGCCCTCAACGACTCATTCCACCATGATCTAGAAGACACTGTTGGCCTGTTCCTCACAGACGACAACGGATGCCGACAGCAAAGGACCCAAGACACTGGTCCCAGATCCAGTTACTATGCTCAAGGAAATCATTGTCAATGCAATCATGGATATCATTCCCCCCAAGGAACAAACTGAGATCAATAAAGGACACATATCCACCCTTTTTGCAGACGCTTGTTTCTGGTATGTCGCTCCAAACAAATTGACAAAGAGAATCAGAAACAAACACTCGATGGACAAGGCAGGAGCACTAGCCATTGAACAAGGACAAGACACCCTTCTCATAGAAATCAGAGCAGCACACTGGGGCTTCAAACCAAATTGGGACGCAGTACACTTTGACGAGGTCTATGACATGAAAATCTACAGCTTCCCTGAAACAAATGACAACATCGAGGACACACAAACTGCAGGAAGGCACCAACATGAGTCAACTGACCAATCTATTATAGCAATTGGTCAACAATGGCAACAACAACAACAACAACAACAACAACCCCGGCGCCAACCACCAAGCGACACTCAACCTACCATGGAATCAAGCAACCTTACCACCACCAGTTAAGGAGAGATACAATAGAAGAGATGAATTCCTCACCAGTGATGACATGAAAGACTTCGAAATCACCTACATCGGACTCATCAGGAAATGAAACAATTGTCAAGCAAAACTACTACCTTCACAACCTAGGCAGTGGTAGGAATGACCAGCGCCTGATCACCAGAAGTGGTGACTGCTTTGATCTAACCAGGGCCTCTGATAAATCCAATGAAGCTGCTAGAGACAAATTGTTCCTCTCAGGATTTCCACAACTAAAGGATTCAACCCATCCTCAGGTTAGAAAATGGTACAGGGAAATCACTGCTCATGCCCAACAACACCACATCTACATCCACCCGTACTACCTCTACAGGCGTGAAGCCGATCATCTCCGAGGATTCACCATTGGAGATAGCCTCCCGCATGACCTACCTACAAGATATGAATTGGCCATCAATGAATGGGGAAATCTCATTTACACTGCACTCAGAACTGATAAAATCATCCCTGATTCATGTGGAAGTATGAAGGCCACCATTCAAAGCTTTGAAGGGGGACAGGGATACAAAGCTCTATACACAGTCATTGCTCAGACACATCCCAACTCCAAAAGGCCATCCAATGCAGGACGAATGGTCAGGAATCTTCCAAATCAAGATGCAAGCGAATCACTTGAAGAATACTACTTTCGTTACAAGGATTATCTGAGACTTAGAGTCTTCCTCCACAATCAACCCAGCACAATCAGTTCCACAGAAGAAGTCAGCAACCTTATTGAAGGAACCACTCTCTCACAAGAACTCTTCAAGAAAACAGAAGATGAACGCGAGTCAGAAGACCAATTCATACGAGACAAATACAAAGCAGGCAGGCTGCTGCAAACTCTCCAAACATATGAGCAAGAGATCAAGGCTGAAAAGAAGTACAAGGACAAAACCTCCAAACCAAGTCTGGCCAAGCACTTACCAAACACAGGAACCAGACCAGGCCCTCGCCAAAGTGATAGGTTCCAAAAATGCGCTGGCAACAATACGGTTAGAACATCTTCTACTCTAACTTCTCACTCAATCAGTCTGATTGACTCCCTTGGATACCCTGAAATGGATGAAGCATCTGACAATCCCTTCCTCCATCAAGCATATTGCAACGCCATCACTGCATTTGACAAAGTAGCCCAGTCTCTTTGACACCTCCAGGCAATGTATTGTTTGTCACACCTCTGGACACAACTTTGACAACTGCCCTGCCCTGCAAGACGTTGAGTCACTCAGGAAACATAGGATTGCAACTGCCATTTACATCAGTAAAAACAAGAGAGAAACAAAAAAACTTTTGGATTCTACTCAACGCATCTCCCAAATCCACATTGAAGATGAGGAGCAGGATGAGACCTTCCCAAATTATGAACCAGAAGACCAAAAATTTTGCCAAGGCCTAAGAATAGACAGTCTTTCTTGCAGCCATATGATTTCATCTCAAGATTAACCTCAAGGATTTGACAATGCCACAGCCCTTCAAGAGAAACGCTTATGCCCCTGTTTGGCCTCCAGCAGTGTCAGTTGGTATGAATCCTTCCAGATTGGTGATGTCAACCTTCTCCCTGGGGATAACCTCCAGCCTTCAATCCCAATTGATGTCTACTGTGATATGGAATCATTTGAGGCTACAGCCCCTGCATTAGAATCCCAATTGGAAACCAATGGAGACCCCAACTTTGACCGCAACAATCCTATCTCAGTTGATACCAACAATGTAAAAAATCTTGTCCCACCAGATCCAATTGCAGCTGCAGAATATTTCCAACAGGGTATCAGAGCGCAGATTGATACCGGTGTCAAAGTTTCTTGCGCAAACCTACGGCATATCCTCCATGAATACAAACCTTACACCAAGCTGAGAAAATGTCCAGTCAGGCTCACAGCAGCAATTGGAGGCAAGGCAGCCAGCTGCATTCCTGAAGGATCAGGCTATGTGCATATTCCAGCTCCCACTCAAATAAGGTATCTCAGAGTCTTCTTCTATTATTCCCCCTCCCTGTCAACAACATTGCTGAGTGAGAATGACCTCTGTGGGATGACATCGCGAATGAGACAACAATTCAGTGGACAGTCCATACACGAAGCCTTCACTGACACCCATGACTCATCTGTTCAACAGAATGGCAACCTCATGATTATTTGTCATCACAAACATAGCACTGCTAAAAGCATTGTCCTCCATGGAAGCATCATTGATGGCCAGTGTTTCACACACCCAGTATTGATACCAGATGTTGATTTTGCATTCCCCATATGCCAATTGTGTAACTTCCTCAGCATACGCTTTAGCCACTGACATGGAGTTCAAGAAAGCTTGCGAAACTAGCCTCCAAAGAAGCCATTAGCAACTTCAGGTATGATATCTACACAAATCTTGTGACACTACAAAAATGCACTGAAGCTGCCAGAGCTCAGGCCTGATACCAGCAGCACACCACTGTTTGATGCAAAATTGTTTTTCACCAAGATTGTTGACAAACATATCCCCATTCAAGCCATCAAAGCCAAGACATCGAAACTTCTCTGGCATCAGAGACTGGGACACCCATGTGATGACTTCCTATACAAAGCTCATAAGCACATTCTTGGAGTACCAAAGTTCAAATGCCAAACCAGTATCCTTGATCAATGGGCGATTCCCGAAAACACAGAATATCTGTGTAATTTAGGTCGTGCACGATTGTGTGTGTTTTGTTACTCAGTTTTCGGCTTTTTTACTCACATTACCATTTTTAAGTGTTTACGAGACCCCCTTGTAAACACTGATTTACACACAATTCTGTGTCTCCATTTGGAATCCATGACTGCACCTTTTTCATTCCCTTGTTAGTAATCCAACAGATGAGTCACATAAAAGAACAAAAACGCCCGTTATGTGTTCTTTCATCATTATATATCTGTATGGCATTGGTCCTTTTACAAGGTTAAGTAATAGTATCAATGGGCCTTTTGCTTGATCGTGTTGTATGGTTTTAAATGAGGCCCAATACGAGCCGGTATGGATTTTCATAATTGCAATAAGTAATTTACTCACAGGGTGTTAAATGAATTCATTTGAATGCATATACCGGTAAGGGATCTAAGTGTTTACTTATTGATCCGGTCTTCACCAGGGAGAAAGATACCTATTTTAGCCCCCGTGTACCTTTTTTAGTTGGAGAAAGAGGAGGCAGATACCAATTTTTTGTCAGTTGTATCATAGGTATCGCCGAATTCCTTATTCCAAAATGAGCATGAATATGGGAAGAGTTTTTAGCGCACAGATATCTGTGTCAACAATTTTCATTCCCAAATACACACATCGATGCCATGTGACACAGATATTCTGTGTTTTCGGGAATGACCCAATGTCCAACTTGCATCCAGTGTAAACAAACCAATAATCCTGCTGGGTCCCATTCCACAAGAAAGGCTACACAGCCTTGTCAGGGCTTGTCTATTGACTTTGCTTTTTCAGGAGCCAAATCCTCCAACAGTAAACAAAAACGTGATTATGAAGGTATCCACGGTGAGACAGCTTGGATCCTCATCACAGATCACCACACCAGGTATGAAAGTATGGTGATACCAGAATCTCCAAGGCAGCACCACTCCATTGGCTCGAGCATTTCTTCTCCCAGCACAACCCAGCTTGTGCCAACAAGTATGTCTCAGTAGATCAAGGTGGTGAACTATACCACAATCCAGACATCAGAAACCTCTTCTCTGCTTTTGGATACTCCATTTTCCCAACTGGTGCTGATGCTTCACATCAAAATGGTACAGTTGAAAGAGCCCACCGAACTCTAGCTAACTCAATTAGGACCATGCTCAGTGGTGCAAACTTGCCCATCAAGTTCTGGCCTTTTGCATTCTACCATGCCCTGCGTTTGTCAAATGCATTCCCTGAAGGTAACCAGCAACATTCACCCTTAGAATTGGCAACTGGTCATAAGGAAAATCTTGCTGACTTCCGGACCTTTGGATGCAGAGTTTGGGTGAGACCTCCAGGCAAGAGATCAATCAAACTCAAACCGAATGCGCGCAAAGGAATATTCCTGGGTTTTGTACCATACACTACCAGAAGCATTCTTTGGTATGATACTGAGACGCACAGAGTCAAAATAGCCCCCCATGTCAGGTTTGATGAAGGCATGAATGACTTACCACTTGCTGACCTTCCTACAAATGTCAAGCACCTGTTCAGGACTGATGAAAACCTTCCTCTCCCACCGGAGCCAAATGAGGTGTCATCCCGTGATTTTCATTTACCATTTGCAGATCTCACCAATCTCAGGCTCACTGTTTCAAGTTCCTGTACTGACCCAGCCTTTGGTCTCCGGTATGCCAATGATTCACTACTTGGCAGAGCTTATGTCACAGACATCCTTCCAAGAAGTCCTGCCTCCCAGCTATATTCCTCTCATAAGAAATCTCTCTCCAAACTTTGCGGCGCTTATATTGTATCTATCAATCACAACCGTGTATTCACTGCTGCTGATGTTACAACAGCCTTGCATCAATCACACGCTTGAGGGGTCAGGGATTCACTAGATACACGTATTACCTTTGCACTTGAAGAAAAATTATCTATGAAAGAAGTCAGGAAACACTCAAATGAATATGGTTTATTCGCCCCCAATACTTCATGGAAGGAACCCACTGATGAAGAGGACCCACCATTTTTGGACCGGATTTCATCCATCAAAACCATCAAGCGAATTGGCACCAAATACAAGAACCTCCTTCAATCCAGAATCAACCAGGTTGATAGCACTGAAGCACTCCATGCATCCATCCAGAAACACTTGGCACCAACTGAAGATGACATGGATGTTGCCATCCCCACTATTGACTTTGCTTTGCTCAGAGCCATCAACAAGCTTCATAAACCAGGCAATCATGAATTACCACTAGATGCAGATTCACGACCAACTGAACAAATTGAACTCTTAATCAAGGCCATCAATTCAAAAGCCACTACACCAGAAGAACATGCACTAGGGCACTTCACGCGCAGAAACCTCAAGTTGCTATCAACGTGGACTGAATGGGAAGCTGGAGAGCGCAAACAACTTGATCAGTTTGAAGACTTAGAAATGTTTTGATCACCAATTCCATATCCGAAGGACCCAGAGGCCATTATTCTCAGACCTCATTGGCAATACAGTATCAAAAGGAATGGTGTCCGCCGCGCAAGACAGTGCTGCAATGGAAGCAAATATGCAGCTCCAACCCTGCATGCCATTGCAATGTCATACTCATCATGTGTTGAGCATCCCATCCAAAGATTATTCTTTGCCATTGCAGCCAGCCTCAACCTCAAAGTGTATGGTGCAGATGCCCAAGACGCCTTTGGACACAGTCCTGGACCTGAAATCCCAACCTTCATGACTGTAGATGATGTGTATGCAGACTGGTACAGGCACAAACACGGCAAAGATATAGACAGAAGGATGGTGCTCCCAGTTCTTTGAGCACTCCAAGGCCACCCTGAATCAGGTAGACTTTGGGAGACCCACATCAACAAGATTCCTGAAAGGCCCTGATCTCAACTTCAAGACCACCACACATGACAGAACAATCTACACGGCAGTCTTTGAGGGCAAAACAGTCTACATGCTGAGACAAGTTGATGATTTCGCACTGGCTTGCACATCAGAATCCATATCTGACAAGATCTATGACATCATTGGTGAGAAACTGAAGCTACCTAAAGAAGATGTTGTTCCCTTCACCAAATTGGGATTGCTTGAGGACTTCAATGGAATTGACGTCAAACAAACAGCTGATTATATTGAACTGTCCTTTGCAAACTACATTGACTGAATCATGACATCCCATGGTTGGGAAACTGATTCTTAGATGAAACCACACACCAAACCATCAGCGCCATTATCAACTGAAGTACTGAGCCAACTACAATCACATACAAATGGACCTTTAGAGGGCACCAAGGAACATGCTGAATTACAATCCACATCTGGCTTCTCCTACAGAACACTCTTGGGTGAAATGATGTTTGCATATGTCAGCTGCCGGCCAGACATTGGGTATGCAGTGACTCTGATGTCAAAATACAGCTCCAATCCCACTGCTTTTCACTATTCCAGTATGAAGAACATAGCTCGCTACCTCAGAACAACCAGATCATGGGGTATCAGATTCTACAGACCAAATGCTGAGCCATCTCTGCCTCCAGGGGAACCATACGACAATGCAGTCCGAGATGCATTGCTCCCCAAATACCCTGAAGATATCAAGCAAAACAAACTGATGTGCTTTGTTGATGCAGCGTATGGAAACGATCCAAAACATCGCAGGTCCACCAAAGGCTATGTATTTACCTATGCTGGTGGAGCAATTGTTTACAGATCCAAAGCTCAGTCACTTACGGCACAGAGTTCTACAGAAGCTGAGTTCATTGCTGCAGTTACGGCAGCCACAACAGCCAGATATCTCAGGTCCATACTAAAGGAATTAGGATTCGTCCAAGTTGGTCCAACTCCAATCTATGAAGACAATGCGTCAGCAATTGAAATCATCAATGCCCAGAAGCCAACTGAAAGAACCAGGCATATTGAAATCAGGTTCTTTGCAATTCAAGCTTGGAAAGAAAATGGTGAAATCAAGATGATTCATATTCCTGGAGTTATCAACCCTGCTGATGAGTTAACCAAACCATTGGGATGGATTTTGCACGCCCGACATGCAAGATATATCATGGGACACTACCCAGGTTAAATTAATCTTGGATGACCCGACCAAACGTTTGAATTGAATTACAAGAACAAGTCAAGGATCACTTCAATTGCCATTCCGATTCGATCCAATTGCCATTTGGATTCGGTCCAATTGATCATACAGATGCAGACAAATCGATTCAAGGAAATATATTCCGACTGTAATCCAACTCTGACAGTAATCCAACATCGAGTAAACATGTTGGATCAAGGGGTGTGTTGTCGGCAAAAAATACGGACTTTGTCGGCATCAAATTCGATTGAGAAAGCTGACGAGAAAATTACAACAGAGGTGCGAAATACGAGATACGAATATTCTGCTGATCGAGCCTTAGAACCAAACGCACCTCCACTACTTGAAAATCCCTAAGTGGTAAAAACGGTATCACTTAGGACTACAAACAAAAGGGGTTAATTGGTTAGAAACAAGACATATCCAAAGACCTGATCAATAAGCGAACACTTGGAATCCTTAAGTATATGCGAAAGAGTATACTTGATATCTCGTGAGGAAATTACTTATTGCAATCAAGGAAATCAGTACCGATTCCAAATGGGCATCATTTATCCTACCTACTCAAAGAACAAGCATAGGCCCATCGAACAAAAAAACACTTACCCTCGTAAATGACCAATACCATCAAATGACCGATACAGTAGACCAGGCACACGATGCTAATACAGCAGCAGAACAAGTATCGATCCGATGAAGACCAAATAACCGGGGAAGATCTCTATCACGTGAAATACAACAGAGAGCCTCAATACAGTATGAAATACACAGTAAAATAAGAGCGTCTCTCTGAGCTCACTTCTCTTTAATTTTAACATCATATACCTTTGGTCAATTTTTAGAGTTACAACAGTTACTACTGTCTTTGCTCGTTGCTTTCTTTCTGTTGACCCAATCTTGAGCAAGAGGGCTCAAGGGAGAAGAGATTGCCACGCATTGGTGAAGCAAGGTGTTTTGCGCAACAAGTTATATTTGTTTCAGTGCAATGCAATCGAGTCTGAAGTTGCCGTGGTCCGAAACCTCAGTAGGAAAGATCACTACTGTTGTCCTTGGAAATAGGGAATGATGGTTGTTTCATTTCCATGAGACAATGGCTGGTTTAGAAACAAAAAGAATGGAGTTGATAGTGAAAGCCGGGGAAATCAGTACTGATTTGTAATCCTTCTTTCAACGGTGGTGCAGGTAAGTGACAGTGAGGATTCCATTTTTGAATTCTTCGATCAGAAGTTTGTACACAACTTTCTTTATTGGTGCAACTCCAACGCTGTTCATTTCAACATGGTTGATTGTAATTTCATTTTTGTTTAAGCCCCAAATGGTGTATGAGAAGAAATAAGCTAAATGTTTGGAACGCCGTTGCAGGGTTAAGTGTCTGCAAACAGTGTTTTCAATTGAATTGCCTAAATGTCTGCAAGGGCGTTGCAGATTGAATTCCCTTGAGCGGAAAATAAGCACAATGTCCGTAACGCATTTGCAGGGTTAAGTGTCTGGAACGGCGTTGCAGATTGAAATCTGTAGAACCGAAAATAGGCACAATGTCTGGAATGCTTTGCAGGGTTAAGTGTTTTCAACAGTCAGGCGCATGGATGTGCCTGGAACGGAAAATAAGCACAATATATGGAACGGCGTTGCAGTGTTAAGTGTCTGGAACGGTCTTGGAGATCACAATTCTCTGTAAGGGCAAATCAGCACAATGTCTGGAACAGCGTTTCAGGGTTAAGTGTCTGGAATGGCGTTTCAGATTGAGTTGTCTGGAACGGCAATGATGACTTCTTCATTTGTAACCAACAGTTTTTCACAGTAGTTAATTTGTATATTTACGTTTTTAACGAGGACAGGAACGTGTACGTATTCCTAAGTAGGGATAAGTTTTTCCATAAAGCTTATTAGTACTGTTTCACATGTCCCCATGCGCCATGAGGAATGGGATAGTTGTTGTACTCCTCCAAATCTTCTGGTGATTTTCAACAGTTTTTCGTAAAGATGTAGCCAGTGCACATTGTTTCTCTTGTTTCCTGTCTTCTTCCTCCCTTTTCTCTTTGTTTGCTAATTGTTTTAGTTTCCATTTTTTTCTTAGACTGTTTTGTCACTTTGTTCATGAATGAATTCCAATTCTCTTTAATCTTATTTTTCTCCATTTCTTTGTTTCGTTCCCTTACCTCATTGGCTTCTTCTATGTACCTTCTATGGTACTTTTCAATGATTGGCTCTTCAGTCGTTGTGCGCCACTCATTGAACCAAAGGCTTGTCAGACAGGGACAGGTTACCTTGGTTAAAATGTATGCATTCCTTGATGTGTTTTCTAGCTTCCGGCGTCAGGTTACACCATTGCTTTGGTGGGAAAGTATGACGATCCAGTTTGAGCCTCTCTTGTTCTTAGGATTGTACTTCTTGTCCAATACCCACATTGTTGTAGCACTGTATGTCCTCTGTTCCTTTCAATGCAGGATAAGCACATAAAACATACGCCATAATGATATCCATAGCCCACACATGGTCAATGCCGTCAGTACCACCTTCCTCATAGAAAGGAAATAGTTCCTCCGTTACGTACTTTAAGCATTGTTCCCAAATATCCAAACCTTCTTCTTCATCGAAATGTCCTTTTTGGCTGTTGAGTCTTGCTCTCCCATTAGTCGATCTTGTTGCATCCATTAAGGGTTGTGAGTACCAAGTGGCCATTTTGAGCACATAGCGCATCAAACCCAGTTTCAAAATGATATATGAATGGATTCTGCTCATTGTTTTGGTCGCCGTGATTGAGCTCATTACTTCTTTCACAGTACTCCGCGGAATCCAAATGAAACCGCGGCTTCAAAACCTTCCTCTTGTATGCTGATTGGTGGGGTGTTGTGTTTTCCATTTATCTCTTACTTCTAAGATCCTCCAACATTTGGCAAATACTCCAGTATTTTACAATTACTTGCCGTAATCTGTTTACGGCTCATCATTACCGTGGAGCGGGCGTACGCTGTTGACTTTTGGCCTGTGTATTTCTAACACGGATTACACATACACACCGGCATCTCCACTGGACACAGCAATTTTTCCATACAAAAGTAGACTAACTATAAATAGTGTAACGTTTGCTGCTTGGTACAACTGGTTGATATTGATGACACCTGTGTGCGTTGGATCAAGTCCCCCAACACATGTGGAATTAACCATCGAGAACAAAACACTCTGGTGTCCTCCACTCGGTACATTTTGTTCAGAGGTACACACACACAATTTTTTTGTCATCCTGCCCTATTCATACTATCCAGTATCGTTCTTGATGAATAGAAAAATAATTACACATAGACCACTATCAGTGAATGTTTTGCTCATATTATGTATGGGGTAGACTACGAAACAACCTGGACAAGAAACAAGGTGATACTTTAGTCATTATGCATTTTTGAATCATTTTTGTCCATGGACATGCCTGGACCTAAATAATGTGTCCTACTCAGTTGTTGGGGAGAAAATGTGTGTCATTGCCTGCAATTTCATCATCAATAGTGCTCATACTATGTATGGGGTAGACTATGAAACAACCTGGACAAGAAACAAGGTGATACTTTAGTCATTATGCATTTTTGAACCATTTTTGTCCCCTACTCAGTTGTTGGGTGCAATTGTGTGTGATTGTCTGCAATTTCATCATCAATAGTGCTCATACTATGTATGGGGTAGACTATGAAACAGGCTGGACAAGAAACAAGGTGATACTTTAGTCATTATGCATTTTTGAACCATTTTTGTCCCTGGACATGCATGAACCAAAATACTATGTCCTACTCAGTTGTTGGGTGCAATTGTGTGTCATTGCCTGCAATTTCATCATCAATAGTGCTCATACTATGTCTGGGGTTGACTTTATTGTTCCATGATAATGAGTGATTCCCAGCAATAATAAAGTAATAAAAGTTCGCGACCAAAGTAATAAATCTATTCACATAGTTAATAGATTTATTAACTATTGAATAGAATTTAGCAGTCGAGACTGCATCGACTTGCAAAACTTTATTAACTGAATAAAAACAGAATAAACTCAAAGGGAATCACTAAAATCAAAAAATCATCACGAATCAATCATGTGTGCACCTCTTTGCACCTCTTTTTCCGGGCACGCTTGCATGCTTTTTTGGTGATCATCGCCAATTTTGGCCAGCTGAAAAATTGCAATCCAAAAAAATTGCAGTCCGGAAAGAAAAGAAAGTCCGGAAAGAAACAGCAACAAGAACAGTACGACGACTTGTCTCTCCAGCACAGCAGTCTCTCCAGCACAGCAGCATTAGACGCGGCGGCACCACCACCGGCGATGTCCTCCTACACCCCTGCTGCTCTCGTCGTCCTTGCTAGATTACTACTAGAGGAATTGTTAGTAGAGAATCATGATCAATTGCCGGATGATGAAGATTGCAGATGTTCACATAAAAAGACAACAATACCATCGATCGTAACAATCATGCCCTCCACGGGAGGCCGGAAACCCGGCATCGGCAACTACACCAAGGCCGAGTTGGAGAACATGTTTGCTGCCATTAGAGCTATCGTACCATGTGGAGGAGATGACTGGGAAGATGTTGCAGACCTACATGCTAAGAAATTTCCTGGGAGGGATTCTGATTTGATTCGAAGCAAATTCAATCGATTGCACCGGAAGAAGGCGCCAACAGGCAATCCAACCATGAGATGGGACATTAAGGAGGCAAAGGAACTCTTCCAAATGATAGGCACAAAATCACGCGTTATAGATGGAGAAGATGTGTATGACGTTGAAACAGATGAGTTTACTCCTCTTCGTCCTCGTCCTCGTCCTCCTCCTCCTCCTCCTCCTCCTGATGCTTCAACTCAACCGGTACCACTTCTACTTGGTCAACCAACTCAACTAACTCAACCAACGCAACCAACTCAAGAAGTTACGCAGTTCGAAGAAGTTAGTACCATTAGTACTAGCAGGAAGAGACATTACAACAATCGCAAAGGAGAGGAATTCAAGATGATGAATACAATCGCTCAAGTATTGAAGCTTCAGCAGCAGGCATTGGAACAACAGCAACGATATCAGGACCAACAGCAACAATATCAGAAAAAGGCAGATGAAGAGAGGAAGGTGTTGATGCAGGCAGTCCTTGCAATTGGTGGTAGTGGCAGTGGCGGCGTCGCTGGCACCGCCGTTGCTGGCACCGCCGTTGCTGGCACAACATCTACTCCTAGTAGCGCCAGTGCCGTTGGTGGTCGTCGTCCTAGTATTACTCCACAGATTCTTACTACTCCCCAAGTTACTAATGGGAAGCCCAAAAGAAAAGTAAACAGTCTCCAGCCAGAACAATCGGTCGTCCACCGTGTACGTGCAGTTCTCATCAAAATTAAGGAACCTTGTGACAGATAAGCTGTAGTTCTCTTTCGCGAGTGGGTAAGTATGTCAACACTCTTTGCCTCTTAGAAGCTCAGGTGGAGTTCCTTCTTCAAATTGAATGGATTGAGCACCATCGTTGGTGAAAATGAATAACTGATCTTTGTGGTTAGGTTTGCCAGGATTGGAGTTGGACGACAATGATTGGCGCTCTGCTTTCAAATATTCATCCAAATTCTCATGTGCGTCGTCAACGTAAACAGATATTTTTTCTTCCTTGCCCAGTACTGCCTTCAATATTGCATTCGAAAGCATAATCATAGTAACTGGGACACGTGTACCATTAGGACCATAGGACAACCAAGATGTTAGAACATTGTCGAGCAATTCTTCGCAAACAAGATCCACCTGTTCAAGTTGGTCCTGTGTGGAAACCACATTGTCAACCCAGGACAAACTCAGGAGGTAATGTTGCAACAATGTCTTCACGTTTTGTTTGTCTTTTGGAACGAAATTGTTGACAAATATGTCCCGTTCCTCCAACAGCTTCGCAGTACAAAGAGTCACCACATGTTTTGCAAAGTCAACGCCTACTCTGTAACGCTTGTTCAGAGTTTTCTGGTGCTCCATAATCTTGCAAAAGTGAAGAGAAGATAACAGTTTCAATTGAATTTCTCCCACCAAATTGTCAACTCCTGGTATTTTGTACCGTCCAACCAAAAACAAAGACTAATAGAGATTGGGCAATAGTTCCTTGTACAAATTGTTGTCAAGGAATGACTCATCGGCAAAGTGGTCCAGGCTGACTTCTTGAAAAATTCGTGCCTTCTCTTGTTGGAAGCGTACTGACAAATACATGAGAACTTTTTGAAACGCAAGAGGTGCCTTTGACACATCCGATGGCCAATCCAACTTGAGGTATTTTTGGGAATCAGCTAAGGGGACTAACTTGACTGCTGGTGCACCTTCTCTTGTCGGTGTGCAGACAACTTCCTGCCCCCTAATTTGATTCATTGTTTTGTCCAACTGTTCAAAGGAGTGACTCGCTGAAAGAAAATGCCTCAGTGCAAGGTGAAAGGAATGACCTTCAAAGAATGAGACTATCTGCCAGACGTATAGCTTCCCTTTGTTTACATAGTCTTTAAATCATTGATAGAAAAACGGACCTTCTTTGTCGGGTGAAGGTGCAGGTGGGAATTCGACACAATGTACGTACCACCAAAGTAGGCTTAAATACACTTTCATGTACTTCAGTATGGCGTCGTAGTTAACAACATTCTTTGACCAAACAGCATGCGATGTGCCTTCTGCTACTTTGCCTTGTCCTTCAACCCAGGTGTACTCTGTTACACCTGCTGTACTAGTATCATTTATTTTGATAACGGAGTTGAGCGCTGTCTGGAAGGCGTTCCATTTATCTTTCATCTTGTACTCCTTGAAACGAGTTGTCAGCTCCTTTGGATCCAAGATGTAGACCTTCTTTATCAACTGTGAGCCCAAGTCATGCAGGAAAAGATTTACCATCACGTCAATAACCCTTGGTATAGGACCCAATGGTGGCTTGTCACCCGTTGCTGTCTCGCTGAAGTCAGGACGGGTTCCAGAAGAAAAGAGTTTCGTGACAATGAAAACCTTATTCATGAGCTGGCTAAAGACTGATGCGATGTCCTGACTTACGGCAGTGATGATTTTGTCAGTCAAAATATTCTCAGAGAATCCGTTAGGACCTTGTTGCTCAAGACAAGCTTTGACACGTCTTTTCATCGCATCTGTGTGAACCTTGTATTGGGAGTCATCCTCAAACAATTTTAATGATAAAGTACCACCGCCATCATTGCCCAAACACGGCGTAGGTTGTGTAGGTGTGACTTCCTGATCTGGTGTTGCGGGAACAACTGATGGTGTTTGACAACCATCACGACTCTTCTTTTTTTCAGCCTTTTTTTAGCCTTTTTTTTGGTTTCGTCTTCTTCGTTTTTTTGGCTGCACCACCTGGACGGACCGGAGGAGCTTAGATGATTTCGACATCTCGTGTGTAGAATAGTATTGTCTTCTGCAGCAGCGGTTGCGACTGCGGCTACATTTGCTGATGGATTAATGTTGTCTTCTGACGCGGCGGTTGCATTTGCAACTTCATCTTTTGGTGGAATAGTATTGTCTTCTGAAGCTGCGGTTGCGGCTGCACCAGCGACTTCATCTTCTCATGAATTAGAGATACTCCTGACTTACTTCTTGTCCTTGCCATTGTTGGATTGATAATTTTGAGAACAACAAAATAAAATTGTGCAAAAGCAATCTAAGTTGCTACAATTTGATAACAATAACTCGTTGCATAACAAATCAGAAAACACGACCAAACATGACATTGTAAGACAGTCCAAAATGATGAAACAAAAAATATATTGAACAAAACTTCAAACCACAACGCCTCTAACGACAAACAAACATCATGCACCAATGTACAAATATTTTGAAATTTTCTGTCCACTTTAACAGCAAATAATTAGTATAGCCTGCAACGCCGTTCCAAAAGAAAACTTCAAAACTGACCAAAACAAACCATAATGATATGAAACATCAATCCTCAATTTTGAGATACGGTGCTCTATGTTGAGATTAACCAATCACTTCTATAACACCCAGTAACATTTATTCTGCTATTTCAAATTTAAACATGGTTTGAACACAAAGCCTGCAACGCCTTTCCGGTAATATAATTCTGAAACGCTGTTCCATGATTGTTGACATGAATTGTACAAAAAAAGGTTTCACCCCTCCAGCATAAGTTATTTCTCTCATACCTACATTACTACTACTATCATAATACACCCGGACACACAAGATATTACTATGCTTGGGCTAAGACTACTATCAGTGGAACATACCATTCCTGTGGTGGGGTACACTATAATATTAGACACCGTGCCAGGATTTTGGTCCGCGCCAGGATTTTCTGGAAACCGCATTCCAGATTGTCAGGGTACGCGTGGTAAAATGAGGGGCAGGCGACAGTACAACCCCACACAAAACTTAAACAATACTGCAAAAATAATGAAATCCTCAGGATGCAGTAACTCAGGCGCTTACAACTACTAAGAATTTTAGCGCGGTACAACAGTGTGAATGAAAAGTGAAATCAGCATACTCCAAAACAATTCAACTCCCATAAAACGAGCGCGCCAAATGCATGAAAACAAACAGTTGGTAAGTTCCTATTTCCAATTTAACCAAAAAAAATGGTGGAACGCGTTTCTACACTGGCGGTTCAGGGTACAATGATTGATACACAGAGAACAAACAGCCCAGCAAGCAGTGTATCAGGTAGTGAGACACAACACATGAATGATAGCATAACAATAACAGATAAAACCAATAGCAGCAGCAGTAACAGCAGCAGTGCAATAGACGAATTGCAAGAGCGCACTGACAACAACATTAAAATTACATTAATGCATACGTCAAGGAACAAATGTTCAGGCAAATGAAATTCCCAATAACGGACAAACAAGGTACAGGATACATAAAGACAATTACTACCATGATTGTCCAATTGAATCATGACAATAAACTACCAGCGACATGGAACGTCCATGCGCCAAAGTGGAGTGGAATGTTCTGCAGAGCAATAACTACATGTAGGCACAACACCCAGACACTAGCAAGGAAAAATTATAAAGGTAAGAACCGACAAGAACAACATTGTTCCCATTAGACACATTTTCAAATTAACAACCGGAATTAGAGTTGTTAAGTGAAGAACAGAATAAATGAGAGAAGACTACGCGATAAGAAGCAGTACGTAAATAACCGTACAATCGTTGTCGTACCCAAACGGGAATCGTTACCACGAATCAAGTATTAGATACTTAACCTTAATCGGTCATGTGGCTAATCCTTTCGATGTGGCAAACTGAGTATGATAAGAAACAGATCAAATAATCAGCGACAAGTATCAATAAATAAAGTAATCGCGGACAGCCGGCTAAGGCTAAATACTGTACCGATCTACTAAGTGACACGGGATTACCATGACTAAGTGCCAAGGCACTATCATGATTAATCCATCACAAACGAATGAGACTTGATATGCCTGGTTGGTCACACATGCTTCACTATTGATCCGGAGAATATCCAAATCGCTTAATTAAGCGATCAATCGCTTAATAAGCGAACAACAAGGGATTGCATGTGTTAACAAAAGGGCTAACACAAGAATACGCGGAATACTCCAATAGAGGTCCGGATTCTTAGATTAACCTAATTAGATCATAATTCAAATTACCAGTTATTGATTAACAGTCACAGCCTCATACGAAAGCTATATATCATACATACATACAAATTCGAACCAACCGGATCCGACAAAGTCTACAGAAAATCTACACAAAATACCCTACTGGTAATAATTATCCAAACGCGAAAACTATTCGCGATCGACTGACTATCGAAAATAATCCAACCCGAGAGATCATCCCACCGAAACAAAATCTAACACCACAGCCCAAATCTACTGAAACTTTGGCTTATCTTGTACACCATAAAACAGACACCACTGAAAATAGCACCATTCATCTGCTAAGCCAATAGAAAATCCTACAAAATAAAATACCCCGAAAACAAAAACAACCTTGTAACAATCATCATCATGTTCGCTTCATCGGAAATGCTCTCTTTATCGGAAATCCTCATAGTCACCTGCGGCTGTATCATTGCGCTAGCAACCATGTACATCATGAACAACCAAACGGTCCAGGCTATCAAAAACCAAGCAAGATGGGATGAGCAAGAACAAAGGATTGAAAGAATGACCAACCAAGCAAAGAACAATGACCAAGAGAAGGCTAACCAAGTAAGGTGCGAGGAACGAGACAGGGCTATCGAGAGATTGACTCGTGAACTATCTAAACTCAAGGAAAAAGAGAAGGAGTACAAAAAGGATGCCCGTCAGCGCCTCAAGCCAAGACAAATCCAGGATTTCGATGGTAGCCAAGATAACTGGATCAAATGGAGATGTGACACCAAAGCAACACTCCATGCCACTGGACACCGAGACATTATGGAAAGTCGTGAAGCAGCTGACAATGACCATCCATTGAACAGCGCACTATGGGGTACACTACTGAATGCATGCAGTGGAGGTAGCGCATCTTCCAAAGTCACTAGACACGAGGATGCCAGCGATGGGCATGCATCATGGAAAGAATTGTTGGAATGGTACGTCCGAGAACTGTTTCGCGGGGTTCGAATTTACTTCTCGCGCACAAATTTTGTGCGTGATTTTAACACGGCAATATTTCTGGACACCCTGAAATTCGCGCCGATTGTATAAGGGTATATGTAAACTCAGCACTATTTCTGTGCGCGTGATGCACATTACTCTACTCTCAAATAAAAATAATTTATTTCAGTCTCTAGCAGAACTGAATTATTATTCTGTACGAACAACACTTACTTCTATTCACGAATAAAAAAGAAATCTTGAGTCAGTATTAATTCCAAAATATTAATCTACCAAACAACAATTCGATTCTGCTCCCCTAGTTGTGAATTCTATTTCTTGACTACAATATTCCCTTTTTAAAATGTAGATTCTATTATGCTTGATTTATTCCTATTGCAACGTATTACGAATCCTCCATTATTTCTAATATTCTCAAAATTAAGTTCAAGATTAGTAGTAGTTTTGTATTATGTATGTACTGTTATTTTCTACATTAGTTCACCCATAGATAAACTTTCATTCATCAATGCTGTTATTGCCGGATCAATATAGACGTTTCTTTTCTTTTTCTTTTTTGGTCCACTACAATTAGTGGAGCTGCTACTAGTAATATTTGCATCGCCCTGCTTATTGTTGGTGTAATTTGTCGAACTTTCGTTCCTAAATCTGTCCCTCATCATTTCTTCCAATTTCCTTCCTGTTTCTGGGTGTTTTCGCATCTCGCCAATTTTGTCGCACAAGTCACTGAACAACTCGCGACCTTCCTCCATCCATCCATTTCTGCTTCCACTGTCTGAATCGCAGAATTTTTTTTTTTGTCGCGGAATCGTGGCATCACCCTTTCGCCGCTGCTGGTTCACCCATACATGATGCTCATTGTAGATTAGTACCAATGCAAATGCTTCATCTGCTATAGTAAATATATCACTCAGCAAGTGCCTCTCCTTCCGTTGTTTGAAATTGGAATTTGTCGGATTGATTGCCGACATGATTCTTGTAACAAAATAATAAAAATCTTCATCTTCCGCGTCTTTGTATGTTCTGTATTGAGGGTTTAAAATACCTGTGTTTTCATATTCTGTGTCTTGAATAACTGCAACAGTACCAGGGAATGTGATAGGGACTCAACCTTTTCTGTAATCGTCTGTACGGAAGTATCATAAGTATCAACGTGCAGCATGTTAGTGTTGTCGGACCAAAAATAGATTCTCAAAATCCTAATTTCAACAACCAATTCTCCTGTCTGTATTTACCTATCCAGTTTTTTCTCGCTAATGTTTGTGAGTTGTGCCTCAATGCGGTCAGTACTGTCCCTACTCGTTTCCTGTAAAAGGAACAGAATGCCGCAAGTGGAATATTTTGTGGCTTCATAACCGCACTTTCTCCAACAGCTTTATTTATTACAAGCGCCGTTACCTTGTCATTGATAGGGAACTTCATGTTGGGGTACCAATGTTTTTTGACGTAATCCCTTAGCTGCTTCTCCACTCTTTCACTCATATCACTCAAAGCCTTAAGCATATCGTTGTCTATTATAAGTCCATATTCGTCTGTAATTGTACTTACTGCTCGTTCTCTTGTGTCGCCGGCATTGTAACTCCCCTCTCCCTGCATGGTTGCCTCCGTTTGTTTAGGTACCATTACTACCTTTCCCACCCCTATATGTGGTTCCCTCTCTTGTTTCCGTAAGCGTTTTGCCACTTCCTCTGCCAATTTGTCATATTGGATATTTTTCATGACATGTTCGGCAATATACTCTAAATTGTAGCATTCTCCGTTAGATGTTTTCTCTACCACATTGGTTTTTGTTCCTTCTTTCTGTTGGTTCGTTACTGTAGTGGTGATTGTGTTGGTAATGGTCAGCGCTGGTTCGTTACTCTGGTTGATGGTGTTTTGTTCTTCCGTGTTTGTAGTAGTAGAAATTGTGTTGTCGGAACCATTTTTTTTACTGTTGCCCTTTGATGCGTTCATAGTTGTGGTATTACTGTTACACACTTTGTTAGTAATTGCGGTGTTTGTTTTAACTCTTCTTTTCTTACCGTTGTTGTCCCCTGTATTTTGATGATCACCGGGCCGGATGGTTTTGTTGTTTCGAAGGGTCTTCCCCTCGGATTTTTTGCTTCGTCGTGTCTTTCCGATAGCATTCATATTTTTTTATTTTATTTTCTGAATACGGTGTCGATCAAGAATCATGTGTTTCTTTTTGTGTGGTTTTGTGTGTGTACTAATAATTTGTCGGGTTGTGTACGGTGTTTTGTGTTGTGTGTGTTGTGTGTGTCGTGTGTGTGTGTGTGTGTACGGTGTTTCGTGTAGTATGTGTACGATGTTTTGTGTGTAGAATTTTTCCGTGGGTTCTGTACTATGTTGTTTGCCCGAACATCTTCTGTGTGTTGTCTGGTTTTGGGCGCGCTGTTATATTTGTAGCAGTAGATCACGTACCTGTGCCAGCCACCCCTCCCGCGCCATAATTTTTTCAGAAGGGAAACATTTGATCACACTAAGGTTATGTATTTCAATCCTCTAGTCACATGTAGAATCTCGTAGACTGCTGGTGCACCTAACATACCGTACTGTCTTGTGTGCCATTTGTATCTACAAACCACATCATTGTCTGTACTGTGTGTGTCAAAGTTGTTCCCAATATGCATTTAAAAGTTGTTCCCCACATGCATTTCGTAAGTCATGTGATATGCATTCATGGCCTGGTACAAAAACTTTGGTAGTCATTACCAAATGAGACTGTTTGTGCCCTGGAATTGCACCAAAAATACCCTCATCATGTTTGCCATTTGTAGAGTCAAACCACAACATTTTGGGCATTCTGAGTGGCAAAGTTGTTCCCAATATGCATTTGATGAGTCATGATAAATGTATTCATAGTTTTGACCGGATACTTTTGGAGTCAGTGAATGTATTCATGGCTTGGACCCGATACTTTTTGAGTCATTACCCAATAAGTTAGTTTGTGCCCTGGAATTGCACCAAAAATACCCTCATGTTTGTCAGTTGGAGAGTGAAACCTTAAGATTTTGGGCATTCTATGTGTCATAGTTGTTTCCAATATGCATTGGATGAGTCATGATGAATGCATTCATGGCTTGGACCCGATACTATTTGAGTCATTACCCAATCAGTTAGTTTTTGCCCTAGAATTGCACCAAAAATACCAACATGTTTGCCATTTGTAGAGTCAAACCTTACGATTTTGGGCATTCTATGTGACAAAGTTGTTTCCAATATGCATTGGATGAGTCATGATGAATGCATTCATGGGTTGGACCCGATACTATTTGAGTCATTACCCAATAAGTTAGTTTGTGCCCTGGAATTGCACCAAAAATACCCCCATGTTTGCCATTTGTAGAGTCAAACCTTAAGATTTTGGTCATTCTATGTGCCACAGTTGTTCCCAATATGTATTGGATGAGTCATGATAAATGTATTCATGGCTTGGACCAGATACTTTTTGAGTCATTACCCAATAAGTTAGTTTGTGCCCTGTAATTGCACCAAAAATACCCCCATGATTGCCATTTGTAGAGTCAAACCTTAAGATTTTGGGCATTCTATGTGACAAAGTTGTTCCCAATATGCATTGGATGAGTCATGATGAATGTATTCATGGCTTGTACCCGATACTATTTGAGTCATTACCCAATAAGTTAGTTTGTGCCCTGGAATTGCACCAAAAATACACCCATGATTGCAATTTGGAGAGCCAAACCTTAAGATTTTGGGCATTCTATGTGACAAAGTTGTTCCCAATATGTATTGGATGAGTCATGATGAATGTATTCCTGGCTTGGACCAGATATTAATGTAGTCATTACCCAATAACTCAGTTTGTGCCCTGTAATTGCACCAAAAATACCCCCATGATTGCCATTTGTAGAGTCAAACCTTAAGATTTTGGGCATTCTATGTGACAAAGTTGTTCCCAATATGCATTGGATGAGTCATGATGAATGTATTCCTGGCTTGGACCAGATACTTTTTGAGTCATTACCCAATAAGTAAGTTTGTGCCCAGAAATTGCACCAAAAACACCCTCATCTTTTCCATTTCGAGAGTCAAACCACAACATTTTGGGCATTCTGTGTGACAAACTTGTTCCCAATATGTATTTGATGAGTCATGATGAATGTATTCATGGCTTGGACCAGATACTTTTGGAGTCATTACCCAATAAGTTAGTTTGTGCCCTAGAATTACACGAAAAATACCCTCATGTTTGCCATTTCGAAAGTCAAACCACAACATTTCCAGCATTCTATGTGACAAAGTTGTTCCCAATATGCATTGGATGAGTCATGATAAATGTATTCATGGCTTGGACCGGATACTTTTGGAGTCATTCCTCAATAAGTTAGTTTGTGCCCTGTAATTGCACCAAAAATACCCCCATGTTTGCCAGTTGGAGAGTCAAACCACAACATTTTGGGCATTCTGTGTGACAAAGTTGTTCCCAATATGCATTTGATGACTCATGATGAATGTATTCATGGCTTGGACCCGATACTTTTGGAGTCATTACCCAATAAGTTAGTTTGTGCCCTGGAATTGCACCAAAAATACCCCCATGTTTGTCATTTGTAGAGTCAAACCACAACATTTTGGGCATTCTGTGTGAAAAAGTGGCTCCCATTATGTATTTGATGAGTCATGATGAATGTATTCATGGCTTGTACCCGATACTTTTTGAGTCATTACCCAATAAGTTAGTTTGTGCCCTAGAATTGCACCAAAAATACCCCCATGATTGCCATTTGTAGAGTCAAACCTTAAGATTTTGGGCATTCTATGTGACAAAGTTGCTATCACGCGCTACGTTTGTGATAGCTTCAGTAGCTAACCTACTTGTAGTACTGGATGTGAAATGCTTGTAGTTCATTGGTGGGTTGGTGGGTTAAGCAGTGCTAGAGGTTTGCTTTGCCCACACACACCGGCGTACAGTCGGGCTTAACAGCTTGGGCGGTTAAGCCTCTGGCTGTTAAGCCTTTTCTGCGGGCGGGCGTGGCGGGCTATTTTATTCTACTACTAATCGGTTTAGGAGCAAAAGAGTGAGCTGTGGGCTTGTATTCTGCTGGGGGAATCCTCTACAGGCTTGTTAGCGCTTATCCTGTATTTGCAGAGATTTGCTTGCGCTTAGCCTGTATTTGCAGAGATTCGCTTGCAGAATTTGCTTGCAGAATTTGCTTGCAGAATTCGCTTGCAGAATTCGTGTAAGAGTTGTACTGTACCTACAGGGAACGTTCCGGGGATATGGTACGCACCAATGTTGCTGATTGCTGATACAGTGAGATCTTTCGCGAAGTACGTGCGCTGTATACTCAAGGTGGTTCCCCGGTCTGCTGGTCTGTACTTCACTACCATTCCCCTCATCCGGTTTGCTACATCAACTATCACGCGCTACGTTTGTGATAGCTTCAGTAGCTAACCTACTTGTAGTACTGGATGTGAAATGCTTGTAGTTCATTGGTGGGTTGGTGGGTTAAGCAGTGCTAGAGGTTTGCTTTGCCCACACACACCGGCGTACAGTCGGGCTTAACAGCTTGGGCGGTTAAGCCTCTGGCTGTTAAGCCTTTTCTGCCAATGGGCCAGAAGCCACCGGGTGGGAACGGTGTGGAGAGCGGGAGCGCGCGCGGGAGCTTGGAGCAGAGTGAGGGAGGGAAGAGGCGCCAGGGTGCCTCAAAGAGAGCTGCCAGCAGGAGTGGGGTCCGCAGCCGGAACCCATTCCTCGGGCAGGAAGGAGTATGTTCCATTGTTGAACATGACAGAGGCCAGATTCTTGAAGATGGGGAGGGATTGCTGATGTAGGTAGCGCATCATGCAGTCACTGTGCCATCTGGCAAGGAGCTTGATGACATTAGAGTCGCATTTGCCCTGGAGCAGGGCCATAGCCCCTCCCGCGCGAAGGGAGCGAGCAGAGATGGCTGCAGGGGCAATGCCAGTGGTAGGGTAGAGGGTCTGGGCATAGACTCGCAGGGAGGAAGTGACAGTGGCTGCGCGAACAAGGGTAAGGACCCCATTATCGAAGTAACTGGCAAGCGTGAGGGAGGGACCGAAGGGAGCGCTGGAAGAGCAACAGCTTCGGAGGTGAAGGACTTGGCGCGCACAGGCGGCAACGGGGCAGCATAGTGAGTCACCACTCCTGGCATGCGCCACTACTTCCCCTTTGTCGCCATTCTTCTGGGTGGTGAAGGTGAGCGTGACAGAGGTAGCAGCTTGGAGCTCATGCGCAGGGCCATCGTGGTGGACGATGCGGGAGTCAAGGTAGAAGGAGACGTCTTGTAGGTGGAAGGCTTGGTCATCCGTGGTAGTACCAGTGTACTCACCAGGTCGGAGACAGAAAAAGAAGGCGATGCAGATCATGTTTGCAATGGCCTGTCGGGTGGGGGAAGGGGACTCGTGGTATGCAAAGTGGAGGGCATGCATCACAAGGGTGATGGGGACCGGCTTGACCCGGGAGGGGGCTGGGTCCAACTTGGCGTATGCCTTGAACTGGGCAGTTAGCCGGAAGTCAAGACTGCCTGTGGAGTCGGTGCGAGGGTCTTTGGACCCCAGGCGGGCGAGCGTCTGGCCCACTGACCGGATGGTGTCCGATACTGTGCGAGATCGGATGGGCTTGTGGCTACGTGAGAGGTTTCCATCATGGAGTCGTTTGGCAAAGACTTGGAGGATGGGGATGGGATCCTGAATGGACTGGAGGCGCGGGTCAAAGCCTTGAGACAAACAGAATTGAACCCATTGGTTCCAATGGGCATCCTTGCGCTTGGCATAGAGCTCAGTGACTGAGGCGCGCATGGTCTTCTGGACAGCGCTAAGGTCAGCGCGGAATGCATGGGCGGCCGAAGGTGGCATAAGGTCCAGGGCAAGTCCTGTGGGTAGGTCGTGTTAAAGTGATGGAGCAAGGCAGTGTCAGAGAGTTCAGATCGAGAGAGGAGGTCCGCCAGGTGGTTAGCGGGGCCCGGGATGTAATCCCTAAGGGGGACATATTGAAAGAGGCGCTGGTGCAGAGACTGGAGCCGGAGGAGGTAGGCTGCAGGGCCTGTGGTGGTAGTGGCGCCTTTGCGTTGCCAATAGACAGCTGCTGTGTTGTCATAGCAGTTGTGGGTCGTGCGGGCGTTGACCCAAGCAGCCTGAGCCAGAATATCATTGTGGGCAATGGAACCGGCGAGCTCGAGGTCACTGTTGGTGATGGAGCCCTCAGGATTGTCGAAGGAGACGAGCTGGGCTGAGACCCACGTGGGGAACGCATGCCGCCACATGACGGGCTGCACGGCGCCCGTGGGAAGGGGGACAAAATGGACGCCCCACATGCCCAAACCCGAAGCATCGCAGGCGCCCAAGGTGGCAGGGAAGGGATCCGGCACGAGTTCGGCAATGGAGGTAGGCCGGTTGGAGAGATCATTGGCAAGCCATTGGAAGTCGCGAAGGAAGCTGTGGACGCGCTTGGTGAGCCGGAGGCGCTGCCTGCCCGGTTCCTGGTGTCTGAAGGCTTCCTGGAGAATGGAGAAGAGGCCAATGGAGCCCGGAATGGCCAGCGCCATTGACCGGAGCTCCCCAAGGACTTGGTGCCATTGCTTGAGGGGGACATGGCGCTGGGTGGGCGAGATGGAGTGGAGAATATCGTGTAGGCGGGCCACCCGATGGGGAGGAAGGCTGATGGTTTTGTTGACGGAATCGATGAGCCAGCCGAGGATGACTTTCTTGGTGGTCCAAGTGGCGTCCCCTTGGAGCATTTTCTTGAGGGAAGCCGGTTCCTGCCGGAAGGGAGTGTCAGTGGCATCAAGGGGCCGGAAGACTGTGTCAAGGGATTGGAAGAGAACGCGCTTGATGGCGCGGCGTGTCCACTGGTTGCCCTGGGCAAGGCCACAGAAGTCATCCACATAGACATCCCAGTAGCGAACCGGCGACTTGCTGGGAGTGGTGCTACTAGGGGGGATGAGGGGCGGCGTGGAGGCCGTAGGGGGAGGAGGAGGTGGCGCCTGGGGGGGTGGAGCGGGTGGCTCAATGGGAGGCGCGCTGGGGGTGGTTTCAGAGGGGAGATCCAACCGATGGGGGGTGAGCCGGGCCTCGGCAAGCCCGGTGGCAAGAGTGGCATTGGCCAAGTCCGCAACGGTTTCAGTGAAGGCACAGAAGTTGGGAGGACTGGACTTCCACCCCATAGGATTGGTGAGTGGGATGCCAATGAGTGGAGCTTCCCCAGGGCGAGAGGGGAACAGGACGCCGAGCTTCATGGTGTCGTCTGGGTGCAATCGGATGCGGTAGAAGCCATCGGCAAGGTCAATCTTAGACATATAGACTGGACCAAATCGGTGGTTGGCGCGGTGCAGTTTGGTGAGGAGGCGCGGGAGTGTTCCGGCCAAACTGCATGGCGTCCGCAGGGGCAAGAGGGACGGTGTCTTGGTTGACGTCCGAGTAGGTGTAATCGGATATCATGCGTGGGCGTCGGCCTCGTTGGGGGACCAAGCCAAGGGGGCTCAGGCGGAGACCGGGTAGGTCCTGGATGAGGCTGGCGGGGAGAACAGTCCATTGTTGCTTGTCCATCATGTCGGCATACTCCTCTCGAAGGAAGTCAATGCCCTGGTGGGAGGATTGGTGCGGACCCCGGTGGAGGGCAGCGGCAATGCGAGGTGGATCCCAAGAGGGTCCAGACATTTGGGCGGGGGTGCCCTCCTTGCCATAGCGGGCAAGGAGGCTCCCCGCGGGGTGGGGGATGGAGGCGACGTCAGGATGGATGTCACCCCGTCCTCGGATGGTCCGAATGAAGGCCCCCCAGCTGGTGCTGTCGTTGTAGACAGTGACAGCCCGGTTGATGTGCACGTCGAGGCGGTCGACGGGGTAGAGGGAGGTAGTGATGAGGGGAACGGAGAGTGCCGGATGGAGGGTCTCTGGCGTAGGCGTCGGCGTCGGCGGGGGGGTGGGCCTAAGCAATGGGTTGGTGGGGTTGACGAGGAGCTCGGGCCTAGGCAACGGGGGGGCAGTGACGAGGAGCTCTGTCCTAGGCAATGGGTGGGTGGGGAGGACTAGGCGCTTGGGCCTAGGCAACTTGGCAGTGACGAGGAGCTCGGGCCTAGGCAAGGACAAGGTGGGCGGGGAGGAAGGGAGAGGGGATGCCGCAGCCGGAGGAGGGACTTGGGGATGCGGGAGTAGGGGGGGGGGAGGTCGTTGAACCTGTAGAACGTTTGGGAGGCACATACACGGCGAGAGGGGTACATGCGCGCGCAGGCGGGTTGTGCTTACCTAATTCCGGTGTGATTCGTAAGGGTGGAGAGGGAGGCATAGGGAGTCGTCGGGAGGAAGGCAGAGCCCCCCTTGGTGAGTTAGAGGGCAGGGTCAACGCGCCAAAGGGGCGCTTGCCATTCGGTCAGACATTAAAAGCGGCTTGGCACCAAGCCCAGACTTGGTCCTGTTCACTGCTAGTGATGGCGCCATGGTCCTGGATGTTCCTGCAGTTGGTGAAGCAGGTTCCTCGAAGGTGATAGGAATGGCAGCGCTCGTTGCCATCCGGACGAGACAAGGGAATGGTACCTTTTTCTTTCATGGTAGCCATGACTTCTCTCAGTCGGGCGCGTAGGACTTTGTTGGCTACCCCCGCCGTTTGTAGCCGGGGATCCAGGTTGGGGTTGGAGACGCGGGCACCTCCGGCGGAGCCTTGGTTGGGGCTGGGGGTAGCCTTGCCGGGCGTGGGGGTGCCTGGGGTTGCAGCAGGGGCAGCCACGGCGGCTACGCGACGTAGGTGCCTCAGAGCCGGCACATTGGTGACATTGGGGAGCCAGTAGAGGTTCTGGGTGATACGGAAGGCTTGGAAGTCCTTCCCAAAGTCGGGGGAGGGGACAGTGAATGTTGATCCCCATTGTTCCTCAAGCCAACCCCGCACCCGGATTTGGAAGTAGTATACCACAATGGAGGGAGTGATGAGCTCCCCTAGTTCATCGGCAATTGCTCGGCGGAGGGGCATTTGCTGGAGCTTGAGCTTGGCAAGTCCATTCTGGTAGCCCTGCACGACAGGGTGATGCATGCCTAGAATGGTGGCCAGGACGGCGAGATAGCTTTCCAGTTGGGTGGTAGCTTCAGTCCAGTCGATGGGTAGGTAGGCCTTGGTCTTCTGGAGTTCGAGGGAGTCCTTCAAGGTGAGGGAGTTGCCTTCGGTGGAGATCATGGTGTCGTAGGCCGCCACAGTGGCTGCAGCTTCCTGTTCCCGCTTCAAGGAGGCGGCAGATCCACCGGGGGGAGTGAAAGCTAAAGGGAGTATGCCGTCCGCCACGTCAAAGGGGTCAGTCCCATGAAAGTTGCCATCTTGGAACTTCTTGAGCGCCGCCGTGGTGACCAAGGGTGCCTGGATGAGGAACTCGGCGGCGCATGTGGCTACCTGGCTCTGGAAGATCATATGGGTCTTTTCGTGTTTGCCTTTCTGTGCCCAGGCTTGGTATATGGGGGGTAGGTCGGCTTCCTCAAGCTTGCCACACAGCAGCAGCAAGCGCTGGGTGTATAAGGGGCCCCAGGTGTTCTTGACCGTGGCAGGGGGGCGACGTTGGTCTAGGCCCTCACTGAGCTTGAGCTGTTGGTTGGCGAGGGCGGTGAGGGTAGCTGCCAGCGTGGGATCTACCCCGGCTGGTTGGCCGGGTGCCAGCGGCTGTCCCGGATGGGAGGGTTTCTTCAATCCCGGGAGGTCCCGGTATAGTACCTGATTGCGCATGTACAAGGTCAGACCTGGCTCCCCTCGGAAGGGGGTGCCGGGTGTGGCAAAGTGGACACCTCCTCCAACAATGGTAGGGGTCGGTACCAGCAGCTCGGAGGGTATTCAGGAGGGGGGCGCAAGTGAGTGCCAGGTTGAGTGTGTCAAGGTAGGGGTAGATGATGTTCAAGGCGTGGATTGGACTAAGGCCCTTGCCTAGGAGTAGGGGCACCAATTGGAAGGGGATGAAGCAGGCCTTGAAGGGGGTGATGACTTCCATGTGAGGATCATCGCCTAGCACCATGGGGATCATGTGGGAATGGTGAGCATGCTTGATGACGTCGAGGTGGCGGTCGAGGGACAGCACCAAGGTCTCGGGCGCCTGCTCGAGGAGGGCAGCATCCACTAGCACTAGCTCTCCTGCATCGCCTTCGATGTCATCCAGGTAGCCAAAGGCCTTGCCCTTGTTGGTACTTGGCGCGGTTAAGGGCCCCGGGTACTTCCGAAGGCCATGCACCAGTCGGAGGCGCGCCTTTCCAAAGGTGTCGGTCAGGAATATTCCTAGGGCCCCCACAGGTTCTGGTTCGAAGAGGTCCAAGAGCCGGCCCAGAAGTATGGGGGTGGCTGTTTCCTCAGCGAAGTAGTCATAGATGGTTTGGTAGGCCAGGTCCCGGGCAGGTCCCACTCCAAGGGGACTGGGGGTGCTCTGGTAATACTCAGTGTAGGTCAGCATGTTGTTGCTAAGGCTGGGCGAAGCGGGTGCTGTGAGATGCAGGAAGGGGAAGCGACTGGCCACTTGGAGGTGCGACTGGAGGTACGTGCTGGGCGATGCAGGAAGGGGAAGCGACTGGCCACTTGGAGGTGTGGATCTGTAGTGGTGGTGCGAGGAGGTGCAAATCTATAGACCAAAGTCGATTCGACTGGACGCTTGGAGTGCGAGGGGGAGGTGCGGATCTGTAGGAGACCAAACTCGATTCGACTGGACGCTTGGAGGAGTAGTCCGTACGGATACGTCGATGCGAGGAGGTGCGGGTGGAGGTGCGAGGAGGAGGTGCGGATCTGTAGACCAAAATCGATTCGACTGGAAGCTTGGTGGCCCAATCGATTAGCAGGCGTGCTGTATCTATCCAAGAGGAGGTGCAGACCGGTAACCAACTTGATTCGCGGACGCTTGGAGGTGCGGACTATCAGAGTCGGATGTGCAGAGAGACGTTGGAGTCGCCGGTATACCAAATCGATTCGCGGATGCTTGTGCGGTGCCGTTGAAGCGCCACTTGTATCTCAATCAGGGCCGTGCTGGAGGTGCAGACAGATAACCAAATCGATTCGCATGCATGTGCGGTGCCAATCGATTCGCGGGCGTGCTGTATCTATCAAGGCCGGGCCTATTAAGGTGACACGGGGGAGCTGTTGAGGTGTGAGTGTGTTAGTAAGAGGCTGACTGCTGTATGGGTACACTAGGCAATACTAGGGGACCAGGTACACTAGGCGAGGCTAGGGGACCAACAGATAGGCTTGTCGTACGGGTACAATAGGATAACTATTGGACCAGGACGCGTTACCTATTTTATTCTACTACTAATCGGTTTAGGAGCAAAAGAGTGAGCTGTGGGCTTGTATTCTGCTGGGGGAATCCTCTACAGGCTTGTTAGCGCTTATCCTGTATTTGCAGAGATTTGCTTGCGCTTAGCCTGTATTTGCAGAGATTCGCTTGCAGAATTTGCTTGCAGAATTTGCTTGCAGAATTCGCTTGCAGAATTCGTGTAAGAGTTGTACTGTACCTACAGGGAACGTTCCGGGGATATGGTACGCACCAATGTTGCTGATTGCTGATACAGTGAGATCTTTCGCGAAGTACGTGCGCTGTATACTCAAGGTGGTTCCCCGGTCTGCTGGTCTGTACTTCACTACCATTCCCCTCATCCAGTTTGCTACATCAATTCCCAATATGCATTGGATGAGTCATGATGAATGTATTCATGGCTTGGACCCGATACTATTTGAGTCCTTACCCAATAAGTTAGTTTGTGCCCTGGAATTGCACCAAAAATACCCCCATGTTTTCCATTTGTAGAGTCAAACCACAACATTTTGGGCATTCTATGTGACAAAGTTGTTTCCAATATGCATTGGATGAGTCATGATGAATGTATTCATGGCTTGGACCCAATACTTTTTGAGTCATTACCCACTACTTTATTTTTTGCCCTGGAATTGCACCAAAAATACCCTCATGTTTGCCATTTGGAGAGTCAAACCACAACATTTAGGGCATTCTGTGTGACAAAGTTGTTCCCAATATGCATTTGATGAGTCATGATAAATGTATTCATGGCTTGGACCCGATACTTTTTGAGTCATTACCCAATAAGTTAGTTTGTGCCCTGGAATTGCACCAAAAATACCCCCATGATTGCAATTTGGAGAGTCAAACCTTAAGATTTTGGGCATTCTATGTGACAAAGTTGTTCCCAATATGCATTGGATGAGTCATGATGAATGTATTCATGGCTTGTACCCGATACTATTTGAGTCATTACCGAATAAGTTAGTTTGTGCCCTGGAATTGCACCAAAAATACACCCATGATTGCAATTTGGAGAGCCTAACCTTAAGATTTTGGGCATTCTATGTGACAAAGTTGTTCCCAATATGCATTGGATGAGTCATGATGAATGTATTCCTGGCTTGGACCAGATATTAATGTAGTCATTACCCAATAACTCAGTTTGTGCCCTGTAATTGCACCAAAAATACCACCATGATTGCCATTTGTAGAGTCAAACCTTAAGATTTTGGGCATTCTATGTGACAAAGTTGTTCCCAATATGCATTTAATGAGTCATGATGAATGTATTCATTGCTTGGACCGGATACTTTTGGAGTCATTACCAAATAAGTTAGTTTGTGCCCTGGAATTACACCCAAAATACCCTCATGTTTGCCATTTGGAGAGTCAAACCACATCATTTTGGGCGTTCTGTGTGGAAAAGTTGTTTCCAATATGGTTAAGGTTACATCCTGTTCGAAAATTCAGTAATTATTGGTTCTTATATGTGGACTTGTCGCAAGTTCTTTACCCCTGCCGAAAATTATCTAGTACAAAGAACGTGTACGAATCCACACCTGTCTTTTTCGAACGTACACGTACGACATTCTTTTTCGAACGTACATACATACCGTACATACGAGATTCTTCGTACGTACAAGATTCTTTTTCGAACGTCGTACGTACGAGATTCTGATCGATTTTTTTTCTCGTACGTACGAATTATCTAGTACAAAAAACGTGTAGAATTCTACACAAATCTACACTAGTACCAAATCCTGTAGAATTGTACAGGATGTATGATTTTTTTTTACCTCGCGACAAAAAAAAAATCTTTCCCACACAAACACTAATAAACTTTTCTTACCTCGCGACAAACAAAAAAGATCACTTTTTCTACCTCGCGACAAAAAAAATCACTTTTTCTACCTCGCAACAAAAAAAGGAATCTACCTCGCAACAAAAAAATCACTTCATAATCTGCCTTCTTACATCCGACTTATTTGAGTAGAGTGTTGGTTCTTGCAATCAACACTCCGTCCGAGAACGTGGGATCCGACCCTCTTTGAGCACAACGATCCGTTCTCATTTATTTTAGTCCGAAATAACAGCCTTGTACTGGAAAAGAAGTAGTTAGCATTTGACGAGAAGGGGATTTGCTGGATAGATATTGTTTGGACTGCAGCCTTACATATACGTCTTGAAATCAATGAACTGGCTTTGTCCCTTGCAATTATATCAACAGGAACAAGGTACTGTTTTTCGTGACATGGAGTAAGAAGTATTCTACGGCAGCAACTACAATTTCATCGGGACGGTTGTCGGAACGTCGGGACGTCGGAACAAGCAAAGGTAAGAATGAGAGAGATAGACAATGATTATACTGCCTCTGGCATTGCTGATACTCAATGTATTTCCTCCCTTCTGGTTTCTTCTCATTTTCATAGGACCAGATCGTAACAAAGGATTGGAACGGATCAACGGATAGGTGCGGGGAACAACAACGATCGTCGGAAGATCGAGGTGCGGGGAACAACGATTGTCAGAACAACGATTGAGTGCAGATCGATGTGCGGCAAATTTAATATATTACTCTGGTGTTATTATTTACTCTATGCACTACATCAATAGATACTCATCCATTTTGTTCAATTATCATATATTTGAATAGGATCGTCGGCAAAGGCAACACGACGCGCCACAATCGGGAACGATCGAATCAATCGGGAACGATCGAAGCAAGCGGGAACGATCGAAGCAACCGTGAACCAGAAGCAAGCGGGAACAATCGATGCAACCGGGAACCATCCAATAGAAGCAAATCAAAGCGTGAACGATCGAACTCCTCCACCGGGCAAGCGGCAGCAATAGCAACAGCGAGAGCAACAGCGGGAAGCGACAGCGAGAGCAACAGGGGCAAGCGGCAGCGACACCAATCGATCCAACACGAATCGATCTGCAACACCAATCGATACGCAACACGAACCAATCAATCCAGAAGCAAGCGGGAACCATCGAACCAAGCGGGCTTGCTCCTCCACCGGCACTCCACCCGAATCGACCCTCCACTGGCGCTCCACACGAATTACTCCTCCTCCGTCACCGGCGCAAACCCTAGTAGTAGAAGGCAACAACAGCAACGAATCGGCCTCCAATCAGTTAGAAGATTCTAAGATACCAACTTCTCCGATAGTCCGCACCTCCAACAAGCGTCCAGTCGACTCGTTTTGGTCCCCACATATCCGCACCTCCTTGCACCTCCAGTCGCTCTCCCTAATCCGCGCCTCCAATCAGTTTGCAGATTCTACCTAAGATACCAACTTCTCCGATAGTCCGCACCTCCAACGTGTCGAACCACAAAGCAAGAGCAAGAGCAGCTGCCGCCGGGAACGATCGAACCGCAAAGCGTGAGCAACAGCGAGAGCAACAGCAGCAGCCACCGGGAATGATCTAACCGCAGCGAGATCAACATCGAGAGCCACCGGGAACGATTGACATCTGGAACGATCTAACCTCAATCGGCATCGGCATCGGCATCGGCATCGGCATCGGCAGGAGCAAGAGCAACAGCAGCAAGCGGCAGCAGCAAGAGCAACAGCAGCAAGCGGCAGCAGCGAGAGCAACAGCAGCAAGCGGAAACGATTGAACCCACCGCAACCGGAAACGATAACACCAATCGATCCAACACCAATCGATCTGCAACACGAATCGATCTGCAAAACAAATCGATCCAACACCAATCGATCTGCAACACCAATCGCTCCAACACCAATCGCTCCAACACCAATCGATCTGCAACACCAATCGATCCAACACCAATCGATCCAACACCAATCGATCTGCAACACGAATCGATCTGCAAAACGAATCGATCCAACACCAATCGATCCAACACCAATCGATCCAACACCAATCGATCTGCAACACGAATCGATCTGCAAAACGAATCGATCCAACACCAATCGATCCAACACCAATCGATCTGCAACACGAATCGATCTGCAAAACGAATCGATCTGCAAAACGAATCGATCCAACACCAATCAATCTGATCCAACAGCTCCTCCACCGGGGATCTGGCATCAAATCGATCCTAATCCACAGGCGCTCAGCAACGAATCTTCGGCATAGAAACGCTCCTCCTCCACCGGCACCGGCGCTCGTCAACGAATCAGCGAAACGTTCTTCCTCCACCGGCGCTCGGCAACGAATCAGCGAAACGCTCCTCCTCCACCGGCAAGCGGCAACAAATCAGCTAAACGCTCCTCCTCCTCCTCCACCGGCAAGCGGCAACGAATCAGCGAAACGCTCCTCCTCCACCTCCACAGGCAAGCGGCACTCCATCGGCAAATCGATTTGTCCTCGTCATCCTCCAACGGCAATTCGTCTCGGCAACAATGAAACCAACCACAACGAATGGAAAGCAATTGTCAGCACGAGGAAGGAGGCAAAAAGCAAATAGGAAACATGAGAGAAGACATAAACAGAGAATGTCTTCCAACTTTCTGAGGATTGCTGCACCGGTGTCAAAGAGCCACGAAACTTATACGAACTTGTCTCTGATGAAACCGATGAAAAAGGAAAGGAATAGGCGTTCAACTTGCAAAGATGGCGTCCGTACAATAGCGCTGAAAAATAAATCCAGTACCGCTGCCGTGGCAGGTAAATACATGGAGACAGATTGGGGTGGCAAGACAGGCGGAAAGAAGAAGTATCAACCGGAACAGGCTTTGTCAATCGAAAACTACAATACATTGGATAGTACGAAGGATGAGCATATTCTTGCGTTTGATCCTTACGAACCATCATTGCGAATTTTTGCCAAAGTTTCACGCCATTTTGCGGAACGACACCTCGCTTCGAAGAATAATATCGAATTGTTGAGACAGTTTGCTCCTGCCATTGTTGGAGCAAAACCAACCGTTGGAAGAGGGGTTAAGCGCGGCAGTATCAATGATGATTATGCTATCATTGGAATTTGACCAGAAAGATTGGATTCAAATATTGGTGAGTATGTTTTCAAAAGTCATGTCGATCCCAGCATCAAACTAGAGCTAGAAGAGACAACAGTTGAAATTGTGAAGCATATGCATCATAGTTTAATTGACGTCGAACCATTTGTTGCGGAGGAAATGAATGTGTTGTCTCAGATTCTGTCTCGTACAAAGCTAAATGCAATTGGGCAGCAGGCCTTAGCATTTTCGATCGGTCGCAACTACCATTCTAGATGCCATGTGGACGATGACATGTACTACACTCGTTTGACAGTAATTGCTCCGGCGGAAGTGTCTGCTGACGAGGTGATTTATTATTTTGTCTTCCCCACGTATGGAGTGAAAGTTCCATTGAGGTCAGGAGATACTCTATTGTTCAATCCATTAGTATTACATAGCTGTTCGAATCCAAAATACGAAGGCTGTTATATTATGAGCGCCTATGTATCTCGCAAAACTGTGCTTAGAGCTAACCCTCTATAGTAAAATTAAACAATAGTTTAAAGTTAGCTGGTACATTCACCCTTGCTACTCAATCGGAACTGCTGTCCGAGCTTTCGCTCTCTGAACTAGATAGAGAATCACTGGATTCGTTATCATTCAATGCCATCTCAAACGGTTCCAACTGGATGTCGTCCTGTAGTGTGCATGCGTTGTACAAAGATTCGTAAGACGGTGGTGTAGCAGCATTTTTGCTTTCAAAAAAATGTAGCCAGGAGATCCGATTCGATATCACTAGCCAATCGCAATTGGTTATGGACCCATCAAGGCCTTGCTCTGGAACAACTGCCAGCTCGGAATGGATAGTGTCGACATGAAATAGGTACAGTGAATTCATCAGGCGACCACGTTGGACAAATTCAGAAGCTGTTTTCTTAGGCACATCTTGAAACCGACGAGCCACAGCATACATTCCGTTTGTATCAATTGGATAGCCACCAATACTACTGTATGGCTGCTTCAAACTCTGTACAGTTAAGAAGCATACCAGATGGCACGGTATGAGCTTGGGATTGTTATTTAAATCAAAGTCCAATTTCATCAAACACCAATCCATCCAGACGGAGTTCAGCAGAGAACTATCCGATCTATATGAAGGATGCGAGCGAAATATAAAATTAGACCCACAAGCAACATCGAAACGATTGTGCTCTGTAACTCCACAAATGTGTGAAGGATTCTCCAATAAAGGTAGCACAGAATCACAAACAAAGTCGAGTATGTCAGAAGGAAAAAATGGTTTGCTTTTGTTCGTAGAACGAAGCCACTTCATTGTTGATTCCCCATTTTCGGTTCTCATTATATGAAAATGAGAACCGCCACCATCAGGTCGTTCAATTGGAGGAGGATCAGGCGGATTCAAGTTGAAGTGATATGTTGCCTGGCTTAGCATCATTTTCTCGGACTTTCGCTTCGCCGTTTGACCGATTAGTGATGCAGCATTACCTTGCGTGTTCTTGGAAGGAGCTTTAATCTCAGTTTTATGGTGAGACTCATTCGGAGCACTATCCCAGCCTGCGGGGCTCCCCCATAAAGAGATATAATCTGGTAGGTGAAAGTACAGGTGATTCTTGATTAGTTTTGTTCCCATCCCTTTCCTGTGACATGTGGAGTTTATACAATTAATAAAGTGAACAATTGTTTTTGGGAGATTCTTTAAGGAACCATATTTCATTAGACCGTGTTTAAGAAATTCTTCCATTGATAGAATTAGCTGAATTACCTCTATCTGTTTCTTTACAAAACGATGGTCACCAATAATGTCAGATCCATGTTTGGAAACGATAGCGATCAGAAGAGAAATAAGCATTCCAGAGAAATCATGCCCTTCTTTCTTCGTAGTTGATAATAGCTGAGTCCCAAATTTGGTGCGAGGAAAATCTCTATCAGACTGGCGTGATAACAAACCACCGTACCGTTGTGCTAAATGGCCAATACTGTTAGCAACAGCCACACCGTGCTTCAAATTGGGGGCATAAACACATGGAACACTTCCGCGGAGCAACAATTCAATTGACTCGATGGCCCGTTTGGCAGTACCAAGCTGGTGCATGTGCAAACATTCACCGGGAGTTGCAAAATGAATGTTGTTCTGATTAGTACCAAAGCATAAATCATGAAATACATTCCTTATGTTGTGATGAGAGTTGTTTTTGAAGTTCTTATTGATATCGTTTAGATCTGTGCCGGGAAAACAATGGAAATCAACAGGTGACCACTTCTTTGTTGCAGGTTGAACAGAAGGAATGTTTATGTTCGGAGAATAACAGTTGCAGTGACGGCACATCCGCATGACACCCTTATTGAAGGAGCCGTATTTTCCACACAATTTATCGTGAAGTTCTGTGTCGCCAATAACATAGGCAATGGCAAATTTCATTTTTACCCTCCACTGTTGATTTGCGTACGGAAGATAATTCCATTCGATACCACCGTCTTCGTTACACGCGGCTTTGAAGGAACGAAACGCTACTTCCAAACCATTGTGAAGATTCTGAATTTTTTCCTTTGAAGTGGCAGGACGAGAGTGTCTGGTTGACTCCCATTCGGGGTCGGGATGGAAGTAAATAGTTGTCCATGCTTCAGGTCGAGAACGAGTCTCCACATTAAAAATACCAAGTGTCATGTTCAATGGTGTTAACGTAAGTCGTCCGTGCGCATCCAAAGATATGCCGTCCATGTAAAATATAATAGGAACAAGAATTTCTTGCGAATTGGGATTGCAAATTTCTTTCCAAGAAGATTTCCACCACGAGCCGTGATGCAATTCTGAGATTACAGAATTAGGATTCAACTCAGGATTATTGTCGGGAGACAGAGGGGTGGAATTGTCGGGAAAGGAGAGGTTTTCTTCTATCATTAGCTGCTGGTCAGAAAGAAGAGAATAAATGGCATCCTTAAAAGAACGGACATACACCTGAGTGGGCTTATTATCAGGTAACCAATTCAGTATATGAGGATGAAATTTCATATCGGAGAGACCAAGATTGGATTGGAGATTGTCAAAAATTGCTTGCCGAGATCTAATTTTGGCATCGCAAAAATCAAAACCCGGTCTCATTTGACTTTTCTTTGCCCACTGGAAAATGGATTTGAATGTGTTCAGTGGCAATTTATGTCTGGCCATTAAATTCATGAGTTCCAATTCAGCAAGAAGATGAGGGGGCGGCGGTAGTTTTGTGTGGCTTTGAAATGCATCCTCTCTTTCGTTCAAATTAATGCTTTCATGAAAAGAAGGTGGTGGAGGGGCGGGCTGAGCAGTAACGACATTAACAGCAGAACCATTAGTGTGATCTTCTTCGTTGTCTCCACAATCAATGTTGTTGGTAGAATTGTTGTCGTTATTTTCATTTACGTCATCGTCATTGTCATCCTCGTCATCGGAATTGTCGATATCATTATTCAGCGGGAATGCATCTTCATCTTGAACAGCAGAAACAGCCATGTAAGATTCAATGGCGTTCCGATCCATTGGCGGTAAAAAGACATCATGTACAATCTGTTGGTTTAGAACAGAATGAAGACCCGTCGCTGACTGACTTGTGACAGTGTGTTGCTGGGAGAGATGGGAAGGGGGAACAGATGGACCGTTTTGTGTCATAGTCATCCCAAAATCAGACGGAGAATGTTGAACAGACGGCAAGGTAGGCTGCACTTTGATAGAGGTGGAGAGGTTATAGATCTTTCGTTTAATTAGACCCTGACTATGGTAGAAATCCCAGCACTCATCAAGACAATAAAGATGTCTTCTTAGGCCAACGGAGACGTATTTCAAAGTACCCTGCTTGTTTGCCGTGGATTTATATCCTAAAAACTTGGAGTTTTTGCCATTCAGCGCGCAACAACGGCAGTAGAATAGAAGAGGGGTTTTCATAACAGGAGGCATGATGTTGCAGAGTTGTTTGAAGGAAAATATCAGTAGATGGGGTCGAAACGAAGGAGATCACAAAGATGAATCGTTGAAAGGAAAAAATTACATGTGTTACTTTGTGTGTGATGTGTTTTCTTGTACGGTAGATTTCCTTACTACCGTACTTCGATTGCAAAAATGGTCCGTAAAGTAATTACTACTTAGTGATGATTGCAACATTCCTCGTACAATATGTTTAGTAGTGAACAGTACGTACAGTCAACTCCTTAAGAGGGTTAATACACAGCGCCGGATGGGTCAATCCCATCAGTTATTCCAAACATTTGTTGGCAGGCGCGTCAGTTCTTCCATAAGGTGCACGGAAATGTGAATCGAAATGGAAATCGTGGACAATAGCGTTGTTGATTATCGAAATGGAAATCGTGGAGAATTGTTTTGTTGATTGCGATCAAGTTGATTCCGACTTTCATGTACCCGTAAAACCAACTAGTACGCTATTTTTGCATGAGTTATTACTAGTAGATACTAGTACGAAATCGTGGACAATTGCGTTGCTGATTATCGAAATGGAAATCGTGGACAATTGTTTTGTTGATTACGATCGAGTTGATTCCGACTTTCATGTACCGGTAAAACCAACTAGTATGCTATTTTGCATGAGTTATTACTAGTAGATACTAGTAATACATTATTTTCGCTAGTACTTCATCATTATAATTGATTATTTCATTATCTTTCCGACGAGGAAAACAAATACCAACGTGTTAGGTGTTACTACGACCTAATCTTCGAATAGATAATCTACTCTACTGATACTACTAATACTAATCATCCAATCGACAGTCGAACCAACCATGGAGGGAATTTACAAACTACAAAAGGTGATTCAGGAACACCCAGCCAATCTCGAACAAGAACACTGGAAAATGGTTGTTTATCACAAGAAAGAGATTAATCGACACCAAAAAATGATTCGTAAGATTCGTGAAGAAAAAAGAAATGATCCAAACGTTAAAATTGAAAGCGTCGATCCTACTAGCAATGATCAAGTCGATCCGAATGTAACCAGCAGCATCTATCCACAAAGCGGGTTATTTGAGAGGAGCGAACAACATTGGAGTGGCGATTCCGACGGTGTAGCTTCTGAAAATACAGCGGATCTTCCTGGCGTTGAACACGAACAAAACCCTTGAGTGCAATAGCCCGCCTGGGGTGAATTCGACTTGGAGTTGACATGGAGTTGGAGCTGGGATTTGAGTTGGAGTTGGAGGATTTGGGTCGGAGCCCATTATACCGGTATGGTGGAAACATGTTGAGAAAATGAAATAAGTCATTCGTGCACAAGTTGTACACAAAATAGTGCTTGTCACGAAACGAATATGATATCCTTAACCCTAAAATAGTTATTTTATTTGAGGAGTGACGAGATATTTGTCTCAAAAGTAAAGGTGTGCGACGCGCGAGGTATTTTAGTAGACACGCGACCTAAAAAGGTAGGAAATTTAAAAAATAGGGTCGAGAATTGTAAAAATAGCGCGCGATAGCCCGCGGGGGGTCGAGAAACAGTTCTCGGACGTACAATTCAGAGTCTCAACAAGAGGCCTATGCAGCAACAATGAAATTAAAACTGGAAGGGGTTAGACTACACCCTGGCGGCAATATTTCCGACTATATCAACAATTTTGAGAGTATCTACCAAAAAGGGAGTAAAATCCCACGCTTCAACATACGAGAATGTGATGCCAAGAATACTTTTGCGCGGAATCTATTGGACCCTGACTTGGCTCAACTCAAAATGGAGCTCCAAGAAAGCAGAGCCAAGATGAACCTGGTAGAAATGGTGCAGAAGCTTAGAATTTGAGATGAGGAACTACGATTGAATTTACTGGCAGATAAAAACGACAATAAAAGATCTATTTGCAGGGTTACAGAAGTTCAAGAACCACTGACAAAACGCCAGCAATATGCACCTCCACCGGTCGCTGACGGCACTCTCACTATGGTACACCCCAACCTTAAAGGCATTTTACGCATCCCACCCACAACATGGGCCACCTTGTGCAAACCACACAAGGAATGGGTTTTTCTTTACAATCGGTCTGCGCGTCACCAGGAATCACCACCACCGACTCCAGCTGACGTTACTCTTGGCGCTCCACAGGATGATGGCCTCAACAATACAGATATTTACCGCTCCAGCAACAAGCCCAGACGCGTTCGACAAATCTCTACACCAGCACCCTTCGCGCACCCACTTCCATTAGCACCTTCTTTGCTACCCACTGACGAGGATCCAGAAGAAAGTATTGGGTCCATCGACGAATCTGCTCTTTTTCCCCCAGGGAGCACCGAACTTCGTACAGTCCGATTCCACCTGCATTCTGAGGGGGGAGATGGCACGCCAGAAGCAACAAACCAACAGAATACAGGACCTAGACCTAGAAGAAATTCAACCCGAAGGGCAAGAGCCGCATCCTTCTTTTCAACAGCTAGACGGTTGAAAACGACGAACACAACCTTATACGAAACAGAAAGCCACAGTGAAAGCAATTACAGCGACAGCAACAGCGACAGTGACAGTGACAGCGATAGCGTCAACAACACCGGCAAGAAAAGACAGAGTAAACCCAATCCAATTGTAAGAAAGAAAAATACTCAGGTTGTCCAGGGTACACCTCGGAGACAAAAACAACTGCAAGCACTCAGACGCTACCGGGAAGTAAAACCGGATGATAATATCGCAGTAATTGATAGTGGAGGGGGAAAACGCCCAACCGTTACGGCCAGGGCATGGACTAAAACAGGAGGAGACACAGGAATGACATCAGTAATGAAACCGTACATGTCACAAGACGATGATGATCTAGTGGAATATCCTGTATGCAGCGCAGCAACAAAAGCATTCATTCCAGGACGCCAGGAACCAGTGATACTACTAGTACACTACGCAACCTTTATCTCACGAGACAAAGATTTTACAGATGGGGAATCACTACTTACAACGATGGACATGGATTCTCACAATGTATTGGTGAATGGACTGCAACCCCAAATAAGCGACAAATGCGGCATCACAATTGAAAATACATTCTTACCATTCAGTTATGATGATGAAAAAGTCTATTACCATATCACAAAACCAACAGAGGAAGAAATGAAGGAATTGGAAGTTTTTGAATTAAACTCGCCGGCACCACCGAATATGAGACAGTACCCAATGTTGAGAAGGGAAAGATCGAGGGAAAAATTTGCCTTTGGAAATCTACCAATATTGGAATTGAGGAAGCGATTTGGAATGCTACCAGAAGAAACAGTGAGAAAAACACTAGAAAATACCACCCAATTTTATGAGGAAATCGAAGAAGAGAATCGGGCCATTCCAAGAAAACACTACAGGAAAAGATTTAAAGCATTCCACTACAAGCGGCAAAATGAGGACATCAGTACTGATTATACCTTCTTCAGCCAAAAGAAGTCACAAGGACATAATGGTGGTCAATTCTTTGCAGGAACAAAATCCAAGATGTGGTCGTTCCATCCATTAAAAACAGAATCACAATGTACCAATGCCTTGCTGGATTATCTTCGTGAAAGAGGGGCGCCCAATACCATTATCAGTGACAATGCTAAATCAGAAAAGGGAGTCAAATGGACTGAAATTATGCGACAAAATATGATCAAAACAAGAACTTCAGAGCCACATTATCATCATCAGAACCCAGCAGAATCAGAATGGGCGCGATTGTCGAAAATGATTCAAAATTGCTTGAGAATGTTCAAAGCCCCTATCGGATTGGCAAATTGGTGCCCCCTGTGGTGTGTTCAAATCAACAACCTAGCTGCACGAAAGTCATTGGGATGGAAAGTCCCACAAGAAATATCACAAGGCTGGACACCAGATGTATCACATTTACGATTCCACTTCTACGAGCCAATATGGTGGTACAATCCAAGTTTCAAATCCCCTAAGAGTAACATGAGAAAAGGAAGATTCTTAGCATTTGCTGACTCAACAGGAGATGCAATGACGTATTATATATTGACTGAACCAGAATCACCTAAGGAGAAACGGCAAGTCCTAATGCGATCAGTTGTGAGAACAAGAAGAAACAATATTGGAACTAAAGATGAATACGTGAATGATGATCCAGAAGCAGCAGAATTTCAACTATCAACTTCAGAGCACCAGCAGAATCTCACTGATATTCAAAGCACAGATGAAGTCCCATTATTAGTGCCAGGCGAGAAATTCGATGCAACTACTACTGGAATGGAATACTCAACCAGCAACAATCCACTTGATAAACCAGAATCTGAACAAACAGATCCAGGGGAGCAAGAGGAAGAAAATGAAGAAACTGAGCATGAAATCGAAGATTCGGATCAGGAAGCCCTTCCTAGTACAGTCGACGGAACCAATAATGCAGAAACACACGATAATATACTTGAAAGTAATGATACAAATCTGGACCTTACTTTTCGAAAAATACTGGGCCATTTCTGGAAAGAAGGAATACTGATCCTTAAATCACAATATTTGGACGACCTGGAAGGAAACACCGTATTGAACACTCCGTTTCCCCAACTACGAAAAGATGAGCCTGTTGCCTGTGCAAAATACATAACACGCTACATAATCGAAGCAGGTGGAAGAAGGGGAAGCCATCCCCTACTGGATTGGTCAAGCTCGGTCCTCAAGCAAGATACAGCAATTACACGTCGTCTTCACTTAATACAAGCTCGAAAACCACGTCGAAACACCAATCTGAAGAAAATGTCTAGAAATCAAAGACAAGCCAAGAAGAAAAACAAAGAAAAATTTGGCCTACAAATTCCTAATACCTACAATGACTGTGTTCGCATTGATCAAGCTGCTGGAGACACTAAATGGCAAGAATCGATTCAAAAAGAGATGGACAATTTGGATTGGCTCAAGTGTTTCAAATATCATCCAGCTGAGAAAGAATTCCCCAAGTCCGAAGGATGGCAACAAGCAAGGCTCAATATGATCTGGGATATCAAAAGTGAAGACAAACGATACAAGAGCCGGCTGGTTGCAGGGGGGCATTTGGTGGATTCTACCGAATATAATACATATTCCAGCCAAGTCAACAGCCTATCTGTTTACCTACTATTCCTCATTGCACAACACCAAAACCTTGACTTAATGACTGCAGACGTGGGAAACGCTTTTCCAACAGCACCGGTTCAAGAAAAAGTATGGTGCTGGGCCACGGATGAATTTGGAGACAAGAAAGGCTGCAAGGTGGAAATACAATGAGCTCTTTATGGACTAGCAGGTTCAGGACGCGCATACGCTGATTTCTTTGCAGACACTCTGATGAATCTAGGATTCAGACCCTCCAGGGCTGATCCAGATCTTTGGATGAAACTGAGTGAAGACAACAAAAGTTACGACTACATTAGAACACACGTTGATGACCTTATGGTAGTGTCAAGGAAGCCTCAGGATTGGATTGCACTGATCAAACAAGAATTTGCACTCAGAAACATCGAATCTGAACCTGGATATTATCTGGGTACAAGCTTGACAAGGATAAAGGACGGGAGATTACTATTGAACTCTACAAAATACATCTCAGAAGTCCTAAGGAAATATCAAGACAAATACAATATTACTCTACGAAATGAGAACCTACCAATGAAAACAGACTGCCACCCAGAATTAGATGACTCAGAACTACTCAACGAATCAGGTCACAAGGAATTCCAACATATCATCGGTCTAGGACAATGGATAGTATTGTCTGGAAGAATAGATATTGCATATGCCATTTCATCACTATCTAGATTTGCATCCGGACCAAGAGAAGGGCATCTACAAATGGCAAGACATGTGCTAGGATATTTGAAGAAATACAAAAAGAAAGGAATCTTAGTGGACCCACAATCACCCAAAATTCAGTCAATCGGGGAAGCGACAGTGAACTATGAAGAATTCACTCACCAATACAAGTACTACAAGGAAGAATTAGATCCGATGTTTCCAGCACCATTAATTGCAGAATTAGATTTAAATATCTTCTGTGACAGTGACCATGCACATGATCTTGTAACAGGAAGGAGCATTACTGGTCTAATTGCATTTGTTGGATCAATGCCAGTATACTGGAAATCAAAACGACAAACATCAGTTCATACGAGCACATTTGGAGCAGAATTCACAGCGCTCAAAGATGCAGTAGCATTAGCCATCATGTTGAGGTACCATCTTTGATCCATGGGAATCCAAGTTACCAAGCCAACTGAAATCCATGTAGATAACAAAAATGTGGCAATCAACTCAACCAATCCAGCAAGTACACTCAATAAGAAATCAATTGCACTAGCATATCACTTTGTCAGACAACACCAAGCAGGAAAAGTCATCTCCATCAGCCATATCAAGTCTCATGAGAACTACGCGGATATACTAACAAAACCACTCAACAGTACCGCACTAAGAAGCCTGCTTAATGAGTTCATGACAATGTAAAGTTAAGTACAAAATAAAAACGAGTAAAAACAATAATAACTGTCCACTTAATTCCACGAACACAAATCCATGCCTAAAAATATCTTTGCTTGTAAACAATTTGAAATGTTATACCAGACATAAAATCTGCCAAGGCAATACAAAAGAATGGCATGGATTTTGGGGAGAACAACCGGAATTAGAGTTGTTAAGTGAAGAACAGAATAAATGAGAGAAGACTACGCGATAAGAAGCAGTACGTAAATAACCGTACAATCGTTGTCGTACCCAAACGGGAATCGTTACCACGAATCAAGTATTAGATACTTAACCTTAATCGGTCATGTGGCTAATCCTTTCGATGTGGCAAACTGAGTATGATAAGAAACAGATCAAATAATCAGCGACAAGTATCAATAAATAAAGTAATCGCGGACAGCCGGCTAAGGCTAAATACTGTACCGATCTACTAAGTGACACGGGATTACCATGTGACTAAGTGCCAAGGCACTATCATGATTAATCCATCACAAACGAATGAGACTTGATATGCCTGGTTGGTCACACATGCTTCACTATTGATCCGGAGAATATCCGAATCGCTTAATTAAGCGATCAATCGCTTAATAAGCGAACAACAAGGGATTGCATGTGTTAACAAAAGGGCTAACACAAGAATACGCGGAATACTCCAATAGAGGTCCGGATTCTTAGATTAACCTAATTAGATCATAATTCAAATTACCAGTTATTACAAATAACTAACCATATCGTACCATTTAAATTGATGCATAGACAATAAAAGGAACAAACAGATACTGGATAGTTTCCCAGGAACAGTTCTAATCAAGGAAAACAAAAACACAAACTCAGAAAATAGGTACGAATTACATGAAGACTATCAACAAAAAAATACACGGGAATCATAATATTTCTTCAAAAGAATTATTGGAGCAGTGTCGCCGGTACGAACAACAGTCAGTAACATTTTCACTCTGAGCGATGAAGCGTTTGCTCTCCTGTTCCTTTACAATGACTATGAATCGTGGCTCAACACAACAAAGGGGACAAGGATAAGAAAGAAATTCACTGACAGTAAGTCAGGAATCAAGGAGGGGTGGAGTGACGAGGGACAAGATCTTTACGTATATGTCAAAGAGGAAATAGAAAAATGAAGACAGGAACAAAAAACGAAAGATTTAGAGCTTGAACTACTTCAAACATACCAATAGCAAAGTGGGTAAAAAGTATAGAATGAATACTTTTTTATCACACCCAACCGACGAATACTTTCATTGACTGCCAAATTTGGAATTCGGAATCCCACCAAAAATAGTATGCAAGCATGCCCGGCAAAAGAGGTGCAAGAGGTCCACACGATTGATTCAGACTGAAATCTTTGATTTTAAGATTCCGTTGAAATCTCTTCAGTGGTAGTTAAGTGAATAAATGTTGTGACTCTAAAAATCGACCGAAAGGTATAGGATAATTGAAATTTAAAGAGATGTGAGCATATCGGGTAAGACAGAGAACACATGATATGACCTAAATGTCTGGATACTTCAAGTCATTTTTATCTCTGGAGGAGTATAAGTAACTTTTCAAGTGTAGAATGGATATAACTGCTGCAGAATGTACGTAAGTAGGGTACGTGTATATTTGACCGACAACAATAAAAACTGTCAGTCGAGAGCCCCTCGACTGACAAATTTTATTAAGAAGTGAATGAGTGATTCCCACCTCGACTAAAGTAATAAAAGTTCGGGACTAAACTAATAAATCTATTCACATAGTGCATAGATTTATTAAATATGGAATATCTTTTTTCAGTCGAGACCGCACCGACTGAAAAAACTTTATTAACTGAATAAAAACAGAATAAACTTGAACGGAATCACTAAAATCAAATATTTTAGTCACCCAACGCACGAATCAGTCATGTGCACCTCTTGCCGGGCATGCTTGCATGCTATTTTTGTTGATCATCGCCAATTTTGCTGAGCTGAAAAATTGCAGTCCGAAAAGAAGAAGAAAAAAAGAGATTGCAGTCCGGAAAGAAAAGAAAGTCCGTAAAGAAACAGCAACAGGAGCAGCAACAGCAACAGCAACGGCAACAAGAACAGTACCGGTACGACTTGTCTCTCCAGCACATTAGACACGGCGGCACCAGCACCACCAATGACTACTGTTGCTGCTCTTGTGGCGCATGCTAGATTATTACTAGATGAATTGGATGACGATGAGTTGATTTCAATTCGTTTTGGCTGCTCGGCACATAAAAAAAAAGGAACACCACCAGCAATACCATCGATAGTAACAATCAACAGCATGGTGCCCCCCTCGTCGACTGCAGGCAGAGGCAGGAAAGCCGGCATTGGCAACTACACCAGGGCCGAGTTGGTGAACATGTTTGCTGCCATTAGAGCTATCATGCCAGCTGGAGCAGATGACTGGGAGGACGTTGCAGACTTGCACTCTGAAAAATTTCCTGGAAGGGATGGTACTTCCATTCGAAACAAATTCAACCGATTGCAACGGAAGAAGGCGCCAACAGGCAATCCAAACATGAGATGGGACATTAAGGAGGCAAAGGAAATCCACCGACTGATAGGGGATAAGTCATTTGTTGTAGACGGAGAAGATAGATATGAAGTCGAAAGAGATGAGTTTACTCGTCCTCCTCCTCCTCCCCCTCCTCCCCCTCCTCCTTCTGCTGCAAGTCAACCGGTACCACTTCTACTTGGACAACAAACTCAACCAACTCAACCAACACAACCACTCCTTCTTGGTCAACCAACCCAACCAACACAACTCGAAAGTCAACACGTGGTTCGACCGCCCGAAGAAGTTAGTACTATTACTACTAGCAAGAAGAGACAGTACTGTAAAGGAAACGATTCGAAGATGATGAATACAATTGCTCAGGTACTAAAGCTGCAGCAGCAGGCATTGGAACAACAGCAAAGATATCAGGAAAAGGCAGATGAAGAGAGGAAGGTTATGATGCAGGTACTCGTCGCTCACGTCGGCCGTCCTAGTAGCGGTAGTGGTGGTGCCGGTTGTACGAGATTGACATCTCCTCCTCCTACTACTAGTGGCGGCAGCAGCGGTCGTGCTGGTCTTAGTGGTCCTATTACTCCCCAAGTTACTACTCCCCAACTTACTATCGTTACTGAAGGGGGGAAGCTCAAAAGGAAAGTCAACAGTCTCCAGCAGCCCGACTACAGCAGTGACAACAGTGACAGCAGCAACAGTGACGACGACGATTCGTTGACGTTGATTAGTTAGTTAGTTAGTTAAACGATCGATTAGTTAAGGAATCGAATCGATCGATTAGTTAGGAATCGATTCGAATCGATTAGTTAGTTAGTTAGTTAGTTAGTTAAAATAAAAGAAATGATTATTAGTTAAGAAACTCAACAACAACAACAACATTACTCCAGACAGAAGCTTGGGCTACAAAGGCAATAGAAAAACTCCATTGCAACACCTTAAAAGAGAGATCGAAAACCACGAGAGGTGCGCCGGAGCAAAATTATTTCAACGTGTTGTCGACTGCTCTAAATACGACTAATCAATCGATCAAATCGATCGATCGATAGTACTACGAATCGATTGGACGTGATACGACTTGCTGACTAACTGATCAACTCTGCTAATTTGTAACTACTATTGATTATGATTATCTAATTCGGAACTAGCAATCGATCGATTTGTTGAATCGATTCAATCAATCGATTCAATCAATCGATTCAATCGATCGATTCAATTGATGGATTCGACGACTCTAAAATACGTTGTTTGCGGTTTCAGTTGGTACCAATCCATAGGAGAAGAAGCCTTCAGTCTGGCTCATATAGGTGTTGAGTATGGTGTTGATTCCAACCTTAGCTGTCTGAAAGTTGTACAACAACACGGCAACCTTCAGAATGACCCTCCTGTCTCCTGTTTCTTCCAGCAACATGTTATCTTTGAGTCTAGGGAACCCACCTTGGATCTGTCTCATCCCCCATTCAGACATCTGTCTAACGCTAGTCGCATCTCTGTTCACTGCAATAGCCTTACGAACGGCCCGTCTTTTCATTTCTCTGGCCTCTTCCATAGGTGTACCCTCAGGTATTTCTACAGGAGCTGTCACAGGGTCATATTGACTACTTCTAACAAGGTATTCGTTTGTAGATATCTTAAACGCCGAATCAACTACACTCTTTGCCTTATACAGCTCATACATCCGCTCCATCTTTTGATACAACCCGTACTCGGCCTGAGTACTATCATGCCAAGAACCAGGACAGTTCAAGACACAAGCCCGGATCCTCCCATCCGGGCAGAAAAGAAAGACGCTGTTGACATATGTAGCAGATGTCCAACCGTTGTAGTATGGATTCTGTTTGGTCCAGTCGCCAGACTGCTGGATATGCAGTTTCAGGCCATCACAGGCAGCCCACACTCTGTGTGGACGTAGAGTTGGATACTTTGTGGCAATAGCATCGATGTATTGTTGAATCTCTTCTTCATTTGGCAAACAAATTTTTGCAGAAGGATGGTCTTGTAATGCAGAAACAAGGAGCTTCCGTCCAAATTTCAGCCATCTGTACATAGGAGAGGCTGTAATTCCAAATGCTATAGCAACTGCTCTTGCTGCTGATCCTCTGGTTCGGAACCAGAATAAGACAAGAGCAAGACAGCCGGTTGCATCAAACTCTCTCCTTTGAACAAGATCGTGTTTTCCTTTTTTACGGATCCGAATCGATCCAGTGTTCTTATCGACAGTGTAGGAATTGTAGACTGGCTCAAATATATGTAGAAGCTCCCTGAATACTATGTGGTCGACTCCACAGCAATTCAAAAGGGCTTGATCATTGCCCGAACGATAGAGATACATGAAAGCAGATTGGCTGTATCTCTTAATTGCAATCCTAGGAGTTCTCCGGTCCCTTCTTTTCTTATCTTCCTCGCCAAGCAGTGGATTGTTGTAATCGGGGGTTAAGTAGTTCTCCTCATAGTATTGTTCTAGTAACTCCAGGGCCATGGTGATTGTCGATTATAAAAGAGTGTTTCGTGAAAGAAAGAGTGTTTCCCGAAAGAGTGTTTCGCAAAAGAGTGTTTCGAAAAAGAGTGTTCTTTGCTTGCTAGAGAGCAACGTGAGTGTTTTAGCGAGGATAGCAAATTACTCACTAGCCAATTGTACGGTACATAAAATTCTGAAAATTTCAACTGCCGGCCATCCTTGAATACTTAACAGGCTTGCTTGCCAAAATTAGGCCGGTAGGTGGCGCGGATAGTGATTCAACAGACATAAACAGACAGTTACTGTTTCTTATTCAGAGATTCCGAATTCCATATTTGGCAGGTAATAAATGTATTCGTCCGTTGGGCATGATAAAAAATCTATTCATCTATTCACTCGTGAATATATTTTTATTACTTTGGTCTTTTATTCACTTTTCGAGGTGGGAATCACTCAATACATCTACCGGTATAGGTAGAAAACACATATTCCTACTTTTATGTGTTTTTCTATTAATTATTCGTTTTCCTTAGGTGGGAATCACTCATTGGATTGGAGGTTCTCCAGGACAAAACAGTAGAGTGTATCAACTGGCGAAAAGTTTTTAGAAATTGATAAAATAAGGGTCGAAATGTTCCAGAATTTAATCTGGGCCCCTACCCAGATTAATTCTGGGTCCCTACCCAGACTATTTCGGGAATGACCCATTGCGGATACGGTGCTAGGTTCTTGGGGTTGAGTCTGCATTCGTCCCACGTGTGACTTCCGAATGGATGTTTCTGCATTTTTCGCCGCCGTTTCCTCGGCCTCGGCCTTCTCCTCGGCCTCCTTGCTGTTGGTTCCGCTTCTCTTGTTCCTTCTTTTCAATATGAATTAAACGATGCCCCAGCAACCTAGCTCGCCGTCAAATACTACTTCATGTTTCTTCAACATCTCCTCAAATCGTTGTTTTTGTTCATTGCTCATGTGCGATTGTTGTTGTGCGACTTTCACAGCTGCTGTTGTAACTTGATTGTATTTTCTTTCAAAAACAATACTGTTGTTTCATTGCTGAGAAACTCCGCATCCGCGACTTCTTCGGCGTTAACTCGCGTCATTGTCATGTAGTTCTGATTTGTAAGATTGTGACATCGCGAAAATTGGCTGGCCGTGATCTTTTTTCTTATCCCGCAAGGCAACAATCACAAGAAAAGAACTACTTGTTGCGGAGTGCGAGTGTACCGTACGAGTACCAGGACCAGAATGGATACCCCAACTCCGCAAGTACGGTAATCTTACTGTAGCTGTGAGGATACATCGTACAAATACGCGTAGTCTCAACAGTCTCTAGCTTAGTATTGTTGCATCGCGAATTATAATGAAAAAAGATAGTGAACAATAATACAAACGTCGATTTGTTGGTAGGGAAAAAGTAGCAGGATACAGCTTAAGAGTCAGTTTCAATCGCATTGTGCTGTGTTACGCCACAGCGGCAGGAACCATTGCTGCAGGAACCCCCAAGAGATAAAAGACGTTTTCGAGAAAAGCATCGATGACCTCCGCATCACTCTCGTCGTAGCAGCAATGTTGGTAGCTGCTGCTGCTACTATTGCTGTTGCTATTACGATTCGATAATGTTGATGTAGAGTAGTTTAAATCATAATTGTTGTGAGTCGCAGTATCTGTAGCATGCGTGACTGAATGATTCCACTGTGTTGTTTCTGAGTGTTGTTGCGGATGCAGATGGCTGTTTGCAGCGTGATTCGAATCAATCAACCAATAGACCGACTTGATCAAAAGGGTATCCCACTTGTAGGCATTGAAGCTATCGTACCCCTCAAGTGTCTTGCAAACATGTGAAAGGTTATTGAAGACGGCGGCGTAGCACAGCGAATTGACGCCGTGGATGCCCCTACTACTGCTTCTGGCGTCCGAAAGGTATTGGTGGGTTTCCCTTTGCGGAGATGGTTGCTGGCGGCAACTGCTTGAAAAGTTCTCGAGGGCAAGCTCGTAGAGAACCTTGGCAATCTCAAAAGATCGTTGGTAGCCGAGACCGTCTTTCTGACAAAACTGTGATAGTGGCAAGTGACCCGGACGTTGTCTCGAAAGCAATTCCATCCCCCAGAGGTGATTGGAAAGGGCCGAATTGAAGATCAAAACGAATGATCGATCATTGAAAGGAGCACCCTCCCATTCGGTTTCGCTCATGACGATTGGCAAGCTGTAGACTTTGTGGTACATCCATTGAGTCTGTGATCGCCTATCGGATTGTCCGCCATACGAAAAAGTCCGTATGCTGGAACACGAAGTCATCCGACAAACGCGATGCTGTCCTATGTATTCGAAGGCGGAACCGGACATATCCGTTGCTGCTGTTGCAGTTAGGGAGTGTGACGCAGTCGTTTGTGAAGGGTGTTGTGCTTCATCGCTGAAAGTTGGGTAGCATCCATCATCATCATCATCATCATCATCCTCATCTCCTGCCTCCGAATCCCAGTCCGAACAATCTTCGTGGTCCCAATCTAGATCTGACTCTGATTCATAGAGATTTAAATCCATATCCATATCCATATCCATGTCTGTATCGGCAACATCAACATTTCTAGTATTGTTTGCATCGTAGCCGTCTATTACAAGACCGGAGCAATTCGTTTCACAGGGGCAGGAGATACGTTTGTGTTGTTTTAGGGCACTTTCGAAGAGAAAATTTGCCTCGGCAAAGTTTCTAATTGTCATCAAAACACATGCTCGATTGTTGAGGTGTTGTATATAATTGGTCATGTTCCGGTTGATACGGGAAGAAAGAGTGGAACAATAGCGACAGGCTGCAGTGCTTTTCGCTGGTTCTTCTGGTTGTTCTTGTTGAGGAAGGTACGGATGCTGGTGCTGGTGCTGGTGCTGTGGATGGGTATGGGTATGGGTATGGGTATGGTGACGTTGTTCGATCACCATGATTGTCTCATTAGGATTGATCCGTGTCGTAACTTTTTGATTCATCGAAAGTATTATGTTCAATCAATCAAACGTTTATCTCGTTTTGCGATTGTAATAAAAAATGGAAACGTTCGAATTTCTGTGAGAAGTAATCTATCTACCGGTATTCTGGTAAATCTGAATTTTCTCTTTCACTCTCGTGTATTCTCGTGTCAGTCAGGTGTTCGTACCGGTATTCGCGTGTTGTATATTCAATCTTCAATACCGAATTGTTCATTCGTTACTTAAAGGCCCCTTATGACGGGGGCTCAGTTTCTCGATATTTGGGGGCTCATTAATCTTCCTATAAGTAATTTTATTGGGCCTATTTTTGTGTCTACAAAATGATCGAGATGGGTATTTGTTGTCCCGGTAGGTAGAACAATGACAAACATTGTTATCCGCTATCGTAATAAGTACTCCGCTGCTTATTTTGTACGATACTATTACGTACAGTAGAATATGATCGAACGAAAAGGCATACGGTAAGATACTCGTACCGTACGTACCGGTCAAAAGAATTTCGATGAAACAAAAAATACACGAATGCGGTTCTACTACGTACATACAATTCCCTGGGCCTGGTTCTACCCGATCAGGACAAATACGGTACGTAGTTGATTTTTTAATCTCGCTATAATGCAATTCAACGCAATTTATTTTCTTGTAATAGTACGGTACAATAAAGACCTATTCGTATCTCCACGGCTTTAGAACCACCTATTTCCTTTACCGGTACGTCACCATTCGAAAAACAAGCTCATTCGATTTACGGGCTCGCAATTACGAAGAAGGAACTCGGCGAACAGTTCCCCAAACGGGAACCCGAGTAAAGTTGATCTCGTATAAATGGTTTTGAGTTCTCCTTTGAATTCTTTGATCTCCGGAGAAATTGTGTATAATAACTGTCGAGGTACTCGCGCAGCGAGTGAAACCCTTTTGCAATCTGGATGTGAACGGTTCAATCCAGTACTAAGTAAATTAATTTCTTACGTAATGATTATGCACACACGAGAGCGAGTGCAACGAGCTGGAGTGTGGTGTGCATAATCATTACTTAAGAAATTAATTTACTTAGTACTGGATTGAACCGTTCACATCCAGATTGCAAAAGGGTTTCACACTGCAATCCCCCTGAGGCCGACACTGAGGGCTTGCCCGAAGTGGAGACCAAAGGGGGATTACAGCAGTAACACTCCTGAGGTTGAAGTGGAGTGCAACGACACTGATACCAAAGGAGTGTTACTGTTCATGTCGGAGCGAGTATCCTCAACAGTTATATATGTAACTAGTCGAAGTAGCACCTATTTTCCTTGCAATCCTGTGCGCGAGATTGCAAAGTGTGCCACAAACTACAAGCAAGCAGCACTGCCTCCCCCAATCTAGGGCAACAGTGTATTCTCGCTCCGGCGTCCGAACTACAAGCACTGCCAGCTACAATATAGGGGAATGGTGTATTCTTGCTCTGGCGCCATCCGAACTACAAGCACAGCCTGCTCCGATATAGGGGAATGGTGCATTACTATTTGTTGCCTGAAATTAATTTTTGTTGCTCCCCTAAGCTCCGAACGCAAGACCGTTTAGCATAATCGATACCACCTCGTCATTGTGGACATTTTGGTACCAGTTTGGTCTCCTAGCTCCCAATATTCAGGGAGATATCAATCTTTTACTGTCACCATTGTTGGTCTCCATCTGACATGGGTTGCAAGTTTCTTGTTTTCGGCGGGTTGCAACAAGTTTCTTGTTTTCGTTTTCGTTGGGCCGGTTGCAAAAACAAAAAGAAACTGCCTGGTAGAAAATGCCGTGATAAATATACGGAGTGTTGAAACCTGATTTTATTTATTAAGAAAATTATATAAGGAGAACTCGAGGTTTCATAATCAGGTTCTTTTTTCAGCTGGGCTTGATCTGAAACCTGACGAGGTGCACATATTAGGTTAAAAATTAACTAGTGTTTCTTAGTGGTTGGGCACTCCAATTTTTTAAGAACCACTTTGCAATCTTGCGCCCAGGATTGCAAGGAAAATAGGTGCTACTCGACGGTTACACGGCATATGTTCAGAAATAATGGCATCGCAAAGAATAGTATTGGTCCTCACCTTGGACCGTTGGAAAACAGCGGAGCTGTTTTTCATTCAAATTAACCGTATCCTCAATCTTAAAAACACGCACCTCTCTTCCGTGATGAACAACGCACAGACACTTCAGTCATGAGTCACTGACACATTCCCAGTCATCAGTCATTGTTCAATCATATTGGAATATCAAGATAGTCTTCTTCTTGAAGCTCTCGTCCGTAGTTCTTTTCCAATCGTATCATAGATCAATCTAAGAAGCTTCTAGAAGTCATCTTCAATTCTGAAACTCAATAGCACACAATTTCATCTACTACTACAGCATAGTTCATATTGAATTCAATCGTCGCTTTGAGTTTTTTTATCAATAAAAATATCTGGAAACCTACCGTATAGTAGCATCTAATCCACCATGTCCGCCATCACTCAAATGTGGGATGGGAGAGTCTTAGTGGGTGGGAATCTTAAAAACAGCAGACTGTGCCAGTTTTTGTAACGATAATCCTCGTGACTGACCAATCAAATCACGGAGAATAGGTTGAAGGAATCCAAATGACCGGAGAAGAGAATCCGGATGACCTTCCGAAGGAGACCGGACCAAGGAAAAGATGGAACGAAGCAATCGCAAACCGTGAAATAGAACACACCAAGGAAGGATTCAAGACAACTGTGCGAAGATACATCAGTGCCATCACACCGGATCTGGATGCCAAAGGAACAATGGTAGCAGCATTCGAGCATCAATATATGGCAAAGCCCATGGACGTATCAGAGCATGAACACTTTAGCAGGATTGATACCATTTTAGATTACATAGACATGCTGCCGGGTGACAATGATGTGGACTTAACGGAACAACAAAGGAAGCAAATCTTCTTCAAGACTCATCCTAGATCTTGGCAGGATGCCTACATGGATACAGCAGTGAACTTCAGGGAGGTTTCTATCCTGCAGATTTGCGATTACATGACAAGGAAGAAGGATAGCGCCAACAAAACGAGAAGACAAGAAAGAAAGAATAAACAGAATGGTTTCGGACAAGGAAGAGGCGCTGGAAGAGGAGGCAGAGGCGCCGGAAGAGGCAGAGGAAATGGTGGACAAAAATGCAGGAAGCATCCGCAAGGAAACCATACTTGGGATCAATGTTATCAAAACCCAAAGAACCAAACGTCACCCTATCTGCAATATATGGGGTCGGACGACAACAGTACCCATTCAGGGAATATGAGCGGTCGATTCGGAGGCCGAGGTCAAGGAGGATTCAGTGGCAGAGGTCGAGGGGGATACCAAGGCAGAGGCAATGGAACAGGAAGAGGAGACTTCAACAACGAAAGCAATTACTATTATTTTCCTTCTGAATCCGATTCGTTGAGAGACTGATTCAAAGGCTTCTGAGGAACAGCAACGCTGCGTTAGTGTGTTAGTAGACGAACGATTGTACTCTACGCGTGACAAATGTGGTTGGATACTTTCGCAACGGATAATCGGACTACAGGCGAAGCTAGGGAGACGCCAGATCTCTTCTTGCTGTGACTTATTCAGATTGCAGCGAGACAGACCTTAGTATGTAGATTACAGGTAGTTGATAGCAACTAGTGTGAATTTTGGGATTTAAATCAGTTGAATGTTAAAAGTATGAGATAAAGTGAAATCTTGCCGAAATGCAAGATATCTCTTTTATTGAGATGAATGCGTTGCAACTGCTGTTGCGTAGTGCTGAGATTACTCGCTGATTATTTCCGTACATGTATTAGTCGTTGACCATATATATTTGTATGCATGTATATGTATTGTGTGAGAATCACACGCCAACGGTTTTCTTCTCTTGTTCCGTTAGGAAGACTCCATGATATGTTTATCATTAAGGTCAGGAATTGCTCCCGTAGCTCGTGTGATATTTTATGAAATCAGAGTTTGCTCACCGAAGAACAATGGCAATATCGTAAGACAGGGATTGCTCACCGTTGATGCGCGATGGGAACCGATGCGCCGTGGGAATCGATATGCCGTGGGAATCGATTACTTAGATGGATACGGGACTCATTGATTCGTGTGCATAGGAAGTCTACCCTTTGGTAGCTTTGGTACTTCTGGTCACGAAAGGAATTTAATACTCCCCATGTCTCCTTGTGAAGGGTCATCACGCTCTACATGATGCTTCCATCATCCTGAAGAGGGTCGCCAGTATTACCACAGAAGTGGAAGATGGGCCTGAGCAGTGGATACACAACTGAGTGACTCCAATGCTTGGTGAGAATGTCTGCACAGTTATCCTTACCTGGGATGTGCATCATTAAAATGAAACCTCTCGCTATCATGCTTCGTACGTAGTGAAACGACAGAATATTATGACGCTTGTGCAACCTTGCGTAAGGGAAGGTTGACGTTTGGATCATCTTTTCGTTGTCACCCCAAGAGTATGAGACATCATGGACTCGTGTTCCTAGGTATCGGAATGAGTGGCGTAAATCGACGATCTGTTCGATGCAAGTCCTTCCTGCAACAAATTCAGCTCCAAAGGTGGCTGTCTCCGTAGTGGACTGCTTCTTCGAGAACCACATCATGGGAGTCTTGTTCGCGAAGTGAAGAATGCCGGTTACTGCCTTACCACTGAGAATATCATGCATGAGGTTGGCATCATAGAAGTGTGTTAACACTACTGTCTTTCCAAGCGGTGCAGGAGCGTCGTCGGGTAGCTCTTCAGAATGCTCCCCATAGACGGTGTTGGACCAATCGATGGTGTCGGGTTTAGTCAATATAAAATCTGGTGGTTCCACGCGGAATCTGATTTTAAAATGTCTAAACTTGGAGATATATCCATAGATACGTTTTGCACGTTCGAGATGCCCATCTCGTGGCTGAGCTCTGAAACTTGAGAGCGTCATCACGGCTGTTTGTACATCGAAACGGCCGATAGCGATGATCCATTGTAGTGAACCGATCATACTTTGGTATTTCTGTATACCGGTTTCTTCAAGAAATGCTGAGGAGTCCAATTCAGGATGATCGTTCTCCGCAATGGGTGATTGGAACCTAGTGCTAGGTTTGCATCCGAACATTTGTTCGTAAGACGCTTCCATCTTTTCGATGAACTTTATGGGATTCATGCATAGAACACCATGTTCGTCGCGCTCAAATCCACAACCTAAGTGAAAGTTCATAGGTCCGGATCCCTTCAGTTTGAAGTTATATGGTGACGATTGCAATATCTTCAAGAAGGAATTGGGATCTGCCATGTAGAGACATAGGTCATCGACATATGTGCATATAAGCTCATATACACGTTCACCATGCTTGTTCGTTCCGGGTTTGAGGAATATTTCCGGTTCTGCGCGGGATCTTTCGAAGCCGAGTTCAATGAGACAAGCTGCGAGTAAGTCTCCAAAGCACTTGCCTGAAGACCTGAGACCATATAGGGCTTTGTAAATGATCAGCAGGCGACCCTCCAGCGATTCGAATTCGGGACCTGCCTTGATGCATACTTTCTCGCAGGTGACTGCTTCTAAGTAGGCGTTACCTATGTCGGTGCCCCATGCTTCTAGGTCGTTGAGTTCAGCTAAGAATAGGCACATACGTAGGCCGCGGAGAGATACGACACCTGCGTAAACACTGTGGATAGGGGCCTCAGTGAGATTACAGTTAGCAACGAGGCGAGCCTTGTGTCTTCCGTCGTGCTTGACAGCGTATATCATGTGTACCTTGATCTGTTGGAATCCCGGGGGAATGGAGCTTGTCTTGTACACGCCTTTATCAATGAATGTATTGTACTCATTGAGTTGTGCCATTTCCAGAGTGGTGGCATCTTCCCATTTGGTGTTCCCGTTGGCTTGATCAAATCGGAGGGCTTCTTCGTGGTTACGAGGCACTTTGAATCCATATTGATACTGCGGAGTGGTACGGAAGGAACGTAGTTTGGCTTGGTGCACGAGTCGATCAAGTTTCTTGGTTCGTCGGGCTAGGTTGGTGATTCTTCTGAGACGTTTCCAACCCGGGAGGTCAAGCAAGTTGTTGTCTTTCCCATATTTTGCAACGGTGACCGGATCATCAGCCGCAATATTGGCCAGAGGTTCATATGTGCGTTCCATATTCTCCCATTCAATCCAGAGGTTATACTTGGAACCTTTGTATTGAGGATGCTTGTTATCCAGTGGACCTTGGTGTCCTAGGATGCGGCGAAACGACCAGAGTTTGCCGTCTTCTTGTGTTGAATCACGATGGATGTAATTCATGACATCATTGTATGCAATGATATCATCGAGTTCATCATCGGAGTGTTTGAACATGAACTTGATGAAGTCTTTGTTGCGTTCAAGGCTGTCTTCAACATCGACGATGGTAAGACGTTTCCGAGTGCCATCTGGATTGGTTACAAGGAAGGAACGTCCTTGTAGATCAGCAATCGGGATCGTAGGAATGGTAATGGGTTTACCGTCATCGTCAAATTGTGCGTTACCTTCTTCGTCAGTAACAACTACCTGTGATGGGTCTACGGAAGGAGTAGCGGGGTTTGTGTGTGGAGTTGCGACGTCACTAACATCAAAGTATGCTATTTCCGGTGGGTCAAAATCATCTTCAGTAAGGAGAACGCCGTCGGATGTCTTGCTGAAGATGTGTGTCGTAGGAGGACCATCAAGACTCTCCCCATAGTTGTTAGGGAGTGGAGAAGGTGACCAGCTTGGGCTGTCATCGACCTTCTTATAAAGAAAGCTCGGTAACGAGGGGTGGGCGGGTGGTTGAAGAATTGGTTGAGTGCCAGATGCGTGGGGCGTGGTATCTGGTTGTTTGTCGGGTGCAGATGGAACGGTGTCATCGGCGGTGTCAGAATCAGCGGGTGAAACGCTAGGGGGAACTGAGCTGTTTGGTTTTGTCGACTCGTCAATTAGTTTATTCTGATTGGTATGCTCCCCATGTTTGAACGCTGGGGCTTCTCCAGTGGCATATATACGGGGTAAGGAATCCTTTGCATTACGCCATTTGATGAAACCATCATCAGTAAATAGGCCCGCGCGTTTGTTACGTGACTCAGGTGTAAGAGCAGATCGAACACCGGACCTGTCAAGTAACTTGTTGGTAACGGGATCCCAGATTCGGAAGCAGAGTCCATTGCCAACATGTTCGGCGATGCCAACGAAATGACCGAGGCGTTCGGTAGATTTGGTACCAAAAGGAGAGTCATTGGTTTTGAAATACACAGGTTCAAACCAGAAGAAACTGGTGTGTGCGCTGATGTCGCCAAGTGTACCCGTGGCAATGAAGATCGGTTGTTTATCGGACAGCGTAGGATCAGAAACAACATTGAGGAGACCCGCGACGTATGTCATGCACAGTAGCCATAGGTGTGGTGGTGTGCCGGTACGATCCATGACGCGATTGACAATGCGTTTGAACGTTTGGTATCGTCGTTCGAATTGATTCTGGTGTTGATGATACGGTTCACTTTGCCAGAGTCCAATCCATAACATTTTGAGGTAATCCATGACCTTCTTACTGGATTGATAGTTACCGTGGTCGCAAAGGAGGCGGATGGGCCTGCCCCATTTTCGAACAAAGTTCTGGAAGCAGGATAGGAAATCGCCGGTGGTACGCATTTCCTCAATGTGTATAATATGTGATTTGCGGCCAAAGAAGATCTGAGCAATCTTGGAGCCACCATCAATTGCTGGGACATCTGAATAGACAGCATCGGACATGACATCGTCATTGAAGGGGCGAACGTTCATGGCCGGTTGAGGGGAATGAAACCGTTTGAAAATGTTTCCATCAGGGCTAACCGCTAACGAACCATATTGGGTTGAATTTTCAAACGTAGCTTTGATGCGATCGGTGGAAACCCAACAAAAGAAAGGTTTTAGGGATAAGTAGTCATGTTCGTTGGGGTATCTTTCGCGGGGCGTAGCTGCAATGCGTGTAGTGTCACTGGCAGTGCAATCTGTCGGAAACGCAGTGACCGTTCCAGAGACTGCGGGTAGCGCGCAGCATGCGAGACGTTCTTGATGAGCGTAGTTGGTGGAAGTAAGCCAAAAGGAGCGATCGTTGGCCCTATGATCATCAATAGGAAGAAAGGGAGATCAAGTGGAATGGCTGGAATACGAGCTGAGGGATGTGACCGTGGAGGACCCGGGAGAAACAGAGATATCTAATCCTTCAAGACAGCGTGGGTTCCCATATTCGTCGTAGTCGGCATAAGGGAGTTGGTGTGGTTGGGGAGGATATTTCTGGAGGAATTGTTCATCCTTCGCACTGATCGAGGTATCAAGAACAGATGGGTCCCAATGTTTATTGGATGTCATGATAACATGTGGTAGCGTGTCAAAATCAACAGTCGTATACTTTCGCATTGCAAGGTATGGTAAACCGTATTGTATGCTGAGAGGCAGTGCATAGCCATCGGAGGTGGTGATGACCTGTCCTCCGCCTGCTTTGATGGACGTGTCGTCGACAGTGGAAAAATATGCTTCCATCTGGCCGGATGACAATATAGAAGGGTGTCGTCCTGTATAGGCACATTCATTGAAAATGAGAATGACGGGGCCTCTGTTCGACATGGAATATGCTCCGCATGTAGCAATGGGAATATTTTGTACCTGATGATTGTTAGTGCCGGTGACGTTAACATATCATGGTGGGATATCCTTGGAGATGAGACATGCATCATTACCGATGATGCAGCCATTTGCGCCGCGATCGACCATGGAAAAACCAGGGCTAGTAACCGTAGTTTTATGTATACGGTATGTGTATGACGTTACTGGACCACAGTTAGGAAAGGTAAGATCATCCTCGGGAGTATACCACTGGTGAAAATTGGCGGAATACGATGGTGTTCCCACAGGTATTTGGGTGTCACCGTCCTTTTTGTACTGAATGTCAGGGTTGTCTGAAAGGAATCGAGCGGGATGCGCGGGTGACACGGAAGACTTGAGAGGTCGCTGGTCCTTAGACGAAGAGGTCGTTGATTTGTATACACCTAGGGATGCATGGAAAACACCTCTACGATCATTCTCTACAGCAGGGTGAAGGTCTGCTGTGGAATGGCGTGCTCATCTTTGGTCGAAGTATTGTCTTCTCGAAATGATACCGAGTGTTCATGTTGGTATGCCTTCCGGGTAATGGGTTTGACACTGTTGGGGTCAGGTTGGTCCGTGTTAAGTAAGTCGTGTCGCAATGAGGCAACCACGATTTTCTTGCCTTCCGGAGAAAAACTGAGCCAACTCTTCATGTCCTGACGTGACAAGGCCTTCCATATGTTTGTAGGCAATCTTGTGGTAGGGTCAGGGGTACGTCCAGCCTTAAACACAGCATAATCTTGATAGTCTCCTTCAAATTCGATGGGGAGAGCATAGTCATCATGGTTTTGGCTCGATTCAGAAGAAAAATCATGAACGTGTGCACGTACAGTTGACCGAGGAGCAGACATCGCGGACTGGGAATCAAGTCGAGTTGCTTCGAGCAAAAGCGTGATTTTAAGATCGTGGATACCAGCGGCTTCGGCAACCGCATCCGTTACGGTGCTATTTGTCCCACCTGGATCCTTGACTTTGGCAAACTGTTCGCTTAGCTGGAAGCTGGAATAGCATGCCTGACACAATGCTGACTTAACAGTATGGTATTCAAGGGGCTTGTTGGGAGGACGAAGCTTGTTGAGGTGATTTAATTCATCAAACCAGTGTGTGATGAATTTCACTTTGGATTCCTTCCAATTGTTGAGGTTCAACTTGAGCAACGCTTGTAGCTGGGTCGAGTTGTCGTATACCTTTGCTTTTGATTTGCTATGAAGTTTTACGAAATCGAAGTAGGCCTTGCGTCCATCACGAGTGGTAGAATGGCTGTGTACACACGACGCAGAAAGGTCACTTTTGAAGACTTCCAACATTAGTACCCAGAAGAAGGCACATTGTTTAACAAAGAGATCACGGGTGTAACCCACAAGCGTGGCTGGGGGCCAAGTTTCATCGAGGAATGTCTCGGTGTCGATGTCGTATGCCTCGAGTTTAGCCTTGAAGCCAACGAGCCAGTGTTCGAATCTTGAGTCATTCGTGAGGGGTGTAAAGGACTTTTCATCCCGTGCTTTTCGACACCAAGATTCGTACTTTACCTGCTGAGGGGACTTTTTGCTACTCCCCGCTGGAGGAGGAGGGGGGTTCAGAGCGGATTCATTGCGCATGCGTTGGGCACGCTCTTCGCGGAAAGTCTCGAATTCTTTATATGTATATGAGCTCACATCTTTCCAGGTTCTCAACTCTTCTGCTAGAGCGCCATCGTCTTCTTGTAGATCGATAGCGTAATCCGCAAGTGCTTCTACGCTCCTTTGAACGGATCGAGGGATATTCATTGGAAGCCCTCCATCAGTATAGGTAAGCTCGCGTGCAAAATCCGGTTCGATGAGTGCGCCGAGGAATGCATTCCACTTGCACAATCCGCCTTCCTTGAGGGCTAAACACAGTTTACTACCGTCTTCACTTGTTATGCTGAGTAGGGATACGAGTATCTTCCTCATAGCAGCATCGAAACTGGGGAAGTGATTGATCGCAGCGACTTCTGCGTCATTCTTTTCTTTGCCGCCGGCCATCGTCGGTATGTTCGGCATCAGTGACGGTTCCGATCCTCCGAGAGAATTGCGCGGTGACTGGGAATGAGAACTACTTCGTGTACGGTGTGCGACTGGCATATGCCAGCGTAGAGATTGACCTCAGGTACGTTCTTGTTTCTCTTTGTATGCAAGCCTTCTTAGAGCTTGCGACTGTTAATCTATTATTTTCCTTCTGAATCCGATTCGTTGAGAGACTGATTCAAAGGCTTCTGAGGAACAGCAACGATGCGTTAGTGTGTTAGTAGACGAACGATTGTACTCTACGCGTGACAAATGTGGTTGGATACTTTCGCAACGGATAATCGGACTACAGGCGAAGCTAGGGAGACGCCAGATCTCTTCTTGCTGTGACTTATTCAGATTGCAGCGAGACAGACCTTAGTATGTAGATTACAGGTAGTTGATAGCAACTAGTGTGAATTTTGGGATTTAAATCAGTTGAATGTTAAAAGTATGAGATAAAGTGAAATCTTGCCGAAATGCAAGATATCTCTTTTATTGAGATGAATGCGTTGCAACTGCTGTTGCGTAGTGCTGAGATTACTCGCTGATTATTTCCGTACATGTATTAGTCGTTGACCATATATATTTGTATGCATGTATATGTATTGTGTGAGAATCACACGCCAACGGTTTTCTTCTCTTGTTCCGTTAGGAAGACTCCATGATATGTTTATCATTAAGGTCAGGAATTGCTCCCGTAGCTCGTGTGATATTTTATGAAATCAGAGTTTGCTCACGGAAGAACAATGGCAATATCGTAAGACAGGGATTGCTCACCGTTGATGCGTGATGGGAACCGATGCGCCGTGGGAATCGATATGCCGTGGGAATCGATTACTTAGATGGATACGGGACTCATTGATTCGTACGAATAGGAAATTTACCCTTTGGTAGCTTTGGTACTTCTGGTCACGAAAGGAATTTAATAATTACTACTATGGGCAAGACGCGTTCTCAAACATAACAGCAAGCGACGCTAGTTATTTCACCAACCAGAACCCCAGCAGCCAGCCGGGACAGAACCAAAGTCAGTATGAATGACTAGCAACCGGAACGAATGGGAACGTAACAACGGGGCCAAGGGCCACCAAGAGAACAGAGCTACATGCCACTAAAGAAGGGCTACAGGCCAAGGAAAAACCTCACGTCGCGAATGAGACGACAGTAACAGGGCTTGAGGCCACTGGAAATGGGCTAGAGGCCACAGAAGCACCGTCAGGGCCAAGGGTCGCTGCGAGTGACGCAACGCCTACAGTGTTGCTGAAAATCAGAGAGATACAAGGGGTAGCAGCCGATAGGCCATATATGGCACTGCTTGACGCCGGTAGCACAAAAACAATGATAAACAAAAAGTCAATGCTGTTTGGGGTAAAGCCCCTACACATCAGACACAAGCAATTGACAACAACAACCAATGGAGAATTTGATACCTCGCATGAGGTACAGCTGAAAGAGATGCAATTGCCCGAATTCGTGAATGGTCGAAGGATAGTGGGAATCTCAGCGTCCATATTCGAGTTGGAGCATTGCAGATATGATGTTATATTGGGGAGAGACTTCCTATCATCCGCTGGTATCATTCTATCATTCAATAACCATACAGTTACCTGCATGGATGTGACTATTCCTATGAGAGATACAACAAAAATGACGCGAGTAAGCCCAGAAGAAGCCAAGGACGCCGAGTTATTCAAAAACGCATCCACTGAAATATTAGAAAGAAGCTACCAAAGGGTCACAGCAAAAGAGGTGGTGAGGCAACAAAACCACATGACTGAAGAACAGAAAAGGAAGTTCCAAAAAATGATTCAGAAACATGAGGTCGTATTCAATGGCAAGTTGGGACTGTATCCACACGAGGAAATCCACATCGAACTGAAGAAGGATGCCAAACCAATCCATATGAAGCCGTATCCCGTGGCATATCAGAGAGAGGAAATATTCCGAAAAGAATTAGCAAACCTGATAGCAGATGGAGTCCTGGAACCATGTGAACCATCAGATTGGGTTTTCCCAACCTTCATCATACCAAAGAAGGATAATAGAGTCAGATGGGTATTGGACTTTCTGAGAACTCAACAACAGAATCCACATGAAGCCGTTCCCTCTTAAGAGAATACAGGACATCATGAACAGAAGGGGAAGATACACCTATTTCACGAAGATCAATTTGCCGATGCAATACTACTGTTTTCAACTCGGCAAAGAGAGCCAAAAACTATGCACAATAACAACACCATATGGGTTGCTCAGATACAAGAGACTACCTATGGGAGCGAAGATCAGCGGCGATGTATCCCAACACATCATGACCAAAATATTGGAAGGACTTGACTGCACTTGCTACATCCAGGATGTGGGAATTTGGACAAATGAATTGTTCGACCATCACTTGGCAGTGCTGGATCAGATACTGGACCGATTCTCCATCAATGGCATGAAATGCAATCCACTCAAATGCAGCTGGCTCGTCAAAGAAACTGGCTTCCTGGGCCACTGGATGACACCAGAAGAAATAAAACCTTGGAAATGAAAGATCGGCGCGGTGCTGTGGATGGGGCCACCAGAGAACATCACACACGTCCGCTCACTCATAGGAGCTGTAAACTACTACAAATCCTTCTGGCCAAGAAGAGCACATGTCCTCGCACCACTCACAGAGATGACAGGCGCCAAGAAATTCACCTGGGACGCGACCAGGCAAAGAGCATTTGAGGAGATGAAAGCCATCCTAGTAGCAGATGCAATGAACGTCTACCCCGACTACAGCAAACCATTTCACATCTACACAGACTCTTCAGACTATCAGCTGGGCACAGTCATCATCCAAGAAGGCTGAGTCGTCGCATACTTCAGCTGCAAACTCTCCAAAGCACAACAGAACTACACCACCACAGAAAAAGAGCTCCTGGCAATCATTCTCACACTAACAGAATACCAAAAAATCCTCCTTGGAGGAGTCCTACACGTCTATACCGACCACAAAAATCTCATCTTCAACACCTTCTCCATCCAACGGGTACTCCGTTGGAAGCTATTCATGTCCGAATTTGACATCAACCTCACCCATATTGAAGGCAAAAAGAATGTCCTTGTCAATTGTTTTTCGAGGCTGCCTTGCATTGAGCCACCCTCTATGGGGGATAGACGGCAGAACATCAAAAGGAATGGCACATTGGTCGATTTCTACACCCTACAAGTACCAAAAGATGATATCGTAATCAACAATGAAACGTTCACCAACGTCGACGAAAACAATGAATGGATCGAGTGCCTACTCAACCTACCTCCACTACAAGAAATGCCCAATCCAATCACTACAGCCAACATCCAAAACCACCAAAATCAGGACGTCCATCTGCGCACGGCACACCAGGAAGACCCAGCCAAGTTCCGGATCATGGCCATCAACGGACAACAGATCGTAGCAAGAGTGGACAAAAACAACAAACCAAATTGGAAGATAGTCATACCAGCAACCCTCATCCAACAAGTAATCCACTGATACCACATTGTACTGGGACACTGCGGCATACGACGATTATACGATACAATATCAGCCCGGTTCTTTTCACCGAACCTACAACAACAGTGCAAGCAATATATCTGTCCAATAAATTGCCACCAATACAAACAAGGAAGCAGGGGATACGGGCTACTACCACCCAGAGAAGCAGCCCCAGCACCATGGAACGAGGTGTGTGTGGATCTAATTGGTCCATGGAAAATCCAAGCTGGCGACCGCGAATATGAATTCAAGGCATTAACTACCATCGATCCAGTCACCAACTTGGCTGAAATCATCAGGATTGACAACAAATCAAGCCAACACATAGCAAATCAGTTTGCCAACAGCTGGTTAGCGCGGTACCCCCGATCAAATCGATGTGTACATGACAATGGAGGAGAATTCATAGGGCATGAATTCCAAACGCTACTGATCCAGCATGGAATTAAGTCAGTACCAACAACAGTTAAGAACCCACAGGCGAATGCGATATGTGAAAGGCTACATTGCACCATGGGAGACATTCTAAGGGTCACAGTCAGGACTACACATGCCAACAATGAGCAAGAAGCTGAGCAGATAGTGGATAACGCCTTGGCCAGCTGCATGCACGCAACCCGATGCGCAGTAAATCACACCATGCAGACATCACCCGGAGCTATGGCATTCAACAGGGACATGATGGTGGATGTGCCATTGATAGCCAATTTGGAGGCCATCCGCAACAGAAGACAGCAGCTCATCGATCAGAATCTAATACAAACAAACAAGAGCAGAGTAAACCATAATTACCAAGTAGGCGATCGAGTCATGGTCAAGACATATGATCCGACGAAACTGCAGGAAAGGTTTCATGGACCATACCTAATCATCCAAGTATTCACCAATGGAACAGTTAAGGTACAGAGATCAGAAACCATGGAAGAGACATACAACATTCGAAAGATCACACCTTACCGGGGACCAAATCATCAGTAACAATAATCATGGTCGTTCGATCAGTCACTGTGGGGGATAGTGTAACAATAATCCTTGTGACTGACAGATCGAATCACGGAGAATAGGTTGAAGGAATCCAAATGAACAGAGAAGAGAATCCGGATGACCTTCCGAAGGAGACCACTTTACATTTTACATCTTACTTATGAATTTTCACTAATTTTATAATATGGATTCATCATCTTTCTAAAAACCTACCGATAGTCGATACAGTTTCTAGATCATAGCCTTGGTTTTACAAATTTTACTATAAAACCGCTTAAACACATTGGATACAGCCTTTTATTTACGAAAATGAGATGCAGCTTGATTTTAAGGCAATAGTACGATTTGAGTCATCGTGATGGCGGCTCGCTCATTTTTGTGGTTGCGCGAAACCAAAAATGTGTAAGCCAGTTTTAATCAGGAATCGTTATAGTGATCTACTCCCTCTGTCCCAAAATATTTAGACAGTATGGACGTTAATACTTGAAATAAGGTCAATACTCAATGGATGCCAACCGGGCTTTTTGGGTTGAACTCTCCTTAATCAACTCCTCATGATGGGTTAAACGTTAGACATTTCAGTGGTATTGGTGTACCTTTCATAGGGAGTTAAAGAAGGGCTGTCACGCCTTGCAAAAGTGATTCCTCCATTTAAGAGGGTTCTGCTGGCCGGTTTAACGTCCGGATGCTTCCACATGCAAGCTAAGGCACTGAATTTGTGTAAGGGCATAGTGGTTATAAACAGTAAGAATGTTCTTGTACTTTCATTGGTGTTCCAAAGATAGCCAATTTTGAGCTCGTTGCATGTGCCATTTGCATGGGTGTCAGTTGGAAAAACTCAACCGATGCAAAAAACTGATCTGAGAGGGCATTTTAGATCGCGCGAATTTTTCGTCTCGCGTTTCTCCTCTCTTTTTTGCGTGTGTTTTTACGCGGTGATTTTCACTCGCGTTTTTTCACACGGTAACTTTCATGTGTTTGCATTCATTCCACTCCTCTGTTGGTCGGCGTTGTCATCGTCATCAAGTCCGGATCACAATCAGTACACTTCTGCAGCCAACAAGCGCCAAGCACCTCTGTTGGTCAGCGTCGTCATCGTCATCAAGTCCGAACGCGAAACAAAGAAGAAGGATCACAATCAGTACACTTCTACAGCCAACAAGCGCCAAGCACCTCTGTTGGTCAGCGTCGTCATCGTCATCAAGAAACAAAGAAGAAGGATCACAATCAGTACACTTCTACAGCCAACAAGCGCCAAGCACCTCTGTTGGTCAGCGTCGTCATCGTCATCAAGTCCGAACGCGAAACAAAGAAGAAGGATCACAATCAGTACACTTCTACAGCCAACAAGCGCCAAGCACCTCTGTTGGTCAGCGTCGTCATCGTCATCAAGTCCGAACGCGAAACAAAGAAGAAGGATCACAATCAGTACACTTCTACAGCCAACAAGCGCCAAGCACCTCTGAAAGAAGCCATTCTACAGATTCAAAAGACGGTGCGGATTGCGGATCACTCCCCTGCGCCATCTTTTGCAACGCTACAACACACAACAAGCCCACAGGCACGGTCGCGAATGTACTCTTCTTCTACAGATTCTACAAGGGGGAGTGTTGCAAAAGACGACCTACAGATTCTACAAGGGGGAGTGTTGCAAAAGATGGCGCGGATCGATCCAAAGCAGCGGCAGCAAGCACACGGGCACAGTCTCGAATCGCAGTAGATTGATCCAAAGCAGCATTCAACAATCAACCTATTCTATTCCTTTTTCTCCCAATCTTACAGGCACGTAACAACAACACAAACAACAAACAACAAACAACAAACAACACACAACAACAACAACAACACACAACAACAACAACAACACACCAGCATCATTACAAGCCTAGCACCACCAAGCCTTGAAGTACTTCCTACTGATGAAGTACCTCCCCGTCGCAATCGAAACCTGACTCTGAACGAGCGTCAAGCTGTTGTCCACTTCCTTCTACCAAAGCAAAGCACCACTAGTGCAAAGCTTCCAAAGGGGGCTTTCAAAGAATCCGCTGCATTGTTTGGCGTGACTGCAAGAACTTGCTCTAGGGTTTGGAAGATGTACCTGGAAACAGTGGATCCTGAAACCTGCCCTGCTGGGGATGTGTCTACCAATAGGAAAAACTGTGGAAGAAAGAGCACCTTTGCTGCTGTGGAAGAGGCTGTCAGGAAAGTCTCTTACGAAGATAGGTGTGACTTGCGTACTCTTTCTGCTGCAAGTGGAATTGCCAGAACCACCTTGGGTAACTATGTTAAGAAGGGACAGATACTCAGACACAGTGGGGCTGTGAAACCCTTCCTCACAGAGAAAAACAAAAAAGCAAGAGTTGAGTTTGCTTTGTCTCGCATCAAACCTGATGGCAAGTTTGAAGATATGTATGACACGATTCACATTGATGAGAAGTGGTTCTTCATGAAGACAACAAACCAAAAAACCTACTTGTGCTCTGGTGAAGCTGAACCACACTCTACTTGTAAGTCAAAACGGTTCATTGAAAAAGTTATGTTTCTGTGTGCCGTGGCTCGTCCAAGGCATGATGCTGACCGGAACGCTGGGTTTGATGGCAAGATAGGTATCTGGCCTTTTGTTGTGAAGGAACCTGCTCAGCGCAATTCAGTGAACCGTCCAAGAGGAACAATGGTGACAAAGAATATCCCTTCTGTCAATGCTGCTGAATACCAGAAGATGATGTTGGAGAAAGTGCTCCCTGCAATTCAAGAGAAGTTTCCAGTACGTTGGAAGAGCAGGCCTATTTTTATACAGGAGGACAATGCAAAACCCCATCATTTGCGATCTAGGGCAGCAGTGAGAGAGGCGGCTCGTGAAGCTGGTTGGAATATCACTGTGACAACACAACCACCAAATAGTCCTGATTTCAATGTCTTAGATTTGGGCTTCTTTGCTTCCATCCAGGCTCTGCAATACAAGAAGAGGGCCAAGAACATCGACCAGCTGATTGCACATGTGGAGGAAGCATTGGTTGAGACCAGCACTATTGCTCTGAACAGCGTCTTTTTATCTCTTCAGTGTGCATTGGAAGAGTCTATTAAAGTCCAAGGTAACAACAGCTACAAACTCCGTCATATGGGCAAGGAAAAACTCTTGAAAGAGGACAACCTCCCTGTATCTATCACTTGTGATGATGACACTGTGACCTTTGCTCAGCAGACATTGGCAGCCCTGAACATGAGAGAAGTTTAGAATGCTCCGTAATTGATTAATTTAGTACTAGTTCTACATGTTCCTACACACATCAATTCATAATGTCTAAATATTTAGGGACGCCCAAAAGTGGCCACAATGTCTAAATATTTTGGGACGGAGGGAGTAACAAATACTTCGTACTTCGTAATAGTAGTACCCTCGTGTCGTACGTCCGTAAAAGTTTTAAAAGACTAAATCGTTGTGAGTACGTTGGGTACTCGTACCGTACCATGGTACCGAGCTATCACGCACTACGTTTGTGATAGCCTCAGTAGCCTACCTACTTGTAGTACTGGATGTGCCGGTTTATAGTTCATAGGTGTGTTGGTGGGTTAAGCAATGCTAGAGGGGGATCCGGGAATCGCCAGCCTGTGCCTAGTTTTTGCAGGCTGGTCCGGTCCCTTGCTTTGCCCACACACCGGCGCACAGCTTTGGCTGTTAAGCCTTTTCTGCGGGCGGGCGTGGTGGGCCTTTTACTTTTTCTACTGCTAATCGTTTTAGGAGCAAAAAGAGTGAGCTGTAGGCTTGGTTCTTGCTGGAGGAATCCTTTGCGGGCTTGTTGGTGCTTTGCCTGTAATTTGCTGCTTACAGCCGTTTGCTGCTTACAGTTCGATTGCTGCATGCAGTTCGTACCTACGTTGGTGATACAGTGAGATCTTGTATACTCAAGGGTGTTCTTTGGTTCGTACGTCGTACGTTCCACGTGGCACTACCATTCCTTACATTCGGTTCGCTACATCAACTATCACGCACTACGTTTGTGATAGCCTCAGTAGCCTACCTACTTGTAGTACTGGATGTGCCGGTTTATAGTTCATAGGTGTGTTGGTGGGTTAAGCAATGCTAGAGGGGGATCCGGGAATCGCCAGCCTGTGCCTAGTTTTTGCAGGCTGGTCCGGTCCCTTGCTTTGCCCACACACCGGCGCACAGCTTTGGCTGTTAAGCCTTTTCTGCCAATAGGCCAGATGGCCACAGGGTGGGAAGTGGCCGGAGATGAACCTGGAGGGGGCTTGGAGGACAGTGAGGGTGGGAGAAGCCTCATGGAGGATTCAGAGAGGAAGAGTCCCCAGAGGGGGGTCAGAGAGAGCTGCCAGGGGGAGTGGGGGCCGCGGCCGGCACCCACTCGTCAGGCAGGAAGGAGTATGTTCCATTGTTGAACATGACAGAGGCAAGGTTCTTGAAGATGGGGAGGGACTGCTGGTGCAAGTACCTCATCATGCAGTCACTGTGCCATCTTGCCAGGAGCTTGATGACATTAGAATCACATTTGCCCTGGAGCAGTGCCATAGCCCCTCCCGCTCGAAGGGAGCGGGCGGAGATTGCCGCAGGGGAGATGCCTGTGGTATGGTAGAGGGTCTGGGCATAGACTCGCATGGAGGATGTGACCGTTGCCGCGCGCACTAGGGTGAGAACCCCCTTGTCAAAGTAACTGGCAAGTGTGAGGTCTGGGCTGAAGGGGTGGGTGCTAGTACAGCAGCCCCTGAGGTGGAGCACTTGGCGCGCGCATGCTGCCACAGGGCAGCAGAGGGAGTCTCCACTGCGTGCATGAGCCACTACTTCACCTTTGTCTCCATTCTTCTGTGTAGTGAAGGTGAGGGTAACAGAGGTAGCAGCAAGAAGCTCATGCGGGGGACCATCATGGTGGACAAGTTTGGAGCCCAGGTAGAAGGAGACCTCCTTGAGGTGGAAGGCTTGGTCGTCCCTGGTAGTACCCGTGTACTCACCAGGTCTGAGGCAGAAGAAGAAGGCTATGCAGATCATGTTTGCAATGGCCTGCCTGGCAGGGGAAGGGTAGTCATGGTATGCAAAGCGGAGCGCATGCATGACAAGGGTGATTGGGACTGGATTGACCCGGCAAGGGGCTGGGTCTAGTTTGGCATAGGCCTTGAACTGGGCGGTTAGCCTGAAGTCAAGACTGCCAGTTGAGTTGGTTCTGGGGTCTTTGGCCCCCAAGCGGGCCAGCGTCTGGCCCACTGACCTGAGGGTGTCCGATACTGTGCGAGATCTGATGGGCTTGCGGCTACAGGAGAGCCGGCCATCATGGAGGCGCTGGGCAAAAACTTGGAGGATGGGGATCGGATCTGTAACAGAGTGGAGGGTTGGTTCAAAGCCTTGAGACACACAGAATTGAACCCATTGATCCCAATGGGCATCCTTTCTGCGGGCATAGAGTTCAGTGACTGAAGCGCGCATGGTCTTCTGGATAGAGCTAAGGTCAGAGCAGAATGCATGGGAGGCTTCAGGGGACATAAGATCCAGGGCAAGTCCTGGGGGTAGATGGTGTTGAAATGATTGAGAAGGGCGGTGTCAGAGAGGTCAGAGCGAGAGAGCAAATCAGCTAGGTGATTCACGGGTCCAGGTATGTAATCCCTGAGAGGGATATATTGGTGGATACGCTGGTGCATGGATTGAATCCGAAGGAGGTAGGCTGCAGGCCCAGTAGTGGTGGTGGCGCCTTTCCGTTGCCAATAGACAGCTGCTGTGTTGTCATAGCAGTTGTGAGTGGTTCTGGATTGGACACAAGCGGTTTGGGCCAGGATGTCATTGTGGGCAATGGAGCCCGCCAGCTCAAGGTCACTGTTGGTGATGGTGCCATTGGGGTTGTCAAAGGTGACGAGTTGGGAGGAGACCCACGTGGGGAATGCATGCCGCCACATGATGGGCTGCACCTCGCCATTTGGGAGGGGGACAAAATGAATGCCCCCCATGCCCAGCCCAGAGGCATCACAGGCGCCCATGGCGGCAGGGAAAGGCTCGGGCACCAGTTCTGCAATGGAAGTGGGCCGGTTGGCGAGATCATTGGCCAGCCATTGGAAGTCGCGAAGGAAGCTATGGACGCGCTTGGTGAGCCGGAGGCGCTGCCTGCCCGGTTCCTGGTGTCGGAAGGCTTCTTGAAGTATGGAGAAGAGGCCAATGGCGCCAGGGATGGCAAGGGCCATCGATCTGAGTTCCCCCAGGACTTGGTGCCATTGCTTGATAGGAACATGGCGCTGGGTGGGGGAAATGGAGTGAAGAATCTCCTGTAGCCGGGTCACTCGATGGGGGGGGAGGCTGATGGTTTTGTGGATGGAATCAATGAGCCAGCCCAGGATGACTTTCTTGGTTGTCCACCTGGCGTCGCCTTGGCGCATTTTCTTGAGGGAAGCTGGTTCCTGTCTGAAGGGGGTGTCCGAGGCATCGAGTGGCCGGAAGACTTTGTCCAGAGACTGGAAGAGCACCCTTTTGATGGCGCGTCGGGTCCATTGGTTGCCTTGCGCAAGGCCACAGAAGTCATCCACATAGACATCCCAGTATCGCACCGGCTTCTTGCTGGGAGTGGTACTATGAGGAGTGGTGCATCGTGGAGTGGACAGATGGGGCAAGGGGGGCCGGGTGGGCTCGGGGGGAGCCGGAGGCGGGGCTGGCGTGGCTTCAGAGGGGAGATCCAGTCGGTGGGGTGTGATCCTGGCCTCTGCCAGCCCTGTGGAGAGTGTGGCATTGGCCAAGTCGGCAATGGTTTCAGTGAAGGCACAGAAGTTGGGGGGGCTGGATTTCCAGCCCATTGGATTGGTGAGGGGGATTCCAATGAGGGGTGGCTCGCCCTGTCGGGAAGGGAACAGCACTCCTAGCTTCATGGTGTCTTCTGGTTTCAACTGGACCCGGTAGAATCCATCAGCTAGGTCTATTTTGGACATGTACACTGGACCGAACCTGGCGTTGGCGCGGTGCAGCTTGGAGAGGAGCCGGGGAAGTGTGTGGCCAAATTGCATGGCTTCGGCTGGGGCGAGAGGGATGGTGTCTTGGTTAACTTCAGAGTAGGTGTAATCTGAGATCATGCGGGGGCGCCGGCCTCGCTGGGGGACTAGCCCCAGTGGACTCAGCCGGAGGTTAGGAAGGTGGTGGATGAGGCTGGCTGGGAGGACAGTCCATTGCTGTTTGTCCATCATGTCGGCATATTCTTCCCGAAGGAAATCGATGCCCAGGTGGGAGGATTGATGGGGCCCCCTGGCGAGAGCCCCAGCAAGCCGGGCAGTGTTCCAAGGGGAGGTGTTCATGGAGGCTGGGGTTCCCTCCTGCCCAAAGTGGGCTAAGAGGGGGCCCGCTGGGTGGGGGATAGTACCCACACGGGGGTGGATGTCACCTCTACCCCGGATGGTCCGGATGAAGTTTCCCCAACTCGTACTGTGGTGGTACACTGAGGTAGCTCGGGTGATGTGTTCGTCTAGCCTGTCCCTGGGGTAGGTACTAGGAGCGGCCAGCGCGGTGCTGGGAGGAGAAGGAGAATGTTCCAGCACGGCGCTGGGAGGAGAGGGGGGATTCAGCGCGTCGGCGCTGGGAGGAGAGGGAGGGTCCAGCGCGTCGCTGGGAGGGGAGGGGGATGGAGAGCCCAAGGCCGGGCAGGGTGGAAAAGCCAGCGGAGAGAGTCCCAGCAAGTCGATGGGTGGAGGGGAGCCCAGCGCGGTGCGGGGCGGAGGAGTTGGAGGTCCCAGCCGGTGGCTGGGTGCAGGAGATCCCAGCCCGGCGCTGGGTGGAGTAGGCACCCGTGGGGGTGGAGGAGATCCCAGCCCGGCGCTGGGTGGAGTAGGCACCCGTGGGGGTGCTGGACCGAGGGTAGGGTCATACAGGCGAAAGAGAACGGGCGTGGGGGGCTTACCTAAATCCCTAGGGAGGGGAGGACCGAACTGTTGGGGGATGGGTCGGCTCCGGTGGAGCGGCGAGGGTGGGGGCCGATGGCTCTGCACGTATGTTGAAACCACGTGTGGTGAAACCAGGCGGTGGAGGGGCCGGCGGGGAGGGGATGGTGGCTCCGGGGGGGAGCGGGAAGGAGATGGGATGGGTGTGGCTGATGGGGTTGCCCGGATGGGGGGGGAAGGAGTGCGGCTGAATCGAAGGTGGTGAGGGAAGTGATTGGGTGGGGGCGCTGTCGTGGCCCCCGAGGCAAGTAGAGTGAGAGGGGGCGCAGCGCCAAGTGATTGGCGCTTGCCAGGTTTTCAGGCAGCATAGGCCTCTTGGCACCATTCCCAGAGCGGTTCCTTCTCTGTTGGCGTGATGTCGACATGGTCATGAATATTGCGGCAGCCGGTGAAGCAGCGGCCTCTGATGTGCCAGGAATGGCAGCGTTCTTTCCCATCGGGCCGTTTGAGAGGTGTTTTGCCCTTGGCTTTCATGGAAGAGATGACTAATCTCATTGCTTTGTTTTTGATTTTAGCAGTGAGGGGATTGGAGGGGTCAGAGAGCCTGGGATCTCTGTTTGGATTGTGAAGCTGATCATCGCGAGGGCGGGGGGTTCCCCCCCCTCCCCCCCCTCCTGTAGGTTGGGCTGGAGGGGCTCCTGTCGGAGGGGCGATTGGCAGCGTGAGGGCTCGTAAGGCATCGACATTGGACACATTTGGGAGCCAGTTGAGGTTCTGGGTCATTCTGAACCTGTGGATGTCTTCCCCAAAGTCCGGGGAAGGGAGGGTGGTGTCTGCTTCCCATTGTTCTTCTAGCCACCCCCGGATACGGACCTGGAAGTAGTACACCACTATTGCAGGAGTGATCCGGTCGCCTAGTTCATCTGCAATGGCCCTTCTGAGGGGCATTTGTTGCCACTCTAACCTGGAGAGACCCCGTTGGTAAGACTTCACCACATTATGTGTGGCGCCTAGGAGGGTGGCTAGTACAGCAAGGTAGCTTTTCAGCTGAGTGGTAGCCTCGGTCCAATCGAGGGGGATGTAGGCTTTGGTCTTTTGCAAGTCTAGGGAGTCCTTGAGTGAGAGAGAGTTGCCGTGGGTGGAAATCATGGTGTCATACGCAGCTACATTAGCAGCCGCTTCATGTTCCCTCTTTAGGGTAGCTGCTGATCCTCCTGGAGGGGTGAAGGCTAGAGGTAGTATGCCATCTGCTACATCAAAGGGGTCGGTCCCATAGAAGTTGCAATCTTGGAACCTCTTGAGTACTGCTGTGGTGATGAGGGGTGCCTGGATGCCGAGGTTGTAGGCTTCTGTGGCTACTTGACTTTGGAGGACCATGTGGGTCTTTTCATGTTTGCTTTTCTTGGCCCAGGCTGTGTAGATAGGCGGAAGCTCTGCTTCAGTTGGTTTTCCGCAGAGTAGTAGGAGTCTTTCAGTGTAAAGGTCCCCCCATACTGCCCTGACAGAGTGCAGCTTGGAGGCTTCTTGTCGTCTTTGGTCCAGAGACTCACTCAGCCTTAGTTGCTGGTCTGTAAGGGCTGAGAAGGCTGCCGTGAGGGTGGGGTCTGCTTGTGCTGCAGGGCCTGCTCTGAGGCCCGGGAGGTCTCGAAGGAGGACGTTGCTCTTCATGTAGGCCCGGAGGTTAGCTTCAGCTCTGAAGGAGGGTCCGGGCTCTAGGAGACGTATGGCGCCTAGCAGAGTGGTGGGTTGAGTCCCCACTGCTCGGAGTGTGTCCAATAGGGGTTTGCAGATATTCTCCAGTCCTTGCTGGTGGATGTGAGGTTGGAGGACTTGGAAGGCCTGCTTCGGGGTGAGGCCTCTGCACAACACCAGTGGGACAAATTCAAAGGGTAGGAAACATACCTTATGGGCCTGGAGCATTTCAGTGTGGGCGGTCCCTTCAGGGATAGCGGGGATGTAATCTCTATCCGGATGTTGTGATATGGTGGCTTCATGGTGGGCCATAAGGTACACCCGGCTAGCTGCAGCCCGCGACAGAAGAGCTGCATCCACTTGCACCAGCTCACCCTCTTGTCCTTCTACATCATCGATGTAGCCAAAGGCCCGGCCCCGGTTGGCTGAGGGCTGGGTGATGGTGCCTGGATATCGTCTAAGACCATGGATGACCCGGAGCCGGTCCACCCCAGCTGCATCTTCTTGGAAGATGCCCAAGCCTCCAATAGCTTGGGCATTGAAGATATCGAGAAGTAGAGGGAGGAGTCTCTCCCCGTCGGCCTCATTGAAGAGAGTGTAGATGGCTTGGTAGACGTCGTGCCTAGCAGGGGCTTCCCCAAAGGGCCCCGCACCTTGGAAGTACTCCCTGTAGTTCATCGAGTGGATTGTCGGGCCGGCGTTAGTAGGAGGCGGCGCGGCACGATGGATGTCAGCGGCGTCGTTCTAGATACTCTTCTCGTAGGCGCGTTGGGCCTCCGGATGTATCTGGTAGGCGCGTTGGGCCAGCTGTAATCCTCGCGTTGGGAGGGTTATGAGAGTGGCTTGTACGGGTACAATAGGGAAGACTATTGGACCTGGACGTATAAGCCTTTTACTTTTTCTACTGCTAATCGTTTTAGGAGCAAAAAGAGTGAGCTGTAGGCTTGGTTCTTGCTGGAGGAATCCTTTGCGGGCTTGTTGGTGCTTTGCCTGTAATTTGCTGCTTACAGCCGTTTGCTGCTTACAGTTCGATTGCTGCATGCAGTTCGTACCTACGTTGGTGATACAGTGAGATCTTGTATACTCAAGGGTGTTCTTTGGTTCGTACGTCGTACGTTCCACGTGGCACTACCATTCCTTACATTCGGTTCGCTACATCAATCAATCTCACACTTTTTGTGGTACATTCATACACTGTTGCCATACACTTTTCAACTACAACGATACCCACGAAAGGTATGAACATACGTACAACTCGATCCTCTGATCTCGGTTGGTCAGCCACTAACCCATTGGGCCACGAACCACAGGGTGGGAGCTACATGGAGATGGACCTAGATGGGACTTGGTGACCTGGAGGGGGCTCGAAGGGCAGCAAGGGTGGGGAGATTCATATAGTAGATGAATCAAAGAGAGCTGCCAGATGGAGTGGGGGCCGCAGCGGGCACCCATTCCTCTGGCAGGAAGGAGTATGTTCCATTGCTGAACATTACAGAGGCAAGATTCTTGAAGACGGGGAGGGATTGCTGGTGCAAGTACCTCATCATGCAGTTGCTATGCCATCAAGCAAGGAGCTTGATGACATTAGAATCACATTTGCCCTGGAGCAGGGCCATAGCCCCTCCTGCTTGGAGGGAACGAGCAGAGATTGCTGCAGGGGAGATGCCAGTGGTATGGTAGAGGGTCTGGGCATAGACCCTCATTGACGAGGTGACAGTGCCAGCTTGGACTAGAGTTAAAACACCTTTGTCAATGTAGCTGGCTAGCTGGAGGGTAGGGCTGAAGGGGGAGCTGTCGGGGCAGCAGCGCCAGAGATGAAGGACTTGGCAAGTCCTCATTTCTGGTATGAGCAACCACTTCCCACTTGTCCCCATTCTTCTATGTGGTGAAGGTGAGGGTGATAGAGGTAGCAGCATGTAGCTCATGGACAGGGCCATAATGGTGGAAGAGGCGCGACCCAAGGTAGAAGGAGACATCCTGGAGGCTGAAGGCTTGGTCATCCCTGGTAGTACCCATGTACTCTCCAGGTTATAGACAGAAGAAGGAAGCTACGCAGATCATGTTGGCAACGGCTTGGTGTGGAGGGGGTGGAGAGCGGTAGTATGCAAATCAGAGGGCGTGCAAGACAAGGGTGATTGGAACTGGCCTCACCCTGGATGGGGCCGGGTCCAGCTTGGCATATCCCTCGAGAGGGGCCGTTAGCCAGAAGTCAAGACTGCCGGTGGAGTTGGTTTGGGGGTCTTTGGACCCCAAGCAGGTCAGCGTCTGTCCCACTGACCGGATGGTGTCTGATACCATGTGAGATCTTAGGGGCTTGTGGCTACAGGACAGTCTGCCATCATGAAGTCTTCTTGCAAAGACCTGGAGGAGGGGCTTGGATCTTCAACAGATTGGAGGAGGGGGTCAAAGCATTGAGACAGATAGAATTGAACCCATTGATTCCAATGGGCATCCTTTCTATGGGCATAGAGCTCAGTGACGGAAGCGCCTATGGTCTCCTGGATACAGCCAAGGTCAGCGCAGAAAACATGGGAGGCCTGAGGGGACATAAGATCCAGGGCAAGTCTTGTGGGTATGTAGTGTTAAAATGATGGAGCAAGGCAGGGTCAGAGAGGTCAGTGCACAAGAGGAGATCAGCCAAATGGCTCACTGGGCCAGGGATGTAGTCCCTGAGGGGGGCATATTGGTGGAGCCTTTGGTGCAGGGCCTGGATCCAGAGGAGGTAAGCTGCAGGCCCCGTGGTGGTGGTGGAGCCCTTTCCTTGCCAATATACAGCTGCCGTGTTGTTGTAGCAGTTATGGGTGGTTCTGGTCGTGACACAGGCGGCATGCGCTAGAATACTGTTGTGGGCAATGGAGCCAGCCAATTCCAGGTCACTGTTGTTGATGGGACCGGCCGGGTTGTCGAAGCTGACTAGTTGGGAGGACACCCACTTGGGGAAGGGCTGTCGCCACATGAGGGGCTGGACCCTGCCATCAGGGAGGGGCACAAAGTGGATTCCCCCCATGCCTGCCCCAGAGGCATTACAGGCACCCATGGTGGCAGGGAAGACGCCGGGGACTAGCTTAGCAATGGTAGTGGGCCGATTGGACAGGTCATTGGCCAGCCACTGGAAGTCACGAAGGAAACTGTGGACCCTTTTGGTGAGCCTGAGTCGCTGCCTGTCGGGCTCTTTGTGCCTGAAGGCTTCCTGGAGGATGGAGAAGAGGCCAAGGGAGCCCGGGATGGCCAGGGCCATCAATTGAAGCTCCCCAAGGACTTTATGCCAGTGTGGGATGGGTACATACTGCTGGGTAGGTGAAATGGAATGAATAATCTCCTGTAGGCGTTCCAGGCAGTGAGGAGGAAGGCTGACGGTTTTGTTGATGGAATCAATGAGCCAGCCAAGAATCACTTTCTTGGTGGTCCAGGTAGCATCCCCTTTGAGCATTTTTGTGAGGGAAGCATGTTTTTTCCAGAAGGGGGTGTTGGTGGCGTCCAGCGGGTGGAATACTTTGTCTAGAGACTGAAAGAGCACTCGTTTGATGGCTCATCAGGTCCATTGGTTGCCTTGAGCAAGACCGCAGAAATCATGCACATATACATCCCAGTAGCGAACTGGCGTGTTGCTGGGGGGGGATACTAGCGGGGATAGTGTCAGGGAGGAGAGTGTCGACCAGAGGGGGGGCCTCAGATAGGGTATCAAGCTGATGGGGCTGGAGCCTGGCTTGGGCGAGTTGGTGGTGGCTAGGGTGGCGTTGGTTAGGTTCGCGAGGATGGTTTCAGTGAAAGTACAGAAATTAGGCGGACTGGATTTTCACCCCATGATAGGGTTGGTGAGGGGGATGCCGATGAGGGAGGGCTCTCCCTGTCTGGAAGGGAAAAGCAGCCCCAGTTTCATGGTATCTTCAGGCTGTACCCGGACCCGGTAGAAGCCATCAGCAAGGTATATCTTGGACATATACACGGGACCAAACCTGTTGTTGGCCCGGTGCAGCCTGGTGAGGAGCCGTGGAAGGGTCCGGCCAAATTTCATGGTGTCTGCTGGAGCTAGAGGGATGGTGTCTTGGTTGACCTCAGAGAAGGTGTAGTTGGAGATCATACGGGGTCGCCGGCCAATGGGTACCAGCCCTAGGGGGCTGAGTCGGAGGCCCGGTAGGTCTTGGATGAGGCTAGCTGGCAGGACGGTCCATTGTTGCTTGTCCATCATGTCCGCGTACTCCTCTTGCAGGAAATCAATGCCTTGGTGGGAGGATTGGTGGGGCCCTCTGCTGAGGTCAGATTTGAGTCAGGATTGGTCCCAAGGGAATGCGGACATGAATATGGGTGTCCCGGCGCGGTCAAACTGGTCGAGGAGGCCGGCAGCTGGATGGGGAAGGATGCCCACATCAGGGTGGATGTCTCATTTCCCTCGGCTGGTCCAGATGAAATCCCCCCAGCTGGAACTGAGGTGATAGAGTGTGACTGCGCGGTCGATGTCTGTAGTCAGCCTATCAGGCAGCCTATCGCGGGACGTGTCCAGCGCGATGCTGGAGGTGGTGGTGGTGGTGACTAGGGGCTTGGACCGAGGTACATGGGCGTGGGGAGGGACTAGGGGCTCGGGCCTATGCCGTAGTGGAGGAGGAGTAGTGACGAGGGGCTCGGACCGAGGCACTGTGGTTGCTGGAATGGTTGCGCCATAGATCTTTGCTGGAGAGTTTGTCATCGATGGCAAAGACAACATCAAATGATGTGATGTTGCATTTATGGAGGTCAACAAAGGAGACTTCAAGCACATTTTGTTTGTGAAGACAGGTGTATTGTTGATGGAGACAATGAAGGAGCCATGGGTTTTGTTATGTGTAGCTTTGTGGCTGGAGAATATATTTGATGCAGCAGACTTTTGTGGAACATCGTAGAGGAATGTAAGCAGGACGTGATTTGCGTTTGACGCTGATGGTTTTTGTGAGTAGCGTGTTAAAGGGTGTAACGTAGAAGAATAAGGTGTCAACGGTTGTGGCGGTGTCATCAACGGGTATCGGAACATTGTTAGTTGTCCCATTGAGGTGGAAAACGCTGGGAGAGAGGGCATCAAGCGGTAGATTGCTCATTCATTTGTCAAATACACATGGGGAGCACTTTTGATCTTGTTACTTTTGAAGTCATACCGCAGAATGTTGTGGGTGGTAGTGGGAATGAAACCAAGGAATATTCCTTTGCCAGAGTTTGGCACAAGTTTGCAGGATGGCATCCAGGTGGATGGACCCAAACATGGCAACCAAATGTTTTGGGGTTAAGGAAGTTGTCACATTTATTTGTTGCTAATTGGAGGGGCAATAATTGTTGATTGCAAGCAGGAAAAGCATTGTGGATGTGTACAGCATGGTGAAATGTGTAGGCCAGAATTTGATGGGAAGGTTTGTGCCAGAGATGAGACAACAGATGTAATTGAGGATGGTGCAGTGTACCTGTTTGACGGGGGCATTTTGGTGGGATGCATTGGTGCCTGTTGGTCGGATGGTGTAGCCAATTTGAGTAAATAGTTGTCAGACTTTTGGGCCGTGGTAGAGTTTGCTGCCTCGGTTGAGGAAGTCCATACTTATCATGACAGTCCAGGGCATAGGTACTAAGGTATCGATGGGTCCATTTGATGGGGGGGTCCTATATAGATGTGTGTGCCACCAGTGAGGTGGCAAGTGAAGTGGTCCAAAATGAGGATCCAGCTGGTTTCACCACCATTGAGCCCAAGGTAGTCTTTTGTCAATCAGCATTCTTGGAGCAAGTTCCACTGAAGCAGAAATTGATGGAGAGGCCTTGATATGGATGGGTAGCTGTATGTGTAGATTTTAGACTGGCAGCAATTTTTGTTGTTTTTCACAAATGCATGTGGGGCAACGTTCAAGGATGAGAGTGTGGTGTTTAAATTTGGGAACTACTTCAACAAATTTGTATACTGTGTAGTATACTAGATGGCCAAGTCGTTGGTGCCATAGGAGACGTTCAGTCATGGCTTTGATGGCGTGGATGGGTGTCGTTTTGGCAATGATTTTCCAAATGATATCTCTGTAGGTCTGAAGGGAACAAAGGGGGTTGTGGAAGAAGATGGAGATGGGCACGGTGTTGGTAAAGTTGAACTTGAATGATGGTAGCCTGAAGGCAATCATAACAAAATTTGGGGTTATCGTGAATGGCTTTCTGTGGCGAATTGTAGGTGTTGGCGTAAGGGTGTTTGGAGGGCAAGTCAGGCATGTAGAGAGGTTGAGTAAAACTTTTACCAAATGAAATGATGCCGTGGACCATGAAAGATTTTGAGGGCATGGATGTATGATTGTACTCAAGGGACATAGCATTTGCATCATTGTATTTATAGATTGCTGCTGTAGTGAAGTGTTTGAGCCATAAGTTGGGGTTGGAGTGGATGATGTCGTCCTCAGATATCACTGTGCTGGATGAGGTTGGGTGAGTAGACACAGCATGTACGTCAAGAATATCTGGTGGGGGTACTAGTGGCGGGAACATGAATGAACCCTTTGCAAAGTGGGAAGATGGGTTTGTTTTCAACAGCTTCGGTCAATTTGAAGGGGCAAGAAAAGCTCATGTCATACGGTTGGTACTCATGTAGGATGGCAATCATGGCCGTACATGTGATGCTAGCACCAGTGTTGATTTGTGCATGGATGGAAGTAATTATGTCATTGTCAATGTCTGGAGGAGACATAGGGATAGGAGTGCTATGAAGATCATTGATGTGAATGGTCTTTATATGAGGGGAAATGGGGGTCTGATTGGAAGGAGGATCAGAGGGAGGCTGGGGCATGTACGGCAATGATTCCAAGGATGGGAGTATATCAGTGGATAGGATGCAGAAAGTTGTGTTTATATACATGGCGTTTAGCATGTATTTGACAGGAATGGTGAAGCAATGATGAATAAACATCAAGGGGCACATTATCATAGATGCGTAACATGCTGAGGGATGATGGTGGTAACGGGCAGGGATTCAACCATTTTAGAGTCTGTTGTTGCAAAAATCCTGTTGAGTAGGACTGAAGAGTTCAGATTTGGGGGCAACATTGGCAATGGTGTCTTCTGTAGGAGGGGATGGGGTGTTGATTGATGTTTGTATTTGGTGGACATGGGTGGGTGCTTTCTTCCCACGGGGAAATAGTTGATGGTGTTTATGAAGTAATGTTGGAGAGGTTGATCATTTTTGAGAATGGGGCAGTCTTCAAAAATTCGCGGTTGGCTTGTTTGTCAAACATGTTTTCACATACGAGGCAGTTTTGTTCAAGAAAGAGTGTCGGGTTTTGTTTGATTTGGTTGATATGGATGTTGAATGCGTGTCATATTGCTTGTTATCGCCGGTCAAAACAATATGTTATGTGTTGTAAGATAAAAAATCGACCGCATAGGTATATTGATGTTTAAATTAAAGGAGATGTGAGCTCATGGAGACGCTCTTATTTTTAATGACTGAAGTATGTATTTCTTCATCTTACCAATATTGTTGCTGCTGTTGCTGTGTTAGCATCGTGCTGTATCGGTCATTCAATGGTATCGGTCATTTACAAGTAGTTCATTTGATGGGCCTTTTGCTTGATTGTAAAATATATAGTAAATGAGGCCTGATTCGGTATTGGTTTTTGTGATCACAATAAGTAATTTCCTCATGGGGTGTTAAGTGCATTCGATTGAATACACACATAGGTTCCAAGTGTTTACTTATCGGCCGGGTCTTTAAAGGTGTCTTGTTCCGAATCAATTAACCTGTTTCGTTTGTAGTCCTAAGTGGAATCGTTTTTAACAACTTATGGATTCCAAGTAGTGGAGGTGCGTTTGATTCTAAGCTGAATATTAGTACCTCTGTTGGTTTTGTCGTTCGCCGCATTTTTTTGGAACGTATTTGCCGCCAACAACGACCGTATTTTTTGCCGACAACATTATGTTGAGGAGGTGGGGAGGATGGTGATGTTGGACGACGAGCACGGTAGTATGGCTGTTGAATCTGGTTTGTTTATTGGTAATAGGCATGTAGTGTGGTGTAATGGGTCCTGTTTTGGTAGGACTATACTATGGGAGGCTGAGGTATGCCATGATTGTGCTGGTAAAGAGCTTCTGTGATTCAAACTTGTGCTGGAGGTGTCCAATATGTTGTTTGCGGACAAACTTCCAAGTGGAGGAATTCTGTGTGATTACAGTTATTGATGAAGTGTTCACATTTGTGTGCATTGTGAACAGATTGTGGATTGAATTGGATGAGGGCTCAAAACATGATGTAGTGTTTATATTTGTTCCAATATTTGGTCAGGGATGGTTTGCCTTCTTGTGTGGAGCAAATGGTGATGAGTGATGTAGTAGGGTGTTCGATAAGGTGTGGGTGCATGTGCACAAGGATGCTACGAAGTGTTTCATAGCCTTTTCCGTTGTTTTGGTTGACTATGTATGTAATCGGGAATGGTGGAAAATGCAATGTAGACGACATCCTAGATAATACAAGAATTGTTGTCAATTGTAGTCATGGAGGTGGCAGGGGGGTCATATGTATTTTCCATATTGCACGCAATGTGCCTGGAAGGGCTGAAGCAAAGGATACACTACCGAGTGTTCTCAATGCTTGGTGAGAATGTCAGTGCAGTTATCCTTGCCCTGTAGGTGCTGCATAAGGATAAACCCTCTTGCAATCATGCTTCTGACATAATGGTATGAGAGAATGTGATGCCTCTTGTGGAGTCTTGCATATGGAAAAGTGAATGTTTGTATCATCTTTCCATTGTCTCCCCATGTGTAGGACATATCATGCACACAGGTACCAAGGCACCTGAATGACTGTCGGATGTCAACAATTTGCTCAATGCAGGTTCTAGCAGATACAAATTCAGTGCCGAAGGTAGCTGTTTCAGAAGTTGCTTGCTTCTTGGAGAACCACATTATGGGGGTCTTGTTTGCAAAATGCAGTATACCAGTGACAGCTTTGCCACTTAAAATATCATGCATTAGGTTGGCATCGTAGAAGTGAGATATAACAACTGTCTTGCCTAGGGGAGGTGGCGCATCACTGGGTAGATCTTCAGAGTGCTCCCCATAGACAGTATTGGACCAGTCTGTATTAGTACCTTCAGTCAGTACAAAATCACAAGCTTCCACGCAGAATCGAATTTTGAAATGCCTGAACTTGGAAATGTAACCATAGATTCTTTTGGCTCAATTGAGATGACCTTCTCTAGGTTGCACTCGGAAGCTTGAAAGTGTCATGACAGCAGTCTTTACATCAAAGCGTCCAATAGCAATGACCCACTGGAGTGAGCCAATCATACTTTGATACTTTTGGATATCAGTATCACCTAGAAATGACGATGAGTCAAGTTCTGGGTGATCATTCTCAGCAAGGGGCGAATGAAATCTGGTGGTGGGTTTGCAGCCAAACATCTGTTCAGACAAAGCCTCCATTTTCTCAATGAATTTGATGGGGCTCATACAGAGCACACCATGTTCATCCCTTTCGAAACCACATCCCAAATGAAAGTTCATAGGTCCTGAACCCTTGAATTTGAAATTGTAAGGTTCTGACTGTAGGATAATCAGGAACAGTTTGGGCTGGGTCATGCATAAGCACAGGTCGTCAACATAAGTGCAGATGAGCTCATATACTGGCTCCCCATGTTTGTTCTTGCCAGGCTTTAAAAAGATTTCAGGCTCTGCCCTGGATCATTCAAAACCTAGTTTCGATAAGGCATGCAGCAAGGAGATCACCAAAACATTTTCCGGATGAGCGGAGTCCGTATAGGGCCTTGTAGATGATCAGAAGATGACCTTCTAGTGTCCCAAATTTGGCCCCAGCCTTGATGCATACTTTCTCACAGGTGACAGCTTCGAGGTATGCATTGACAATGCCGGTTCCCCATGCTTCTAAGCCATTCAGCTCAGCAAGGAACAAGCACATTTGCAGGCCTCTAAGAGAAACAACTTCAGCATATACGCTGTGAACCGGAGTTTCAGTGAGGTTGCCATTGGCAACCAGTCGGGCCTTGTGTCTTCCATCATGCTTGACTGCATAAATCATGTGGACCTTGATTTGTTGTAAACCAGGTGGGATGTCACTAGCCTTGTAGATACCTTTGTCGATGAAAGTATTCGTATTCTTGAAGCTGCGACATTTCAAGGGCTATGGCATCCTGCCACTTGGTGTTACCATTAGCCGTGTCAAACTGGATGGCTTCCTCATGGTTGCGAGGTACCTTGAATCCATGCTGATATTGAGGAGCAGTACAAAATGATCGAAGCTTAGCTTGATGGATGAGTCTGTCTAGCTTCTTGGTTCTTCTTGCAAGGGAAAAAATTTGCTTGAGACGTTTCCATCCTGGTTTATCAAGCATGTCATTACCCTTGGCATATTTGGCAACAGTAACAGGGTCATCGGCAGCTACATTGGATAATGCCTCATATGTGCGCTCCATATTTTCCTATTCAATCCATAGGTTGTATTTGAAGCCTTTGTATTGGGGATGCTTGTTGTCAAGTGGCCCTTGGTGACCAATGATGCGTCAAAATGACCAGAGTTTTCCATCTTCTTGAGTGGCGTCCCTATGGATATAATTCATTACATCATTGTATGCAATGATATCTTCCAGTTCATCATCTGTATGCTTGCTATTAATTTCCTTCAGCAATGGATCAAATGCAATCAAATCGTAGAAACCAATTGATCGTGGTTACCAACTTGGAATAGCAAGAAGAAGACGATCGATTGTAATCGACGCTTGAATCAAAGGATCGTATCGTAGAAATCTTGACTGGAATTAGATTGAACAGATACCAAATCTTATATCAATCAGAGCTGTATCGTTAATCAAAGCTTGATCGTTTGGTTGATCAAATTCAATCGTAACTGAAGCTTGAAAGCTTGATTGGAGAATCAAATCGGAGAATTGACTCGTAGAAACTGAGGGAGGTCAAAAGAAACCGAGGGAGATCAAAACAACGCGATATCCAGAACGAAGACGTAGAATCAATCGTGCGGTCATCGTACTAGCATATAATCAAATCGTAGAATGGGTCGTAGAACCAAGTCGTAAGTATTCGAGATGGTAGATTGATCATATATCAAATCGTAGAAATTGATTGATTGTAGATACCTATCTTGGAATGAATTGTAGAATTCAATTCATAGGAAATCGAGTCGTAGATACCAATTTGAAAAGAATCGTAGGGATCAATTTGTAGATATCAACTTGGAACGAATCGTATACGGGAATGTAGAGGAATCGTAGAAATCGATTGAGTATGAAATCAAAGATGATTGAGGATCAAATCAAAGATGATTGATGGGAACCTTGTGATCGTAGATCGAATCGTAGCTTGAGAATCAAGTCGTAGAAGACGAATTCACATGATCGTGGATTCGCAAACATCGGTCGTAGAATCTGATTGATGAACCGTAGACTGAACCGAGATACCGAGAAATAATCGATTCGTAAGATATCAATTTTTATAGATACCAATCTCATAAGCATTCGATTGATGAATAGTAGATTGAACCGATACACCGATACATAAACAATCTGTAGGAAATCGATTTGTAGATACCATAATTGATTTGTAGGAAATCGATTTGTAGATAACAATCTTGAAATGAATTGAATCGTAGGAATCGATGGATAGAGAGATACATAGTAGTCGATTCGTAGGAAATCGATTTGTAGAGACCAATTTGAAAGGAATCGTAGGAATCGATTTGTAAATATCAAACATTGATACATAGTCGATTCATAGGAAATCGATCAATCAAACCATAGAAATGGATTGATCAAATTCAATCGGAACTGAAGCTTGAATCGGAGAATCGAATCGGATCGTATAAACCGATTGATCTGTAGAGATTGACGTAGAGATTGACGTAATCATAGAAGTTGTTGATCATAGAAGTCAATGCGTAGTATCAAATCGTACCGTAGATGAAGACGATATAGCAAGTAGCTTTGTCATAGATCAAATCGTAGAAATCAATTGATTCGTGGAGCAATCGTACAGTGTGATCCTTGAAAATAGTCATGATGGCTGGCTTGCACAGATGAAATGCCCCTGCAAGATAGTCGGAAAGACTACTAAGATAACACGATATCCTGAATGAAGACATAGAATCAATCGTATCTTGAGAATCAAGTCGTAGAAGACGATCAATCAATCGTATCTTGAGAATCAAGTCGTAGAAGACGATCATAGCTGTAAAATCGAGTCGTAGAAGACAAATTCGCGTGATCGGGATGTCCCATGATTTAGGCATTGGATTGCATAGATCAGGCCAATTGAACTGTTTGTTTATACATATCAGATCATAGGTCTTGATCATACACAAATCAAACCATTGGAACTGATTGATCGTTAATACATATCAAGCTTGGGTATCGATTTGATGATGTATACTCGTAGATGTGGATCAATCGTACACCGTGATTGAGATGAAAATATAATCGATTATTGTAGAAATAGAATCAAATCATAGTATCGTACATGTCATGTGACGGCGTCATAAAGCCAATTAGCAAGCAACAAGGTAGCATGTAGGTGGTACAGCTTGAGCTTGATAGCATCACGATGCCGTTTGGTGATGCACACAGCAGGCGAGTCAAAGGTCAAGGAATGTGCCCCATAAGTAGGCTTCTGAACTAGGCAAGAGGATGCACCATGCTGTGAATAGGCATGGACTGAACTTGGAATTGCACTATCCTCGGCATGAACTGAACTTGGAACGGCACTATCTTTAGAAAGTGCCACGGATGGTGGAAGTTGCAACAAAGGAATGGAAGTACTAAGCTTGTGTGAAGAAAATTGCTTGGGTGACCGGTGGAATGTCACAGTAGCAGATTTAGGATGAAACGTCCATCTTGAATTAGCTGAAGGCTTACTAGGGGAAGGACTTGGGGAATGATGCTCACGGTTCGAAATAGAGTAAGCATCACCGGTTAGGAGTGTCGGTAGTGACAATAGGGATGGTTGAAGAGACAACTCTTCTGAAGCGAACTGATTCTGTGCTAGGGAAGTAAGTCCAAGTGTAGGTTGGAGTACCAATGTAAGCAGGAAGATCAGTTGTGGGAGCTAACGTGTGGGTTTCAGGGGATCCAAGAAGGTTCCCATTGTTGACAGGAGCAGAAATCATCTCGCTGGCAGGATCAGATGCTGGGGACGGTGAGGAAACAGGTGCTGGAGGCGTGACGGAAACAGATACCAAAGATGACGTCGGTGTTAAGACTGGTTTTGTCAGGCAAGGTTTCGCTTGTACGCTGGGTTGTGATGTCAGAGGAGCTTTAGTAGCCCATGGGAATGGTGCCAGAGGATTTGTAGCAGTAGCCTTGTTTTGAATAGCAGCCAGTCCAGGATACTGGTTACGCGCATTAACAAAATGCAAGGAAAACATCCCGGGTGTACTGATTGTGGTCGTACCAGTTACGGCCAGCTTGGGAATTGATATGATATATAAGATCAACGAATGTAGTTAATGTGTGTTGATCTTTCATACTGATAGAACGGTAGCCGGTCTGAACTCGGTATTCAAGGTCAGCGATATAACCATATTCATGGATTTCATGAATGAATCGAGTCCAGGTGGTTGCTCCTGCTGGAATGAGAGACTCACAGAGGTGGTTATGAGCTTCCTGAGGAACATCCAGTGTTGCATGTAGGATGTGTGCAAGTTTCAAATCAAATGATGGAAACAGTAATTTGAGAGTTGAATTCGACATGTTGGATTGGTGAATGGGCATAGCGTCACTACTTTTGTCGGTTTGGGCTCGTGTCACTACTTTCGTCGGTTTGGGCTCGTGTCAAAGAAAATTGGATATCTCTGTCAATATTGGGAGTTAGAGGACCAGGATGGTACCGGTATATCCACAATAATGATAGGAAGTCGTTTTCGATGAGAACGACGGGCCTTTGAGGTGGTGAAGCGACGAAAATTTGTTTATTTGATGCCGTAGCCGCAACAGATAGGGTACGACGTGTCGTGAACGATTGCCGTGCTGGAAGTTGGTCTAGGATCTAAGTTCCTGTCGTTTTGATGAGACGTCACCGTTGGTTGTGTCAGTCGCAATAGGTGTCGGTGGCAGTCTTTGGCAGAGGAGAAATAACGAAAGTCGTTCCCTTTTTGCTGTTGTTGTTGATGATGACAAAACGCCGTGGTGTCCTTCTTGTATTGTGAAAATTTGATATCTCTGTCAAATATTGGGAGATAGAGGACCAGGATGGTACCGGTATGTCCGCAATAATGAGGAGAAGTCGTTTTTGATGTGATACGATCTGCCGGTGGCATGGCGAAACAACGAAATTCGCTTAATCGGAGATCGTCGATCGTAGATTCTTGTGTATAAAGAGGTGGATTGATTGTGGGATCAAATCGTAAGCGTCATAGGTCTTTGGTGAGGCAATTATCGATGGAATAACTGCAGTCGGTGATTTGATAATGGTGCTTTACACAATCAATTCGTGGGCGTTCGGGATCTTCACTGTGGATGTGTCACCGTGGATTGCGACGCAGAAGAAAATGGGATCTGTCGAGTGAGAGATTCTTGGATGGAGAAATTGCAATTGGCGTGTCCAATGCAATGGGCTTCTAATAAAGACTTCGGCGTGTCCGATTGGTGTCTTTCTTGTGTGTAATCGGATCAGAGAACTGTTGATCGTAGGTATCGATGAATCTTCTGTTGGATTGTTTGCGGCGTTTTGGATTGTTTACGGCGGTTCTTCTTATGCAAGCTGCCTTTGAGCTTGCGACTGTTGATCTATTAATTTCCTTCTGAATCCGGTCTGTTGAGAGTCTGATTCAAAGGCTTCTGAAGAACAGCACCGCTGTGTTAGTGTATTAGTAGACAAACGATTGTACTCTACGCGTGACAATGCATTTGAACTTGATGAAGTCCTTGTTTTTCTCAAGGCTGTCTTTGACGTCAACAATGGTCAGTCTTTTCTGAGTGCCATTCAGGGAGGGCCATCAAAAAGGAGCAACCTTGCAAGTTCGTCAACAGGGATGGCAGGGATGGTGATGGGTTTGCCAGCATCATCAAATTGGGCATTGCCTTTCTTCATCAGTAACAACTACTTTCGGATGGACCAACTAGATGGAGTAGCAAGGATTTATGGGTGGAGGCTGGACTTCACTAACATCAAAATATGCTAGCTCGGGAGGATCAAAATCATCTTCAGTGAGAGGGATACCGTTGGGGTTTTTGCTGAAGATGTGGGAGGTTGAAGGGCCATCAAAAATCTCCCCATAGTTGGTAGGGAGTGGGGAATGGCGCGTAGCTTGGAGTATTAGGAACCTTGGAATAAAGAAAACTAGGCAAAGATGGCTGTGGGAGAACCAAAGGTGTGGTAGGCAGAAGTTCAGAAGCAGTCTGAGGGGCCGGTTGATGGGAAGGGCTATCACCGAAGGATTTAGGGATGAGAGCAGCATCCTTTGCTTTCCTCCATGCAATGTAAACCATCATCAGTGAACAGGGCCAACACGCTTGTTACAATGTTCTTGATTCAAAGCTGTACAGGACACCAGATCGGTCGAGAAGCTTGTTGGTAATAGGGTCCCAAATCTTGAAACAGAGGCCATTGCCAACATGCTCCACAAGGCCAACAAAATGGCCGAGACATTCGGTGGTCTGGGAGCCAAATGGGGTATCTGGAGTCTTGTAATAAACTGGTTCAAACCAAAAGAAACTGATGTAAGGGCTGATGTCGCCTAAGACGCCAGTAGCAATGAAAATAGGCTGCTTGTCAGAGAGATTGGGATCAGACAAATGGTTGAGTACTAGACCTGCAATATACGTCATGCAGAGAAGCCATATGTGTGGTGGGGTGCCTGTTCAGTCCATAATGTGATTGACAATGCGTTTGAAGGTTTGATATCGCCTGTTCGAATAGGTTTTGGTGTTGATGATAGGGTTCGCTTTGCCATAAACCAATCCAAAGCATCTTAAGATAATCTAGGACACTTTTGCTAGATTGGTACTAGGAGCCATGGTCGTAAAGAAGTCTGAGAGGTCTACCCCATTTTTGGACAAAAAATTTGGAAGCACGGTAGGAAATCAGCAGTAGTTCTCATTTCTTCAACATGGATGATATGGGACTTTCTACCAAAGAAAACTTGAGCAAGTTTGGAACCACCATTTACAGCAGGAGTATCAGAGTAGATGACATCAGATAGTATATCCATCATGGAACGGTCTGACATTCATGACGGGTTGTGGTGACTGAAACCCTTTAAAGATATTGCCATCTGGGCTAAGGGATAAGGAACCATATTGGGTGGAATTATCAAAGGTAGCCTTGATTCTATCGAGAGATACCCAGCCAAAGAAGGGCTTCAGAGACAGATAATCCAATGCAGTGGGTGATTGGATGTGTGGTGCTGCAGTAAGAGAATTGGAGGGGGGTTGGATAGAGCATCTGCTGAGTACCTCTTGGTGAATGTAATCGGTCAGACTGAGCCAGACGGATGCATCACGCTTATCCAGTGGTTGGAGAATGGGGCTGGTCGTGCTGCGAGACATGAAAGAGGTGACATCAGAGGAGGTGTCTTGTGCAGTACCGCGCGGTGCACCAAATTCATCGTAGTCTTGGTATGGGAGAAGATTTGTTTTGGGTAGATATCTCTGGACAAAGAGGTCATCTTGAGGGGTATAAGCACCATCAAGCACGGATGGATTCCAATGCTTGTCACTGGTCATGACAACATGGGGAAGTTGGGCATATTCTTCACTAGTATACTTGCGCATGGCCAAGTATGGCAAGCCATGGCGTATGCTGAGCGGGAACACGTGGCCATCAGTGGTGGTAATGACTTGGGTGCCTCCAGCTTTGATGGATGTGTCGTCAACTTGGGAGAAGTAGGCTTCCATCTGTGCAGAGGATAAAATGGATGGGTGTTGTCCAGTGTAGGCGCATTCGTGAAATATAACAATGACCGGTCCACGATTGGAAACAGAATAGGCCCCACATGTTGCAATAGGAATATTCTGGATTTGGTGATTATTGATGCCGGTGACATTAACATATCGAGGGGGAATGTCCTTAGAGATAAGACATGCATCATTTCCTATGATGCACCCGTTGGCACCCCGATCAACCATAGCATAACCAGGTGTGGAGACATTGGTTTTGTTGGAGTGATATACAGTGGTAGGAGTTCCTGGGGGAACACATGGCTCACAATCTGGCGGGGACCAATGGTGAAATTTTGCAGATAGAGAAGAGTGTCCTACCGGAACACATACACTGCCCTCCTTCTTATAGAGGACTTCGGGGTTGTCAGCAAGAAAAGCGGGATGAGCAGGTGAAACAGAGGACTTGAGAGGCCGGTTATCGGATTGAGAGGATGCCTTGTAGACTCCAAGGGATGTGTGGAATGCATCCCGAACTGAAGCTTCATCCTTGGGTGGAAGTTCCTGTTCGATGTTATGTTCATACGCTCGTCTGGTGATCGGCTTGGTGGAATTGGGATCTAATGGGGTGTCATCGAGAAGGTCAGGTTGCAGACATACAACGAGCTTCTTTTTGTCATCTGCAGTGAAGCCAAGCCAATGCTTCATACCATGCTTGGAAAGTGTCTGCCAAACCACACTCATTGAGTTTGTTGCTCCGATACTCTTCCGTGTAGTAGGCAGACGAGTTGGTAGCGGTGGTTACGCTTGACGGTCTACTATTTCGGATTTGTACTTGGATTCCACATAGTGTATCACACTTTTGTTGATCGGAAGTACTTGTTCATCAGCACTCATTGTTAATGGATTTGGGGAATGTCTAATGGTCGCGTCCCTCGAAGATTACTTCTTCGCTCTACTGGCACTCGAATGGATGGATTGATTTCATGGGTGGTTCGATCTGGAGAGATCATCGTTTCTTCTCGTCTTGGCTCGATAGGATGATTCGGAATTTGTTTCCCGCTGGCTATACATTTGCAATTAGCCTGTTGTTCTTGTTAACGTTGATGCTCAAATCAGTGTGTCTCGGAGCACTGAGCACTGTAGAGCTGCTTGGGGCTCACAACGAGCCGTAGATTCGTACGTTATAATGCACTGGTAATTTATTTGAGCACAGTAAGTATGGAGCAATTCTCAAAATCGAATCTCTGCAAGACAACATCAATGTTCAGTGCCGTTTTTAATCACGCATCGGTAGTAAACAAAAAGACGTTAACAAGTTTCAAGTTGGTATACGGCTTCAAAGAATACCGATCATAATACTACGACTTGTAGCATAATTAAATACAGATTATGTAAGTGTATAGAAGTGTACATTATGTGTCTGGATTATGAATTCGTGGCGTTGTTTCTTTTGCCGTTTTCAAAAGAACTCTTGCGAAACGATAAGTATGAGTTACTGTTGTTCGGTTTAGTTGTTCTGCTGCGTTTTCTCCTGTTCCCGAATCTTTCTCCGGCATCGTTGTTTGCAGATCGAGGGACAGAAGTAAACCACTTTTTTACCGTTCTTGATTGGTTGCTTGCAAGTTTTTCGCCTGTTTTTTCTCCCCAACTTGCCCAGCAATTTTTGGCAATTAATCCCGTTCTTGCTGGTGTCATCATGGCACGGGGGGCGCTTGGTCGGCTGACGTTGCATTGTGTTGCATTGCATTGCAGTGTTTGGTTGATTTTTTGTTGACGGAGGGAAGGGACGAAGAGAACAAAGGAAGCGATAGGAATTGCGTTAGATGAGGATTGTCTGCTGACCGACAAACAAATAATCGTATGATATACGAGGCATTTATACATGCACGCATGCATGCGTCCATGATAGGAGGGACGTAGTCACCGAACGCACAAAGAGTTGCTTGCTTTGCCTTGCTTTGCTTTGGCTTTGGTTTCCGTAACTTACCACAGGGGGTTGGTGCAGGAGTCGGTGCTGGTTTGGGCGTGGGAGCGGGAGCCGTGGGATCTGGGCTGGGTTTCGATCGGCAAAACTCGTTGGGCTCCGACGTCCGATCCTCGATGAATTTCGGCGCCGTCGAGTCGCAACGAATAAAATCCTCCTTGCTGAAGAAGGGATAGCCCTCCCGCATTGAAATACATGTTGGTTAAGCCGTCGCCGGCAGTGTCTTTGATATCGAAGGAGTACGTACTTCCTTTATTGAGACAAACCGTCTCCTGTTGTTCATTAATTATTATTGTTTGTAATTGATTGAAGTGTGTGAATGAATGAATGGTCATCCATCAGGCGGGCAGTTGGTTGGTTGGTTAGGTCAAAGATTATGTGAGAACGGATGGTTTTTATCGGACAATCACCGACCCAACGATTACTTCGGTTCCGTTCTTTGGATGATGAGATGGACACCGACAACGGATTCCCTTGCATCTCCTGTGACACGGGGGAACTTTGGTATCGCACGCATGCGTTACCGACAGAACAGAACAGAACAGAACAGAACCGAACACAATACACAAACACAATACACAAACATACGCAACACGCACGCACGCACGCACCTCATAGGAGAAGAATCGCAGGTTGTAATTGGAGCCGGATCGTACCACACCGCCGCCCGTGCCTTGTTTGATCAGTCTCCAAGTGGTCTCCCAGGGATCGGCATCGGTCACAACCTGGATCACGAGCCGTTGTTGCTTGACCGGGTCGCACTTGACCAAGCCCCCCGCCATCAGTTCCGTGCACATCGCCGATTGGCTCTGTCCTTTCACGCAGATGGTGTCCCGGACAAAGCTCGTGGCAAAACTGGTGCGGGCGTACACCCCCGGCAGATCGGGCATGGCGCAGCCGTATCCAAACGAGACCACCCCTATGTGGGTATCGATCCGCCGACCCTCCACCATGTTCACCGCCGACCTGGACACGAGCGGACCCCCCGAATCTCCCTGGCAGGCATCCTTGCCTCCCCCGGGGACCGAGGCGCAGATGTTTTCCTTGCTGATCGACGAGGGGTTGTAGAGCCGACGGACGAGATCCATGTTCACGCCCGTGGGCGAGACACTCGCACACTTGGCGTTGCTATCGACCTTGACGGTCACGTCCAGGAGATCCTGGGACACCGGTGCATTCATGGCGACCCGTCCAAAGCCGATCGCCGTCACGTCCGAGCCCACCGGCGGGAAATTGTTGGTCGTAGTGTCGAAGTGGAGTCTAAAGACCACGTTTCGGTCATCGACGTAGACGGGGTAATCCAGTTTGCACTGTAGTTCAGATAGGTCGATGGGTCGATGGGTCGATGGGTCGATAGTAAGTTAGATATATAGATATATAAATAGGTCCGACGAACAAGTAGGAGTTGGAGTGCAATGCAATGGTTGGATGACACGGGATCGCACGGTATTCCGATTGGGATTGGTGAGTTGGAATCAAAACAAAGCAGTACACGATGTGTTAGCCGCAGAAGAACGAACGCGTACCGGTAACACTCTTTTTCCCTCGAAAAACGAATTCGGAAATGATGCCCTGGAAGTGTATTGTATTGTTGAGCAGCAATCGTATGCCTGCGGAGGAAGGCTGCTGCCGGTCCACTCCTCGCATTGCGCGTGCCGCAAACCATTACAAACAAAACACATTGCTTATATATATATATATATATATATATATATTGGGAGACAGCGAACGAACGAAATAACGAACGAAATAACGAACGAACGAACGCAATTCCGTGATGACACGACGAACGCAATGTATTACGTACCAGAGCAAAATCGTTCTTGAAGGGAGCGTCAAAATTGTTCGAACCGATCGAGCCGATGTGCTCAAAATTCGGATGCGCAAAATAGCTGACGCAGTATCGAACCTGCGACACGCCGTTCGACATGGACGTTCGGATCGTGTTGCCGATGATCACCTGTGCCTGCACGTACCCCCCCTTCTGAGCATCGTACCGGCGGGAAAAGTCCCCGCAGTGGGCGGCGGACAATATCCATTCGTTCGCGATCAAGACGGCTCCGCAGCCGATGGCGAGTGGCTGGGCTGTATGTTTTGTTGTTGTTGTTTGTGTTTGTGTTGTGTTGTGTTTTTTTTTAAAAGTTTTTTTGTTTTGTTTTGTGGTTCGTACACGTACGTACGGTACAGTGAAGTTTGTGAAAATCGGATCGAAACGACACGAAACGGGGGGAGAGGGAAAAATAATGATAACCGGATAAAGATAGTGAGTGAGTGAGTGATTCGTTTTTCTTGTCGGAGACAAATGCTTCCGACTTTGTTTATTAGTTCAATGTCTCTAGTTCAAGACGGACCGGACGGGCCATGCGAGACAACAACTTGTCAATTGCGATAGATTTGGTACGAGTATGATGGATATACCATAGCTTCGATCGTTTCGATTTCGATCGATCACATGGATATGAATATCCAGTACAATCCAGTAAATCCAGTAAAAACCCAAAAACCCAACCCGATCATAGCTGCACCGTAATATCCCGTGTGCGATTTTTTGTTTGGCGCGCAACACAACCAACGTACGTACCAAAATATGGATACTCTCCGACTTCGGCTCGACTTCCTCCCACGATGCGTGATATATCATTGAAATCGGCCTCGGTTACAAACTCTCCTAATCCTCCTATTCCTCCTGTTTCGTTTGCCCCGTACGAAATAAACTGCTGATCTGCGTCTACGTCTATGGACGGATACGTGGTAGGTGGCGTTGGCATCGCAGCGGCCGTCGGGTCGAAGCTCGTTGTGGTGGATGCCACCGAAAAAACCCAGAGGAGCAATTGAACCCATCGAATAATGGAAGCATGATGATGCGACGGCATTGTTTATTTCTTCTCTAAAGATACGGATGGATGGATAATTTGATGGATGGATGGATGGATGGATAGATTGATGAATTGATGCATAGATTGATGGACAAAGGAGAGGCAGAAATTGCTGTTGTTATCAAAAACCAACCAACCCAGAGTTTCTATTTTGTCGCGTTGCGTTGCGTTGCGTCTTCTCGTTCCACAAGAAATTGTTGTTTGAGTTTGAGTTTGTATTTGTGCGTGTATCACGTATTGTTCGACGCTAAATAATAATAGTCACTGTTGTTGTTGTCGCGTGGCGTACCAAAATCAAGATTGTGTGATCATTGGTACTTCTTGGTGTGGTTTGGTTTCCAATATTTTTTGTGCACTATTCGGTTGGGTGTTTTTTTTGGTGTCTCTCTCACGAAATTTCGTCCATGCCCAACGACAAAATGTGAAATTCTTTGGGGGTTGTAGTTGGCGTCGGATGGATTCCGATGAGCCTTTTGTTAGGAAAGTTCCGGTAAATTTTTAAAAATTCATAATATTCTGTAGTGATTGTGATTTCTACGGTATCGTACGTACCTATTCTACAGGTAGGTACGGTAGCCAAAAAAATAATCATATGTAAGATTACGTACCGGTACCGGTACGACGCAATGCCTTTATTTATTTTAGACAATCGAACCCGTCATTACGGTAATTACACATCCATGATCCATTCTTTATTAACCTATTAATTTGAGATCATGTGCCTACCGGTATTACGTGCCGTTTGCTTCGCTTTTCACCTCTTCTTTCATTATTATTTTTCCGTTCGATTCTTCAAAAGGCCTTTTTGCTCCTTTTAAAAAAATTTAGTATGCTACCGTACGGTACGCACGATACAGTATAAAAGATCAATGGCATGGTATCCACGCTCTCACGAACCTATTAATAATATCATTAGTATGAGGTACTCCGTAAGATTTATACGCGGTATTGTCCATTTTTACGATTATATTATAAGAATTTTTTGGCCACAGAAGCATTCAGATGCTCGGATTGACCGATTACCAAGAGTATAATTGTTGCTAATTAATTATAGTTCGATTCTGTTGTTTCTTTGTGTTAATGAAAGAGAAAACAGTCCCAATTATGTTGTGTACCATCGTCATCCCGATAAACATATATGCCAAAACTAAATATGTATCACACAGCCAGTGCTTTCAACACAAATAATATGCTTTAAAAAAACAATCACTGTTCACTATCATCGTTTCATGGAACCTGGGGAGAACCTTTTCGCAATGAAATTTTGTCCAGAATCTCTACTATTATGCCTACCTTTGTCCGTTACTAAAAAAAAACGAGGATGACCGCGGGTGTAAAGGCAAGTGCCAAGTGCGATGCGGACAGAGTAAAAACTACGGAGTACGTATTTTCGTACTTGTAATCGCACCGTACGGTACGAACCATAACCATAGATAATTATTAACCTTGAAGACCTCCACCGCCTGTCCACTACACGCCTTGTCGTATCTTCTAGCAATGGTACGAATACGAACTATGAGTGCGTAAGACCTCGAGTCCAGGACCGTACCGGTGTCGTATCTCGTCTCTCCTTCTCCCGATACACGTCAAATACGATTGATCCGAATTCGAACTCCCATCATACGATTCAATTCCGAGAACACGTCACTTTTGTATATGAGAAGAAGCTTCTCCCAATCTAATACGATTGAATACAAAAGTATCCAAAAACATGTTTCTTTCTTCAGATTTATCATTCCCACAATTCTAAACTCTTACTAAATCAAACTACCATTACATATTCTCTTTTTAGAGGCTTACGACACTGTTTAAACAGTTCGAATAAAACGCTTCTATTCGATATTTATCCTTCATTATTACTCGAGTATTACAATTCAACGCTTTACATTCTAATCAACACTTTTCCTCACCTGTACTAACTATCAACAATTCTATTCACAATGACTACTTACAATCTGATCCCCTTCAAGTTTGATTTCGATCCGAAGACTGATTGAAAAAGTGGAATACAAAACTTCAAGAGTCGAAGATGGTGTTACCGAAACAACCAAAGTGAAAGTCCCCATCATTTCTCACTCTTCCACTCATATGCAAATCATTCACTCTATTCATGAATTTAACAAGGCCAGACGAACCCTCGAATGGGACGATGGCGCCAAGCTCTTCAACAAATTCCCAGACATCCTCAATGACTATTCCGACTGATGCTTGGTTCACTGAACAAATCAAAGATCTTGAAGAAACAGAAGACAACTTTGATATCAGTCATAGGACAATTCATCCAATTCAAGTTCTCCAACAGCCTCACACAAACGAGATTCAGGGTTATTTCGGAATCACGCGCATATTTGGGTCGAACTCCACTGGTTCCCCCTTTGTAATTTCATCCTATTTATTAAAATTAATGTCGAACTCATAATATTTTGATGCACATTTTATTTTCTTACCCCACTGGCATCTGTTTCCAAAGTAGTGGCATGTTACTGAATTTTATGCCTGAAACAAACAGTGCATGGTCGCAATTTTTCAATCTCAATCGTTTCCCCATTTTTATTGTTATTACTGGCTATCGTACGACTTCAGTAGTAACGATGGTCCGCACTCCCAAATATCAGGTATATTGTGTACGTTGCTACCGGGACTCTCCTTTGATCACTATAGGTAGTAGGGGAAAGAAGAAGGTTATCAAGAAGAAGAGGCCCCCCTTGTTTACAGCGCGACTAAGAAAGAAAACGGGAGTAATTGTTTCTCCCGGTCTTCTGGACCATATTGCACATAATCCGGGTACATGTTATTCTTATTACTACCGGTGTTTGGGGGTAGATGATTTTGCATCCTTCGTTATTCATTAGAAAATCGAAGAAGAAGCTTGAGGATGTTAGTCAACAATTAGGTCTAACAAACACCTGTAACGGTCCACAGAGTAGTGACAGCGTATTGCCAGAGGTTCTCGACAATCAAGTTATGTATGACCTTTCTGTCGAACCGATTGGGCGTGCCTTGATTGGTCAGGAATTAACAAACATAGAGGATGACGATGATTCTGTTTCCGATGACAATTTTTTCTTTCCTAATGATGACAATGAGGAAGAAGGAAGTGAGAGCATAGAGGCCCCCCACTCTTCGATTGTCAATGATGAAGAAGGCATCAACATTGATGTTGACGATTCCCATCAGTGATTCAAACACGCTAGTAATTACGACACCCAATGTAGGAAGGAACATATCTGACAAATTGAAGGTCAAGATCAAGTTAATGAAAATCATGCGGAATCATAGCATACCATTAGTTGCAGAGAAGGAATTGTATGAATGGGCTATTGAATTGGAGCAGCTTAATTTATTTTCATGGACTAAAGGCAATCTCATAAATATTAAATTCCTTTCGTGACCAGAAGTACCAAAGCTACCAAAGGGTAGATTTCCTATGCGCATGAATCAATGAGTCCCGTATTCATCTAAATAATCGATTCCCACGGCATATTGGTTCCCACGGCGCATCGATTCCCACCGCGCATAAACGGTGAGCAATCCCTGTCTTACGATATTGCCATTGTTCTTCAGGTGAGCAAACTCTGATTTCATGAAATATCACACGAGCTACGGGAGCAATTCCTGACCTTAATGATAAACATTTCATGGAGTCTTCCTAACGGAACAAGAGAAGAAAACCGTTGGCGTGTGATTCTCACACAATATATATATATATACACACACAGATATATAGGGTCAACAACCAATGCATGTACGGAAATAATCAGCGAGTAATCTCATCACTACACAACAGCAGTTGCAACGTATTTCACCTCAATAAAAGAGATATCTTGCATTTCGGCAAGATTTCACTTTATCTCATACTTTTAACATTCAACTGATTTATATCCCAAAATTCACACTAGTTGCTACCAACTACCTGTAATCTACATACTAAGGTCTGTCTCGCTGCAATCTGAATAAGTCACAGCAAGAGGAGATCTGGCGTTTCCCTAGTCTCGCCTGTAGTCCGATTATCCGTTGCCGAAAGTATACAACCACAATTGTCACGCGTAGAGTACAATCGTTCGTCTACTAACACACTAACACAGCGTTGCTGTTCGTCAGAAGTCCTTGAATCAGACTCTCAACGAATCGGATTCAGATGGAAAATAATAGATTAACAGTCGCAAGCTCTAAGAAGGCTTGCACACAAGAAAGAACAGGAACGGAATTGAACACAATCCCTACGCTGGCATATGCACGTCGCACATCGTACATGAAGCAGTTCCCATTCTCAGTCACCACGCAATTCTTTCCAAGGCTCCGAACCACCACAGATGCCGAACATAACGTTAATGCCCGGCAATGCACTCGGAGGCGAAGAGAAGAATGACGCCGAAGTCACCACTATCGAACGCTTTCCCAGCTTCGATGCTGATATGAGAAAGATACTCATATCATTACTCAACGTAACAAGTGAGATTACTAGCAAGTTGTGCCTAGCTCTCAAAGAAGGCGGATTATGCGAGTGGAAGTCGTTCCTCGACGCACTTATCGAACCGGATTTTGCACGCGAACTTACCTATATGGAGCAAGGATTGGCAACGCATATCCCTCGATCCATCCAAAGAAGCATAGAAGCACTTGCGGATTTCGCTATCGACCTACAAGAAGAAGGTGTCAACCTAGAAGAAGACGAGAAGGACTGGAAAGATGTAAAGTCATATACATACAAGGAATTCCAGGCATTCCGCGAAGAGCGTGCCCAACGCTTACGTAACGAATCTGCTCTGAACCCACCACCTCCTCCGGCGGGAAGTAACAAAAAGTCCCCTCAGCAGGTAAAGTACGAATCATGGTGCCGAAAAGCACGAGATGAAAAGTCCTTTACACCCCTCACGAATGACTCGAGATTCGAACACTGGCTCGTCGGTTTCAAAGCTAAACTCGAGGCATACGACATCGATACAGAGACATTCCTCGATGAAACTTGGCCTCCAGCCACGCTTGTGGGTTACACCCGTGATCTCTACGTCAAACAATGTGCCTTCTTCTGGGTACTAATGTTGGAAGTCTTCAAGAGTGACCTTTCTGCATCATGTGTACACAGTCATTCTACCACTCGTGATGGACGCAAGGCCTACTTCGACTTCGTAAACCTTCATAGCCAATCAAAAGCAAAGGTATACGACAACTCGACTCAGCTACAAGCGTTGCTCAAGTTGAACCTCAACAATTGGAAGGAATCCAAAGTGAAATTCATCACACACTGGTTTGATGAATTGAATCACCTCAACAAGCTCCGTCCTCCCAACAAGCCCCTTGAGTACCATACCGTAAAATCAGCATTGTGTCAGGCATGTTATTCCAGCTTCCAGCTAAGCGAACAGTTTGCCAAAGTCAAGGATCCAGGTGGGACGAATAGCACCGTAACGGATGCAGTTGCCGAAGCCGCTGCTATCCACGATCTTAAAATCACGCTTTTACTCGAAGCAACTCGACTTGATTCCCAGTCTGCGATGTCTGCCCCTCGGTCGACTGTACGTGCACACGTTCATGATTTCTCTTCTGACTCGATCCAAAACCATGAGGACTATGCTCTCCCCATCGAATTTGAAGGAGACTATCAAGATTATGCTGTGTTCAAGGCTGGACGTACCCCTGACCCTACCACAAGGTTGCCTACAAACATATGGAAGGCCTTGTCACGTCAGGACATGAAGAGTTGGCTCAGTTTTTCTCCGGAAGGCAAGAAAATCGTGGTTGCCTCATTGCGACACGACTTACTTAACACTAACCAACCTGACCCCAACAGTGTCAAACCCATTACCCGAAAGGCATACCAACATGAACACTCGGTATCTTTCCAAGAAGACGGTACTTCGACCAAGGATGAGCATGCCAATCCCGCAGCAGACCTTCACCCTGCTGTAGAGAATGATCGTAGAGGCGTTTTCCATGCATCTCTAGGTGTATACAAATCCACGACCTCCTCGTCTAAGGACCAGCGACCTCTCAAGTCTTCCGTGTCACCCGCGCATCCAGCTCGATTCCTTTCAAACAACCCTGACATTCAGTACAAAAAGGGACGGTGACACCCAAATACCTGTCGGAACACCATCGTATTCCGCCAATTTTCACCAGTGGTATACTCCCGAGGATGATCTCACCTTTCCTAATGATGGTCCCGTAACGTCATACACATACCGTATACACAAAACTACGGTTACTAGCCCTGGTTTTGCCATGGTCGATCGCGGCGCAAATGGCTGCATCATCGGTAATGATGCGTGTCTCATCTCCAATGATATTCCACCACGATATGTTAACGTCACCGGCATTAACAATCATCAGGTACAAAACATTCCCATTGCTACATGCGGAGCATATTCCATGTCGAACAGAGGCCCCGTCATTCTTATTTTCAATGAATGTGCCTATACAGGACGACATCCTTCTATATTGTCATCCGGCCAGATGGAAGCATATTTTTCCACTGTAGACGACACGTCCATCAAAGCAGGCGGAGGACAGGTCATCACCACCTCCGATGGCTATGCACTGCCTCTTAGCATACGACACGGCTTACCATACCTTGCGATGCGAAAGTATACGACTGTCGAATTTGACACGCTACCACATGTTATCATGACGTCCGATAAACATTGGGACCCATCTGTTCTCGATACCACGATCAGTGCAAAGGATGAACAATTTCTCCAGAAATATCCTCCCCAACCACAGCAACTCCCTTATGCCGATTACGACGAATATGGGAACCCACGCTGCCTTGAAGGATTCGATATATCTGTTTCTCCCGGGTCCTCCACGGTCACATCCCTCAGCTCGTATTCCAGCCATTCCACCCGATCTCCCTTTCTTCCAATTGATGATCATAAGAACAACGATCGCTCCTTTTGGCTTACTTCCACTGACTACGCTCATCAAGAACGTCTCGCATGCTGCGCGCCAACCGCAGTCTCTGGAACAGTCACTGCGTTTCTGACAGATTGTACAGCCAGTGACACTACACGCATTGCAGCTACGCCCCGCGAAAGATACCCCAACGAACATGACTACTTATCCCTCAAACCTTTCTTTTGTTGGGTTTCCACCGATCGCATCAAAGCTACTTTTGAAAACTCAACCCAATACGGTTCGTTAGCGGTTAGCCCTGATGGTAACATTTTCAAACGGTTTCATTCCCCTCAACCGGCCATGAACGTTCGCCCCTTCAATGACGATGTTATGTCCGATGCAGTCTATTCAGATGTCCCAGCAATTGATGGTGGATCCAAGATTGCTCAGATCTTCTTTGGCCGCAAATCACATATTATTCACGTTGAAGAAATGCGTACCACCGGTGATTTCCTATCCTGCTTTCAGAACTTTGTTCGAAAATGGGGCAGGCCCATCCGCCTCCTTTGCGACCACGGTAACTATCAATCAAGTAAGAAAGTCATGGATTACCTCAAAATGTTATGGATTGGACTCTGGCAAAGTGAACCGTACCATCAACACCAGAATCAATTCGAACGACGATACCAAACGTTCAAACGCATTGTCAATCGCGTCATGGATCGTACCGGCACACCGCCACACATGTGGTTACTGTGCATGACATACGTCGCGGGTCTCCTCAATGTTGTCTCTGACCCTACGCTGTCCGATAAACAACCGATCTTCATTGCCACGGGTACACTTGGCGACATCAGCGCATACACCAGTTTCTTCTGGTTTGAACCTGTGTATTTCAAGACCAATGACTCTCCTTTCGGTACCAAATCTACCGAACGCCTCGGTCATTTCGTCGGCATCGCCGAACATGTTGGCAATGGACTCTGCTTTCGCATCTGGGATCCAGTTACCAACAAGTTACTAGACCGGTCTGGTGTTCGATCTGCTCTTACACCTGAGTCACGTAACAAACGCGCGGGCCTATTTACTGATGATGGTTTCATCAAATGGCGTAATGCAAAGGATTCCTTACCCCGTATATACGCCACTGGAGAAGCTCCAGCTTTCAAACATGGGGAGCATACCAATCAGAATAAACTCATTGACGAGTCTACTAAACCAAACAGCTCAGTTTCCCCTAACGGTTCACCTGCTGATTCTGACACCGCCGATGACACCGTTCCATCTGCACCCAACAAACAAACAGATACCATGCTCCACGCATCTGGCACTCAACCAATTCTTCAACCACCCGCCCACCCCTCGTTACCGAGCTTTCTTTATACAAAGGTCGATGACAGCCCAAGCTGGTCACCTTCTCCACTCCCTAACAACTATGGGGAGAGTCTTGATGGTCCTCCTACGACACACATCTTCAGCAAGACATCCGACGGCGTCCTCCTTACTGAAGATGATTTTGACCCACCGGAATTAGCATACTTTGATGTTAGTGACGTCGCAACCCCACACACAAACCCAGCTACTCCTTCCGTAGACCTATCACAGGTAGTTGTTACCGACGAAGAAGGTAACGCACAGTTTGACGATGACGGTAAACCTATTACCATTCCTACGATCCCGATTGCCTGATCTACAAGGACGTTCCTTCCTTGTAACCAATCTCGATGGCACCCGGAAGCGTCTTACCATTGTCGATGTTGAAGACAGTCTGGAACGCAATAAAGACTTCATCAAGTTCAAGTGCAAACACTCCGATGACGAACTCGATGATATCATTGCATACAATGACGTCATGAATTACATACATCGTGATTCAACACAAGAAGACGGCAAACTCTGGTCATTTCGCCGCATCCTAGGACACCAAGGTCCACTGGATAACAAGCATCCTCAATACAAAGGTTCCAAGTATAACCTCTGGATTGAATGGGAGAATATGGAACGCACATATGAACCTCTGGCCAACATTGCAGCCGACGACCCGGTCACCGTTGCAAAATATGGGAAAGACAACAACTTGCTTGATCTCCCGGGTTGGAAACGTCTCAGAAGAATCACCAACCTAGCCCGACGAACCAAGAAACTTGATCGACTCGTGCACCAAGCCAAACTACGTTCCTTCCGTACCACTCCGCAGTATCAATATGGATTCAAAGTTCCTCGTAGCCACGAAGAAGCCCTCCGATTTGATCAAGCCAACGGAAACACCAAATGGGAAGATGCCACCACTCTGGAAATGGCACAACTCAATGAATACAATACATTCATTGATAAAGGCGTATACAAGACAAGCTCCATTCCCCCGGGATTCCAACAGATCAAGGTACACATGATATACGCTGTCAAACACGACGGAAGACACAAGGCTCGCCTCGTTGCTAACGGTAATCTCACTGAGGCCCCTATCCACAGTGTTTACGCAGGCGTCGTATCTCTTCGCGGTCTACGTATGTGCCTATTCCTAGCTGAACTCAACGATCTAGAAGCATGGGGCACCGACATAGGTAACGCCTACTTAGAAGCAGTCACCTGCGAGAAAGTATGCATCAAGGCAGGTCCCGAATTCGGATCGTTGGAGGGTCACCTGTTGGTCATTTACAAAGCCCTATATGGCCTCAGGTCTTCAGGCAAGTGCTTTGGAGACTTACTCGTGGCTTGTCTCATCGAACTCGGCTTCGAAAGATCCCGCGCAGAACCGGAAATATTCCTCAAACCCGGAACGAACAAGCATGGTGAACGTGTATATGAGCTTATATGCACATATGTCGATGACCTATGTCTCTGCATGGCAGATCCCAATTCCTTCTTGAAGATATTGCAATCGTCACCATATAACTTCAAATTGAAGGGATCCGGACCTATGAACTTTCATTTAGGATGTGGATTTGAGCGCGACGAACATGGTGTTCTGTGCATGAATCCCATAAAGTTCATCGAAAAGATGGAAGCATCTTATGAACAAATGTTCGGATGCAAACCTAGCACTAGGTTCCGATCACCCATCGCGGAGAACGATCATCCTGAATTGGACTCCTCAGCCCTTCTTGAAGAAACCGGTATACAGAAATATCAAAGTATGATCGGTTCACTGCAATGGATCATCGCTATTGGGCGTTTTGATGTACAAACAGCCGTGATGACGCTCTCAAGTTTCAGAGCTCAGCCACGAGATGGGCATCTCGAATGTGCTAAACGTATCTATGGATATATCTCCAAGTTTAGACATTTTAAAATCAGATTCCGCGTGGAACCGCCCGATTTTATAATGACTAAACCCGACACCATCGACTGGTCCAACACCGTCTATGGGGAGCATTCTGAAGAGCTACCCGACGACGCTCCTGCACCGCTTGGAAAGACAGTAGTGTTATCACACTTCTATGATGCCAACCTCATGCATGATATTCTCAGTGGCAAGGCAGTTACCGGCATTCTTCATTTCGCGAACAAGACTCCCATGATGTGGTTCTCGAAGAAGCAGTCTACTACGGAAACAGCCACCTTTGGAGCTGAATTTGTTGCAGGAAGAACTTGCATCGAACAGATTGTCGATCTACGCCACTCATTCCGATACCTCGGAACACGAGTCCATGATATCTCATACTCCTGGGGTGACAACGAAAAGATGATCCAAACGTCGACATTTCCTTACGCAAGGTTGCATAAGCGTCATAACATTCTATCGTTTCACTACGTACGGAGCATGATAGCGAGAGGATTCATTTTAATGATGCACGTCCCAGGTAAGGATAACTGTGCAGACATTCTCACCAAGCATTGGAGTCACTCAGTTGTGTATCCAATGCTCAGGCCCATCGTCCACTTCTGTGGTAATACTGGCGACCTTCTCCAAGATGATGGAAGCATCATGTAGAGCGTGATGACCCTTCACAAGGAGACATGGGGAGTATTAAATTCCTTTCGTGACCAGAAGTACCAAAGCTACCAAAGGGTAGATTTCCTATGCGCATGAATCAATGAGTCCCGTATTCATCTAAATAATCGATTCCCACGGCATATCGGTTCCCACGGCGCATCGATTCCCACCGCGCATAAACGGTGAGCAATCCCTGTCTTACGATATTGCCATTGTTCTTCGGTGAGCAAACTCTGATTTCATAAAATATCACACGAGCTACGGGAGCAATTCCTGACCTTAATGATAAACATTTCATGGAGTCTTCCTAACGGAACAAGAGAAGAAAACCGTTGGCATGTGATTCTCACACAATACATATACATGCATACAAATATATATGGTCAACGACTAATACATGCACGGAAATAATCAGCGAGTAATCCCAGCATTACGCAACAGCAGTTGCAACGTATTCATCTCAATAAAAGAGATATCTTGCATTTCGGCAAGATTTCACTTTATCTCATACTTTTAACATTCAACTGATTTATATCCCAAAATTCACACTAGTTGCTACCAACTACCTGTAATCTACATACTAAGGTCTGTCTCGCTGCAATCTGAATAAGTCACAGCAAGAGGAGATCTGGCGTTTCCCTAGTCTCGCCTGTAGTCCGATTATCCGTTGCCGAAAGTATACAACCACAATTGTCACGCGTAGAGTACAATCGTTCGTCTACTAACACACTAACACAGCGTTGCTGTTCGTCAGAAGTCCTTGAATCAGACTCTCAACGAATCGGATTCAGAAGGAAAATAATAATAAAGACCAGGGCAAGTGTCATGAAGGAGATTTCCACAACTGTGCCTGAAATAATAGGCGATGGGTTTGAACCTCATCTTATTGACTGGTGTTCTAAGAAATCACAGAATGTTGATGTTTCCAGTCGCAAACAAATATGTGTCCGCTCGTTCCAAAAAGCACTTCATTCCCTATTAACAAACGTGACTTCGGTGAATGAAGCCAATCTGTCATTCCCCCATGCTGAAGACCCCACCTTACCAGTCCGTTATCCAGAACTTCAAGGGAATATTGATATTGACGAACTCCATCACGGTGAATGGTGGATCAACACTTGGGAGAAGAGATGCAAATCCAAATCGAATGAAATTCTGGTTCCTATCATTCTCTACATGGATGGAATTGCAATTGACAATAGTGGTCAAACCACTCTTACCCCACTGAACATGACTTTTGGCATATTCAACACCCTAACTCGAAACTCCCGGCCGGATGCGTGGGAGGCTATATATTATCACCCAACATATCCAGGTGATAAAGGTGCCAAATCAATTGACAATGTGAACAATCTTCACTCTGGCCTTCGTTTGGCTCTTTCATCTTTGAAAGATGCCTGCAACCAAACAGATGGTATTGAATGGTCTAATTTGCCGTGGAACAAGAAGAAATGGTCGGTTCCAATGAAATTTGCGGTTGCTTATTTCATAGGTGATACTCCCCAGCACGACCAACTTTGTGGACATTATCAAACATCAAATTCAAAGATGATCTGTAGGCATTGCAATTGTCCCAGAGCACTTGGTATTAACGCTCGTGTGGATGTTTTGAAGGTTCCTGTTTCAGTTAAAACTGGTAACATGCAAGTGTCTAAGCACCAAAATGGGGAAGAGTACCAATCCATTCGTCTCTGGAATACGTCTGATTTTACTGCTCCAACGGTTGATAAAGGAGTGAATGTTGAACAGTATTTCAAAGACATCTCTCACCATGGCGTACATAACGGCAACACTTTTTATGATCTTGATTTTGGGGGAAACCCACATAATATTCATCTAGCGTCGCCCGGAGAGAGACTCCATATGCACCAACTTGGTTTCGCAAAGCGTGCAGCGGAGACGTTCCACGAGGACTTTTTAGGCAATAACCAGCGGCTTCTTGGTGAGATGGAAAGGTTAGCCAGTTACTACGGTGGTGCTGTTCAGAGGCAATCCAATCGTGACTTCCCACGAACCAATTTTTCAGAATCAATACATACAGCAAAGAAGGAGGGTAACCAGTACATTGGAATGCTTTATATTCAGATGCTGTCACTTCTGTCTGCTGGAGGTCTTCAATTGTTGTTGTCTCGAAAGACTCCATCCAATCTTGAGAACAAGAGCAGAAAGTGTGAAGACAAAATTGACCGACATATTTACGCCATTGAGTTGTTGTTGGGTATGGAAGAGTTCCTAAAGTATGCTGGAACGTTTGATGAGGTTTTCAAACAAGACAAGAAAGGTGTTTTGAATGTTGACAAAATGGTTGTTCTTTTCATCAACTGTATAAATAACAATCTTCAACGAAGTAAGGGAGAGGGTAACAATCTGGTGAAGAATCACATGTATTTTCATTTATCACAGTACATGAGATTATTTGGTCCTCCAACTGGGTGGGACTCTGCCGCGAGTGAGAGCAATCATACAACTGAAGTGAAGGCTCCTGCTAAGAGAACTCAACAAAACAAGTCCACACTTATCAAGCAAACTTGCAACCGAGTGATGGAGTATCGAACTATTGATTGACTTGACCGTTAATTTGATTTGTTCAAACATAGACCCATAACCGGACCAAATCATCCTAAGGATGGTGGCTGGTCAGCTGGATCTTCGTTTTGGATTGGTGTGATGAATGGTCTCCCTTACATGAAGTGGGATGAAAAAAAAATGCAAGTGTACCCTGGTTTCCATCAGATGTTCTCAAATTTTGTTGCAACGTGGTCCTACCGGCTGTGGGCACCAGCAAGGTTTTTGGAACCACGGAGCACAAGAGGTATGACAAATGTTGCGAGATGAAATTATTGTTTCGTGCCCACCCATCGTTTAAGTCTGATTCTGGACAATTGTCCAATGTATGGTACGACTGGGCTGATTTTCAACTCGACCTCCTTGATGGACGTGGACTGAAAGTTTATCCATGTCAGATTCTGTGCCTGCTTTACCTTGAAGGTCCTTTCCCCGTGGGCAGCTCCGTTAGTGGTTTCGAATTAGTGCACAATGCTTATTATGCCGTTGCTCGTTGCTTTGTTTCTGCAGACCCCATACCGAGCAAGAGGGATAAAGGAAAAAAACACCATCATGCATTGGTAAAGCAAGGTGAGCTGCGGAACAAATTGTATTTGTTCGACTGCAACGCCATTGAGTCCGAAGCTGCCGTTGTTAGAAACCATGGTAGTCCTGACCAATATTTTGTGCTGGGAAATCGTGAACAATGGTTGTTTAATTTCTGTGAGACAATGGCTTCACTGGAAAAGAAGGAATTACAATCAATAGTACGAGATGGTGAAAACAGCACATGACTTGAATGAACAAGTTTATTATCAGATATTTGTATTTAAATAGATTTGCGTATTTTTCATTTTTCCAGTATTCTGCAACGCCGTTGCAGAGAATTGTTCATATTTAACAATGTTGTTTCAGGAAATTCCTTTTTTCGCATGTTCGATGATACTACCACTGTGCAATCCTACCCACCTTTTCATGTGTATTTTGCGTTTTTCTATTTTCTGCAACGGCGTTGCACCAAATGCCCTTTTCCCGTATTTTGGATAATATACTAGTATGGTACAGTCATACCCACCTTTTCATGTTAATTTGGCGTTTTTTTAATTTTCTGCAACTGCGTTGCACCAAATTTTGGATGGTATACTAGTACGGTACAGTCATACCCACCTTTTCATGTTTATTTGGCGTTTTTCTATTTTCTGCAACGGCGTTGCACCAAATGCCCTTTTCCCATATTTTGGATGGTATACTAGTATGGTACAATCATACCCCCTTCTCATGTGTATTTTGCGTTTTTCTATTTTCTGCAACGGCGTTGCACCAAATTTTGGATGGTATACTAGTACGGTACAGTCATACCCACCTTTTCATGTTTATTTGGCGTTTTTCTATTTTCTGCAACGGCGTTGCACCAAATGCCCTTTTCCCATGTTTTGGATGGTATACCAGTATGGTACAATCATACCCCCCTTCTCATGTGTATTTTGCGTTTTCCATTTTCTGCAACCGCGTTGCACCAAATTTTGGATGGTATACTAGTATGGTACAGTCATACCCACCTTTTCATGTTTATTTGGCGTTTTTCTATTTTCTGCAACGACGTTGCACCAACTGCCCTTTTCCCATATTTTGGATGGTATACTAGTATGGTACAATCATACCCCCCTTCTCATGTGTATTTTGCGTTTTTCTATTTTCTGCAACGGCGTTGCACCAAATGCCCTTTTCCCGTATTTTGGATGGTATACTAGTATGGTACAGTCATACCTTCCTTTTCATGAGTATCAAGTTATTATTACAATGAATTACTTCTTAGTACAGTTTTGCGCGATACATAGGCGCTCATAATATAACACCCTTCGTATTTGGGATTCGAACAGCTATGAAACACCAATGGATTAAAGAGCAGAGTATCCCCAGAATGCAACGGCACTTTGATATGGTACGTTGGGAAGACAAAATAATAAACCACTTCGTCAGCATGCACTCCCGACGGAGCTATGACTGTTAAACAAGTATAATGCATATCATCATCAACATGGCATCGAGAATGGTAATTTCGACCAATCGAAAAAGCTAACGCCTGCTTCCCAATGGCATTGAGCTGCGTACGAGTCAGAATCTGAGACAACACATCCATTTCATCCTCAACAAATGGTTTGGTGTCTGTTAAACTATGATGCATATGCCTCACAATTCCCACTGTCGTCTGTTCGAGCTCCAGTTTCATGTTTGGTTTCACATGACTTTTGAATACGTACACACCATTGTTGGAAGATAATCTTTCTGGTCTAACTCCAATGATAGCATAATCATCGTTGATACTGCCACGCTTCTGACCTCTGGCAACTGTCGGTTTGGCTCCAACAATATCCGGAGCAAACTTTCTTAAGAGTTTGATATTATTCTTCGTAGCAAGGTGTCACTTTGCAAATTTTCTGGAAACTTTTGCGAAAATGCGCAACGACGGATTATTATCGTCAAACGCAACAATATGCTCATCGTTTGTACTATCCAACGTATCAAATTTATCGATCAACAAAGCCTGTTCCAGTTGATACTTTTTCTTTCCTCCTATCTTGTCACCCCAATTTGTCTCCATGTATTTACCTTTGACCACAGTTGTTCTGTATTTGTTTTTCAACGCTATTGTACTGACACCATCTTTGCAAGTACTACGTCTATTCCTTTCCTTCTTCATTGGTTTTATGTCGGACAACTTTGTATAAGATTCATGGCTCGTTGACACCGGTGCTGCAATCCTAAGAAAGTTCGAAGACATTCTCTGCTTTCTTCTTTTCTCATGTTTCCTATCTCTTTTTTGCTTCATAGCTCTTTCCAAAAACTGATTTCTCATCATGGTTGGAGGAGGTGGAGCGATTCAAAGCCGATGATTCGTTGCCATTAGTGGTTTCACCTGTGGAGGAGGACTCGCTGCCGCTTGCCGCTTTCTGCTTGCCGCTTTCTGCTTGCCGCTTTCTGCTTGCCGCTTGCCGCTTGCCGCTTGCCGCTTGCCACTTGCCGCTTGCCGCTTGCCCCTTGCTGCTTTGCGCTTGCCACTTTCCGCTTGCCGCTGTTGTTGTTGCTGGCGCTTGCCGCTGTTGCTCTCGCTGGCACTTGCCGCTGTTGCTCTCGCTGCTGCTTGCCGCTGTTGCTCTCGCTGGCGCTTGCCGCTGTTGCTCTCGCTGCTACTTGCTGCTGTTGCTCTCGCTGGCGCTTGCCGCCGTTGCTCTCGCTGCTGCTTGCCGCTGTTGCTCTCGCTGGCGCTTGCCGCTGTTGCTCTCGATGGCGCTTGCCGCCGTTGCTCTCGCTGGCGCTTGCCGCCGTTGCTCTCGCTGCTGCTTGCCGCTGTTGCTCTCGCTGGCGCTTGCCGCTGTTGCTCTTGCTACTTGCCGCTGTTGCTCTCAATGGCGCTTGCCGCTGTTGCTCTCGCTGCTGCTTGCCGCTGTTGCTCTCGCTGCTGCTTGCCGCTGTTGCTCTCGCTGCCGATTGCCGCTGTTGCTCTCGCTGCCGCTTGCCGCTTGCCGCTGTTGCTCTCTGCAGTTCGACAAGTTGTTGCCATTATCGACAATCCTATTCGAATATTTGATATGATAATTGAACAAAATGGGTGAGTATCTATTGATGTACTACATACTAGAGTAAATAATAACAGCAGAATAATATAGTAATGTACATGCCGATCGATTCGTAATGATCACAAACCGGGAAAATTCGCCGCACCTACAGGGGAAGATTATGATGCACCTCAAGGAAAGATTGAGCACACCAGGAAAGATTGGTTGTTCCAATTCCTTGTTTCCAATCCGTTGCTCCGATACGGTCCTATGAAAATAAGAAGAAAAACAGAAGGAAGGAAATACATTATCAGGAATGCCAGATGAAGTATAATCATTGTCTATCTCCTCTCTCATTCGTACCGTTGTGATTGCCAATTTCTGATCCGCTGTTTCCAATCCGTTGTTCCGATCAGGTCCTATGAAATTAAGAAGAAAAACAGAAGGGAGGAAATACATTATCAGTAATGCCGGAGGAAGTGTTATCATTGTCTATCTCTCTCATTTGTACCGTTGTTGCCGCCGATACGTTGTTGCCGCCGATACGTTGTTGCCTCCGATGATTCCTTTTGCCGGTTTGTTATTCGTTGTAGTTGTTCTTTCTGCTGCCATTGATTTGCAGACTTGTAGTAATTCCTATGTCACGAAAAACAGGGAGTTGTTCCTGTTGATATATAGGCAATTGATGCAGATTTTGTGCTTTCGAGACGTATGTGTTTGGGTAGCTAATTCAAACACTAGTACTATCTGTACGGCAACTAATCTCTAATCGAATGCTTTCTACTTCTTTTGCAGTACAAGGCTGTTATATCGGACTGAAATATCTGAGAACGGATCGTTGTGCTCGTGACATCATCGCATGTGGCATGTGACGAAGAGGGTCAAATCCCACGTTCTCGGACGGAGTGTTGCTTGAAAGAAACAACACGCTACTCAGATAAGTTGGAAAATGATGTTTGTCGGAAAGTGAAAAAATACAAATTTGCAAGCAGTGACAGTGACCAGAGTTTGTGAGCAACAAACTTCGAACGTAAGCTAAGTACAAAGTACTTATATCCAATTTCGAACGTAAAAATGACATCCGTTCGATAGATTTTATGCTACTAAGTATCAAACTTCGAACGTAAGAATGACCACTGTTTGATAGATGTTATGCTAAGTATCAAACTTCGAACGTAAGAATGACATTGGTCCGTTAAGTATTATGTTCGTTCTTTGCAACGGCGTTGCAACAGATGCTCTTTTTGTATTTAGCGTGATATGGTTCATACGACAGTACAGTTCATACGACAGTATGATGTTTCATACGACACCAGTACCTTTCTACACAAAAGGCACCAACTCATCGATCAGACCATTTTCCTTTTTTTGCAGCGGCGTTGCAACAAATGCCCTTTCTAGTATTTAGCGTGAGATGTTTCATACCACTGCACTACCCTTTCTACACAAAATCATTTTCCTTTTTTTGCAACGGCGTTGCAACAAATGCCCTTTTTAGTATTTAGCGTGAGATGTTTCATACGGCTGTACCTTTGTACACAAAAGGCACCAATTCATCGATCGGACCATTTTCCTTTTTTTGCAACGGCGTTGCAACAAATGCTCTTTCTAGTATTTAGCGTGAGATGTTTCATACCACTGTACTACCCTTTCTACACAAAATCATTTTCCTTTTTTTGCAACGGCGTTGCAACAAATGCCCTTTTTAGTATTTAGCGTGAGATGTTTCATACGACTGTACCTTTCTACACAAAATGCACCAATTCATCGATTGGACCATTTTCCTTTTTTTGCAACGGCGTTGCAAAAAATGCCCTTTCTAGTATTTAGCGTGAGATGTTTCATACGACTGTACGTTTCTACACAAATTGCACCAATTCTGCGATCGGACCATTTGTTTTTTGGCAACGGAGTTCCAACCAATGCCCTTTTTCCTATTTAGCGCTAGATGTTTCATAGGACAGTACCTTTCTACACAAAATGCAACAATTCAGCGATCGGGCCGTTTTCCAAATTGGAAAATGTTCCTTTTTTCCCCTTCTTCTCACCTTTTATCCCACCCGAAAAACCATTTTTTCCGTTTTTCTGGAACGGCGTTGCAAATTACAAAGTATGGTTTTTTGGTCTTTAGGGGTTCACACCCAAAATCCCCTTGAGTTCATCGTTGCAGGTTTTTTTGTCAAATTCATGTGACGATATTGTTTAACTCTTTCTCCGATTAGTGGTAGAACGTTATATTCTTCTCCGGTTTTTCAACGTAGGAAGAAGTATAGTTATGTTGAACCAAACGTCGTTACGAAATAAAGGACACAGTAACAGGCACCTTACACATTTCCGTTTTTTTGAGAAATGGTTTTTGAGAGATGGTTACCACTCTCGCGTCGCTACGTGAGTGGTGATCTCTTGTGAAAGAAATTTCAAGTTGTACAATCATTCTTTCATTCAATGTTTGCTCGAAACTAGGGTAAGATAGATTCACACAACAGTGATTCTCATTGTTTTCAAGCAATAAAAAGATTGTCTCAAATTCTGATAACATTTGACATTGCCAATGACACCTACGACTAATAGTGCTCGCAAGCGTGGGGCCAATCCACATTCAAATAACAAAAGGACAAATTGTAAGAAGGGTAGATTGAAAGACCCACCACCAAATAGTCTTGACAAACATGATGACGAGCAAATTAAACATCGATATGCGGTCATTTGGAACCTTAAAAAGGCTTTGAAGGATGAGTCATATGGAACAGAGGAGTTTGTAAGGAACCTCAGTGTGCAGGTTACAACATGTTTCACTGCATTGATGACAAAGGTTTACCTTGTATCCAAAATTATTGAATCCGAACCTACACCAGAGTTCAGGAAGTCCATGTCTACTACTAAGTCTGCGGAAAAGAAGAAGGGGAAGGGAAAGAAGAAAAATTCGATACCAACTTAAGTGACTTAGGCCCTATTCCCCATCAAATAGATGTGATGGTGGATTTATTTTTGTATGAACTTGACAACGGGGTGACTGGAGTGTTGGGATTGTTGAGCAGGAAGCAATTAACCGAGCAATTCAATGACTACGACATGGCGAACAAGTGGAATAAGTTCAAGTCACTGTTGCGGAATGTTAACAACAAATCAGGTGTGGATTCTCTCTATGGGCGCAACGTTGTGAACTACATTACAATTAAGAAGTACATGATAATGTACCGTGAGATCTTGGTTTGGTACATGAAGAATGTAAAGTATCCACCCGGGTCGGACTATACCTATGGGGCTTTGTGTTTCCATACCAAAGGCGACAATTGTTCTCCCAGTAACTTGAAACAATACGTCAAATCAATGAAGAACTTCTTGGACTGCCTTATGGCACAGTCCTCTCTACGTATTTCAATGAGTCATAGCTACAATCAGGTTGACTTAGACAAACATTTCAAGAAGTAGCGTATCGAATGCTTAAAATCCTTACCAACAGAACAGATCAAGTTTTTACTTCCAGAAGGTACCAATCGTATTATGTCCAACAAAAAGATGATGAATATAACGGAACAAAGAACAGCTTTTCATGAGGTCCTTTGTCAATTTTGGGTTCGCTTTCAAGGGAAGGCCAAACAAATTTTTACAACCATAAACCTGGGTAACCTCGACATCAAACTTTTGACACACAAAGATTTTTATCAATATTTCTTACCCGAATTAATTCAGAATTCCTTCGTCTTGGGCACCATGGTACTTTCGGGGGAGAAGTGGGTTCCAGTAGGATTTCATCAACAAGGGGACACGAACATTCCGGAAACGGGTAAAGTGTTATTACCACTCCATTCTCCATTGGTTTTCCACTACGTCCTCCACTACAAGGACACGGTTTCCAACTATTACAACATACATTTCAAAATCGATGAGGACCGTGTCACCAGGTCACCATGCAAACATGGCACTGGAAAAATCGATCTGGCACATTTCAAGGTGACGAAAGGAATCCTATATTTGGTGAAACAATGGTTGATTACAAAAAAAATTGACAACGGAACCAATCTGGGGGTGAATGTGGTCCTTTCTTTGGAAACAGCATGTAATCTGTTCATTTCTCAAGTACTATGTGCATCAATGATTCGAGTCGATGGCGTTGACTCGTCCTTTGATTGTTCGATTGACAATGTTTGTAAGAGAATTATACAAAAAGTCTTCAAATCCCCTAACAAAGGATGTTTCTGTTACGATCATGTGATGGAAACAATTGAAGGTTTGGTATTGACCAAGAGGAATTTTCTAAAAGGAGCAATGGTCCCCGAATCGAGGGAGGGAAATGTTCCGTATTTTCAAAGGAATGATCGATTGTACATTTTCCCGACGGCCTGTGTTCTGACTAAGACCAAATTTGCCCATGTTAATTTTGAAGATAGACCGGAGGAACTTGTAACTGGCATTTTGGAACTGTCCGGTTTGAAAGACCAACATAAGAATCAAACTTGTGTTACAAGGTTCCTTCAATACAATGTTAACTCACAACAAGAATTGCACCAACGAGTATTTATGGAACACATTCCATACGTGTTCCATGAGATATTTGTAATTGATCCGGAAGTTCTCCTACATCATACTTGGGTGGAACAATTCATTCAGTATAGCTACCTTCCAGAAATGGGTACCATATTTACACCGTTGACAGAAAAACTAGCAATATATTTGTGGGAAAAGTCGGATGATCTATCCTCGGCAAACCTTGTAGTTCAATTTTTGGACGATAACGTTGTCAACAATTATGGAAAGGGAACGGGAGAATTGAATCCTGCGTTCAAACACCTCCAGGGTCGTGACTTTGTTTTGTATAAACCATCGGACTTTCTAACTTGGGATTGCTTCAAAACATCAAAGGTTCAAATAAATGAGTTCAACAAATCAAATAACACCTACCAAAGATTAGGTTACATTAACTTTCAATACTACAAATGATTCCAAGCGTGGATTCATCCCACCCTGGGATGTTCAAGTTGACAGTGGCAATGTTGCCAAGATGAACAATCTCAACGAGGGGAGAAATAACAATAGTGGATCAACAGTTACCGGCAAGGGTTCAAAAAATAAGCCAAACCAATCTAAAGAATCAGGAATTGACACCACTAAGGGTAATTCAAAGGATACAGGTTTGACCGACAAAAAGAGTAAAACATGTGAAAAAGAGGGTTCAAATGTAAGGGAAGAAAAGGTTATAGATTTGGCGAAAAGTCCTCTTAACGCCGTTGTAACCATGCCAAAATTTCCTCTGAATATCAATGGACGTCAAACCACACAAGCTCTCGAGATAAGTGTGCTGTTGAAAGATCAGGATCCAGAGATAATGTATCCTCTTTACAAAGTAGACAAACAAGTTCATTACACTGAAAGAAGAAACGGCCCAGTTCTAATTGGAGAAGTTTATAGGTACCTTTTCAACCCCTACGAGCAATATGAAAGTCTTCCAAGTTATTATATTACTTTCCAAAAAGGTAAGGCGGGGGAGCATAAAAAATGGTGCCCATACTTTAAGGTTTCCGGTCTGAAACAAACCAATCCTCGACGCATTAAAAAAGTATCGGATTTAGTAAAATGTTACAGCAAGGAAGTTGGGATTTGTGACCCGACGGATGGAAATGTGGAGGTATCCGAGTCATCTTCTGACACAACCAAACCAGTGTCAGAGTACAGTTCCACCAACTCGTCAAGAATGGATGAATGAGGCCTACTATGCTCCACCAAATGCAAGCATCCGCTTGTCACTTATCCAGTTTCATTCATAGTGTATTCCATCAATAGTATGAGAAATATTGATCCTGAAAGTGCAGCCTACTATGACACACATTCGCACTCAATAACTAACTAGTATTACTAGGACTACTAGTAACTTTTACAAACTGACTAAAGTATCACTCATAGATTTCTGGTCCATACTGTTTTATAATTAGCTAGGAACAAAACCATGGTATGCATCTTGAGCAACATGGATCATGAAATTACATAGAAAGCCACACTTTGGCACTAAAAAAGTGAGTAGCAATCACCACTTTCATACATGATGCATCGTCATGGCCAGGGACAAACATCGTTATAAAATTCATACTGACTAAAGTTTCAGTAGGAGAAAGGACAATATTGTTTCATACTCTCCCAAATCCCAACTATGAGCAATATTCATCCTGTAATTGCCTCTAATGACACACTTTTGCACAAACAAAATGACTAGCAGTCACTATTTTGGTACATGATGGATGGCCAGTGAGAAACATTATTATAGAATACATACTGACTAGTAAACTATCAACCTGAGATATGTCTATACTATTGTTTCATAGTATACCCACCGATCCAAAGTAGTAGCAATACTCATCAATCAATTGCCTGTAATGACACACTTTTCCAATAAAAAGTGACTAGCACTCACTATTTTGGTACATGCATGACAAGGGACAAACATTAATATAAAATTCATAATTACTCAAGTATCAGCCTGAGAAATGTCAGCATTGTTTCATAGTCTACCCAATACATAGTAGGAGCAATATTCATCCTTCAATTGCCTAGAATGACACACTTTACCAATACAAAAGTGACTACCAATCACTATTTGGGTACATGATGGATGGCCAGTGAGAAACATTATTATACAATACATACTAACAAGTAAACTATCAACCTGAGATATATCTATACTATTGTTTCATAGTATACCCACCGATCCAAAGTAGTAGCAATACTCATCAATCAATTGCCTGTAATGACACACTTTTCTGCTAAAAAATTACTAGCAATCAATAATTTGGTACATGCATGACAAGGGACAAACATTAATATAAAATTCATAATTACTCAAGTATCAGCCTGAGAAATGTAAGCATTGTTGCATAGTAGTCTACCCAATACATAGTATGAGCAATACTACTCATCCTCCAATTCCCTTGAATGACACACTTTACCAATACAAAAGTGACTACCAATCACTATTTGGGTACATGATGGATGGCCAGTGAGAAACATTATTATACAATACATACTAACAAGTAAACTATCAACCTGAGATATATCTATACTATTGTTTCATAGTATACCCACCGATCCAAAGTAGTAGCAATACTCATCAATCAATTGCCTGTAATGACACACTTTTCCACTAAAAAATTACTAGCAATCAATAATTTGGTACATGCATGGCAAGGGACAAACATTAATATAAAATTCATAATTACTCAAGTATCAGCCAGAGAAAGGTCAGCATTGTTGCATAGTCCACCCAACAATACATAGTATGAGCAATATTCATCCTTCAATTGCCTAGAATGACACACTTTACCAATACAAAAGTGACTAGCAATCACTATTTTGGTACATCCAAGGCAAGGGACTAACATTATTATAAAATTCATAATTACTAAAGTATAAGCCTGAGAAATGTCAGCATTGTTGCATAGTAGTCTACCAAATACATAGTATGAGCAATATTTATCCTTCAATTGCATCAAATGACACACTCTTGTACTCAAAAAGGGACTAGGAATCACAATTTTGGGGCATGCATGACCAGGGACAACCATTATTATACAATTCATACTGACTAAAGCAATAGCCGGAGAATTGTCCTCAATATTGTTTCATTGTCTCCCCAATCATTAGTATGAGCAATATTCATCCAAAAATTGCAGAAAAGAACACACTTTTGCACTCAAAAAATAACTGAGAAACTCTATTTTGGTTACTTCTTCATAAGAAAAAAAAAAAAAAAAAAAATGCTGAATCCACTACCCTTGATAAACGTATCTACGGGGGAATCAAACCACTGGACACGTTCGCCTCTATATCAATAACCAATCATACCCGATCAGGAAAAATTACACTACTTAAAGCTAGTCTGTTTTTGAATTGTACAATTTGTGTGCACCGTCCCAATACAATAATAAAAAAATAATACCAAAAAAACTACGGAGAATACACCTTGGACACATACCTACGGGAGAATTGATCCAAAGGACACGTTCACATCTATATCAAGAACCAATGATATCTAAATGGGGAAAGTTACACTACTTAAAGCTAGTCTGTTTATGAATCAGACAATTTATGTGCAGCGTACCAATACAATATTAAAAAAAATAGTACCAAAGAACTACATTGAATACACCGTGTACACGTCTCTACGGAGGAATCGATCGACCGGACACGTTCATATCTACGGTATATCAAGAACCAATTGCATGCAGACGAGGAAAGTTACACTACTTAAAGCTAGTCTGTTTTTGAATCAGACTATTTCCGTGCACGGTCGTGGCGGTGGTGCCGGTACGTAACAATAGTAAGAATTATGCGTGTTCGGGAAAAAGCAGCCACAACCAAAAACTGAAGTTACTACGCCTGGAGAAAACAACATACACCAACTTTATGATTTGGCGTTGGATTACGAGCGTTAGGTGTATTGTGGTACAACTAGGTGCATGACTGCATTACAACTGGGAAATAACAGGAAAATGAAAAACAAAACACCTAAACCGACACACAAAACAACAGTTGTGCAGACCCGGGGTACTGTCTTGTCCAAGGATTACAACAAACAGATGCATGAGCTGAACCACGATGGCATAAACAACGACGGAAACCCGTTTCTATATCATTTCGAAACAGGATTTGATGCGTTGTGTGCCAAAAACGGACACTTGGTTAACACAATCCTTAGTGGATGCCAGAAGATAGAAGAAGTGCGACAAAGACTCAACAGCAAAAAAGGACATTTCGAGGAGGACGAAGCTTTGAACATTTGGGAGCAATGCTTCAAGTACATAACCGAGGAAGTATTTCCTGACTACGAAGAAGGGAACACTGACGGGATGGACCATGTATGGGCAATGGGAGTCATTCTTGCATACATTTCATGTGGTTATCCCGCATTGAAAACATCAGAAGACATTAAGTGCTACAACAACGTGGGTATTGGACCGGAAGTAAAATCAATAGAACGAGAGAGAATGATACAAGACGGTCGTACTTTCCCTGCAAAAAAATGGAGTAATCTGACGCCGGAGGCAAGAGAACACATAAAAGAATGTATACATTACCACCATGGGAACCATCCTTGTATGACGTACATTTGGTTCAACAATTGGCGCAAAAAGACGAGTGAGGCAATCATCGAAAATGGCAGATTGGAATGGTATTGCAGATCAACAGACGATAACGAGTGGTACTCAACACAAGAAATATTTCCGACAATTAAGGAAGAGAAGATAAATAACAGAAACACAGAAAAAAATGTACCAAACAGAAGTGGGATTCGTTCATGAACAAAGCTAGAAAACAGTCAAAAAAGAAAAAACGGAAAGTAAAAGAATTCACAAACAGGGGGGAAAAGAGGGAACATGACGAAAACAAGTGGAAAATTAAGAAATGGCTAAATCTTTACAAAAAACGTTGGAATTCACCGGAAGATTTAGAGGAGTATAACAACTGTCCCGTTCCTTGTGGGGCATGGGGACGCGTGAAACACTAACTCTGCAACTCCGTAAGGATTCCATTACAAAAAAAAGAGCATGGCAATCTCGACGGTATCACCGGTATAAATTAAGTGCAAAAAATTGAACGGAAATGAAGTAAAATATCACCTAAAGAAGTCGATACATTCAAAAAATGTACTCCTTAGAAAGTAACAAAACAACAAAAACGGCATTTCCTCCGTTGAACCTACAAATTGTGATCCACTCCAAAATTAATTAAGGGGTGACTGTCAACCACCACCCAAAAAATGAAATTTCCAGCAATGCCGTTGCAGAAAATTGAAATACAATAAATAACTAAATACGGAATGATATGGTACCGTACAGTAAGTACGGTAGGGTAGGGAACATCAAAATGTTCGGGTCTGCGCCAAAATTTTGAGGACTCCACATTCCAGAATATCACGGCACGCTCGAAAAAAGATAGGCAGGCGACAGTACAACAGCACTCACAGATAGTACAATTAATTGAAATACAGCAATTCGTTGGAGACAGTAAATCAAGAGCTTACAGTCTGTACAGTATGAATGAAAAAAAAATAACAAACGATTAATACAAAAAACATTATTATCATAAAAATAGCGCGCCAAATCAATCAAAGGAAAAAACGGTAAGTTGAGGTGCACGATTTAACAAAAAAATAATGGTAGAACTGAGTAGTAGTTGCAGTCCGGTGACAGGTAAAACCATTGTTACCAATAACACAAACAGCCCAAACAGCAGTGTATCGGGAAGTGACTGAACAAACACAAACGATAGCCAAACATATAAAACCACAGACAGTAGCAACAGAAATATTCTACAGACAACAAAAGAATCCGATAACATTAACTTGGAAAACAACATTGTCAAACATGTCAAAGAAAAAGCATTCAGGAAATTTAAATTCCCGCCAGAGATTAGATTCGTGAAGGCAACGATATTCAAAATTGCAAAACTAACAAATAACAATGAAATACCAAATACGATTGATATAAAAGACCAAAAGTGGAGTGGAATTTATTGCCGTGCAGTGACTGCGTGTAGGCACAATGCTCAAACTCTTGCCAGGAAAAACTACAAAGGTACGCAACCAACAAGAAAATGATTGCCAGCACGCAATCTTTCATAATCCATTCTAACATTTTGGTCATATTAACACTGACACGTAGGCGATAAAAGGAACAACCAGATACCAGATAGTTTCCCAGGAACGGTTCTAATCACGGACACACAAGACGTTAACTCAGAAAATAGGTACCAATTGCACGAAGACTATTGGCGGAAAAATTCACCAGAATTCAAATACTTCATGAAAAGAATTCTTGGAGCGGTGTCACCAAAACAGACAGACTTCAAAAGAAAATCAGTCAGAATGACAGTCAGTAACATTTTCACCCCAAGCGATGAAGCTTTTGCATTGCTTTTCCTTTACAACGACTACAGCTCGTGGCTAAACACAACAAAGGGCACGAGGTTGAGAAAAAAACTCACTGACGGTAAGTCTGGAAATAAGGAGGGGTGGAGTAACGAGGGACAAGATCTTTACGAATACCTAGTAAGTGAATTAGAAGAACGAAGGGAGGAACAACAGTCAAAAGAATTAGAGACGGAAATACTTAAAATGTACCAAAAGCAAAATGGCAATCGTAAACAACAAGATAAGGAGGAGGACGAAGAGGGAAAACAATGGAAGCGAAAACGTACCTTGGTTGAGATTCTAGGCGAAGATGATGAGGACTACAAATTTTTCATGGAATACAATAAAAACGAACAAGAGTAATTGGTGATATCAACATCATTGTAGTAGAACGGCTAGTTCATTATTATTTTATGGCTTGCACAATATTGTTCCGGGTGTGCTGTTCGAATATAATACAATAAATGAGGTAATTTCAAAGGCTGATAAAATACTTTCATATTTGTTACAAAATATATTTGTTGCTTTTCGGTATTTGATAAGCATAGGGTGAATATTGTAAAATGCTGGAGAGTATTGCAAATGCGGATAAAATACTTTCTTATATGTACAAAAATATGGTTGTTGGCTTTTGATATTCGAAAAACGGAGTTTGAGTAATGTGAAAGCGATGTAACAGAATAGATTGATGGTTATCAAGAAGCTCAAACATTTGTGAAAACAATCGTAATAATGCTACGACAATATCATTGTACACAAAGGATATCATTACAAAACATGAGTTTCGTGTGGACAAAAACAAAAATTGAATGGCGAATAAATATTATTGGGGTAAGCATGAAACAAAATTGTAGAATAGAAAGATTCTTAAGCAACCATGAAAAGGGGCTGGAAAAAACGGTGGCGAAAATAGACCCTACTTGAAATTGTTGCGTGCAAAAATAGGTAGAGAATTATTTATTGTGCGCGCAACAAAATGTTTCGGAATATTTTAAAACATCGCACGAATATTACGAAAGCATGAGCATCGTTTATGTGACGTACTCTACATCAATAGATACTCACCTCGTTTTTTCAGGGTCTGTTCATGTTGAGTCCATTCCTTCTAATCCGCTTGATGGATCAATACAAAACTTAGATCGCATCCCCTAATAGACGTGATAAAGAGGCCCCTGCAATATTGTTACTGTTGGTGCCGTCGTTCTAGTAATATCTGCCCTCGCTGTAATTTCGGGTGTTTCCTTGAAAGACAACCAAATTTGTCACCCTGCTATGTTGAGTCTGTTCCTTCTAATCCGCTCAATGGATCAATACAAAACTTGGCCGGCGTCTCCTCATAGATATAATAGTGAGGCCCCTGCAATGTTGTTGCTGTTGGTGCCATCGTTCCAGAGATATCTGCTGTCGCTGTTATTTGGGTTGCTTCCTTGAAAGACAACCAAATTTGTCACTCTGCTATGTTGAGTCTGTTCCTTCTAATTCGCTCGATGGATCAATACAAAACTTGGCCGGCGTCTCCTCATAGATGTAATAAAGAGGCCCCTGCAATGTTGTTGCTGTTGATGCCGTCGTTCCAGAGATATCTGCTGTCGCCGTTATTTGGGTTGCTTCCTTGAAATACAACCAAATTTGTCACTCTGCTAGTATTATGTTGAGTCTGTTCCTTCTAATCCGCTGAATGGATCGATCCGAAACTTGGCCGGCGTCTCCTCATAGATGTAATAAAGAGGCCCCTGCAATGTTGTTGCTGTTGATGCCGTCGTTCCAGAGATATCTGCTGTCGCTGTTATTTGGGTTGCTCCCTTGAAATATAACCAAATTTTCCAATATCGTTGCCGTCGGTGACTTCAGTATGGAGATATCTGCTGTCACTGTTATTTGGAGGGTGTGTGTGTTTTCTGTGGTGTTTAAAAAAAAATGGATTTGGAGTTTCTGCTTGGCCCTTCCATCTAAATAGCAATCCAAATAGCCATCTGATAGCCCTTTGATTGCCATTCCCGGTCAGCAAATCAGTAAAGTAACATGCTGGCGTTCAAACCTGGTAGGGTTTGTACATGTCTGCCTCCATTCTCTCCTCTATCCAAGGGGGGAAAGATGGGTCGGATTTTTCGTATCTTTGTCATTCGGATTCATCTTTGCCGTTTAAATATCCTTCCCAATCAAAAATGTGTAGGTATTTGAGTTGGTGTCATTTTGTACTATTTGTTATGTACAGTGGTAAACCTTCATGGTCTGGTCTGTCAAAGGAGAAACAGAAGGGTCGTTGCAGTGATTTCGATGATTGGAATTCCTATAAAAAAAATAAATCATGTCTTTGAGGGCGGGTTTTCTGCTGTGTTTGCAGGGTCTTTTCACTTGTTCTTTTTTTGAAGAGATTTCAGTGTATGGAGCACACACATGTTCGTTACCCATAGACTTGTACATGGTTTTTGTACTGTGAATTTATTGTGTTATTTTTATAATGTACACAGTGTGTTACTAGTAAGTGCAGTTAACAGCATGTTGCGAAGATGAGAGAAAATCATTTGTGCGTAAGAAGTTTGACACAAAATATTGTTCATCACGACAATTTTATGATATCCCTAACCCTGAAATTGTTATTTAATTGATTATTTTATTCCGCCAAGTCAAGAGTGAGTTTTAGGTGATGATCCAGATAGGGATTGATGAGATATTGTCTGGAAAGGAGAAGCCCGCGGCACGCAAGGTTTTTTATTGAACACACGAGCTCCTCAAGAGGCAGGGAATTTTGAAAATAGGGTAGATATACCGCGCAATACCCCGCGAGGGGTAGAGAAACAGTTCTTCGACGTATACTGGACGTCACGCATCCATCCTCTCGTCTGGTCAAATGGAATCTTACTTTGCTCAAGTCAACAACACTTCTATCAAAGTTGGTGGAGGCCAAGTCATCACTACTACTAACGGATATGCATTACCACTTAGTATTCGACACAGACTCCCATCCCTGGCTATGTGCAAGTACACTACAGAAGAGTACTCTACGTTACCGCATGTAATCATGGCATGTGATAAACACTGGGACCCTTCCATTCTCAATACTACCATCCATGCAAAGGACAAATCCTTTTTACAAAATATCCTCCTATACTTCAACAATTACCTTACCCTAGTTATGACAAATACGGGAATCCTCGCTGTCTTGAAGGTCTAGATGTGTCAATGTTGCAAGGTTCATCTACCATCACGTCCCTTGGCTCTTATTCTAGCCACAGACAAGGCCAATGCAATTTCAACTACTTGATGCACATGATGGTAGCGACAATTCCTTCTGGATTAACCCAACTGATTACGCTCACCAAGAAGTCCTTGCCAGATGTTCCATGATATCAGCATCTATCAACGTCTATGCCTTCTCCTATGAATGTAATTCAGACACTACACCAATGGTTGCTTCAACACCACGCACCCATAATCCACATTGAAACCCTTCTTCTGCTGGGTTTCCACCAAGCGAATCACAGCCACTTTTGCAAATTCAACTCAGTATGGTTCCTTAGCTACCAGCCAAGATGGAAATATTTGTAAACTGATTCCAATCTCCACAACCAGCAATGAATGTCCGCCCCTTCAATGGCAATGTACTATCTGACATTGTATATTCAGATCATCCTGCTATTAATGGTGGATCCAAAATTGCACAGATTTTCTTTGGTAGAAAATCACACGTCATTCATGTTGAAGAAATACACACCACAGCAGATTTCCTGTCATGCTTTCAAAATTTTATTTGAAAGTGGGGGAGACCTCTCCAACTACTATGTGACCATGGATCATACCAGTCAAGCAAAAGCGTGCTTGACTACCTCAAGATGCTTTGGATTGGCCTCTGGCAAAGCGAAGCCTATCACCAACATCAAGGCATTACCAAACTTTCAAACACACCGACAATTGTGTAACGGACCGAACTGGTACATCGCCACATCTCTGGCTACTCTGCATGATATACGTTGCCAGTCTCTTCAAGAATATCTTGTCTGATCCTACCCTTTCTGACAAACAACCCATCTTCATTGCCACCGGTGCCATCGGTGATATCAGCGCGTACACCAGCTTCTTTTCTTCTCCTTTTGGGTCCAAATCAACTGAACGACTTGGTCATTTTGTCAGAATTACCAAACATGTTGGCAACAGCTTTTGCTTCAAAATTTGGAACCCAGTCACCAACAAGCTTCTTGATTGATCTGGCGTTTGTTCTGCACTAACACTCGGCACCCAAAACAAGCATGCTGGACTCTTCACAGATGATGGCTTCATTGCTTGGAGAAAAGCCAAAGACTCCACCAAGATCTCGTCTGCATCAAATGCTGCTCCCTCGCTGATTCAAGATGAGGTTCCTAACAAAGACACTGTACTGGTTCAAGTTAAACCGCCCGTCTAACCCTATTTGCCAAGCTTTCTTTATCAAAAGGTTGACAACAGTCCAAGCTGGTCCCCTTCTCCACTCCCTAACAACTATTGGGAGAATTTTTGTGGCCCCCCGGCGTCACCTATCTTCAGCAAGACCCCTGATGGTGTCCTCCTCACTAAAGCTGATTTTGACCCTCCAGAGCTGGCTTATTTTGATGTCAGTCAAGCCCTGCCCCGCCTACCAATCCCGCTACTCCTGCAGTAGGTCCATCTGAGGTAGTTGTTACCAACAAAGAAGGAAATGCACAATTCAATGACAATGGTCAACCACTCACCATCCCTGCCATTCTGGCTAATGACCTACAAGGCAGGTCTTTTCTTATGGCTAACCTTGATGGCATTCCTAAATGTTTGAGGACTATTGTAGATGTTGAAGACAGCCTTGAACGCAACAAGGAATTCATCAAATTCAAATGCAAGCACTTGGACAATGAACTAGAAGACATCATTGCCTACAATGACGTCATGAACTATATACATCGAATTCCACCCAAGAGGATGGAAAAATATGGTCATTCCAAACAATCCTTGGACACCAAGGTCCATTGGACAACAAGCATCCTCAATACAGAGGCTCCAAATATAACCTTTGGATTGAGTGGGAAAATATGGAACAAACCTACAAGCCACTAGCAAACATTACTGCTATGACCCTGTCACTGTTACCAAATATGCTAAGGACAACAATATGCTTGATAAACCCAGCTGGAAAAGACTTAAGCGCATTGTCAATCTTGCCAAACAAACCAAGAAACTTGATAGGCTCGTCCACTAAACAAAGCTCTGATCATTTTGTACTACCCCTCAATATCAGTATGGTTTCAAGGTTCCTCGCAACCATGAAGAAGCCATCCAATCTGATCTATCAAATGGGAACAACAAGTGGGAGAAGGCCATAGCTCTAGACATGGAACAGCTCAAGGAATATGATACCTTCATTGACAAAGGAAAATACAAAGCCGATAGCATTTCTACCGGTTTTCAACAGATCAAAGTTCACATGATATATGCCATCAAACATGATGGTAGACACAAAGCCTGATTGGTTGCAAATGGCAATCTCACTGAAGCTCCTGTCCACAGTGTGTATGCTGGTGTTGTCTCACTTCAAGGTCTGTGCATGTGCTTGTTCCTAGCTGAACGAAATAGCTTAGAAGCATGGGGAACTGATGTTGGCAAAGCTTATCTTGAGGCAGTGACATGTGAGAGGGTGTGTATCAAGGCTGGCCGAGAATTTGGACCACTTTAAGGTCACCTACTTGTTATCTACAAGGCTCTCTACGGCCTCCGATCATCTGGCAAGTGCTTTGGGGATCTACTTGCAACATGCCTCATTGAACTAGGCTTCAAAAGATCCAAGGCGGAACCTGAAATCTTCCTCAAGCCTGGAATAAACAAACATGTGGAGCAGCACGTGTACAAACTCATACGCACATATGTTGACAACCTCTGTTTGTGTATGACTGATCCCAACTCGTTCTTGGAAAGTATACAGTCCGAGCCATATAATTTCAAATTGAAAGGTTCTGGAACTATGAACTTTCATCTGGGATGCGGTTTTGAACAAGATGAACATGGTGTCCTATGTATGAACCCTATCAAGTTCATTGAAAAGATGGAAGCTTCATATGAGCAAATGTTTGGCTGCAAGCAGACTGCCAGATTCCAATCACCTATCGCCAAGAATGACTATCCAGAACTCAACTCAACGGCGTTCTTAGATGATACTGGCATTCAGCAATATCAAAGCATGATCGGCTCCCTCCAATGGATCATTGCAATTGGACGGTTTGATGTGCAAACCGCCATCATGACACTCTCAAGTTTCTGGGCCCGACCAAGATAAGGCCACCTTGGCAGAGCAAAACGCATCTATGGATACATCTCAAAGTTCAGGTAATTCAAAATCAGGTTCAGAGTGGAACCTCCAGATTTTGTGTTGACTGAAAATGATACCACCGATCGGTCCAATACTGTATATGGGGAGCATGCAGAAGACTTACCAAGCAATGCGCCACCACCTCTGGGCAAGACAGTTGTGCTGACTCATTTCTACGATGCAAATAATGCACGATATCCTCAGCAGAAAAGCTGTAACTGGTATTTTGCATTTTGCAAATAAGACTCCTATGATGTGGTTCTCCAAGAAACGAGCAACCACAGAGACAGCCACATTCCGTGCTGAATTTGTATCCAGCTGGACCTGCATCGAGCAAATCATTGATCTCAGACAGTCATTTCAATACCTTGGAACTTGTTTGTATGACATCTCCTATTGGTGGGGAGATAATGAGAAGATGATTCAAACAGCAACGTTCCCATATGTCAGACTCCATAAGAGGCACCGCATCCTCTCATACCACTATGTATGTAGTATGATTGCAAGAGAATTCATTTGCATGCAACACATTCCTGGCAAGGATGACTGTGCAGATATCCTAACAAAGCATTGGGGACACTCCGTTGTGTATCCACTGCTCAAACCCATCTTCCACTTCTGTGGAAACACTGGAGACCTGTTGCAAGATGATGGTAACAGCTCTTAGTCAAGATGTTCTTTCACAAGGAAACATGGGGAGTATTAAATTCCTTTCGTGTCTATGATACAATAGTGGTATGATCTATTCAAAAGAGTCAATCCAATTGAAAGAATCAATATAGTTGATCAAGTCTTATGCCCTAAAAATATCCCATCACGTTTTGAACCCCATTGCGTTTCAAAAGTGAGCAATCTTTGGTTTCCAATACTGCCATGTTGCCAACCATCACCGTGTGTTCTGATACTTAAGATATGTACAACATACCGATACTACGATACCCATGATAAACTTTTCTATACTCACAATTAAGGAAAGCTGTTCTCAGAAGCTTCTCAAGATATATATATATATTCTCACAATATATATAGGATCACAATACATATACATTATGACAAAACAAGTGATTCTACGGTGCTGCATTAGCGGTAGCACCGTCTTTCACTGCATTAAAAGAGATATCTTGTTTTCCATCAAGATTTCCCTTTATCTCATACTTTTAACATTCAACTGATTATATCTCCAAAATTCTACACTAGTTGTTATCAACTACTTATAAGCCTACAACCCCATGAGATCTATCTGACTGTGCCATTGAATTGGTAGTGAGAAGAGATCCGGTGTTTCCATAGTCTTCTTGCCTTGTAGTAAGATCATCCGTTGCAATAAAGTATCATGACGCATTGACTTTTTGATTTGATTGTAACAACTCAATCTACTAACACAGCGCTGCTGTTCTTCCAAGCCTTTGGATCAACGTCAGCTTGGACCTCATTCAGAAGGAAATCAATAGTACTCTTTCAGCCAATGGACCTTTCTTTGTTGAGGCTAAGAAAACATTGCCCCAAAGTTGTCGGATAGAGGAATCCATTTTTTGGAAAGTGTAGCTTGCCGAAAGAAAATGTTGGAGTGTGTGCTGCAACGAAATACCATTAAAGAAAGAGATCATCTGGCGGATGTATCGTTTGCCTTCTTAAGCAATGTCTTCTCCAAACCTGTGATGGGAAAATGAACCTTGATCTATATTCAGAGGTGCCAGTGGGAATTCAACAGAATTAATGTACCACCAGGGAAGGCTTAGGTAAACCTTCATGTACTTCAGTATGGTTTCATAGTTAACCACATTGGTAGACCAAACCGCGTGCAATTTGCCATCAGGTAATTCATCTTCTCCTTTGACACAGGTATACTCTGTTCTACCAGTACTATCATTGGTCTGGATAATGGAGTTCAGTGCTGCCTGAAAGGTGTGCCATTTATCTTTCATGTTGTAGTCCTTGAAATCAGTTGTCAGTTGGAGAATTTCAAAAATGATGACCTTTGTTGTAAAAATATCACCAGAGTCACGCAGGAAAAGATTTACCATCACGCCAACGGCCCTTGGAATAGCACCCAATACCACTGGTTCATTCCTGCCCATCTCCTTCTGGCATAAGAAGTCAGGAGGGGCTACCAGAAAAAAGAGACTGGTCAGGATGAAAACCTTATTGATCAACTGGCTGAAAGTCAATTGGAGGTCCCGGCTTACTGCAGTAATCAATTCGCCAGTCAAAACAGCAGAGAAGCCTTCAGAACCCTGATTTTGAAGGCAAACTTCCACACATCTTTTCATCACCTCTATGTGAACCTTATATTCAGATTCATTCTCAAAAATGTGAGATGGTAGGGGATCAGCCTCTACGTCACCTGGAGTTACCGCTGCTGTTGGAAGCATGACATTTCCTCCTTCACCTCCACAAAATGTTGGAGCTGCGGCTGTGGCTACATGTGCTAATGGAACCACAATCTTTCCTTCTTCAGTTGCACAAACCGGTGCAGCTGTAGCTGTGGGTGCTAATGGTGTTGGAAGCACAACATTTACTTCTCCAGTTTGAGGTGCAAGAGCGCATACAACTGTGGGTATCTCTGCTGTTGGAATAGCTTTGTTGCCATCTTCAGATTCAGATTCACGAGACTGTGCGGCTGAGACTCCAACTGCAGCTACCTCTGCTGGTGGAAGCACAATGTGGTCATCTTCAGTTCCATGAGCTAGATTGACTGCGGTTGTGAGTACCTCTGCTGTTGAAAGCAACTTATTGCCTTCTTCAGTTCCATGATTCAGTTTGACTGTGGCGGTGGGTACTTCTGCTGTGGGAACAAATTTGTTGCCTTCTCCAGTTCCATGAGACAGTGTGGATGCGGCTGCAGCTGTCTCTGCTGGTAGAACAATGATATTTTCTCCACCCCCTGGACAAGGCGGTGAAACTGATAGATGTCAAGACAAACTTCTACTCCTCATAACAATTTTTGATTGGTAATTGATAAAGCACAAGAAAATAAGCTGTGTCCCAGCAATCAAACTTGATACAATTTGCATACAAACTTGACGAATTGGAATTCATTCTCCATGTCATTACACAAACTCACCGATGTACCAAGATAACATAGCTTTGCAGGTGTGGGGTACAACTGTTGTTATAGATAGAACAAACAGCCCAGCGAGCAGAAGTGAGCCAAAAGACACAAATGATAGCCAAACACATACAACCACCAACTGTACCAACAGGCAATACTCTACTGTCAACAAAATAGACCAATGACAATAACATGAAAGACAACATTGCCTCGTACGTCAAGAAAAAAATGTTCAGGAAAATGAAATTCCTGCCTAGTGTGTTCTTTACACAGTCAATGATTACCAAAATTGAAAAACTAGGTAATAATGATAAAATACCAAAGACGATGAATGTCCATGCACCAAAGTGGAGTGGAACTTTCTGCCAAACAATCACTATGTGTAGGCACAATACTCAAACTCTAGCCATGGAAAACTACAAAGGTAAGCAATTGACAACATCCTGGTTGCCAGTATACACATTTTCATCATATCTAACTCAATCATCCTGTTAACACTGACACGTAGATGATAAAAGGAACAAACAGATACCAGATAATTTCCCAGCAACAGTTCTAATCACAGAAAACAGAAACGTGAACTCTGAAAATGGGTACCAATTGCACAAAGACTATCAACGTAAAAATTCACCTGAACTCCAATACTTTGTCAAAAGAATTTTTGAGGGGCTGTGTCACCAAAAAGAGACAGACTTCAAAATAAAATTATTCCAAACAACAATCAGTAACATTTTCATGCCAAGCAATGAAGCGTTCGCATTGCTTTTCCTTTCAAATGACTACAATTTGTGGATTAACACAACAAAGGGCCAAAGGAAGAGAAAAACACTGACAGTAAGTCAGGTAATAATGAGGGATGGATTACCCAGGGACAAATTCTTTACGCAAATGTCATAAATAAAATAGAAAAAAGAAGGAAGGAACAACAGTTGAAAGATTTAGAGATAGAACTACTGAAAACATATCAACAGCAAAATGGCAATCATACACCACAAGCTGACAAGGACAAAGAAAGTAAAAAGGAGCCAAGAAGAATGGAAATGGAACAATGTGACATGATTGAGACTCTTGACAAACATGAAAAGTTTACAAAAGTAAATGGAGATAACAACAATAGTACTGCGGCTAATTAATTATTACTTTAGTATGTCTGTTTGCACAATATATTTTTCTTCTATTGAAATTGAATACTATGAATGAGGTTATTGCAGAAGCTGATAAAATACTTTCTTCTTTGTACCAAACTATGTTGATCATCTGTTGGTATTTCACATTTGTAGTGTGAATATTGTGAAATGGACATAAAATAACAGATTACCGGTTATCAAGGAGCAAATACATTTAAGAAGGAATTGGCAATAACATGACAACAATATCATTGCAAAATAGAGGATAATATTTTTTTAAAGTTATGTGAAGTAACAACAAAAATTGAGTGACGCCTGAATTATTACTGGGGTATGTGTGAAATAAAGTTGTGCCAGAGATAAATTGTAAAGCAACCATAATAATGGGGCTGAAATTTGGGATGCAAAAATAGTCCTCCTTGAAAATGCTGTGTGCAAAAATGCGTAGAGAATTATTTTTAATGGGCTCAACAGACATTTCTGAATTGTTTACATAAATTGCACAACTTTGAAGCTAGCATGAGCATCGTTTAAGTGACAAACTGCTATACTACTATGATAATAGGAGCTATCTTCCAACATCTATCGTGACAATGGTTGCGTCAGACAACAAGAAACAAGAAGAACAACTAGTTACATACTCCAATATTCCCTTCAAATCTCTTATTGCAATCTCAAAACCCTCAATAATAAGGTAGAGGAGTACAAACACTGTGAAGTTGGTGTTGGTGTAACTGAAACAACCAGAACTAAAGTCTCTGTCATTAGTACTACTACAGGATCCACCCATATGCTACAACTACATCATTAGGATTAGTAGGACTACCACTAATAGTATAGCAAGCTCCTAACAGCCTGCAAAATGGCATTTGTATCCTCCTCCTATTGCTGCTATTAGTAATGCATGGTTTACAAAGAACAAAAGTGAGGTTGTCCAATACTTACTACTAGTAGCTAGGGACTCATCCTCACGCTAGCTACTTGTATCCTTTTGAATCTCTGAGTTGCATGAAACAGAGGATTTGACTTTCTTTGTGAATATATAATAGGTTCCTGTTTTATCTTTGCATGCACACTCTGCAACCAATCTTCCTATGACTCCTATTGTTTGTAGTAGAGATAAATGGTTTAGAACCATATTATTGTTATTGTCATTAAAATCACAGCTAGCAGTAGTTTTGGAGCTTGTTTCAATATGAAGTTAAAGTAGAGTTATATACAAGTATGAGCATAAGGCTCCTCAGACATCTAATCCGTCAGAAACATGGTTATATTCTTTTCTCGTGTTATTTCTCGTGGAAACCTTTGTGTGTGGCTTGCCATGTTATGTTCATTTCATAATTTTGCTCAATTCACATTTGTCAGGTTAAATCTAACTTTCTTACTGATGTGCGGTATTGTTTTTATCAGTCTCGATGTTTGGTCTGAGTATACCGGCTTTTTAATCAAAGGGGGATACACACAGTTCGTTTTACCGGTCTCAATGTTGGTAACAGGTATATTTACCTGTCTCCATGTTAAATCTCCTGATGTATATTTCAGGTCATTTCCAGTTTGTCATGTTTCTCAACATACTGATTATTTCACTATTCAGATTGTTCATTTCATCATCATGTCAATGTATGCACTTTACTTTCCTGGTAGGTATGAAGTGCCTTCTCATGAGTATCTGGTTTTACCTTATTCAGTTTAGTGTTAGCCGGGCTTAGTATCTTAATAATTATATGGAAGTGCAAACTTTACTCCCTTTCAGAGAACATTGGGTGTTTTTTTCTTCTAAAAAAGTCATGTTTTGTGTCAAAATCTTTCAGTGATTCGAACAGTGGTTGGTTGCTTGCAGGGGAAAGCAAGCAAACAGGAGCACCGGTCAGGGTTCTGGATATTCCTGTCAAACTCACATCTAGGATGGCTAATCTTGGGGATTTCACCAGATCTAGGATAACCACTGGAACCCAGTGCAGCTTCATGCTTGTAATTCTACAGGGGGTTGCTAAAAGCAAGCAGTTTAAGGATTGAGGCATGCAATCATATAGAAATAAAGGAGTGTGAAAAGAGATTGAATTTGCTGGGAGGGCAGAAACAACAAGGTTGCTCTGTTGTTGGTACTGTTGCTAGTTTGCAAGCTGCAATCATTTTGTTTTAGGTGTTTGCATGGTTGATCCTTGTGGGATTGAACTAAGGAATTACAGAGGATATTTAAGATACCACATATTCTAGCTCAGGATAAATACTTATGGATCTATGGCATACCCATGTGCATATTTATGAGGTTCAGAAGACATGTGTCTCTGTTTATATCTCAAGCAGTCTAGATACATCAGTGTTGCATTTGAAATTGCCTCACTCCAAACTTCTTAAATTTGAGGTTTACACCCTACAACTCCAAGCAAAAATTAGACTGCGCACTTCATTTCTTTTGGAGGTCAATCAACTACTATGTACATGCTTACATAGGCAGGAATTTCCATATTTAAAATAATTCAAAACAGTTCAAAAGTTAGATTACACATCAAGCAAATGCATACTTTGAATCTCCCAAAGACTCTGACACAAAATTTAATGTTACATTGGTAAGGAGTTGTACAGGGATGAAAGATAGGTGTTTTATGGTTGATTAATCATGGAGTTTGTCTCAGAACCAACAAGATGAAGAGAGCTTGCTTGCCTACCAATGCATCATGAAGGGAGTACATTTTGGTTTATTGAAATACAAGTTGAGTGTTGATCTTAAAAGAGGATTGATGGTAGGACATATGATAGAATAGTAGATCAGGTTATCAATTAAGCATGGTGCTACAGAAAGGTACATCATACTTTTGGCCCCTGCTCCCTACTTGACTAATACTGCTAAAAAACAGGAGCTTCCATTTGAATAAACTCAATATCGGTGCATACTTGCATTGATAATAAGATTCAAAAAATGCTTATTGCAACTAGTCCTGGGGCACATACAGCATATAAATAGTAAGTGGTACTAATAAACAGAGATTGGTGTTACACCTTGAAAAGACTGGAATTAGAACAGGTTGGAGATATCAGTGGAAAGTTCAAGCAAATATTTTTCCAACAGTCAGTAAAACATACTAGAATTAAGGCAACCATATGAACTTTTCATCACAATGCTTTAATTGTAGAAATTGAAGGTACTGTGAGTATATTAATTATTTGTAAAGTTGATGGAATTAGATCTGCTGGAGTACTATTGATCTGCAACATTCAAAATAGGTCTATAGCATTTTGAATGTGGACACCATAAATTGGCAAAGGAAAAAGTGTGCCAAAAAACCAAACATGTGTGGGGATTCAATCCTTACTATATGATGAATGTTAGCAGTGTCAACAACAAGAATCTGTGTTGAATGCTTGCTTGATGTAGTAATATTCAATGCATCCTTTTCTATTGTAAAAATGATGTCAGATAGCAGGAACAGAAACATCACTGCCATCTCTTACCATAAACAATAATTAATTCTATTACTTTATTGTTATTTATGAATCAAACTGAAAATAAAAAATAAAGATTGTTTCTCATTTTTTAATTGAAGTATCTTCCACGTATTTAGGTACTATCCCTGGTAGGCATTTGGGACGCGTACGCGTAGTTCCGGTACTTCTTTAAATACTGCGCGCACTTCGATTAAACCGGGGTCATTAAAAGGATTAGAAAAAAAATCATACTGTACAGCACATACGGTACAATACGGTACGTAGCACCATCTTTCATTCCACTCCCCCCAAATACTGGTAGTTTCTTGGCGCCCCCCGTAAATCCGGCATGCTACCGTACGGTACGTACTGCCGACCGGTATAGTCTCGTGCGTCAGAGTGAGTCGTTGAAGTTATCTTCGGAAATCGAACCGTGATTGGCTGATGTGTGTCAAACACACGAACAGCCGTCTCGGAAGCATGACTGGAGACAACTTCAATACTTAAATGATACCGGCAATGGGTTGCTCGCGTCTGCGTCGTACGCGACCTCTCAGTTCCGATGGCGAACTGGTTGACCTTTGTTGAAATTGGATCTTCTTGGTGCAACGCGAGGCACACCGCGTCTTTGAAGTTTTCCTTGATGGGAGAAAGAGGGAATCTTACCGCAACCGAATCACGCCAAGGAATACTTCGTCGCCCGAAAGGGACCGAATGCGGCCTCGCCCATCAAACTCTCACAAAATCAAATTCAATCAATCTACAATCATGAAGCTCGCCATCCTTTCCGCCCTTATCGCCTCCGCCGCCGCCTTCGCTCCTGTCCAGCAAAAGGCTTCCTCCACCGCCGTCAAGGCCTTCGAGGACGAACTCGGTGTCCAGGTATGTAGAAAGTCTCTCGTGTACTGTTGACAACGCGTACGATGGGATCGGCAACGAACCGCTTCGGTGGTTCTAATTCCTTCTTTGGATGCCTTCTCTCACCTTAGTCGGATTCTTTTTCATTTCCACACCAAAAAACAGCCACCTCTTGGATTCTATGATCCTCTTGGTATGCTCGACGGAGCCTCCCAGGAACGTTTCGAACAGCTCCGATACACTGAATTGAAGCACGGACGTATCTCCATGCTTGCCGTTGTCGGATTCCTCATCGAATACGCCGGAGTCCGTCTTCCCGGAGACATTGACTACCACGGAACCGCCTTCGCTGACATCCCTGCCGGAGCCGCCGCCTTGGCCGCTGTCCCCAAGGGAGGACAGGTCCAGCTCTTCGCCTTCATCCTCTTCTTGGAGTTCATCATGCGTGACAACTCCGGAGAAGGTGAATTCGTTGGTGACTTCCGCTCCGGAACCATCGACTACGGATGGGATGACTTCGATGATGAAGAGAAGTTGCAAAAGCGTGCCATTGAATTGAACAACGGACGTGCCGCCATGATGGGAATCCTCGGACTCATGGTCCACGAACAACTCGGAAACTTGGACTCCATCCTTCCTCTTTAAATGGGCTGGATCGCTTTGTTCCATGGCATCGGACGTGACGGATTGATTATTTATGATATGGATGCTGTACATAAGGTCGCCGTACATGAAGTCGCAATCGCCTCGTAGTTGGCAAAGCTCTCTGCCGACCCAAGTATTTTGTTGGTTGGCAATACGAGTGCCCTGCTAGTTACTTGAGTGCGATACAATCCTCGCCTTTCTCTTTTTAATATTGAAATAGACATCTATTAATATATTAGCTCATTCCGCTGATGACTTATTTATTCTAGTTCCGTCCGAATTGATGGCCACACAACACAGCAAAGGGAAACGATATTTTGGATACAGAACAAAAAGAACTCCGATAATTCTTGATTCCGATGAACGAATTTGAACGTGACTCAATTCCAATCCCGACGGATCTTTTTGTTTCTGTTTCTTGCGGTACTCGTACGAGTACCGTACACGTAGCTGAGGCTGCCTAAGTTCCATTAAAATCGTTCACTCTGCGTTGTGATGTTGCCGGAGATGACTGCAGTTTTCAAAAAAGAAGAATCATGGGAGAACAAGAACAGATTGCAGTACGGTATTTATTTTGTGGAACCTCGTAATTACGAAGTACCCCGGAGCACTTCTTTTGTAGCGTAGACGCCATCAGTAATAATACGGGACATTCACACAGCCTTTGACCGGAGTTTTCGCGTCTAGCCCCAAAAGTATCATTATAACAATTGCCCAAAAAGTATTGTTATGTATTATTATGCCCTTCCGGATCGATCATCTTTTGCCTTAGATTCTACAGCACAGCAAATTAATGTGTCTCACCAGCTATCACTTACTAAGTGCGTGATGTCGACGATTTCGGTATCAAATAATACATACAACAGGCAGACGTGAAACAAGCGTGAAAAGAATTTGAGCACGTAATAATGAGTGATTCCCACCTAACGAAAGTGAATAGAATGAAAAGTTAATAAAACAAAATATTCACCAATGAATAGAATGAATAGATTTTTGGCATTAATATTTTTTATTAACTATTCACTCCGAGCAATTTTGGAACTTGGAATCCCTAAATAAGAAACAGTAAATGTCTGTTTAATCACGACTACCCGCGCCAACTACCCGCCTATTTTGGCAAGCAAGGCTGGCCGGCGAGGTTAAGAAGTAGCTGCCTTTTGCTTGATCGTGATATATGAAATAAATGAGGTACATTCCGATCCGGTATTGATTTTCATGATTGCAATAAGTAATTTCCTCACGGGCTGCTATATGTACTCTTTTGAATGCACATATGGGCTCCAAGTGTTTACTTATCAATCCGGTCTTTAATGATGCCTTGGTTTGAATCGTTTAACCTGTTGCTTTTGTAGCCTTAAGTGAAATCATTTTTACCACTTAACGACAACAGAGGTACACACGATTCAGCATGCATTGGGTGACTGAAATATTTGCGTTGGGTGAAGATTTTAAGATTCCGTTGAAATCTATTCGGTGTTAGTTAAGTGAATAAAGTCTGTCAGTCGGATACACATGGACTGACAGATTTTATTCAGAAGTGAATAAATCGCGTTTTTGTTAGGTGGGAATCACTCAATGCACACAAAACACTACGCGGGACCATCACGCGCCGGCGTACCAGCCTACTGGTGAAAAACTACAGTACGCATAGATTGAAGATACGTCTACATTGTCCGAATCCGAAACAAAGTTCATCCAGAAAGTCACGGGAAAATTCCTGTTCTACACAAGGGCCATGGACAACACGATGTTACACGCACTGAATGGCATCGTCTCAGCAAGGAACAACCTAACAACACAAGCCATGACAAAATTCTTCTTCAACTACGCAGTGTGTAATCCCAACGATACAGTTATATACCGCGTCAGCAATATGACCCTACGAGTCAACAGCGATGCTGCATATTTAGTGTGCCCAGAAGCCAGAACCAGAGCAGGGGGGTATCACTATCTTGGAAACAATACAGGCGACCTATTCAAAAGGGCAATTCTTGTCCTGGCAAAAAGAATAAAAAATGTGATGGCCTCTGTGGCTGAAGCAGAAGTTGCGTTGCTATTCCTTAATGCTAGGGAAGCGCTACCAGTACGACAGTGCTTGATAGAGCTTGGGCACCCACACCCACAACGGGTCACACCATTGAAAACTGATAATAACACAGCCAAAGGCATACTGAATGGTACAACGACGACACGGGCAAACTGGTCTGTATGTCAGTACCATGTGTAAGCCAGCTACTGAGAGTAAAGGCACGTACACTACTACCATGTGTAGGTTAATAGCTGGAATACATAAGGACACACATACGTGTGTACGGTCCGCAAATCGAAATTATGATTCAAATGTACGATCAGACAATTAACTGGTCACATGAAAATAAGCCACAAAACATATCCTTAAGTACAGTGATCGAGGACAGTCAGCCAAGGCTAAACAATACTGTACTACTACCGATTATTAAGTGACACAGGAATTAATAAGGCACTATCATGGTTAATCCATCACCAATGGATGAGGTCCGAATATGCCCGGTTAGTCGCATGTGGTGTTCCAACCAAATAACATAATCGCTTAATTAAGCAATCGATTGTCAAATTAAGCGATCATTTGCTTAATAAGTGAATAACAGGGCGTTGCATGTGTTAACAAAAGGGCTAACTCAAGAATGCGCAGAACACTCCATTCGTAGATTAATCTACTTAGATCATAATTCAAATTACTAGTTATTACACTACCTGAGCCATTCATCATTTCTTTCAATGATGACTTCATTTCCAATATATTTATCATACTTATCCACATTGTGGACAGATGCTTCAGGTTCAGCCATTTCAAACGTCAGATCAGCTGTCCTTGGTTGTTGTTCGTCAAATAGACCTTCTGGAGTCTCATAATCGTGCTCAGCAAAGAATGACGCATTATCCTTTGCTTCATCTCCAATTTTAGACTCAATGAACTTATCAATGATTTCCATCTTGCGAAGGACATCACGATCTCTCCATTCAGCTTCTTATTGAACTACAGTGCACCAATAAAAGGCAATGGAAGATCTTGGATTGATTCCAATCCCACTTATCTTTGGTCCGCAACAAAATGTGAAGATCTAGCACCAAGGGAGCTAGGTTTGAACCAGATGGAAATTTCTGGGACGATTCCAAAGTTCATTCATTTGCTAGAATAATTTTACAAAATGGATTTTGGTAAGTCCAGAAATATGACGCAAATTCAGAACAAACTCATGCTTAACTCACCTCAAACAAATTTGTTTGCTTTCTATTCTATTTCTGCAGGAATAAATGCATTGACTGGAACTGTTCCTTCTGAGATTGGGTTGTTGACAAATTTGAAATATGTTTTGTTGTGTAAGTGTAGAAGTTGTGATGTGTGTTTGAGATGTGATAGCTTGGAGGGTTGTCATTCTAGTGTTTGTGTGATTGATTTATTGGTAATGCTGATGAGTGATCTCAATGATTTTGTGTTGTGCTTTTGTGGTATGTGCTATCAGATGAAAATCAATTGACTGGAACTATTCCTTCTGAGATTGGGTTGTTGACAAGCTTGACAGTTCTTGTTTTGAGTGAGTGTAGAATGTGCAATATGTGTTTGAGTTGTAAAAGTTTGGAGGGTTGTCATTCAAGTGTTTGTGTCATTGATTTGTTGACGATGATGTGTGTTCTCAATGATTATTGTTGTACTTTCGTGGTATGGGATTGCAGACTACAATGACTTGACTGGAACTATTCCTTCTGAGATTTCTCCGGCCTCCTTTCTGGCTAACTACGTACGAAGCATGATAGCGAGAGGCTTCATTCTAATGCTGCACATCCCTGGTAAAGATAACTGTGCAAATATTCTCACCAAGCATTGGGGACACTCAGTTGTGTATCCACTGCTCAAGCCCATCTTCCACTTCTGCGGGAATACTGGAGACCTCCTCCAAGACGATGGAAGCATCATGTAAACGTGATGACTTTTCACAAGGAAACATGGGGAGTATTAAATTCCTTTCGTGCCCAGAAGTAACAAAGCTACCCGATGGTAGATAGTCTATTCGTACAAATCAATGAGTCCCGTATCAACCAAAGTAATCAATTCTCACGGCATATTGATTCCCACGGAGCATCGATTCCCATCGCGCATTGACGGTGAGCAATCTCTGTTTTATAGTATTGCCATTGTTCTTCGGGGAGCAAACTCTGATTTCATAAAGTATCACATGAGCTACGGGAGCAATTCCTGATCTTAATGATAAACATATCATGGAGTCTTCCTAACGGAACAAGAGAAGAAAACCGTTGGCGTGTGATTCTCACACAATATATATATATATATATATACACACAGATATATAGGGTCAACAACCAATGCATGTACGGAAATAATCAGCGAGTAATCTCATCACTACACAACAGCAGTTGCAACGTATTTCACCTCAATAAAAGAGATATCTTGCATTTCGGCAAGATTTCACTTTATCTCATACTTTTAACATTCAACTGATTTATATCCCAAAATTCACACTAGTTGCTACCAACTACCTGTAATCTACATTACTAAGGTCTGTCTCGCTGTATCTGAATAAGTTCACAGTAAGAAGAGATCTGGCGTTTCCATAGTCTCGCCTGTAGTCCGATTATCCGTTGCCGAAAGTATCCAACCACAATTGTTACACGTAGAGTACAATCGTTTGTCTACTAACACACTAACGCAGCGTTGCTGTTCTTCAGAAGCCTTTGAATCAGACTCTCAACGGATCAGATTCAGAAGGAAAATAATAGATTAACAGTCGCAAGCTCCAGGGTGGCTTGCACACAAAGAACAGGGACGAAATTGAACACAATCCCTACGTTGGCATATGCCAATCGCAAATCGTCTACGGAGCAGTTTCCTTTCACCACGCGATTCCTCCAACGAATCGGAATCATTATCAAGACTGAACATGCCTGCCAATCCATTCGGTGGTGGGAACAGTACTGGGGATGGCACCGCCGTTACTGTAAACAGTTTTCCTAGTTTTGATACCCATATGAAGATGATACTCCTAACCATATTCCGTCTAACAAAGGAAGCAGATAGCAACCTGTGTGAAGCTCTCCGAGAAGGAGGATTATGTGAGTGGCCGACCTTTCTCGACGCACTCATCGAGCCTGATTTTTCCCGTGAGCTTACCTACACTCAAAGTGGGCTACCAACCCATCTCCATCAGTCCATCCAACGGACCATAGAGGCACTTGTGGAATTCTCGAATGACCTGTGCAAGAACGACAAGAATTGGAAGGAGGTAATGTCATATACGTATGAAGATTTCAGAATCTTCCGTATGGGACGCGCTCTGCGCCTTCAGAGTGAATCTGTCCTGAACCCCCCAGCTCCTCCACGGGGAACCAATAAAAAGTCACCTCAGTACGAATCTTGGTGTCAAAAAGCACGGGATGAAAAGTCCTTTACGCCCCTCACGAATGACTCAAGATTCGAACATTGGCTCGTGGGTTTCAAGGCTAAACTCGAGGCATACGACATTGACACCGAAACATTCCTTGATGAAACTTGGCCTCCAGCTGCACTACAAGGCTATACATGTGACCTCTTTGTCAAACAGTGTGCCTTCTTCTGGGTTCTTATGTTGGAAGTCTTCAAAAGTGACTTATCCGCGTCATGCGTTCACAGCCATTCCATCACACGCAATGGACGTCAAGCATATTTTGATTTTGTGAGTCTTCACAGCGAATCAAAAGCCAAAGTATGTGACAACTCGACTCAATTGCAAGCTTTGCTGAAGTTGAATCTCAGCAACTGGAAAGAATCTAAAGTGAAGTTTATCACACATTGGTTTGAAGAATTGAATCACCTCAACAAGCTTCGTCCTCCCAACAAACCCCTTGAGTACCATACTGCAAAATCAGCATTATGTCAGGCATGCTATTCCAGCTTTCAGCTAAGTGAACAGTTTGCCAAAGTCAAGGATCCAGGCAGCACGAATAGTACCGTGACAGATGCAGTTGCTGAGACAGCTGCTATCCACAAACTCAAAATCACGCTTCTACTCGAAGCAACCCGACTCGATTCTCAGTCCGCAATGTCGGCTCCTAAGTCCACAGTACGTGCACATGTACACAACTTCTCATCCGGGCAAGGCCAAAACCATGACGACTATGCTCTCCCTATCGAATTCGACGGTGACTACCAAGACTATGCAGTATTCAAGGCTGGACGTTCACCTGACCCTACCACACGCCTGCCCACTGGCATATGGAAGGCCCTATCACATCAAGACATGAAGAGTTGGCTGAATTTTTCTCCGGAAGGCAAGAAAATAGTGGTCGCATCATTACAACGCGAATTGCTCCCAGATGATCAGCCTGATCCTAATGCTGTCAAACCCATCACCTGGAAGGCATACACACATGGACATTCTGTCTCATTCCTTGAAGATGATACCTCAAGCGGAGATGCACATACCAATGCCTCAGCAGACCTCCACCCCGCTGTGGAAAACAACCGTAGAGGTGTCTTCCATGCATCACTTGGTGTATACAAGTCTCAGACTTCTTCCCCCAAGGACCAAAGACCCCTCAAGTCTTCCGTGTCGCCTGCACATCCCGCAAGATTCCTCTCTGAGAATCCTGACATTCGGTACAAAAAGGATGGCGATACCCAGATACCTGTGGGAACATCCTCTTATTCCGTCAATATTCATCAATGGTATAACCCCGATGATGATCTGACCTTCCCACATGATAATCAAATACCATCGTACACCTATTGTGCTCACAAAGCTACGGTCACCAATCCCGGCTTCGCTATGGTCGACCGCGGTGCAAATGGTTGTATCATCGGTAATGATGCATGTCTCATCTCCAAAGATATTCCGCCACGATATGTCAATGTCACAGGCATTAACAATCTCCAAGTGCAGAATATTCCCATTGCAACATGCGGCGCCTATTCCGTTTCAAATAGAGGTCCCATCATCGTCATTTTCAATGAATGTGCATATACGGGTCGACATCCCTCTATTTTGTCCTCCGGCCAGATGGAAGCATATTTCTCCAATGTAGATGACACATCCATCAAAGCGGGCGGTGGACAGGTAATCACCACCTTCGATGGATATGCACTGCCTCTTAGCATTCGACATGGTTTACCATATCTTGCCATGCGAAAGTACACAACTATTGAATTTGACATGCTTCCACATGTTATCATGACATCCGATAAGCACTGGGACCCATCCGTCCTCGATACCACAATCAGTGCTAAGGATGAAACCTTCCTTCAGAAATATCCTCCTCAGTCGCAACAACTTCCATATCCTGAATACGACGAATACAGAAACCCACGTTGTCTTGAAGGGTTAGATATCTCTGTGTCTCCTGGCTCATCCACGGTTACGTCTCTCAGTTCGTACTCCAGTCACTCCACTCGGTCTCCCTTTCTCCCTATTGATGAACATGGAACCAACGACCGCTCATTCTGGCTTACACCCACCGACTACGTTCATCAGGAGCGCCTCGCATGCTGTACTTCCCCTCCAATCTCTGAGACGGTCACTGCCTTTCCCACGGATTGTACTGCCAGTGATGCTACACGTATCGCAACTACACCCCGTGAACGCTATCCCAACGAACATGATTACTTATCTCTGAAACCTTTCTTTTGCTGGGTTTCTACAGATCGCATCAAGCTACCTTTGACAATTCAACGCAGTATGGTTTGTTAGCGGTTAGCCCTGATGGTAACATTTTCAAAGGTTTTCATTCCCCCCAGCCAGCTATGAACGTTCGACCATTCAATGACGGCGTCTTGTCTGATGCTGTCTATTCAAATGTCCCAGCGATTGATGGCGGTTCCAAACTTGCCCAGATCTTCTTTGGTCGGAAGTCTCATATCATACATGTTGAAGAAATGCGCACCACCGGCGACTTTCTATCATGCTTTCAGAATTTTGTTCAAAAATGGGGCAGACCTCTTCGCCTCCTATGTGATCATGGGAACTACCAATCTAGTAAGAGAGTCACCGATTATCTCAAAATGTTATGGATTGGACTCTGGCAAAGTGAACCCTATCACCAACACCAGAATCAATTTGAACGACGCTATCAAACGTTTAAGCGTATTGTCAATCCCGTCATGGACCGTACAGGCACACCACCGCATCTCTGGTTGTTGTGCATGACATACGTCGCCGGACTCCTCAATGTTATTTCTGATCCTACTCTGCCAGACAAACAACCGGTCTTCATTGCTACCGGTACACTTGGCAATATAAGCGCATATACAGTTTCTTCTGGTTTGAACCTGTTTATTTTAAAACCAATGACTCCCCTTTCGGTACCCAGTCTACCGAACGTCTCGGTCATTTCGTAGGCATTGCCGAACATGTCGGCAATGGACTTTGTTTCCGCATCTGGGATCCAGTCACCAACAAATTGCTTGACCGTTCTGGTGTACGCTCTGCTCTTACACCCAAGTCCTGCAACAAACGAGCTGGCCTCTTTACTGATGACGGCTTCATCAAATGGCGTAAGGCCAAGGATTCCTTACCCCGAATGTACGCCACTGGTGATGCTCCTACACTCACGAAACATGGGGAGCATACCACTACAAATAATCCCACTGCAGATTCTACACCACAGGACGTCCCAGCTACTCCTACTCTTGGCATATCGACCACTGACTCCGACACCAATCAAAGTCTCTCCACTCCTGTGGAACATAACGACACCACACCGTCTGTACCTACCGTGCAACCAGGTACAACACCTCCCGCATCTGGTAATCAGGTTATTCTTCAACCACCCGCCCACCCACCCACCCCTCGTTACCGAGCTTTCACTATAAGAAGGTCGATGACAGCCCAAGCTGGTCCCCTTCTCCACTCCCTAACAACTATGGGGAGAGTTTTGATGGTCCTCCTATGACACACATCTTCAGCAAGACATCCGATGGCGTTCTCCTTACTGAAGATGATTTTGATCCACCGGAGCTAGCATACTTTGATGTTAGTGACGTCACAACTCCACACACCAACCCCGCTACTCCTTCAGTAGACCCATCACAGGTAGTTGTTACCAATGAAGAAGGCAATGCACAATTTGACGATGATGGTAAACCCCTTACCATTCCTACAGTCCCAATTGCCGATCTACAAGGAAGATCTTTCCTTGTAACCAACCCCGATGGTACTCGAAAGCGTCTTACCATCGTCGATGTAGAAGATAGTCTTGAACGCAATAACGACTTCATCAAATTCAAGTGCAAGCACTCTGATGACGAACTTGCCGATATCATTGCATACAATGATGTCATGAATTACATCCACCGTGATTCAACCCAAGAAGATGGCAAACTTTGGTTGTTTTGCCAAATCCTAGGACACCAAGGTCCACTGGATAACAAGCACCCTCAATACAAAGGCTCCAAGTATAACCTTTGGATTGAATGGGAAAATATGGAACGGACACATGAACCATTAGCCAACATTGCGGCTGATGATCCTGTTACCGTTGCCAAATATGGAAAGGACAACAACTTGCTTGACCTCCCAGGTTGGAAACGTCTCAAACAAATCACCAACCTAGCACGACGAACCAAGAAACTTGATCGACTTGTGCATCAAGCCAAACTTCGATCTTTCCGTACCACCCCACAGTACCAATATGGATTCAAGGTACCTCGTAACCACGAGGAAGCCCTCCAATTTGATCAAGCCAACGGAAACCACAAATGGGAAGACGCCACCACTCTTGAAATGGAACAGCTCAAGGAATACAATACATTCATCAACAAAGGAATGTTTAAGGCAAGCTCCATTCCAAATGGGTTTCAACAGATCAAGGTACACATGATATATGCTGTCAAACATGATGGTAGACATAAGGCTCGTCTTGTTGCGAACGGAAATCTCACTGAAGCCCCCGTACACAGTGTCTATGCCGGTGCCGTATCACTTCGCGGTCTACGTATGTGTCTGTTCCTAGCTGAGCTGAACAGCATAGAAGTATGGGGTACCGATATAGGTAATGCTTACCTTGAAGCAGTTACCTGCGAGAAAGTCTGCATCAAGGCAGGTTCAGAATTCGGATCACTAGAAGGTCATCTATTGATCATCTACAAGGCCTTATATGGACTCAGATCATCGGGCAAGTGCTTTGGTGATTTACTAGCAGCTTGCCTTATTGAACTCGGCTTCGAAAGATCCCGCGCGGAACCGGAAATCTTCCTAAAGCCTGGAATGAACAAGCATGGGAAACGTGTATATGAACTCATATGCACATATGTCGATGATCTATGTCTTTGCATGGCAGATCCCAATTCTTTCCTGGAAATACTACAGTCGGAGCCATACAACTTCAAACTGAAGGGATCCGGACCTATGAACTTTCATCTGGGTTGTGGATTTGAGCGCGACGCGCATGGTGTTCTTTGTATGAATCCCATCAAGTTCATCGAAAAGATGGAAGCATCTTATGAACAAATGTTCGGATGCAAACCTAACACCAGGTTCCAGTCACCCATTGCGGAAAACGACCATCCCGAATTGGACTCCTCGGCTTTTCTCGAGGAAACTGGTATACAGAAATACCAACGCATGATCAGTTCACTCCAATGGATCATCGCCATTGGACGATTTGATGTTCAAACAGCCGTGATGACACTCTCGAGTTTCAGAGCCCAACCACGTGACGGACACCTTGATCGTGCCAAACGTATATACGGATATATCTCCAAGTTTAGACATTTTAAAATCAGGTTCCGCGTGGAACCCCCAGATTTTATATTGACTAAACCGGACACAGCCGATTGGTCCAACACCGTCTATGGGGAGAATTCTGAAGAGCTACCCAGCGATGCTCCTGCACCACTTGGGAAGACAGTAGTATTAACACACTTCTATGATGAAAATCTCATGCATGATATTCTCAGTGGTAAGGCTGTAACCGGCATCCTCCACTTTGCAAACAAGACTCCTATGATGTGGTTCTCAAAGAAACAAGCTACTACGGAAACAGCCACCTTCGGAGCTGAATTCATTGCAGGAAGAACTTGCATCGAGCAAATCGTTGATCTACGTCACTCATTCTGATACCTTGGAACACGAGTCCATGACATCCCATATTCATGGGGAGACAACGAGAAGATGATTCAAATGTCTACCTTTCCTTACGCAAGGTTGCATAAGCGTCACAACATCCTATCGTTTCACTACGTACAAAGCATGATAGCGAGAGGTTTCATTCTAATGCTGCACATCCCTGGTAAAGATAACTGTGCGGATATTCTCACCAAGCATTGGGGACACTCAGTTGTGTATCCACTGCTCAAGCCCATCTTCCACTTCTGCGGGAATACTGGAGACCTCCTCCAAGACGATGGAAGCATCATGTAAACGTGATGACTTTTCACAAGGAAACATGGGGAGTATTAAATTCCTTTCGTGCCCAGAAGTAACAAAGCTACCCGATGGTAGATAGTCTATTCGTACAAATCAATGAGTCCCGTATCAACCAAAGTAATCAATTCCCACGGCATATTGATTCCCACGGAGCATCGATTCCCATCGCGCATTGACGGTGAGCAATCTCTGTTTTATAGTATTGCCATTGTTCTTTGGGGAGCAAACTCTGATTTCATAAAGTATCACATGAGCTACGGGAGCAATTCCTGATCTTAATGATAAACATATCATGGAGTCTTCCTAACGGAACAAGAGAAGAAAACCGTTGGCATGTGATTCTCACACAATACATATACATGCATACAAATATATATGGTCAACGACTAATACATGTACGGAAATAATCAGCGAGTAATCTCAGCACTACGCAACAGCAGTTGCAACGTATTCATCTCAATAAAAGAGATATCTTGCATTTCGGCAAGATTTCACTTTATCTCATACTTTTAACATTCAACTGATTTATATCCCAAAATTCACACTAGTTGCTACCAACTACCTGTAATCTACATTACTAAGGTCTGTCTCGCTGTATCTGAATAAGTTCACAGTAAGAAGAGATCTGGCGTTTCCATAGTCTCGCCTGTAGTCCGATTATCCGTTGCCGAAAGTATCCAACCACAATTGTTACACGTAGAGTACAATCGTTTGTCTACTAACACACTAACGCAGCGTTGCTGTTCTTCAGAAGCCTTTGAATCAGACTCTCAACGGATCGGATTCAGAAGGAAAATAATAAAATTTATCTCCTATGGCTTGCGACACACAACCAGTACAATTTAACATTAGTGCTCTCGACACACTATCCTTATAATTTAATATTTGTGCTTGCAACACATAACCCTTAAAATTTACTATCATCACTTGCGACTACCTACCACTACAGTTGAATTATTCGGGTCAAGAATTTGCCTAGTACTATCATATGCAAAATATGTATGATATGTATGAGTACTCCTTTCCATACATTTTAATCAGTTGTGTCACACAATGTACGATGTATTGCAACGGTATGCAATGTATGTAGAATATGTACCTTTTACCCTTAATCACTCTCCCCTGAAGATTTACCCGTGTCGTACTATGTCTGAACCCACCCGCGTTGTCGTCAAATTAGTGAATGGACTGACACAATGAACAGTAACGATTCTGAAAACAATGCCTAAACTTCCTCCATTTCGTCAAGCAATTGCATTCATGCAGGATCAATATAGTTGTCATCCTCATTTTCCTCTTCAGCAAGACTACTGGCAACAGTGCCACCATTTTTCAACACAGTACTGGTAGGATTGCTTTCTGAGTTGAATCTTTCCAGCATCATTTTCTCCAAATTTTTACCTGTTTCGGGATCTTCTCTTAATGTTTGTACCTTCTTGCACAATCTAGCGAACACTTGCCTCGCTCTGCTGTTCTGTTCTGTTTGATCGTTCCGTTTTGTCATTCTGTTTCATCCCTTTGTCCTTCTTATGTCCTTTTGTTGGTTTCTTGTTCCTGAAGAATAAAAATAAGAGAAAGAAAGATCAGAAGCAAATAGAATCTCCAACAAATTGCTGTCATTGTCACTCACTACTGTTTCTCGTTGTTTTCTTTCATTGCCGATCTGTTGTTTCCGTGCTTTTCATTTTTTTAAATACCGTGCCAACAAAGAAGGATGTGTTGCTTTTTGTGTGATTTTGATTTGGGGTATGTACAGTTTTCCGTGTGTGTACAGTTTTTTTGTGTGAACTTTTCTGTTGTTCCATTCTGTCATTCTGTCCCATTGTTCCGTTCCATTGTTCCGTTCTGTTTCATTGGTTGTTCTGTTTTAAGTGCTCTCCTTTCCTTTGTTGGTTTGTTTGATTGTTGTTCTGTTTCAATAAAAATAAAAATGAAAGAAAGAAAGATCAGAAACAAATAGTATCTCCAACAAATTGCCGTCATTGTCACTCACTGCTGTTGTTCTGTTATTCCATTCCGTCATTCCTTTTTTTTTAATTCGTTGTTCCATTTTGAGTGTCGTTCTTTCCCTCGTTGGTTTGTTTGATTGTTGTTCCATTTCAATAAAAATAAAAATAAAAGAAAGAAGATCAGAAACAAAAAGAATCTCCAACAAATTGCTGTCATTGTCACTGACTAGTGTTTCTTCTTTGTTGTTTGGTTGTTCCGTTGTGCCGTTGTTCATGACTGTCGGACAACATTCATTTTCTCTGCTTCAAAAAAACTGTGCCAACCAAGAAGCATGTGTTGCGTTTTGTGTGGTAGCTCCGCGTGTATACAGTTTTTCATTTGTGTGTGGTTTTGTGTGTGTTGTGTGTGCTATGCACCCTGACTTCTTCCATGTGCCTGGCTTGTGCACGGCCTTTATTTTCTATATAAGTAAAGCATGTACGAGTGCACGCCACCCCTCCCGCGCCATAATTTTTTCAAAGAGGAAATTGTGATTACACAAAGGTGATGTATCTAAATCCCCAACCCATATGTAGAATCTGGTAGCCAGTCAGTGGTTCGAAACTCCCTTGGGTCAGTATGGTACCTACCTCGTACACTTTTTGCACAGTACCCAACTATGTACCTTTTTGCATGCAATATTAGCTACAACTAGTAGTACTGGTAATATCCGCACCATTCTTTTGTCTGAGAATAATAAAAAAACAGCACCTCCATTTCAATTAAACAACTTATGAATTATTTTCATTTGACACTCATTAAAGTATGTTTTGGGTGATTGGATTACACAAAGTAAATGTTCTTCCTATTATAGACTTGACCTCATACTTTGCCTGTCATTGCCCAATAAGACATTTTGTGCCCTAGATTTGCACCAATAATATTCTCTTGTGTGCCATTTGGAGAGACAAACCACAACAGTTTCAGCAATCTGTGGGGCAATAATGTTACCAATATGCATCATAGGAGTCCTCCAAATCCAGTACCCAAATGCACTCATTAGGTGGTGACACACCAAACATCACACAAAACCCCCTTCTGTTTCTTTCATCTTTCATCTTATCCATTAGAGGAACAATATTCATTGACTAATCACTCAAAATATCTGATTTTCTAATTTTTAATTGCAAATTAGTGTGTGTTTTCCCTCCAAATCCAGGACCCAAATGCACTCATAAGGTGGTGACACACAAACTATCAAAGATAAGTCACTTCTGTTTCTTTCATCTTTCATCATACCCATAATATGAACAATACTATTCATTGAATAATCATCCAAAATATCTGATTTTCTAATTTCTAATTGCAAATTAGTGTGTATTTTTCCTCCAAATCCAGGACCCAAATGCACTCATAAGGTGGTGACACACAAACTATCAAAGATAAGTCACTTCTGTTTCTTTCATCTTTCATCATACCCATAAAATGAACAATACTATTCATTGACTAATCACCCAAAACATCTGATTTTCTAATTTTTAATTGCAAATTAGTGTGTGTTTTTCCTCCAAATCCAGTACCCAAATGCACTCATTAGTTTGTGACACACCAAACATCACACAAAACTCCCTTCTGTTTCTTTCATCTTTCATCTTATCCATTAGAGGAACAAGAATATTCATTGACTAATCACCCAAAATATCTGATTTTCTAATTTTTAATTGCAAATTTAGTGTGTGTTTTTCCTCCAAATCCAGGACCCAAATGCACTCATAAGGTGGTGACACACAAACTATCAAAGATAAGTCACTTCTGTTTCTTTCATCTTTCATCATATCCATAATATGAACAATACTATTTATTGACTAATCACACAAAATATCTGATTTTCTAATTTCTAATTGCAAATTAGTGTGTATTTTTCCTCCAAATCCAGTACCCAAATGCACTCATTAGGTGGTGACACACAAACTATCAAAGATAAGTCACTTCTGTTTCTTTCATCTTTCATCATACCCATAATATGAACAATACTATTCATTGAATAATCATCCAAAATATCTGATTTTCTAATTTTTAATTGCAAATTAGTGTGTATTTTTCCTCCAAATCCAGGACCCAAATGCACTCATAAGGTGGTGACACACAAACTATCAAAGATAAGTCACTTCTGTTTCTTTCATCTTTCATCATACCCATAAAATGAACAATACTATTCATTGACTAATCACCCAAAGCATCTGATTTTCTAATTTTTAATTGCAAATTAGTGTGTGTTTTTCCTCCAAATCCAGTACCCAAATGCACTCATTAGTTTGTGACACACCAAACATCACACAAAACTCCCTTCTGTTTCTTTCATCTTTCATCATACCCATAATATGAACAATACTATTCATTGAATAATCATCCAAAATATCTGATTTTCTAATTTCTAATTGCAAATTAGTGTGTATTTTTCCTCCAAATCCAGGACCCAAATGCACTCATTAGGTGGTGACACACAAACTATCAAAGATAAGTCACTTCTGTTTCTTTCATCTTTCATCATACCCATAAAATGAACAATACTATTCATTGACTAATCACCCAAAACATCTGATTTTCTAATTTTTAATTGCAAATTAGTGTGTATTTTCCCTCCAAATCCAGGACCCAAATGCACTCATAAGGTGGTGACACACAAACTATCAAAGATAAGTCACTTCTGTTTCTTTCATCTTTCATCATACCCATAAAATGAACAATACTATTCATTGACTAATCACCCAAAACATCTGATTTTCTAATTTTTAATTGCAAATTAGTGTGTGTTTTTCCTCCAAATCCAGTACCCAAATGCACTCATTAGTTTGTGACACACCAAACATCACACAAAACTCCCTTCTGTTTCTTTCATGATTCATCTTATCCATTACAGGAAATATATTCATTGACTACAAGTGACTGTAGAATCTCCCTGAAAACCATTTCAGTAGCTATCAGGGCCCTTTCCCCGGCATATCCGGGGATTCCTCCATTTTTGGTAGCCCGGGTGATTGCCTCCTGTACCTCAGTTGCAATTGTGGGAGCCCTACTCCTCTCCATCATGGTTTGGATGAACTCCATTTGCGCTGGGGTGAAGACTAAGTCGCGTGGAGGCCCATCATTGTTGGCTGGATCTTCTTCGGTGTCACAGTTCTTGGACCTTAGTCTTGCCATGGTGGATAGTGTGCTTTGAAAGTCCTTGCATGTTTGCTTTTGGTGTGGATAATGAATGATCCTTCCAGAAATGAGCAAATTTGCATGTTATTCTGAATTTACGTGCTTTTGCTAGTAATTTGTAATCTGTCCAACAAACTTGTGAACATTGAGCTTTCAAAATTGAGTCTGACGGTCTATCCATACTTAAGCGAACTGTTCGGGTTTGGATCCGAAGCGAAGGCATTGAGTTTTGAATATGGGATTCGGTTTGCGAGCGTTGGAACTTTGAAGTATGGAGTACTTACGTATTTTTTTGGATTTGCTTGTTTGGGATTAACTAATTTCTTGCCGTTCAATTTACTCGTGTAGGAATCAAGTGGCCGTTGGAATCGGCTTGGCCCTGATTCGTGTAGGAATGAATTCGTTAGACTGTTTTCCCGTTATTCTAAGCTTACAAGTCTTACAAATTTGTATATTTGGGGCGTTGAAACTGCTCTATAATAGTCCAACAGTTTCCTCCTGAGTAGTTTGGTACAGCCAATGTACATGTCTGTACGCTGTCCTACCACATTATTTTTTGTTTACATCGGGCATTTTGCCACTTGAAGCTGTTCTAGTATGGTCCGTACGTAGCTAGTACTATGGGCCGTCTGTACTTAGTTACTATGAATTTTTCTTTTAGCTTGCTGGTTCTATGCACACTTTTGCGTGTTATCAGTTGTATCACATTGCTTGAGGTGCTTGAATCGGAACGCGTTTACCTTTGAATGTAAAGGCTGCAGCTGCTTTTGTTCTGTCGATGCGGTTTCATCGGTGACTTTGTTTACTAGTTCTGCTCCATGATATGTCATTCAGGTGAAGCAAGAGGTAGTACTAGCTCATGCCCGGCTGCACCAGTGTCATTACACGTCTGAGTGCCTGAGTATACTCATAACATGGAGGGTATTTAACGTCCAACCTGGGGTCAAGATGTTGGTTAGCTGGTGATCAGTCGGTAACCAGGCCAAGATGGTTGTTGAGTACGCATTGGGTCTGATAAAGTCTGATTTTTACGTGGCATCTCCTTCCTTCGAACGTGATAGTAGTAGTAGCAGCAGTAAATTAGTTGGTGATGTATTCAAGTAGATTCTAAAATTGTGAGCATTAGGATTAAAGTGATATACGGATCATAGCTCCATCAATTTAGCACCTCCTCTATCGATCTCTCTTTATTGTTAGTCATTTGTGCGTGCGTTGAATCGAATCGTATTACCGCTATCTTATGTGATTCATCTTACGAATCAGTCTGGCGTGAGTCCGTCAGTCGTACGTCATAGTCTTTCTGTACAACCGCGTGTCGTAAGCCTCTAAAAAGAGAGTGTGTATTGGTAGTTTGATTTAGTAAGAATTTAGAATTGTGGGAATGATAAATCTGAAGAAAGAAACATGTTTTTGGATACTTTTGTATTCAATCGTGTTAGATTGGGAGAAGGTTGGGAGAAGCTTCTCATATACAAAAGTGACGTGTTCTCGGAATTGAATCGTATGATTGGAGTTCGAATTCCGATCAATCGTATTTGGGACGACGGTTGGACGTGTATCGGGAGAAGGAGAGACGAGATACGACACTCTTCTCCTTCTCGTAGAATGAGTCAAAGAGTAGGGTGATAAGGCTTGATGTGACGAATGTTGATTCTTTCTTTGAGGTGTGGAGTTTTCCAGTAGGCAATGGTGCCATTGGTGAAGATTTGGTCAATGGTGAATGGACCAATGTTTTTGGCATGAAGAGCATCTGCATTTGGTTTGGTGATCATGATTTGTTCATTGACAGCAAAGTCATGTTGTTTGCGATGAGAGTTTTCACGGAGGGCATCTTTGTTGATGATGTTTTGGCGTTTGTTTCGAATGATGTTGATATCAGAGATGATAGGGATGGGGAGAAACATATCGCGATTGAATACAAGGGCACCTGGAGAGATACCAAAAGTCTTGTGGACAGTGCATCGAAGAGCAAATTGTGTGGATGCAAAGATGTTGTCAATAAGATCATGAGCTTGTTGTAGATCTTGAGGAGGATTGGTGTTTAGTTCAATGCGCATGGCTGTTTTAATAGTATCATGGGCCCGCTCAAGAACAGCATTTGATTGTGGGTTCTTGGTTGTGGACATCTTGGGTTTGATACCGAGATATTCAAGGTGGAATTGAAAATCATGGCCAATGAAGCAAGGTCCTCTGTCAAATTGACAATTATTGGGTCGAGGGTATCGAGAAAGCCAGGCATTGTTGAGTGCATGGACTGCCATTAGGCTGGTAGGATTGACTTGAGGAGATCGAATGATTTCCAAGAGATTTGTGGACATATCCATGATGGTAAAACCATTGAAATGGATGGGTAGAGGATGACCAGGGAGTTCAATAGACCATGGACCAATTGCGTCGATGGCGATTGTATCCCAAGGTACATGTGTTTCTTGTCGAGTAGCTAGTTGACCATGGTGACGATGATCTAACTTGTAGCGTTGACAAGCATCGCAAGTACGGCAGAATTGAAGAACGGCGTCCTTGAGACCAGGAGAGTAGATGAATCGATTGATTGTGCTGGTGAGTCGATCAGCTCCAGCATGCCCGAGGACATGGTGGTACCATTTGATGGTGTTGGCTCTGAGGATTGCGGGGAGAACAATTTTGGTTTGGTTATTGTGGTTAGTGAATACAAATATATCTGTACCATTGAAATTTTGAATTGTATACTTGTCATTTTGTGTAATACTTTCATCCGCAAGTTGTGCTTGCGCAAGGTGTGGAAAGGCTAGTGGGTATTCAGGAATTGTTTCCGGATAGTTGATGAAGAGATCAGAGAGATCGAGGCTAGGAGAGTCTTCTTCCTTGGAGTCTTCTTGCATGGGTAGTCGCGAGAGTGCGTCTGCAATGACATTTTCTTTGCCCTTGATGTATTTGAAGACTGGAGAGAATTCTTCAAGAAGCATTCGCCAGGTCATGATTCGATTGGAAGTGATAGTTTGACGAGTGAGATTGATATGGTCAGTCCATACAATGATTTCTGCGCCCCAGAGGATAGGTCGAAATTCTTTGAAGACTTTGACTACACAGAGCATTTCTTTGTCGATGGTAGGGTACTTGAGTTGAGCCTTGGTTAGTTTTTGAGAATAACAGACGATGATTCGATTGTCTTGGACAATTACAGCGCCTAACTGGTAATCAGAGGCGTCAGTGTAGACATGAAATGGTTTGTTTGGATCAGGATAACTGAGAAGAATATCTTCAGCTATCATAGCTTTTGCCCGTGTAAAAGCTTCGATAAGTGCTGGATTGGGAGCAAGCTTACCCTTTTGTTGGCCGGATAAAGCTGTGAGTGGAGCAAGAACTTCAGCGCGTTTGCGCCAAAAGTTTCTGTAAAAATTAACCATACCGATAAACGATCTGAGTTGGGTAATGGTTTTGGGGAAGGTGAGCTTCAGGATGGGTTCAATCTTGATAGGATTAGGTCTGACACCATCGGAAGATATGATGTGGCCTAGCCAAGGTGCAGAGCTTTTCAACCAGTGACATTTGGCTGGCTTGACTGAGAAGTTATGAGCCTTTAGTAGGTAAAGGACTTGATTTACGGTCTTGCAGTGAGCGCCGAGTTCATCAGAGAAGATTCCAATATCGTCAATGTAGACTTCGACTTGAGGGAGATGAAGGAATATTTGTTCCATACAACCCTGGGCCCAACATGGAGAGTTTAGAAAGCCCATGGGTAAGCGAAGGAGGCGAAATTTGCCAAAAGGGGTTACAAGAACACACTTCCAACTGGATTCTTCATCGAGTTTGAAGGTGTGGAATTGCATGCTGACGTCGATGAGTGTGAGGTATTTGAAGCCTCGACGCCGGTGGAAGATATCTTGAATCTTTGGTAATGGGTAATGAAGTTTCTTGGTGACCTTGTTGAGTTCACGAAAGTCACTGATTAGACGGCAGGAACCATCTGGCTTGGGCACCACAAATGTAGGCATTCCCCATTCGGTAGCATAACAACGTTCAAGAATCCCAAGATTGACTTGTCGAAGGAGTTCGGTTTTGACGGCTTGTTGCTGGTGGATGGGAATGGAGTATGGTTGCTTGATATGGAATGGAACTGCATCGGGTTGAATATCAATGTGGAATTCTTTGTCCAGAAAGATTCCTAGTTCGCGGTCGGTGAGACCTTCGAAGAGCTTAGCATTTGGGCTGAGAATCTTGAGGAGCTGCTCTTGTTCATATGAACTGAGATGAGTTTGTTCAGAGACTAGTTTGGGTAGATCAGTCTTCTCGTATTTGGTTGCTCCATCAACGTAAGCTTGTTGGTTGACTTGGTTCATGTAGCTTTCGGCAACGACGTATGGTTCGTTGGACATGACTCTTTGGATGATAGTCTTGTCATGGAAGTAACTGGGTGGATGAAATGGCATCGTTTTCTCGTACCAGGTCATGGTTGAGTTTTCAAAATCCATTTTGATTCCAATGTCCTTCATAGTCTTTCGGCCAAGGATGAAATGGTAATTCATTTTGGCGTCGACTACATAGCACTTGACTTTGTTGATGAGGAGTGAGAAGGATAGCTCGGGAAGCATGAGGTTGTGAAGGTTTACATACTTGGAGCAGCTGGCTTTGCCATTGGTGGTAATCATGTTGACCGGAGTTTCGAGATCATGGAGGACGACTGTTGGTGGAAGGGATGATTGAAGAATAAGATTGTCGGTTGATCCCGAATCGAAAAGTGTCTTGAAGTAGTATTTTCCTTTTTGTTCATTGACTTGGTTGCAAGTAGTAATGGTCGTTGGAGCAAGATCTTGGGGTTCCTTTGGTTTGGAGAGAGCTGTGAAGTTTTCAGTGTAGCCGTTAGGTGGGCTAGGAGATATGACGTAAGAGTCAGTGAGTGGTTCCTTGTTAGGCTTGTTGTTGATATAGATCAATTCTTCCGTTGGAATCTCAACGCACAAATCATTGTTGTATGATGGGAACCGTTGAATGTCTTTATCGTAATATTCGGAGTCGGCTTCAATGTCGACATGAAAGAGGTCGTGCCAAATTTCTTCTGGAGACTCGGAGTGTTCTTGAATAACAACACACATGTGTTGTTCCGTATCTGGAGGAGTAGGTGGAGTGTTGTTGTTGTTGTTGTCATCAGAACGATCGTTGACATATGAGTCATTGTTATTGTTGTTGCGATTGTTGTTGTTGTTATTGCGACTGTTTCTGTTAGGATTGCTCGCATTTTGATAGCATTGTCCCCACGTGTGGTTCGATGCTGGATGTACGGGACAAGGGTCCGAAGATTGTAGTCTTTGTTTGTTGTTGTTGTTGTTGTTTCTTTGGTTGTTGTTGTTCAAATTGTTGTTTCGATTGCCATTGTTGTTGTTCCGTTGGTTGTTGTTGTTGTTGTTGTTCGAATTGTTGTTTCGATTGCCATTGTTGTTGTTGTTTCGGCGATTGTTGTAATTGTTGTTGTTGTTGCGGCGATTGTTGTTTTTATTGTTGTTTTTATTGTTGTTATTGTTGTTGTTGTTGTTACGTATGGATTTTTGGTGTAGTCTTTCCATTCTGGTGATGATTTGATGGAGTTCATCGTCAAAGGGTGAATTGTGTTCTTCATAGGTGTGTCTCCATTGTTCAGGCATGGATTTGTAGATCAAGCTCTTGAAGTCTTCGCCATCAATAATAGCAAGATTTGGGTCATCAGGAGCACCGGGAAGCAGAGGAAGAATGGCTTTGTTGTGGTAAGATACCATTGAGACGAACTTGTTGACTGTCATGTTGGAAGTCTTCTTGATATTGAGGATGAATCGTTTGTGATTGCGATAGGCATCAAAGTTGTTGGAGAACTTGAATTGGATGAATTGTCCTATGACGATATCGAAGTTTTCTTCTGTTTCTTCAATATCTTCGATTTGTTCAGTGAACCAAGCATCATCAGCATAGTCATTGAGGATGTCTGGGAACTTGGAGAAGAGCTTGGCGCCATCGTCCCATTCGAGGGTTCTTCTGGCCTTGTTGAATTCATGAATAGAGTGAATGATTTGCATATGAGTGGAAGAGTGAGAAATGATGGGGACTTTTGCCTTGGTTGTTTCGGTAACGCCGTCTTCGACTCTTGAGGTTTTGTATTCCACTTTTTCAATCCTGTTCGGATCGAAATCGAACTTGAAGGGGATAAGATTGTAAGTAGTCATTGTGAATAGAATTGTTGATAGTTAGTACGGGTGAGAAAAGTGTTGATTAGAGTGTAAAGCGTTGAATTGTAATACTCGAGTAATATTGAAAGGATAAATATCGAATAGAAGCGTTTATTCGACTGTTTAAACAGTGTCGTAAGCCTCTAAAAAGAGAGTGTGTATTGGTAGTTTGATTTAGTAAGAATTTAGAATTGTGGGAATGATAAATCTGAAGAAAGAAACATGTTTTTGGATACTTTTGTATTCAATCGTGTTAGATTGGGAGAAGGTTGGGAGAAGCTTCTCATATACAAAAGTGACATGTTCTCGGAATTGAATCGTATGATTGGAGTTCGAATTCCGATCAATCGTATTTGGGACGACGGTTGGACGTGTATCGGGAGAAGGAGAGACGAGATACGACACCGCGTGGTTTCTAGATTAAACAGACAGTTACTGTTTCTTATTTAGAGATTCCGAATTCCAAACTCACTGCGAGTTGTATCAACTAGTATCGGTACGTTTTTAGAAAGTGATAAAATAGAATTATAAGAATGTTATGTTGGTGTATAAAATGTAGAATGTAATGCTGGTGGTCATCAGCCAGATCATGTCCTGATGTCAATGGCATGACGTCAGTGGGAGAATGATGTCCTTCTGGTCATTAAGAATCTTCTCCTAGTCATTAGAGTCTGACCTCTGATTTCCTCACGATTAGATTGGTCAGTCACGAGGATTATTGTTACACTATCCCCCACAGTGATTGACCGATCTATCGTTGCTTGATGTCGTCGCTAATGTTGTTGTTGTTATTGTTGTTGGGTTGGTCCTCGGTAGGGTACAATCTTCCGAATATTGTATATACTTCTTCAACTGCTTCTGTTCGTTGTACTTTAACTGTTCCATTGGTGAATACTTGCATTATTGGATACGGTCCATGAAATCTCACTTGTAACTTGGTCGGATCGTACGTCTTGACCATGATCTGATCTCCTATCTGATAGTTATGGTTTATTCTGCTCCTATTTGTTCTCACTAGGTTCTGGTCAATAAGTTGTTGTCACCTATTACGTATTGCATCCAAATTGGCTATCAAAGGCATGTTCATCATCATGTCCCTGCCAAATGATAATGCTCCCGGTGAGGTTTGCATGGTGTGATTGACTGCACAAAGAGTTGCGTGCATGCAGCTGGGTAAGGCGTTGTCCACTATGTGTTCTGCCTCCTGCTCATTGTTTGCATGTGTTGTTCTCATGGTAACCCTCAAGATGTCTCCCATAGGGCAATGTAGCTTTCACAGATTGCATTGGATTGTGGGTTCTTCACTGCTGTTGGCACCGATTTGATTCCATGTTGAATTAGTAGTGCTTGAAATTCACGCCCTATGAACTCTCCTCCATTATCATGTACGCATTGGTTTGGTCTGGGTTATCTAGCCAATCAGCTATTTGCAAATTGGTCAAATTGGTCCGCCACATGTTGACTGAATTTGTTGTTGATTCTGATCATCTCAGCTAGGTTGGTGACTGGGTCTATTGTTGTCAGTGCTTTGAATTCATATTGTCGGTTGCCGACCTGAATTTTCCATGGTCCGATGAGATCTACGCGTGCCTCATTCCAAGGTGCTATGGCTGCTACTCTGGGTTATAATAATCCATATCCTCTGCCTCCTTCTTTGTAATGGTGGCAATTCACTGGACATGGATATTGCTTGCATAATTGTTGTAGATTTGGTGAATAGAATCTGGCTGATATGGTGTCGTATAGGCGTTGAATTCCTCAGTGCCCCAATATGATGTGGTACCAGTGGATCACTTGCTGGATGAGTGTTGCTGGGATAACTATCTTCCAGTTTTTATTGTTGGCCTCAACTCTTGTTACTATTTGTTGACCATTGATGACAATGATTGGGAATTTTTCTGGATCCACTTGGTGTGCTGTGTGAAGGTGGATATCCTGATTCTGATGGTTCTGGATGTTGGTAATGGTGATTGGATTGGGCATTTCTTGCAGTGCTAGTGGTAAGTTTAGGAGGAATTTAATGCATTCATTGTTTTAATCGATGTTGGTGAATGTCTCATCGCCTATAACAATGTCATCCTTTGGTACTTGAATTGTGTGGAAATCTACTAGTGTGCCCTTGCCCTGCCGACCATCCCCCACAGAGGGTGGCTCCATATGAGGCAGCCTCGAAAAACAATCAACAAGGACATTCCTTTTGCCTTCAATACGGGTAAGATTGATATTAAATTCAGACATGAAGAGTTTCCATCTGAACACTCGTTGCATGGAGAATGTTTTGAATATGAGATTTTTATGGTCGGTGTAGACATGGAGAACGCCCCCGAGGAGGATTTTCCTGTATTCTATGAGTGTGAGGGTGATCGCTAGAAGCTCCTTTTTGGTGGTTGTGTAGTTCTGTTTTGCTTTGGAGACTTTCCTGCTGAAGTAGGCTACAACTCGGCCTTCTTGGATGATTACAGCTCCAAGCTGATAGTCTGAAGAGTCCGTGTAGATATGGAAAGGCTTGGTGTAGTCGGGATAGACATTCATTGCGTCCGCTGCCAATATGGCTTTCATCTCCTCAAAGTCTTTTTGCTTTGTTGCGTCCCCCCATGTGAATTTCTTTGCCTCCTATCATTTCTGTGAGTGGTGTGAACACGTGTGCCCTTCTTGGCCAGAAGGACGAGTTGTAGTAGTTAATTGCTCCTATGAGCGGCCGGATGTGTGTGACATTTTGCGGCGGACCCATTCTTAGCCCTTCCTCTATCTTTCTTTTCCATGGCTTGATTCCTTCTGGAGTCATCCAGTGTCCTAGAAAATCCATTTCCTTTACTAGCCAACTGCACTTGAGCGGATTGCATTTCATTCTGTTAGTTGCGAATCTACCGAGTATCTCATCTAACAGTTGCAGGTGATGTTCGAATGAATGATTGGTCCAGATCCCCACGTCGCCAATATAGCACGTGCAGTTGAGGCCTTCTAGCATTTCTGTCATGATGTGTTGCGCTATGTCTCCACTGATTTTCACCCCCATGGGCAATCTTTTATACCTGAATAATTTGTATGGTGTCATGATGGTGCATATTTTTTGGCTTGCCTCATCCAGCTGAAAGCAGTAATACTGCATGGATAGATCAATTTTGGTGAAATAGGTGTATTTTCCGCATCTGTTCATGATATCTTAAATCCTCGGTAATGGAAAGGGCTTCCGGTTGATCACGGAATCCGATACCCATCGAACTCTATTATCCTTCTTAGGAATGATGAAGGTCAGGAACGCCCAATCGGATGGTCCGCAAGGCTCAAGCACCCCATCGGTAATCAAACTGGCAAGTTCTTTTCTGAATATCTCCTCTCTTTGGTAGGCTATCGGATATGGCTTCAGGTGGATTGGTTTGGCATGGTCTTTTAATTCTATATGCATTTTCTGATGTGGATAGCATTCGAGCTCACCAATGAATACTACCTCATGTCGGACCATTGCCTGATATTTTCGTTTTTCCGTTTCGTTCATGTGATCCTGCTTCCGTGTCACTTCTTCAGCTGTAACATGCGGATAATTTCTTTCCAATATTTCATTCCCATTGCTGAATAAATCTGTGTCCGCAGCTTCTTCCAAGCTTACTCTCGTTATTTTTGATGAATCCTTCATGGGTATCGTCACATCTATCCATGCAATGATATGTGTATTGAAGGATATTACAATGCCTGCTGTTGATAGAAAATCTCGCGCTAAGATGACATCGTATCTGCATCGTGGTGAATGGAATATAGTAGATGCTGAGATTCTTGCGATTCTTCTGCCATTCACGAATTTGGGTAGTTGTAGCTCTTCCAGCTTCACTTCATATGATGTGTCAAACGCCCCGTTAGTCGTTGTTGTTATTCTTTTATGATATCCTACATGCTTTGGTTGCACTCCAAACGGCATTGACTGTTTGTTTATCATGGTTTTTGTGCTCCCGGAGTCAAACAGCGCTGTATGTGGCCTATCTGCCGCTACTCCCTGTATTTCTTTAATTTTCAGCAACACCGCCGGTGTTGCGTCATTCACAGTGGCCCTTGGCCCTGATGTTTCATCTTTGGTGGCCCATGGTCCCTTCGCTTTTGTGTTGGCCTCTAGCCCTTTTGTATTGGCCTCTACCCCTGTTATTCTTGTTGTGGCCTCTAGCCCATTCGCAGTGGCCTGTAGCCCTGGTATTGTCTCGGTGGCCCTTGGCCCCGGTATCGCATTCGCGTGCGTTTTTATCAGTCATTCATATTGATTTTGATTTTGATTCGTTGTGAAATAACTTGCATCACTCACTGTTGTATTGGAAAAGGCGTCTCCTTCATAGTTCTTCTGCCCCCAATTGTAGTTGCTCTCATTGGATCCTCGTCCTGCTCCATTGCCTTGGCCTCCAAATCAGCCTCGGCCTCCAAACCTTCCTCGGCCTCAATTGAATCAGCCTCCGTTGAATCTACGGCTTGTGTTGCTTCCGGAGTAAGTGCTATTGTTGATACTTGGTTCTTTGAGTTGATGTAGCACTGGTCCCATGTGTGATTTCCTTGTGGATGATTCCTGCACTTTCCTCCACCATTTCCTCTTCCGAATCCTCTTCCGGATCCTCTTCCTCTTCCAGATCCCCGCCCAAATTCTCTTCTGAATCCTTGTTGCTTGCTCTTCTTCTCTTGCTTCCTCGTCTTGTCGGCGCTGTCCTTCTTTCTTGTCATATAGTCTCAAATTTGTAGTATGGAAGCTTCCCTGAAATTGACTGCTGTGTCCATGTATGCATCCTGCCAAGATCTAGAATGGGTCTTGAAAAACATTCTTTTTTGTTGTTGTTTGGTAAAATCATTATCGTTGTCTCCGGGCAGCATGTCAATGTAATCAAGAATGGTGTCAATTCCGCTGAAATGATCGTGTTCAGAAACATCCATAGGTTTTGCCATGTGTTGGCGTTCAAACGCTGCTATGATGGTTCCTTTTGCATCCGGGTCCGGTGGGATGACCTTCATGTATGCCCGTACTGTTGCATTGAATCCTTCCTTGGTGTGCTCTATCTCTCTGTTGGTTAGTAGCGTCTCGTTCCATCTTTTTCTGGGCCCTCTCAATAGGCACTGTCCCCATTGGGTGTGCCGCCAATCTGGCTACCGGCATTCCTAAATCATTGCATGTATCCACAAACAATTCGTAGGTATATAGTAGTACTTCTTCTACTTCTTCCAAGTTCTGCACTTGTCTGATGTTCTTCTTGCCCGCTGACTGGTTCGTGGCCCTGACATAGTACTAGTCCTCCACTAGTCGTCCAATAACTGTCCCGCGACCCTTTTTTTTTTTTTCGTCGCAAGGTACTTTCGCCACCCTTGCTTGTGTGTAATTTTGACACGGGTCCCCCCTGTGATTTGGTAGCTTCGTATCATACTCATTTTTCTAACTCTCAATCCCTGGTCTGCGATTATTTTTTTCCTTGGGTCATGAATAATTATTATTAATTTTTAATATAACCCACCGGTACGTTCGCAAATCACGCCTACTAAAATTAAATACGCAAGGTCATGACTCACAACCAAGCCCCCCCTGTGATTCGGTTGCTTCGTATCATACTCATTTTTCTAACTCTTAACCCCTTGTTTGCGATTATTTTTCTCTTTGGGTCATGAATAATTATTATTAATTTGTAATACATCCTACCCGTATGTTCACAAATCACACCTACTAAAATTAAATACGCAAGGTCATGACTCACAGCCAGTAAAATTCAACATTAGTGCTCGCGACACATAACCCTTAAAATTTATCTCCGTTGCTCGTGACACATTACCCCTATAACTTAATAATTGGGCTTGTGGCACACTACCCTTTAAAAAAACAGTAGAGTTTAACATTAGTGCTCGCGACACACAACCCTTAGAATTTACTATCATTGCTTGCGACTACCTACCACTACAGTTGAATTATTCAGGTCAAGAATTTGTCTAGTAGTATCATATGCAAAATATGTATGATAGGTATGAGTACTCCTTTCCATACATTTGAATCATTTGTGTCGCACAATGTACGATGTATTGCAACGGTATGCAATGTATGTAGAATATGTACCTTTTACCCTAATCACTCTCCCCAAAGATTTACCCGTGTCCTACTAGGTGTGAACCCACCCACGTCAAATTAGTGAATGGACTGACACAATCAACAGTAACGATTCTGAAAACAATGCCTAAACTTCCTCCATTCCACCAAGCAATTGCATCAATACAGGATCAATATAGTCTAGTTGTCATCCTCATTTTCCTCTTCAGCAAGACTACTGGCAACAGTGCCACCATCTTTTGATACAGTACCGGTAGTTTTTTTTTTCTGACTTGAATCTTTCAAGCATCATTTTCTCCAAATTTTTACCCGTTTTGGGATCTTCTCTTAACGTTTGTACCTTCTTGCACAATCTAGCGAACACTTGCTGTCGTTTTAAGTCCCATCCATCTGCACTTCCACTCTTCAAATCGCAATATTTTTTTTCATGTATTTTTTGTTCTTTATGTCGCGTATGTTCCATCAAGTTTCATTTGCTTCTGTTTTTCCCAATTGCTGTACTCGTTGTCAATTATCATTAGGGCGAATGCCTCATCCGTAACAGAAAAGATGTTACTAATAAGCTCCTTTGCCTTCCTCAGATTAAAATTTGTCTTCACCAGATTAACGGCAGACAGGATTCTTGTCACAAAATAATAAAAGTCTTCATTATCTGCATTTCCATATCGCCGGTACTCGTTGGCCGTAATTTCCACCGAGTCTGGATTCAGAGCTACAGTACCAGGGAATGATGCTGGCACTTTTGCCTTTTCACTATCAGCTGCGGCGATGACAACAAATGGCAGTATGATATCATAGTATGGCAGGGTTAGTTGTACGTCGGTCGTAGGCACATACGGAAGAATGTCACCATTACCAGAATTTCCGAACAATTCAACCATTACGCCGGCACTTACCAAACCAATTTTTTCTTGCCAATGTTTGATTATTGTGCCTCAATTTTGCCAGTGCTCTGGGTACCACATTATCAAAATAGTCACAGAATTCCTTAATGGGCACCATATCTTTCGTAACAGAGATTTGACCGGCATGGATTCCTTGCACCATTATTTTTTTGGAGAGTTCTTTTGATGTCAGAAATTTCATGCCACCATACCATTCCTGCTTCACATAGGCTCTCACCTGTCCTTTGATTGTATCTTTATGTGTTTTCATTAGTTTCATACTACCCGTTGACATACTATGTATACTTCCATAACTCAACGTACTCACTTTATCAACGCTATCGCCGCTCCGCACTGTTTTCAATGGAACCGTGTCGGTAGTTTTTGTAGCATCCTCTTTAGAATTCTCTCCCTTCATACTATCACTCACCATTGTCATCATCATTTTCTCTAGTAGATCTGGATTCTTATTCAATTTTTCTGTTATTATTTTCACCACGCGGGTCACGTTGTTCTTTTTCTGTTGTCTGCCCTCCTAAGTCACTGAAAAATCCGAACGTCACTGAAACATCTGAACGGATTAAACCCACATGTTTAATCGTATGAAGAAGACAAATTTGGCTATTATTATTGTCCATACCATGAGATTCCACATTCCAAAATGAGATTTAGGTACTAGTAGCCCGCCAAAAAATCTATGTAAAAATTTTCATTCCCGAAATACTAAAAACAGTTATCTGTGTACTACATAAAAAAGTATTTCGGGAATGACCCATTATTCGGTATGGTGCTATGGTTCGTATTCTCTGTATCATTACTACCGTATTACTCTTATTTTCATTATTATTATTTCTTTACCTAACGAAGCATTCGGTTTGGCAAGCAGGCATACGAACCAACAGCAACAACAACAACAATAATAATTCTAGACTATTATGTACGAAAGAATGCCGTGGTTTTTGTTTTTGTTTTTGTTGGTAGTAGTAGCTTCCGGTTGTTAGGCAGGGGTCGATGCCATATGCCTCCCACGAGTCAAGTCGAGTCGAGTTGAGCCGAGCAGAGTTCCCCGCTCCGTTCTCTCCCACCGCGGCCATGGACCACGGGTTGAGGGCAGCGCGGTTCTCGCATGCCATGCCATACAATGTGCCATCCAACCGCTCTCCCTTGCGTTCGCGGAGCGATTGGATTTGCGTTGCGTTGCGTTTCGAATCGTGTCGGCCGCCGTGCCGGCCTTCGCGGCTGGCTCGGCGATCGGTTTGTGTAGCGTGGAGTGGAGTGGCGTTGGGTTCGGTTCGGCTCGGGGCTTGCGGTTGTTTGCGCTCTGGCGATTGGGCCGACCAGCTAGTAGTTTGGTGGTGGTGGTTGCTTCCCCGCTGCGCTGCGCTGCTACTGTTACCGCACCACCGCCTCCAGGACCCACTCCAGGGCCCGATCGGTAGCGTCCGTCCCCTTGCACGACGAGCCGGAAAAGGCCGCCACAAATTGGTCGGGTTGTTGGCGTGTGAGCCTTGCAATCGTGGGAGAGGCCGCTCCGGGCAGGTAGGCCCGGGAGCAGGCCCTCGCCAATTCCAGATCGTTGTCGTCGTCGCAGAGCAAGACGGCGTGCCTGCGGCAGAATTCCGTGGGAGTTGTTGTTGTTGATACCGTTGTTGTTGATACCGTTGTTGTGGGTTGTTGTTGTTGTTGTTGTTGTTGTTGGTCATCCTCGTCGTTGTCGTCCCAACCGCTTCCGAACCATTTTTGGACCAGATAGAGCGCGCATCCCTTCTTGCCGCTCACCGAGGGATAGAAATCGACGCAGCCGAGGTTGACGCTGCAGGATATACCGCCGCCGTGATCGGCATCGGCATCGACATCGGCAGCACGAGCTTCCGGATCTGGTTGTTGCTGCTGTTGCTGCCACTCCCGGAGCAACCCCCGGAGGGCCTCGCAAAAGGCCTCCGGGGAGCGCTCCTCGCTCGTCCACTCGCGCCTTGTCTGCTGTTTCTGTCGGATCCGAACGCACGCCGCGTACCCTTTGCCGTCGGGAACGATGCCGTGGTTGCGTTCCAGGTGGCGGACAAAGTCCCAAAGGGGTCCCTCCCGTTCGTAGAGGGGGAGGCTCTCCTCCGGGAGGAAGGCGGCTTTTGCTCCCGCTCGTTCTCGTTTCGGATCCTTCCCCCCACCGGAGAGGGCCGAGGCCACGACGTGCTTCCAGGTGGGGTCCTCACGGATCGCAAAGGGACGGAAGCGATCGTCGTCGTCGTTGCTGTCGTCGTCGTTATCGTTATCGATACTGTCATCCGCCACTGGGTATCGATGCGGATGGACCCAAATCACATCTCCGTCGTCGTCGTCGTCGTCATCCTCTACCAAACAAAAGATTCGTCCCCCGTTTTCGCTGCAATAGGCATCGGCCTTGGGCAAAAAGGGCAGACGCTGTAGGAGGGTGCTGGTCCGCATTCCCGAGACCACCACCAGCTTGGTATTGGCATTGGCATTTGCATTGGAGTTCGTGGTTGGTTGGGTGGTGGAACGAGAGCGAGAGCGACGAATCTCCCGGGCCAGTTCCAGAGTCCGGGTCGAAATGACTCCCTCGAGTCCCGTGGACGAGGCCGGGAGCGACAACCGGATGCTCTTTCGTCGTTGTCCTTGTGATTCGGGATCGTTCTCGTCCTCGTCCTCGTCCTCTTGAATATTAGTATCGGTACCGTGATTATCGCTGCCGTAGTGCACCAGCGTACCGTCGACGTCCGTAAAGACCACCCGAATATCCGTGCTGTTGCTGTTGCTGTTGCTGTCATCGCTGTCGTCCTCGTTGTCGTTGCGTTCTTTGTTCCGAACAGCAGACGTCCTCACCGCTGCCGCTGCCGATGACGCCGCCGTCGTCGCTGTCGCTTCGCAGCCGGGGATTCCCATCATGGAAAGGGAAAGGAACACGAATCCGAGACCGAGAAGCACGTACCAACGACCGTTGGGAATCCTGTGGCGATGGCGGGGAATCCTCCTTCTCGTCGGAGTCGTCGTTGTTGTTGGCTTTGTGTTCTTGCTGTAGTAGTTGTAGTAGTTGTAGTAGTAGTTGTTGTAGTAGTAGTTGTTGTTGTTGACGTTGATGATGATCCGATGAAGATATTGGTTCGTGTTGTGGCAACCACGGTCGCTACCAATGCTTATAGACGTTGTCGTATTCATACCGCAGCTGCTGCTGCTGCCGCTGTTCCTGCTGCTGTTGCTCGTCGGGAGTGACGTGCCGGATCCAACGCAGTGAAACAACGCAAGACTTAATTACAGTAAGAAAAAGTAATAATACGCTGATGCTGATGTTTGTGTTTGTGTTTGTGTTTTGCGTCGTGGCGGTTTTGTGTTCGAAATCTTGGATCTCTCTCACAGCAGGGACTACGAGTAAGATTACGCACATACGGTACGGTACGAATTCTAAGATTTGCGACGTATCCCCTATCCTACGTCCGTGCCAAATACCTGATAGTAGCAGCAGTAGTAGTAGGAAGTAGTTGAGAAATTGGTGATGTATGGTAGTACGGTAGTGAAGTAGATTCTAAAATAGTGAGCATTACTAGTAGGTTTAAGTGATATCTGGATTGCACCTCTATCAATAGCACCTCTGTCGGCCTCTATTTACAAGTACCGGTACTTCCATTGGAAATAGAAGTGAATCATATAAACGGTTATTATTTTTACCAGAATCGACTCCAAGTCAGACTCCCTGACTGACTTGCGCGCGCGCAATTTTTGACTTGAGTATATAATAACTGACTTATTAATACTGGTGTACCGAATTAATAACACGAGTTATTTTACAGAAGTCAGCGTAGGTTTAGTACTGGACTCTTATTTTAGTACCGCGAGACACCACTTATTTTAGTAGACTAGTACTGCACCTCTTCTATCCAACGGACGAAACCCGAACTCGAAAGGGAAGAGTGTTCTCCACTTTAGTTCTCCACTTTAGTTCTCCACTTTAGTTTTTAACTCACCGGCCGAGGTGAATCCCAAAACACTATCGCAAATTATTTCAGTTCTTCGATACTCACCGCGTTGTTCAATACTCAAGGAAATGGGAACGATTCCACGATTGGTTGAGATTGGTTGGAGTGATTTGCAAAAGGAAGAAATTCTAATTTCTTGCAATTTGCACGTGATTCTACTACGTACACGCGATATTACTAGATAACAAGTGATTCCACTTCATAATTTCTACTTTTGCAACAAAGAGCTCATAATTTCAAATTTGGAACTAAACTCTGCATCTTTTTTGGCTCTGCTAAACTTGGCTAAGCGGAATCATCTTTGAAAGGAATCGACCATGGGATTCATCCTAAACTGATGCTAAGGAAGACAACCTCCGAACCTCCAAATCAAATCGACCATGGGATTCCTCCTCCACCAATCAACAATCAACTCGCTCTTCTCTCCAATCAACAATCAACTCTCCTCTCCAATCAACAATCGACTTGCTCTTCTCTCCAATCAACAATCGATTCGGCTCTCCTCCTTCTCCTCTCCAATAGAATTGACTCCTCCTCTCCTCCTCCTCTCCTCCTCTCCAATCCGCGGCTCTCCCCCTCTCCAATCCACGGCTCTCCCCCTCTCCAATCCGCGACCTCTCCCCATCTCCAATCCGCGACCTCTCCCCATCTCCAATCAACAATCGACTCTCCTCTCCTCTTCAATCAACAATCAACTCTCCTCTCCTCTCCAATCCGCGGCTCTCTCCCTCTCTACCAATCAACAATCGAGTCTCCTCCTCTCCAATCGACTCTTCTCTCCTCTCCAATCCGCGGCTCTCCCCCTCTCCAATCCGCGGCTCCCCCCCTCTCCAATCCGCGGCTCTCCCCCAATTGAATCGATCGAGTCTCCTCCTCTCCAATCCGCGGCTCTCTCCAATCCGCGGCTCTCCCCCTCTCCAATCCGCGGCTCTCCCCCAATCGAATCGATCGAGTCTCCTCCTCTCCAATCGAATCGATCGAGTCTCCTCCTCTCCAATCCGCGGCTCTCCTCCCCCTCTCCAATCTGCGGCTCTCCCCCAATCGAATCGATTGAGTCTCCTCCTCTCCAATCGAATCGATCGAGTCTCCTCCTCTTATTAAATTCCTTTCGTGACCAGAAGTACCAAAGCTACCAAAGGGTAGATTTCCTATGCGCACGAATCAATGAGTCCCGTATCCATCTAAGTAATTGATTCCCACGGCATATCGATTCCCACGGCGCATCGATTCCCATCGCGCATAAACGGTGAGCAATCCCTGTCTTACGATATTGCCATTGTTCTTCGGTGAGCAAACTCTGATTTCATAAAATATCACACGAGCTACAGGAGCAATTCCTGACCTTAATGATAAACATTTCATGGAGTCTTCCTAACGGAACAAGAGAAGAAAACCGTTGGCATGTGATTCTCACACAATACATATACATGCATACAAATATATATGGTCAACGACTAATACATGTACGGAAATAATCAGCGAGTAATCTCAGCACTACGCAACAGCAGTTGCAACGTATTCATCTCAATAAAAGAGATATCTTGCATTTCGGCAAGATTTCACTTTATCTCATACTTTTAACATTCAACTGATTTATATCCCAAAATTCACACTAGTTGCTACCAACTACTTGTAATCTACATACTAAGGTCTGTCTCGCTGCAATCTGAATAAGTCACAGCAAGAGAAGATCTGGCGTTTCCCTAGTCTCGCCTGTAGTCCGATTATCCGTTGCCGAAAGTATCCAAACACAATTGTCACGCGTAGAGTACAATCGTTTGTCTACTAACACACTAACACAGCGTTGCTGTTCGTCAGAAGTCCTTGAATCAGACTCTCAACGAATCGGATTCAGAAGGAAAATAATAGATTAACAGTCGCAAGCTCTAAGAGGGCTTGCACACAAGAAGGAACAGGAACGGAATTGAACATAATCCCTACGCTGGCATATGCACGTCGCACATCGCACAAGAAGCAGTTCCCATTCTCAGTTACTACGCACTTCCTTCCAAGGCTCCGAACCACCACAGATGCCGAACATACCGGTACCGGTAATGGCCGTCAATGCACTCGGAGGCGAAGAGAAGAATGACGTCGAAGTCACCACTATTGAACGCTTTCCCAGCTTCGATGCTGATATGAGAAAGATACTCATATCATTACTCAACGTAACAAGTGAGATTAATAGCAAGTTGTGCTTAGCTCTCAAAGAAGGCGGATTATGCGAGTGGAAGTCGTTCCTCGACGCACTTATCGAACCGGATTTTGCACGCGAACTTACCTATATGGAGCGAGGATTGGCAACGCATATCCCTCGATCCATCCAAAGGAGCATAGAAGCACTTGCGGACTTCGCTATCGACCTACAAGAAGAAGGTGTTGACCTAGGAGAAGACGAGAAGGACTGGAAAGATGTAAAGTCATATACATACATGGAATTCCAGGCATTCCGCGGAGAGCGTGCCCAACGCTTACGTAACGAATCTGTTCTGAACCCACCACCTCCTCCGGCGGGAAGTAACAAAAAGTCCCCTCAGCAGGTAAAGTACGAATCATGGTGCCGAAAAGCACGAGATGAAAAGTCCTTTACACCCCTCACGAATGACTCGAGATTCGAACACTGGCTCGTCGGTTTCAAAGCTAAACTCGAAGCATACGACATCGATACAGAGACATTCCTCGATGAAACTTGGCCTCCAGCCACGCTTGTGGGTTACACCCGTGATCTCTACATCAAACAATGTGCCTTCTTCTGGGTACTAATGTTGGAAGTCTTCAAGAGTGACCTTTCTGCATCATGTGTACACAGTCATTCTACCACTCGTGATGGACGCCAGGCCTACTTCGACTTCGTAAACCTTCATAGCCAATCAAAAGCAAAGGTATACGACAACTCGACCCAGCTACAAGCGTTGCTCAAGTTGAACCTCAACAATTGGAAGGAATCCAAAGTGAAATTCATCACACATTGGTTTGATGAATTGAATCACCTCAACAAGCTCCGTCCTCCCAACAAGCCCCTCGAGTATCACACTGTAAAATCAGCATTGTGTCAGGCATGTTATTCCAGCTTCCAGCTAAGCGAACAGTTTGCCAAAGTCAAGGATCCAGGTGGGACGAATAGCACCGTAACGGATGCAGTTGCCGAAGCCGCTGCTATCCACGATCTTAAAATCACGCTTTTACTCGAAGCAACTCGACTTGATTCCCAGTCTGCGATGTCTGCTCCTCGGTCGACCGTACGTGCACACGTTCATGATTTCTCTTCTGACTCGATCCAACACCATGATGACTATGCTCTTCCCATCGAATTTGAAGGAGACTATCAAGATTATGCTGTGTTCAAGGCTGGACGTACCCCTGACCCTACCACAAGGTTGCCTACAAACATATGGAAGGCCTTGTCACGTCAGGACATGAAGAGTTGGCTCAGTTTTTCTCCGGAAGGAAAGAAAATCGTGGTTGCCTCATTGCGACACGACTTACTTAACACTAACCAACCTGACCCCAACAGTGTCAAACCCATTACCCGAAAGGCATACCAACATGATCACTCGGTATCTTTTCAAGAAGACGATACTTCGACCAAGGATGAGAATGCCAATTCCGCAGCAGACCTACATCCTGCTGTAGAGAATGATCGTAGAGGCGTTTTCCATGCATCTCTAGGTGTATACAAATCAACGACCTCCTCGTCTAAGGACCAGCGACCTCTCAAGTCTTCCGTGTCACCCGCGCATCCAGCTCGATTCCTTTCAAACAACCCTGACATTCAGTACAAAAAGGACGGTGACACTCAAATACCTGTCGGAACACCATCGTATTCCGCCAATTTTCACCAGTGGTATACTCCCGAGGATGATCTCACCTTTCCTAATAATGGGCCCGTAACGTCATACACATACCGCATACACAAAACTACGGTTACTAGCCCTGGTTTTGCCATGGTCGATCGCGGCGCAAATGGCTGCATCATCGGTAATGATGCATGTCTCATCTCCAAGGATATTCCACCACGATATGTTAACGTCACCGGCATTAACAATCATCAGGTACAAAACATCCCCATTGCTACATGCGGAGCATATTCCATGTCAAACAGAGGCCCCGTCATTCTTATTTTCAATGAATGTGCCTATACAGGACGACATCCTTCTATATTGTCATCCGGCCAGATGGAGGCATATTTTTCCACTGTAGACGACACGTTCATCAAAGCAGGCGGAGGACAGGTCATCACCACCTCCGATGGCTATGCACTGCCTCTTAGCATACGACACGGCTTACCATACCTTGCGATGCGAAAGTATACGACTGTCGAATTTGACACGCTACCACATGTTATCATGACGTCCGATAAACATTGGGACCCATCTGTTCTCGATACCACGATCAATGCAAAAGATGAACAATTTCTCCAGAAATATCCTCCCCAACCACAGCAACTCCCCTATGCCGATTACGACGAATATGGGAACCCACGCTGCCTTGAAGGATTCGATATATCTGTTTCTCCCGGGTCCTCCACGGTCACATCCCTTAGCTCGTATTCCAGCCATTCCACCAGATCTCCCTTTCTTCCAATTGATGATCATAAGAACAACGATTGCTCCTTTTGGCTTACTTCCACTGACTACGCTCATCACGAACGTCTCGCATGCTGCGCGCCAACCGCAGTCTCTGGAACAGTCACTGCTTTTCCGACAGATTGTACAGCCAGTGACATTACACGCATTGCAGCTACGCCCCGTGAAAGATACCCAAATGAACATGACTACTTATCCCTGAAACCTTTCTTTTGTTGGGTTTCCACCGATCGCATCAAAGCTACTTTTGAAAACTCAACCCAATACGGTTCGTTAGCGGTTAGCCCTGATGGTAATATTTTCAAACGGTTTCATTCCCCTCAACCGGCCATGAACGTTCGCCCCTTCAATGACGATGTTATGTCCGATGCAGTCTATTCAGATGTCCCAGCAATTGATGGTGGATCCAAGATTGCTCAGATCTTCTTTGGCCGCAAATCGCATATTATTCACGTTGAAGAAATGCGTACCACCGGCGATTTTCTATCCTGCTTTCAGAACTTTGTTCGAAAATGGGGCAGGCCCATCCGCCTCCTTTGCGACCACGGTAACTATCAATCAAGTAAGAAAGTCATGGATTACCTCAAAATGTTATGGATTGGACTCTGGCAAAGTGAACCGTACCATCAACACCAGAATCAATTCGAACGGCGATACCAAACGTTCAAACGCATTGTCAATCGCGTCATGGATCGTACCGGCACACCACCACACATGTGGTTACTGTGCATGACATACGTCGCGGGTCTCCTCAATGTTGTCTCTGACCCTACGTTGTCCGATAAACAACCGATCTTCATTGCCACGGGTACAATTGGCGACATCAGCGCATACACCAGTTTCTTCTGGTTTGAACCTGTGTATTTCAAGACCAATGACTCTCCTTTCGGTACCAAATCTACCGAACGCCTAGGTCATTTCGTCGGCATCGCCGAACATGTTGGCAATGGACTCTGCTTTCGAATCTGGGATCCAGTTACCAACAAGTTACTAGACCGGTCCGGTGTTCGATCTGCTCTTACACCTGAGTCACGTAACAAACGCGCGGGCTTATTTACTGATGATGGTTTCATCAAATGGCGTAATGCAAAGGATTCCTTACCCCGTATATACGCCACTGGAGAAGCTCAAGCTTTCAAACATGGGGAGCATACCAATCAGAATAAACTCATTGACGAGTCTACTAAACCAAACAGCTCAGTTTCCCCTAACGGTTCACCTGCTGATTGTGACACCGCCGATGACACCGTTCCATCTGCACCAACAGATACCACGCCCCACGCATCTGGCACTCAACCAATTCTTCAACCACCCGCCCACCCCTCGTTACCGAGCTTTCTTTATAAGAAGGTCGATGACAGCCCAAGCTGGTCCCCTTCTCCACTCCCTAACAACTATGGGGAGAGTTTTGATGGTCCTCCTACGACACACATCTTCAGCAAGACATCCGATGGCGTTCTCCTTACTGAAGATGATTTTGATCCACCGGAATTAGCATACTTTGATGTTAGTGACGTCACAACTCCACACACCAACCCCGCTACTCCTTCAGTAGACCCATCACAGGTAGTTGTTACCGACGAAGAAGGTAACGCACAATTTGACGATGATGGTAAACCTATTACCATTCCTACAATCCCGATTACCGATCTACAAGGACGTTCCTTCCTTGTAACCAATCTCGATGGCACCCGGAAACGTCTCACCATTGTCGATGTTGAAGACAGTCTTGAACGCAATAAAGACTTCATCAAGTTCAAGTGCAAACACTCCGATGACAAACTCGATGATATCATTGCATACAATGACGTCATGAATTACATACATTGTGATTCAACACAAGAAGACGGCAAACTCTGGTCGTTTCGCCGCATCCTAGGACACCAAGGTCCACTGGATAACAAGCACCCTCAATATAAAGGTTCCAAGTATAACCTCTGGATTGAATGGGAGAATATGGAACGCACATATGAACCTCTGGCCAATATTGCGGCTGATGACCCAGTCACCGTTGCAAAATATGGGAAAGACAACAACTTGCTTGACCTCCCAGGTTGGAAACGTCTCAGGAGAATCACCAACCTAGCCCGACGAACCAAGAAACTTGATCGACTCGTGCACCAAGCCAAACTACGTTCTTTCCGTACCACTCCGCAGTATCAATATGGATTCAAAGTGCCTCGTAACCACGAAGAAGCCCTCCGATTTGATCAAGCCAACGGGAACACCAAATGGGAAGATGCCACCACTCTGGAAATGGCACAACTCAATGAATACAATACATTCATTGATAAAGGCGTATACAAGACAAGCTCCATTCCCACGGGATTCCAACAAATCAAGGTACACATGATATACGCTGTCAAACACGACGGAAGACACAAGGCTCGCCTCGTTGCTAACGGTAATCTCACTGAGGCCCCTATCCACAGTGTTTACGCAGGCGTCGTATCTCTTCGCGGTCTACGTATGTGCCTATTCCTAGCTGAACTCAACGATCTAGAAGCATGGGGTACCGACATAGGTAACGCCTACTTAGAAGCAGTCACCTGCGAGAAAGTATGCATCAAGGCAGGTCCCGAATTCGGATCGCTAGAGGGTCACCTGTTGGTCATTTACAAAGCCCTATATGGTCTCAGGTCTTCAGGCAAGTGCTTTGGAGACTTACTCGCGGCTTGTCTCATCGAACTCGGCTTCGAAAGATCCCGCGCAGAACCGGAAATATTCCTCAAACCCGGAACGAACAAGCATGGTGAACGGGTATATGAGCTTATATGCACATATGTCGATGACCTATGTCTCTGCATGGCAGATCCCAATTCCTTCTTGAAGATATTGCAATCGTCACCATATAACTTCAAATTGAAGGGATCCGGACCTATGAACTTTCATTTAGGATGTGGATTTGAGCGCGACGAACATGGTGTTCTGTGCATGAATCCCATAAAGTTCATCGAAAAGATGGAAGCATCTTACGAACAAATGTTCGGATGCAAACCTAACACTAGGTTCCGATCACCCATCGCGGAGAACGATCATCCTGAATTGGACTCCTCAGCCTTTCTTGAAGAAACCGGTATACAGAAATACCAAAGTATGATCGGTTCACTGCAATGGATCATCGCTATTGGGCGTTTCGATGTACAAACAGCCGTGATGACACTCTCAAGTTTCAGAGCTCAGCCACGAGATGGGCATCTCGAACGTGCTAAACGTATCTATGGATATATCTCCAAGTTTAGACATTTCAAAATCAGATTCCGCGTGGAACCGCCCGATTTTATATTGACTAAACCCGACACCATCGACTGGTCCAATACCGTCTATGGGGAGCATTCTGAAGAGCTACCCGACGACGCTCCTGCACCGCTTGGAAAGACAGTAGTGTTATCACACTTCTATGATGCCAACCTCATGCATGATATTCTCAGTGGCAAGGCCGTTACCGGCATTCTTCATTTCGCGAACAAGACTCCCATGATGTGGTTCTCGAAGAAGCAGTCTACTACGGAAACAGCCACCTTTGGAGCTGAATTTGTTGCAGGAAGGACTTGCATCGAACAGATTGTCGATTTACGCCACTCATTCCGATATCTCGGAACACGAGTACATGATATCTCATACTCTTGGGGTGACAACGAAAAGATGATCCAGACGTCGACCTTTCCTTACGCAAGGTTGCATAAGCGTCATAACATTCTATCGTTTCACTACGTACGGAGCATGATAGCGAGAGGTTTCATTTTAATGATGCACATCCCAGGTAAGGATAACTGTGCAGACATTCTCACCAAGCATTGGAGTCACTCAGTTGTGTATCCACTGCTCAGGCCCATCTTCCACTTCTGTGGTAATACTGGTGACCTTCTCCAGGATGATGGAAGCATCATGTAGAGCGTGATGACCCTTCACAAGGAGACATGGGGAGTATTAAATTCCTTTCGTGACCAGAAGTACCAAAGCTACCAAAGGGTAGATTTCCTATGCGCACGAATCAATGAGTCCCGTATCCATCTAAGTAATCGATTCCCACGGCATATCGATTCCCACGGCGCATCAATTCCCATCGCGCATAAACGGTGAGCAATCCCTGTCTTACGATATTGCCATTGTTCTTCGGTGAGCAAACTCTGATTTCATAAAATATCACACGAGCTACAGGAGCAATTCCTGACCTTAATGATAAACATTTCATGGAGTCTTCCTAACGGAACAAGAGAAGAAAACCGTTGGCATGTGATTCTCACACAATACATATACATGCATACAAATATATATGGTCAACGACTAATACATGTACGGAAATAATCAGCGAGTAATCTCAGCACTACGCAACAGCAGTTGCAACGTATTCATCTCAATAAAAGAGATATCTTGCATTTCGGCAAGATTTCACTTTATCTCATACTTTTAACATTCAACTGATTTATATCCCAAAATTCACACTAGTTGCTACCAACTACTTGTAATCTACATACTAAGGTCTGTCTCGCTGCAATCTGAATAAGTCACAGCAAGAGAAGATCTGGCGTTTCCCTAGTCTCGCCTGTAGTCCGATTATCCGTTGCCGAAAGTATCCAAACACAATTGTCACGCGTAGAGTACAATCGTTCGTCTACTAACACACTAACACAGCGTTGCTGTTCGTCAGAAGTCCTTGAATCAGACTCTCAACGAATCGGATTCAGAAGGAAAATAATACCTCTCCAATCAAATCGGCTCTCCCTCTCTCCAATCGAATCGATCGATCGAGTCCAATCAATCAACAATCTACAAGTCGATCGAGTCCTCTCCAATCGAATCGGCTCTCCCTCTCTCCAATCAAATCGATCAATCGAGTCCAATCAATCAACAATCTACAAGTCGATCTATCAAACCGTTCGCAAAGCGGGATCGATTATCAATTGGGATTGGGATGCTGGAATAACAAGTCGAAACGACTTAGCCTTCCGGACATGGTTGTGGAGTGACGTCAGCGTGGTCTTTGCCTTCATTAAGGCATCACCTTCCTCCAGAAGTACCTCTAAGGATTCACCAGAATGAACTCTATCCTTGATGAACTCTATAATACACTTGAGTCGCGAGAACTGCTTCTGCTCAGCCGCGCTATAATGCTTCCTCCAACGATTGCCGAATGTCTTTTCAAGCTCTTCAATCCCTCCAGGGAAGTCATCTTCTTTGAAGTCCTCAAGTCCGAACCACTCCTTCCACATCGACGACACCGCAGAATGCTGTCGAATCAAGTTGTTTTGGGGAATAAGGTTAGTACCTCGTGCCCCGGCAGTTGTTGTTGTTCCGTCTGCTTCTGTTGGGAGATGAAAGGCCGCCATGTGCTGCAGGTAATGGTGTATTTGTCTGTTGATCGCATCTTGTTTCTGTTCAAATTTGCTATCCTTATCGTCTATCCGTGTAACATCCTTTGAAACATTATGGACTTCGGTATGAATATTGTGAAGTTGGTCGCAAAACCCCGGAAGTGCCACGTCCATACTTTGTTGGATTGCGGTAGTACTACCTCCTCTCTCCTCGTCGAGTCCTGCTCCCATAACCTTTTCAATGACTTGTGCTTGATAAGCCTGGAACAATTCCGAGTTGAAAACAGGCAAGGAGAAGAGGCAATTTGGTCTCCCGTTGTGCATCAAGATCGCGGCATCCTGCAGTACGACACGTTGCAAATTCAAGAGGAGCTCAAAGAATGCTTGAGCAGTCGGCTTGTCGGGGGTGGCACGATTCGCAATCGTGTCCATTGCCTTGTCAAGGAACAGGAATACTTGCCGACGGAGCTCTGGAGGTGGGTCGATGGTACCACGGGGTAAGAAGAAGCTGCCTCTCTCTTGTGCGTGCCCAACCAAGACCCGCATTGCCTTCAGTGGGAGTTTTGAGGAATACCAATCTTCTCGGACATCAAGGTTCCAATTTCCGATCATCTTGATGTATTGGGGATCCACTTCTTGCATCTCCAACGCAACTGCACCTGATCCGCGGCCAAAGTGAATGAAATGCTTCGATGCGACGCCCAACGCCGTGCATGCTTTCCGCATCGTTTTTGCATACGATTGGTCTGTTATTGGACGGTGGTTCTGCGAGTGATTACAATCGGTGAGTAATTTGACTTTGAACCATGACGCATTCTCTGCAAAGTCGTACCACGCAAGTTCTCCGGTTGCATGGAATCACGCCATTAAGTAGAAGCCCAAAGCGCCAATGGGACACATGTTGATGTTGCGGTGCCTGATGACACGACCGTACAAAGTTCGCTGACCGTTTGTTTTCCCTGTAATGATTTGCATGATAAAGATCAGGCAGGAGTGTACGCCTTTGTCAGCTTTGATGATGCTGCACAGATCCGACAACGTGCATTTGAACAAGGACTCCCCGTGGAGAACACCACAATGGGTCATGAGGAAACAGAACCGGTCCCTCAAGGCAGCGATGTGGTAGTTGTGTTTGGTACAATGCTTGTAGAACAAGAAGGCCTCGATTCGCTTGATGCTTGACACCGTCATGTAGGGGGACAACGCGTGATCGATTTTCTTGTCATGTCGAATCAGCTTGATCCGTTTCTTTCTTACTTGGACAACGCGGAGCAACTGTGTAACCCTGTCACTTCGAAGGTGTTCCTTTGTAAGAATGTTGGCATTCTGACTTCTCTGATGCCGCAATATTTTGAGGATGGAACAAAAGTACTGATTCACTGTATCATAACCTACAGGGTCTGTCTCTGTCTCCAGCATCGACTCGCAAGAAGCGCCGGCATGATTGGTGTTGTTGTATTTGGCCATCACGGCGTGGTAGTCGACTGGGTCGAAAATTTGCGTTCGCGATTGCCCCTTCTTACGGCGCCCTCTTGTCCTCCGTGTCCGGTAGGCCTGATAGAAGAGGAAGCCAAAGACTTTTTCTTCAGTCACTATTTGAGTGGAGTAACCAAAGGAAGAAAATACGCTGGTGCAATACTGAAGGAATTCCTCCCCTTTTCGACCGTAGGCAAGTTGAGTATTCATTGGAATACCATCATTGTCATCATGTTGGACTTGCCGTGCTGCTCTGGCAAATATTCCACTTGTGTAAGACATTTTTCTTGCTGGAGACCGAGGGGGGTGTTTTGTTGAGGATAGTGGTGTTATTTTGGGTGGATATTGTAAGCGTTTTGGCTGTTTTGTTCTTGTTTTTGTTGCTTCGTCGTTTTGTCGTTTTTGTCGTTTTTTGTGTCTTTATGTTCGTCTGTTGGAATCGAAGTGTATGTGTTTGTTGTGTTTGTCAACGACTTAGCCTTCTGATGTTTCTTGTGGATTGGTGCCGGCTGGCGCCATAGCCTTGTTCTACGTTCATGTCACATGTTCGCTTTCATGTGTTCGCTTTCCTATTAGTATGTGTTCATCTCATTGGTTGGAATTTCTGAAATGATTGAATTTGATTGGTTGAAATTTCTGACATGGTGAATTTGATTGGTTAGAATTTCGAAAAGTGGTTATTCGACCAAGTCAGAGGAAATTGCCGTTAATCATTAAACTGCGCACAATCCTACAGACCGAGGTCTGACTGATCTCTGACTTAGTATAAATAATCTCTTATTATCTTTTGTCTGGTTGCCACGAGTGATTCATTTAGCCTCCTCCTGTCAGTCGTAGTATGTCATCATCTGTCCGTATAACCGCGTGATTTCTAGAGTCCCTGTGCCTTCGTGGTAGTATCATACTAGTAGAAGATACCTATCCCGCGGATCTCATTTTTCCTTCCTTTTCTCATCAACACGCCACATGCATCTCATGGCTAGCGCTACTATTAGCCTAGCTCCACTCGTTAGCTTGGTGAGCAAATCAGCAATATTCCAACTCCCCTGGCTCTTTTGCAACCCGGATACTCCCTGCTGCTATGCACTCCCTTACCTTATGATAAGCAACACTACTATGCTTCTTTTTACAAGGGCTTTCTGGTCTTGTAGTATTCTTTACCACTGACTCATTGTCACAGTAGATATTGGTAGGGCCTTCTATAGGTATGCCCATTATCCGGAGCTTATATCTCAGCCCCTCGACCATTTCAACAGCTATCCTACTAAGCGCGACAATTTCTGAACCAAATGTGGACAGTCTCAACAGCCGTTTGCCTCTTAGAGAACCACAAACTAGGTGCCCTGTTAACAAAGATAATGATTTCCTGTATGAGATCTCCTGGTAGCCTTGCAGCCAGCATGGTCTGCGTCCACGAAAACATGTAGTAATGACAGCCTTTCCACGTGGCTTGGGCATATCTGGAGGCAGTAGTTCTTTTGCTTCTGAATAGAATTCACTCCAGTCACATGCTTGAAAAATAGATTCATTCACCTCTGGGACTACAGATGCATCGAATACCAACTTTGACTTGCTGTAATTCTTTAAATATGCAAACAGATGAAACAATTGGTTGAGATGACCTTCCCGTGCTTGAGCAAGATATCGAGACATAAGCGACACAGGCATAATAATATCCAGTCAACCCAATTTGCATATCCAATGAAGAATGTCAATCAAACCTTGATAATAGTTCTGTTTCTCTGGATCGAGTTCTGGAGATGCATCAATCTCAGGCCTATATTCAGCACTTATAGGAGATCTCGCTGTCTTTGGAAGTACCTTGAAAGCATAGTACTTCCCTGTGGATGGTTCTTCTTCAACTGACTTGATAAGCCTTTGAAGTGTACTTGGAAGAAGCCATGGACCATTATGGAGTACCATTGATGTAGGTCTTTCCAATATCAGCCCCAATGTAGAAAGAAGGTTCTTTGACAGTCCCACCCTTCAGTTTGAATTGCCTCTCAATTGCATCCATTTGAAACTTGGGATCCATACCACATACAAGGATATCATTGGACATATGCCACACAATACTTGTAGCACTCCTCCGTACCATCCATCTTGAATGCTGATCGGAGGTGCACGCCAGGATGGGTCTTGCAAGATACATAACCAAGTTCCAATAAGTGACTAGCCAAGTGGAATCTAAATGATGCCCCTGCAACCGGGAGCCCAGCATATACCGCCCTCACCATCTTGCAGGGCCTCCCACATAACTCTGGAGAAAAAACTTGGTCTTCTGTTGCAATTGTGTAGTACTTCTCCTTTACGGGAGCCGTTAAGTAAGCATTCTGTATGTCAGCGCTTAGGACATCGAGGTTGTTGAGTGCCACATGGGCCAAGCCATCAACCGAGCCTATTAGTTTTCTCATTCAAGTCGTACCACCAAATGAAGTCCGTACCAGTCGTGGATCATATATAGAGTGATATCTGGAGTGAACCCATGTGTCAACTCAAAACTTGTTCTCCCCATTGAAGAAGGATGACTTGATGCCATAAGATTCATATGACCAGCCGCTAGCATACCATAGAAGGCCCAACAACACCTTATTGGGACTGCCCTTCTTGGAAGTCATCCACCGAATGGCCCTTCTTAGGTCCCTGGCGCTCCTTTCTGCAGTGTTGTGCCACCAACAGTGGGACTGAATGCATGTTTGTTGAATGCTGCAATACTCTGATCTGAGCTTGTCCCAACCAGTCTTGTAGGTCTCATGACCCCCTTGGGCCTTTGTGCTATCAGTAACAAGATGTTCCGGGATTCCCGCTTCATTCATAAAGCAAGATAAACCATCATGGTACCGGACATTGCCCCTGACTAGGGTAGAAGGTCACACAGCCATTTCCCATTTGTGAAGACTTGAGCTGCCATATCGTTTCAAATGATGCTTGGTACCTTGAACTTCATAGTATCAGCATACCATTTGCCCTTTAACATTCTTCTGTCCCTCCACTTCTGTGTTGGCAAGTGTCAAGTGATAGGCTGAGACAGAATCTTAATGCCTATCCTGTGTTGTCACTTCTATAGTTGCTTTGGCCCACTTCTCACTGATGTTCCACATCTTGGCTATAGCCTTGGAGGCAAACCTATCAACCTTGTCAGGGATCTGTATTGGGGGTTCCCACTGTCCCCAACGAACAAAAGACTTCTTTTCAAGGGACATTTCTTGGTCTAGGACATCTTACTGTCCGCTGCAGTAGCTTCCTCCCCTTCTTGGTTCTGGCCTTAGCGTCTTGTAGCTCAGCCGCCAAGGATAAGGGTGAGTCCTCTGCAGATAGTTCTTAAGGCTTGGTGGAAACATCAGAAATATGGAAAGTAGGAAGATTTGCTGAATTTGGAAGATTTTCTTGGTCCCCCCTGGTGCTTCCAGCAAGGGCTGAAATCAATTGTGTGGAGATGTCCGTTGGAGTACATCCGGTCCATTGGGAAGGGACTCTGGCGGTACAGACAGATGCAAGGTGAAGTAACCAATTCTTCTTGTAGCCCACTCCAAGTGGTTCGGGATGGATTGTAGGAGATGAATAAGTAATTGGAGTCACACAAGCCGGCAGGCACCCTGAGAGGGCGGCAACGTCTCTTGGGAACACAGCGTGGGTAGCGTTTTCTTCTTCGGCAAAATGTGAAGCCTAGGGGTCCAATGTGTGAGTGTTGGTAGCCAGCACGTGTTCACAGTTGGCCAATTCCTTTTTGGTAGGTTTGCAGGAGTCAAAATAGGATAATGACTCCGTCCACTTGAAGAGGGATAAATAGCTCCTGATTGTCATTGTCTGATTGAAGGGTGATTCTGTGCGTTGAGGAGGAGCCGTATTGCCGAGGGGTATCCTCAACCTTGTTGGAGTTGCAATCTTGAACTTGATTTGGACAGATCAGACTGTGATGGAGCTTCTCCCCGAAATAGAGAGCCTGTCTGAACACCAAAATAAATGTGACCCCATCCGTTGGATCAGTCCACGCTGTAGCACAACGGGCAACAGGGACATTTTCAAGAGGTGAGTAAGCGTCTGAAAAGGGTGCAACATCCACGTAGGACAGAAGAGAGTCCAACAAATCAAGTAATACCATGTTAGAGCCGGCAGCAGTTGTATCAGTATGGCTGTCCAACTTGCACTGGTCGGTTGCAGAGAATAGGGAGCCCAAGCTCTTGATATGAATGATTGGCCGGCCTACCCGGGATTCAATTGACAGGCCCTAGCCGGCAAATCAATCTTGCTGGCTCTTCCCCTTCTTCTTATGGGTATGGCTTCCAAATTGATCCCCAGCAGACCCCTTATTGGAGTCGCCACCTTTAGATGTGATTGAGTATGCATTGGCATTGCCAGAGGACTTTCCAGCCAAAAGCATTGACTTGACCTGAGCCTTCTGAGCGGCAGATATAGGTAACCCAGACCTCCCGAGGATAGAATTTTCCCTCAAGTGGAGCTGGTATAAGTTGGTGTGTTCAAAGTCTTCTATTTCTTGCCCCTGTTGTTGCCCTTTCCTTTGCCGGAAGGAGGATTGCCATTGTTGTTGCGTTTCTTGCCTTTTTTCCCTTGAAGGCTGAGACATTTCTCTTACCACCCTTTTGACTTGCCTGAATCTTCTTTACTCCAAGTGTCTGAGTAAAGTGGGTCACTGCCTTGTCGAAGTTGTTGTACATTTCACCTCCTTCGTTCAGGACTAACTGGATTGCAAGTCGTGGATCGGAGATGGAGTGGCAGAAGTCAGTAACGGACTGACCTTGTTGTGGGAATGAATTGTGTCAGAGCAAGAACTCCTTAGCATCATATCGCTTCCTCTTGTGCTTATCAAAGCTATAGTGCTTGGTGTCGCCAGTGTATGTAGAACTTTGTAGAAAAGCCCTCTTCTCCTCCACGAGGAGGCGTATGTTAGTCAATTTGTAGGCTTGAGCATACAAGGAAGAATAAGCCTTCCTTCCGTCTCCTTGCCCCTCCCCCCTCCGTTTGAACAGAGGCCTTGGATGTAGGACCAACCTGGGCCAGCTCCGACCAGCTTGTATAGGATCCCCCAAAGTGTGTTGTTGTCTTTGGTCCAGTGGGATCCAGATTGAATTGTGCAATGGATAGCGTATTTGGTCCAGTCTGCGTAAGTATTACTAGAGAGACCGGGCCCGGCTGAGCCATTCCTTTCATTATCGGTCACCGCAGATTCCTACTGAATGGTGTAAAGTAGGGAGGTCTTAACAACCCCTCTCTTGTGTCGTAGATACTCTCAGAAATGCTTGCCGAATTCTTTGAACTTGGACATGGTTGTGAGTGGCTCAGGAAGAGTCAGGTCCCCGCCAGCAGTATTGCTATCATCTTCTTTCAGAGACTTGAGCCTCTCCCTGGTCTTCTCCTCAGCTTGCCTATCGGCCATCCAATCCAGAGGGGTAGCCGTGGTGCCTATGAGTGGTTGGAACTCTATCCATGCCACAAATAGCTTGAGCCGGCCGGCAAATACCCTGCCAACGTAGACCTTACTGGGATCCAGGCAGAAGTTATGTTTGGTTTTGTTGATTCCATTCACCAGGGATTTAATCAAAGATTGCTCCAAATCTCTGAGAGACTTGGTGTCAGAGTACCCATGATGGGACATCTCATCGGCCGTGGCTCGGTTTATCCCAAACAACTGTAGGATTTCCTTGAAGACCACCTCTGTAGCCGTCAGAGCCCTTTTTGTTTTGTATAACCAGGGATTCCTCCGGTGTCCAAAGCCTTCTTGACAGCCGCTTGCACTTCTGGCGCAACTGCTGGAGCCTTGCTCTGCTCCATCATTGTCCAAACAAACTTCATCTGTGCTGGAGTGAAGCCCATGCCGCCAGGAGAGCTACTAGTCTCATCATTGGAAGACTCATCATTGTTTGGCTTTCCCCCTTGGGGCTTGGGGTCGTTGGATCATAGTCCTGGCCTTACCATGGTGTTTGTTGTGGTTTGAAAGTGTTTGCTTGTTTGCTTTAGAAGGAATAATGAACCGCTTTCATCCAAAAGTGATTTTACTCTGGAATATTTTCCGCCCACGTGCTTTTACTAGTAGTGAGCTATTTTTCCAAGCAGATTGTGGATGATTCCGAGTTTCCAAGCAGGTTAGTAAGCATTCCGAGCCTCCAAACGTCAGTCCCGCAGTTTTATCATACTTAATCAGGGTGTTTGGGTTCGGATTTATGACCGTTGGATTGAAATAAGTTATTCCCGTGCCGTTGAGTTTACTACTCTCAAAGAACTCAAGCGGCCGTTGAGCTTGGCGCGCTCTTGATTTGCGTTGACATCAAACCGTTACTGGTTTTAATAAAATAGGAATTAGGCAGCTGTTGAAGTCAGTCTGCCTTTTCTTTGGTTTATTTGTGTGGGAATCAGGTGGCCGTTATAGTCCGCGCGTGCCCTGATCCTTATATAAAGCAAGAACCTGTTGAATCCACAATTGGTATTTTGGGGCATTGAAACTGCTCTAGAATAGTTCAACCGTCCCCTCCTAAGTAGTTTGGTACAGCTAATGCACACGTCTGTACGCTGTCCCACCACATTTTTCTGTTTACAACAGGCGATTAGCCACTTGTGCTGTAAGGCATGTAGCTACTATGAGCCGTGTTAGCTACTACGAGCTATCTGGACCTCTAGCTTGCTGGCTCTAGTATGCGCGCACTTACATGTGTTATCAGTCATATTGCATTTTCTTGAGGTGCCACATGGAACCTACTAATCCAGTTTGAATTGGAGTTCGTTTACCTTTGAATGTAAAGACTGCAGCTGCTTTATCCCTTCTAATTGATACTACTGTATCGGTGACTTTTGGTTCTGCTCCATGATATGCCGTTCAGGTGAAGCAAGAGGTATTAGCTCATGCCCGGCTGCACCAGTGTCATTACCCGTCTGAGTACCTGAGTGTTCTCATAACATAGAGAGTATTTAACGTCTGACCTGGGGCCAAGACGGTGGCTAACCGGTGATCAGTCGGTAACCACTCCAAGATGGTTGTTGAGTACCCTATAATGAGTCTGATAAACTCTAAGATTTGTGTTGTATCCCCTATCCTAGTACGTCCCTGCCAAATACCCGATAGTAGTAGTAGTAGGTAGTTAAGAAATTGGTGATGTAGTGAAGTAGATTCTAAAATAGTGAGCATTAGGTTTAAGTGATATCCGGATCGCACCTCTATCGATAGCACCTCTACCGGTCTCTATTTACGAGTACGTATGTTGGAAATAGAAATGAATCATTGTATAAATGGTTATTATCTTTTGTCTGGTTGCCACGAGTGATTCATTTAGCCTGTCAGTCGTACATCATCGTCTGTCCGTACAACCACGTGATTTCTAGAGAATACACGATACGGCTCTTCCTGCAATGATGCCATACATCCGCCGGAAGCATCACCATCGTCCTTCAAATATCCCCAACAAGAACAAGATCCGCTTCTTGTAGTACATCGATACCCACGGCAGCACAGTCCAGCAGGCCACCCACTCCCTGGTCCCTCGGACGACCGGCCTTGCAGGCACCGCCTGCATGGTTGGTACTCACACCGGCTCCATCCACCACCAAGCTGAAGAACAAGAAGCCCTTCTTCTTGTTTCTTTTCCCTTCAAAGTGATGTTGTTCTTCTTGTTCTTCAACACCACCACTTTTGTTATCAGCATCGTCCCCAAAAACACTGCCGTGTCCTCCCTGCCTCTTACACGTCACACACCAAACGAGATTCGGGGTTGTTGGTGGGGAATCACGACGCGCATACTATGTGGGCCAAACTCCACCGGTCCCCCTTTGTAATTTCATGATCCAATTTTTTGAAATTCATGTCAAACTCATAATCATATTTTTACGCACAGTATACTACTATCTTCCTAACCCACTGCTGGTGGCAACTGTTTCCGATCTGGTGATGGTGGCCTGGAACTGAATTTGATGCCTTAAACAAATATTAGTGCATGGTGGTCGCAATTTTTCAATCTGAATCGGTTCCTCCTTTCTATTATGAATGGCTAGTACTAGGCACTACTAACCATGGTGTCGACACCTAAATAATATCAGGTTTATTGTACACAATGCTACTTCTTCTTGTACTCACCTCTGATTACTACTAGTACTACTACCAGTTACGGAAAGAAGAAGGTCGCCAAGAAGAAGAAACCCCCCTTGTTTGCAGCAAGACAAAGAAAGAATACGGGAGTAATTGTTTTGCCTGCTCTTATGAGCCACATTGTTGCACAAAATGAATCATGCTATTCTTATTACTACCAATATTTGGGTGTAGATGATTTCGCATCTGTCGTATTCATCAGAAAATCAAAGAAGCAAGAGGATGCTAGTAGCTAAAAATTAGGTCTACTAACAAACAACCCCTACTAACAGTCCACTGAGTAATGGTCTACTAGTACCACCAGAGGTAATCAACAAGTAAGTTATGTACGACCCTTCTGTCGAACCAATGGAGCGGCGTGTCTTGATTGGTCAGGAATCAAACAAGAACAATGACGATGACTCTGTTTCCGATGATGGTAATTTTTTCTCCTAACGATGAGGATGAAGAAGAAGGAATCGACAGCAAAGCTCCCCCCAACTCTCTTTGAGTGTCGATAGAGAAGGCAACAGTATGCATGGTGTTGATGATTCCCCTCCTGATTCAAACACGGCAATTATGACTCCCATTGCTGGAAGGCATGTATCCGGTGAACTGAAGAAGCTGAAGATCAAGTTAATGAAAATAATGCGGAATCATAGCATACTACCTTTAGTTGCAAGAGAAGAAGGAACTTGTATGAATGGGCTATCGAATCGGAGCGTCCTAATTTATTTTCATGGGCAAAAGGTAATCTCATACAGACAAGGTCAAGAGTCATGAAGGACACTTACCCAACTGTGCCTGAAATAGAAGGTGATGGGTTTGAACCTCATCTTATCGACCGGTGTTATCAGGAATCAATTTGTGGTGGTGACGTTGCCGGTCGTAAACAAATCTACGCCCGGTTGTTCCAAAAAGTGCTTCATTCCCTATTAAAGAACGTGACATTGGTAAAGGAAGACAATCTGTCTTTCCCCCATGCTGAAGATCCAACCTTACCAGTCCAGTATCCAGAACTACAAGGTAATATTGATATAGACGAACTCCATTGCGGTGAATGGTGGATCAATACTTGGGAAAAGAGATAGTACAAAACAGATTCCAATGAAAGTTTGGTGCCTATTATTCTTCTCTACATGGATGGAATTGCAATCGAACAATAGTGGTCAAACCTCTTACCCCACCGAACATGACACTTGGCATATTCAACACCTTAACTCGGAATTCTTGGCCAGATGCATGGGAGACTATATTTTCACCCAACAGGTACACATGATAAAGGTGCCAAATCAATTGACAATGTGAACAATCTTCACTCTGGCCTTCATTTTGCTCTTTCATCTTTGAAAGATGCCTGTGACCTAACGGATGGTATCAAATAATGGTCTAATTTGCCGTGGAACAAGAAGAAATGGTCTGTTTTGAATGAAATGTGCAGTTGCCTATTTCATTGGCAATACTCCCCAGCACAACCAGCTTTGTGGACATTATCAAACGACCAATACAAAGATGATCTGTAGGCATTGCAATTGTCCAAGGGTACTTGGTAATAACTGAAGGTTCCCGTTTCAATTAAAAGTGGGAAAGACAAAGGTGTGTAAGAAGGACAATAATGGGGAAGAGTATCAATCTGTTCGTCTATGGAAGATGCCCAATTTTGCTGCTCCAACGGTGGACAAAGGAGTGAATGTTGAACAGTATTTCAAGAATGTCTCCCACCACCGTGTACATAACAATGGTAACAAAGTTTGCGGAATCCGAATTGTAATCAGCGTTGTGTGTGTGGGGGTATAAGGGAATGAGAAAATCCAATCCTCCTGCATTCCAATGACGTTTGGGTCAAAGTCCTTAATAGTGGTTCATTTTGGTCAAAAAGTTCTAATGCTGTCGCCATATGAAACGAGAATGAGAACGAAAACAAACAAAAAATATTAGCCAATCAGAACTGTTAAATCCCCAAAATCCTGAACCTTAATAACTTTCAATTTTTGTTGAGAATTATCAAATCTCAACAAAAATGAAACAAGGATTCGTTAAGATTTCATTCTCAACTAAAAACGAGATACTACAAATCCGGCAACAATTGAGACTGATGCTTTTTGCAACCAAAATGAAACCAATTTACATTGAGTTTAACATCCAATTTTTGGTACAAAGTACTACGCAATCCAATTATGAAACCAATTTACTCCTGTACATCCAAATAACATTGAAAAAGATTTTTGTTCCAGTAGGAATAAACAAAAATTGGAGCATTTAGGAATAACCAAAAAATTGGAGTATTTCTAAAGAGTTCTCCACTGACTCCAAAATTGTTATGTAAACTGTTATTTATGAGCCTGTAAGGGGTTTCTATACTTTATTTAGTAACAATTTTTTGACCGACTGGATGTAAACTCAATGTTAATTGGTTACAACTCTGAAGGTTGGCGATTAATGGTCTATCCACCATCATATCTCTCCCAAATGCCAAGGCTCCAGGCAAGGTCTGCAGGGTGTGATTGACTGCGCATCTTGTTACATGCATACAGCTGGCCAAGACATTATTCATTATTTGTTCTGCTTTCTGTTCATTATTTGCATGTGTTGTTCTCATGGTAACTCTCAGAATATCACCCATGGTTCAGTGCAATTGTTCACAGATTGTATTAGACTGTGGGTTCTTCACTGTCATTGGTACTGATTTATTTCCATTCTGCATTAACAAGGTCTGGACCTCATGCCCTAGGAATTTGCCGCCATTATTGTGTACACATTGGTTTGGTCTTGGGTATCTTGCCAGCCAGCCATTTGCAAATTGATTGGCCACATGTTGGCTTGATTTGTTGTTTATTTTGACAATCTCAGCTACTAGGTTGGTGACTGGTGGATCGATTGTTCGGACGTTGTTAAGGATTTGAATCATATTGCCATTCACCTGCTTGGATTTTCCATGGTCCAATAAGATGCACACATACTTCATTCCAAGGTGCTATTGCAGCTTCCCTAGGTGGTAATAATCCATGCCCTCTGCCTCCTTCTTTGTGTTGGTGGCAATTCACTGGACATGTGTATTGCTTGCATGATTGCTGTAGATTTGGCGAATAAAATCTTGCTGATATTGTATCATATAACCGCTGAATTCCACAGTGTCCTAACACTACTACTAATACTATGTGATACCACGTCACAGCGAATGACTTGCTGGATGAGCGTTGCTCGAATAACAATCTTCCATGCTGGTTGGTTTCGTTGTCTCTCGCTACTAGTTCTTGTTGGCCATTGATAACCAATGATAGGGACTCTTTCTGGATCAGCTTGGTGGGCTGTTCTGAGGTTTTGGTCCGGGGCCCTCCCGAACCCACTCGCGCGGGATGCGCGTTTTTTTTTCCTTCGCGCGCAATGACGGGATGTTGTCATGGGTATTGGTTCCGGATGAAAAACCGACGATTGGTGGTACTACTACCCTGGAATGTCATGGGTATTGGTTCCGGAAGAAAACCCAAGAAAGATACCCAGGAAAACAGCCCAGGAAATACCACGAAAGAAGATACCCAGGAAAACCCACGAAAGACCACTTAATAGTACTAAACCACAAATAACACTAAACCGCAAACGGGCTTTTAACCCCGAATGACCGTAACACAAAAATAGACCGCAAACGGGCGGGTTGCTTCGTTGGTTCTTGCTTCTCCTGTCGTTTGCTTGTGAAGAGAAGAGAAGAAACGGAAAGCAAAGCGATTCGTTTTTGTGGCAAAGCAAGAACCCAGAGTTTTGCTGGCTGCTTTGTCGCGTTTGCATGCTCTAGTAGAGCAGCCAAGCGAAAGGAAGCACCAAGAAGCAAGCGGCGCGAAGCAAGCAAGTGACGGGTTATTTATTGTTTAACCTGTCTATTTTTGTGTTACGGTCATTCGGGGTTATTTTTTGGGTTTTCCTGGGTACCCCATGTTTTCAAACCACATGGGTATTGGTTCCGGAAGAAATACCCATGTTTGGCAATCCTGGGTTTTCCTGGCTATTGGTTCCGGAAGAAATACCGGCTCCAATGAGCGGCTGAACATGGTGTTGTTAGAACCAGCAATGTACTGTGGATAAGGTGCCTGTTGATTCTTCAGGCTGAAATAGCACTGCTCCCAAGTGTGGTTTCCATTTGGGTGTCTTCTGCATTTTCTCCTCTTCGTCCATCATTTCCTCGTCCACCACTTCCTTGTCCACCATTTCCTTGGCTGAATCCTCCTCCGAATCCGCATCCTTGTCTATTCTTCTTCTCTTTCTCTTTCTTCGTTCTATGGGCATTGCCCTTCCTTCTTGTCACGTAGTCTCTAATCTGTAGTTGTATGGTCACCTCTCTGGTGAAGCTCACCGCTGTATCAATGTACGCATCCTGCCAAGGTCTAGGATTTGCCTTGAAGAACATTCTTTTCCTCTGTTGTTCTATGAGATTGTTGTTGCTGTCGCCGGGTAACATGTCGATGCAATCAAGAACAGGTGTCAATTCTGCTGAAATGATCACGTTCTGAAACTTCCATGGTCTTGGTCATGTGTTGATGCTCAAACGCTGCTATCATCATTCCTTTTGCATCCGGGTCCGGTGTGATGACATTGATGTACGCTTCTTGCACGGATGCTTTGAACCCTTCTCTGGAATGATATATTTCCCTGTTGGCTACTATTGTTTCATTCCATCTCCTCTTCCTTGGGTCTCGGGATAAGCCCTGTCCCCATTGGGTGTTGTGCCATCTATTGACTGGCATTCCTAAGCCGTTGCATGCATCGACGAAGATGTCGTACATATGGAGCATTTCTTCGGCCTCCAAATTCTGTACTCTGCTCCCTCCAAATATTCTTCTTCCCTGCTGATCTATTCGTGGCTCTAGGCAACATCATAATCTACCATTAGTAGCTTGCGGCTACCATGGTCTTCTGTAACGTCGAAGGCTTGTTGCTTGTATTGGATACACGGTTGGAGTTGGGCATTCATCTCGCGATTGGTATTTTTCTTCTTTTTTTGTACGTAGTATGACCATTACGTGTCATTTGTTTTTCATCCGAATAGTCTCAATATAATTACAGTGCGGCTGCTGGTGTATCAACTATTGAAGACATTTTTAAAAAGTGATACAAAAATAGAAATTATGAAAGGATGAAAAAATTGATATGTAAAATGTAAAGTGGTCTCATGTCAAAATGTCAAGGAAGAAGAATCCTTCTTCCGGTCATAAAGAATATTCTTCCAGTCATTAGGATTTTAGTTTGGTCTCCACTCCAATCTCAGGATTAGATCAGTCAGTCACGAGAATTATTGTTACATTTTCAACGTACGGTACTGTACCGTACCGCAGGAGTCATAATAAGAGAGGGGTGCGACACGCCATCTGTCCATCATCCGTTTTCGCTGCATGATACTAGAAGAAAAAAATGGGGGTCCTTGAAACCATGATAGGAGGATTTTGTTAAAAACTTCCCCAGCTAAATTTTTAAAAGTCTGTTTTTACTGCATAATGCTAGTAAAATTACAACTACACTTTCAAATGATAGCAACTCAATCAAAAAGCAATATTAAAATGAGTTACAGGGTTCATTCTAAGCCAACTTTTGTGAGGAAGCTGAATACTCAGCTTGTTTGGGCTGATTATGCACAGAATTGTATTTATTAAAGAGAGAGACAGCACAAGATACTGTGAGAAAAAGCAGCGACAACGGATGATGGACAGACTTTTTGTGGGTTTGGAATCCTTTTTGGTGGGACTGACCAGCGAAAATGGACAATGGACAGACTGTTTGTGGGTTTGGAATCCTTTTTGGTGGGACTGACCAGCGAAAATGGACAATGGACAGACTGTTTGTGGGTTTGGAATCATTTTTGGTGGGACTGACCAGCAAAAACATATGACAGACAGACCGTTGATCCATTTTTTGGTGGTCACCCCACATGTGCTTGTCAAGAACGCCACAGATGAACAATACAGTCAAACGCCACTTGCTACTATGTGTCTCTCAAGAGTATAGTAAGGAAGGTGTATTTGTAATATGAAGGTCAGAAAGTGATTGGAAGTACCTTTGGGAATCAGGTGTTTCGCTGTCCTTTTTACTAGCATTATGCAGTAAAAACATACTTTTAAAAATTTAGATGGGGAAGTTTTTTCCAAAATCCTCCTTTCATGGTTTCAGTGGAAACTTGTCGTGTCCCACCCCTCTCTTATTATGACTCCTGCCGTACGTACGTACCGTACGGTAACCTAATTAAAAATCGTTTTCGTTTTCTTTCTACCGTACGGTACCGTATTATGAATATCCTTAAGAATAGCCTTTTTTAGGCCTTTTCCGATTCAGGATTTAGGTACGGAATTTCGGGAACGACCCAATGATCCTTGACTACGTACGCGCGATTCCGTACACCCAGCACATACAACACTATCAACACTTTCCAATAGCGTAAACCCGTGTGAGATTTCGACTTACGACGTGCCCAACAACTCCCGCCCAACTCCCAAACTAACAAACAAACAATGTGACAGACAGACAGATAACTCACTCGTGACTGACTCATTCTACCTACTGCATTCAAATGTACCGTACCGTACCGTATCTTCCTGATTGTGATGGTTTGGTTCTTGGTTTGGATGTTGACACCACCACATGACCCCCCGCGCGACCAAAATGATCGTATTCTGGTGCCGAAGCGTGCAACTATGGTGTTCCTCCGAAGTATCTCACTTTTTCGTTTCCGTTCAAGGGTTTTGGTCTCCGACGACCGCCATTTTTGGGAGTTTTGGGGTTACATCCAACCGCCGGGAGACGAACGAATCAGAAAAAACCAGTTCTTCTGAAATATGCGATGCAATGCAAGAACATCAACTGAACGAACGAACAAAAATACAATGACATTCCTGCGTTTGTTGTCATTTAATCTTTCGTACCCAGCCCAATTTGCCATCCATTAATCCATCCATCCGTTAATCCATCAATCCGTTCACCCATCCATCCATCCATCCATCCACCCATATAGCTCTCATCCACATATCCCAACGAAGCAGCAATTCCGCACCGCACCGCACCGCTCCGCTCCGTGAAAACATCGTCGCAAAAGTCAAGGAATCTATTCCATTTCATTTGATTTCATTATTTGATTTCATTCCCTTTTATTCTATTCCATTCTAGTCTAGTCTACTCTACTCTTCTCTACCATTACAGACCATGAACGACGCGTTGTGGCTTCGAACCGTCTCGTGGGCATTGGCGTTGACGCTGGCGTTGTTGTTGCTGCTACCGGGAACCGTTGCCCCCCAACCGCACAACAACAAGGACCAGCAGCAACAGCTACAACAGCAACACCGGGCGGCTCGCGAACAAAAATGGAGCCTGCGCCGAAACAAACTCACAGGAACCGGCATCGGCATCGGAGACGGCTTGCTGGTGGCAATCCCGCAGGCAACCGCAGCCGCAAGTGCCAGTGCTAGTGCCGGCAAACGACAGGGATTCGTTCCTCAAATGGTCGTTCACGATGCGGAAACAAGCGGAAACGGAAACAAGTTGAGCGCCATGAAGTTTCTGCCCAACTCGCCCAAAATAGGAACCGCCACAACTCCTGCTGCTACCGCTACTGCTACTGCTACTACTTATAACAATAATAATACAAGCATCGGAAAAGCAGGCAAGAAGGGCAAACACGGCAAACACAACAAACACGGCAAGCACAACAAGCACAACAAACACAGCAAGAATCACTACAACCCCCCCGCTGCGGTTCCAACGAGGGCCCCGAGCGCGTCCCCACCACCTGCAACCCAACCTCCGGTGTTCTCGCCATCCCCCTCCGGTGAGAGCCCCCCCAGAGAGACGGGCCCTCCTACTGTCTTCTTCCCCACGGGCGAACCAAGGACCTTCGAACCCACGGCCACGAGCAGCAGCGGGATTTCCTCTTTTACCACGTCGGATGCGCCCACCACTTTTGAGCCGACCGCGTCTTTTTCTTCGTTGTCGTCGTCGTCGTCGTCGTCGTCGTCATCCACGGTTCTACCCGTCACTGGCACTCCTACTACCGCTATTGCGAATGGGGCGATATCATCACCATCGTCGTCACCACCACCGTCGTCACCACCATCGTCTTCCTCTGTGACGATCGCCGCGATCGTCACGATCGGGGAGTCCCACGAGGCAGCGGACCATCCACAAGAGCGGCAACAGCAGAATCCGAAAAGTAGCATTCACGAGAACAAGGACGGCCCGAACCGCAGTCGGCTGGGCTTCATCGACGGGGCGATCAGAGGTGTTGGTGGAGGCGACTGATGATGATAAGGACGACTACGACGATGACGACGATGATGATGATGATGATACGGTATCAGCCAGGGTGGAACGCGTTCCGGGATTGGACCGTACCGGACCGGATCGTATGGAATGCAAGCTTTTGAGCGGGGACATTCCAATACGATACGATCCAATACGATCCAATACGATCCATCATGAATTACGCGCTGGCACGAGACCAAAGCACCTATACTGGCAGTGAAGGATGGTACATCCGATGATGGCTCGATGGAGCAAACAGAGAAAAGGCTGCTTACTAAATGTACAAGTAATAGAAGTAGATCATTACTTTAATTAATTACTACGAAGTACTCCGATCTATTATTTGGACTTGAACCACACCCACCCACCCAACCAACACAACACAACCGAGCCGTCCGATGCTTGTCCTATAGCAAATTAGTAGAAGTAGAAATATACAATTACTAGAGCGCAAAGAATCTGCTTCATCGGTCACGGTGACGTTCTAAGATTGCCGTCTCCAGAGGTTGGTTCCACGACCATCGTTGTTTCTGTTCTCGTTCTCTCTCTCTCTCTCTCTCTCGTTCTCTCTCGTGATCCCTCTGTTCCTTCGGATGTTGGATTGGCGTTGATCGGATCGGGTTGATTGACTCGAATAGACCGGATTGGATTCGATTCGATTCGATTCGATTACCGTAGACTGGATTGGATCCATTCATTCCTCTTTCCAAAACAGACCTCGGTTTCCGTTTTTTCAGTCACGACGAAAGTGCGTGTGTGTGGTATTCAACCCCGTACGATTGTTGAATTCCCACCATTCATGAAACCCGGAACTTCTCCACAATCTGATGTCAGTCAAAATGACAAGCCAGCCCATCACTTCAATATTGAAGAACAAATGAAATACATATCTTAGTCTTACTACATGTGCGAGAACTTTTTAGAAGTTGAAAGCTTTTCAACAATGCTTAGCTGATTTAGCACGCTTAGTAGCTCACAACAAGAATCTTTAATTAGTAATTCAAGAATTTCAAATTATACATACTACCTACACGTTCTTGTATTCTTACTACCTTCACTTGGAGGCATACAACACTGTGTAAACAGTCAAATAACTGCTTCCAACCTTTCACTCGAGAAACAAACAAACAAGCAACCAACGCTCCTGATAGATTGTCCAGCAACGACAAGAAGCTACCACCACCAATGCCACATTGGTGACATGGAACTACCACCAAGCCAGTGTCAGTTGTCCCCTTTGCGACTCCCCTGAAGACATTCACTGTATGCTCCAGTGCTTCCATCCCACACGCTGTGCATGGAAACAGGCTTTCATCCAATCCCTTCATGAACAGATCCCAAAAGTGTTCTTTGATGACACCCGGGTTGACTGCCTATGCTCTTCTTGTCTGACCGAGTACCTCGGCACGGGTCATGTCACGCCCACCAACTATGCTTCCTCCCTACAACACAAAATGTTCATCCAAACCTCCATTGGCTGGAACCAAATGTTCATGGGCGCGCCTTGTCCCAGACTGGACCATCTCATCTGAACCCACTAGTAGTAAATTGGACCATCTCAGAAGTGGTGGTCTACTAGTAGTAGAAATGTGTCTATGTGCATCCCTCAACTTATGCCACACTTGCAATCATGATGTACATGGTACTTTGGCAAAATTGGTTTTACGCCGTGATTGTCTCATTCAACATGTCTCAAAGTGCTACCTTCCAATGACTTCTTATTTCCCCAAAGACCCTAAGGATTTCCTTGAATCCTGTACCCCCGATCAACCTTAAAGCTTCATTAACAACAAAGCAGGTGCCATCCGGCAAAAGTGTTGCAAAAGCTACTAGCCTGGGACTCCAAGATACACACGGCATCTACCACCATTTTACTGCTTCCAGCACCACCATTGCGCAAATCAGGCAACAACAACACAACGCTACCCTACAGCGTAACCGGAACCAATTTATCACTGCCCCTTGCTCTGCTAGCAGGCAAGGCACTGCCATCACACAGAGCATTTTCAAGCCAACTTTACCCAGAACCCGCCGTATTCTTCCGCACCATCCCCTACATCCACAGTTTCCACAGTTCAGACCCATGTTTCCCAGTTTTTTCAGCCCACAAAACGGTTGATTGCTGAAAAGTTCCCTAGAGCTTTCCCTGTCCCACAAGGGTTTTCTCTTGTGTTCCGCTCCTCGCACTAAAGTTCCATAGCTTTAAGAGGCTACTTGTTGTAGCGCCAAGTTTAGTTCACCAGAAGGTTAAATTAGATTACTGCGGGAGCATCACGCTTTCAAGTGCTTTTCACCATCAATGAATTTTCTCATGCAAAGAAGACACTCCTCTCCTTAACACAAGGACCCACGCTAAAAAGTTCTCTAACCTCCTCAGAGACTATGCCAATCGGAACTGGTGGAATGAGTATGGTGTAACAGTCCAGAAAAATCAAACTGTGCCAAACTTTGCCATCACGATCAATGCCTTCATTAATTACAAGTTCAACAACAATGTAGATACATATCGATGCCACAAGAGATTCCTCAACAACATCAAGAAGACCACCAACATGACTGTACACCAGTTTGTCTCCATGGTCACATTTGACAACCATGTTATCCTTTGACTACTGCCGGGACACCTGACAAAGAACCTTTCCATCAACAATGAAGACTTCAAAAGTCTTAAGTTCAAATCCATGCCAAACAAATGGAAGGACTCCTACAAAGAACATCAGTCTCCCTATGAAGACACCCTCACACAAATCGTCACTAGGATGGAGAGATACCAAAATAAGGTAAACAAAAAGAGTAAGCAAAATCATCATCAAGATAATTCCTCCCAACACAGGAATAACAATAACAATAACAATAACGATAACAACAAGAATAGCAACAGCAATCGCAACAACAACAACAACAACCGCTGCAACAGAAACAATGAAAACAATTGCAACAACAACAATAATTGCCGCAGCAGAAACAACCACAAGAACCAACAAGGTTCGAACAACAATAACAATAACAATAACAATAACAACCAAAACAACAACCATTCCAGAAGAATATTGGACTCCCCACCTTGTTCAATTTATCCTGGCAAAAACCACACTTGGGGCCAATGCTTCCTCAATTCCAACAATCCAAATTGACCTAATCAAAATAACAGAGGTAACAGCAACAACAACAATGATTCTCATGTGAACAGCCAGAATCCCAACAGCAGCCGGTCAAGCAATTCAACAGCCTCATATGGCAACTCACATGAAACGGAGCAACACATGTGTGTCTTCATCAAAGAGCCTTCAGAAGAAACCACTCCAGAACCTTGGGTAGACATCTTCCATTTGGACATTGCAATGGATCCTGAATATTACAACTTGGATCTACAAAGATTTCCTGAAGTAACTTTGAAAACCCCGGATTCCCTCAACAAGAATAGCAATGTTACCTCCAACAGCACCACGGACAGCACTGATCTTCCTCAGACAACAGTCAGTGTTTGCAACTTCATCAACAGAATCCCTGGAAAATACTGAGTGATTCCCAGCAGTGATAAAGTAATAAATGACCAGAGTAACAAAAATATACTCCCGAGTGAATAATTCATCGCACAAATATTTTTTGTTAACTATCACTCAGAGCAAATTTGGAATTTGGAATCTCTAAATAAGAAACAGTAACTGTCTGTTTACGTCTGTTTAATCACTACCTGTGCCACCTACCTGCCTCTTTAGGCAAGCAAGGCTGGCCGGCGAGGTTAAGTATTTTATTCAATGGGCCTTTTGCTTGATCGTGATATATGGAATAAATGAGGCCCATTATATAAGTACTCTTTTGAATGCACATATGGGTTCCAAGTGTTTACTTATCGATCCGGTCTTTAATGATGCCTTGGTTTGAATAGTTTAACCTGTTTCTGTTGTAGGCCTAAGAGGTGCAAGAGATGCACATGATTCATTGGTGCGAATATTCAAAATGGAATAAATCTATCACTTAGAGAATAAATTTATTAGTCTGGTCCCGAACTTTATCACTGCTGGGAATCACTCACTATCTGAAAAACCCCTTTGATTCCGGATCCACCGACAACTTCATTGTTGAATCATCAATTCCCCTGACAGCAACAAAACACTCCCTTGATCAACCGGGCCAAATGCAGATCACCAATGGCAAGGCAACTTGTAACCATTATGTAATCTTGGAGAATATCATGTTTTCAGAGATATCCTATTCCTTTAAGGTGCTGCAAATCAAGTGTTTTGTTGTCACCAAGAACAAGAACATCAACTACCACCTCCTCAGTGGTTGCTAGACTATGAGAGATCTTGGAGTGAAGATGGATTTTGAAGCCTGCACCTTTGAATGGTTTGACAAGACCATATAATTCCACTCACAAAACTACTTCCTTGACAAGACGATGCTCCACAAGGTTAGGTCAGCAGAACCTCATTCCATTGCTGAGAGTTACGCCAACCAATAAGCCCAATAAGCCTATGCAGATGGATCAACCAAATATTAGAAGAGAGATCCCAACAAGTTAGTACCAGAACAGGAACGCCTCTCCAACCATGAAAAAATCTGCCTCCTCAAGATTCTTACCAGCCATGAAGAGCTCTTTCAAGGCCTCAATGACAAGGAATTGGGAATTTTCCCTAATCAAGAGTTCCACATTGATCTCCAGCAAGATGCAAAGCCATATCATATCAAACAACCATACCCAATCCCACTTCACCAACAAGAAGCTGTTAAGAAGGAAATAAACAGACAAGTGAAACTTGGAATCCTTGAGCAATGATACGCCACAGAATGGGGAATGCCAACCTTTGTAGTACCCAAATCAACCGGATCCTGCCAGCTCATTAGTGACTTCCAAGAGCTCAACAAAGTAACCAAGAAACTCCACTACCCTCTCCAAAGATCCAGGATATCTTTCATCAAAGAAGAGGTTTCAAATAAGTCACCCTTATTGATGTCAGATGCAATTCCACACATTCAAACTGGATGAAGCCTCCACATGGCTCTGTGTTCTGGTTACAGCCTTTGGAAAATTTGGCTCCTCAGGCTTCCAATGGGCTTCCTCAGCTCCCCAAGTTGGACCCAAGGCTGCATGGAACAGATGCTGCTCCATTTGAAAGATATTGAAGTATACATTAATGATATTGGAATCTTCTTGAACCCCCTTGAATCTCACCGCAAATCTGTCTCTGAAGTTCTGTCCCTCCTCAAGGTACACAACTTCTCAGTAAAACCAGCCAAGTGTCATTGGTTCTAATCACAAGCACCATGACCAGGCCACATCATTTCCAGAAATGGTATCTGACCAAATCCAAGGAAGATTGAAACCATCCTGAAACTGACCTTCTCCTCAACAATCACCCACCCTTGGTCCTTTGTTGGGATGATTAACTTTTATCAAAACTTCTATCCAAAACGCGCTGAAGTCCTTGCTCCTCTCACGGTCCTCTCCGGTTGATCCAAGGGAAAACTCCAACCAGCTCCTAATCCAAGCCTTTAACAAAGCCAAAGCCCTCATTGTACAAGATATTCTACTCGCTCTTTCCAACCCAAACACACCCTTCCACATTTACACCAATGATTCTAATTATCAACTCGGAGCTGTTGCTATCCAAGACAGTGAGATCCCTCTTTGCTTCTCCAGAAAATTGAATGAAGCCCAACGGAAATATCCAACAGTCAACAAAGAAATGTTGTGTATTGTCAAAGTTTTTAAAGAATTCTGAACCATTCTTTGGGGTGCAGAAAGCATTGTGTGGATCGATAATATGAACCTTACTTACCAAAACCTAACCAGTCACAGAATTATGACTTGGTGAATGCTCCTGTAAGAATTTCCCCCTGTATTCAAATGCATCAAAGACAAAGATAATGTGATTGCTGATGCCCTCTCCAGGCTTCTTGTTCAGCAATCCCCAGTGGAAAAGAAGATATCTCTGGCCCTGGACAAACTCAACAACAAACGCGACTCCAACTCCAAAATTGCTACCAGCACTTTTGATCTTTTGGACTTGTTCATCAATTATCTGGAAGATATTCCAATGTATGCATTGGCCTTTACTCAACTGGCCACCAACCAAGCTCCCAACATCAATATTTCCACAAATCCAAAATATACATGTTATGATTTCAATGGTACCAATTTTCAAATTGTTGAACCCAAGGGCCCAAAGAAATTAGCACTCCCTCCAAATTTCGTTCAAGCCACAATCAAATACTACCACCATGCGCTTGGTTCAGCGGCTCAGAAAGATAGTATCAAACCATCAACCAATTTGTATATGTCCCAAACCTGAAAGCCCAAGCCGATAATTTCTGCAAATCCTGTGATACCTGCCAAAGATACAACAATAGCCACCAAAATTATGACCACCTCGTCACCAAAGAATACCAATATGTCCCCTGGGATACAATTGCAATTGATGGAATTGGTCCTTGGAAAAGGAAGATCCCTTGCCAAGGAACAATCAAATTTGATAGCTTTACCATCATGAACATGGGCACCAACTTCTTGGAAAGAATTCAGGTGCCACAAGTCAACCCAACTGGCCTCATGGCTGTCCATGCTCTTGACAATGGATGGATCCCCAGATATCCAAAACCTGTAAACTGTATTGTTGATCAAGGAACAAATATATGAGCAATGAATTCAGACTCCATCTTTACGGTCTCGGTATTAAAGAAAAAGTTGGCTCAGTCTGCAATCCACAATCCAACGTGGTGCTGGAAACAATAGACTACACAATACAATTGAGTCTGCAATGAGGGAGAACCAAACTCAATACCAATCCTCCTCAAACACTCCCGCAAGCCTCAGACATTGTTGATAGTGTCTTTGTATCAGCTCAGTTTGCTGTCCGCTCAACAATCCACAAAACATCCGGAATGGCACCCGACTCCCTTGTCTTCCATTGCAACATGGTGTTCCTCCCCATCCCAGCTATAACAGATCTTCCCATGGCGAGAAACAAACAGCAAGCGCAGATTGACAAGAGAGCTATGAAAGAGAGCAGCCGCAGAAAGCTGCATGAATATCAAGCTGGAGACCAAATTATGATTTTCAATAGCAAGCAAAATCCAGCAGCTTTAGAAGCAAGAAACAAGGGTCCGTATACTACCCAGCAAATCCAAACCAATGGGACTGATTTGTTTCTCTTGAATCAACATATTCTTGTTCAATGGATGAACATTCACAATATAAAACCGTATCATGCAGATTAAAATTTCACTAACTAGTGGATCATGGTTGCACGCAAACATGAAATTTCTGACCAAGCAATCGAGATTTTTATGAGAAGAAAAAGAGTGTGGTATTCAACCCTGTGCGATTGAATTCCCACCATTCATTACTACAAGAACCGGAACTTCTCCAAAATATGATGTCAGTCAAAATGACAAGCCAGGGAGCCGGTCACTTTAATATTGAAGAACAAATGAAATACATATCCTAGTCTTACTACATGATGTGCAAGAACTTTTAGAAGTTCAATGCTTTTCAATGCTTAGCTGATTTAGCACGCTTAGTTTAGTACAACTTTTAAATTAATTCAATTTCAAACCATACACAGGTACATACCCTACACGTTGTATTATTACCGTCACTTAGACGCATACCGGTACGACAGTGCGGGTCTTGGTCTTGGATCTCCCTAAGATCTTACCCGTATGGTACGGTTTTTACCTTGATACCTTAAGTACGTACAAGTAAGATCTTATGGCATGACGTGTGATACTTTACTACTCCATCGTACGGTACTACCGTATGGAAACTTATGCACTCGTAAGATTCGACTTCAGTTGTTGCTCGCACCACCAAAGCGTCAAGTGGAGAGAGAACGCGGTTCTTGTCACTTGTTGCGACACAACACCGATGACATACTGGTACCACCATTAAGATTACACCTCGTAGTGTGCTCTCACTCACTTCGAATTCGAACCAAAAGACAAGAGTTACGGTATTTGTACTAGTACTCGTGCGCAGCCTAAGATTTACCATACTATAGTCACTCCAACGAACGAACGAACGAACGAACGAACAACCAACATCGACAACATGGTGGCAGTGCAGAAGCAACAACATCGAAGCGCAGCACTCGCGCGGCCCGTGCTGCTGCTGTTGCTGTTGCTCGGAACCGGCATTCTGCTCTTCCAAACACAAATATATTGCGCCTCGGCGTTTGGCGTTCCGTCGGTTTCCAATCGCAATCGCAAGTCGGCACCCGTTCGCACCGCCCTCCACGAGCAGCGGGGTAGCAGCAATAGCATCACCAACGCAAACGCAAACGTCAACAACGACCCCCGCCGGTTCGTTTCCGATGCGGATCGCCCCGTTGTTTCGGCACCGGAGGGTTTTTCCGCCCCCGAAGCCAAACCACTGGCGATCGATGATCGGGCCGACAAGGCCAAGCTGGCCCGAAATGCCCTGGCTTTTGCCCTGCGGTTGGGAGTGGGAGCCTTTTGTCTGGGATGGAGAATCGAGGGCGTTGGGTTTGGCAACAGCAACGACGACGACAATCGCTACCGCCTGAACCTGGGCCCGGTCTGGATCCGCGACGGGACGTCGGTGGAATTTCCGGATCCACCCAAAGAACAACAACAAGAACAACAACAGCATCAACCGCTGGTTCTGTACGAGTACGACTCGAGCCCGTACTGCAAGCGGGTCCGGGAAACCATCCAGCTCCTGGACCTGACGGTGGAATACCGACCGTGTCCGGGGGCACGGCAGGGACGATTTTCCGACGAGCTCTTCGAGGCCACCGGGAGGAAGACGGTAAGACACGACAAGACGCGACGGTCGCCGTACGGCACGACGAGACGCGACATTTGCAAATTCGCAAACAACAAACGACAAAACAATGCAATGCAACGCAATGCAACAAGCGATATCCTACAACCTGTACATCGTGCGGCGCAGCTGTATCGTGCCGTAGCGGAATGGGTCGAGTGCATGATTATTATTTTGTTGTTGCGTTTGCGACGGATATGGCATTGGCTCTCACATTTCCGCGTCCATTGTCGTTTTTCGTTCGCCTCTGTCCCACTCCACTCCGCTCGAATCCGCTCGATAGGTTCCGTACCTGTACGATCCCAACACGGGCGAGGGTCTCTTCGAATCCAGCGACCAGATCGAATACCTCCTGACGAACTACGGCCCGGCTGACCCCTCGACCTATGACCGCAAGGCCCTCTGGCCGATCACCGTGGAGCCCTTCTCGGTGTTTACGTCCACCCTTTGCGCGCTGCTACTGGGAATGCCGGGGAGCCGCCGCCGGAGCAACGCCCGGCCCGACAACGAGTTGATGCTGCCGCTGGAACTCTGGGGGTACGAATCCTCTCCGTTTGTCCGGAACGTCCGGGAGACCCTCGGGGAGCTCTGCCTCCCCCACATTATGGTGTCGTGTGCGAGGGGATCGCGGAACCGCGACAAGCTGGTGGCGAAAATTGCGGCGGCTTCGACTACTACCGAAGGAGGACGAAACGGAAAAGGAAGCTTCCAGGTTCCCTTTCTTGTCGATCCCAACACGGGGGTGCAACTCTTCGAGTCGGAAGAGATAGTGCGATACCTCGAGGAGGTCTACACGACGACGCGGTAGTGTAGTGTACAGCCGAACAGAACGGAACAGAACAATGCACAAAACAACGCGAACCGAACGAGACGCCGATTCCGATGCCAATGCCAATTGTCTCGTACTATACTTCGTCAATGATATTTGCCTTGGATTTTTGTCCTAGCTAGTACGAAGGGTCCATCAATTGTGTCGCTGTTTTCCTGATGCTTACCAAAGAATGAATAAATAATAGTCGGCTGTCTTCCACACGCCATTGTCTGCTGTGACAAACCCTTAGAGTCTATTGTATTAAAATTACTCTGGAGAAGAAGGGTGGCAGGAACTCGAAATTTGTGATTGCTGTACGAGTACTATCGGTAATTGCGAAGCTGTAGAACGATCCATGGATGTTCAACCAATCAGAGCCGTTCTTTTTTGGGTTGAACGGACTCACTCTCCTCACCCGACCCAACCCAACCCAACCAATTCCTCGTGAAGGGTTCAACGAACTTTAGAGATCTCAGGGGTTCTTCCGTATTTTATTAGTGCGTGCACCTTTCATAATAGGAACTCCTCGAAAAGAGGGACTGTCACCATGTCACGCCTTCTTGAAAAAGCGATTTTACCGGTTGTTGAAAGGGTTCGTTCCACTACTACACACCACCGGTCCTTTAATCTGGACACTTCGACATGCATTGCAAGCTGAGACACTGGCTTTTCGCTAGGGTAACGTTGTTATACCGTACGGTAGACAATAAGAATGTTCTTGTAGAATACTCTCATTATTTAAGCGTGTTCCAAAGAGAGCTATTTTTGTCTGGAAGGATGTTCGTTGACAACAACTCAACTAAGCCTTCAAAAAGCATGCAAATTCTACGGAAAAATACTCTCTTCTTATTTTTCTAGATGGATGCTTGGTTTTCACTGCGTGGGGTACTCGTAATCTGACTACGTACTTAATCGAAACACACACAAAAAATACCGTATCCTACCCTACCGTACGAGTACTCGTACTCGTACTGAACGTTCGCTCTTTTCGAATTGAACCGTGATGTGTAAAAAAAATACGGTACGAGTAACTTAGTCGTGTCACCAGAAAAAAATAGTACTCCGTTTTTCGTAATGATTGCGCGCCATGGCAATGACATTGATATGTATTAGTGCTGCTACGGTAATTATGAGAAGAATCTCATTTCTATAAATAATAAATATGTGGGTCGTGTTTTGAGAAGTTCTTTGTCGTAACAGTAGCCGGACACAAAGAAATAATGACAACAATGACAATGACAATGACAATGACAACGCCGACGCCGAAGACTATGGCAACGACAACATGACGGACCCAACCCAATCCAACACGACGCAAACGAACAGGACGCCGACAACGACGATGGTGGGGACTACGGTTGCGGTTGGGACGACACGACCATTGCCACCCAAACACAGACACAGACACCGACACAAACACAGACATAAACACATGCACAGACACAGGCACAAAGACAATCTGCGCCAAATCAAACGCCAACTGTAACAAACACAGACCAAAAAGCCATCCCAGTGAGGGCCGGTTTCCTCCAAGCTAGCGAGGCGATGCGTTGTGGAAGAACTCTGCCTATTCCGGCGTAACGTAACGTAACGTAACGTAACAACCGACAGCGGCAAAGAGCACGATTGATCGATTGATTGATTGATTTAGGATTCAATATCGATTTCGATGCTGAATTCGATACTATCGAATCCATCTGTAACAATATGCCGAATTCAATAGACACAATCGATTCGATCCCGGCGAGCATCTTCGCTGGTGAGGGGAAGACTTGGATTGAAGATCGACCGTTACATCCTCCGAGTCAGTGTTACATTGCATAGGGTATGGTATCGCTCAAAGGAAGTTGGTGGTTGCTTTGCAAGTAGATAAAGAGAGAACGGTGTGTTCTCTGCTACGCTAGACGAAAAATTGCTGGTTTTGCGAAGTTCACGTTAGGATCACAATCCACAATAATCCAAACTATTCAAAATCCAAACCATCATTTCATATCAATTCCAAAATAAAACGATGAAGCTACATAACGCGAAACTTTTCGTTGGCCAGCTCATGATTGCTGCCTTTTGCGGTTCCCCCGGGGCTTTTGGATCAAATATCGAGAAGCGCCCAGAAGACCGTGTCAGCGTCAACCCCCCCGTGGAAGGCACAGGTGGACTACGAGGTTGTGGTGGTGCCGTAGTAGGAACAGGTCATCCTGGATGCTCTCCAAACAAAAAGGTGACTTTGTCCAAATTTTGCATCTACGGCGAAAGTGCCGTTGACTTAGCCGTTGAGAATGATATTAAAGAAGAGCATCGCTTGAAACTCGACGGTAGCTCGCTGGAGGGCTACCATGGTTTTGGCGTGGATCGGTGCAACGAGATCAAGGAAGCCCCAATGGTCGTGAAGGAAGGATCGAGTCTCACCATTGGTACAGAAAAGCAGGATGGCAGTAGCTGGATTGCAACCTTGGAAAAAAAGCAGTGGTTCATCAATACCTGCGTACCATTCGGGATTATGGTGGCAAGTTTGCGCAAGTCCGATACCCAATTCAGCGTGTGCTTGGACGCTAGAAAATCGGACGTCATAGATATCGTTGATTCGGGGGCGACGTTTTGTGAGGACTGGACCCGACCTCCGGATTCGTTCGTTTGGGTCATGAAGGTAGAACCTTCCCTTCAAGACTTTCCAGTAGGCTGGAGCGATAGTGATGGCCCTGCGTACAATTGTGATTGGTATAGTATCGGTAAGTATCGTCGCATCCAAATGAAATGAATACTTCAAATCAGTCGTCTGGCTTGTGAAAAAGGAATGAATGGATAAATCTTTGGGCTACATGTACGACTTACAAATTTCCCCATTCATTCCGATCCATTGGTTTGTGGCAAAAGGTGAACATTGTTCCTCATACGGAAACAGTTTCAGCAACATGGGAAAAACAGCGCAAGAGGCTTGCGCTGTTTGTGGTGGAGGAATGTGATTTGGTTTGATTTAGTTTGATTTGATTTGATTTGATTTAATGACCAATCAATTTTTTATGACGGTTTGAATACAAGCCGCCGTTGGTTAATGATGGAGACTTTGTGTAGGAGGGGTGGGGTGGGATGGGACATGATTGCGTTCCACGATCGATGCCGGGCACAGGTTTCAAAACGGTGCATAGATTCATTCCGCCCATCTTTCGTTCCTCAATTATATTAATAATTGGGGAACGAAAGATGGAAGGAATCGGATCAGTCCTTCCATGTGGCGCGGGATCACATTGAAGGAAATCTTTTAAAATACATAGATGCTAGAGGAAGTGGATCCATAACTGAATCGGATCTCCTCTCCTCATGGAAAGCTTAATGCTTATAATATTATTATCAATTACCCCTCGTTTCATAATTCGACGCCTACCGTGTTCATTCGTAGTTGGCTGTTGCGTTGTTTGCCGAGAGTAGTGGTGCCACGTATGATAACAAATTGGACCCCTATGCCGCCATCGAGAATCGGAACTCCCGAACTACACGTGCGGAAGAAGGGCATCCCGCGGGATCTCTCGGCCTTGTGCATGTCGCCCATCGCTAGCAACGCTGCGGAGGCCACGGCCCTGGCCGCTGGCAACACTGGGCTGAAAGACCACCAAATTAAGATGGCCGAGGCGATGCGGACGGCTACGGGAAGCATACTCGGTCCATGTGTCAGTCATCACCACAGCGCTGAAGGCCTTCCAAGCATTTTGTTTTTACGGAACGGAACGGAACCGACCTGTGATAAGACGCACAGCACCAACGCCCAGTTCCGTTCCGTTCCGTTCCGTTCCGGGATGATGTCCCGCCCGCTTCCTTTGACTTGACAATGATTCGGATTCGGATTCGCTGGCTCCGATCACAGCCTCCTCCATTCCATAGCTAGTCACGACTACCATCCGCACTGCTCGTGATATGTTGTTCCATCCCTCTACTACTACGGTGTTGGGCATCTCCCCGCGCGAACTCGGCACCCGCTCGGTTTGGGCTGCTGGGGGAGCCATGGCGCTGCCTCCCCCCGGCAGCTTGCGATTCCAATGTTATCCACAGCCATTCCACAACAATGTTCCACCACCAGCAGCAGCAGCAGCAATCGATCCCCGGCCGTGTTCTGCAACTTTTTTTGCAAGGTTGCTTCCGGCGTTCCAACAAAGGACCCTTCAACTTCCTCCCCACTGATAGGGTCCCCTCCAAGCTGGGCTAGACTAGTACTACTAGTAGTCTCCAATAGTAACCCAACTGCGCTGTGAAGAGTAATCCCGTGCACTCGTCCTCTGTGATCCCACCCTTTTGCCTTCTTTGGCTCTACTATGCTGGGCGCTGTAGTAATACTAGTACTACTAGTAGTGCTAGGCCAGTGGACTGGGCGGGAGAAGTACTATTCTGAGCAGCCTCGGAAGCTTTTACTCAGAATACGGTGCTTCTTGTGGACAGTCTCTGCCTGCCCGCTGAGCTCCTCCCTAACAAGGGCTAGTAGCAGTAGCTCAGCATACTAGTACTACTAGTACTAGTAGTAGTACTAGTAGTAATATGAATAGGAGTATGATTCTTCCCCCGTGTCAGGGTTCTTAGGTTAGGGACGTCTGGCTCCCCTCCATTGACACTCCATAGTACCAGCCAACGCCCCTTTCAACTACTAGCATTCCTTGGTGGAATCCTGCACAAGGGACTTCTTCTTGATACGGAGGTCGTTGCTGGGTCCTGTTTGCAACAACACACAACACAGAACGGACACAACACGGGCACTATTGAATACCGATACGTAACGTACGTACGTACGTACGTACGTACCGGTACATACGGTAAGCTTGCAGTTTGGTGACAACTGGTCGGTGGTAAGATTTTTTTCTTTCGACATGAACATAGTTCGTGCCGTACTTAGTACTGAGTACATACTCGTACGGAGTACGGAGTAATTACTAGCTTTCACCGTATTTTTGTTGATGCACACATGTTGCAGAGACCAACCGAATCGAACCGAATCGAATCGAATCAAATCAAGCGACGGAGACATCCGACTTGCCGAGCCTCGACTCGACCAGATCAAAACCAAGGAGAGAGGACTTATTTATTTATTCCCGTCCTTGAGCAGTTCAGTTGTGTATCATACGCACAACCGGTTGCAGTTGCTTGCGAATCATCGCGACGATTGATCCGACGAATTCTCGACGGTCCCCTCCTGCCTGCGGCCGGTGCGGTACGGCACCATACGGTACCACACGGTACGATACTCGCACGTTAAGTGTAGCGTGGGAATGGCTTTTGACCATTGGAGAACCGGCGATTGGTGCTGGTTGCCGCCGGATGATATTGATATCGCCGATACCGAAAGTGGAAGTGCCGGTCGCATTCCCGCCCAAAGCCGCAACTGTAACAGCAACAGCAACAGCAACCGCCCGAGGACAGAAGCATCCACAAAAAGAGAAGAGGACAAGGACGCGTCGGCAGTGGCAGTGGCAGTGACATTGTCATCATCATCGATTACACCAGCAGTGGTCAAAAGCGCTGTTTCGGAGGATAACCACGACGAATCGGGCTGGAAACCCGGCAACTGGTGTTGGCTGCCCCCCTATCCCCCCGAAGCCACGCCGAGCATCGGGAACGAGGAATTGATTTCACGCGAGAATGCGAACGCGGACGCCAACACGATCGCGAATGCCAATGCGAATGCGAACACAACGGAACAGTCCGCTCGGGGAAATCAATCAGATATCGTTGCATCACCGTCGGCGAGGAGGAACGACGAGGACGCCGAGGGATCGTCCCCCACCCAGACGATCTTCTCGGGTTGCCTCGGTTGGGACATTTCCGGCTAGAGCTACAGCTACAGCTACAGCTACAGAGACCGAACCCGATAGCGACGGATCGTTCGACGACAACGACGATGAGAGCCAAGCGGACGACCAAGCTAGCGACACCGAAACCGAAAGTGAACGAGAACGAGAACGCGAAAATAACGAGCACACGAGTTTGGAGGGCAGCAACAACGGCTCGCGGCATGCGACGTCGCGAGGGAGAAATAGAAGGCGAGAGCGAGAAGACGGGATGTGGAAAGCAAAATTTCAGCTCCTGGTCGAATACCAAACCGCATACGGGACGACAAATGTTCCGTGCTCGGATCCTGCTCTCGGAGATTGGGTCCGTCATCAACGCCGTTTACACAAAAAAGGCACGATCTCGCGGGAAAGAATAGCCCTCCTCGAATCCCTCGGTTTCGAATGGGTTCTTCGAGTAGCATGCAGCTGGGACGATATGTATCAACGCCTTGTAGCATACAAAAACAAATATTTCACTACTCGCGTTCCCCAAAGTTACAAAGAGGATCCAAAACTCGGACAATGGGTGAAAGCTCAGCGTTCTAGCTGTAAAATCAAGGGCCGAATCAATCGTTTGGATGAGATTGGATTTGTCTGGAATGCGAACGATGAGGTTAGAAGAAATTGGGACGAAATGTATGAGCGCCTTGTAGCATACAGCAGCAAATATGGCTCTACTCGTGTTCCCCGTGTTTATGAAGAAGATTTGCAACTCGGACGCTGGGTGTCCACTCAGCGCCGATGTTGCAAAAGCAAAGAACGAATTGATCGTTTGAACGAAATTGGATTTGTTTGGACTGCTATCGACAATTATCAAAAGCCTACAGAGATCCATGAGAATGCATGGGAGGCGATGTACCAGCGCCTCGTGGACTTCCAAGCGAAACACAACACCACACGAGTTCCATCTAAGTTCAAAACGGATCCTCGACTTGGAATATGGGTACAGCGCCAACGAGAACGTTGCAAAAGAGCAGAAAGAGTTCGTCGATTAAACGCAATTGGATTTGTGTGGCACGCCGAACAGAGTCCTGAAGAAAAATGGGAGATGATGTACCAGCGCCTTGTGGAATACAAAGAACAGCACAAAACTACTTGCGTGCCCAAAAAATATGAAAAAGACCTTAAACTTTCAAACTGGGTAAGGAGACAGCGTTTTTATTGCAAACAGAAAAATCGAATCGACCGCTTGGATGCCATTGGATTCGTTTGGGATGCACGCAAGACCAACGAAACGGAACAAGAATAAAGATGATTACTTACGCTACAATGTTAGCTATCTCGGTCGAACCTCGTGAGACTCGAAAATGTTGGCGAGTGGCTGGATCAAACGGTTCGCCTTTGCATTGCAGTCTCGTCGATCGGATGTTTCATGGGTTGAGGAATCGAAGAGAGCCTTCGGGAGACCAACAGATACTCTCGACCGCCCTCACTCACTTAAAGGAGGTTTCGATGTTCGAGCTCAATTGCGCGTGCCATTGGCAGTCGCATCCATCCGGATTGTCGAAGTTGGCACGGTCGCATTGTCAACAGCCGGTTCTCTTTTCGCAATCGAGTTGGTCTGTTTCGAAAAATATTGGTGCTTTGTTCATCGTGTCCAAGCACGATTCATTGTATCCATCGTACGAAAAGCCAAAAAATTATAGTAGCCTCTCGGTCAGCAACGGTAGCAAGAGAACAAAGGCAGGCGTGTTGTAGAAGACTATTTGGATACCATCACTAGCTGTGCAGGTTCGACGACTGTCTAATCATATTCTCATTCATCATTAGGATCGAAGAGCTTTGAAGAAGACAAGCATGGAATATGTGGGTTAGCGGCATTCATATTAGGTGTTTAGATTATTGATACGGAATTCCCAATGCAATGACAGTGAACCAACAACCATGGTGAACACATTGTTGAATTTTCATTTGGTGAGTAAAATTATGATTCTAAGAGAGCACCGTCCTCCTCTCTTCCTTTACAAGCGAAGATCACCTACCTCACTTTTGGCGGCTTCCTATGTATCGATGCCATTGTTCCTGCAACGGTCGTTCTTCTCTCCAAGTCTTCACCGTTTGAGCGAAGGCTGTTCTAATACACAGTACCGGTCAATCTCACACTTTTTTTGGTACTACATCCGCACACTTTTGCCATGATACACTTTTCATGATACTCTAGCAATACCCACTAAAGATAGGATCATACTTCCTGACACTTTGAACCTGTGACCTCATGTACTCAACCACTAGTCCTCTCGCCTGAACACCCGGCCTCCACCCTTAGATCGCGCCAAACATTTTAAGACTGAGCCAACTTGGTTGGGGTCGCGCTTGCTCTGGTGAACCATGAATGTACTGGGACAGGGGGTAGGGGTTTGGGGGTCTATTAACCGCAACCCCCCCCCTCCCACGGCAGGGATCATACAGTCTATATATCATAAGAGTACCACAGTACCTAATTTTCAAAAATGTAGATTTGTACCTTTCGAAAGTGTAAAGTTGACCCCGGTCCCTCTTAAGTGCGATGATACTTGGGAATGAAAATTTCTGTCCCAGATTCTGAGGGAATTCTATGCATTTTACATGATAGATAGTGGTTGCCAATAGCTGACAGTAACCGCTTTCTATGTTAAAAACATAGAATCTATGACAGTTGGTGGTGGTGGTGCATAGAAAACTGGGATCTGGGTTAATAGGAATGATCCATAGTGCGAGGATGAATCCCAAGGAGCTATGAGTGATTGAAAATTTGTTCTTTCCTAATGATGATGATGAGGAAGAAGGAAGTGAGAGCATAGAGGCCCCCCACTCTTTGAGTGTCAATGATGAAGAAGGCAACAACATTGATGTTGACAATTCCCATCGTGATTCAAACACGCTAGTAATTACGACACCCAATGTAGGAAGGAACATATCTGACGAATTGAAGGTCAAGATCAAGTTAATGAAAATCATGCGGAATCATAGCATACCATTAGTTGCAGAGAAGGAATTGTATGAATGGGCTATCGAATTGGAGCAGCTTAATTTATTTTCATGGACTAAAGGCAATCTCATAAAGACCAGGGCAAGTGTCATGAAGGAGATTTCCACAACTGTGCCTGAAATAAAAGGCGATGGGTTTGAACCTCATCTTATTGACTGGTGTTCTAAGAAATCACAGAGTGGTGACATTTCCGGTCGCAAACAAATCTACGTCCGTTCGTTCCAAAAAGCTCTTCATTCCCTATTAACGAATGTGACTTTGGTGAAGGAAGACAATCTGCCATTCCCCCATGCTGAAGACCCAACCTTACCAGTCTGTTATCCAGAACTTCAAGGTAATATTGATATTGACAAACTCCATCACGGTGAATGGTGGATCAACACTTGGGAGAAGAGATGCAAATCTGAATCGAATGAAATTCTGGTTCCTATTATTCTCTACATGGATGGAATTGCAATCGACAATAGTGGTCAAACCACTCTTACCCCACTGAACATGACTCTTGGCATATTCAACACCCTAACTCGAAACTCCCGGCCAGATGCCTGGGAGGCTATATATTATCACCCAACATGTCCAGGTGATAAAGGTGCTGAATCAATTGACAATGTGAACAATCTTCACTCTGGCCTTCGTTGAGCTCTTTCATTCTTTGAAAGATGCCTGCAACCAAACGGATGGTATTGAATCGGTCTAATTTGCCGTGGAACAAGAAGAAATGGTCGGTTCGAATGAAAATTTTGGTTGCTTATTTCATAGGTGATACTCCCCAGCACGACCAACTTTGTGGACATTATCAAACGTCAAATTCAAAGATGATCTGTAGGCATTGCAATTGTCCCAGAGCACTTCGCTTGTGTGAATGTTTTGAAGGTTTCCGTTTCAGTTAAAACTGGTAACATGCAAGTGTCTAAGCACCAAAATGGGGATGAGTACAAATCCATTCGGCTCTGGAATATATCTGATTTTACTGCTCCAACAGTTGACAAAGGAGTGAATGTTGAACAGTATTTCAAAAACATCTCTCACCACGGTGTACATAACGGCAACGCTTTTTATGATCTTGATTTTGGGGGAAACCCACATAATATTCATCTAGCGTTGCCGGGAGAGAGACTCCATATGCACCAACTTGGTTGTGCAAAACGTGCAGCGGAGACGTTCCGCGAGGACTTTTTAGGCAATAACCAGCGGCTTCTTGGTGAGATGGAAAGGTTAGCCAGTTACTACGGTGGTGCTGTTCAGAGGCAATCCGATCGTGACTTCCCACGAACCAATTTTTCAGAATCAATACATACAGCAAAGAAGGAGGGTAACCAGTACATTGGAATGCTTTATATTCAGATGCTGTCACTTCTGTCTGCTGGAGGTTGTCAATTGTTGTTGTCTCAAAAGACGCCATCCAATCTTGAGAACAAGAGCAGAAAGTGTGAAGACAAAATTGACCGACATATTTACGCCATTGAGTTGTTGTTGGGTATGGAAGAGTTCCTAAAGTACGCTGGAACGTTTGATGAGGTTTTCAAACAAGACAAGAAAGGTGTTCTGAATCTTGACAGAATGGTTGTTCTTTTCATCAACTGTATAAATAACAATCTGCAACGAAGTAAGAGAGAGGGTAACAATCTGGTGAAGAATCACATGTATTTTCATTTATCACAGTACATGAGATTATTTGGTCCTCCAACTGGATGGGCTCTGCTGCGAGTGAGAGCAATCATAAAACTGAAGTGAAGGCTCCTGCTAAGAGAACTCAACGAAACAAGTTTACACTTATCAAGCAAACTTGCAACCGAGTGATGGAGTATCGAAACTATTGATCGACTTGACCGTGAATTTGATTTGTTCGAACATAGATCCATAACCGGACCAAATCATCCTAAGGAGGGTGATTGGTCAGCTGGGTCTTCGTTTTGGATTGGTGTAATGAATGGTCTCCCTTACATGAAGTGGGATGAAAACAAAACGCAAGTGTACCCTGGTTTCCATCAGATGTTCTCAAATTTTGTTGCAACGTGGTCCTTCCAGGGGCTGTGGGCACCAGCAAGCTTTTGGAACCACTGAGCACAAGAGGTATGACAAATATCGTGAGATGAAATTACTATTTCGTGCCCATCCATCGTTTAAGTCTGATTCTGACCAATTGTCCAATGTATGGTACAACTGGGCTAATTTTCAACTCGGCCTCCTCAATGGACGTGGACTGCAAGTTTATCCATGTCAGATTCTGTGCCTGCTTTACCTCGAAGGTCCTTTCCCCGTGGGCAGCTCCGTTAGTGGTTTCGAATTAGTGCACAATGGTTATTATGCCGTTGCTCGTTGCTTTGTTTCTGCAGACCCCATACCGAGCAAGAGGGATAAAGGAAAAAAACACCATCATGCATTGGTAAAGCAAGGTGAGCTGCGGAACAAATTGTATTTGTTCGACTGCAACGCCATTGAGTCCGAAGCTGCCGTTGTTAGAAACCATGGTAGTCCTGACCAATATTTTGTGCTGGGAAATCATGAACAATGGTTGTTTAATTTCCGTGAGACAATGGCTGCATTGGAAAAGAAGAATTTAGAATCAATAGTACAAGATGGTGAAAACAGCACATGAATTGCTGAACAAACAAGTTTATTATCAGTGATATTTGGACTTAAATTGATTTGCGTATTTTTCATTTTTCCACTATTCTGCAACGCCGTTGCAGAAATTGCTTTTTTCGTTTTGGGGGGAGTACTTGTAAATTGTTTTTTGTAAAGTTGTGTATTTATGGTTTCTGATGCACCCTACTTTTTGTGTGTATTTTTTGTTTTTCCACTTTCTGCAACGGCGTTGCACGGAATGGCCTTTTTCCGTATTTTCGAGGGTACAGTCATCCAATTCCAGTTTTCTTCAAAATAATGATGCAATTGCTGTTTCAAAATATCAGCAGGAAGCCAGCAGCAAGCAGCAGCGTTTCCAGCAGCGTTATGGATCAGCAAGAAGCCAGCAGGAAGCCAGCAGCGAGCAGTGGCGTGTCCAGTGGCGTTTTGGAGCAGCAGGAAGCCAGCAGGGTTCCAAGCAGCGTTTTGAAGTAGCAGGAAGCCAGCAGCGACCAGCGGCGATAGGGTCTAGCGAGAGCAACAACAACAGCAAATAGCAAGAGCAAGAGCAACAGCAACAGCGACTAGCGAGAGCAACATCAACATCAACATCAACAGCAACAGCAAGAGCAAGAGCAACAGCGACTAGCGAGAGCAACAGCAACGGCGACTAGCAGAGTGGCGATTTGGAGGAGCAGCAGGAAGCCAGCAGCAAGCATCGGCATTTGGAGCGGAGAAGCAGGAAGCCAGCAGCGGCGTTTTGGGCGGCGTTTTGAGCGGCTTTGCGGTTGTATCGCTGTTGTTGATTTGTTGCCATTGATTCATCCTGTGAATTCGTTTTGATCGTTCTTGCTGTTGCAGATCTATAACAATATATAATAATTGAACAAAATTGGGTGAGTATCTATCTATGTAGAGTAAATAATAACAACAGAATAATATAATTTCCATGCTAACCTGCCGTGTTGCCTTTGCTTTGGTGTGGCCGTGTTGTTGCCATTGTTGTTGCCTTTGATCCGGTGTTGCCTTTGCGGTGTTCCTTTGGGTCGATGTTTGTTCGGGTTGATGTTGCCTTCGATTCAGGATGTTGCCTTTGGTTTGGTGTTCCGACAATCGTTGTTTGGATGACAATCTTTTTTCGGACGATTGTTGTTCCAATCCGTACCTATGAAAATAAGAAGGAAAAATAGAAGTGAGGAAATACAACATCATCAGCAATGCAACATGCGGGCATCAATGTATATCTATCTCACGTTGTTGCCTTCCACTCGGCGTTGCCTTCAATTCGAATCGTTGTTGCCGATATGTTGTTCCGACAATCATTGTTTTGACAATCGTTGTTCCAACAATCGTCCCGATGAAATTGTTGTTGTTGTTCTGACAATCGTTGTTCCGACAATCGTTGCTCCAACAACTGTTGCTGCTGTAGATTTGAAGACTTCTTACTCCTACATCATGAAAAACAGGGTATTGTTCCAGTTGATATAGAGGCAAGGGATGCAGATTGTGTGCTTTCAAGACATCTGTGGTGGGTGATCAAGTCCAAGAACACTGTCTTTGCAGCAACTCATCTCTCGTCGAATGCTTTCTATTGTCATGCAGTACAAGGCTGGTGTTATTTTGGACTGAAATATCTGAGAACGGATTGTTGTGCTACTAACACGTCACATGTGACGAAGAGGGTCGGATCTCATGTTCTCGGACGAAGTGTTGCTTGCAAGAACCAACACTCTACTCAGATAAGTTGGATGTAAGATTCTTATGAAGGGAAAGAGTATTTTTTGCCTCGCGGAAAAGAAAACAAAATTACACTGTAGTGTGTGTGATTCTTTTTGGTCACATTATTTTTTATTTAACTGTTCTCAGCTTGTGATACAGGGAGATCTTTCATGTACCGGTGGTACGTACCACATGTGTGAAGGTGTTTTTAACGGTATTGAATTTGCGTAGCATTCTACGACAGTAGCTTTCTACACAATTTTTGTACTGGATAATTTCTGGTAATGAATTTGCGTAGTATTCTACGACAGTAGCTTTCTACACCGTTTTTGTACTAGATAATTTCTGGTAACGAATTTGCGTAGATATTCTACAGCAGAAGTTTTCTACACAATTTTCGTACTAGATACTTTCTGGTAACGAGTTTGCGAAGAAATGTACGTCTGTAGTTTTCTACACAGTTTTCGTACTACATAATTTCTGGTAACAAAATTTGCGTAGGAATCGACGATAGTAGTACATGGTACCAGGGGGGGAAAGAATTTGTGAGCAGTCCGCAACAACGCTCACGAATTCTTTCCCCCCTGGCACACAAGAGGGTATTTTTGGTGCAATTCCAGGGCACAAACTGACTTATTGGGTAATGACTCACAAAGTATCCGGTCCAAGCCAAGAGTACATTTAGCATGACTCATCAAATGCATATTGGGAACAACTTTGCCCCACAGAATGCTGGAAATGTGGTGGTTTGACTCTCCAAATGGCAAACATGAGGGTATTTTTGGTGCAATTCCAGGGCACAAACTAACTTATTGGGTAATGACTCCAAAAGTATGCGGTCCAAGCCATGAATACATTTATTATGACTCATCAAATGCCTATTGGGAACAACTTTGTCACACAGAATGCCAGAAATGTTGTGGTTTCAATCTCCAAATGGCAAACATGAGGGTATTTTGGGTGCAATTCAAGGGCACAAACTGTCTCATTGGGTAATGACTCCAATAGTATCCGGTCCAAGCCATGAATACATTCATCATGACTCATCAAATGCAAATTGGGAACAACTTTGCCCCACAGAATGCCGGAAATGTTGTGGTTTGATTCTCCACATGGCAAACATGAGGGTATTTTTGGTGCAATTCCAGGGCACAAACTAACTTATTGGGTAATGACTCCAAAAGTATACGGTCCAAGACATGAATACATTTATCATGTATCATCAAATGCCTATTGGGAACAAATTTGCCACACAGAATGCCGGAAATGTTGTGGTTGGACTCTCCAAATGGCAAAATGAGGGTATTTTTGGTGCAATTCCAGGGCACAAACTGTCTCATTGGGTAATGACTCCAATAGTATCCGGTCCAAGCCATGAATACATTTATCATGACAAATCAAATGCATATTGGGAACAACTTTGCCACACAGAATGCCCAAAATGTTGTGGTTTGATTCTCCGAATGGCAAACATGGCGGTATTTTTGGTGCAACTCCAGGGCACAAACTAACTTATTGGGTAATGACTCCAAAAGTATCTGGTCCAAGCCATGAATACATTCATCATGACTCATCAAATGCATATTGGGAACAACTTTGCCACACAGAATGACAGAAATGTTGTGGTTTGACTCTCCAAATGGCAAACATGGGGGTATTTTTGGTTCAATTCCTGGGCACAAACTAACTTATTGGGTAATGACTCCAAAAGTATCCGGTCCAACAAGCCAGGAATACATTTATCATGACTCATCAAATGCATATTGGGAACAACTTTTCCTCACAGAATGCTGGAAATGTTGTGGTTTGTCTCTCCAACTGGCAAAATGAGGGTATTTTTGGTGCAATTCCCGGGCACAAACTGACTTATTGGGTAATGACTCCAAAAGTATCCGGTCCAAGCCTGGAATACATTCAACATGACTCATCAATTGCATATTGGGAACAACTTTGCCACACGGAATGCCCAAAATGTTGTGGTTGGACTCTCCAAATGGCAAACATGAGGGTATGTTGGGTGCAACAATTCCAGCAGGACACAAACTGAATTACTTGGTAATGACTCCCAAAGTATATGGTCAAAGCCATGAATACATTTATCATGACTCATCAAATGCATATTGGGAACAACTTTGTCACACAGAATGCTGGAAATGTTGTGGTTTCACTCTCCAAATGGCAAACATGGGGGTATTTTTGGTTAAATTCCAGGGCACAAACTTACTTAGGGGGTAATGACTCCAAAAGTATCTGGTCCAAGCCATGAATACATTTATCACGACTCATCAAATGCATATTGAGAACAAATTTGCCACACAGAATGCCAGAAATGTTGAGGTTGGACTCTCCAAATGGCAAACATGAGGGTGTTTTGGGTGCAATTCCAGCGCACAAACTGAGTTATTGGGTAATGACTCCAAAAGTATCTGGTTCAAGACATGAATACATTTATCATGACTCATCAAATGCATATTGGGAACAACTTTTCCTCACAGAATCCCGGAAATGTTGTGGTTTCACTCTCCAAATGGCAAACATGAGGGTATTTTGGGTTAAATTCCAGGTCACAAACTTACTTATTGGGTAATGACTCCCAAAGTATACGGTCCAAGCCATGAATACATTTATCATGACTCATCAAATACATATTGGGAACAACTTTGCCCCACAGAATGCCCAAAATGTTGTGGTTTGTCTCTCCAAATGGCAAACATGAGGGTATTTTTGGTGAAATTCCAGGGCACAAACTTACTTAGGGGGTAATGACTCCCAAAGTATCTGGTCCAAGCCATGAATACATTTATCATGACTCATCAAATGCATATTGGGAACAACTTTGTCACACAGAATGCTGGAAATGTTGTGGTTTCACTCTCCAAATGGCAAACATGAGGATATTTTTGATGCAAATACAGGGCACAAACAGTCTCATTTGGTAATGACTACCAAAGTTTTTGTACCAGGCCATGAATGAATATCACATGACTCATCAAATGCATGTTGGGAACAACTTTTAAATCATGCATATTGGGAACAACTTTGCCACACACAGTACAGAAAATGTTGTGGTTTGTAGATACAAATGGCACACAAGACAGTACGGTATGTTAGGTGCAGTCTACGAGATTCTACATGTGACAAGAGGATTGAAATACATAACCTTAGTGTTATCAAAAGTTTCCCTTCTGAAAAAATTATGGCGCGGGAGGGCTGGCTTGCACAGGTACGTGATCTACTTCTACAAATATATAAGGACGCGCCCAAGCCAGACAACACACAGAAGAAGTTAGGGCAAACATCATAGTACAGAACCCACGGGAAAACTCTACACACAAAACAGTCGTACACATACTACACGAAACACCGCACACACACACACACACACACACACACACGAAACACAAAACACAAAACACCGTACACACACACACACACACACACACACACGAAAATTAAAAAACCGTAAACACAGGAAACACTGTACACGCACAAGAAAGAACCCGAAAAAAGTATTAAGTACACACACAAAACCACACAAAAAGAAACACATGATTCTTGATCGACACCGTATTCAGAAAATAAAATAAAAAATATGAATGCTATCGGAAAGACACGACGAAGCAAAAAATCTGAGGGAAAGACCCTTCGAAACAACAAAACCATCCGGCCCGGTGATCATCAAACTACAGGGGACAACAACGGTAAGAAGAAAAAAAAAGAGTTAAAACAAACACGGCAATTACTAACAAAGTGTGTAACAGTAATACCACAACTATGAGCACAACAAAGAGCAACAGTAAAAAAAATGGTACCAACAACACAATTTCTACTACTACAAACATGGAAGAACAAAACACCATAAACTATCAACCAGAGTAACGAAGCAGCACTGAGCATTACCAACACAACCACCACTACAGTAATGAACCAACAGAAAGAAGGAACAAAAACCAATGTGGTAGAGAAAATATCCAACTGGAGAATGCTGCGATTTAGATGATGTTATGGAACGTGTCATGAAGAAAATCACTGACATAGTGGAACAGGAAGTGGCAAAACACTTATGGCAACTAGAGAGGGAACCACATATAGGGGTGGGAAAGGTAGTAATGGTACATAAACAAACGGAGGCAACCATGCAGGGAGAGGGGAGTTACAATGCCGGCGACACAAGAGAACGAGCAGTAAGTACAATTACAGATGAATATGGGCATATGACAGACAACGATATGCTTAAGGCTTTGAGTGATATGACTGAAACACTGGACAAGCAGCTAAGAGATTACATCAAAAAACATTGGTACCATAACATGAAGTTCCCTATGGGTGATGACCTAACGGCGCATGTAATACAAAAGGCTGTTAAATCAAATGCGGTTATGGTGCCACCAAATATTCCAATGGCGTCATTCTCTTTCTTTTATAGGAAACGAGTAGGGACAGTACTGACTGCATTGAGGCACAACTCACAAACATTAGCGAGAAAAAACTGGATAGGTAAATACAGGTTGGGGAATTGGTTGTTGAAGTTAGGAATTTTGGAATCTATTTTTGGTCCGACAACACTAACATGCTGCCCGTTGATACTGATGATACTTCCGTACAGCTGATTACAGCAAAGGTCGAGTCCCTATCACCTTCCCTGGTACTGTTGGAGTTATTCAAGACACAGAAAATGAGGGCACAGGTATTTTAAACCCTCAATACAGGAAATACAACGACGCGGAAAATGAAGATTTTTATTATTTGGTTACAAGAATCATGTCGGCAATCAATCCAACAAAATCCAATTTCAAACAACAGAAGAAGAAGCACTTGCTGAGTGATATATTTTTTGTAGCGGATGAAGCATTTGCATTGATAGTGATCTACAATTAGCATCATGTATGGGTGAACCAGCAGCAACGAAAGAGTGATGCTACGATTCCGCGACCAAAAAAAAATTCTGCAATTCAGACAGTGCAAGCAGAAATGGTTGGATGGAGGAAGGACGAGAGTTGTTCAGTGGTTTGTGCGACGAAATTGGCGAGATGCAAAAACACCCAGAAACAGGAAGGGAATTGGAAGAAATGATGAGGGAGAGATTTAGGAACGAAAGTTCGACAGATTACACCAAGAAAAATAAGCATGGTGATGCAAATATTACTAGTAGCAGCTCCAGTAGTTGTAGTGGACCAAAAAAGAAAAAGAAAAGGAAGTTCTATATTGATCCGGAAATAACAGCATCGATGAATGCAAGTTTATCTATTGGTGAACTAATGTAGAAAATAACAGTACATACATAATACAAAAACACTACTAATCATGAACTTAATATTGAGAATATTAGAAATAATGGAGTATTCGTAATACGTTGCAATAGGAATAAATCAAGCATAATAGAATCTACATTTTAAAAAGGGAATATTGTAGTTGAGAAATAGAATTCACAATTAGGAGAGCAGAATCGAATTGTTATTTGGGAGATTAATATTTTGGAATTAATACTGAGTCAAGATTTCTTTTTTATTCATTAATAGAAGTAAGTGTTGTTCGGTACAGGAATAATAATTCGGTTCTGCTAGAGACTGAAGTAAAATATTTTTATTCGAGAGTAGAGTAATGTGCATCACGCGCACAGAATTATTCTTTGTATGATTTTAAGGCAATAACTATGGTCGCGCGGGGGTGGGAATTTCAGGGTGTCCAGAAATATTGCTGTGTTAAAATCACGCACAAAATTTGTGCGCGAGAAGTAAATTCGAACCCCGCGAAACAGTTCTCGGACGTATATTCCCATGGCTGGGGGGAGCAATTTGCTTTTGAAAGTGGTTGATTTTGGAATTATGAATTACAACCGGGGGGAAACAGCAACAAATCCAGGTTGTAGTAGAGATTCTACTAGATTCTACACAGGTGGTGTCAAGGAATCAATCAAATCCCTGCTGCTATTGTTGCTGCTGCTGGGAATCCTGCGCGTTAGTTTCCTCTTTGCAAGTGTATTGCTCAACACACAGAGTTGCGTGCGAAACTCTCCAAAAAATACTTGAAAACAGGTTCAACACACGGAGTTGTGTGTGAAACTCTCTAAAAAATACTTGAAAACAGGTTCAACACACGGACGAGTTGTGTGTGAAACTCTCCAAAAAATACTTGAGAACAGGTTCAACACACAGTGTTGCGTGTTGAATCTGAAAAAAATACTTGAGTATTATTTTGCACATACAACACGCAGTACTGCGCATCGAGCGGTTCAACACACGGAGTTGTGTGTGAAACTCTCCAAAAATACTTGAAAACAAGTTCAACACACAGTGTTGTGCGTTGAATTTGAAAAAGAATACTATTATTTTGCCCATACAACACGCAGTATTGCGCATCGAGCCCCCCAACGCACAAATCAATCATGTGCACCTCTTATTTTGAAATCATTAAGTGGTAAAAATGATTCTACTTAAGGCTACAACAGAAACAGGTTAAACTATTCGAACCAAGGCATCATTAAAGACTGGATCGATAAGTAAACACTTGGAACCCATATGTGCATTCATTCAAAAGAGTACCGGTACATCTGAAATGGGCCTCATTTATTCCATATATCACGATCAAGCAAAAGGCCCATTGAATAAAATAGTTAACCTCGCCGGCCAGCCTTGCTTGCCAAAAGAGGCAGGTAGGTGGCGTGGGTAGTGATTAAACAGACAGTTACTTTTTCTTGGTTAGAGATTCCAAGTTCCAAAATAAAAATATTCTTCTGTTGGGTGCACCAAAAAATCTATTCATCTATTCACTCGGGAATATATTTTTATTACTTTGGTCATTTATTACTTTATCACTGGTGGGAATTACTCATTCCCAAAATACTTTACTGGGTACTACCCAGATTTTTGTTTTTAGTATTTTGGGAATGAGAATTAGCATACCCAGATTTTTAGCGGCCAGCGTCTAAAATCTCATTTTGGAATGTGGAATCTCATTTTGGAATATATGTGGAATTCTTCGTATGGCTACTAAGTATAAACAAGCAGGCGCGAAACATGTGGAAACGCGCATTATATTATTTAACACATGGTTGGATTTCAAAAAAAATCTTGGTAGTACCCAGATTTCTGGTCGACTCATATCGACCAGAATCTGGGTCCAAAAAGACTGGTCAAGAAAAAAATATCCGGTCTGGGTAGTACCCAGAAGTATTTTGGGAATGAGCCATTGGGTCATTCCCGAAATGCTTTTTATGTAGTACACAGATTTCTGTTTTTAGTATTTTGGGAATGAAAACTTTTACACAGATTTTTTGGCGGGCTAATGTACAAATCTCATTTTGGAATGTGAAATCTCATTTTCTCCTTTTGGAATATATGTGGAATTCTTCGTATGGATAAATAAACAAGTAGAGACGCGCGAAACATGTGGATTCCCAAAAAAAAAGAATGTACTACATAAATCATAGTCCACGTGAGCGCTCACCTCGGCTATGATCTATGTAAGAAATGAATGGTCAAGTAAAACATTCCCGGTTTCTGTACTACATAAAAGTATTTCGGGAATCACCGATTACTTAGCAGTAGTTTGAGTTCTACCGTACCGTACGAGTTTAGTTGCTAATGCCACTCGATTTTAAAAGACTGGTTATGAGCCCACTCATTTCGCTGCTCTAGCAACAACCTAGCTATTTGGTCTATCCTTGTTGCTAACTACTACCTTGATATAGCTTGAACACTAATATATACCTCGCGCCCGAATTTGTTAATTTCCTTTTGACAGTGGCTGTTGAGCTGACTCAATCTGAAGGCAATGAGAGTTGACGTAGGAAGTGATAGCTGCAAACCGGTTGAGGTGCCGGTCTGTTGTTTCTAATGTTTCTTCGATGTCCACTACAATTGAACACTAGTCCAACCAGATCTATTCTAAATATCGGCGTACGACGCAATCAGTTAGATCTTAGGCTTGTAGTTTTACAGTAGGACGCAGGGGCTTCCAATGCAAGGTTTAACGCTAATAATCAAGTAATCTAAAAGTATAAGCGTGTTGTCTTGCTGGAGAGCAAGCTACCGCTTTAAAGCGTGCTGCCGCTAATACAGCACGTTATTTCGAATATAGGATAAAATACCATGTTATGGGTAAAATACCGTGTTACGGATAAAATACCGTGTTACGGGCGAGATATCGTGTTGCCGCTAATACAACACATATTTTGTACAGCAGGGAACAAGTTCGTGAGCAGCACTTTGAACCTCTGCTGTCTTTTCTTAAAAACAGAACAATTAACAGAACATAGCATATGCTAGTATCCGGCGCGTGTTCTTTCTTGGATCACTAAGTATCGAACTTGAGTGACGATCGATTCTTCTCCTTCAGTTAAGTATTGATTCTCAATCGTAAGAATGAGTCTCGAACTTTTGAGGTCTCATTATTCTCGATTCGTACCTCTACTACACCGGACACAAAAGGAATTTAATACTCCCCATGTGTCCATGGGCAAGCATCTTCTAAGATCTGATGCAATTGTCTTGCAACAAATCACCTGTATTTCCACAATAGTGAAAGATAGGCTTGAGCAATGGATACACTACTGAGCGTCCCCAATGTTTGGTGAGAATATCAGCGCAGTTATCCTTGCCTGCAAGGTGTTGCATAAGAATAAAACCTCTTGCAATCACGCTCCTGACATAATGGTACGAGAGAATGTGGTGCCTCTTGTGGAGTCTTGCATATGGAAAGGTGGACGTTTGAATCATCTTTTCATTGTCTCCCCACGTGTAGGATGTGTCGTGTACTCTAGTACCAAGATACCTGAATGACTGTTTAATGCCAACAATTTGCTCAATACAGGTTCTAGCAGATACAAATTCAGCGCCGAAGGTGGCTGTTTCCAAAGTTGCTTGCTTCTTGGAGAACCACATGATGGGTGTCTTGTTTGCAAAATGCAGAATGCCAGTTACAGCTTTGCCACTTAGTAGGATGTTATGCATTAAATTGGCATCATAGAAATGCGACAGTACAACTACTTTACCCAGAGGTGCAGGAGCATTGCTTGGTAGATCTTCAGAATGCTCCTCCCCATAGACAGTGTTGGACCAGTCTGTGTTAGTACTTTCAGTCAGTACAAAATCAGGAGCTTCCACACAAAATCGAATTTTGAAATGCCTGAACTTGGAGATATAGCCATAGATTCTTTTGGCACGATCGAGATGGCCTTCTCTTGGTTGCACTCAGAAGCTTGAAAGAGGCATAACTGCAGTCTGTACATCAAAGCGTCCAATAGCAATGATCCATTGGAGTGATCCAATCATGCTCTGATACGTTTGGATATCATCAACATCCAGAAATGATGTTGAATCAAGTTCGGGATGGTCATTTTCTGTGAGTGGAGATTGAAATCTGGTGGTTGGTTTGCACCCAAAAATTTGCTCATATGAAGCCTCCATTTTCTCAATGAACTTGATGGGATTCATACAGAGTACGCTGTATTCATCCCGCTCAAAACCACATCCCAAATGAAAGTTCATAGGTCCAGAGCCCTCCAATTTGAAGTTGTATGGTTCTGACTGTAAGATGACCAAGAATTGCTGGGGTTTAGACATGCATAAACACAGATCATCGGCGTAAGTGCATATGAGTTCATATACTGGCTTCCCATGTTTGTTCTTGCCAGGCTTGATGAACATTTCAGGCTCTGCTTTGGATCTTTCAAAACCTAGTTCAATGAGGCAGGCAGCGAGTAGATCACCAAAACACTTTCCAGATGACCAAAGTCCGTATAGAGCCTTGTAAATGACTAGAAGGTGTCCTTCTAGTGGTCCAAATTCAGCTCCAGCCTTAATGCATACTTTCTCACAGGTGACAGCTTCAAGGTATGCATTACCAATGTCGGTTCCCCATGCTTCTAAGCCATTCAGCTCTGCAAGGAACAAGCACATCCGAAGGCCTCGAACAGAAACAACGCCAGCATATACACTATGGACTGGGGTTTCAGTGAGGTTGCCATTTGCAACAAGTTGTGCCTTGTGTCTTCCATCATGCTTGACTGCATAGATCATGTGGACTTTGATCTGTTGGAAACCAGATGGTATATTGCCAACCTTGTAGATACCTTTGTCAATGAAGGTGTCATATTCTTGAAGCTGTGACATTTCGAGGACTATGGCACCCTGCCACTTGGTGTTACCATTTTCTGCGTCAAACTGGATGGCTTCTTCGTGATTGCGAGGTACTTTGAATCCATAATGGTATTGAGGAGCAGTACGGAATGACCAAAGCTTGGCTTGATGAATGAGTCGGTCCAGCTTCTTGGTTCTTCGGGCAAGGGAAACAATGCGCTTGAGATGTTTCCAACCAGGTTTATCAAGCATGCCGTTATCCTTGGCATATTTGGCAACAGTGACAGGGTCGCCAACAGCTACATTGGATAGGGGCTCATATGTGCGCTCCATATTCTCCCATTCAATCCATAGGTTGTATTTGGAGCCTTTGTATTGGGGGTGCTTGTTGTCACGGGGGCCTTGGTGACCAAGGATGCGACGGAATGACCAGAGTTGTCCATCTTCTTGAGTGATATCCCTATGGATATAATTCATGACATCATTGTATGCAATGCTGATATCTTCAAGCTCATCATCTGTATGCTTGCATCTGAACTTGATAAATTCCTTGTTTGTCTCTAGGCTGTTCTCAACGCCAACAATGGTCAATTGTTTCTGAGTGCCATCAGGGAGGGCCATCAGAAATGATCTGTGTTGCAAGTCATCTGCAGGGATGGCAGGGGTGGCAGGGATGGTAATGGGCTTGCCATCATCGTCAAATTGAGTGTTGCCTTCTTCATTGGTAACAACTACTTCAGATGGACCAACAGATGGAGTAGCAGGATTGGTGGGTGGAGGCTTGGCTTCACTAACACCAAAATATGCTAGCTCCGGGGGACCAAAATCATCTTCAGTGACAGGGACGCCGGCAGTGGTTTTGCTGAAGATGTGATAGGTTGGAGGGCCATCAAGAATCTTCCCATAGTTGTTGGGGATTGGAGAAGGTGTGTAGCTTGGGGTATGAGGAACCTTGGAATAAAGAAAGTTAGGCAAAGATGGCTGTGGAAGACCAGGAGACGTGGAAGACTGAGGGTCGGAAGCAGGCTGAGAAGCCTAGGAAGGGCTGTCGCCAAAGGACTTAGGGATGGGAGAAGCATCCTTGGCTTTGCGCCATGCAATGAAGCCATCATCAGTGAACAGGCCAGCGCGCTTGTTACGATGGTCAGAGTTCAAAGCTGTGCGGGCACCAGACCGATCAAGAAGTTTGTTGGTGATAGGGTCCCAAATCTTAAAACAGAGACTATTGCCAACATGCTCAGCAAGACCAACAAAATGACCAAGACATTAGGTGGTCTGGGAGCCAAATTGTGTATCAGGAGTCTTGTAGTAAACAGGCTCAAACCAAAAGAAACAGAGGTAAGGACTGATGTCACCTAAGGCGCCAGTAGCAATGAAAATAGGCTGCTTGTCAGAGAGATTGGGATCAGACAAATGGTTCAATAGACTTGCAATATATGTCATGCAGAGAAGCCAGAGATGGGGTGGAGTGCCAGTGTGATCCATGATTCTGTTGACAATGCGCTTGAATGTCTGATAGCGTCGTTCGAATAGGTTTTGGTGTTGATGATAGGGTTCGCTTTGCCATAAACCAATCCAAAGCATCTTGAGGTAATCTAGAACACTTTTGCTAGATTGGTAAGAGCCATGATCACAAAGAAATCTGAGAGGTCTACCCCATTTCCGAACAAAATTTTGAAGGCATGGTAGGAAATCAGCAGTAGTTCTCATTTCTTCAACATGGATGATATGGGACTTTTGACCAAAGAAAACTTGAGCAAGTTTGGAACCACCATTTACAGCAGGGGTATCAGAGTAGACGACATCAGAGAGTATATCATCATGGAACGGTCTGACATTCATGGCAGGCTGTGGTGACTAAAACCTTTTAAAGATATTGCCATCTGGGCTAATGGATAAGGAACCATATTGGGTGGAATTGTCAAAGGTAGCTTTGATTCTATCGAGGGATATCCAGCTGAAGAAGGGCTTCAAAGACAGATAATCCATGGCAGTGGGTGATTGGATGTGTGGTGCTGCAGTAAGATAATTGGAAGGGGATCGGATGGAGCACCTACTGAGTACCTCTTGGTGAATGTAATCAGTCGGACTGAGCCAGAACAATGTATCATGATTATCAAGTGCCTGAAGAACGGGGCTGGTTGTGCTGCAAGACATGAAAGAGGTGACATCAGAAGAGGTGTCTTGTGCAGTACTGCCTGGTGCACCAAATTCGTCATAGTCCTGATATGGGAGCAGGTTTGTTGTGGGCGGATATCTTTGAACGAAAATGTCATCATTAGGGGTATAAGCACCATCAAGCACAGATGGATTCCAATGCTTGTCACTGGTCATAACAACATGGGGAAGCTGGGCATATTCTTCGCTGGTATACTTGTGCATGGCCATGTAGGGTAAGCCATGGTGTATACTGAGGGGGAACACGTGACCATCAGTGGTGGTGATGACTTGGGTGCCACCAGCTTTGATAGATGTGTCATCAACTTGGGAGAAGTATGCTTCCATCTGTGGAAAAGATAAAATGGATGGGTGTTGTCCAGTGTAAGCACATTCGTGAAAGATAACAATGACCGGTCCTCGATTAGAGACAGAGTAGGCCCTACATGTTGCAATAGGAATATTCTGGATTTGGTGATTATTGATTCCGGTGTACGTTAACGTAGTGAGGTGGAATATCCTTAGAGATAGGCATGCATCGTTTCCTATGATACACCCGTTGGCACCGCGGTCAACCATGGCATAACCAGGTGTGGAGACATTGGTTTTGCTAGAGTGGTATACAGTGATAGGAGTTTCTGGGGAAACACAAGGCTCACAGTCTGGTGGGGACCAATGGTGAAATTTTGCGGATAAAGAAGATTGTCCTACAGGAACATAGACACTGCCCTCCTTCTTGTAGAGGACATCAGGGTTGTCAGCAAGGAAGCGAGCTGGATGAGCAGGTGAAACAGATAATTTGAGGGGCCGGTTATCAGATTGAGAAGATACCTTGTAGACTCCAAGGGATTCGTGAAATGCAGCCCGGGCTGAGGCTTCATCTGTAGGTGAAAGGTCCTGCTTGGTATTATGCTCATACCTGTGTCTGGTGATGGGCTTGCTGGAATTGGGGTCTGATGCAAGCTCGAGATCTAGAAGCTTGGCTCGCAGACATGCAACGAGTTTCTTTTTGTCATCAGCAGTGAAGCCAAGCCAATGCTTCATACCATGTTTAGAGAGTGTCTGCCGGACGGCAGATGGTAGCCTTGTGCTTGGATCTGGTGTTCTGCCAGCCTTGTACACAGCGTAATCCTGGTAATCACCGTTGAATTCAATAGGGGGCAAATATGAGGTAACATCATCTGTTATGGCTGAATATGTGGATTGTGTCATAGACAAGAGGTCATGGGCATGTGCCTTGACAGATGCGCGGCTGCTGGGTTGCGATAGGGATGCTTGGGAATCCAACCTGGTTGCTTCACGGAGGAGAGTATTCTTTAGCTCACTGATAGCAATGGCTTCATGCTGTCAAAACCGGATCATATCTTGGGCTGCAGGGGGATCACTGACCTTGCAGAATTGTTCACTGAGTTGAAAACTGCTACTGCAAGCCTTGCACAGGTGTGTCTTGACAGTGTCATAATCAAGCGGCCGCTGAGGATCTCGTAGTTTGTTGAGGTGTTCTAACTGGGCAAACCACTGAGTGATGAACTTGACTTTGGTATCCTTCCATGACTTCAAATCAATATCCAATAGATGCTGCATTACAATGGAGGTGTCATATACCTTGGATTTGGACTTGTCATGTAGTGTAACAAAATCAAAGAAGGCTTGTCTGCCATCTCTCATGGTTGTATGGCTGAGCACACATGAGGAGGAGAGATCACTTTGAAAAACATGAAGGACTAGGGTCCAGAAGAATGCACACTGTTTGTCATGAAGGGCCTTGGTGTATCCTGTGAGTGTGATATCGGGCCAGTTCGGGTCGAGGAACGTGTAAGTGTCTATATCAGATGTTTCCAGCTTGGCCTTGAATTTTACAAGCCAATGTTCAAACCTTGCATCATTTTGTAGCACTGGGAATGTGGTCTTGTCCCTTGATTTTCTGATCCATGACTCATACTTGAGTTGGTCGAATCAGTTTTGTCGATCGGCCTGATCCATCTGGTAGTAGTGTGGCGCAATTGGTCACTGCCCCACCATCAGCTGCAGAGTCTCTCCTGGCTTTGATGATCCCTTCGGCAGTAGTCCTTGAAAACCTTCTTGGTGTAATGATCACAATCTTCCCAGTCTAGGCCTTGTTTGGTGAGGTGCCGACCAAAGTCAATGAATCGCTGTAGATTTAGCTGAACATGTCGCGATAGTGGTGTCCTTGTTCCCCTGTCTTGATATGCAAGATCATCAATGTTTTCGATGAATAGGAAGTCCGGCCATGTCTTATACTGGCTAGTGATAAGCGCCTCACACAGGATGCTGTTGGATTCCTTTGGGACGTCAAAGGAGTTGCGTAGGAAGGTGGCTAGCGCTTGATCAAATGATGGGAAGAGGTCTGTGATAGAGACGTCCTCTTCATCATCTTGGTTTGGGTTACCCTGTTGGTCGTGTGCCATGTCGGTTGGAGTCAAGGGGGACGTGGTTGCAGCACTCCCAGGTTGGAGTGTTTGGAATCCTGAGGATCTGCTTCGTGTTCTACCAGCAATGGGGATGTTGGACATGTATTCGTTCGAGGAGTGAATGCTTGGATGTAGTTGGATTGCTATTGGTATGTCCAATGCAATGGCTTCTATAAGGGACCTACGGCTTGTCTGATTGGTGTCCTTGTCATGTAATCGGATCAGAGAACTATCGATTGTTGGCCTGTAGCCAAGTCAATCGATGGTCTGCTGACGGATTGTTTGTTTTGCCGTTGTCTTCTTTTGCAAGCTTCAACAAGCTTGCGACTGTTAATCTGTTAATTTCCTTTTGACAGTGGCTGTTGAGCTGACTCAATCCGAAGGCAATGAGAGTTGACGTAGGAAGTGATAGCTGCAAACCGGTTGAGGTGCCGGTCTGTTGTTTCTAATGTTTCTTCGATGTCCACTACAATTGAACACTAGTCCAACCAGATCTATTCTAAATATCGGCGTACGACGCAATCAGTTAGATCTTAGGCTTGTAGTTCTACAGTAGGACGCAGGGGCGTCCGATGCAAGGTTTAACGCTAATAATCAAGTAATCTAAAAGTATAAGCATGTTGTCTTGCTGGAGAGCAAGCTACCGCTTTAAAGCGTGCTGCCGCTAATACAGCACGTTATTTCGAATATAGGATAAAATACCATGTTACGGGTAAAATACCGTGTTACGGATAAAATACCGTGTTACGGGCGAGATATTGTGTTGCCGCTAATACAACACATATTTTGTACAGCAGGGAACAAGTTCGTGAGCAGCACTTTGAACCTCTGCTGTCTTTTCTTAAAAACAGAACAATTAACAGAACATAGCATATGCTAGTATCCGGCGCGTGTTCTTTCTTGGATCACTAAGTATCGAACTCGAGTAACAATCGATTCTTCTCCTTCAGTTAAGTATTGATTCTCAATCGTAAGAATGAGTCTCGAACTTTTGAGGTTTCATTATTCTCGATTCGCACCTCTACTACACCGGACACGAAAGGAATTTAATAGAATTGGTAGGGTTCTTAGCTATCCATAGATACCCTTTAAGCTGGTTCTCTGCCTGCGTGACCTTTTCTAGCAGTGGGTTTCTCACGAGGCAAGAAAAACTTGAAAATCTCCCATTTTCATTACCATGGATAGGGACCTGCCCCCCCCCCCCCCCCCCCCCCCCTTGTATCTCATAAACCAAGAACTCCAAAAAGTTGGTAGAATAGGCAACAAGGCCTGCAAGTTGGGGGTCGATCGATAGAGTAGATTAGATTAGGAAAAAACAGAGCAGCGAACCAGAGGACTCAAATCCGGATTTTCACCTATACAGAAAACACCCCCTCCAAACCCAGGGGACAGCAGATATCTCCATACTGAAGGCACCGCAGGCAACGATATTGCAGGAATCCCTTCACTATCAAGAAGGCCAAGGCCTGCAAGTTTCGAAACGATTGATTGAGTAGATTGGAAGTATCTAACCGCCAAAGCATTGGACACACGAGGTCCATTTTGAAGGTAAACAAGGAAAAAAAAAGTGAATATTAATATCTCCATACTGAAGGCACCGCGGGCAACGATATTGTAGGTATCACTTCATTATATCAAGAAGAACAAGGCCTGCAAGTTTCGAATCGATTGATCAAGCAGATTAGAAGAATCAAAACGCCAAAGCAGAGGGGCAAAATTCGGCTGTACTTCAAGGAACCAACCAAAATAAAAACAACAGCAGATATCTCCACACCGAGGTCGCCGCTGCCAACATTATGCATGAACCTCTTCATTACATCTATAAGGAGGCGTCACCTAAGTTTCGAATCGATTGATTGAGTAGATTAGAAGAATCAAATCGCCAAAGCAGAGGGGCACGTCTGATAACTGTCACGCGACCCAACGCGGCCCCTCGCAAGCCCTATTTTGATAAAATCTAACCAGCTTTTGTTATGCGCAAGGACAATTTTTTTAATTCACAATTTTTTGTGGTGAAGAGTTTCAACCCCCCTCAGGTTGCGACAAAAACTCTCCCCGAGGACTCAAAATGTCCCTTGATCTCTCAATTTGGACTAACTTGATTGAAAAAATGTAATTCTTGCTACCAAACTTCATAACCTTAACCCAAGATATGAAATAAAATTATTTTCAGAAGTGTTTGTTTGCTATGTTCCCGCGTTGTGTCTATGTCACGTTGTGTCTTTTTTCATACCATCATGCCTTTTCATGCTTGATCTGATAGCATCATGCTCATTTTCATCATGTTCATTTAATACCACCATCAAAACCATTTCTTCCCCTCCCTTCTGTCACAACCTAGTAAAAATTGCCGTCACTTCAAGAAGGGTTGTTATACCAAAATAACCAAATCATTTATCTGTTGTAGCTGTATGTCCTATAAGGGCAAGTCGAAGACATTCATCGGAAGCAGACATGATTTCTCTTCACACAAATCATACCGATATGTATCACGAGGCCTGTCACGTCACCGTGATTCAATAGCTTTTGCCGTGATTTCTATTTAAACATAACCTAATGGAATTTTTGTCATCTGCCAAAGAAGAATCCACTACAGTTTGCCATTCCCCTTCACAATATGGCCTGACATTGACCAAGAATGGTCCAATTGTTCCCTCCGCCGCTATTGCTGCCACTCACAATAACAAGGTGTCCTCTAATGAAAACTTCAACTCAGTACTAAACAGTCAGGTAGTACACAACTTATTTGTTACACCAATGGATAGAAATGTAATGGAATCACAGTTGTTTCCTTCAGAAGACAACAGCAACAACGATGACATGGTTATTCATGAAGCAATTTGTCTTCCTATTCAGAACGATAATGGTATGGATGCTGCAGAACCCACAGCATACCAACCAAACATCAATGAAAGAGAGCAATTGATCTGATCCCATGTTTCTTTTTCACCTACCAATAGGCTCATTGCTGAAATAAAGCTCATGAATCTAATGACAAAACACAAGTTACCTCTAAACAGGTTCAAATCTATTTTTCAATGGGCAAACGAATGTCAAAATATTCATGGTGTTGACTTCAGCACTACCTTCCCCCGCCATCGAGAAGCCATATTTAGTGAAATCAAGTCCACTTTGGGTATTTCTGAGACCAAGTTTGAGCCACACATAATTAACTGGTTACCTGGCAATTTACCCACCCAAATATTTGTTCGATCCTTCCCAGACACACTTCATTCCCTTCTGACCAATAAGGAATTGATGCAAGAAAAAAAATTGTCTTTTCCCAATGTCGAGACTCCTCTTTCACCTGAAAACAACCCACCAATCACCAATGAAACATACATTACAGAACTACACCACGGCTCTTGGTGGACGGAATGGTGGAAGCAGATTTGCAATGAAAATGAGGAAATCTTTGTTCCGATCATTTTCTATATGGATGGAATCAGCTTGGATGCACATGGCTGTCTGTCACTCACTCCTCTCAACATGACTCTTGGTATTTTCAATGTTGATGCAAGAAAACGACCTGACGCTTGGACCACAATTTATTTTCATCCCAACACTGAAATTGAGAGCATAAGACACACGAAAAAAACCACGGCAAAAGATAATATTCAAAATCAACACACAGCGCTGGCATTGGCTTTGCAATCTTTCAAGCAAGTATGTGAAATGCAAGGCGGGTTGGAGTGGGATTATCTTCTGTATGCAGGAAAAGTGTTCAAAGTGAAAATGAAATTTGCGATTGCATATGTTGTTGGTGATACAGAACTTCATGACAAAGCAACTATGTGGAAAGTATGGATCATACACAGAAAAGGTGAAGAAATTGTACCGTCACTGTACATGTCCAACACATGTCATCCATAAACCAAAAGCCCAAGTGGAGGAACAGACCCGGCTCTGGGTTCCAGAAGATTTCAAACCCTCCCCAAACATGTCTGCAAAGGAATACAAGGAGTACTTCAAAAGCATTTCCCACCATCCCATAAAAAATGCTTTTCACAGCCTCAATTTTGGTTGTAATGTCGACAACATTCACTTTGCTACTCCTGGTGAGTGTTTGCATATGCATCAACTGGGTGTAGCACGTAGGGCAGTAGAATCACTCGATTCTTTGTTAAAAGGGAGTCCTAAGTGTTGGTATGCCCCTGATTTACACATTAATGGTACATCAGGTACTATTGGTTTACTCGCGCTGTTATACAGTGGCCTTTTGTCAAGGCAATTGGACCGCGATTTCCCTAGAACAAAGTTTTCAAGTCAGCTTCTCTCCATTACCAAAAAGGAGGGTAATGATTATTCGGGAATGCTCATTTCCATTCTGATCACCCTTTGTTCCGATGTGGCAATAAACATCATCCAAGACGCGACATTTATTCAGAAACAGGTAGAGGTCATTGAACTGATCCTCTCCATGGAAGAATTCTTGAAGCATGGAAATATAACCATTTCTGGATTGGAAAATCTCCCCAAGATGATAATCCATTTTATCAATTGTATTAATTCCACCTGCCTCAGAGATGGAATGGGTACAAAACTGATCAAAAACCATCTTTACTTTCACCTGGTTGAGTACATGAAGCTTTGGGGACTTCCATGCAGATGGGATTCTTCTTATTTGGAATCACACCACAAAACTGAAATCAAAGCACCGTCTAAGAACACTCAACAGAATGCTGCCACATTGATAATGCAAGCGGCAAAGAGACAGGAAGAAAAGATGCTGCTTAGAGTAGCTACTTCAAAGTTCAATTTAGTGACAACAGAAGATGTTGCTGGTAATTGAAACCCTCCTGAAGTTTCAGGGTCAAAATTTCACGTGTTCATTAACAACGATGGGGCAAGTACTATGAGATGGGTTAGGTCATCAAACAAAACAAAACCCTATATTTCTCCTATTGTGTTGTCTTTTGTATGTCAGAATGTTCTTCCACTTTTGCAGGACTCTACCTCTGTCAAAGGATTTACTGAACATAACAGGTTTGACCCCTGCACACAGCAAAATTACTTGTTTCAGAGTCACCCTTCATATCGTTCTGATGGTGGTCAACTGAACTCTGTCTGGTATGATTGGGCATTGTTCGATGTCGACGCATGTGAAATACCCTGCCATATTATGTGTTTCCTCAAACTCTACAATCTGAAGGAGCCTTGCTCATTTGTTTCTGAGTACCAAATTGCCGACGAAGGCATTTATGCAGTAGTGACCAAGTTTAAATCCACTCCAACACCAACAGCTTCGTTGTTTGTGGCAAGAGGTGAATTAGACAAAAATTCCCTGTTCTTATTTCATGTTGACAACATACTTTCCGATGTAGCAGTTGTCCCACAACTCAATGCACTGGGTACCTTGCAATCAAACTCATATCTAGTTGTCTTGAATCAAAGGGCTTGGCTGGATGAATTCCACAAGACAACGCCATCTTTGCCTAATGCAGAGGCCCTCTACTCCCAATGCAGTATTGTTGAACACGACAGCAACAATAATGATGATGCTACTAATTCAGGTGATGACAGTTCAATGACATCAAACGATGATGACGATAGTGAGGTCCTCTCTGACACATCCAATACTTAATTGTTTACCTAGTACAATATCAATAATAACTTAGTATTACTGAATCAAAGAATGCTCCTCTGTATTGATCGTAACATATTTCTCCTACGTTTTGATTGATCGGCACTCCGTATGGATTGCACAATGGGGCAGGAAAACAACAGAAGGGAATGAGACATCTAACTTTAAATTATTGTTTAATATTATTATAGAGGATTAGCTCTAAGCACCGTTTTTCTTGATACATAGGTGCTCATAATATAACAGCCTTCGTATTTAGGATTTGAACAGCTATGACACAAGGAAGGGTTAAACAGCAGTATATCCCCTGATTTCAATGGCACTTTCACTCCATAGCTGGGGAACACAAAGTAATATATAACCTTGTCATCACTTACATGTTTTGGAGCAGTAACTGTCAACCTAGTATAGAACATATCGGCATCGATATGGCATTTTGAATGAAAATCCTTTCCAATAGAAAAGGCCGTTGCGTGATGACAGATTGCATTCAGTGTTGTACGACTAACAACCTCATTCATCACAGTTATTTCTTGGTTGACAAATGTGGACATTGGACTTAAACAAAGCTGCATTTCCTTCACAATGTGTAGGGCTTTCTGTTCAATGTGTTCTTGTGTTGTCGGGTACACATTGTTTTTCAAAACATACCCACCATTTCCCGATGTCAATCGATTTGGTCTCACCCCAATAATAGCATATCCATTATTGACGCTATCACATTTGGTTCCTTGGTCTATTTTGGGTTAAGCTTCAACAATTTCCCCAGCGAACGTTCTTGTAATTTCTATATTTTCCGGTGTACCCAAGCGTTGTTTTGCAAATTGTGTGGAAGCTTTTGCAAAGATTCTCAATGACGATTCTGATTTGTCGAACGCTAAAATAAACTTTTCGTTGGTACTATCCAATGTCTTGAAACTTTCAATAGACACAGCCTCTTTTGATGTATATTCCTTTTCTCCAACTGTTTTCAAACCCCAACTTGTTTCCATGAATTAACCTTCAACCTCTTTACAATTGTTAACTGTTTTTAATGCTATTTGCTCAACATGTTTGAAAATTGCATTTGGATCTTGACGCCGATTCCTGTCCCTTTCTGTTGTCTTGTTCGGTTTCATCTTAGACAATTGATCGTAAGTTTGGTGGATTGTTGTTGATGGTGCTGCGTTTTTGAGAAAATTCGAAGACATTCTCTGTTTCCTTCGTTTCTCATGTTTTCTCTTTGCTTGTTTTGGCAATTGCTTTGTTGTTGTTGCTTTCAATTTGCGCACCGTTTTGGTTGTTTCCATTGTTGCTGACGATTTTTTTTGCTGTGCTGTTTCGGATCGGTTGCTGTTGCTGTTGCCGGCAATTGTTGTTGGATTGCTGTGTAGGATCAATGTGCCAAATCGATGTGGCGGATCAATGTGGAGGATTGCTGTGTTATGGTTATGTTGCGGTGGTTGCTCGGTGCTGAAGTTCCCGGTTGCTGTTGTTGCTCTCGCTGTTGCTCTCAGAACTGCCGTTGCCAATTGCTCAATTGCTGTTGCTTGCTCTCTGGCGCTGCTCTCTGTTTTTTCGCCGTTGCTGCCAATCAATGCTGTGGCTGTCGCTGCTCTTGCTGTGGCCAACGTTGTTGGTGCTCTTGCTGTGGCCGACGTTGTTGCCAATCGCTGCTGTTGGAGGAGGAGGAGTGCTGTTGCTCTTGCTGTGGCGGATCAAAGGGGCTCTCGCTGTTGGTGTTCTCGCTGCTGGTGCTCTCGGTGCTGGTGCTCTGCCTGCTGGTGCTCCTGCTGTGGCGGATTGCTGCTGCTGTTGCTCTTGCGGTTGCCGTGTCGACGAATCCTTGGTGCCAACGTGTTGCTCTCGCTGCTGTTGCTATTGCTGTTGTTGTTGCCTGCGTTGCCGTGTTGTTGTTGCCGTTTCCCTTGTTGCCGGAGGAGGAGGAGTGCTGTTGCTCTTTCTGTGGCAGATCAAAAGGCGGGCTCTCGCTGGTGCTCTTGCTGCTGGTGCTCTTGCTGCTAGTGCTCTCGCTGCTGGTGCTGTTGCTGTTGCGGCCGTTGTTTCCGTGCTGTTGCTGTTGTGGCCATTGTTGCGGATCAATGCTTTTGCTGTCGCTGCTTGTGCTGTGGTCGACGTTGTTGGTGCTCTTTCTGTGGCTGACGTTGTTGCCAATTGCTGCTGCTGCTGTTGCCGTTTGCGGTTCGATTGTTGATCTATAACAATGGATAATAATTGAACAAAATGGGGCGAGTATCTATTGATGTATTAGAGTAAATAATAACAACAGAATAATATAATCTACATGCTAACCTACCCATTGTTGCATGATGTTTGTTTGTCGTTTGAGGCGCTGTGGTTTGAAGTTTAGCCGAATCTGTTTTTCGTTTCATCATTTGAGAATCTCTTGCTATGTCATGTTTGGTTGTATTTTCTGATTTGTTATGCGACAAGTTATCGAATTGTAGCAACTTAGATTGCTTTCACACAATTTTATTTTGTTATTATCAAAATTATCAATCAAACAATGGCAAGGACGAGAAGTAAGTCAAGAAGTCTGTCTAATTCACCAGCAGATGAAGTCACAGCTGCAGCCGCAACCACAACCACAGCTTCAGAAGACAATACTATTCCACCAAGAGATGAAGTCGAAGTTGCAGACGCAACTGACGCGTCAGAAGACAATACTAATCCAGCAGAAAATGCAGCCGCAGTCGCAACCGCCGTTGCAGAAGACCATACTATTCCACCACAAGATGAAGCTGCAGCCGCAGAAAACAGCACTATTCCGACACAAGATGAAGGGGCAGCCGCAGACACAGTCACAGCCTCACCAAAACCACCACCAACGTTGCTTCAAAATGATCTAAAAGCTCCTTCGATCAGTCAAGGGGGTGCAGTCCATAAACCAAAGAAGACTAAAGCCAAGAAAGTGAAATAAAACCAAAAAAAAGAAGTAACGATGGTCAAACACCATCAGTCGTTCCCCAAACACCAGATCAAGGAGTCACAGATGCCGGTGGTACTTTATCATTGAAATTGTTTGATGAATGACTCCCAATACAAGGTTCACACAGATGTGATGAAAAGACATGTCAAAGTTTGTCTGAAGCAACAGGGTCCTAACGGATTCTCCGAGAATATTTTGACAGACAAACTCATCACTGCCGTAAGTTGGGACATCAAATCTGTCTTCAGCCAGCTCATGAGCAAGGTTTTCATTGTCACGAAACTCTTTTCTTCCGGAACCCGTCCTGACTTCAGCAAGACAGCAACAGGTGACAAGCCATCATCAGGTCCTATACCAAGGGTTGTTGACGTGATGGTAAATCTTTTCCTACGCAACTCCGGTTCACAATTGATAAAGAAGGTCTGTATCTTGGATCCGAAGGAGCTGACAACTCGTTTCAAGGAGTACAAAATGAAAGAAAAATGGAACGCCTTCCAGGCAGCGCTCAACTCTGTTATCAAAATCAATGATAATAGTACAGCAGGTGTAACAGAGTACACCCGGGTTGAAGGACAAGATGAAGTAGCGGAAGGCACATTGCATGCTGTTTGGTCAAAGAATATTGTTAACTACGACACCATACTGAAGTACATGAAAGTGTATTTAAGCTTACTTTGGTGGTACCTACGTTGTGTCGAATTCCCACCTGCACCTTCACCCGGCGAACAAAGGGAAGCTATACGTCCGGCAGATGGTCTCATTCTTTGAAGGTCTTTCCTTTCACCACGCACTGAGGCATTTTCTTTCAGCGAGTCGCTCCTTTGAACAGCTAGACAATAGAATGAATCAAATTAGGGGTCAGGAAGTTGTGTGTGCACCAACAAGAAAAGGTGTCGCAGCAGTCGAGTTAGTGCCCTTAACTGATTCCCAAAATATCTCAAGTTGGATTGGCCATCCAATGTGTCAAAGGTACCCCATGCGTTTCAAAAGGTCCTCATGTATTTGTGGGTACGCTTCCAATGACAGAAGGCACAAATTTTTCAAGAGCTCAGCCTGGACCACTTTGCCGATGAGTCATTCGTTGATTACAATTTGTACAAGGAACTATTGCCCGGTTGGAGGGTACAAAATACCAGGAGTTGACAATTTGGTGGGGAAAATTCGATTCAAACTGTTATCTTCTCTTCACTTTTGCAGATTATGGAGCACCGGAAAACTCTTAACAAGTGTTACAGAGTAGGCGTTGACTTTGCAAAAAAATTGGTGACTCTTTCTACTGCAAATAAATCGGAGGAACGGGACATATTTGTCGACGATTCTGTTCCTGAGGACAAACAACACGTGAAGACATTATTGCAACATTACCTCCTGAGTTTGTCCTGGGTTGACAATGTTGTTTCCACGCCGGACCAACTTGACCAGGTGGATCTTGTTTGCGAGGAATTGCTCGACAATGTTCTAACATCTTGGTTGTCCCGTGGTCTTAACGGTACACGTGTCCCGGTTACTAGGATTATGGTTTCGAAGGCAATAATGAAGGCAGTACTGGGAAAGGAAGAAAGAAATCTGTTAACGTTGACGATGCACACGAGAATTTGGACAAATGTTTGAAAGCAGAGCGCCATTCATTGTCGTTGAACTCCAATCCTTGGGAACCTCACCGCAAAGATCGGTTATTCATTTTCACCAACGACGATGCTCGATCCATTCAATTTGAAGAACGAACTCCACCTGAACTTCTGAGAGGTGAAGAGTGTTGACATACTTACCCCATCGCAAAAGATGACTACAGCTTATCCGTCACAAGGTTCCTTAATTTTGATGAGAACTGCACTGTACACGGTGGACAACCGATTGTTCTGGGAACATACGAGATTTGTATTCCGTGATATTTTCATCATGCGACCAGAAATACTACTCAAAGGTTGTAAGTGTTTTGAGAGGTCTCTGCAATTTCTGACAACTTACAATTATCTACCTGTTGGGGGCCTATTGTTTGTTCCATTGACAAAGGAACTTCTGTCTTTGGTTTTCCAGAACAAAAAATATGTGTTGGAAGCAAATTTGGAAGTAAGCTTTGTGTCAGGAGACGATGAGAAGACTTTACAATCCGATGGCGACTCGTTGATCCAACTATTCGAAAAAATCAAGGTACCCACGAGTCAACGTTACAGAGCTACCGACATTGCAAAGTGGGACTTCATGAAGGTGCACTTGAAAAACTTTGAGACATTCATCAAAGAGAATGGCACATATTCCGTCCGATGGCTAGTGTTCACTAACAAAGGTCTCAATGGACTGGAATCATTCTTTTGATTTCCTTAGGAAGATAAATCGACGATCAACTCGGACTCTGAAATTGTTGAACCTGAACCAGACGGTGATGAAGAAGGAGAGGACGGAGGAAACGCCGACAAACATCCCGCCGTCCCCAACGCAGTCGAAGACAACCCATCCATGAAGTTGAAGGCAAAGAAGTAGTCGTTCCTTCACCAATGTAATAAACAAAGGAAGTCTGCATCAGACGCATCAAATGGAGAGCCAAAGTACAAGGAGAGGAAGGTTTCTCCAAACCTTGGCCATGTTCAATACCTTGTTCTGCAAGTTCCTTGTCCAAGACCCAACAACGTAGTAACGCAGAAGCGCTCCAGAAACGTGAAGGTGTTGTTTGCAGATCCTGATCCCGTGATCTTGTATCCTAAATTCGCAATTGGTAGTGAGATTACAATCACGGGTATTCCACCACCTGGAACTGTTGTAGTGAGGAGTTATAGGAAGGGCCATTATCCTCTTTACCCTGGATACATGGTGCACAAGAAATTACCGGATGGTACAACAGTGAAACGCGCAACCTGGTTCCCTTACGACCGTGTCGGGTCGAATAAACCGCAGTTCACCAAGTTGTACGAGGTCTTCAAAGAATGAAACAATGCTGTATCGGGTAGACGTGCATAGCCGTGACCACGCACCACCAAGAGAAGAGCACACGCCTAAACAAGAAGGATGATATGGTGGGTGCTCTTATGGAGGCAGAGGAGGATCCACCAGTTGGTGAAGTGAAATGGAATGCAGTTGATGAAGCTGAAATGAAAAGACTGATTGAAGAGGATATTGAGATCAAAGATACAGAGCTAGGAAAAGGAATGGCAAAGGATATTAAGGAGATGCTCTCCATGACAAAAAGTATTGCTCCACAGAGAATGGCAATTGCTGAAGCACATCTTACCCAAGAGGAATTGGAACATCTCAGGGCAGTGAGGATGCAGTGGCCTTGCCAAGGCTAGTGTGGTCGCTTGTAATTAGGGCTGTGTGTGAGCAAGAGCGTCGTCGTCGAAGCAAAAAGCGAGCCGGCTTGCTTTGATCTTGCTCTTGCTTGTTCTTGTCGTCGAATTCTTTGGCTCTCGCGTTTCGCGTTTGCCGTTGTCGACGGTGGCTACCACTGTGCTAAGTACAGTGTAATTCAAATAGTTTAATGGTTTATTTGTTACGGAGTATTTGTTAATTCCAATTCTGTTACTAGTTGCGATGCTATTAGATTGGTTGCAATTAGATGGATTAGCAAGCAAAAAAGTGACGAAAATAGTAGAAAGAACAAAAAAATTGTCTCGGAGATTTCGGACGAAATTGGGTCGAAATCTGGGTCCTTGAAGAGAGGATCGAACCTCTAATCCGGGTTCCATACAATATCCGGATTCCTTCTGGATAGGTTAAGATTGGGTGATTCCCGAAATACTTTTTTATAACGTACATAAATTTCTGTTTTTAGTATTTCGGGAATGAAAATTTCGTCCATACTTTTTTTGGCGGGAAAGTGCATAAATCTCATTTTGGAATGTGGAATCTCATTTTATCTCATTTTGGAATATATGTGGAATTCTTCGAAAGGCACACGAAACATGTGGAAATAGACAAGTAATTCAGTCACGAATCCCGTCACTGTCGTACGCCTCTAGAAAAAGGTACTAAAATAAGGTTTGAGTTACGTATTGGTTAAAAACTAAGATTGTGAGCTAGCTCTGCAAACTACTCCGAGGAGCCGTTGAGAAAGCTTGCAACAGTAAAAAGGGTTGTAACAGTAAACAGCCGTTGAATCGAAATTCAACGTACAGTTTACATAGAAGATTTGGATATGTTCTTCATCCAGTCTTCAATATTGAAGACCGGCTTGCTTTTCAGATTTTCTTGAATCGTGGGTAATTTCAATCGTGAGCGTTGGAATACCACACTCTTCTCCTTCTCGTAAAAGTTGGATTGGTGGCACAGAATTTTTGTTAGTCGTGTGCGACCAGTATCGCTTAGATAAGAAATTTTTAGTTGGTGTGATACGGTTTGAGGTTCCGAATGTTCATGCGTTGAATTACTTGATTTCGTAAGAGAAAGGAAACTGTACCATTTGTGTGAATTTGCTGTATGGTGTAGGGGCCTTTGCTTCTTGCTTCAAAAGCTCCAGGAATTTGCTTTTCATTTTTCACCATAACTTGATCTCCTACACTGTAATCATGAAGCTTCCTGTGGCTGTTCTCTTTCATAGCATTCTTGTCAATTTGAGCTTGTCTTTTGTTTCTGACCATGGCCAAGTCAGTAATTACTGGAATCGGTAGAAACATGTCTCTGTGGAATACAAGGGCTCCAGGCGTCATTCCGAAAGTCTTGTTGATGGTTGATCTAACGGCAAACTGAGCAGAAGCAAAGATGCTGTCAATGATATCAGTCGCTTCTTGGAGAGTCTGTGGAGGGTTGGTATTGAGTCCGGTTCTCATTGCAGACTTCATGGTATCGTGGACGCGTTCAAGTACTGCATTGGATTGAGGGTTGCGGACGGAGCAAACCTTGGCTTTGATTCCTAGGTTGGCAAGGTGGAGTTGGAAGTCGTTGCTCATGAAGTTGGTTCCTTGGTCGATAATACAATTTACTGGTTTTGGGTATCTGGAGAGCCAGCCGTTGTCGAGGGCATGGACTGCCATGAGGCCGGTTGGATTTACTTGTGGAGCTCGGATGATCTCGAGGAGGTTGGTGCACATGTCCATGATGGTAAAGCCGTTGAAGGAGACTGTTCCATGGCCAGGGATCTTGATTTTCCAAGGGCCTACTCCATCGATTGCAATGGTGTCCCAAGGAACATACTGGTGTTCTTTGGTGGGGAGCTGTCCGTGGTTTTGGTGGCTATTCTTGTATCGTTGGCACGTGTCACACGTTTTGCAGAAGGCATTGATTTGGTCCTTCAGGTTTGCGGCATATACAAATTGGTTGATGGTTTGATACAGTCGTTCTGCGCCGGCATGGCCAAGCACGTGGTGGTAGTATTTGATGGTGGCTTGCACTCTGTTTGGAGGGAGTACAATTTTCTGTCGACCGTTGGAGTCTACAACTTTCAAGTCGGTGCCGTTGAAGTTTTCAGTTGTGTACCGGGGATTGGTAGCAATATCTACATTGGCTGCTTGATCTTGGGCGAGTTGGTCGAAGGCTAAGGGATACATGGGAATGTCTTCTGGGTAGTTAAGAAACAAGTCAGCGAGAGAGAGAAGGTCGTCGGAGTCCGTTGAGTCAGCAGTTGCAAGGTCCGAATCATCCGTTGGATCGGGAGTTGGAGGACCGAAGAACTCCTTCTTCTTCTCGGGAGGGTCTTGCTGGAGTGGAAGCCTGGAGAGAGCATCAGCAAGCTCATTGTCTTTGCCTTTGATATACTTGAATACTGGGGAAAATTCTTCAAGGAGCATGCGCCAAGTCATAATTCTATGGCTTGTGAGGTTTTGTCGAGTTAAGTTGATATGGTCTGTCCATACGATGATTTCAGCGCCCCAAAGAATGGTGCGGAATTCTTTGAAGACTTCTACAATACAGAGCATCTCTTTATCGACCGTTGGGTATTTCCGTTGAGCGGCGTTGAGTTTTCTGGAGAAACAAAGGATGATTTTGCCATCTTGGAGGATGACGGCGCCAAGCTGGTAATCAGAAGCATCAGTATAGACATGGAAGGGCTTGTTTGGATCAGGAAAGGCGAGGAGGATGTCTTTGGCAATGAGGGACTTGGCTTTGTTGAAAGCTTCAAGTAGTTCGGGAGTTGGAGAGATTTTGCCTTTGGCTCTTCCAGAGAGGTCGGTAAGGGGTGCAAGGACTTCTGCGCGTTTGGGGTAGAAGTTTCGATAGAAGTTGATCATCCCAACAAAGGACCGAAGTTGGGTTGTTGTTGAGGGAAAAGCAAGTTTCAGGATGGGAGCAATCTTGTTTGGATTGGGACGGATACCATCTCGGGAGATGATGTGGCCGAGCCACAGAGCTTGGGATTGGAACCAGTGGCATTTGGAGGGCTTGACAGAGAAGTTGTGACACTTCAGTAAGGACAGGACAGAGGAGACTGATTTGCAATGGGATTCGAGAGTATCGGAGAAGATACCAATATCATCGATGTATACTTCAATGTCCTTCAGATGGGAGAGCATCTGTTCCATACAGCCTTGGGCCCAACTTGGAGAGTTAAGGAAGCCCATTGGCAATCGGAGCAGTCTGAACTTTCCGAATGGAGTAACAAGGACACAAAGCCAGGTGGAGGCCTCATCGAGTTTGAAGGTGTGGAATTGCATACTGACATCGATAAGGGTGACATATTTGAAGCCTCTTCTTCTGTGGAAGATATCTTGGAGTTTTGGGAGTGGATAGTGAAGTTTCTTGGTGACCTTGTTGAGTTCTCTAAAGTCGCTGATAAGTCGACAGGAGCCATCTGGTTTGGGCACTACAAAGGTTGGCATTCCCCATTCAGTTGCATAGCATCGTTCGAGGATACCAAGTTTCACTTGTCGGTCGATTTCTTTCTTCACTGCTTCTTGTTGGTGCAATGGAATGGAATATGGTTGTTTTACGTGATATGGCGTTGCGCCTTGCTGCAGTTCGATGTGGAACGTTTGATTAGGGAAAATACCTAATTCTTTGTCATTCAGGCCTTCGAAAAGTTCTTCATTTTGGAGGAGTATTGGTAACAAGGCTTGTTTCTCTTGGTAGGAGAGATGAGTTTGGTCGGTGACAAGCTTGTTGAGGTCAGTTTTCTCATACTTGGTGGTTCCATCTACATAAGACTGTTGGATTGATTGGTTGGAGTAACTTTCCGCAATTGCATGTGGTTCTGCAGACATGACTTTGTGAAGCAAGAACTTGTTGTCGAAGTAATTTCGAGGGTGGAAGTCCATTGTCTTCTCATACCATTCTATGGTACAAGTCTCGAAGTCCATTTTCATTCCAAGATCTCTCATTGTCTTTCTTCCAATGAGGAGATGGTAGTTGATATTCTGAGAGACGACAAAGCATTTGATTTGTAGGACTTTCATGGAATACGATAGTTCTGGGAATATGGTGTTCTCCAAGGTTACATAGTGGTTGCAAGTGGTTTTGCCATTTGTTGTTTGCATTTGAATTGGTTGGTCTAGGAGGTTCTTCTTGATTCCAGAGGGAATTGCTGATTCCACTATGAGATTGTCGGTTGATCCGGAATCGAAGAGGGTTTTCAAGTAGTATTTTCCAAGGGTTCCATTGATGGAATTGCAGACGCTTACTGTGGTTGGAGCAAGATCGATGTCGACGTTGTCCTTGCTAGGAGCAACATCTTGCTTGTTGTTGTCGAAATTGGTCTTTTCAGAGGGAAATCTTTGAAGATCCGAGTTGTAGTATTCTTCATCGATATCCATATCGACATGGAAGAGATCCGGCCAAGGAGTAGCAGGGATGGTAGTATCTTCTGGTTCATTGATGAAGACACACATGTGTTGCTCTGGTTCGTTGAAGTTACTGTTGTGGGAAGAGGTAGTGGATCGATTGCTGCTGCGATCGTTCACATGCGAGTCGGTGTTGTCTCTGTTGTTGTTATTGGACTGATTAGAATTGGTGCCATACTTGTTGGTGTAGCATTGACCCCAGGTGTGATTGGTACCAGGGTGGATAGGACATGGTGAGTCGTTCGAGATCCTAGTCGAGCCTTTGTTGTTGTTGTTGCTTTGGTTGTTACTGCGTTGATTGTTGTTGTTGTTGTTGCGTTGGTTATTGTTGTTGTTATTTCGGTTTCGATTGTTGCCGTTACGATTGTTACGGTTGTTGCGATTGTTGTTTCCGTTCCGGTTGTTACGGTTGTTGTTGGCATTGTTGTTGCTGTTGTTGTTGTTTTGAGACTGGTTGTCTGATTTCTTGTTCTTGTTTTTATTCTGTACAGATTGGAATCTTTCGAATTTTATCATCATTTCAGAGAGAGAATCTCTATGGGGAGAATGGTTAAGTTGATAGAGGTCTTTCCAGTCCTCTGGCATCGATTCAAAGACTAGATTCTTGAAGTCACTTTCATTGATCGCTGCATCTTGTGGAGGGTGTCCCGGTAGTAATGGGAGAATAACGTGGTTGTGGAAGTTGACTTGTGCTACAAATTGGTGTACAGTCATGGAGGTTGTCTTCTTGATATTGGAGAGGAATCTTTTATGATTCTGGTAGGCATCGACGTTGCTGCTGAATTTGAAGCTGATGAATGCTTCCACTGTAGTCTGGAAGTTGTCCACAGTTCTCTGTGGAACGTTGGCTGTTACATAGCTGTTCCACCAGCTATTGTCGGTGTAGTCTCTGAGGAGGTCTAGAAACTTGTCATAGATTCTTGGTCCTGTGGTTAGGTTGAGAGTCTTCTTAGATCTAATGAAGGCATCGATGGTGAAAAGAATTTGTAATTTGGTTGATCCTGCAGTAATCAAAGGGATTTTGATCTTGGTAACTTCTTGGGAGCCATTGATTTCTTGAGTAATCTTGTACTCAATCTTTTCAACAGTATCTTGATCAAAGTCATACTTGAAGGGAATGACTGAGTAAGACATACTGGACAATCTTCGGATCGGTTGTTCGTTTGTTAACTGTGTAGTAGGGGTAATTTTTGTTCGTGTAGTAGTTGAAGTAGTCTTTACCGGTAGAAAGGGGTCGAAGCGGTTATTCGACTGTTTAAACAGTGTCGTACGCCTCTAGAAAAAGGTACTAAAATAAGGTTTGAGTTACGTATTGGTTAAAAACTAAGATTGTGAGCTAGCTCTGCAAACTACTCCGAGGAGCCGTTGAGAAAGCTTGCAACAGTAAAAAGGGTTGTAACAGTAAACAGCCGTTGAATCGAAATTCAACGTACAGTTTACATAGAAGATTTGGATATGTTCTTCATCCAGTCTTCAATATTGAAGACCGGCTTGCTTTTCAGATTTTCTTGAATCGTGGGTAATTTCAATCGTGAGCGTTGGAATACCACAGTCACCGAATGGTAAGATTGTCTTGAATGGTCAAAACAGGGTTGCGGTTTCTATAGAGTCACGCTTAGTTAATCATGCTTGAGTTCTTTGTAGTCGTATTTAAGTAGTCTGAGTTCTAGCCAGATGCTTCCAAGATTCCTGTCGCCGAAAACATTTATACCGTAAGATTATCACTGACATTAAAAACAAAATGTATTGCGCGTCCGGATCTCGATTAGTGGAACAAGACGTCAAACCGATTGAAATGTACCTTCGTACGGTACCCAATACGCGCGGGAATGCCTTTTTTTCTTTTCTTGTCGTTTCTGTAGTACGTACAATCCATCGGATGCCGAACGATGAGATTGCAACGGAAAGCGGGCCGAGGAAACAAATCGAATGACACTATACAATAATTATCCATCATCCATCCATTAGAGAGAAAAAAACATTGTTTTGCAGTACGACCAGACATCAACTTCACGGTACCAAGAGCCTTACTACCGTACGCCTTTCGTAGCAATTAACTTGAAACGCACCGTACTGTTGTGAAGACGGAAAATTACAAAGGCATATTACGATAACTCGATTGAGCGCCAGCTTTCTCACTTACCGTATCTTGCTGTCTCCGCAAAATACCGCACCCGGCACAACCAATACTCACCACCACCAGCTCAACGATGACAATGACAAAGATGACCACCCGTGGTTCCGTCCTGCGCGCGATTCTGGCAACAGCTGCGGCAGCAGCAGCAGCAGTCGGCACATTCCAATCCCCATTCCCCTTGCCCGTCTCTGCTTCCCCGGTCCACACCATCGTCGGAGGCCAACAAGCCGAACCCGGTCACTTTCCCTACTTTGTGGACATGAAGGGGTGCGGTGGAGCACTGATCGCGCCCGACATCGTGCTCACAGCAGCACACTGCGAGGCCGTCCGATACAGTACGCTTCACGTGGGTGCCTACAAAAAAGACGAGGTCACTGAGGGCGTCGCCGAACGAACCTGCGAGACGTGGGTGAATTCTCCCCTAAACTCATACGCGCGGGTTTCGTCCTACGACATCGCCCTATGCAAGCTCGACGCACCGGTCTTTATCGACGAATCCTTTGTCAGACTCCAAATCAACAAAGATGAGTCCTTTCCAGCTCCCGGGACGAGCCTGATTGCCATTGGCATGGGGGGGCATTCTTGAAGACACTTTCGGCCTTATGCAGGAATCTGGCCCGTATCTCAAGAACGCCACCCTCAACACCGTGATCACCGAGCAATGCATCGAGGATCACGACCTGAGTGGCCTCCAAGTGGAATCCATTGTCTGTGCAGAGACCACGGAGGGGAGCAATGTTTGTTTCGGCGACTCGGGGGGGCCCTTCCTGCGCCGGACTTATAGCGAGGCAGAACAACGGTTCGTCGACACGCACGTCGGGGCTGTCTCCTTCGGGTCGTATATATGTGCGACCCCCGGAGTAGGATCGGGATTTGCCCGAACCAGCTCTGTTTGGGAGTGGATCGTGTCCACCAGCTGCAACGAGCTGGAAAGCGTCGCAGCGTTTTGTAACACGGAAGCACCGTCGGAAACACCCTCGGCATATCCCTCAGCGGCATCCTCGGCGTCGCCTTCGATGGCCAAGACCTCCAAAAAGAAAAAGAAAAAGACCACCAAGGCTCCCAAAACGAAAAGTACTAAGTCCACCAAGGAACTGCAAGCGACCGAGGCTCCAAATTCCGAACCGGAGTCCACCGAGGCCCCCAAAATCAAAAAACCCAAGAAGGCTCCCTAATCAGCTTCGTTTGTAGTTTAGTCAAAGCACTTGACGCGCGCCAAGACAACACAACACATCACAACACAAATGTGTGATGTAAATAACATTAAGCCACTATCATAAGCTACCTAGTCTGTAACCAGACTTTAAAAAAACCATCGAGTTCATAGTACACGCATTCATCAATCGTATCACATTATTATTATTATTATTATGCATCAAACAGATCGTTCTTGGTAAACAGAGGAACATCGCCCTGGCCTTCGACAGGATTGATGCAATTCTTTCGGTTGGGGAGCACGTAATCCAGGTCCTCTTCCGCGAGTGGCTTGGTAAAGCCGTCCGCGAACCACCCCGCTATGCCGTTGTAGATGTTGTCCCAGCCAAGGGTCGGGATGAAGCGGGTGCGGGTATTCCGGGACGCGTTCAGAGGACTCTCGCTGGTGAGATCACTCGGATATTGTCCGAGGATCCGCCCGCCCTTGACCTTTCCACCCAAAATAAAGTAGTTGCCCCCCCAGCCGTGGTCCGAACCGCCACTGGAGTTGGGTGTCATGGTTCGGCCGAATTCGGACGCCACAACGATCGTGACCTGATCCCACAAGCCGTCCTCTTTCAGCTGCGTGACCAATCGCTTCAGGTTGCGGTCGACCTCGACGAGTTTGATCTTCAGGTTGGGTTTCATTTCTTGGTGGTGGTCAAAGCCATTGAACTGGATGGTATAGGTGTCGCGTTCCACCTTGCGAGCACCCTTGGTCTTGATCATTTTGGCGAGCGTCTTGAAGCCTCTCCAGATGGGATTCTCCTCTGCGACTTCCGTCCAGATGCCCTCGTTGACGGTTATCGTCTCGAAAAGCGCCGCCAGGCGCTTCCCGTCGTTGATCCCGTTCATCAGAACGCCCGACCAGGTATCACCAAAAATTCCGGAAAAGGGGTCTTGCTCTCCGTTGAGTTCCGACGTTTTGCTCTCGATGTCGAACCATTCTTCTTCTTTGGTAACAATGGGGAACGTGATGGGACCGTCCCGACCCACGATGGACATGGGCACCCCGAGGGTCGGATTGACGGCGAGGGCCATCGAGTTGCCCTGGATCCCAATGGCGTTGACCGCGCCGTTGAATCGATCGTACACGAAGTCGGCCAAACGGCCCATGATACCGGTTCCTATCTGTTGATCGTATGGATCGTTTTTCTTGACCTCCTTGTCCATGGCGTCGTGGCCAAAGAGTCGCGATTTGGTCACGGCGTCCCAATTATCTCGGTTCATGTTCGGCTTGTTCACCACTCCCGTATTGGCAAAGAATAGCAAATCCCCATCGTCGTAGAGCTCTTTGACGAAGGGCATTCCCTCGTGAATGGCAAATTCTGTGCAGGGCTGGTTAGTGCCTCCCGGGGTAATGGTCAGACCGTATTCGCTGTCCTTGAAGGCCAGAGAGCCACGTTGTTGCTTGTACTGGACGTCTACCGTCGTTCCCTTCGAGTTGGTCCCGCTGCAAGTCTTCGGCACGAGCACATTGAAGCTGTCCAATCCGCCATTCAACATCAAGTGAATTACGGCCTTGTAGGGGACGCCCGTGGGATCTCTCTCTACCGGAGGTGCACGTCTCACCTTGGTTTTTCGTACCAACGAATTAGAACTAAATTCCGGAGAGAGAGCAATCAGCTGCTGTGCATTGATCAATGCTTCGCGAGCACGATCCTGAGTCGTTCCATTCGCCAGAGTTTCTTCATAGGCTTGCTTGACTACCGCCCTGTTGTCCGGGGAAAGCCGGCCACTCGTCAGTGTCATGGCAAGATCGTTGACGATGTCGTCAACGGTTGCGAGACCGTAGTTGGCTGGGTTGTATTTGTTGCTTCCAAAGTTGTAGTCGTCGTCTCCAATCACACAGACACTGACGGCACCGGTTTTCGTTGGCAAACGCGTGCCAAAAAAGGACTCACCGCAACGCGCGGAACCGTATTTGAAAAAACTCATCATCCCATTGGCAACCGTGACAGAGGTTGGACCATTCAAAACTTCGGCTTCTGGTGCATACAAGTTTGCAGCTCTGGTTCGCCCTGTGGAATGAAGAAAAGATTAAATCATTGAGAAGAAAAACGAGAGATAATGAGCGAAATGATACACAATATCCATGAAAAAAAAAAAACACTCACGAAGGAAACAATATTAGAAAACGAGTACGAACCTGGTGCAATGTAGAAGGGTCCGAAGAATGAAAACACGCCTGGAAGGTGGTGGGGTTCCTCCCCTATCGTATCGATAAGATCTCTGTTGAATCTTATTAGTGGGTTTTTCGCGGTGGTTGTGTATTCCGAAGCTCGCATGGCTTTGATTATCTTCAAGAAGGGTCCTTGAAGATGCCCTCTGTATATTTTGAATAAGAGATCGAACAATTAAAAAAATGAGAGCTGCGAAAATGGTTACATTCCATCCGAACAAAGCAAGCATCCACGAGAACTTACTGGATGGGATCTGCATCAAGGATATGATCTTGGGACTCTCTATGAAGAATGATTGCTGCAACAGTTGCTTTGAGGCATCCGTATTTATTGCTTCCAAAGTTCCCGTAGGTTCCAGTCTTGAAGGCAGTGGCAATCGCCTTGAGATACGTTGGTGACGGATTGGAAATTCCAAAGCGCTGTGCTAATTTCCTCCCGAGGAACGATGCCACGTTCGGGTGGTAGAAATAGTGTTCCAGTGCTGCATCCAATTCGTATTCACCATCACGTTTCGTAACATCGGCGAGAGACCAAAACGAAACAGGATTTCGAAAGCGAATCGATCCATCTCCGAGCTTAGCAATCGACAAAATATTTTTTCGACAGTGAATTCGTCCTATGCTGTCTGTGACCTCAAAAATCGTATTGATTGTGATTGGTCCGGACGGGAATTGCTTTACACCAGCGACCCCCGTAGACGCGAAGGAAGTACCTTCGGGTACAACCGCCCCAATGGTAGCCACAGACAATACGTTCTCTACGGATGTCAATTCGGATTCACTCCCAATCGCCGCGGTCTCCTCTACACCAACGTTGCACTGGCAGTTTCCATCGGTCGCGTCGATGACGCATCCTGGAATGGATCCGCAATTTGCAGCGAAGTTCTTGAGGAAGTCTTCGATTTTCGTAAAAGCAGGAGATGGCTGCCAATGAGTTCGGAAAAATGATTTGGTATCGCTATCTACTTCCCTTCTGGTCTCATCTACCCTTTCACCTACCGCGGCAGCGGGTTGGTGCACTATGGCGACGTTTCCCTCGGGGCTGACTTTCGCGCTCATAGAGCACGGAGCAAGAAGCCAATGGAAGGTTTTCATATCACATGCGTATGGACCTTCCTCGTTGTTGCATTCAAAAGCATAGTTTGGTGGCATCAGGTTGCACACCGGAAGGCCTTCGGCAGCGCAACGCTCTTCCGCGGTTGGAAGCGAGACACGCTCCGTAGAGAAAAATTCGAGTCGTTTGGATATTCGGCCCTTGCTATCGGTTGGATTGCAGCAAACAGTTGTCGCATCCAATTGTGACGGGTTGCCGCACATCAAGTGTTTTTTGCCGATTCGGAACATGCTTTTCCCATTGTTGTAGAAGGCTTGATTGACACACGGTGGACGAATGTATTCATACCACAACCCCGGTGCAACTTCGAACGTTCTGGGTTCGAGAATGCTGCATTCCACTCCAGTGCACGCAACATCGTCAGGGAGAACCACGGTGTTTTTCCCTTCACACTGTCCATCGCTATTTTTGTTGCAGATGGCGGATGCTAGGGCAGATGATGCGTCGAGCGAAAGACGTGCCGGAGACTTGCTTCGAACCCAATTGCTCTCGGATGCAAAATCTGGGTTCGACTTTGCACCTAGAACACGGTACATCGCACCTTTCTTCAAGAATAGCTGCTTGGGGAGATCGGCACAGAGAGGGTAACCGTCCCCGATGTACATCGAGTTGAATCCGAGCTATGATTCAACGAAACGTGAACGAAAATGTTGAAGGATCAGTTAGTAATTTGTTAGCTGACGTGATTGTGAGATGCGCTTCGTGAAACATTCACTGATTCCCGACAGAAAGAAGGCATACTTACCTTTGGAAATGTGTCCTTCCAATCTGCTTCGATGCGAAGCGGATCCACCTCGTTCTGATCGGTCTCGATGTTGCCACGTTTTTCTTGCTGTTTAAATCCAACATACACTTTTGCATATTCACTGATATCAAAGTTGGTGTACGTTGCGATTTCGTTCCCTTCGCCATCGAGTATGAGTGTTCCGTCATCGTTTAGCATCGCCACACCAATACTAAATAGCTGCATGATCTCCCTGTAGTTCCAATGAAACGAGAAAAGAAGAGAGGAAATTGGTCGAGATGGACAGTTTCAAGTTAGTTTCAGTCCGTCCAAAACATTCTCGAATAGTAATCTCTGGCTTGGTTGATTGGATGCACTTTGGACGTCTACAATTTCAAATTCGACAGCAGGTTGAGGTCGTTTCTTCGTACCTTGCATAATTCTCGTCTGCCTGTAGAACGTCGTTGTTCTTGATATAAGCATACGCAGTACTTACCCCATTGATGAACGTAAGCATTTTGGACATCAATGGATGGCGTGTCACCTGCTTGAGCACATCAAAATAATTTCCAAACGCATTCCTCGTAAAGCTATCATTAACGGATTGATCGATCGATTGTATTGGCAGAAAAACGAGAGATGGTGAGGGAAAATCCAGCACGCAGAGAAGAGGCGAATCTAACCGAAATCAGCGCAATGATTCCAATCGTTTGCAGTAGCGAGTACTGCTCCGCTCCGCTGCACTGCACTGCACTGCACTCATAGTCTAGTCTCGGCAACAGTATTCAGTATATATACACACACATATCACTCACATGTCGTAATAGCTCATAGAATTCTCCGTACAGTCCTTGCAGCCGAAATCGTCCGCGACGACCAGAATCTGGCTCAGGGCGTACGCCATTCGCTGCGCAAGCTGGTCCTTGCCGTGGAGAGCGATTTCGGCCCAAATCGTGTTTTTTTGTTCGTCGTAAACCGTTTTGGCCTCCACGTCGCGGAATCCCGTCTTCATGGTGAATCCACCCTTTTCTCGCGTCCCTGACTCCAGGGTGTGCTTGCTCGCCACCTCGTCGGGACTGCCACAGATCAGTACCTTTCCAGGGACCGAGTCCGCATCGGCGTCGTACGTACAAGCCTTTTCTGCCGTCGTCAATCGGCAGGAGTCTTCGTTGAGGAAGGTTCGTGCGACGTTGGAACAGGCCACTTTCAGTTTTGCCGCGACGTCTTCTTCGATATCGGATGGCGGAATAGCCGTGAGGTCCACGGCTCCCTTTCCGCCATCGAGCAGGGGAGAATCCATGTGGTTGTCCTTGAAGTTGAACATCGGGGTGTGAAGCCAAAACTTGGTGCCTCCACCGGTGCTCGCCACGACCAGCTGGGAGGGGAAGTCGAAGCCCACGATCTGTTGGCCGAGTTGCTTGCAGTATTCGCCCGGGACATTTTCGATGAGTTGCAAGACTTCCGTGCTTCCCTCTTCGAAGAAGTATTGCGTCATGACATCCTGGTATTTGCTCTCGTTGAGTACCACGACGTTCCCGAGAAGCGAGGCAGCGTGTGCGGCATCGAAGTGCACGCGGGGGTTTCCGGATACGCCATTGAAGAAGACATCCTGCGTCAGGGCTTTGGATGAAAATTGAAATTGCAGCGAGCGAAGCGATGCGACACCACGGTGCATTCCATTGCACACACACACACACACACACACACACAGGAAAGATTGTATGAGAGCGGCGTAACATAACGATCCACGGGGGAGTGCCGTGACGTGGCGTGGCGTATTCAATGCATCTATTTCATCCTCTTACATTTCTTTCCGTCCTGCGGGAACCACAATATCAATCTACCTCCGACACCTTCTTCGGGACGCCAATTTCCGATCAAAAACCTGCGATGCGATGCGTTTGTGTTCCACAACAATGAAATACAATACAGTACAACCGGAAGCGTGAGTATGAAAGCATGCAGGTCCCAACCAGTACCGACGACCACAACGGTAACACAACACACAACACACGATACTGTTCTGTTCTGTAACCTACCGGGTCCCCCCAAAGGTGAGAGGAACCGTCACCAATTCTTCCTTGAGTTCCCCCCTCCCGTTGTAACTCCCGTATTGCATCGGCCCGTCGACGACGGTCCGGATCTGCCCCTCGGTGGAAAACTCACTGGGATAGACCGTCAGGATCAGCTTGGACGAATCGATCGAGCTCTTGCGGACATGCAGGTAGGACCCAAAATCGGTCCGGAGCATGGCAAAGTTGCGGTACCTCGATCCAGTTTCGCACGGCGCGGCGTAAGGAATGCCGATCCGGGTAGTGTACGGGTACCAATCGGTGGCGCGCTCGCGAAAGTAGCGGCGGTGGGAGGTGATCGGCATGGCAAATTGGTCCGCAATCTGGAACGGAACGGAATGGAATGGAACGGAATACAATACAATACAATACAAATCGAATACAGAATATCGAATACAAATCGAATCGAGCAGCAGCAATGGGCGGGCCGAGGACGACGGGGGATGGGAGCAATTGTAGAAACCAACAACAAAGAGAAGCAAGTTGAGTTGCGTGTGAGATGGTAGGCGTGTTCTGTGCCCCTCGGCGTTCACAGAGCCATTCCTCCATTCAAATCCAATCCAAATCCTAACGATCCATACGCTAGATCCACGATAAATCCAATCCAATCCAATCCAATACGTACCCATTCCGTTGGAGTCGTGAACGCATTGATGTCCGCCTTGGTGGGACCAAAGGTCGCCCGCTCGAGGAATCGTGCTTTCCGATCGCCGTCGGTCAGCTCGTGGCCGTAGTCGTAGGACTTGAGGACGTATGACCGGCCGGTCGGGGGTGCCGGGAGGGCCACGCGGCACTTCTGGTCGCCGGTGGTGCACCCCCACAATCGGGAAGCATAGTCCCCCGGCGCGGGTTCCCAGTCGTGCCCGTTGTAGGAACGGCCGATGGGCTTGAGGTCGGTGTAAGCTCCCACGGCGGTGACGGTCAGTTCGACCAGCGTACAGAGGACGTTGTTGTTGTTGTTGCTTGGAATGCCGATCTCGGCCACGGTTTGGTCGGTCCAGGTCTGGAAGGTGCCGATCACCAGCGGGTTATCCCCGGGGGGCGGACACGTTGCGGAAATCACGTTGTTGTTGGGTGCCTGTGTGGGATTGACGGGTGCCTGTGTGGGATCGACCGGTGCCTGTGTGGGATCAACCGGTGCCTGTGTGGGATCGACGGGTGCCTGTGTGGGATTGACGGGTGCCTGTGTGGGATTGACGGGTGCCTGTGTGGGATCGACGGGTGCCTGTGTGGGATTGACGGGTGCCTGTGTGGGATTGACGGGTGCCTGTGTGGGATCGACAGGTGCCTGTGTGGGATTGACGGGTGCCTGTGTGGGATTGACGGGTGCCTGTGTGGGATCAATGGGTGCCTGTGTGGGATCAATGGGTGCCTGTGTGGGATCGACGGGTGCCTGTGTGGGATCGACGGGTGCCTGTGTGGGATTGACCGGTGCCTGTGTGGGATCAATGGGTGCCTGTGTGGGATCAATGGGTGCCTGTGTGGGATCAACCGGTGCCTGTGTGGGATCGACGGGTGCCTGTGTGGGATCAACCGGTGCCTGTGTGGGATCGACGGGTGCCTGTGTGGGATTGACCGGTGCCTGTGTGGGATCAATGGGTGCCTGTGTGGGATCAATGGGTGCCTGTGTGGGATCAACGGGTGCCTGTGTGGGATCAATGGGTGCCTGTGTGGGATCAATGGGTGCCAGAGTGGGATCAACGGGTGCCACTGTGGGATCTGTAGCGGGTGTTGCGGTGGGATCCGTGGTGAGTCCCACGGGTGGTGCCAATGTGGGTGCCGTGGTGGGTGTCGTGGTGGGTACCTGTACAGGTGACCCGGTTACCTCCAGATCGGTCTCGAAGGGATCGGGAACGTCCGGACCGGGATTATCTGCGTCGCACGTCGGGGTGCATTGCAGAACGACCGTGTATTCCACTCCGGGAGCATCTACATCGACATCAGCATCGAGCTGGCTGGAGCACCCGGTGGGGATCGTCGCCGTGTCACTTTCCGGGTCGAAGAATGCCGCATCGGTGGCATATAGTCGCACCATGGCGATCCCCGCCCGGGAGCAGTGCGCCTGCAGGGAGGACGAGATCGACTTGCGGGTGGGGACGCTGGATTCGGCGTAGCACAACTTGCTCCCGTCGTCGTCGTTAAGAACGACGTACATGGCCTCGACGGAGTTGCTGCCGCTGCTCGTTGTTGTTGTCCAGGTATTGCCGACGACGAAATCCACCGTGTCTCCCCCCTGGTGGAGGATCTTGAGGGGCAGACCGTCGTAGGCGGTACTACCCGCGCGCTGGACGATGGAGTAATCGTAGGTGCAGCCGGTGTCCGCTACCCGCACCAGCGGCCTGGCATGGCTGCTGCTAGCTGCAGCTAAAAGCGCGACCGCGATTCGGAGGCATGCGAATGCCCAAGAACCCATCGATAGTTGTGTTGGAATTGCAATTGCAATTGCAATGGGAATTGGAATTGGAATTGGAATTGGAATGAATGGCTACTAGCTATACGTAGTGGTGTTGGTGTGTTAAAACGAACTGAACGGAACGGAACTGAAATGAAATGGAGTGTCCCGTGCTTCGTCTTGGCAACCTTGCGCTGTCTTGTCTTGTCTTGTCTTGTCTTGCGTTGCGTTGCAAAAGTTGCTTTGGATTGTGTTTATGGACGATTCGTTTTGGTTTGGTTCGTTTGGTTTTGTTGTGCTGCCGGGCTTGGCACGTAAGATTACCGTACCTGTACAGTAGTATTATTGGATTGTGTGTCGAGTCTCGGTAATTGGTGTTCCACTTCTTCTGCAAGATTCTGCGTGACCAATATCCATGTCTTGACAATTGTGTCGAGTGGTACGATATTTGCATATGGATCGTCTTCCAAGACTGTGCCGGTGCTGTTCATTTTAAGTGTTTGCGGATCGTTCTGCGATGGAATAATAGTGCCCCCTATCCCCCCCCCCGCGAGATCACGATCACGCCTTAATAAACGATCTCCTCCACAAACCCGAATCGCTTCTTTCTTCATTCGAGCTTGAAGGAATCAATGATTTCTTATCAACTCATAGGTCATTCTATGATTTCGCACGTTTGAAAATGCATTCTACTTCGTACAGGTAGTACGGTGCAACAGTCTCAGCAATATCAATATCATTATCATCCATACTTATTCGGATTGCCTTAGCAAAAATAGGCAATTAAAGATAGAAGTACGAACCGGTAATGAAGATGAAAAAATAAAATAGTTCGTATTGATGTAGCGAACCGAATGTAAGGAATGGTAGTGCCACGTGGAACGTACGACGCACGTACGAACCAAAGAACACCCTTGAGTATGCAAGATCTCACTGTATCACCAACGTAGGTACGAACTCTACGATCACTCACTGCATGCAGCAATCAAACTGTAAGCAGCGAAATTACAGGCAAAGCACTAACAAGCCTGCAAAGGATTCCTCCAGCAAGAACCAAGCCTACAGCTCACTCTTTTTGCTCCTAAAACAATTAGTAGTAGAATAAGTAAAAGGCTTACACGTCCAGGTCCAATAGTCTTACCTATTGTACCCTTACAAGCCATTCCGATCCTCCCAACACGAGGATTACAGAAGGCCCAACGCGCCTACCAGATACGTCCCCAAGAAGGCCCGACGCGCCTACTAGGAAAGTATCTCCTCGACCCCTTCCAAGGCCAATCGTCTCCCTTCTTGTCCCCGTACAATCCCCGTGGTCCGATAGTCATCTATCGTATTGCGTGATCACCGGAAGGCCCGACTGTGCCCCCCCCTTAAGAACCCGTGAGCCTCGGCTTGGGACGCTAGAACGCGAGGCCCACGACAACACGACAATGAGCTACAGAGAGTTCTTCCAAGGGCCTGGCCCCTTTGGAGAGGCCCTTGCTAGGCGCGACATTTACCAAGCCATCTACACCCTCTTCACGGAAGCTGAAGGGGCGCAACTCCTCCCCCTCCTTCTGGATATCTTTGATGCACAAGCCATTGGAGGCCTAGGGATCTTCCAGGAAGATGCAGCTGGGGTAGACCGGCTCCGGGTCATCCATGGTCTCCGCCGGTACCCAGGCACCATCACTCAACCCTCAGTCAACCGGGGGAGTTCCTTTGGCTACATCGACAACTTGATAGGCCAGGAAGGTGAGCTGGTGCAGGTGGAGGCCTCCCTGCTGTCTAGGGCCGCCGCCAGCAGAGTTTATCTCATGGCCCACCATGAGGCTGCACTAGCCCAAAACCCGGAGCAAGAGTACATCCCCCCTATTCCTGCAGGGATGGCCCACACGGAAATGCTCCAAGCGCACAAGGTGTGCTTCCTCCCCTTTGAACTAGTCCCGCTGGTACTATGTCGGGGCCTCACACCCAAACAGGCTTTCCAAGTCCTTCACCCTCACATCCTCCAACACGGACTGGTCGAAGTCTGCAAGCCCCTTCTAGACACCCTACGAGCCGTTGGCACACAGCCTACTACCCTACTGGGAACCATCAGGCTCTTAGAACCGGGCCCTTCCTTTAGGGCTGAGGCCCATCTCCGGGCCTATATGAAGAAGAATGTCCTACTGCGGGACCTGCCCGGCCTGGGGTCCACACCGACTGATCCTACACTCACAGCCGCCTTTGCTGCGCTCACAGACAACCAACTCAGGCTCACAGAGAACCTGGACCAAAGGAAACAAGAGTCCGCCAAGCTTCACACAGTCCGGGAAGTCTGGGGGCCTCTGTACACAGAAAGACTCCTACTCCTCTGTGGCAAAACATCTGAAGCGGAGCTACCCCCCATCTACTCCGCCTGGGCCAAGAAGAGCAGACATGAAAAGACACACATGATCCTCCAAAGCCAAGTGGCCACAGATGCCTACAACCTTGGCATCCAAGCGCCCCTCATCACCACAGCAGTTCTCAAGAGATTCCAAGACTGCAACTTCTATGGAACCGACCCTTTTGATGTCGCGGATGGAATCCTTCCCCTAGCCTTCACACCGCCCGGAGGATCAGCAGCCACACTGAAAAGGGAACATGAGGAGGCGGCCAATGTGGCCGCCTATGACACCATGATCTCAACCCAAGGCAATTCCCTCTCCCTCAAGGACTCCCTGGAACTGCAGAAGACCAAAGCCTACATCCCCCTCGACTGGACCGAAGCGACCACCCAGCTTAAGAGCTACCTTGCAGTCCTAGCCACCCTCTTAGGCGCCACCCATGATGTGGTCAAGTGTTACCAGAGAGGTCTCTCCAGGCTAGAGTGGCAACAGATGCCCCTCCGCCGTGCAATAGCAGACAAAGTGGGGGAACGCATCACCCCGGCCATTGTGGTGTACTACTTCCAGGTCAGAGTGAGGGGGTGGCTGGAAGAGCAATGGGAATCCGACACTACACTCCCTTCCCCCAACTTTGGGGAAGACATACACCGGTTCAGAATGACTCAGAATCTCAACTGGCTCCCAAACGTGTCCAATGTCGATGCCTTGAGAGCCCTCCAGCAGCCAAACCGGACACAGAAGGGAAGCGCCGGCAGCCCCCCACCCCCACCCCCCCCCACCAACGGGGGGTGGGCAACCAGCGTCCCTCCAACAACGAGGACCAGAGACTCAATCCCAACAGAGATCCCAGACTCTCTGACCAATCCAACCCCATCACTGCTAAGATCAAAAACAAAGCAATGAGAGTGGTCATCTCCTCCATGAAAGCCAAGGGCAAAACACCTCTCAAACGCCCCGATGGCAAAGAACGCTGCCATTCCTGGCACATCAGAGGCCGCTGCTTCTCCGGCTGCCGCCATATTCATGACCACGTCGACATCACACCAGCAGAGCAGGAACTGCTCTGGGAATGGTGCCAGGAAGCCTATGCTGCCTGAAGACCTGGCAAGCGCCATTCACTTGGCGCGGCGCCCCTCAATCTACTTGCCACGGGGGCCACGACCGCGCCCCCACCCAATCAACCCACCCCTCGGCCTATCCACTCCACCCCACCTCGGCACCTCCACCCCGTCCACCCTCGGCCCTCTCCGCTTCACCCCTCCCCACAACCCCGGGCGCCACAGTTCAGTCCGCCCCTCCCTCAGGCTCTGGGTACGCCACCCCTCCCTCACGATCTAGGTAAGCACCCCACACGTGTTCTCCCCCGACTGTTTGACCCCCCCCTCGTTCCTCCTCTACCCGGCGCCGCGCTGGGATATTCTCCACCCAGCTCCCGGCTGGGATCTCCACCCCCTTCCACCAACAGGCATCCACCCGGCGCCGCGCTGGGATCTTCTCCACCCAGCTACCTGGGATCTCCTCCTCCCCCCGGCACCAGGCCGGGCTCACCTCCGCCGAGCGCCGGGCTGGGTTGTTCTCCCCCCGGCTCACGGCCGCGATCTCCTCCTCCGCGGGGACATTCCCCCTCCCCTCCCAGCGCCGTGCTGGAAGCTCCTCCATCTCCTCGGGGACATTCCCCCTCCCCTCCCAGCGCCGTGCTGGAAGCTCCTCCATCTTCTCCCAGCACCGCGCCGGAAGATCCTCCATCTCCTCCCAGCACCGCGCTGGCCACTACTCGTAGCTACCCCAGGGACCGGCTCGACGTGCACGCCCCCGCGCTGACCGCCACTTGTAGCTACCCCAGGGACCGGTTCGACGCGCACGTCACCCGGGCCATCTCTGTGTACCACAACAGAGCTGGTTGGGGGGACTTCATCCGGACCATCCGGGGACAAGGTGATATCCACCCGGATGTGGGTGCGCTCCCCCACCCAGCCGGTCACCTTTTAGCCCACTTCGGGACGCAGGGCACTCCTGCCTCCATGTCCAACCCCCCTTGGGACACTGCCAGGATTGCTGGGGCCCTCAAACGGGGTCCCCACCAATCCTCCCGGCAGGGCATCGCCTTCCTTCGCGAGGAATATGCCGACATGATGGACAAGCAACAATGGACTGTCCTCCCCGCCAGCCTCATCCAAGACCTTCCCGGCCTGCGTCTAAGCCCTCTGGGACTAGTCCCACAGTGAGGCCGACGCCCCCAAATGATCTCTGATTACACCTACTCTAAGGTTAACCAAGACACCATCCCGCTCGCCCCTGCTGACTCCATGAAATTTGGACGCACACTTCCCCGGCTCCTTACCAAGATCCACCGGGCAAACCCTCGGTTTGGCCCAGTCTACATGTCCAAGATTGACCTCGCGGATGGCTTCTATAGGGTCCAGTTACAACCAGAGGACACCATGAAGCTCGGCGTCCTGTTCCCCCCTCGTCCGGGAGAGGCGCCTCTCATTGGCATCCCCCTCACAAACCCCATGGGATGGAAATCCAGTCCCCCCAACTTCTGTGCCTTCACGGAAACCATTGCCGACTTGGCCAATGCCACCCTCTCCACAGGGCTGGCCGAGGCCAGGCTCAGCCCCCATCGATTGGATCTCCCCTCTGAAGCCCCATCTCCACCCCTCCCAATTGCAATCCCGCCGGATCCCCCTCCCAAGGCCGCTCAACGCACCCCCCATAGCACCACCCCCAGCAAGCAGCCTGTCCGATACTGGGATGTCTATGTTGATGACTTCTGTGGCCTTGCTCAGGGCAACCAATGGACCCGCCGCGCCGTCAAGCGAGTGCTCTTCCAGTCCCTGGACAAGGTCTTCAGGCCCCTGGATGCCTCTGACACCCCCTTCCGCCAGGAACCAGCTTCCCTCAAGAAAATGCTCCAAGACGACGCCACTTGGACCACCAAGAAGGTTATCCTTGGCTGGCTCATCGATTCCATCAACAACACCCTCACCCTCCCCCCCCATCGCGTGGCCCGTCTCAACAAGATCTTGCATTCCATTGCTCCCAATCAGCGCCATGTCCCCCTCCAACAATGGCACCAAGTGCTGGGTAAACTCCGATATATGGCAATTGCCATCCCTGGCTCCTTCGGCCTCTTCTCCATCCTCCAAGAAGCCTTGCGACACCAAGACCTTGGCCGGCAGCGCATCGGGCTCACCAAGCGCGTCCATAGCTCCCTTAGGGACTTCCAATGGCTGGCCACTGATCTATCCAACAGGCCTACTTCTATTGCAGAACTGGTGCCAGATCAATTCCCTGCCACCATGGGCGCGTGTGATGCATCCGGTCTGGGCATGGGGGGCGTTCACTTTGTCCCCCTTCCCACTGGCGCGGTACAGCCCCTCATGTGGAGGCAGGCCTTCCCCAAATGGGTATCCTCCCAATTGGTCACCTTTGACAACCCCAATGGCACCATCACCAACAGTGACCTTGAGCTTGCTGGTTCCATTGCCCACAATGATGTACTGGCCCAAACTGCTTGTGTCCAATCCAGGACCACCCACAATTGCTACGACAACACTGCCGCTATCTATTGGCAACGGAAAGGCGCCACTACCACTACTGGGCCAGCCGCTTACCTACTGCGCATCCAATCCCTACACCAGCGGCTCCACCAATATGTCCCCCTCCGGGATTACATCCCTGGCCCTGCTAATCACCTGGCTGATTTGCTTTCTCGCTCTGACCTCTCTGACACTGCCCTTCTCCATCATTTTAACACCACCTACCCCCAGGACTTGCCCTGGCTTTTATGTCCCCTGAAGCCTCCGATGCATTCTGCTCTGACCTTAGCTCTATCCAGAAGACCATGCGAGCTTCAGTCACTGAACTTTACGCCAAGCGCAAGGATGCCCATTGGAATCAATGGGTTCAATTCTGTTTGTCTCAGGGCTTTGACCCATCCCTCCACTCGGTTACAGATCCAATCCCCATCCTCCAAGTCTTTGCCCAGCGCCTCCATGATGGCCGACTCTCCTGTAGCCGCAAGCCCATCAGATCTTGCACAGTATCGGACACCCTCAGGTCAGTGGGCCAGACGCTGGCCCGCTTGGGGGCCAAAGACCCCAGAACCAACTCAACTGGCAGTCTTGACTTCAGGCTAACTGCCCAATTCAAGGCCTATGCCAAATTGGACCCCGCACCTTGCCGGGTCAAACCAGTCCCAATCACCCTTGTCATGCATGCCCTGCGATTTGCATACCATGCCTACCCTTCCCCCGCCAGACAGGCCATTGCCAACATGATCTGCATCGCCTTCTTCTTCTGCCTCAGACCTGGTGAGTACACGGGTACTACCAGAGATGACCAAGCCTTCCACCTCCGGGAGGTCTCCTTCTACCTTGGCTCCAAAATTGTCCGCCATGATGGCCCTGAACATGAGCTCCTTGCTGCTACCTCTGTTACCCTCACCTTCACCACCCAGAAGAATGGGGACAAGGGTGAAGTAGTGGCTCATGCAAGAAGTGGTGACTCCCTCTGCTGCCCTGTGGCAGCTTGCGCTCGCCAGGTCGTTCATCTCCGACGCTGTTGCTCTTCCCGCTCTCCCTTCAGCCCGTCCCTCAAGCTGGCCAGTTACTTTGACAACGGGGTCCTCACCCTGGTTCGAGCAGCAACGGTCACTTCCTCCATGCGAGTCTATGCCCAGACTCTCTACCCCACCACGGGAATCTCCCCTGCAGCCATCTCTGCCCGTTCCCTTCGAGCGGGAGGGGCTATGGCCCTGCTCCAGGGCAAATGTGATTCTAATGTCATCAAGCTCCTTGCACGATGGCACAGTGATTGCATGATGAGGTACCTCCATCAACAGTCCCTCCCCATTTTCAAGAACCTTGCCTCTGTAATGTTCAACAATGGCACATACTCCTTCCTGCCAGAGGAATGGGTGCCGGCTGCGGCCCCCACTCCCCCTGGCAGCTCTCTCTGATCCCCCTCCGGGGACTCCTCCTTTCTGAATCCTCCATGATGATTCTCCCACCCTCGCTGTCCTCCCCAAGACCCTCCCGGCTCATCTCCCTCCAGCTCCCACCCTGTGGCCTATGGCCTACTGGCAGAAAAGGCTTAACAGCCAAAGCTGTGCGCCGGTGTGTGGGCAAAGCAACTCGGGACCGGACCAGCCTGCAAAAACTAGCCACAGGCTGGCACTTCCCGGATCCCCCTCTAGCATTGCTTAACCCACCAACACACGTATGAACTATAAACACTGCACATCCAGTACTACAAGTAGGTAGGCTACTGAGGCTATCACAAACGTATGTGAGTGATAGTTGATGTAGCGAACCAAATGTAAGGAATGGTAGTGCCACGTGGAACGTACGACGCACGTACGAACCAAAGAACACCCTTGAGTATGCAAGATCTCACTGTATCACCAACGTAGGTACGAACTCTACGATCACTCACTGCATGCAGCAATCAAACTGTAAGCAGCGAAATTACAGGCAAAGCACTAACAAGCCTGCAAAGGATTCCTCCAGCAAGAACCAAGCCTACAGCTCACTCTTTTTGCTCCTAAAACGATTAGTAGTAGAATAAGTAAAAGGCCCACCACGCCCGCCCGCAGAAAAGGCTTAACAGCCAAAGCTGTGCGCCGGTGTGTGGGCAAAGCAACTCGGGACCGGACCAGCCTGCAAAAACTAGCCACAGGCTGGCACTTCCCGGATCCCCCTCTAGCATTGCTTAATCCACCAACACACGTATGAACTATAAACACTGCACATCCAGTACTACAAGTAGGTAGGCTACTGAGGCTATCACAAACGTATGTGAGTGATAGCTTGTACGAACTCGTACGGGTAGAGCGAAATAATTGTGGCAGCATGGACGAGTGTGTGTCCCAGAGAACACTACTAGTATTTATGCCTTAAAGTAAAAAAATGATATATTGTTTATTAGGGCTGTTGCAAGAATGTGGTGCTTGGATACAAAAAATTATGAACAAAACTAATGAGGATCGGCTGTGGCCAAATTTCTTGTAAAGGAACAACACAACTGCCAGAAGGCAGGGGGATTGCAATGGAGGCATTGAAGAGATCCCATGACTTGCACCAAAAAGAGCTGCAAACAATCTAGCACTAAGCAGACAAACAAACCTCACCAACATCTTTGCAGAGCATCACCCCCCTGCCAAAGCACCTCGTTGGCTCCAAGAACCGACAAAACTTGCTTCACATCAGAAGTGAAACTTCCGCATTTTTTTACACCGCAAAATGCTGCAAACAATCTGAAATCAATTGATTCTTTTGTCACTAGTACGTCCGATAACTGTCACGCGAACCTTTTTTTTGTCGCGAGGTACTGTCGCAACCCCTTTTTGTGTGTAATTTTAACACGAGTCCCCCTCGTGATTCACTAGGTCAGTATCATGCCCAATTTTCTAACTCTCAATACGTGGGTCGCGTTTATTTTTTTCCTTGGGTCATGAATAATTATTATTAATTTTTAATAAAACCTACCCGTACGCTCGCGAATCACATTTACTAAAATTAAATACGCAAGGTCATGACTCACAACCAACCCCCCCCCTGTGATTTGGTCGCTTCGTATCATGCTCATTTTTCTAACTCTCAATCCCTGGTTCGCAATTATTTTTTTCCTTGGGTCATGAATAATTATTTTTAATTTTTAATATCACCTACCCGTACGTTCGCGAATCACACCTACAAAAATGAAATACGCAAGGTCATGACTCACAACCAGTAAAATTTAACATTAGTGCTCGCGACACACTACCCTTAAAATGTATCTCCATTGCTCGCGACACACTACCCTTATAATTTAATATTTGTGCTCGCAACACACAACCCTTAAAATTTAATATCATCGCTTGCGACTACCTACCACTACAGTTGAATTATTCGGGTCAAGAATTTGTCTAGTAGTATCATATGCAAAATATGTATGATAGGTATGAGTACTTCTTTCCGTACATTTTAATCATTTGTGTCACACAATGTACTATTTATTGCAACGGTATGCAATGTATGTAGAATATGTACCTTTTACCCTAATCACTCTCCCCGAAGATTTACAACTTCGCGTCTCGCAAGGTTGTCCGACGTTCCGCATTTCCAGTACTCAAAACACGTAGGATTCTACACATCCTTCCTTTATAATCCCTCCTCCCCTTCTGCTCTATTTATACCACCTCCAGGCCCTGCTTCTACCTTCTAAGACCTGCTCCTTCTGGTCTATCTATTGGTTTGGTTGCTTGTTGCCTCCTTCGGTTGCTTCGTTTGATCTACTCCCGGCGCCGTCGGTCGGAGCTTCCGGTCACCCCACATAATTTTCTACGCTGGATCCAGTACAGTTTCTACGTAGCCACACCATCCGACAGCAGACCCATCTTCACCCTCATGCGCATACCCATATTCCACGCCTACTCGACGCCGCCACTTTCCTCTACCCAGCCGCCTTCCTCTCCCCACCCTGTCTCTATTCCAGTGCTATTTGCCTTCCGCTAGCTACACTCTCTCCGTAGCCGCTGCAGATTGCGCTGTCTCCTACACGTTTGATCTTCCACCCGGCCCCCCCACACCCCCACCCGCACCTCCATCGCATCATCCGCACCCCCATCGAATCGATCGGCACCAAACGCACCTCCATTGACCGACTCGCCTTTGCCATCATTACAACCGCGGCAGCTCCATTACTCGCACCCACCCACCCTAGCTCTGCCAATCGCTTCAATTCTGATCTGCCGGTCACCACATTCCTGCGTCTCGCTCCCCCAACTTTCATTGCTTTCGCTCCATCGCTCGAACCAGCCACCGACAGCTCTCTCCATAGCATCGATTCGGATCTGCCAGCCACTCCTTGCTTCTTCGTCACCGCATTTTCGTTGCTTTGCCTATCCCCATCGATTCGGACCTGCCGGACCCCAACTTCTTGTTTCTCAGTTACCGAATTTTCGTTGCTTTGAATCTCCCCCTCCACCCCTCCGCTTATTGCCAACGGCTTCTCCTCGCTCTTGCAGACACGCCAGTACCATCCCTGTCCCCGGATTCCAGAAATTGACTGAGTTATCAAGTTTTTCCTCATCCGCTTCCCCCACTCCACACCGCAGCATGCCTACCCCAACTTCTCCTGCATCTACTGCCGGTCGCTCTTCCGCTTCCTCCCCGAAGAAACGCCTCCAGTCTACACCCTCTCTATCTTCTTCATCTGCCCGCTCTGCATCTGGCTCTCGCTACCCCAAGCGCGCCCATCTGAAGAAGTCCTCCCCCCCTACCCCAGCTCCTACCCAGGCCACTCCTTCTCCTTCCTCTCTTCGCCCCCGGAAAGATGCATCTTTGTCTGCTTGTTCTTCTTCCTCGGCCAGCCAATCCTCTGTTACCTCCATGTCTGTCTCTTCCTCTGATTCCTCTGTGGCCTCCTCTACTCAGTCTGCTAAGAAGCCTGCTCCTCGTCCGGATTCGAAGAAACCAGCCCTTAAGTCTCCCCCCCTTCAGCCTCCCGCTCTCAAGCAGCTTGTCCTTACTCCTCCAGCTCTTCAGCAGCCCGCACCAACTGCCGCGCGTCCCGCCCCTGCTTCAGCTCTTAAACAGTCTCTCCTCCCGCAGTCCCCTTCCTTGACTCCCTCCCCCAGCTTGGATCGTCAAGCACTTCGTCAACAGGCTCTGGCCGCTGCCAATCAGGCCCACTCTGCTTCCTTCCTGTGGCGTTTCTATGGTGATGGCCGTTTCCCTACCCCATCTTTCATCCACCGCCTCCGGAAGTCTCCAGCGCAGACCCGGGTTTGGAATGCCTCTCCCAGTCCTACCCACTTCTTCAGCAAGAAGGATGGCCGTGACAAGAAATCCATTCATGATGTGTGCCGTCTCTCCGTCGCCCCGGTGTATGCCCTGGTCAATCCCGCTGATTCCGATTGGAGGACTGCTACTGTGGAGTCTCTGGTCTCCCTGGCTTCGGCTTGCTTCCAAGGCTCTGCTGCGTGGACCAAATCCCCTCCCGGCCAAGCCCTTCGGAAATGTCTCATTGGTCTTGCTAAAATGTCTCCCGAATGCTTTGATGCCCTGTACTGTGAAGGCAACCTTCTGCCTAGCACTGAAGGACTGGTGTGGCTGTCTGCCAACCGGGTTCTCGGCTCTCATTGGTTTTTCAAGACTAAGCCCCCTGCCCCTGCTCCGTCAGCTGCCTCTGCATCTTCCAGCCCGGCGCCGGGTTCTCGGTCTGTCTCCTTTTTTCCTTCTGTTGGAGCTGCTTCTGTCCTTTCTTCTTCTGTCGGCCACTTTCTTCAACGGCGTGGGGTTTGCTCCAGTGATTCCAGGGCTCCGGTTGATGTCACTGAAGGCACCAAGTGCTCCTACAGCTCCTACTTCACTCTGTCTCTCCCTCGGCTGATGTCACCCCGCCCTAGTGATTTGTACGACGAAATGCTGGAGTCCCTGACTGATGCACTCAGCTTGCTCTGGTCGGTGGATCGGAAGCTGGTCCTCTATGTCTTCCCTTCCCGCGCCAGCATTAACCCCAAGGCTAAGCCTGTTCCCAAACTCTGGTCTACCCTGCCTGACAGGCGCACTCTTGAGCTCTACGTTGCTTCCCTCTGGCTTCGGGTCCGCGCAGCACCCCACCTTCGGTTCTATATTGGACACAGTGTCCCGGTGGATGCTCTCTTGTCTGACACTCTCCTTCAGCGCCTCCAGGACCGTGAAATGGACTTCAAGTACGATCATATTCAAGCCTCCACTACTGTCACCTGTGGTTTCCTGCTCGGTTCCTATATGCAGAGTTTTGATCTTAATCATTACAATGCCCTGCTCCAGACCCATCCTCGGTTTCAAGCCTTCCCTATCGCTGTCATCCGGAAGAACATTCGGCTCGACAATTCCCGAACCCCTGACCCCTCTCCTGTCCCAGCCGCTCACATCTTGTGTGATTCTACCAAGCGTTCCCAGACTGTCAAGCTACTGAAGGCTCAGTTCAATCGCTGCTCTGCGTCTGATATAGCCTCCCTTCCTGATGGTAAATTCTACAAGTTCATTGAGACTGCTACCAATCCCTCTGACCGATGTCTTTCCCCTTCCAAGCTGAAGACCCTTCGTCAAGCTAAGCACCGGCAAGCCAAGTTCATCCAGACCCATGAAACTGCTTCTGTTCTCGGTGTGGTTGACCTGGATCTTCCTGTCGATTTGGGTCAGGGCCTGGGCGCTACCACCTTGCGCCGTGTTCTTCTGGGAATTCGTACTAGGGACAACTGGTCCTGGCCATTGTTTCTCTCTGTTGATACCAGCTCCTACCGTGGTGAAATCCTGGCCCTGTACAACACTACTACCTCAGCTGAAGCCCAAGCCATGCTGTCCTTTCTTCCTATCTTCCTGGAGGCCCGGTATGGCTCTTGTGTTCGCCAATGGTTCTCTACTGAGTGTCTCACTGAGTTGGAGGACTTTCATTGGGATCCCACTGAAGGACGGGTTGTTGAAAAGGCCCCTGCACCGGACCAGGACCCGGAGGATGCTTTGCCCTTCTTTGGTCGTGGTGACGTCTGCGATTGGGAACTCGTGGATGACGACCTGTCCATCGACTCCACTTCCAACGCTGTTACTTTTGACCTGGATATGCACTTCTCTTTTCAGATACGTGAGGACAGCGCTGGGTGTGGCTTTGATGATGGCCAGTCCATGTCTACTCTTGCAACCGGCACTTCCAACATCACTTCTGTTCTAGCTGCCCCTCCACCTGCTGCCCCTCTTGAAGGCGTTGCCTTGGCTGACATTGTGTCCCCCGCTAGCACACTCCCCACCGCCCTCAACTCTCCTCTCCGCTCTGGTTTCACCTCCATAGCTTTTTCTCCCGGCACCGACGCCAGTATCAGCGAGCTGAGCCATACCAATGCCTCAACCAGCTCTGCACCGGCTTCTCTCCTATCCGTGCGACAGACACGGTATTCCTCTGACCATGGTTAGGAATCCTTTCTTCTGGCCTGGTGGAATGCCTACTTCTCCAAATTCCACCTCTGCATCCCTCAGTCAACCTTCCTCTCCTTCCGCTCCTCCTGCTTCCCGCCTTGTCTACCCCACCGTGCCTCTCCTATCCCTGCATCAGGTGTTAATGCCTTTGGTTTGCTTTCCAGTGCTTCCCCCAGGATTGCCTCCAGTGTTCCACCTAGCGCTGCATCAACTGGCGCTCCCAGTGTTTCACCCTGATATGCACCCAGTGTTCCTCCCAGCGCTGCACCTGCTGTGGCCTTCGGTATTCCACACCTATGCCTCACACGCTTCCTCTTCCGTGCGACAGACATGGTATGCGTCGGATCATGGTTAGTATGTCTCCTTCAGGGCACTGTGGGATGCCCTCCAACTCTCATCCCCACCTGGATTCCTCCAGTCCTTCTTCCCATTCCTTGCCTTCTCTTGCTTCCCGTCTCGCCCAATCCAATCTTCATGGGGACATCCTTGTGAATAAAGATTCTGATGCTTTTGGCCATCCCTTTCCCCAGTCTCCGTCCTTAAACTCTACCCTCATCACCTTCCAAAATATTGGTCCCCAGCGGAAGTCCGCCTTCATGTCTCGTTCCCGTCACAACTCTCGGCGTGTTGCTCAAAGTAAAGCTGGGGTTGCTCTCTACGCAGAGCATTGTCTGAACGAACCCCAGCTCCCCCTTTGTGATCTCTTTCACTCTCGCATCAAACAGGCCTACCCTTCCAGCTTCACCTTCCTTGCTAGTAACCAGCATGAGGCATCCTCTGGCACGTGGCGCCTCCCTGGTGGTACGGGGTTTACTATTGACCGGCTCTTTCATTCTCACAAGCTTGCCCACGGTGCTGATCCTTCGGGGCTTGGCCGGTGGACTTTTGTTCGGTTTCAGGGGAGGGCTCAAGCTACGGTGACCATCTTTTCAGCCTACTGCCCTGTAGAAAATGACAGGGACCTTGGCTCTGTTTGGAACCAACACTGTCGCTACTTCCAGGCTGAGGAGGATCTTCGCTGTCCCAACCCACGCATTCTCTTTCGACGTGACCTCACAGCTGCCCTTCAGGCTTGCCTAGAGGCAGGTGACTCCGTTGTCTTAGGGATCGACCAAAATTCTGATGTCCGTTCTGACGGTCTCTCCTCTGAGCTCACAGCACTCGGCTTCAAGGATGCCATCTTAACTACCCACCCTTCACGTTCCCCACCTGCCACCCACAATCGAAATACTACCAGGACTCCCATTGATGCCCTTTGGACTACTGAGCATGTTGATGTCATCCGAGCTGGTTACTGTGCTTTTGATGGTGAGCACGGCATGGCTTCTGACCATCGCTTGCTCTGGATCGAAGTGTGTAATGGCAGTATCTTGGGCAAATATCTTCCACCTCCTGTGCGATTCTCTCTTCCTCGCCTGAAATCTTCCCACCCTCACCTTCGGCAGCGCTATCTCAAGCGGGTCAAACATGCCTTTGCTACTGCTGGTGTGGTCCCCCTTCAGACTAAGCTAGAGCACCTAGTGGCACTGTATTTATCTGGTGATACCACTGTGCGCGATACTCTCATCACTACCTATGATGTCCTCCATGCTACCTCTGCCTCCATCCGGCTGTCTGTTGAACAACATCTTTGCCGGCTTCGCACCGGCATGATTCCGTGGTCCCCCAAGCTCCAGGTTTACCGTGACACCATCGATTTTTGGAGGCGGATTGTGCAGCTTCGTCAAGGTGTCTCCACCAGTCACACCAAGATGAAGCGCCTGGCATGTAAACTTTCCTTATACAAGGGTGAACACTGTGATCTTGCCACGGCTGTCCTTCACTTGAAGCAAGCCTACAAGCAATACCGTGCTGTAAAAGCCCTGGCTCCTTCTTGGCGAGACTCCTTCAACCAAGGCTTGGTGGACGCCCTTCTTACTGAAGGCAAGCCCTACAACCAGAGCGCCTCTCAGATTCGGGCACGCATGCGCCGTGAACGGCTCCAACGGGATCTAGGGCTCGCTGCTCGCGCTATCCGTGGCCGCCTCTCAAAGCCTGCTGTTCTGAAAGCGGTTGCTGTCAGCTCCAATGGCACTGAACAAGTCTTAGAGTCTCAATCTGCCATGGTGCCAGCCATGGCTGCCTCCAATGTCTGCCGTCAACAACAATGCCTAGACACTCCCTCCATGTCTCCCTCATTCATTCAGGCCTTCGGCTACTTGGGAACTGGACCTTCCTCAGCTGATGTCCTTGCCGGCACTTACGTCCCTCCTCCCGGAACTGACCAGTACCTGACTGAATTTCTTACTTGCCTTCAAGTGCCTGCTGCTATTAAGTCTTTGGCTCCCTTTGACTATTCTGTTAGCCCTGCTGACAATGCTGCTGCCTGGAAATGCCAGAAGGAACGCACTGCTGGTGAGCCTTCTTGCCTCAGTTTTGCCCACCATAAATCTTTTGCCTTGGACACTCAGCTGAATTCCTTTGATACTTTGATGCGGACTGCTCCTCTGCTTGCTGGCTTCTCGCCCTCTGCTTGGCAGGTTATCACCGACGTTGAAATTCTCAAGAAACCTGGTGAATACCGTGTTGACAAGATGAGACTTATCCAACTGATGTCTCCAGAGTTCCAGATCAACAACAAGATGATCGGTAAACGCATTCTAGCTCATGCTGAACAGGCCAACGCGGTGGCAGTTGACCAACATGGCAGCCGGAAGCATCACAAAGCCATCAACACTTGTCTCAACAAGAAGCTCATTTGTGATGTCCTCCGCCAGAAGCGCCGCTCGGGGGCGGTTGCAATGAACGATGCCAAGGGCTGCTATGACCGAATCTCCCATCCCATTGCAAGTCTCACCCTCCAAAGCTTTGGGATTCCGGCTCACGTTTGCGAGGTTTTACTCTCCACTCTCCAGCGTGCTACCCATCACATTAAAACTGGATTTGGCCGGTCCGGTCCTATGTATGGTGATGAATCTATTCCTCTCAGTGGGATTGGGCAAGGCAACGGTCTCGGCCCAACTCTGTGGGCTCTGGTTTCTACCATCCTTTTCCGGATGATGCAGAACGCAGGCCATGGGGTTCATCTCCTCACCTCCCTATCCCTTCAGCTGGTCTCCTTGGTTGGATTTGCTTTTGTGGATGATACTGACCTTTTTTGTGCCGGTTCCTCCTCTACTACCTCTGGTGAGGCTTTGGCTGTTGATTTTCAGGCCGCTTTAGACCGCTGGGCTGGTGGTCTCATTGCTACTGGCGGCGCTATTGAACCTGCTAAATCCTTCTGCTACTTGATAGATTTCAAGTGGACTGGATCTGGTTGGGACTATCGTTCTGTTGATGAAATGCCCGGTGTTTTCACCATCACTGACAAATCTGGTGCCCAATCACCTCTTGACCGTTTTGAGGTTGACCACGCGGACAAGACTCTGGGTGTCTACATTTCTATGGACGGCAATGAGGAAGCTCAAGTTGATCACCTGCTGACCCAGTCCCAGTCCTTTGGATCTCAAATGAGGTCCTCCAAGTGCGAGAAGAACACCTCCCTCTACACCTTCAGGTACTCATTTATGAAGTCTTTTGAATACCCCATGCCCGTCACTCAGCTCAGCGCTTCTACCTGGACCCGCATTCTTCAACCAACTCTGGTTCCAGTGCTCAATAAGGCCGGCATGTCTCGCAACTTTCCTCGAAAGGTTTTCTATGGTCCATCTTTGTATCAAGGCTTTGGTTTCATTCACCCTTTCCTTCTCCAGGAATTCAGCCACATTGCTACCCTGCTTCAGGAATCTGTACGTGGCTCCCAGACAGGCCATATTCTTAGGCTTACCGCTGAAGCATTTCGGCTTGAACTAGGGATCCCTTTCCATCTCGGTATTACCCCCTATCAGCCCTATGCCTCTTATATCACTCCTTGCTGGTATAAGCATGTGTGGCATTTCTTTTCTACGCACCCTGTGAGTATGGTGGAAGACTTTCCTACACTTCCTCTGCTTAGAGTGAATGACTGCTACCTCATGCAAGCTTTTGTCACTGCTGGTTTTCGGGGCGCTGACCTGTCTCTTCTGAATCTCATCAGGATGTCTCTCCAGGCTATCTCCCTTGCTGATATCTGCACTGCAGATGGCACACGGCTTTCTCCTATGGCCTTCCAGCTGCAGTCCTCCAACCATCTTCGCGCTCACCTTGACTGGCCTCGTTGCCCCCCTCCGTGGCATCTTCCCGCCCTTCAGCTCTGGCAACGTGCCCTTCGGAAATCCTTCTTACCCCCGTTGGCTTTGCCTTCGGACCGAGCTTTCCACCCCTCCTTTCACCTGGGGCATTGGCTGTCAACCGAGTCCTCCTCTGTTTGGCCCTGGTTTTTGTGCCGTTCTACTGACCGGCTCTTCTCCAAATGCCCTACTGGTTGGAGGGTCGGATCTTCGCAAGGCAGAGGTCGTTATAGCTTTAACACTACCATCCTTTGTGCTAAACCTACCAGTGCAGACACTATTGTATCCCTCCTTTCCAGTGGGAATGTGTTCCGGATTGTCGGTCAATCCTCCTTTATCTCTCATCCACCAGACGAGGACCCCTTGACCTATGATCCTTTTCAGTGTCTTCCTGCCACCCCAGAGGATGCATTTGATGCTCTCTGCGCTTCTCCCCGAGTCCTTCTCCATCAATACTCCCTTCCCCAGGATGGATGCCAGGCTCTTACCGATGCCATTCTGCGTGGCTCTGCCAGCGCTGTCTGTGACGGCTCTTATGATCCCGTTCTCCTCCGTGGTACATCTTCCTTCATCCTTTCCCCCCACACCTCCACCAAGTCTCCCTCCTTGTTCCTCACTGGATCTAACTTTGTCAGTGGCTCCCCTGAAGATCAGTCTTCCTACCGCAGTGAATTGGCTGGCATCATTGGTGTCCTCACCTGCTGTATGGCTCTGGTGGACCTATATGATGTAACCTCCGGCTCACTCACCATTGCCCTTGATGGGGATACGGCTCTTCAACAGGCTCAGGGCACCTGGCCCTTGTCTATCTCTCAGAAATCTTTTGACTATGTCTATGTCATTCGCAATATGCTCTCTGCTCTTCCAATCACTGTCACCTTCAAGTGGGTTCAGGGTCATCAAGAGGGTCTTTCTCTTGACTGGTGGGCGCTTCGCAATCATCAAGTTGATGGCATGGCCAAGGCATTTCTATCCATGAATCGTTCTTCTCCTTACCACTATCCCCGACTTGTGTTTGAGCCCTGGGCTCTCTCACAGAAGGGTCTCAAATGCTCTCGCTTTGACAGAGATGCCTTGCACATTCTTATTTCGGGTCCTCCACTTCTTCACTATTGGCAAACTCACCACGACATCTCCATTCCACCACAAGTCTCCGATTCTATCCATTGGTGTGCCCATCACTCTGCTTTCAAGCGCCTCCCTCCTGGTATGCAGCGGTGGTTTGTCAAATTTGCTTCTGGTTGTATTGGTGTGGGCAATCAGCTACTTCATTACCAGCACCAGGATCACTCCCGATGCCCTCTGTGTGCCCAAGATGAGGAAAAGGTTTCCCATGTTCTTTCATGTGCCGACCCCGGGGCTGTCCAGCACTGCTTGTCTTCCTTTCGGGGCCCTTTGCAACAGCGCCTTACTTCTGAGCTTACAGACCCTTCACTGGCTCTTGCCATTGTGGATGTTACCACTAGGGTCCGTCAAGGTAGGCGTATCCACCCTTCCTCATACTCCCCTGATATTGCATCTGCTATAAGGGCTCAGCGTCGGATTGGCTGGCACAACTGGTTCCTTGGGAGGTGGACACCCCTCTGGCATCAGATTCAGGCTGACTATTATTCTTCAATTGGTAGTAAGCGTTCTCCTCGTAGATGGGCCACTGCAGTGATTCATCAATTTTTCCTCACTTGTTGGGATCTCTGGACGTACCGAAACCAACGGCTCCATGGCACTGGAGGGTTGCTTGAGTCAGAACAACACCAATCTCTCAATGCTTCCATCTCATCTGAATTGGCCATTGGCTTCGCTGGTGCACTGCCTCAATCTCACTCCCTCCTCCAGATTCCACTCCAAGTGCTCCGTGGTTACACTCTTACTGCCAAGCGTCAATGGCTTGCGACCATCCAGCTTGCCAGGAGACACTATGCAGTCCCTCTCCCTTCCCAGCAGCCGTATCGCCAGGAGGCTGCCTTGATGAGGGCTTGGCTGAATGGATCCTAATGGATGGGCCAAACTTTTCACCCAGCGCTTTCCCCAGTACTTTTCCCAGTGTCTCCCCCACTGCAGCCCACATCGCTACAGTGTTTCACCAAGTACTGCTCCCAGTGTCTCACCAGGTTCTGCACCCCTCGCTGATTCCAGTTTCTCACCAGGTACAAGCTGCATCAAGTTTGGCTTCTGGCGCTGCTTCCAATATATTCCCATCTTCTGCACCCTAGTGCTTCCCCCAGTGTATGACCCGGTTCTGCACCCACCAGTGCTGCTCCTTGTGCTGCATCCAGTGTGGTTCCTGGCACTGTCCCCAGCGCTGCTCCCACTGTATCACCACCTTCCGCACCCAGGGTTGCTCCACCCGGTGCCCTTCCTAGTTCTTCCCCCAGTTACCCACCTCTGCCCACCCTGCGGCTCCCAGTATTTTACCCTTCCTCCTGCCTGTTTGTTGGTAGCTGCTCCCAGTTCGGATTATGCTACCGGTATCCTTCAACAGTGTTCACTTGTACTCTCCCTGCTTGCTTTCAGGATTCGTTTGACAAATTTGTCGTTCTACAACTTGGGGCTTAAACTCTCTTTGATTGAGGCGACGTTAAAGTCTGGATACAGACTGAGTAGTTTAGATCCACCTTCAGTGGTTAAAGTTACTTAAATACGTATATTATTATTATCACTCTCCCCGAAGATTTACCCGTGTCGTACTAGGTGTGAACCCACCCACGTTGTCGTCAAATTAGTGAATGAACTGACACAATGAACAGTAATGATTCTGACAACAATGCCTAAACTTCCTCCATTTTGCCAAGCAATTGCATCAATACAGGATCAATATAGTTGTCATCCTCATTTTCCTCTTCAGCAAGACTAATGGCAACAGTGCCACCATCTTTTGATACAGTACCAGTAGGGGTTTTTTCTGACTTGAATCTTTCCAGCATCATTTTCTCAAAAAGATTTACGCGTTTCCGGATCTTCTCTTAACGATTGTACCTTCTTGCACAATCTAGCGAACACTTGCCTCGCTCCGCTCTGCTGTTCTGTTCTGTTTGATTGTTCCATTTTGTCATTCCGTTTCATCCCTTCCTCCTTCTTATGTTCTTTTGTTGGTTTCTTGTTCCTGAAGAATAAAAATAAGAGAAAGAAAGATCAGAAGCAAATAGAATCTCCAACAAATTGCTGTCATTGTCACTCACTACTGTTTCTCATTGTTTTTGTTCATTGCCGATCCGTTGTTTCCGTGTTTTTCATTTTTTTTAAATACCGTGCTGACCAAGAAGGATGTGTTGCTTTTTGTGTGGTTTTGATTTGGGGTATGTACAGTTTTGTGTGTGTGTACAGTTTGTTTTTTGTGAGCTTTTCTGTTGTTCCATTCTGTCATTCTGTCCCATTGTTCCGTTCCATTGTTCCGTTCTGTTTCATTGGTTGTTCTGTTTTAAGTGCCCTCCTTTCCTTCGTTGGTTCGTTTGATTGTTGTTCTGTTTCAATAAAAATAAAAATGAAAGAAAGAAAGATCAGAAACAAATAGTATCTCCAACAAATTGCCGTCATTGTCACTCACTGCTGTTGTTCTGTTGTTACATTCTGTCATTCCTTTTTTTAAAATTTGTTGTTCCATTTTGAGTGTCGTTCTTTCCCTCGTTGGTTTGTTTGATTGTTGTTGTTCCATTTCAATAAAAAACAAATTGCTGTTATTGTCACTGACTAGTGTTTCTTCTTTGTTGTTCGGTTGTTCCGTTGTTCCGTTGTTCGTGACTTTTGGACAACATTCATTTTCCCTGCTTCAAAAAAAACTGTGCCAACCAAGAAGCATGCGTTGCGTTTTGTGTGGTGGTTCCGTGTGTATACAGTTTTTCATGTGTGTGTGGTTTTGTGTGTGTTGTGTGTGCTATGCACCCTGACTTCTTCCATATGCCCGGCTTGTGCACGGCCTTTATTTTCTATATAAGTAAAGTATGTACGAGTGCACGCCACCCCTCCCGCGCCATAATTTTTTCAAAGAGGAAATTGTGATTACACAAAGGTTATGTATCTCAATCCCCAACCCATCTGTAGAATCTGGTAGCCAGTCAGTGGTTTGAAACTCCCTTGGGTCAGTATGGTACCTACCTACGTACACTTTTTGCACAGTACCCAACTATGTACCTTTTTGCATGCAATATTAGCTACAACTAGTAGTACTGGTAATATCTGCACCATTCTTTTGTCTGAGAATAATAATAAAACAGCACCTCCATTTCAATTAAACAACTTATGAATTATTTTCATTTGACACTCATTAAAGTACGTTTTTGGTGATTGGATTATACAAAGTAAATGTTCTTCCTATTACTATGGACTTGACCTCATACTTTGCCTGTCATTACCCAATAAGTCATTTTGTGCCCTGGATTTGCACCAATAATATTCTCTTGTGTGCCATTTGGAGAGACAAACCACAACAGTTTCAGCAATCTGTGGGGCAATATTGTTATCAATATGCATCATAGGAGTCATGAAAAAATCATTCATGGCCTGGACCGGATACTTTGTAAGTCATTACCCAATAAGTCAGTTTGTGCCCTGGATTTGCAACAAAAATACCCTCTTGTGTGTCATTTGGAGACACAAACCACAACATTTTCAGCATTATGTGTGGCAATTTTGTTCCCAATATGCATCAGATGAGTCATGAGAAATGTATTCATGCACGGCACCAAAAACTTTGAGAGTCATTACCCAATATTTTTCCTCCAAATTCAGCAAACATCACACATAACTCACTTCTGTTTCTTTCATGATTCAACTTATCCATTATAGAAACAATATTCATCAACTAATCACCCAAAATATGTGATTTTCTAATTTAAATTGCAAATTAGTGTGTATTCTTCCTCCAAATCCAGTACCCAAATGCACTCATCATTAGTTTGTGACACACAAACTATGACAGATAACTCACTTCTGTTTCTTTCACGATTCATCTTATCCATTACAGGAACAATATTCATTGACTAATCACCCAAAAGATCAGATTTTCTAATTTCTAATTGCAAATTAGTGTGTATTTTTCCTCCCATTCCAGTATCCAAATGCACTGATTAGTTTGTGACACACAAACTATGACAGATAACTCACTTCTGTTTCTTTCATGATTCATCTTATCCATTATAGAAACAATATTCATCAACTAATCACCCAAAATATCAGATTTTCTAATTTTAATTGCAAATTAGTGTGTATTCTTCCTCCAAATCCAGTACCCAAATGCACTCATTAGTTTGTGACACACAAACTATGACAGATAACTTGCTTCTGTTTCTTTCATGATTCATCTTATCCATTACAGGAGCAATATTCATCAACTAATCACCCAAAATATCTGATTTTCTAATTTTTAATTGCAAATTAGTGTGTATTTTTCCTCCAATTCCATTACCCAAATGGACTCATTAGGTGGTAACACACAAACTATCAAAGATAATTCACTTCTGTTTCTTTCATGATTCATCTTATCCATTACAGGAACAATATTCATCAACTAATCACCCAAAATATCAGATTTTCCAATTTTTAATTGCAAATTAGTGTGTATTCTTCCTCCAAATCCAGTACCCAAATGCACTCATTAGTTTGTGACACACAAACTATGACAGATAACTCACTTCTGTTTCTTTCATGATTCAACTTATCCATTCTTACAGGAACAATATTCATGAACTGATCACCTATAATATCTGATTTTCTAATTTTTAATTGCAAATTAGTGTGTATTTTTCCTCCAAATCCAATACCCAAATGCACTTATTAGGTGGTGACACACAAACTATGACAGATAAGTCACTTCTGTTTCTTTCATGATTCATCTTATCCATAACAGGAACAATATGCATGGACTAATCACAAAAATTATCTGATTTTCTAATTTTAGTGTGCATTTTTCTCCAAATCTAGTACCCAAATGCACTCATTAGTTTCTGACACACAAACTATCACACATAACTCACTTCTGTTTCTTTCATGATTCAACTTATTCATTATAGAAACAATATTCATGAACTGATCACCTATAATATCTGATTTTCTATTTTTTAATTGCAAATTAGTAGTGTGTATTTTTCCTCCAAATCCTGGACCCAAATGCACTTATTAGGTGGTGACACACAAACTATCAAAGATAACTCACTTCTGTTTCTTTCATGATTCAACTTATCCATAACAGGAACAATGATATGCATGGACTAATCACAAAAATTATCTGATTTTCTAATTTTTAATTGCAAATTAGTGTGCATTTTTTCTCCAAATCCAGTACCCAACTGTACTCATTGGGTGGTGACACACAAACTATGACAGATAACTCACTTCTGTTCCTTTCATGATTCATCTTATCCATTACAGGAACAATATTCATTGACTAATCACCCAAAATATCTGATTTTCTAATTTCTAATTGCAAATTAGTGTTTATTCTTCCTCCAAATCCAGGACCCAAATGCACTTATTAGGTGGTGACGCACAAACTATGACAGATAAGTCACTTCTGTTTCTTCAATGATTCATCTCATCCATAACAGGAACAATATTAATGGACTAATCACCATAAGTATCTGACTTTTTATTTTCTAATTGCAGAGTAGAGCCTGAAATGCCGTTCCGGTTAGAGAATTCTGAAACGCCGTTTCATGATTGTTGACATGAATTGTACAAAAAAACGTTTCACCACCCCAACAACAGAAGTCATTACTATCATACCTACAGTACTACTACTACTATCATAATACACCCGGACACATATCTACGAAAAGAGCATTTTTGGAACGCTGTTCCAAAAAAAGGAAAAAAGGGATAACGGTGGTGAAATCGTGTAGGAAGGTACTGCTGTAGATATCTACTGAAATTTGTTACCAGAAATTATCTAGTACACAAAATTGTGTACGAAGGTACTGCTGTAGATTTCTACGCAAAATCGTTACCAGAAATTATCTAGTACGAAAACGGTGTAACTGCTGTAGATATCTGCTCAAATTTGTTGCCAGAAATTATCTAGTACAAAAATGATATAGAAAGCTACTGTTGTAGATATCTACTCAAATTTGTTACCAGAAATTAACTAGTACAAAAATGGTGTAGAAAGCTACTCCTGCTGTAGACATCTACGCAAAGTCGTTACCAGAAATTATCGAGTACACAAAATTGTGTAGGAAGGTACTGCTGTAGATATCTACTCAAATTCGTTACCAGAAATTATCTAGTACAAAAACGGTGTAGAAACCTACTGCTGTACTAGATATCTACTCAAATTTGTTAACAGAAATTATCTACTACAAAAATTGTGTACGAATCTACTGCTGTAGATATGTAGGCTAATTCGTTACCAGAAATTATCTAGTACGAAAACGGTGTAGAAAGCTACTGCTGTAGATTTCTACGCAAATTTGTTACCAGAAATTATCTAGTACGAAAATGATTTAGAAACCTACTTCTGTAGATATCTACGCAAATTCGTTACCAGAAATTATCTAGTACGAAAATGGTGTAGAAAGCTACCATCGTAGAATTCTACGCAAATTCGTTACCAGAAATTATCTAGTACAAAAATTGTGTAGAAAGCTACTGTCATAGAATTCTACGCAAATTCAATACCAGAAATTATCTAGTACAAAAATGATGTAGAAAGCTACTGTAGTAGAAAGCTACGCAAATTCAATACCAGAAATTATCTCGTACGAAAATGGTGTAGAAAGCTACTGTCGTAGGATGCTACACAAATTTGTTACCAGAAATTATCTATTACGAAAATTGTGTAGAAAGCTACCATCGTAGAATTTACGCAAACTCGTTACCAGAAATTATCTAGTACGAAAATTGTGTAGAAAGCTACTGTCGTAGAATTCTACGCAAATTCATTACCAGAAATTATCTAGTACAAAAATGATTTAGAAAGCTACTGTAGTAGAAAGCTACGCAAATTCAATACCAGAAATTATCTCGTACAAAAATGGTGTAGAAAGCTACTGTCGTAGGATGCTACACAAATTTGTTACCAGAAATTATCTAGTACGAAAAGCGTGTAGAAAGCTACTGTCGTAGAAAGCTACTCAAGTTCAATACCAGAAATTATCTAGTACAAAAACGGTGTAGAAAGCTACTGTCGTAGAAAGCTACGCAAGTGCAATACCAGAAATTATGTAGTACGAAAATTGTGTAGAAAGCTACTGTCGGTACGTACTACCAGCACCGGTACATGAAAGATCTCACTGTATCACAAGTTGAGAACATTAACTAAAAAAGTAAGGGCTATATCAAGCGCGTCACGAGCGCTTGTTCTTTGTTATTCTATATTCAAAACGCGCGCTATGTGCGATTTATCTACTTAACGTTCTTATTTTACTTAAGAAAATCAAATTATTCTTCATTGTTCTATATTTACTGCATTAGATCTCACAGGTTAAGTATCGATTTTTTCTTCTTCGAACACACACACACAGCGAAAAGTATTTTTTTGTCGAACAACACACACACACACACACACACACAATGTGATTTTACAGTGTGGTGATTTTACAGTGTGATTTTACAGTGTGGTGATTTTACAGTGTGATTTTACAGTGTGATTTTACAGTGTGATTTTCTTCTCTTTTCGAGGCAAAAAATGCTCTTTCCCTTCATAATCTTACCGAACTTATCTTGAGCAGAGTTGCTTTACCGTACTTGTACGATAAAGCACTCCGTCCGAGAACGCAGGATCCCACTGAACTGATCAGCAATGATCACTAGTAGGCAGGGAATTCAGGCTCGAGATATTTTAATCCTAAATAACTGCCTTGGCTGGAAAAAGAATTGGACAGCATTGGACGAGAGAGGAATTGCTGGATAAATATTGTTGTTTGGGTGCACACAAACATATACGTCTTGAAAGCAATAAATCTGCATCCATTGCGTATATATATCAACAGGATCAAGATCCAGTTTTTCGTGACAAAGGAGTAAGAAGGCTGCAAATCTATGGCAGCAGCAGCAACAACGGCAATTGTCGGAACAACAGCGAAAGGTCGGCAATGGTGGATCAGATACGAAAAGGATAGGAAACGGTGAACAACGTGAGATACATAGACAATGATGCCTATATCCTACATTGCTGATGATGTATTCCTCACTTCTGTTTTCCTTATTATTTTCATAGGTGCGGATTGGAAACAATGGATCGGATCGGAAAGACAGGAGCAGAAACAACGGATCGGAAACATTGGATCAAGGTGCGGTGAATGGTGTGGCAAATCATCGTATTCTTCTCTGTAGGTGCGGCGAATTTTCCCTGTAGGTGTGGCAAATATCGGAACAACGAACCGGCAGCATCGAATCGATCGGACGCCAACAGTGTAGGTTGGTAGCACATAGATTATATTATTCTGTTGTTATCATTTACTCTACATCAATAGATACTCACCTCAATTTTTTTCAATTATTGTAGATTGTTATAGATTGGCAACAGCAACAACGGCAACGAATCAATCAGTAACAAGAATTGCCGTTCCAGACCACTCAATCTGAAACGTCGTTCCAGAAATTTGACCCTGAAACGCCAATACAGACGTTCTGCGGATTTTCAAGCGGCCGGAACCGGGAATGATCTAACCAACAGCGGCAGCGATAGCAACAGCGGCAGCGATAGCAACAGCGGCAAGCGGGAACGATCGAAGCTCTGCCGCAAAAGTCAGAATTGCCGTTCCAGACAACTCAATCTGAAACGCCGTTCCAGAAACTTGACCCTGAAACGCACTCCATAGGCAAATCAATTCGTCATCGTCCTCCAACGGCTAATCTGCACAGAGTCCGACAATTGTCAGACAAGAATGGCACCCGGTGCAATGGGATTCAAAACAACAACAAAGCAATTGCCAGCAAAAGCAATCAAGCAAAAATCAAAGAGGAAACATGGGAAGGCATGTAGAAAGAGAATGACTTCAAATTTTCTCCAAAACGCAGCACCGTCATCATCAACAATCCACCAGACTTACAAACACTTGTCAGAGATAAAACCAAAGAAGGCACGTCGAAGTATGAAGGAAATTGTCCAACATGCCAAGCAAATAGCATTGAAAACAGTTCACAAGAAAGGGTTTCAAGGAAAATTCATGGAAACACGATGGGGTTTGAAAACAGTTGGAGAAAAGGAATATAGCTCAAAACGGCGCACAAAACGGCGCTTGATTGCCGTCCAATTGACATTGGATTGCCATTCCCTGTCAAGAAATAGTAGAGTAACATGCTGGCGTTCGAATCTGGTAGGGTTTGTACATGTCTGCCTCCATTGTCTCCTCTATCCAAGGGGAAAGAGATGGCCCGGAGCAGGGTCATTGTTGTCTTTGTCGTTGGCTCGTTTTTTCGTATCTTCGCCATTCAGATTTGTCTTATTCGCCATTGAATACCCTTCCCAATAAAAATTGAAGTATAGTAACGTGTAGGTATTTGAGTTGGTGTCATTTTGTACTATTTGTACCCTGGCGAGGCCTTATGGTCTGTTCTACGGTAGGAGAAATAGAATGGTTGTCAAAATGGAAATGTTGTTCATTGTATCTTCATAATTTGCCGTTGGATTGCCCTTCAATTGCCATTCCCGGCCAGCAAATCAGTAGAGTAACATGCTGGCGTTCAAACCTGAGAGGGGTTGTACATGTCTGCCTCCATTCTCTCCTTTATCCAAGGGGAAAGAGATGGGTCGGAGTAGGGCCAGTAGTTGTCGTTATCTTTGCCGTTTGAATACCCTGCCCGATCGAAAATGAAGTAGAGTAACGTGTAGGTATTTGAGTTGGTGCCATTTTGTACTATTTGTATGGTGGTGAACCTTCATGGTCTGTTCTAGTGAAGGAGAAACAGAAGGGTCGTGGCAGGGTTGTCAAAATAGAAGTTAATGACATCAGTGATTTCGATGATCGGAATTCCTATCAAAAATAAATAATGTCTTTGAGGGTTTTTCTGCTGCTGTGTTTGCAGGGTCTTTTCACTTGTTCTGTTTTTGAAGAGATATCCTCAGTGTACGGAGCACACACATGTTCATTACCTGTAGACTTGTACATGGTTTTTGTACTGTGTATTTATTGTGGTATTTTGTGCACAGTGTGGAACGCAACAACGGAGCAAATAAACACTTTTAAAATAGTTTTATTTCATATCTTGGGTTAAGGTTAAGAAGTTTGGTAGCGAGAAATAGATTTTTTAAATCAATTTAGTCAAAATTGAGAGATCAATGGACATTTTGAGTCATTGGGGAGAATTTTGGTCGCAACCTGTGGGGGTCAAAACTCTTCACCACAAAAATTGTGAATTTAAAAAAATGCCCTTGCGCATAACAAAGGAAGGGTCGATTTTCTGAGAATAGGGCTTGCGAGGGGTCGCGTTGGGTTGCGTGACAGTTATCGGACGTACTAGTTGGCAGCCATTTGTTGATAATTGCTGCACTACAATGCACATTTTTCTGCTGTTGGTCGGGAGGGCAGGTGTTGTCCGGTTCTGGTATTGAATTACTTAGACAACACAAGCTCCTCTCTTAAACTTCATCCCCTCCCTGCATATTACAATTTTTTAGATCACGGTCCGGCTTCTTTTTATAAGCCGTCTATTTTTGTTCCAAATTTGCTGATTGTTTCTCACTTAGTACTACCCGGACCAATTAAAAAAATCTGGATACAAAGTAACCTCGGCTGGGGATCTATACTCTGACATTCCAAGTCAATCTATACCAACACAAACACACTCTATCTTTGCTGGTACTAAGTCAAGCTGCCTGTACCAAAACCGGGCAAAAATTAATTCCTGGGAATTACTTAGGAGGATTGTTTTTTGTCCAGTGTGGCTATAGATAGACTTGCGAAAGCAGGAGAGTGTCTGGTTTTGGTATCCAAAAAACAAACAAACAAACAATTGGAACTTCACACAAACACAGGAAGCGCCATTGTGGACACAGTTGGAGAACTCCCAGGAGTGGAACAGTATGGGTACACAAAAACAGTATAGCTAATATTCTGTTGTTTCACAAGCTACTGGATACAAACAACTTTGAAATTGACTACACAAGTAGACCTGACAGCCACGGGGTCTGGAACAAGAGCTTCCAGATTGAGACTCCTGATGGAGTGCAACAGCAGTTTCAACCAGACAGCCAAGGGCTATACTACCTTCACTGCACTGCCAAGTTTGGGGCAGGGAAATCAAATCCCGTCTGTGGAACATGAGTGGTCAATACTGAAAGCACCCTTGTAACAAGCCCAGTAGAGTCAACAACACTCACCAATCTCGTGATCAAGACAGTGAATGGCAACAAGGAAAACCTCACCAACCGGGACATTCAGCGGGCAAAGGCAATTTGACATTTCCTGCATGTCGCAGGACATCTTAGTTACAAAACACTTGCCGACATGGCTACCAAAGATACCATCAAGGATGTGTTGTTCACACCACAAGATGTCCAAATGGTGACCAAAATATTTTGGCCGAGCACCTACTATGGCATGAAAGGGAAGCGCTCGTATCAAAAGAAGGACAATGTTTACATGCCTGAGCTGGTGCCATTGCCGTAAACAATTAAAGAATATTACAAAAATGTCACCATTGGCACTGACATACTTTTTGTGAACAAAATACCCACCATCCTTACCACAATATTGCAGGGGATTCACTATGGGACCTCCCACCATGCTTTGCCGTCCATGCAACTTAGCGATATTGAAAAGGGACTGGGAGTGGTCATCAAGTTGTAGGCAAGAAGAGGATTTGTCGTCAGTTTCCTGTGTGTTGATGAACAATTTGGCCGTCTGAGAATGCGTTTGACCGGCATCCAAGTCAACGTGAATGTTGTTTCAATGGAGGAGCACGTGCCAGAGAGATTGGATGGTTTATCCGTGTAATTAAGAAACAAAGCAGGGCAACGCATGCAATGTTACCTTTCACTTGTGTCCCATAGAAATTGGTTATTGAGCTCATCGCGACTGTTGTATTCTACCTCAACGCATTCCCATGGCCAGAAGGGGTTTTACAAGAACTTAGCCCTACCTCACTGGTTCAAGGGGTTGTGCTATCATTTGAGGACCATTTTCAAGTCATCTTTGGTGAATACGCACAAATGTATGAAGGCACTGACAACTCCATGAAAGAACGGACCATTGGAGCAATTGCTTCCAGACCTTCCGGCAACTTTCAAGGAGGAGTAAAGTTGTTCAGCCTTGACAGAAGAGAAATCATTCATTGGACCAACACCGACTACAAGCTGCTGCCAATGCCAGCTGATGTCATCAAACGAGTTGAACGTATGGCATGCAAGACACGCAACGGGATATTTTTTGCCAATCAACAAAATGATCCAGACCTTGACAGCAACAAAGGATGACAATGATGATGATGGCCCTGACTACATTCCACCAATGAAAATCACAAGATTGCAATGCATGCTGATGTGAACAATCTTGACGTGGATACTGATGATGATTCCAACAATGACGCAAACATTCCTCACGGAATCACAGTGACACCCCCAGAAACTGCAACAGGGACAGAACCACTTGATCACACCACAGTTGATCATACAATTACAGGAGTGCCAGGCGACGATGACAAACATGACACCCAGAGCCATGAGCCCGCTGGAGACATTATAGGAGGGGCAGCAGAGGACAAAAACTTTGCTGACGCTGAGCCTCATGCACAACTTACAGGAGTGGTGACCCCGGAAGAGGACGATCCGGCTGACTATGAGTTGCAAAGTGATGACAGTGAAGTGGACCACACACCACCAGCTGGGGAAAATAAATATGACAAGCTGTCAGACGATGACATCTACAGAACATCAAGCGGTCGTGACGTGAAATCCATGCATGTATGTGTGCATTGCTACCAGGACCAATCCCCTGGGAACAGAAGGTAACCTTGAAGTGATGACACGCATTGACACCAACAGCACAGGGGAGAAAATCAAACAAATCAGCCAAGATGAACAACTCAATTTTGTGTCTGCTTCAGAACACATCAAAAATGTGGACAGTCACCACAATTTTCTCATGGAATACACCATGATACAGATGAGCATTCGGGAAGGCATCAAAAGGTATGGGGTTAAAAGAAAGGCACCCATCATGAAAGAGATTCACAACCTGGTGTCATGAGACTGTTTTGGCAAAGTCAACCAGAACACCATGACAAGTGATCAGAGACGGCAAGCACTGCCGATCCTGATGTTCATGCTAATGAAGCAGGATGGGAGACTCAAGAGCCGAGGATGCGCAGATGGCAGGCCACAACCACTCTAGACAAACAAAGCAGATGTCTCATCACTAACACCTGCAATCAAAGCAATCAAATATGTGCTAGCAACCATAGCCCTGGAAGGCCGTGACCTGGCGTCTTTCAGTCTCCTGGCGCAATTCCTCCAAACAGACATGTACAAACTGCTATTCCTGAAGATCACAGGGGCACTAGCGCTGTTGCTCATTGAGTACAAACCATCACAATGGAAGAAACACCTGCGCAAGGAAAAAGGTTGACCAATATCCTACGTGGTGTGCAAGAAGGCAATCTATGGGACCCTCAATGCAGCCATCCTAGCATATCAAAAGCTCACTGGACATCTTACCAAGTATGGTATGGAGATGAATCCGTATGACCCATGTGTATGGAACAAGGATATTGATGGGAAACAGCTTACTGTTGTGTTGTACGTTGATGATGGCTGGGTCAGTCATGAAAACCCAGTGCAAGTGACTGAGTTCCTAAAAATGCTTGACAACATATATGGGCAGACAGACCCTTTGACCATAAATTGTGGAAAGATACACGAGTACCTTGGAATGACACTTGACCTCACCACGAAGGGTGAAGTAACGATTAACATGTATGCTACGTGAAGAAACTGATTGACAAATTGCCAGAAGACATGCGGGGAGAAACCAACTGCAGTTCCCCAATACCTTTTCAAGACAAACAGAAGTGACATCGTGAAACTGGATAAAGATCAAGCAGAGGAGTTCCACTCACTCACAGCAATGACCCTATACCTGGGAACACAGGTACGGCTGGATTTGCAACTGGCTACTGGCTTCTATGCAATAGAGTGAAGTCACCTGATGAGCATGATTGGAAGAAGCTGGGGCATCTGATGAAATATTTATAGAAAACTCCATTCCTCCCATTAATCATTCAAAACAATGGAAATGGGACAATGATCTACATGGATGGATTGCATGCTGTGCATGCAGACATGAAGGGGCGTGCAGGAGTATTTGCCACGGAAGGCAAAGGCGCAATGTATAGCCCATCCACCAAACTGAAACTCAACACCCTCAGCTCAACTGAGACTGGTGAAGTGGTGACCGCCGGCAAAAAGCTGCGGAAAAGCATATGGTTCAGGCCGTTTCAACTTGAACAATCCAGATACGCAAAAGATAATATCCACATGCAAAACAACCAGAGCAGGATGTTGCTGGCAAACAACGGATGCTATTTGGCTAGAAAAGGGAGCAAACACATGATCGACATCAGATATTTCTTCATTACAGACCATATTGCAAAGAAGCACATTGCAGTGAAGTATTTCCCCACAGGAGAAATGATTGCTGATTTCTTCACCAAGTCACTGCAAGGAGCTCTATTTTACAAATTCAGAGATGCTGTGGTCGGCATCCAAGCGGAAGACTTCGATGAATACAATACAAGGCAAGGTATTATGAAGCACTTGAAAAGTAGCAACAGCTACAGGAGGAACAAGACCAGACAAAGAGCAATTTGACTAACGATCAAGCATCAGCCAAATTGCAGGAGTGCGTTGGGCGTACGAATGACGAGCGCCAGACAGACAGTCTGTTAAGCAATGCCAAAAGAAGGCGAGCCGGGCAGGTCATGCCGACCTGGGGAGAAGAATCAGAAAAGATCAATCGTGCCGGGAAAACCATCCATCATGGAAGTGGGTTTCCTAGCAAAAACACAATCCCCTGAGCGAAAGATGCAAATTGCATCAAGGAAGACAATTTACATTGCTTCTCACTTTTCTACAATTTATCTCAATAAACTAGATAAACAATACAGATAACCTATCATTACCACTATGTGCACATTCATCATTCAGTGAAGCAATAGCTGCGTATTCTAGGTCGAACACTTCTTTTTGATTTGACCATGGGAATGGCGCTGCTGCTCTCGCTCCCCCGCCGTTATTGCTAGCGGCGCTTCTTCTTTTTTGCTTCTTTGACAATGGGAATAGCAACTATGGTTCGAACGGGAACACGATTTGTGTCGTGACTACAGCAAAGAGTATGAAACGCGATACGATGATTCGCTTCCCTACCAGCAGCAGATTCTAGCAGCCGTGATACGAGCAGCGGATTCGAGCCACGATACGATGATCAATGCAATCGACTCGAGTCGAGATATTCCCTTGTAACTATTCCCAGTCAAACTACAAGCACAGCGCTGCTCTAATCTGAGGAACAAGCGTATCCATGGCGTCTGAACTACAAGCATCGCGATACGAGGATTCGCGTCCATACGAGCAGGGGATTCGAGCCGCGATGCCCCCTCGTAACCAGTCCTACTCGAACTACAAGCACTGCGCTGCTCCGATCTGGGGGACTGGAATGTCCAAGGCGTCCGAACTACGAGCACTGTCTCCCTCTGCACTACAAGCATTATCCGCTCCAATCTAGGGGATTGGCGTAATCACGACATCCAAACTACAAGCACTGCGCTGCTCTGATCAAGGGAGCTGCGTATTTCTTGCTCTGGCATCCGAACCACAAGCGCACGAACTACAAGCACCTTTGCAGCCATTTTTGGCCCAACAGCCCCAATATTCATCGTGGTGTGCTCTCCATTAAGAAATAGGTCGTCAAACTAATTCTAGCTCGTTTTTTGGCACACTGTGTCCCCTAGTGTGCTACGTTTTCGTGTGTTCTGGGAGTATCAAAAATTGTAGTAGGAGAATAGTGCTAGAAATACCCGTGTGTAACGCGTTGTGCTTCATTTCAAAACCAATTCTGGCAGAAGTGCTCAATGTGTAAAAGAAATTTAAAATGTATCGCAATGGCTTTGCTCGATTTGGGAGTTAGTTCTTCGTTGCGTGAATACTGTATCGTGTTCTGCGTTGTAACGGATCAACTGGCAGATCAAATGCCTCCTTCACTCTTTTGAGATCTTCACCGACCAAATCTAGATGTTTGCGTTTCCGAGACGGAAGGAGAAAAAGGAACGAATCAACTCCAGTTTTATGTAAAATAAACATGTAACAAATACTTCGCCAACTGACAATCGTCGGCGTCGTTCCCGAGACGGAAAAAGGAAAAGGAACGGGCCAAGAAGAATGTTTGGGAGATTTTGTCCCATTCCGTTTTATCCGTCCACTTGTAATCGCTTAAATATTCCTCGATATGGTCCATCAAAGTTCCTTTCTCGCCCTCTCCGCCGTTATGGAATGATTCCATACCCTCGTTTGAGTTCTTCATTTCTTTGGCGAAAAGCTTCGCAAGATTGTTCTCGATGTCGTTTGTTTGACTCTTGCCATTGGTCGCATCCCCACCATCTACCGTGGGATACGTCCTCATTGTTGATTCCATGCACGCAAAAATCTCAAAGGTGGCGTTGCGAGTCGATTGCTCCGAGGCCAACAGAATCAAAAAGAACGTGTCGCGTTTCCATCGCAAGTCCTCCTCGGATGTGGAGTTTGGTTTCCACTTGTCATTCCGTTTCCAAATGACATGGAGCACCTTAAATACATTCTCGATGCGTCTCTTGTATGGTGGACGCACCCGGAACAGTCGGAAAAGTTTGGCTACAATTTCCCCCTCGTTTCGCGTAAAAGCAACCATGGGCAGTGTGCCACCATCACTGCCTTGGTCGCCATCCCCACCACTGTCTGCGCTACCGAAATCGTCTGCGGAATCGCCCCAGGATTGAATCGGCACTGAGTCTGAGGCGGCAGTAGCAGCAAAATTATTCCAGAGACACAATAAGGATTCAGTATAATGATGGATTTGGTCATCAGAGGATTGTTCGGGAGCGACGTCTTCGTCTTCGTCGGTATCATCTCGGATCTCGGGCAATCGAAAAGGTATCTGGATCATCTTTTCCAGGAAGTCCAGTCCCGAAAGGGAGGTATTTGGACTCAATTTGCCGTTCTGACATTGTTCGAGACAGCCTTTAACAAACCTTGGATCAACGGCCAGAACAACAACAAATAGTCCGGTATAAGCCAGCACCTGCAGAGCCTGAACGGTCTCATCGGTGCAGTGATCCAGGTCATCGACGATGAGGACAACCCTCGGATGACCTCGCGGGAATACACTTTGTTGCCTTTCGTCGAGCATGCTTTCCGTGAGGAACTTCAAATCCTGCTGAAGCTGTTGAGCGATACCAATATTGCTCTTGCCCTTGCCCCTATAAATTTCTTCTTCAATTTTTTTTCTCAAACATATCCCCTCCAATTCAAAATATCGACGTTCAATCTCGGCCTTCCTTTCTATCTTCTGTTTCATCAGTTCTGTTATCTCATCGGTATATTTATTGCCTTTTACATCCAAAACTTCAGAAGTTTCGTTTTTGTCAAATAATGCCTCTAGTTCTATAATGAGAGGGTGAATATGTTTCATGGCGCACGAGATGCTGGTTGCGATGAGAATCAATACAGATAGCACCAAGGGTACAAGCATTGCCACAATCATACCGATCAAAAAGTGAATAGCAATAGCAATAATGACGAGCAAACCGGAGAAAGCCATTGAACACGGTGGAATGTTTGACAACCGGAGGCCGAAGATCCACAAACGCCAATTTACAAGGTTGAGTCTGGAAAGAATGCTGTCGGTCGAATCATCACAGCTTCTGTACCACCACTTGCCTCTATATTTTTGTACCTGTGAAACACCGTTGGTCAGCATTTCGTTTTGAATGATTTTCAGAATCTCATCCATAGCCCTGTCGCCCAAAAAGTTGAACACTGGTTTCATTTTTTCGATCGTTTCCATTGCTTCCATTGCTTCTGATGTTCTTTTTTGAATGTCGATAATTTGGCGTTCTGATGTTGCCAATTCCTTCCGAGCACCGATTAAGTCGGACATGATCGCCTCCAGCAAACGCTTCGGGGAATTGTTGCCATTGATCCCGGTATTCTCCGAATCAATTGTCTCCAAGATTTGTTTCGCATTCTCTCTCAAATACTTGATAACCTGGTGAAAGAACCCGATTACGGTTGTTTTCGCTCGCCCCTTTACTTGCATCTGTTCGGTAACGTCCTCGGCTATCTGGTTCGTGAGACTCGACCATATGTCTCCGTTGGAAGACCCACCATTGTGCAATTGGACAAAAAAGATGTGGTCCACAAAGACTTCGTCGATCATCTCTGTCGCCTCTCTCTTTTGGGCATTCTTGATGTTATCCACAATCATATTGAAGAAGGAGGTCTTGCCCCGGCCACACTTTCCAAGGACGCCCAGCAAAAAAGGCGCTTTCAGATTCTTAAAGGCAAGTGTTTCGAACAATGCACCCGCAATTGTCCCCAGCAACAATTCGTCCTTTCCCTTCCAACCTTTGTTTCCTATTTTCTCCGTTACGTCTGCCAAGTCTGCGATATTGCTTCCCCCCTCCGATGTTGGGTCTTCCACAGAAGATTCTTCGCCTGTGCCTCGAAAGATTCCATGGTGCACATTGATGATTTCTGCCGCGTTGAAATGCTCCATTGTATGGACTCCAATGCCTCCGCACACAATGATTTCATTGGTTGCCTTCAGATATCCAACCGCGGTGCCACGCCTCCCAAACCTCAGTGGCGATGGGGCATACTGCCAGCCATTCCGCTCCGCCGCTGTGTCCAGGTATTCGGTCGACTTATCGCGCGACCCAACGCCAATCAGAACAACGAATCGATCCACGACAACGGTCGAAAATCCAATTCGTTGAGCGAGTTTTTGGTCCCGGTTAAGGAATTCCCATTGCTGGGTGGAAGTGTCGAAGACGACCGTGCTTCCTAATTTGTTTTGCGCTTGGTCCATGCCACCGACCACGTAGATCTTGTTCCCGACCATCCCCGCGGTAACCCACCTGCGCGCGTCTGGCATGTCCGGCAGCGGCGTCCATACGTTTTGCTCGATGTCGTACCGCTCGGCCGTCTGCAATGCGTCCTCGTCCTTGTCCTCGCCGCCGCACACGTAGATGTACTTGCCATCCGTCACGCAGGCAAAAAACGTTCGCTCCTGTCCCATGGGTGCCATGTCTTTCCACGTGCGATCCCTTCGACCGGGTTGGTACAGGGACAAATCATGCCCACCGTCAACGCTCGAAAAATCGATCGAAATCACGTTGGACGTGGTTTCGCGGTGGCTTTCCTCGTTGTTTTGGAGGACCTGTTTCACGAATCTCATGATGTTTTTCTGGCTTCCGCGGGCGGGGAAACAGATCATTCCACCGATCACGAATACCCGATCGCCGGCCATCACGACACCCATACCGCGGCGTCCCTGCGGTAGGTCGGCCGGGAAGTTGGTCCATTTTTTGGTTCTTGTGTCGTAATACTCGGACGACATGAGGGATTCGTCGTCTTGTCCCCCAATCACGAGAAACTGGTGATCGTTCACGCAAACACCACCCGCATCCACCCGATACTCCGCCATGGGAGGCAGGGTATTCCACGGGGGAATCCCTTCGGATTGTGCTGCTGCTGCTGCTGCTGCTGCTGCTGCCGCTACGGCGTGTCCATTCGATGTCATGTTGGTGGTGGTTTCGTTCATTCTTTGTTTTCTTCTGGCTGAGCTGAGCTGAGCTGAACCGAACCGAACCGTACAGTGTCTTACTGACACTCGCAGCCGCAATCGATTTGGAATCGGTAGTTACTCGAACCGTACTATGCTCGTAAGGTAAGATACTTGTACTCGTAAGATAAGATACTTGTACTCGTAAGGTAAGATACTTGTACTCGCAAGATACTCTAGAATCGGCAATCTATAACGAACGAATCGGGAACCAATCGATCGACGCTTAGTTCACCGGTTGCCTGTGTGCGGGTTGTTAACTTGATACTTGTAGTTCTTGTGAAACTGCATTGTAAATCTTAAGATACCGGAACACCGGCAGATTGTTCGCGAAGCTGCTTCTGCCACCGTAAGATTAGCGTTCGTACGGTAATATGCTGCTGTTTGGATGGAAGCTTGGCTTGATGTCGGGAGAAGATTTCGAATTTCGCTTCCACCAATGCACGCATGCACGCAGGCTGGAACGAGGATTACGAGTGGCACGTGCCTTCGGTTTGACGCGTAAGAAAAAAGAAAAAAAGAATATTAGTGTTTTTGATCGATTAAATGAGATATTTAATATTACTTTTCTTTATCAGCATAAGTACGTAGTTTCCTCACAGGCAATTACGTCTATTTCTTTGAATTTACACAAAGGAATCTAAGTGTGTACTTAGTGATCTTTTTTGCATGACGTATTAAGTCGTACCTTTCTTGTTTCTCGTTTAATCTTTGTTTTCTCGACTTATGGATTTTAATGTAGTACAGGGGGGAATTTGGTTTTCAAGTGTAATTTTCATATGGTAGAAATACGTACCTCAATTTTACTTAGGTTCCCTCCGTTTCGCGCTGTAACAATAATCCTCGTGACTGACCAGAACGATCCCGATTGAGTCATGAGAGAAAGATTGAAAGTCATTCTCCAATGGCATATGTGTGGTATTCCAACGCTCACGATTGAAAATTACCCACGATTCAAGAAAATCTGAAATACAATGCCACGCAAGCCGGTCTTCAACCTTGAAGACTGGATGAAGAACATATCCAAATTCTCTATGTGCAATGTACGTTGAATTTCCATTCAACGGCTTTTTACTGTTACAAGCTTTCTCAACGGCTCCTCGGAGTAGTTGACAAAGCTAGCTCACAATCTTAGTTTTTAACCAATACATAAACCTTATTTTAGTACCTTTTTCTAGAGGCATACAACAATATGCCACCTTGAAGTCATGATGTCAATATTATTAAAGTATCATGTCCATCGGATTACATTTACATTTCATTACATTTTACTTAATCATAATTTCTATTCTTACGGCATTCTAATTTCGTACCGATAGTTATGCTGTCGGTCAAAAATACACGTACTGTACTTACGTACATTCTACAGGGATTATATCCATTCTACACTTGAAAAAGTTACTTATACTCCTCCAGAGATAAAAATGACTTCAAGTATCAAGATATCTATGTCACATCATGTGTTCTCTGTCTTATGACAAATTGCACATGATCTACTATGACCGGTTTAGACATCCCTACATACAACACGAATAACACATGGATACCGGTCAGCTACAAGAATAACATAGCAAAACTAAGAGCCTCACCTTGAGCTCACTTCTCTTTAAATTTCAATTATCCTATACCTTTCGGTCGATTTTTAGAGTTACAACAGGTTATAGAGCCCTTATCACTTACACTAACAAGTGTATACCTTAAGCTACCTATCTCCGCCCCGTACAGCACCTCCACTGTCAGTTACAGCCAGAGTATACTTGGTACGGGACCCGGCGACGGGCTGTATCAATAGACCTCCCCTTCTTTCTCTCCTTTTCTCCTCCTTGCTCACTTATCAAGGCGTGTATCTACAGATCCTTCTACCAAGAATCTTCTTCTGTAATACACGAGCAAGCATACATATCAAGGGGTGTATCTACAGATCCTTCTACCAAGAATCTCCCTCTGCAATACACATCCAAAGATGAGGATCGAATGATTACGATTACGATTACATGAATACAAGATAAAGACCATCACCGTCTATAATAGAAGGTCATTGCACCGGACACGCCAATTGCAATACTCCATATTTTCCTTCCGCGTCCATCATCCACATAAAGGACCATCAACGCCTGTTTGATTGTGCCAAGCACCACTTCAAACCACAACAGATTGCAACTCATCTTACGATAGTTACTTCAATCACTCCACCCGATTATTTGATATTGCAATATCCCGTTTACCTCCACGGCCTACAACATTGACACTATCATTGATAACGCGGATGACAACTTTGACGCCGATGATTATCGCCGCACCTCCGCGGACTATTCCAACGGTCTTTCGATACTTCAATCCACGCCCTACATTGAATCAATACTACCGACGAGGATTGCATTATTTCCCCGTTGTCACACACACCGGACAATTAAATTGATGGGACTACGTTTGTTTCTCCAACGAACGGTTAATTACGTCGATCCTGTGCAACAACTTCGACGAACGTTCCTTCAGTCCTTCCCTCGTTTAAATCCTTCCGCCCCGTTCTTTGGCCCTTTCTTCGGTTCCTCCTCCAAAATATTCCTTTGGTCATCCCACGCACCTTCGCCCGGTCGTTTTGTCGGTTCTGCCGGTTAACTCCTTCCTCGGCTATCCCGAACATCGTTTTTTTCCTTGGTCCCGCTTCCTGAAAAGCTCCGGACAACGCGTACGCCGCAAACGCCGACTAATCCAATAATCGCATCATCGCAACGACAATTACCAAGGTTAATTCGTTTTGTTCCTACGATTACAATGATCCAAGGCTAATCTACTGATTCGCCGATCGAACGAATACATTAACACACGTGAACGGCACAACCATACCATCAACCATGCGGGGAACAACTGCATTTGACTGGAATCAGATCCAGGACATTGCAATCCAATTTGGGACATTCAACACCAAGGGCAATGCCCACAAACATGAAGACCTCAACAAATCCTTCTCCCACAATCTAGAGTACACAGACAGCCTATTCATCACAGACAATGATGCCGACGAACCCAAAACACTGGCTCCGGATCCGATCCCCATGCTCAGGGAAATCATTGTCACCGCAATCATGGATATCCTCCCTTCAAAAGAACGAACTGCAATCAACAAAGGACTCATATCCAGGCTTTTTGCTGATTCCACTTTCTGGCATGTCGATCCGAACCAGTCAGTAAGAAGACTCAGCAACAAGAACGCAATGGATAAGGCGGGAGAACAAGCCATCTCAAATGGACAGGACACTATCCTCATAGAAATCAGAGCTTCACACTGGGGCTTCAAACCAGATTGGGATGCAATACATTTTGCTGAGGTCTATGACACCAACATCTACAGTTTCCCTAAAAAAGCAACACCCGCGAAGCTACAATGGTAGCAGATAAAAATGCCGATGCATCCAGGGCCCGATTTGCCAATTTACCGCAGCGAAAATACATCCAACCGCCGGCCATCTTGACTGTCCCTATCAAACTCGTCGAATCCGAGGTCCATACACCTACCCACGTTCCTTCATCCTGTGCGACCTCTTCTTTGGCTACTACTGAATTGCTTACTAACAAGATGATTGACTCAGATGTTGTGGCCACTCCTTCCAATACCACAGCAAGCGTTCCTCCGGTGACTGCCAACTTGGGTCCCCTTCAGCCAGTTGGTCCAATTGCCGATACTCCCTCTGTCAAAGCTCCTTGTCACATCTGGACCTGGACTTATTCTCCAAACAGCGACTCTGTCTCCTTCCGGCGAGTCCAATCCGGCTCTGACTCCTTCCTACGTGTCACTTCTTCAAGTCCTCCTGATCAAAAGGAGATTTCTTCTATTGTAACCGCACCATCTGTATCGCCATCTGCACAGACTAGATTTGGTCATCATTCTGCTCCACCTTGTGAACCAGGCAACTTCTGATGGACATTTAACCCTCAGAATGAAACTGTGACGTTCCATCGCTTGCCAAAACCAGCTACTGTCCCTTTCAAGCAGCCCGCGATTCCCATTGTCCGAGGCAATTCCTGATGGCCCCGTCCTCTCACGTCCCATTCAATGGATACGCAGTGTATATTCATTCCCTTTTTGTCACAGGGTTTGCTTCAAACCAAACCATCAGCCTGTCCTCCTACGACTCTCCAAACGACATCGCGATGCCCTGAAGATAAAGCTGTACCACTTGCATGCTAACACCTTGTCAATGAATTGGTTTTACGATACCCTTGACTGAACGTTACAACTGACTGCAACTTCCCCTTATGCATGTCTTTCCGCCACTTCCTTCTCATCCCCTGCTTGTGAATCAGGGGGTGTATGTACTACACCCTCAGGCTTCTCCGTATTCCACACCCATGGGATTCCATTTCTGATCTAATCTACGATTTGTGTTCGATAATGCCCAACGGTTTTGTATCATTTACAACCATCGATTTCCATTGAACCATGTAATTCAATTCCATAAGTGTTGAATCGAGGGGTGTGCATCTGAATCAAGGGGTGTGCATTGGATCACTGCATGATGCTTCATTTGAACGCGTTTAACTTCCAGAGTTTTCATCATAAGCCTCCACCACTTTACTTATGCTCCCCGCATGCGACAAGGATCCCACTGAAACCACCTCAATGAACCAACAAATAATTCAACACTCCTTCACTCCGTGTTGAATCAAGGGGTGTGTAGCCGGTTTGTGTAAACTCAACACAAGAGAATTCAAGGCACTTACTTCACGTACAAAAGCATGACTTAACGTGCAGCAATATCATGTCTCAAGATTCAAAGCTTAATTAACATACGAGCTAGATGAGACCTCAAACAGAAGAAGTCTACTAATCGGCTTTGGACCCCAATCTTCAATCCTTGCCTTGATATTCTCCTTGTATTCCTTCAGACCAATCCTATTCTATGGCATTAAATAATGACACGATCAAGTCTCTATGCGTCAATTCTGATTGCCCAATCTCATCCTCCAAGATATGACTCTCTCTCCTCACGTCATCCAATCCGTCACGTTTGAATGAATCCCCTCCAATTCCATTCGTTTCTACGACAAGTCTCTTTGAGTCTCTACGGCACCACGTCTAATCGATCTACAAGAGTTTAATATGTACATATCCATCGATGCTCTAATCCATCATGACTACTTACAAGTCTTCACTCCAATCATGGGGCATGATTTGATCACGGGGATAATCAATCAATTCCTATTACTCTACTCACTCGACTTCTACGATTCCGATTCGATTCTACGATCATAGTGATTCCTACGATCTCTCAATCGTATTCCACACTCAACCAATTCCTACAATTCAATCCCTTCGTCGGCATTTGATAATTCATTCTGGAATCGATAGATCTTCTTCCTTCCAATTCAAAGATATGAATCCGCTTCCTCGGTGGCCTCCAGCACCAAACGAACCAGACATATCAACATCAGGTACTTCTTCATTACCGATAGACTGGCCAAAGGGGAAGTGACAATCAAATACTGCCCAACTAAGGAGATGATTGCTGATTACTTCACCAAGCCACTGCAGGGATCACTCTTACGGAAGTTTAGAAACACTATAATGGGGATTACAGACAGTGACTACACCAGATATCGTAACGCATACTTGCAGGCAAGCTGGGCGCGCACCACCATCATGTCTAAGAGCATTGCTCCGGACAACAAGCCTGCCGGCAATTAAGCAAGCAGGCAATCCCAAGAGGGCATAAATAGCCTTCCTGATTCATGAGCCGTGAAGCCAGCATGTTAACGCGCAGCAACGGGAGTGTGTTGAGGAACGATGCGCGCGCACGCACGAACATACGACAACACCAGACGCATAGGTAGGTACGGTATGTGATCGTTGAAGAAATATATTTTGGGGAAGACATATTCTGAGTTGTCTAAAATGACAGGTCGTGACTTCAATTCACCAAGATATCAGAACATCCATACTTTTTATTTACTCTAGTCAATAGGATTATTTGTATTTCTGTATTCTTTCGGACTCGACACTATTTTACATACCGATCGCAATGTTCATTCAACACATATTACAGCGCGTAATACAGCGTGTACGAAAATACAGAGTGATTTTACAGCGTGATTTTGAGTGATTTTACAGTGTGATTTTCACTCGTCGCGGGCAAAAAAATACGATTTCCATTCATGAAGCGAGAGTGGCAACAGTGAGCGCAACAGTGTACAGCAACAGCGTGCGTCAATAGGTAGAGTAATATGCTCACGTTTGATTTTGTACACTTTTCCGTATTATATTTTGTGCCCTTTTTAATGACACCTTGCGCTCATCATGACCCCGTTACAGTTAGTTTGCCATTCCCGGTCAACAAATCAGTAGAGTGTGACATGCTGGCATTTAAACTGGTAGTAATTGTACACGTGCACCTTCACTTGAGGCTTTGACAACTCGATGGAAAAGTCTCTCTGTCTTGACACAAGGCACTGTAGTAGTCAGCCTCTTTTGCTTGTAACTAGCCTTTGTTTGTAGTACAAAACACATGAATAAAAGTTCGAAAATCATCCGATCCCTGCTGATTTTTTTTTCAAGAATACGGGTACCCAAGTCAATCCTATCAAGAATTATTGATCTCCGTGTTATAGATCGTGGTTGCCGTTCCGGTAGCAAGAACTGGGTCGGACGGCAGCGATTGTCATCGGACGGACCGTTGGAATGCATGTGGCCCATGCCTACCTATGTAGGCCTCGACCTCCTCGTTGGTCACCGGAAAGTCTGGAAAGGGAGAGTTCGAGTTCGAGTTTGAGACACGCTGTTGTTGCTGCTGTTGCTGTTGTTCTTTTGGCAAGTCCGACGAAGGATAGTGGTTGTTGTTGTCATCGAAACTCCAGGTTGTGACAGCCCGTTGTTTGAGGGCGTTCTCCTCGTCTGCCTCGCCGTGGTACCAAACCACACAGACTTTTCGGGGTCCGATAGCGTCCTCATCACCAGAGTCGTCTGTGCTTTCTTCCATGAACCGGTTGTGCTCTTGACACGCCGCATATGCTCTGGAACATTTTCGTGCCTCGACACGGAACTCCTTGGGCGGGTTGTGACCGTGACCGTGACCACCGGGAGGGACGACGGGAGAATCATCGGATTGCTCCGGCGATGACGGGGAAAGATCCTCCTTCTGTAACCTCTGGGTGGCGGTTGTCTTTTGGGGGGCACTCCTTGTTGTCCTGTGGTTGTGGCTCGGATCACGGTCGGTTCTAGGTTCGATAGCATCCTCGTCATCCGAATCGTCTGTGCTTTCTTCCATGAACCGTCTGCGCTCTTGACACGCCGCATATGCTCTGGGATGCTTTCGTGCCTCGACACGGAACTCCGGAGAATCACCGGATTGCTCGGGCGACGGGGGAGGATTCTCCTCCTGTAATCTCTGGTTGGTGGTTGTCTTTTGGGGGACACTCCTCGTTGTCCTGCGGTTGTGTCTCGGATCCAAACGGTTGGGTTTCGGCTTCGGCTTCGCACTGCGTCGTTTTGGCTTTGGCAACGGAGACAACCTACTCTGTTTCGTCCTGCTGTTGCTGTTGCTGTTGCTTTTGTGACCGGGATCGGAATGGTTTGGCTTCGTACATTGTCGCGTTAGTTTTCGTTTTCGTTTTCGCAACAAAGGAGTGTGATGATCCTTCTCCAACCTCTGGGTGGTTGCGGTTGCCCGGTTTGATTTTGGGGGACTCTTCTTTTTCTTCGTTCTATTGCTGCTGCTGCTATTGTTGTTGTCGTTGTTGTTGTTGTTGTTGTGACTGGGATCGTAACGGTTGGGTTTCACGATGCGTCGTTTGGGCAATGATGGACGCAACCACCCAGGAGTTGCCTGTTCGGGGGCGCACTTCTTGGTCGTGCGTTTGCTCTTGCTGTGATTCGGCCCCGAGACACGCTCTCGTTTTCGGTTTCCATTTCCATTTCCATTTCCATTTCCTTTTGGCGAGGGAATAGCAGTGTCCTCCTCCATCGTCTTCTGGGTCGAGATCCGTTCGGGGACACACGTGTTTTTGGTCGTGCTCGCGGTCGTGCTATTGCTGTGATTCGGCTCCGAGACATTGACACCGGATTGTTTTGGTTTTGGCTTTGGCGAGGAACCATCGTCGTCCGCAACAAACCGCCATGTGCCGACCCGTTTTTGGCGATCGATTTCGTGCATGCGTCTGTGCATCTTGCCCCGACGGTTCCGTCTCGATTCCGATTCCGATTTCGATTCCGATTTCGATTCCGATTTCGATTCCGATTTCGATTTCGATTTCGATTTCGATTTCGATTCCGATTTCGATGTCGATGTCGATGTCGATGTCGTGTTTTTCTCCGACCTCCTCCTTCGGAACCTCGGAACCACGAGGTCTATGTTTTCGGGAAGACTGCTACAGCTGCTCGTACCATCGCTGCCGCTGCTGCTGCTGCTGCTGCTGCTGCTGCTGCTGCCGAGTTCTTCCAGGTGCGCTTGCTGCGATAGGTACGCCGGGTATAGGCTGGGACGGTCAAAGATGCTGACGCCACACCATACCGGTACCTCTTGCCGAGACTTCCAGGGAAGCTTCGTTCGGAGCATTGCTTGTTGTTCGTTCGCGTTCCGCACGAGCGTTTGGTGCACTCTGCACACGTTGTACGCATTGTACAGGTCTAGGCGGTGGTGGGGATGGTTGGAGGAGAGGCCGCCGCCGAGACCCGGCCGCTGGGTGGTTGGTACAGGTGCCTCGTGGCGTTCCCGAGGATCCTGGGATGGGTCCCGACCGCCGGGAGCACGGGACCGTGCCGAATCTGCTGCTGCTGCTGCAGCCGCAGCCGACGCCACGTTATTCGCAACGGTCGCAGGAGGCGATTCCTTCTCCACGCGGACCAACACCGGAGGAGGCTTCCGTTGCGGGTGGTGCTCCGGGATTGTGCTTTGGTGCTGCTTTTGCTGCTTCTGCTTCTGTTTTTGCTGCTGTTTCGTTGTGTCCTGGCGCATCGTCAAAGGGGCTTGCGCTGCCGCCGTCGAGGTGTTCGTGTTCGTGTTCGTGTTCGTGTTTGTGTGCGCGTTCGTGTTAGTGTTCGTGTTCGTGTGCATTTGACTGTGCGTGTTCGTGTTCGTGTGCGTGTTTGTGTGCGTGTTTGTGTTCGTGTGCAGGGGAGATGCCGCGGAAGAAAACACCGAATCCGACAAAGCAAGGATGGCTCTCCTCCTGTTGCGCATCGTATTTTTGGGGGGTACCGATGCCGTCGCGGCAGCCACCGAATCGTTCTGGTTGCTGTTGCTGTTGCTGTTGCTGGTACTGCTGCTGCTGCTGGTACTTCTGCTGTTGCAAACGGGGGGCGGCGAAACAAAAACGTTCGGTTTGCGCGACAACGCCACGCTGCCCATTGGGATCGAGCTCCGGCGCTTCGCGGCGGGAGGGGCCAATGCTGGTGCTACCGTGCCCATTCGAATTTTTCGTTGGCGGATTGTCGACGCCGACGATGATGCCGACGCTGGTCCCGATGCCGCTGATGATACCGATGCCGACGATGATGCCGACGATGATGTTGATGTCGATGCCGACGTCGATGCCGCGACCCGAGCCGAATCCTTCGTGTCGTAGACCGGGGGAGGCTTGCGCATGCCAATCGGAATCTTGCTTCGGTGCTTCTTCTTCTTCGTCGCCTTCGCCTTCGCTTTCGCCTTTGGCTCGACCTTCGGCGTTGGCTTCGCCCTTGCCTCGGCAGTGTGACTCGAAACGCATCGCAGATTCACCGGAGGGGGGTTCTGCTTCGTCGTTGTCACGGTCGCGGATGGCATTGGTGCCATGATCGTTCGTTCGTTCGTTCGTTCGTTCGTTCGCGGATCGAGTTGGATCGGATTGAAATTGAAATTGAAACAGACTGAATTGGATCGAATTGGATTGAATCCAATCGAATCGAAGCTAATCGAATCGTATCGTATCGTATCGTATTTTTTGTGCAATGCATTGAAATGCTACCCAATCCTACAGCAACCACTGTGTGTTTGCGATCCAACGTTGCGCTTGTTTGGAACGCAACGCAATAGAACGCAATAGAACGCAATGCAACAAACTGTGGAACGGAGTTTGTGCCACAGCCACAGCCACAACCCCAACCCAGTGGAAAACGTGATTTGTTTCGTTTTATTTCGTTCCGTTCCGTTCCGTTCGGCTGCTGGTATAGCGATCGATACGATTGTTGGCCGTAATGGATGTACGCTGGAACATCCAGCGACTCGAAAACGACGACGGCACACCGTGACGGGTGCGGTGCCGCAAAACGGTGGTGTTCGTTTTCGTTTTCAATGTTGGTTTTCGTTTTCAATGTTGGTTTTGTTTGGTTTCCTGCTGTCTTCGGTGCTGGTTTCTGTTTCTGTTTCTGAACCGGACAGAGCGTGCTCCAAACTAATAATGAGACGCAGCCGGAGGAAACCCACCCCACAATCATTTTTTTCCACCAAGTGAAACCGAAACCACCCGAGCAAGTCGGCGGTGGGTCGGTCCGGGCAGCATTAGCATTCTACCGTATTCAGTATCCACACGGAATGAGCATCACATTACCGGGTTCGTACTCGTACTCGTACTCGTACGGTTAAGATAATACTCGTGCTGTGGGATCATCGTCATCCGTTGTTTGTGGGTTGTTTGATTGTTTATTTATTTATTTATTTGGTTGGTTGGTTGGTTGGTTGTCGCTTTTGTGTGCTCGGGGAACAATTGGTGGATAGAGTAAGATTACGGTACGTACTCGTAGAGAGAGGTTGACTGTGTTGGGCTACTTCGATTCGTACATAATCTTACTGTATCGTACCGTACAAATAAGTTCTCGTATCTTACCAGTACGGTAGGAGATTGACGATGGAATTGCGAATTGAGAATGGCGGGAACCTTCGGGGAAGACATCAAAAAAATGATGTCGAACCGAAGCACGACTTAGGAGTACTCGTATGGTGCGTACATAATACTCATACTACAAGTACTATGTGTAATTACTCTGTATGGTGATCTGAACATAATGGCATACCGTACGTAGTGCATACGGTACGGTACGTAGTACTCGTACTGGTACGAGTATTGTTCGTTCCTGTTCTGTTCCGCGGGTCATGACATGAGACATGGGTCATGGGGGATATCAACATAATTTTATTACGGAGTATTATGTACTTGCGGTCACATTATTTTTTGTATTATGTCCCATTCCAATGGAAGGATAGACATCTGACATGCCATAGAACAACACCATTTTTTCTTATGTGAAAGTGACATCGCATTTTTTTATGGCCCCCGCCCTAATGTATGCCTGAAGGCAGTTATCTTGGTACGTAGCAGTACGAGTACCTACCATTACATACGTAGTCGTACCGTAGCTCGTCGCAAAAATCTTACCGTTGCTCAGACATAACGGACGCCTGCCCGTTTTGTTTCTCAATCCGATAATATGATAGTACTACGTACGGTACATTCCAGTACCAGTACGGATAATCACCGCCACACTACTTCATTATTTGATACTGTGCACTATCATAGTACCGGTACGAGTAGTACTGTACGGTAATCTTACGAACAATACGAATAAAATATTGTTCGAAATCGATCATCTACGGTACGAGTACTCGTACGGTAGGGGAGGAACCTTGGAAGGACGGCAGAGAGATTCCCATCCGGTCCGAGAAAAAGAATAGCACCATTGCCAAAAGCAGGGTGATCGGGTGATACGAGTACCGCACCGCACCGCACCGCACCGCACCGCACCGCACCGCACGACAGTTTAGAGTTGGATTCATCACACACGGTACCCCTCCGGGGAGGTTGACGGAGCGCAGATAGATAGAATACCAACACGACACAACACGACACGACACGACACGACAGAGCACAGCACAGCACAGCACAACACAACAAAGCACAACACAACACAACGCATCTTTCCGAAATAAGGAATACAGCAGTAGAAAACCAACCCCGGAGAAACTTTCACAAAGAGGCTTGTTGTTTAAAGCCAATACAACACAACGCAACGCAACGCAATACCAATTGCAATCCATTACAACAACAACAACAACAACAACAACAACAATACAATGTCCACCGCCGCGGTTCAATTCAATTCGATCCTCAGAAATGAAAAGAAACGAAACCTGAAGACCGAAAAGAACAACGCGGGGAAGTTTGCATGGTTCGCTCGCTTCACCGCCGAGGTCCTCCGGCTGGAACTCGAGGTCCGGTGCCGGAACCTTCCCAAGAAGGACCTCCTCAGCCAGGCCGACGGCTTCTGCGTCCTCTGGAAGGTCCCCACCGGGTACAAGTGCAGCCGGCGGCCGGACGGGACGCCCACCAAGGATCCCGGACGGAAGGAGGAAGAAATCGGTCGGACCGAGGTCTCCCGGTCCTGCCGGAACCCGACGTTCAGCCAGACCTTTCGGCTCAATTTCGTCTTCCACGAGGAACAGACATTTGTGCTGCGGGTCTACGACGAGGATCTGCGGTACGCGACCGAGCTCAGCGAGCACGACTATCTCGGGGGGATCGTCTTTACGCTCGGGCAGGTCATGGGGGCCAAGGGCTGCTCCCTGGCCAAGCGCCTCGGGAGCGACGACGACGACGGCAATTACAATAGCAACAGCAACAGCAACAGCAACAGCAATTACAACAGCAGCGAGGGGAGCAACAACAACAACAACAACAACGACGACGGGGAGGCCTACCTGGTGGTCACCGGCCGGGGGGTCGTCGAGAACCGGGAAAACCTCGATTTTCGATTCTCGTGCCAGGACCTGGTCCAACAGCACAACATCATCATCGACAAGATCGATCGGACCAAGATCATCGACAAGTGCCGGCCCTATTTCCGGTTGGAGCGACTCAACCGGGACGACCAGAGCTGGGAGGTCGTCTGGAAGTCCGAGGTCAAGAAACAGACGCTGAACCCGGTCTGGAACGAGGCCCGGCTGCCGCTACAGCTCCTCTGCAACAACATCCAGACCAACCCGCTCAAGATCACCATCTGCGACTACGAAAAGTCCTCCAGCTCGCACGTCATTCTGGGATCCGTCGAGACCTCCGTGGCGGAGATCATCGGGCAGGCAGAAACCGGGAAGATACCCGTCTTTATCGTCAAGCGGGACAAGCAAAAACTATTTCGGATGAGCAAGGTCAAGCACGTCGGCCTCCTCAAGGTCCTCAACGCGTCCGTGAGCACCGTCCCGAGCTTGCTGCAGTACGTCAGCGGGGGCATGTCCCTCGACCTCATGGTCGCGATCGATTGCAGCGTCTCCAATGGCACCTGGGGGACCGAGGACAACCTACACTTTTCCGGACACCACTGGCTCAACGACTACCAGGCGGGGATCAAGCAGCTGGGAAAGATCGCCGAGAATTTCTCCCGGGGGGGCTACTCGTCGCTGTGGGGGCTGGGCGCAGAGATCGACGGGGAATACTTCGAGTGCTACCCGGTGAGGGAGCGATTGTGCACCAGCAAGGACCTCCTGCAGGCCTACAACGACCACATCGTCCCGGAGAACAACCCGTCCTTTGCGCTCGGGCGGAGGAGGGCCTCGCTCAACCCGCTCCTCGCCGCGGCGACCTTTCGGACCATCCGGCTCTCCAAGAAACGGCCGTGCTACACGGTGCTGGCCGTCTTTACGGCCGGGGATTTTGACGACCTAGACGAGACGGTCGAAATCATCTGCAAGGCGGCCGAGGACGCGCCCATATCCATCGTCTTTATCGGGGTCGGCAGCGGCCACAACAACAAAAGCAGCAACAACCTGAACAACAACAACAACAATAGCAGCCACAGCCACACCAATAATAACCACAACCACAACCACAATCACAACCAACACAACGATGGCAACCACAACCATAACCACAATCACCAACACGGCGACAACTTTGAATCGATCCGGCAGCTCTGCGGGGAACCCAAGCTGCGGGATTCGCGGGGGATCCCGACCGCCCGGGAGATCCTCACCTTTGTCAGTTTCAAGCAGTTCGGGGGAAACGCGACCGCCGTCGTCGCCGAGGCACTCCGGCAGATTCCCGAGCAATTCGTCGCGTACCAGGTCATCAACGGGATCAAGCCGCTCCCCCCGGTACCGGCACCGGATTTCGAGAAACTCGCGGCGAAAGCCCGGGCGGCCCGGGCGGCGGCGGCGGCCACTGCGGCGGCGGCAGCGGCGGCCGAGAAAAAGTCGTCGGCCGCCAGAAAGACCCGCCGCAAACGGGGGGGCAACAGCAACAGTAACAACAGCAACAGCAGCAACAACAACAGTAATAACAGCAGCAGCGGCAGCAGTGGTGGTGGTGCCCGCCGCTACGGTCGGTCGACCGCTGCATCCTAGCCGAGTCGAGTCGAGTCAAATCGAGTCGAGTCAAATCGAGACGAGTCGGAAATGGAGGGAACGTGACACCCGTCTCTGTGCGGGCTGCTACCGCCGTAGAGAGGGCTTGTCTCTTCAATAGGGGAAAGGTTCGGCACAACGAACGAAACCAACGTCACCATTTTACGAGGAGGCCCAGAGCCCTTAGAAAGCCTCCAGAGCAGGCAACAATGGGAAATCAATGAGATTGGATTTGATTGGATTCGATTGGATTCGAATAGGAGTTGTGAGCGACACCAGTATTCTACGGTACCGATAAAATATGGAATCGGCGATTGCACGCACGCACGCACGCACGCACAAAACAGGATTCTCGCGGGGCACGAAACACGGTGGGGTGTGTGTGTGTGTGTGTGTGTGTTTATGGGTCGAGTCGATCAATTTTCTATCGGTTTCGAGAGGGACGTCTCTCCTGCTCTAGGAACATTAGTTGCCACAGTCTCTTCGGTTGGAAAGCGCATTGCGTACAACGGGACTGATTCCATTGTATCTACAAATCGAGTAGTATGTACTACGTTTGGGAGTCCAAGAAACAATATTGAAGGGTCCATACTAGATTGATTGACCCTTGTGTCAAGAATGAGGCACTTTCTGTACACGCCGCAAGTGTTTGGTGGTCTCGCGCCAATTACCCAGACGACGTCGAATCCGAACAGGAATTGAGCTGTGCATCCCGAACTCCTAGTATGATGTGGGTCTTTTGCTCTTTCGCGGGCTTGGAACAATCAATCAAGTACGTGTCTTTCCTGTTGTTCGAAGCATCACGGCCCAGAAGAAGGCACAAATCCCCCAAAACAGTCCGGAGAGAAGAAACAAATTGAACGCCAGCGCCTCTGCCTTTTCTCGGCTTCCTACGGTTTCTTCGTGGCTCTTTCCGTCGAGCAGCATTCGGTCGGTGAGATATCCCACCAGGGGAGCCCCAAACACCGCACCCGTAACCTTTTCCATTACGATCCACAGGGCCACGATCTGCGCGCGTTCGCTCGGTCCGTTCGTCAGATCCACGCAGATCGGACGGATCGCCGCGGACGGTGCCCAGGTTGCCGTCAATTGAAACAGATTGATCCACAAAACGGCCCAGTAAAAGTTGGTCGCGTGCAGAAACAATCCATAGAGGGGAATTCCGAGCACGACCGACACCAATGCCAGCATGATTCGACCCTGGCTGCTGGTTCGTCCGCGGAAGAGCAGACCCCGGGCCGCATAATCGCCGGCGGTTCCACCAAACTGTCCACCCAGCATGGACGACAAACCACTCGTTATTTGAATGATTGCAACCTGATTCTTTGTGAAGCCTCTCCAATCCATCAAGAGGAGAAGAAAACTCATCATGTCCCAAGGCGTGCCCTGCGTGCACGGTATGGGCCGAGAAAAACGAAAAATATTACGAGAACACACAGTCAACAGTCAGAAAGAGAGCGGTGATGTCTCTGCGCGTACTTCGAGCAGCACGAGCAAAGACTTACACCAAATATTCCTACACACGAAAATTCCGAGAAGCACCATGTTAGAGAGTGTAGTATGTCCATATTATTATTATTATTATTATACAGTACTCACCTTGAGCAACCAAGCAAATGAAGGCTGGTAGCCGAATAATTTTCTTCACAATTTCCCGTAACGACTTCGCTTGGACATCGTCATCACTATTGTCAGAGTCCCCAAGACGAGTTTCTATATCGTTGTCTGTCGCATCGTTATCCAAGACGCCAACTTGTTGGCACTCGTCTTCCGTCTTCACTTTTCGTCGATCGGATGTGTGTGGTGTCTCGTATTGATTCATGTACCGAGCGGTGCATCCCATTGATATAGACGCCAATCCAAGAATATAATAGACATAATGCCAATAACCCCCGGCCCAGACGATACAGGTAGATGCCAGTGTCCCGGCAAGCTTTTCTCCCACCCCCAACATCCCAAACGCTTGTCCCAAAAGCCTGTCCGGCACATATTCTGCGAGAAGACTCTGGCTCAACGGAATGATGGAACCCAGAGCCATCCCGTTGACGATCCGAACCAACACCTGGAGATTCCTGGAAAGCGTCCGCGAAAGAGGCGACCGCAAAGCTATATCGGAAGCCCTGGTGACTACGGCTATCGCTATCGTTGCCACGCCCCAGATCCCACAAGCCGAAGCAAGGAGCCGATGAAGGTTCCCGACGTCCCTTCGGTTGCGATGGATCAAGACTCCCCACATCGGTAGGGAAAGTGCGTAGGCAAGGTTTGTGCAAAGCGAGAAATATCCGAGCTCGGACGTGCCCCAACCCAACACCTTTTCGAGGATCGGAAAACTCGAACTCAGCATCTGTTTGTCGGCATTGTCCAGGGATGCAATGGCCACCAACACAAGGATGGGTTTGCTGCTGCACAAGACCAATTGATTCGAAAGGAAGGATCGAAATGCGGTCGCTCTGTCGCGATAGCTACTAGTAGTGTGGCGAAACCCCATTTGCTTTTTTTCGTTGTACCGCAGCTGCCATCAATTGCGATTGTATACCTCGGCGTGTTTTGAGATGTAAGAAATGTTGCGGCTGTGTTTGTCGTCGAGTGTTGTCGATACTGTAACATTCGAACCGTATTATCGATAGTACTCGTAGGTATCTTGTCCACGGATCGTTGTCCTCCTGGTTCTCGTACTACATACTCGTACCGGTACGTACCGTATGGATAATGGAAACGAATGACACGATAACACTACGGTACCGAAAAATTATGATACGAAACCTGTTGCGGATTAAGGTTATGAATAACAAATTTACCAAAATAATACTTCCTCCGTTTCAAAATGAGTGATTCCCGGCAGTTCTAAACTAATAAAAGACCAAAGTCACAAAAATATATTTACGAGTGAATAGATGAATAAATTTTTTGGTGCACCCAACTGACAAATATTTTTATGAACTGACAGATTTGGAATTTGGAATCTCTAAGTACAAAACAGTAACTGTCTGTTTACGTCTGTTGTTTAATCACTACCCGCGCCACCTACCGGCCTATTTTGGCAAGCAAGCCTGTTAAGTATTCAAGGATGGCCGGCAGTTGAAATTTTCAGAATTTTCTATGTACCGTATCGATTGGCTTTGCTGATAAAAATTACTAGTAGCTATCCTCGCTAAAACAACACGTGATTTGCTATCCTCACTAAAACACTTAAGTTGCTCTCCAGCAGCAGCAAGAAACCACACTCTTTTGCAAAACACTCTTTCGCGAAACACTCTCTTTCGCGAAATGACACAAAAGACAATCATCACCATGGCCCTTGAGTTACTAGCACTAATTGGAGAATGCTATGAGGATAACTACTTAACCCCCAATTACAACAATCCACTGCTTGGCGAGGAAGATAAGAAAAGAAGGGACCGTAGAACTCCTAGGATTGCAATTAAGCGATACATCCAATCTGTGTTCATGTATCTCTATCGATCTGGCAATGATCAAGCCCTTCTCAACTGCTGTGGAGTTGATCATGTAGTTTTCACAGAGCTCCTAGATTTGTTTGAGCCTTTCTACAATCAATACATGTATGATGAAAAGACTGGATCGATCCGGAAGTTTAAGCATGATTATAGTCGACGTCGAGAGTTTGATGCAACTGGATGTCTTGCTCTTGTTATCTTATTCTGGTTCCAAACCAGAGGATCAGCAGCAAGAGCAGTTGCCGTAGCGTTTGGAATTACATCTTCTCCTATGTACAGATGGCTGAAATTTGGACGAAAGCTCCTTCTTTGTGCATTACAAGACCATCCTACTGCAAAAGTTTGCTTGCCAAATGAAGAAGAGGCTCAACAATACTACATCAATGCTATTGCTGCTAAGTATCCAGCGCTTGGTCCACACAGAGTGTGGGGTGCTTGCAACGGGCTTAAACTGCATATCCAGCAGTCTGGTGACTTTACCAAACAGAACCCATACTACAACGGTTGGACATCTGCTACGTATGTGAATAGTGTCTTCCTTTTCTGCCCTGATGGGAGGATCCGCGCTTGTGTCTTGAATGCTCCTGGGTCTTGGCATGATAGTACTCAGGCCGACTATGGGCTCTATGAAAAGATGGAGCTTATGTATGAGCTGTACAAGGCAAAGGTTGTTGTCGATTCGGCATTTAAGTTATCTGCAAACAACTATCTTCTTGTAATGACCGGAAGGACATCATTCTCCCTCTGACGTCATGCCCTTGACTTCATGATGACATCTGAGGACCACTCCATTTTACATTTTATACATCGACTTATTGTTCTTAGCTATAATTCATATTCTTCATTCTGAAAACGTATCAAATCACATTAAGACTAGACGATACACAATATTGCAGTTACGAAAACAAGATGAAATCGATAATTAAGATGAACACCCCATTTCAACCATGCATCCAATACAAGAGAACCTTTGATGTTACAGAAGATCATAACAGCCACAAGCTTGTGGTGGATTATGCCAGAGCCACCAATTGATCGGTGGGCAAGAAGAACGTCAGACAAGTACAGAACCTAGAAGTGGAAGAGGTCCTATATACCTACGATCTATTTGTGGATGCATGTAATGCCTTAGGAATGCCAGTGGATCGCTGGCATACCCAATGGGGCCAGTGCCTATCGAGAGGACCCAGGAAGAGATGGAATAAGACCTTCTTGGCCGACAGAGAAATAAAGAACACCAAGGAAGGATTCAAGAATGCAGTGCAAGCCTACATCAATGTCATTACACCAGATCTGGAAGCAAAGGGAACCATGATAGCAGCATTTGAACACCAACACATGGCAAAACCCATGGATATCACGGAACACAATCACTTCAGCAGGATCAACACCATCCTTGATTATATTGACATGCTGCCTGGAGACGATGACAATGACCTAACAGAACAACAAAGGAAGAGAATGTTCTTCAAGACCCATCCTACTAGATCTTGGCAGGATGCATACATGGACACAGCCGTGAACTTTGGAGAGGTATCCATATTACAAATCTGAGACTACATGACAAGAAAGAAGGACAGCGCCGACAGAACAAGGAAGCAAGAAAGAAAGAACAACAAGCAACAAGCAACAAGCAACAAGGTTTTGGAAGAGGACCTGGAAGAGGACCTGGAAGAGGACCAGGAAGAGGAAATGGAAGAGGTGGCAGAGGAAATGGAGGCCAAGGACGTGGGGGCCAAGGGAACGGCGGAAGGAAGTGCAGGCGCCACCCACAAGGAAACCACATATGGGATCAATGCTATCTCAATCCAAAGAACCAGCAGAATGCACCATATCCACAGTATGTCGGATCCAACAATAGCAGCGCTTACTCGGGAAACAGCGGTGGCTGATTTGGTGGAGGCCTAGGCCGATTTGGAGGCCGAGGCTGATTCAATGGAGGTTGAGGCAGATTTGGAGGTAGAAGCAACGGTACAAACACAGGAGAATCCAATGAAAGCAACCACAATTGGGGACAGAGTCAACCCGGCGGAAATGCGTTCTCCAACATAACGGCGAGCAGTGCCAGTTACTTTACTACCAATCAAAATCAAAATCAAAATCAATATGAATGACGAGAGGGACGTCCGGAGCACACGCGAATGCGATACCAGGGCCGAGGGCCATCAAAGGAACAACAGGAGGGCTACAGGCCACTGTAAGAGGGCTACAGGCCACTGTAAGAGGGCTACAGGCCACCATGAAAAAAGAAGGGTCACGGGCCGAAATGGAAATAACAGGGCTAAAGGCCACTGAAGAAAGGCGAGAGGCCAAAACAAACAATAAGAGGCCGAGCGCCATCGAGAATGAAAGCACAGGGCCAAGGGCCACTGTGAATGATGCAACACCAATGGTTTTGCTGAAAATCAAAGAAATACAGGGAGTAGCAGCAGACAGGCCGTATACAGCACTGCTAGACTCCAGAAGCACAAAAACTATGATCAACAAACAATCAATGCCCTTTGGAGTATGACCAAAGCACATAGGTTACAAAAGAATAATAACAACAACAAACAATGAAGGATTTGATACCTCGCATGAAGTAAAGTTTGAAGAGCTACAACTACCCGAATTTGTGAATGGCAGGAGAATCCACGGAATATCAGCGTCTACATTTGATTCCCTGCAATGCAAATATGACGCTATACTGGGCAGAAATTTTCTGACAGCAGCAGGCATAGAGATATCATTCAATACACACCAGCATCAAATGGATGGATGTGACGGTACCCATGAAGAACGCATCAAGGATAACGCAAGTGAGCCCGGAAGAGGCAACTGACGCTGGATTGTTCAATACTGGCGTGCCAACTGAAATATTAGAAACAAGTTATCAGCAGGTCACAGCGGAAGAGGTCACATGAAAGCAGGACCACACGACCAATGAGGAAAAACGAAAATTCCAAGCAATGCTGGCGCAGCATGAAGTGGTATTCAATGGAGAGCTGGGTTGCTACTATCCACATAGAGAAATACACATAGATCTGGAGGATGATGCCAAACCAGCCCACATGAAACCATATCCAGTTGCGTATAAAAGAGAGGAGATATTCAGGAAGGAGCTAGCCAGCCTAATAGCAGATGGCGTACTTGAACCTTGTGGACCATCGTAATAAGTATTTCCAACTTTCATCGTCCCCACAAAGGATAACAGAGTACAATGGGTATCAGATTTCAGAGAACTCAGCAATAGAATCAACAGAAAACCCTTTCCACTGCCAAGGATACAAGATATCATGAATAGGCGTGGAAAATACACATATTTCACCAAAATTGATTTGTCCATGCAATACTATTGCTCTAAACTGGATAAGGAAAGCCAGAAACTATGCACTATTACAACACCCTACGGTCTGTTCAGGTACAAGTGATTACCCATGGGAGTGAAAGACAGTGGCGATGTTTCACAACACATCATGACAGAGACGCTAAATGGGTTAGACTGCACTTGTTACATCAGTGATGTGGGAATTTGGACTAACCAATCATTCAATCATCACCTCCTACAGCTACTATTAAACCACATACTCAGTCGCTTTGTGGACAATGGAATGAAATGTAATCCACTCAAGTGCAGCTGGCTAGTGAAAGAAACTGATTTCCTAGGCCACTAGCTATGGAAAGAGAAGATCAATGCGGTTCTGAAGATGGGACGACCACAAAACATCACGCAAGTGCAATCACTCATAGGAGTAGTCAACTATTACAAATCATTCTGGCCCAGGCGTACACATGTTTTGGCACCACTCACTGAGATGACAGGAGCAAAGAAATTCACATGGGATGACACCAAACAAAAGGCGTTTGAGAAGATGAAGGCCATCTTAGCAGCAGATGCAATGAATGTATACCCCGCCTATACCAAGCCTTTCCACATCTATACAGACTCCTTGGACTATTAGCTTGGATCAGTTATCATCCAGGAAGGCCGCGTCGTAGCCTACTTCAGCAGGAAGCTATCCGCAGCGCAGCAAAATTACACAACCACAGAAAAGAGCTCCTAGGAATCATCCTCACACTCGCAGAATACAGAAAGATCCTCCTCGGCGGCATCCTACACATCTACACAGACCACAAAAATCTCATCTTCACCACCTTCTCTATCCAAAGAGTGCTCAGATGGAAGCTCTTCATGTCTGAATTTGATATCACCCTCACTCATATCAAATGCAAAAAGAATGTCCTTGCCAATTGTTTTTCAAGGCTGCCTCGAATGGAGCCACCTATTATTTTCCTTCTGAATCCGATTCGTTGAGAGTCTGATTCAAGGACTTCTGAAGAACAGCAACGCTGCGTTAGTGTGTTAGTAGACGAACGATTGTACTCTACGCGTGACAATTGTGTTTGGATACTTTCGACAACGGATAATCGGACTACAGGCGAGACTAGGGAAACGCCAGATCTCTTCTCGCTGTGACTTATTCAGATTGCAGCGAGACAGACCTTAGTATGTAGATTACAAGTAGTTGGTAGCAACTAGTGTGAATTTTGGGATATAAATCAGTTGAATGTTAAAAGTATGAGATAAAGTGAAATCTTGCCGAAATGCAGGATATCTCTTTTATTGAGATGAATACGTTGCAACTGCTGTTGCGTAGTGCTGAGATTACTCGCTGATTATTTCCGTGCATGTATTAGTCGTTGACCATATATATTTGTATGCATGTATATGTATTGTGTGAGAATCACATGCCAACGGTTTTCTTCTCTTGTTCCGTTAGGAGGACTTCATAAAATGTTTATCATTAAGGTCAGGAATTGCTCCCGTAGCTCGTGTGATATTTTATGAAATCAGAGTTTGCTCACCGAAGAACAATGGCAATATCGTAAGACAGGGATTGCTCACCGTTTATGCGCGATGGGAATCGATGCGCCGTGGGAATCGATATGTCATGGGAATCGATTACTTAGATGATACGGGACTCATTGATTCATGCGCATAGGAAATCTACCCTTTGGTAGCTTTGGTACTTCTGGTCACGAAAGGAATTTAATACTCCCCATGTCTCCTTGTGAAGGGTCATCACGCTCTACATGATGCTTCCATCATCCTGGAGAAGGTCGCCAGTATTACCACAGAAGTGGAAGATGGGCCTGAGCAGTGGATACACAACTGAGTGACTCCAATGCTTGGTAAGAATGTCTGCACAGTTATCCTTACCTGGGACGTGCATCATTAAAATGAAACCTCTCGCTATCATGCTCCGTACGTAGTGAAACGATAGAATGTTATGACGCTTATGCAACCTTGCGTAAGGAAAGGTCGACGTCTGGATCATCTTTTCGTTGTCACCCCAAGAGTATGAGATATCATGGACTCGTGTTCCGAGGTATCGGAATGAGTGACGTAGATCGACAATCTGTTCGATGCAAGTTCTCCCTGCAACAAATTCAGCTCCAAAGGTGGCTGTTTCCGTAGTAGACTGCTTCTTCGAGAACCACATCATGGGAGTCTTGTTCGCGAAATGAAGAATGCCGGTAACTGCCTTGCCACTGAGAATATCATGCATGAGGTTGGCATCATAGAAATGTGATAACACTACTGTCTTTCCAAGCGGTGCAGGAGCGTCGTCAGGTAGCTCCTCAGAATGCTCCCCATAGACGGTATTGGACCAGTCGATGGTGTCGGGTTTAGTCAATATAAAATCGGGCGGTTCCACACGGAATCGGATTTTAAAGTGTCTAAATTTGGAGATATATCCATAGATACGTTTAGCACGGTCGAGATGCCCATCTCGTGGCTGAGCTCTGAAACTTGAGAGCGTCATCACGGCTGTTTGTACATCGAAACGGCCAATAGCGATGATCCATTGCAGTGAACCGATCATACTTTGGTATTTCTGTATACCGGTTTCTTCAAGAAAGGCTGAGGAGTCCAATTCAGGATGATCGTTCTCCGCGATGGGCGATTGGAACCTAGTGCTAGGTTTGCATCCGAACATTTGTTCGTAAGATGCTTCCATCTTTTCGATGAACTTTATGGGATTCATGCATAAAACACCATGTTCGTCGCGCTCAAATCCACATCCCAAATGAAAGTTCATAGGTCCGGATCCCTTCAATTTGAAGTTATATGGTGACGATTGCAATATCTTCAAGAAGGAATTGGGATCGGCCATGCAGAGACATAGGTCATCAACATATGTGCATATAAGCTCATATACACGTTCACCATGCTTGTTCGTTCCGGGTTTGAGGAATATTTCCGGTTCTGCGCGAGATCTTTCGAATCCGAGTTCGATGAGACAAGCCGCGAGTAAGTCTCCAAAACACTTGCCTGAAGACCTGAGACCATATAGGGCTTTGTAAATGACCAATAGGTGACCCTCCAACGATCCGAATTCGGGACCTGCCTTGATGCATACTTTCTCGCAGGTGACTGCTTCTAAGTATGCGTTACCTATGTTGGTACCCCATGCTTCTAGATCGTTGAGTTCAGCTAGGAATAGGCACATACGTAGACCGCGAAGAGATACGACGCCTGCGTAAACACTGTGGATAGGGGCCTCAGTGAGATTACCGTTAGCAACGAGGCGAGCCTTGTGTCTTCCGTCGTGTTTGACAGCGTATATCATGTGTACCTTGATCTGTTGGAATCCCGGGGGAATGGAGCTTGTCTTGTATACGCCTTTATCAATGAATGTATTGTATTCATTGAGTTGTGCCATTTCAAGAGTGGTGGCATCTTCCCATTTGGTGTTCCCGTTGGCTTGATCAAATTGGAGGGCTTCTTCGTGGTTACGAGGCACTTTGAATCCATATTGATACTGCGGAGTGGTACGGAAAGAACGTAGTTTGGCTTGATGCACGAGTCGATCAAGTTTCTTGGTTCGTCGGGCTAGGTTGGTGATTCTCCTGAGACGTTTCCAACCTGGGAGGTCAAGCAAGTTGTTGTCTTTCCCATATTTTGCAACGGTGACTGGGTCATCAGCCGCAATATTGGCCAGAGGTTCATATGTGCGTTCCATATTTTCCCATTCAATCCAAAGGTTATACTTGGAACCTTTGTATTGAGGGTGCTTGTTATCCAGTGGACCTTGGTGTCCTAGGATGCGGCGAAACGACCAGAGTTTGCCGTCTTCTTGTGTTGAATCACGATGGATGTAATTCATGACGTCATTGTATGCAATGATATCATCGAGTTCGTCATCGGAGTGTTTGCACTTGAACTTGATGAAGTCTTTATTGCGTTCAAGACTGTCTTCAACATCGACAATGGTGAGACGTTTCCGGGTGCCATCGGGATTGGTTACAAGGAAGGAACGTCCTTGTAGATCGGCAATCGGGATCGTAGGAATGGTAATAGGTTTACCATCATCGTCAAATTGTGCGTTGCCTTCTTCGTCGGTAACAACTACCTGAGATGGGTCTACGGAAGGAGTAGCGGGGTTGGTGTGTGGAGTTGTGACGTCACTAACATCAAAGTATGCTAATTCCGGTGGATCAAAATCATCTTCAGTAAGGAGAACGCCATCAGATGTCTTGCTGAAGATGTGTGTCGTAGGAGGACCATCAAGACTCTCCCCATAGTTGTTAGGGAGTGGAGAAGGGGACCAGCTTGGGCTGTCATCGACCTTCTTATAAAGAAAGCTCGGTAACGAGGGGTGGGTGGGTGGTTGAAGATTTGGTTGAGTTGGTTGAGTGCCAGGTGGAACGGTGTCATTGGCGGTGTCAGAATCAGCAGGTGAACCGTTAGGGGAAATTGAGCTGTTTGGTTTAGTAGACTCGTCAATGAGTTTATTCTGATTGGTATGCTCCCCATGTTTGAAAGCTGGAGCTTCTCCAGTGGCGTATAAACGGGGTAAGGAATCCTTTGCATTACGCCATTTGATGAAACCATCATCAGTAAATAAGCCCGCGCGCTTGTTACGTGACTCAGGTGTAAGAGCAGATCGAACACCGGACCGGTCGAGTAACTTGTTGGTAACGGGATCCCAGATTCGAAAGCAGAGTCCATTGCCAACATGTTCAGCGATGCCGACGAAATGACCTAGGCGTTCGGTAGGTTTGGTACCGAAAGGGGAGTCATTGGTCTTGAAATACACAGGTTCAAACCAGAAGAAACTGGTGTATGCGCTGATGTCGCCAATTGTACCCGTGGCAATGAAGATCGGTTGTTTATCGGACAGCGTAGGGTCAGAGACAACATTAAGGAGACCCGCGACGTATGTCATGCATAGTAACCACATGTGTGGTGGTGTGCCGGTACGATCCATGACGCGATTGACAATGCGTTTGAACGTTTGGTATCGTCGTTCGAATTGATTCTGATGTTGGTGGTACGGTTCACTTTGCCAGAGTCCAATCCATAACATCTTGAGGTAATCCATGACTTTCTTGCTTGATTGATAGTTACCGTGGTCGCAAAGAAGGCGGATGGGTCTGCCCCATTTTCGAACAAAGTTCTGAAAGCAGGGTAGAAAATCGCCGGTGGTACGCATTTCTTCAACGTGAATAATATGCGATTTTCGGCCGAAGAAGATCTGAGCAATCTTGGATCCACCATCAATTGCTGGGACATCTGAATAGACTGCATCGGACATAACATCGTCATTAAAGGGGCGAACGTTCATGGCCGGTTGAGGGGAATGAAACCGTTTGAAAATGTTACCATCCGGGCTAACCGCTAACGAACCGTATTGGGTTGAGTTTTCAAAAGTAGCTTTGATGCGATCGGTGGAAATCCAACAAAAGAAAGGTTTCAGGGATAAGTAGTCATGTTCGTTGGGATATCTTTCGCGGGGCGTAGCTGCAATGCGTGTAGTGTCACTGGCTGTACAATCTGTCGGAAACGCAGTGACTGTTCCAGAGACTGCGGTTGGTGTGCAGCATGCGAGACGTTCTTGATGAGCATAGTCAGTGGAAGTAAGCCAAAAGGAGCGATCGTTGTTCTTATGATCATCAATCGGAAGAAAGGGAGATCGGGTGGAATGGCTGGAATACGAGCTGAGGGATGTAACCGTGGAGGACCCGGGAGAAACAGATATATCGAATCCTTCAAGGCAGCGTGGGTTCCCATATTCGTCGTAATCGGCATAGGGAAGTTGCTGTGGTTGGGGAGGATATTTCTGGAGAAATTGTTCATCCTTTGCACTGATCGTGGTATCGAGAACAGATGGGTCCCAATGTTTATCGGACGTCATGATAACATGTGGTAACGTGTCAAATTCGACAGTCGTATACTTTCGCATCGCAAGGTATGGTAAGCCGTGTCGTATGCTAAGAGGCAGTGCATAGCCATCGGAGGTGGTGATGACCTGTCCTCCGCCTGCTTTGATGGACGTGTCGTCTACAGTGGAAAAATATGCTTCCATCTGGCCGGATGACAATATAGAAGGATGTCGTCCTGTATAGGCACATTCATTGAAAATGAGAATGACGGGGCCTCTGTTCGACATGGAATATGCTCCGCATGTAGCAATGGGAATGTTTTGTACCTGATGATTGTTAATACCGGTGACGTTAACGTATCGTGGTGGAATATCCTTGGAGATGAGACATGCATCATTACCGATGATGCAGCCATTTGCGCCGCGATCAACCATGGCAAAACCAGGGCTAGTAACCGTAGTTTTGTGTATACGGTATGTGTATGACGTTACGGGACCATCATTAGGAAAGGTGAGATCATCCTCGGGAGTGTACCACTGGTGAAAATTGGCGGAATACGATGGTGTTCCGACAGGTATTTGGGTGTCACCGTCCTTTTTGTACTGAATGTCAGGGTTGTTTGAAAGGAATCGAGCTGGATGCGCGGGTGACACGGTAGACTTGAGAGGTCGCTGGTCCTTGGAAGAGGAGGTCGTTGATTTGTATACACCTAGAGATGCATGGAAAACGCCTCTACGATCATTCTCTACAGCAGGATGTAGGTCTGATGTGGAATTGGCATGCTCATCCTTGGTCGAAGTATCGTCTTCTTGAAAAGATACCGAATGTTCATGTTGGTATGCCTTTCGTGTAATGGGTTTGACACTGTTGGGGTCAGGTTGGTTAGTGTTAAGTAAGTCGTGTCGCAATGAGGCAACCACGATTTTCTTTCCTTCCGGAGAAAAACTGAGCCAACTCTTCATGTCCTGACGTGACAAGGCCTTCCATATGTTTGTAGGCAACCTTGTGGTAGGGTCAGGGGTACGTCCAGCCTTGAACACAGCATAATCTTGATAATCTCCTTCAAATTCGATTGGAAGAGCATAGTCATCATGATGTTGGGTCGAGTCAGAAGAGAAGTCATGAACGTGTGCACGTACGGTCGACCGAGGAGCAGACATCGCAGACTGGGAATCAAGTCGAGTTGCTTCGAGTAAAAGCGTGATTTTAAGATCATTGATGGCAGCGGCTTCGGCAACTGCATCCGTTACGGTGCTATTCGTCCCACCTGGATCCTTGACTTTGGCAAACTGTTCGCTTAGCTGGAAGCTGGAATAACATGCCTGACATAATGCTGATTTTACAGTGTGATACTCGAGGGGCTTGTTGGGAGGACGGAGCTTGTTGAGGTGATTCAATTCATCAAACCAATGTGTGATGAATTTCACTTTGGATTCCTTCCAATTGTTGAGGTTCAACTTGAGCAACGCTTGTAGCTGGGTCGAGTTGTCGTATACCTTTGCTTTTGATTGGCTATGAAGGTTTACGAAGTCGAAGTAGGCCTGGCGTCCATCACGAGTGGTAGAATGACTGTGTACACATGATGCAGAAAGGTCACTCTTGAAGACTTCCAACATTAGTACCCAGAAGAAGGCACATTGTTTGATGTAGAGGTCACGGGTGTAACCCACGAGCGTGGCTGGAGGCCAAGTTTCATCGAGGAATGTCTCTGTATCGATGTCGTATGCCTCGAGTTTAGCTTTGAAACCTACGAGCCAGTGTTCAAATCTCGAGTCATTCGTGAGGGGTGTAAAGGACTTTTCATCTCGTGCTTTTCGGCACCATGATTCGTACTTTACCTGCTGAGGTGACTTTTTGTTATTTCCTGCCGGAGGAGGTGGTGGGTTCAGGACAGATTCGTTACGCAAACGTTGGGCACGTTCTTCGCGGAATGACTGGAATTCCCTGTATGTATATGACCTTACATCCTTCCAGTTCCTCTTGTCTTCTTCTAGAGCGACATCGGCTTCTTGTAGGTCGATAGCGAAATCCGCAAGTGCTTCTATGCTCCTTTGGATGGAGCGAGGGATGTGCGTTGCCAATCCTCGTTCCATATAGGTAAGTTCACGTGCAAAATCCGGTTCGATAAGTGCGTCGAGGAACGATTTCCATTCGCATAATCCGCCTTCTTTGAGAGCTAGGCACAACTTGCTAGTAATCTCACTTGTTACGTTGAGTAATGATATGAGTATCTTTCTCATATCAGCATCGAAGCTGGGAAAGCGTTCGATAGTGGTGACTTCGGCGTCATTCTTATCTTCGTCTCCGAGTGCATTGCCGGCCATTACCGGTACCGGTATGTTCGGCATCTGTGGCGGTTCGGAGTCTTGGAAGGAAGTGCGTGGTGACTGAGAGTGGGAACTGCTTCTTGTGCGATGTGCGACGTGCATATGCCAGCGTAGGGATTATGATTAATTCCGTTCCTGTTCCTTCTTGTGTGCAAGCCTTCTTAGAGCTTGCGACTGTTAATCTATTATTTTCCTTCTGAATCCGATTCGTTGAGAGTCTGATTCAAGGACTTCTGAAGAACAGCAACGCTGCGTTAGTGTGTTAGTAGACGAACGATTGTACTCTACGCGTGACAATTGTGTTTGGATACTTTCGACAACGGATAATCGGACTACAGGCGAGACTAGGGAAACGCCAGATCTCTTCTCGCTGTGACTTATTCAGATTGCAGCGAGACAGACCTTAGTATGTAGATTACAAGTAGTTGGTAGCAACTAGTGTGAATTTTGGGATATAAATCAGTTGAATGTTAAAAGTATGAGATAAAGTGAAATCTTGCCGAAATGCAGGATATCTCTTTTATTGAGATGAATACGTTGCAACTGCTGTTGCGTAGTGCTGAGATTACTCGCTGATTATTTCCGTGCATGTATTAGTCGTTGACCATATATATTTGTATGCATGTATATGTATTGTGTGAGAATCACATGCCAACGGTTTTCTTCTCTTGTTCCGTTAGGAGGACTTCATAAAATGTTTATCATTAAGGTCAGGAATTGCTCCCGTAGCTCGTGTGATATTTTATGAAATCAGAGTTTGCTCACCGAAGAACAATGGCAATATCGTAAGACAGGGATTGCTCACCGTTTATGCGCGATGGGAATCGATGCGCCGTGGGAATCGATATGTCATGGGAATCGATTACTTAGATGATACGGGACTCATTGATTCATGCGCATAGGAAATCTACCCTTTGGTAGCTTTGGTACTTCTGGTCACGAAAGGAATTTAATACCACCCTCTGTGGGGGATAGTCGGCAAGGGAATGACACACCACTCGTAGATTTCCACGTCATTCAAGTGCCCAAGGACGACATTGTCATAGAAGACGAAACGTTTACCAACATTGATGAAGACAACAAATGGATTGAATGCCTACTTAATCTACCACCATTACAAGAAATGCCCAATCCGATCACCATCACCAATATTCAGAATCATCAAAACCTAGACATCCACCTCCGAACAGCACACCAAGAGGATCCAGCAAAATTCCCAATCATATTAGTACTAGTTATCAATGGTCAGCAGATAGTGGCAAGAGCAGATGAAGCCAACAATCAGAACTGGAAGATTGTCATCCCAGCAACTCTCATCCAGCAGGTGATCCGTTGGTACCACATCACACTAGGACACTGCAGAATACAACGCTTATACGACACCATATCCTCCAGATTCTATCCTCCCAACCTACAGCAGTTGTGCAAGCAATATACCTGCCCGGCGGATTGCCGCCGATACAAAGAAGCAGGCAGGGAATATGAATTATTACCACCCAGGGAAGCAGCAATAGCACCATGGAATGAAGTGTGCGTCGATCTTATAGGGCCTTGGAGGATCCAGGCGGGTGATTGACAATACGAATTCAAAGCGCTGACAACAATAGACCCAGTCACCAATCTAGCAGAGATGAGCAGAATAAGCAACAAATTGAGCCAACAAATAGTGGACCAGTTTGCAAATATCTGGTTAGCCAGATATCCCAGATCAAATCGATGCATACACAATAATGGAGGAGAGTTCATAGGACACAAATTTCAAACCCTGCTGATTCAACACAGAATCAAATCTGTGCTGGCAACTGTAAAGAATCCACAATCCAATGCAATCTGCGAAAGACTACATCACACCATGGGGGATATATTGAGGGTTACCATGAGGACAACACATGCCAACAATGAGCAAAAAGGCAGAATAGATAATGGATAACACCCTGGCCAGCTGTATGCATGCGACGCGATGTGTAGTGAACCACACCATGTGAACCTTGCCTGGAGCACTCGCATTTGGCAGGAATATGATGATGGATGTGCCGTTGATAGTCAATCTGGAAGCAATCCGCAACAGGTGACAACAACTCATTGACCAAAATCTAGTAAGAACAAACAAGGGCAGGATAAACCACAACTTCCAGAGTGGAGATAAGATAATGGTTCGAGCGTACGACCTGACCAAACTACAGGAAAAATTCCATGGACCATACCCAATCATCCAAGTATTCACCAATGGAACAAGCAAGGTACAGCAATCAGAAGCAGTCACAGATATCTACAACATTCCAAAGGTTGTGCCCTATTGGGGACCAATCCAACAGCAACAGCAATAGCAACAGAGCGGTTGATCGATCAGTCACTGTGGGGGATAGTGGGACAATAATCCTCGTGACTGATAGATCTAATCATGAGGGAATCAGATCAGGGATCTATGACCAAGAGAAGATTCTTAATGACCGGAAGGACATCCCATCATTCTCCCTCTGACGTCATGCCCTTGACATCATGATGACATCTGAGGACCACTAAATTTTACATTTTATACATCAACTTAATGTTCTTATAATTCTTATTCTTTATTCTGAAAACGTACCGCCGACAGTTGATACATCGGGGATCACCCAATGGCAGAGATGTGATCATGACAGAGAGTTCGATAGGAACCAAAGATCCCCGGCAAGAAGATTTTGTCTTGGGAAGAGGAACCCAAACCTACCGTCTTCCCGGGAATCGACAGTTGACACAATATGTACGAAGTCGTTATCGCAAATACGTGTTGGCAAACGATGCACGAAAACACCGTATCGCCAGGGAAGTTGTTTGGTGGGTACACAGCAGACATGGGCGCTTCTTACAGCAGAGGAACCCAACAATGGGGATGTGGATAGAGGTGGCTATAACGTAGTAGTGTCTAGGGTGAAACAGAAACTGTGCGAATGCCGTAACGTTGCAGGTCCTCGTGCGTCAGGTCCTCGTATGCCAGAACAGGAATTGCAAGCAGGCAATTGCGAGACTGTGCAAAGTTGAACGTCAATGCAATTCCTGTTTCTTTCATAGTCTATCTTGTCTAGAGTGTGGACAATGTAGACAGTGAGACTTGAAACAATGTGAAGGCTTTCACGTCAATGTCATTACTGTTTCTACCATAGTCTATCTTATTCAGCATATGAATAATGTTGAAGGTGATTGTGAGACTGAGGAATTGATGCGCAAACTTTCAGGTCAATGCCATTATAGTATGAAGAATGTTGAAAATGATTGTGAGACTTATGTATTGATGTGCAAGCTTTCAGGTCATAGTTGAGGTGAGCTCGCGTTGACTATGATTTATGTAGTACATACTTTTTTTTGGAACCCACATGTTCTTTCGCGCCTACTTGTTTATACTTCCACATGTTTCGTGTGCCTCTACTTGTTTATACTTATCCATACGAAGAATTCCACATATATTCCAAAATGAGATTCCACATTCCAAAATGAGATTTATCCCTTAATTGGATTGACGTTGTACGCGAATTCCCGTACGACTTTTTTTCGAATTTTTTGGTTTTTTTGGTACCTGATGACACGATCGTCGTCCAATTTCTTGCAAGTGGAGTCAATAAAAAGGCATCATTCTCAACTAAAGTAACAATCTATCACTCATACTAGTGTGAAATAACACAGAGAAGGGTTTTTTATTACTTAAGTTTTTTTTTTTTGGCTAATTTTGTCAGAAATCAGCCGATTTTCATACATTGGGTCCAGTTCGTCGTTGTCATCGTCATCGTTGCCCCCACCTAGAAAACACCAAAGACTCCAACAATATCCTACGCCGTTCCACACAAATAACAAGGAGTGGTGAATTTGAAGCAATATTTGCTGTCGTTGAGGTCAAGGCAGGTTGTTGCAGCAATTGAATCATGATTTTTGAACAAAGAAAATTTTGCAATCGTTGCCGTCGTCACCCCCACCTAGAAAACACCAAAGACTCCAACAAAATCCCATGCTGTTTCCACACAAATAGAAAGGAGTGGTGAATTTGAAGCAATACTTGCTGTCGTCGAGGTCAAGGTTTCATTCGCAATTCGCGTCAACCAGAGGTTGGCAACAACAACAAGAACAACAGCAATGACGACGATGACAGCAACAAGCAATAACAACAACAACAACAACAACAACGCCGCGCCTACTACTACTTCTTCTTTTGTCTCTTTGCTTCCTTTTCATAGTTGTTCTTCAGCATCACCTTCTGGGATAAGAGATCGGCGGCCCGGTGGAAAGTACCATAACAATCGATACACAAGTGGACATCACATGTTGCACATCTCATGAGATCGCCCTCCTTCCTTAGTCCAATCCAGCCATGCATGGCGTACTTAGTCCTTCTCTTGGTTTGAAAAGGAAAGTGGTCTAGGCACCTATTCAACCTGCAGCTTAGAAGTCCCCCATCTGCAAGTGCTTTGTCATTCACTCTAACAGATTTGAAGCTTCCATCTTCCGCACTTCTTGCGGATCCACATGCTGATGCCGATGGGCTTGATAAAGGAGACACACCACTAGCACTGCCAGGAGTAGATGCAATGAAGAATATTCTAGCCTTGGCTTCTGTGTCAACAGCATCAGGGTTCACCCAGTACTCCCCAACAGTCCGCCTGAAATCATAGTGAATGCCGTACCGAGGCTTCTTCACTCCGGCTTCCTTGCAGACAGTCAAGTACAGCTTGTAGGCGTTTGTCAAGAGCACTCCATGAGCCCAAAACATAACAGACCACCACCACTTTTGATTCCGGACCCACCTATCCAACCTGTAGACTCCTCTTAGCTGATCAGCAATATCAATATCTCCCATACCATGATTGTAAGTATCCAGTTGGTTGAGACGCAGGAACTTCATCTTCTCCCTTTGGTCAGTGTCGACATTGTAAACTACTTTTTCTTTCTCCACCCATTCAGTCACACTAGTAACCATACTCAAATACTGGACTGGTTTTGTGTCATAGACACTGGAAGCAATGAGAAACACACACTCTGGATCACCTTCAAGGACAGCAGCTTTCACAGTTCCGTGCACTGCCCGCTGAGCGCGTATGTTCTTCAGCTCCTGTTGAAACACACAGTCAGGGATGCCACGATTTGCTTTGCGGGCTACACCATGACACAGGACTCGTTTTGAATGCCTAAAGGCAGCCTTACAGAACACAACTGAGTTGTAGAGGTTGTCCATTCCAACATGATGATGCTCATCCTTGAGGGAGTCAAACAGCCACATGGTACGCAAATGAAGAGGTGAAAGCCCCATGTCAACATACTTCTTTGGAGCAGGATCATTCCTCATGTACACTTGGTAGCAGTAGCCATTATCACACAAAGCGTCTGCCTGAGAGCCATCACCCTCCCTCTTGTATGTGATTCGACGTTTATCAATGTGTTGACTCTTAAAGCGCATAGTCATTTCATCCACTGCAATGCTTCGGGATAGCATCCAAGCGCGCGGGCACTGCAAATTCATCCACTTAATCAACGGACGGATCTTCCAGTTTGGATAATCCTTCCTTGGGGGATTTGGTATTCGCGGATCTTGGCAAGCAAGAAAAGCCTTGAAGTGCCTGTGTCGCCGCTGGGGATTGCCACTAAGATTGCCATTCATATCCCTGGTGGTGAAGGAGCTGTAGATGAAGTCATTGCCAGCAATACGGTCGACGTTTGTGGATCAGAGCTTGTAGTCCACTCTTGCTGTAGGGCATAGACTGTGTAGGATGTAAAGGCCAAAGAATTGCCGTATTTCCTTAGTTCCAAATGGTTTGAAGTCTTTCTAACACTTGTCACCGGCGCCAGCAATGGAAGCCTTCCAGTTTGTCCATAGCTTTATTCGTTCAAAGCTGAACAGATCCCTGTCCTTCTCCTTGGGGCCGTCGTAAAGAGGGAGGATTGCATCTACAAACTCCCATGGGTGGGACTTTGCAGAGAGCTTGTGCTTCTTCAGGAACTTGGGATCAGCTGATCCTGTCTTTCGCGGTGTAGACTTGGTCACTGGCTTACCATCTGCACCCATGCAAATGCTTCCACGGCAGTCGAATTCATACTCTGTCTTCATTCCTTTGAATTCAGGAATATCAAACACCTCTGCAAAGTTGTACTTCTTGGGAATGGGAGCTAGCCTCCCCTCAGCTTCTGATATGGTGGGAGCTCTTGCAATCCTGAATGTTGGATTTGCAGGCTCTGGGACAACCACAACCTCTGGATGGAGCTCTCGCCAGTACACTGTATCAGGGAATAGTTGCATGACATTACGAGTTGTTGTTGTTGTTGTTGTTGTTCTCCCGTGTCAGCATCGGGGCCTGCTGCTTGCATTTCTTGCTTCCTCCATGGTATCGAACCGCTTGATGTTCCAGTCTATTGCTTTGGTTAGTTGACTCACCAACACTGCTTTATTGTTAGAGGTTGGCTATCTCCTAAGCTTGAGCTCCTGTTGGAGCCAAACAACAGATTTTGTTTGAAAATTTTCGTCATCATCGCCTTCCTCCTCCTCCTCCTCATCTGCTGAAGACAAATCCTCCTCTTCATCCGAACACGAATGCTCCTCCTCCTCCTCCTCCTCAGCGGCTGCTGTTGCTGCTGCAGCGTCGGGACCAAAGTGGAAGCTTTGTTCAGATTCTTCCCTATGCTGATCCCCCTCCACCCAAATTGCATACAAAAATGGACCTTTTTTGCCATCACTATCATAGCCATCAGAAAACCTAGATTCATGCCGAGTGAAGTTCTGAAGGACCCTAAGCCTAGGGCTATCCCTAAGGTCAATCTCTGGGCACTCGGTAGGGTCTTGTGTGCCATTTTGGGCTGCTGGGGGGGAATCCCCATCTGTTTCGGCGTTTCGGCGCATGATGGAACGATTCCAAAATAGGAAATCAGTTCGAATTTCCTTGGTTTTAAGCCAAACCAGTCCGCTCTTCTACTGGATTGTAGCTCTGTTGATGACAGTGACCGCGATGTGCTTGGATCCTGGATTGGTGGAGTGTAGCGGCTGGTCATAATTTTTCCCATGGTGATAAGAAATTTTGAGTTTGTACGCATGCTCGAAAAAAACCAGGTGTGATGGAGCTGCCGATGACGATAGCTCAGCCAAAATACCAAGTAGGGACCTGGGACAAAGTGTTTTCTAAGACAGTTTTTTACGAGGAATAAGAAAATGAAGTCGGATTTGAAATCCAACAGAGTTAAGACTTTCATTCGGCCCCTCAAAAAAGAGCAATTTGTACGGCTGTACGCGGATGATCCAATTAAGGGATACACTAGCCCACCAAAAAATCTATGTAAAAAATTTCATTCCCAAAATACTAAAAACAGAAATCTATGTAATACATAAAAAAAATATTTCGGGAATGAACCACTACTAGTAGCTGTAGGTAATGAAAACACTTTCATAGCCTTCTGTTTTTAGCTGAAACTCGAATCTAAACGAAAATGGATTCTGTTTTCGTTGAGATCTGGTTTCAATGAGAATTAGCATGCATTAAGGTTAGGAATTTGGAAAAATGCAAGGATGTGATTGGATATCGTACGTACTTGTTTTCTTTCGCGAAAAGGAGAAGATCAGAATGAACTTCAATCCCTCGAGTGGAGCTTTGATGAGAATTACCGAAGTACTTCGAACGGAATACGAGTACGTACTTGTACTCGTACTCGTATTGTTCTAATACAGCATACAGTAATATTCTTACTCCTTTGTACGCACGATATATGTTACGCACCGCACGAATGAATTACGTCAAGATTACGACAAAAGGGCCGGTATCGAAAACGGTATTTTTATATGCTACGCTAGAAAGTTTCGGAACATTGACTCCCAAGTGACAGCAGCACTAAAGCAGCACAGTCGTATGCAGGTCACCAGCTTATATCAAATTTGTAGCACACTCATTATTTTCAATCGCACATCTGTGCCTTTCTTCGGAACTTTTTGGATTCCTAATATTGTTTTGGAAGTTTACCTCAACACTTTAGTTTCACACCAATATTTGGGGATTTTCTTTGTCGCAACAATGAATAGCGTCTACAAGTTCTAGGCATTCTAATCGAAGCCGCGTCAGTTGTGCCATATCTGAACGAGAAGCACACACCACAAACGAACGCCCATAAACATCACAAACATCAAAAACATCACAAAAATGATAGTGAACCATTTCACACCTCCCATACAAGACCGTCAGTTGTCCGGTGCCGAAGAAAAGATGGCTACGAATGCTTGTATTCAATCAACAACATCGGGATCGGGACGGATACGAAAATCGTCCTTCAAACGGCTTAGTTTCGATGAACGTGACAATGGCACAAGGGCGCGCGAAGCAGCAGCGCCAAAGAGCGTCCACTTTACCACCATCGAAATACGGGATTACTCGCAATGCTTGGGTGACCATCCGTGCGTCAACCGGGGAGCTCCCCTGTCATTGGATTGGGACTACCAATCGGAGCAATCCTACGACATCGAAGAATACGAGCAACGATTTAATCACGCACAACAACAAGAGCAGAAGAAGAGAAGCCAGCAGAGAATGATTCGCCTCGCGTTCGAGAGGCAATACCTATTGCAGAACCTGGGGTACTCGGAAGAAGAAATCAACAATCGGAGCAAGGATGCCAAGAACGATCGAAAGAAGCGATCCCAAACGAGAAGGACCATGATATTCGAGCCGTTTATTGTCATAGCGGAGGACACCAAACGGTGGATCGCCAAGAGAAAAATGAAGAATCAGGGAGACGGCAGAAATAATAAGAGTACCCTAACCAGACCGGTGTCTCACGACAGCTTGACATGTCTGTCCAGTGAGTCCTTGTCCGAGTCGAGCGACAAGTTTGCTCCGCACTATGCGACGAAGGGTACAGTTCTGCGTGGCCACTAGTCGACAAAAGAATGAAGACGATTCGTTTGTTTCATTCGTGGGAAATTCACATCGCTTCTGCGGACAATATATTGTTGTTCGATAAGAAGAGTGGGTATTATGATGTTTTGCAATGTATACTAGTTTTAAGTATAATACCTTAGATAGAAGTAAAGTTTTTGAACTCAACTCATCGTATCATCACCTGCTAGACAAAATGACGAATGCCGGAGTAGTAGCTTCGATAGAACTTTCATCGAGATAGCGTCTTCGAATGCAAATTTGGTCACAAATTTCAGAAGTCCTTTACACTGATTATATGTTGCAATTTGTGGAAACACACACCTTTGTTCTGTCAAAAGTGTTGTGGATCCGGTTGCACGCCACGATTTGCCATTGCCCATTCGTCGCCGTGTCGATTGAAATGATATAGCATTGGTGAATTTCTGCGACTTTTCGCCCCGACAAAATAAATGGATCATCGCTTCGCATTCTTTTTCCTGGACTTGGAAGTTTTCTTGGCATTCCCCTTGGCTTTCGTTGATGCTGCACCAAATTGATTGTGATCGTCTTCCCCGACGTATGTCGCGCCTTCGTACACATAAGCGCACTTTACAATCACTCTTCGACCCCGTTTGAGGGACGTGACGCAGTGATCGGGTCCACCGGCTAGCAACAACAACATCGAATTGGGGTGCGTCTCTTGGCTCTGAATTCGTTTGTTGCTGTTGCTGTTGCTGTTGCTGTTTGCACCACCATCGCCATCATCATCGCGAACCCACATCGTGACACAATCCGAATTGTTTTCCAGTGTGAACACGACCTCGAGCTGGGGAGGATCGTACAAGACGTCGTCCTTGTGCCAGGCCATTGCGGCCCCGACTTGTTCGTAGCTGCGAACTTCGACGGGCAATTCGGTGGCCAGGTGAATGCTCTTCTTGCCGTTGTTGACTTTGCCCTTGCTGCCTTTGCTATTACTGGTGCTCCCCAGCCGTTGGACGAGCGCGTGGATCGATCCCTCTTCGAGTATCCGCATCGTCTCGCAAGCGTTGCTTTTGGACAGTGTCGCACCGAGCCGGTGTTGCGCAATCGAGGAACGCTCTTTTGTAAGGCGGCGTTTCACGATCCGGGACACCTCGTCTCGCATCGACTCCATTTCTCGGGGCGTGCAGACCGATTGCCGATACGCGACTCCTCCATCGTTTTCGAGCCTCGACTTTTCCGTTGTGTAGTAGTAGTTGTAAGCCGAGTAATCGAACGGAGGAGGGGATGAAAACAATACTGCAATCGGAAGAACAGGAACGCCATTTCTGCTTTGTTTATTGATGATCCTCGACGCTGCTGTTGTTGTAGCACGATCGTACAGTCTGCACCAATCGAAACCGTTGCTAGGAAGGAAACCACGACAGCACCGAGTGTGCAACAAAACCGAAACGAGGATGAACAAAGCACTACTACTAACGCGAAATAAAGAGAAGCGCGAGTTTGGCGAGGCAACGGTGCAGATCGGCACATAACGAATAATCCTCCTTGTCCTACCGGTACAATCGATCCTATCGGGAATCGTTGTTGTAGGTTGCTGTACGCTTTGTTGTCGGAGCTCGCTGTTCGCCATCGCCTTCATGGTCCACAAAACTCGAGAAGGGCTAACGGCATGCTCAGGCGGCAAAGAAGGAAAGAGCGTCCGAGTCCTGGCAGTTCGTAACAGCTGTTACAACACCGAGATTCGGGATCACAAAAAACTTGTTTGGCCATTACGGTACAGTACGTACTACCGCACATATTAAATCCTGTTCGTGCTGGTTCGTACCTGTTACCAGTACCGGCGTTTGTGGACGTTGTTGTTACGTATGTCGAAGATGGGATCAAAGCAAAAACGTACTTCCGCAGATTTTTTGTTGCGCCCCATCAGGGTCCCATCAACCGAAAGAAGAGGATGTGATTTGAATATTCTTCCACTCAAGGCTGAAATCCATGACGCAATTACACATGATGTTTCACCTTCAGGCATCCTTATTCCCCCTTTGAAGGGCTTCAACATACCGTATTGAAATTCCTTCTGTAATTTGTTTTATGATTCAGTCACAAGTAGTAGTGACAACTGGTTCTGCTGGTCCTTGTTAGTACTACTACTACTAGTACTACTAGTACTACTACTAGTACTACTAGTACTATAGTAACAACCTACTAGCTAGTAGTGGCTCAGCTGAATCATGAGCAGGCATGTTAACAGCAGCAGTAAGAAGCACCAGTGAGCAGCAACTACTAGTACTACTAGCTGTGTTTGAAGTCGATCGAACGAGCGCGTGACTCAATGAATGAGACACGAGTGAATGAATGAGACACGAATGAGACGCGAGTGAATGAATGAGACGCGAGTGAATGAGTCTCGGGATCGATCGTACGAGTCATCTTGCTTCTGCAGGAATGGACTAACATGAATGGAGATGGGAATGGAAGTGGGAATGACAATTTACCACTTACCGATTCCGGTTCCCCTTCTTACTAAAAATAGGGCCTTATGTACCAGACATACAGGGCGCAAGGTAATTTATACAGCCCATTGGTACAAAGGACACGTGCAGCATTGAAGTATTAGCGGGTCGATGCCGACTATTAGTGATTTAGTGTGTGCATTGGAGTATTAACAGTCCGATGCACCAATATGGTGATCTTAGTAAAAGAGCAATTTTTTCTGCTCACAATTTCAAGTAACAATTTCATGTAATAACCAAACAAGTTAAACTACCAATACCAACTGTTCACCTCCATTTTCAGAGCCCTCCAAACATTCTTCGAAGAATTACGGAGCGCTCCCGAGGTTGGAACTTGGTCGAAGAAGAGATTTTCTTATTTGCAGCAGGCTGGCTAACAATTGGAGTCAGCGATTCATTTACCTTTTCATCCGCGTGTTTTCAGCGGAGTATTACCTTGTCCAAGAACGGACTGCAGGCTGGCCAACAATTGGGGCCAGCGACATTCATCTACAGCAGGCTGGCTAACAATCGGAGTCAGCGATCTACCTACGTTTTTCTTTATCCGCGCGACTTTACCGGAATATTTTTTTTTTGTCCACCACATCGGACTGCAGGCTGGCTAACAATTGGAGCGCAGCAATTTATACTTAACTTTGTCCAAGGATTGGACTGCAGGCTGGCTAACAATTGGAGCTCAGCGACATACAACAGCAGGATCGGTATTGCCACACCAGAAGCGATTGGGCCGATTACACCCATAACAGCAGGATCGGTATCGACACACCAGAATCGATAGGGCCGATTATTATCAAAACAACAGCAGGATCGGTATCGCCACACCAGAAGCGATTAACCGATTACACCCATATTTTTTTTTTTCAGTCGGAATAGGAGTACGACACTTTACGGGATACCCATCGGACCCACAATAACGTTTGAATCGATTTGCGAAATACATATCAGAAATACGCGTCGGTTTGCAAAATACGCATCAATTTACTTCCGTCGAACGAAATACGACAATTTACTTTGGATCGAGCATACAACAATTTACTCCCAGCTGAATGGAGGAGGATCAACCCACCCGGCACCAAGAGATAGAGATCGCCTTTTCTGAAGAATCACCATCAGAAGAGAGCAGCGTACTGTCAAGTTCAGAGAGTAGCGGCACAAGCATTGGGAGCACAAGCAGCAGCGTCCACACGAAGAATCCGAGCACGACAAAGTACAAATACAAGATGGTGGAGTATACGGATAGTCAAGTGCCTACATTGGCGAAGGGGGATGAGAAGAAGTTCGAGCGTTGGTACATCCAGTTTGAAGCATTTGCAGATAACAAGAAGTACCGTGACATGTTATCTACCAAGCCACACAAGGACCTACCTCCCGAAGGAGAGCTTACGCCCCGGGAGGATATGAGTGCTGCACAGAAGAAGGCCTACCGCTACCACAACAAAGCACTGAATGATCTGTACAGGGCTTTCGCCGACAACAGGACAGCCCTCGCCATCATGGAGAAGTCCAAGATCGATAGGGGGGGTACGGCCGAACAGAATGCAAAGCTCAGGAAACAGTGGCCCCGAGGGAGAGTACATCGTGTGATTGAGGAGCTCATGAGGGAATACAGAATAATGAACCAGTCCCGCGACCAACAACAATTGGACATTGACCTAAGGAGCCTAAAGTTGACCATTGGCGCCTCTCCACAGGATTTGGTTGAGGACATCTACGACTTACAGAGACAATACCAATACAAATCCGTTCAACCCACTATGGCACAACTTATTGTGGCCTACAAAAATGCCCTACCGGCCTACCTATTGATGCAGCTTACACCCTTCATTGATTTGCTGCAAGCAAATGGAACCGCCGAATTGGAGTTTTGGGAAGCCCTCAATGTTCAAGCCAAAAGTTTATATGAATCAGCTCAGCGTATCCAAAGCCGGGGAGGTAAAGGCAAAGAAATGAGTTTGTTTGGTGCTGAAATGACCGATTTTGCTGATCCCAGAGACAAGTGGGCCACCAATGCAGTTTGTTATTGGTGCAAAGAACAAGGTCATAAAGCGTACAACTGTCCCAAGCGTGCGGCAAGCCACACACGTGCCGATGATGGTGGCAACAACAACGGCCACAATGGCAACAACGGCAGCCGCAATCACAACAACAACAATCGGAGCAGCAACAACGGCAACAATGGCAACCGTGGCAACAGCAATGGCAACAGCAATGGCAATGGCAATCGAAACAACAGGAATGGCTCCTCCAGGGGCCGACGTCGCAAGTGTGGACTTTGTGGTGGCAATCATGGCACATCTGTTTGTTTTGAAGACGAGAAGAATGCGTCCAGACGCCCAAACGGTTGGAAATCCAAGTTGAAGGATGTACAGGGAGCAACAATTGACTATGACTTCTGTCTCTCGGCGATGCAAACCTCTACCACTTCACTCCAACTACTCAATGCCCAGAAGCGGGCCACCAAAGGCGAGGCAGTGCCCGAAGGATTTGACCTACTTTATGATGACAATGTCTTTGTTTTTGATACCGGTGCAACCAGCCACAGTTCCAATAGTCTGCGATGTGCCACCAATTTGAGAGCTAGTGATGCCACCATCACCACCCAAAGTGGAGATGAAGTGAAGGGCTGCCAGGTTGGTGACATTCCCTGTCAGAAGATTGACAAGGATGGAAACATGGAGTTCCAGACGCAGTTGCAGGGTGTGAATTTCAACCCAAATTTTGCATTCAACCTGTTCTCAGCCAACTTGGCTCTGCAGAATGGTTGGATCGCCACCGGCAGTGACAAGACCGGATGGTCACTCAGAAAAGGGAATCACCAAGTGAATTTCGATATTCAGATCCCCACCTACACGAGCTGTGTGTGGGTTGGCTATTTTGATCGGATTGCACACCCTACAAACAACATTGAACTCAATGCAGCGACTGCTACCACCACTACGGATGAAGGGACCAAGATGAACATCAACAAGGCCCACCGGCTACTGGGACACATGAATGAGATCAAGACACGCCGAACAGCTGCAACACTTGGCTGGACAATCACGCGTGGCCCGATGCTTCCTTGTGAAGATTGTGCCAAAGCCAAAGCAAAAAGGAAAGTGATTCCCACGGATAGCGAGCATGTTGCTGCTACCAAACCTGGAGAAAGACTCTTTGTGGATATGTCCTCAGTCAAAGCACCCAAAGCTGCCAAAACCAACAAGCTGACAGCCCCATTCATTACCAAGCCCCATTTTCGGATGATTGTTGACGAATATTCCACATGCCGGTTTGTCAATTTCTTTGCCACCAAGGATGCCATGGTAGAACCCACGTGCGAGTTGTTCAACCAATGGAGGTCCAAAGGACACCAGCTCAAGCATATTCGCTGTGATAAGGCTGGTGAAAATACAGCACTTGAAGCTCGACTAGCATCAGCTGATTGGAAATTTTCTTGCCAGTTCGAGTATACCTCAGTGGATACTCCACAGCAGAATAGCTTGGTTGAAACAGCAATATACAGATCAGTCTGTCGCGCCTTGGCCCTTTGCTCTCAAGCCCACGTCCCTAGGGAGTACCGGTTCAGATTTTTCCCTTTGGCGATGCGATGTGGTGTACAGTTGGACTGGTTGGAGGCTGTGACTGTGAATGGCAATACTATGCCCAAGATCAAACACTTCTCTGGCAAGGTTCCTGCTTTCAGCGCCCACCTCAGAAGTTTTGGTGAGGCTGGCGTAGTCCGGGTCAAAAGGTCCACAAGTCCAAAACTCAATTATCGCGGGAACCCGGCTTTCTTCGCTGGATATTGTACTGACCGGCCTGGAGACTGCTATGTGATGTATGATCCTTTGCAGAACACGTTTACAGCTACCCGTGACATCTACTGGCTGAAGCGGATGTATTTTCCCACCACTGCTCCCAAAGGTGAAGCTATTAATTTTCATGCTGATTTTCTTGAGGGTGGCCACATGGATCTGCCAATCACTGCCACCCCACCACAACCTGTCTCCATTTTACGCACCACCACCAGACAACGACGAGTCCAGTTTCAGGATGCAAGTGGGGGAGACACAGCACCAGCAATTCCCTTCCAACCTGAATCTGAACCTGAACCAGAGGACCCTGCCTTCGACAGTCATGATGACTACTACTCCGATGATATTGAAGAAACCAAGATGGAATATGAAACCGAGGATGAGGCCTATGACAGCAATGACGACACTGAAGCAGAGGATCCACATGTTGTAACAACCACAAGGTATGGCCGGGTCGTGAGAAACTCTCATCTCAATCCGGATATTCGCTATGGGGACATGGCAAGCTATGCAGCCCAATTCACCAATGCTGAAATCCAGTTCCACAAGGCAATGACTGCACTGAAAGAATTCAATCTTCTGTCAGTCTCTATCCCATCTCAGGAAGGCGCCATGAACGAACTCAGTCTGGTTGGCGCAGCTGGGAATGCTTTTGACAACACCAATGAACTAAAGACCATGAACTACAAAGAATCTATGGCCAGCCCAATGCGCGACAAGTTTACTGAGGGTGTTGATGCTGAACATGAGAAGATGGTCAAGTACGGCGTTTTTGAAGAGATTGATGAAGCCAATATCCCACCGGGCACCAAAATAATGGACACCACTTGGGCCAACAAGATGAAACCGGATGGCACCGTAAGATGCAGGAATGCCATCCGAGGATTCAAGCAGCTAGATGGTGAGCACTACGACGGGCAAGACAAGTCTTCACCGGTTGTCAGTGATATCTCAATTCGAATTGCAATGATATTGATGGTCATGGCAAATTTTATGGCTTACATTGTGGATGTGGAAGGAGCTTTTCTGAATGGCAAATTTCAGAATGGAGAGAAGATATTTACCAAGATTCCAGAGGGATATCAGAAATTCTATCCATCATATGTGCTCCACCAATTGCAGAAAACACTTTATGGAACAATTCAAGCCGCCATACAATTCTGGAGAGAAGCCCGACGAGCAATGCATACCATGCAGATGGAGAGATGCAAGGCCGACCCATGCCTCTTTTTCAAGTGGATCAACAACAAGCTACTTTTGATGTTACTATGGGTTGATGATTTCTGCATCATGGGTGAAGCAGCAGAAGTCTTGAAGCACAAGGAGCAACTCAAGTCCCTATTCGAATGCAAGGATGTTGGAGAGATGGATGAGTATGTTGGATGCCACATTGAGCGGGACAAGAAGAACAGGACACTCCGAATGACCCAACCGGTCAAGATCAAAAGATTTGTCGATGAGTTCGAGCTTGATGAATGCAGAGGCAATCCCACCACTCCAGCAGAGCCAGGGTCAGTGCTGAAGAAAGAAGGTGAAGGACCAACCGATACTGTTCTCACCAAGGAAGCCCAAACCAAGTACAGGTCCGGAACAGCCATCCTTTTGCACATGATGAGATGGTCAAGAATTGAAACGCAGAATGCTGTCCGGGAGCTGTCTAGGTTCATGACTGAAGCAAGGAAGTCCCACATGAAGGCGCTGAAGCGAGTAATGAAGTATTGCGCTGGAACACCCAAGAGAGGTCTCACATTAGCCCCTAATGCAGTGTGGGATGGTACCAAGGACTTTGTTTTTGAGCTGATTGGATTCAGCGACTCGGAGTATGCAAAAGATGAATCTCGGCACAGTGTCAACGGCTGGTCGACTTGGCTCAATGGCGCCAATGTCACAGCAAGGTCCAGAATGATGCCAATCATTGCCCTGTCAGTTATGGAAGCCGAACTGTATGCAGCTGTTCTATGTGTCCAGGACATGCTGTACATTTGGAGAGTCATGATGTGTCTCGGATTGCAAATCAAGCTACCCATGGTGATATATGTGGACAATAAGGGCGCAGTTGATTTCTGCAACAATTGGTCCATAGCCGGTCGCACCAGGCATATTGAAGTGAAACAGTATTTTCTGCGAGAGCTGAAGGAAATGGGCATCATCAAGGTGATGTGGAAGACAGGCGATGAAATGACAAGTGACCTCTTCACCAAGAATCTTACTGGAGCCCTATTTGAAAAGCATGGCTCCAAATTCTATGGAAAAGATGAGTACTCCACCAAGGCCAAGATCAACAAGGATACGAGCTTCTCGGCTGTAGACTCCAAGGCAGAAGAAGCACATGAAGCCTACAACAATTTCTGGAGTAGCATCATCGATTGAGTCCATCTATCCTTTGAAGCAGGGGAGTGTGTTTGAAGTCGATCGAACGAGCGCGTGACTCAATGAATGAGACACGAGTGAATGAATGAGACACGAATGAGACGCGAGTGAATGAATGAGACGCGAGTGAATGAGTCTCGGGATCGATCGTACGAGTCATCTTGCTTCTGCAGGAATGGACTAACATGAATGGAGATGGGAATGGAAGTGGGAATGACAATTTACCACTTACCGATTCCGGTTCTCCTTCTTACTAAAAATAGGGCCTTATGTACCAGACATACAGGGCGCAAGGTAATTTATACAGCCCATTGGTACAAAGGACACGTGCAGCATTGAAGTATTAGCGGGTCGATGCCGACTATTAGTGATTTAGTGTGTGCATTGGAGTATTAACAGTCCGATGCACCAATATGGTGATCTTAGTAAAAGAGCAATTTTTTCTGCTCACAATTTCAAGTAACAATTTCATGTAATAACCAAACAAGTTAAACTACCAATACCGACTGTTCACCTCCATTTTCAGAGCCCTCCAAACAAGCTGTTTCAACAGAAACAACGGTAGAGAAAAGTTGCCTCCCCAGTAAACTCAAGCATGTTGCTCAAGCCTTGAATAACATCAATGAGTGATTCCCACCAATGATAAAGTAATAAAAGGGTACCAGGTCAATCTCACACTTTTTTTGGTACATTCACACACTTTTTCCATACACTTTTCAAGTACAACAATACCCACTAAAGGTGGGATTGTATGTACAACTTGATCCTGTGACCTCATTTGCTCAGCCACTAACCCATCCACCACCCCGGACTCCACCCTGTATGGTGAACCTAGCATATTAATGAGCCAACTTGGTTGGGGTCGCGCTTGACCTGGTGAACACAGTACTGGGGCAGGGGTTGGGGTTTGGGGGGCTATTAATAAGAGGGCAGTAGTAGGGCACTACGCCCTGCGCCGGGGATGCCAATTGATACTTTTGGTGTTTATACCGTCTATATATTAATCATACCATTGTACCTAATTTTCAAAAGTGTACGGATGTACCTTTTAAAGTGTAAGGTTGACCCCGGTCCTAATAAAAGTTTGCGACCAAAGTAATAAACCTATTCACATAGTGCATAGATTTAGTAACCATTGAATATAATTTGGCAGTTCAAAACTTTATTAACTGAATAAGAAAACCAAATAAACTCAAAAGGAATCTTAAAATCATACTAAAATCAAATGCTTCAGTCACCCAATGCACGAATCAATCGTGTGCACCTCTTATTTTGAAATCATTATGTGGTAAAAACCATTCCACTTAACACCAAAAATAAACAGGTTAAAAGGTACGAGCCAAGATATCATTTAAAAAACCAGATTGATAAGTAAGCACTAGTAGGATCCCCTATGTGTATTCAAGAGAATAAACATAACTGCCCGTGAGGAACCTACTTATGGCGTCAGAGTGGGTCTCAATCAAGCAAAAGGCCACAAATAGTATAGTAACTACTTAACAGCCTTGCTTGCCAAAATAGGCGGGTAGGTGGGATTCCAAATTCCAAATTCACTCGGAGTGAATAGTTAATAAAAAATATTCATCCATTGGGTGCGCCAAAAATCTATTCAATCTATTCACACGGGAATATTTTTTAATTACTTTGGTCTTTTATTACTTTATCATTGGTGGGAATCACTCAATTAGAGGACTAGTGCACCACCTTAAACATTGCAATCAATTGACGTGCTGCAACCATTGTAGAACAACTCCAAGGATACGTCACATAGTAAGATATTAAAACTGACTGAGCTGTTTAGGTGGTAGTTTGAATAGAGGGTCTGGTTAAGCTCAGATTAGTAGTAGCTTGTTAGCTATACTGGTGGATATCAGTTGGGAACCAGCACAATAACAGACCGGCACCTCAACCAGCAGTCTGCTGCTCTTAGTACTCCTTTTGCTTCTTCTTTGCATTTGTATTTAGTCAGCTCTGCAGCCAGCACTTCCACAAGCATTTTAGTACAACAATAGTGGTACAATTGTTGTTTGGGCGGCTGTTTTCTTAGTTTTTCCTTGTTGGCTACTAAAGCCTCCTCCTCGTGGCAATAACAACAGTGGTCGTCTAGCAGTAAACATCATGATGCAGCACCCGCCCATGATAAATAAGAATAAGAATAAATGTAAAATGACCTTGATAACAATCACATTGTGCTGGACACTGAAGCATATCAACAACAATGCTCGTGATTGAATACAGAAAGGAGCACAACTTGCTGCTCCTGTGGGTGGGTTCAGTGCTTGCTTGGTGTCGGACTTTGGACGCTGCTGGAGCAAGAAGAATACACCAATTCCATACTAAAATAAAATGGGTTCCAGGACCCCCCCCCCCCTTCTTCCAATTTTTCCTGGCTGCTTCGAGATCGCCCGCATAAACCCGCCCGCAGATGGCCCCTCCTGGTGAGGACAACGAGTTTCAGCAGCACCAGCACCCACCGTATCGTAGTAGTCACAGCACAAGAACATTTCGTCGAAGTTCCCGTGAAGAAGCGAAAATATAACTTTGAGCGATCATCATGATGTGTAAAGAACTTTACTGACATAATACGGTTGAAAAGCTTATTTCAAGGGGAATAAGAAGAATCTTGTTCTGTTGTTCGTTCCTCCCCGGGCCACCGAAAATTCGGAAAAACGTCACTCTTTCATCATGAATTACTAGATATTTCTTGTGATCGTATTTTCAGAATTTCCTGGGGAGGAGCATCTGGCTGGTTGACCCGTCCCAAATTGGGCACGTCTCAAATTGACAAAATTTAAAGTCGGGGTTTGGTCTCCTCAAATAATTTAAAGGGAAGCGGTATGATTCTTTATTTTTTGACGGCAATATACCGGTATGAGTACCGTAGAACCCCATAGAAATTACTAAAGTTCTCCTCCTGTTCTCATCGGCTCGAGCGAATCGGGATTGATTCTCGATTATTTTTATTGTAATCAAACGACTATGTACGCGTGATGCACCCCCATGCATGACCCCCGAACCCCATGAAACTGTTTACGGTGCTAGTTGGAACACGTATCTTACTCGCACCGAACCGTTATCCATAATATTCCAAATAAGAAAGGAACCCGTGCTCGACGTCGCAAGTTGAACCTTCGTTACGTCACTTCCCAGATGTCACAGGAACTTTGTGCCTTTATGCGAAGGGCGTGGATTACAACCTACTACATTGTGACGTGATTGTGAAGTTAAGCGAATGATGATGTCATGATGTCATGAACATTCTGTTCAATTTCCACGTACCACCAGAATGGCCTAAGAACCCATAGGAGCTTCGGCGGGTCAGAAATCTCCAGGAGGTATCAGCTTCTGTTCTTCATTGACCATTGTGTTCTTTTTCTAAGGACTGGGTATTCCTATTCAACACAAAGTTATATCCTTACGTACGGTTAGCTCACCTAAATATAATATTATCCGTTCCAATCCTTTGCAAGAATTTGTTACACGATGAAATAACGAAGGGTTATTTTCCAGAAAAAGTTCGAGCGGTAAGTAATTAGCGGGTACTTATACTCGTACCGTAGTACGTAGTGTACCGGTATAACAAAGTTCGTTGTGATACTACAAATTCCGGTCTCATTTCACATCATCACGATTGATTCATTCCAAGTTCAGGAGAAAGAATCAGTACTTTTCTTCAAATCCAATACACTGAATAGTACCGGACATCAACTGTACGGTACATCAGCTTCTCGTGTTTCTTCCTGTATTTGTCCAAACCGATAACTCAAAATAATAACGTAAGTGCTGGCACTATTGAATTTTCACGCATTGCTGTAGTTCAGTAAGCTATTGCAAGGAGAGATTGTATATCATTATAGTACTCCGCAATACAGTAATTGAGACCGAACATTTAGGCCCTCTCTGGAAGTAACAGAAAAATAAATATCGACCAACAACAACAGCTGCAGATGGCAGACACGTTCGTATTGCCCCAAACCGGACAGAGGACACACTCAACACTCAATCCCGTTGCTGAGTTGAGTTGCAGACAGAAGACACGAAGCTTATCGAGCTCTTAAATAAGCTATTTACTTTGCGAAGACAGGTTGCCATCATGAATATTGTTGATTGTTCCGGAACCTCAACCATAGACTCTTTCTTTGAAAAATACACCGACCAGATAAACAATGATACCTCACGCCAGAACATGGATACTTCGTTTTCAAACTCAATGAAAAGCAAGGCTGATGATGGAAGGAACGAAAGTCTCGATCAAAGTAACAGAGAGATATCCGTCCGCTTTTCAACCGTTGAAATACGAGATTATTACGTATGCATTGGGGATAATCCCTCGGTATCGAGAGGCGTTCCAATATCGTTGGATTGGGACTTTGACGGGGAACACAGCTACGAGATAAACGTCTACGAGTGTGATAGATCCCGGACCAGAAGACACTACGACGAGTTGATTATCCCATCTCTCGAGCGAATACAGATTCTCAAATCAATGGGATATTCAAGACAAGAAATCAACGAACAAACGAAGAAGACTACGCGAGACAAAGAACATCGTTTCAAGACGTTGAGAAGGATAGATCGTGAAAAGCGCTTCAAGGCATTGGTTGACTTCAGTGTTGTAGGGAAGGCTTTTCGGCACTTGCTGCATGCACATATACCGAGAAGCAAGCAGAGCCAAAAAGCATGGGGAGCAGACTGTCTACGAGAGGTGGAAATCGGAGAAGAAAAATCATCGATAGCGACGTCATCTTCGTCATCGAGCGTACATTCTGTGACAACCGGGCAGCATCGAGATGCTTACCGATTGTGTGTGTCCGATTCGGAGTGAACGACGGAAGAGGGGGTCAAGAATACTTATGCGCTTACATGTACATATTTTTTTGCACGTATACACTATATACTTTTCTGAACAGTATCGTTCTGTTCTTGGACGCCCTTTCTTGTATCTAGGGTAAATTGGAACGCCTGTGTGGATGACCCCAAAAAACGTACCGCACGCATATAAAATAGATACAGTAGAATCTCCGCTAAACCTGCACAAAAGTTTCAAACCGATTTTTTAGGGCACTGCCTTAGTTTGATCGGAAGCAACGCAGTTTCAGTACACGACTCCCCATCCGAGTGAAACGACCGTAATCAAGATGAAGAATGCTATTCTCGGAACAAGGATAGCACAATGCGTTGTGTCCGAACAATCGGCATTGGTATTATTTCTTGTTCGTCATTCACCGAATTCTTCCCTTGACCACAATGTTTCTGTCATTATTTTTTTGGGGGTTACGACACCACGACTTTCTTGCCACCAATCCGCGATGCCTCGGCTAAAAGCTGTTCGATCTGGTCGGCTATTTCGAGCGGGCGTACTTTCTTGTCGTATACGTGAACAACCTGACCGTTCGAGTCCACAAGGAACTTGTAAAAATTCCACTTCACGGGATCGTTTGGCTTTTGCTTGTGAATGGCATTGTAGACCGGGCTTTCGCCCAGAGTGCTCAAACCGAACAACGGAAAATCAACCCGGGGAAAATTCTCCTCGACATACGAGAGGATTTCTTCGTTGGAACCCAATTCTTGATGGAAATCGCTGATTGGGAATGCCAACACCGAAAAGCCTTTGCTGCGGTATTTCTGTTGCAGCTCGGCTGTCGATTTGCGGCGTTTCGGTTGCGCAATTGTTGTGGCAGAGCAGAATTGGAACGCATGCATGGCAGGCAGGGTTCGAAACCAAGATGAATGAGAGGAGGCCAGAGGGAAGCAACACAAGTCTTACCAACCCGGCATCGAAAGCCGCGATACTCGTTCTGAACGAAAATGACGTTGTCACATACCTAGTTCGGTGTACGAAACCTTCGTCTTGCCTCACGAACAGGCCACATTCACGATCAGTGTGACCATTCCTCGAAAGCTAGAAAAGTCCACCATCGTTCCGTGAATGTCTTCGACCTCGAGCTTGTAGAGCGAATGGGGTGGAAGGAAATCAATCGCGCTGGGTTTGACTTCCTCGTTGATTTCGGCGAGGGCCTGGCGTTGGCGGTGTTGCGTCCGGAGTCGTTTCGGTGCGTACTTTTGTAAGTGGTGCACGTGAACCTTCGCGAGAACGCCGAGGAATGCGATTATGGACAGACAGAAAAAGATTGCCTTCGTCTGAGAGTCTTTTTGTCGTTTCACCTTCGAACCCTTGGCATTGTCGTGGTCCAGTCCGCCGCGATTTCTCCTCCGAGACGACGGCGGCGGCGGCGGCGACGACGACGACGAGGCCTCTCCGGGATTTCGTCGCAACATTTTTGTGATCGTCGCAAGCGCGAAGCTGGCAACAGTTGTGTTTGTTGACCCTGTTGGAAAGAGTCCCAGAGTTCGTTTCGATTGCCACCGGTGATGCCACAAGAATTTCGGAGACAATTAGCTTCGAACTGGATTAACACAAGATGTGGTTGTGCTCGAGTGGTAAACACCGATACAATCGGATAAACGTTCTTAGATACTCGAAGGTGAGGAACATGCTACTCGTACCGTACGAACCGTAATCTTACAACAAGCCACTTGCTGCCACTTTTTGTGTGTATGCAGAGGTACGGTAATAATGCACGTATTCTCCCGGGATTGGGATCGAACTTTTTTCAGTGATTGCGAGTTCTCGTATTGAATACCGTATGTTTTTTTTAAAAGATCTCAAAAAGCGCGCGCGGATCGGAGCAGAATTTTGAAAATAGTACTGAATGAGACTTCGGGGGAAACCTGTACCAGGTACTAGTACCGGTAGACTCGTACCAGTACTCCTCGTACGTTTCCTCCAGACAGAAAATGATTCCTGCAGAACCTGCAGCAATCTCAACTTTCCCGCAAAGTCAAACTTTTTCCTTTGGATCTTCAGGAATGGAAACGAGCGTTATTACTCGTACCGTACGTATCGTACCCGATTCCCGCGCCCTCCATGTGTCGTATGCCTATAAAAAGGGTACTAAACTAATGTTTATGTATTGGTTAAAAACTAAGATTGTGAGCTAGCTCCTCTGTCAACCACTCCGAGGAGCGGTTGGGAGCTTCTAACAGTATATAGGCGTTGAGTTGAAATTCAACGTACATTGTACATAGAGGATTTGGATATGTTCTTCATCCAGTGTTCAATATTGAAGACCGGCTTGCTTTTCAGATTTTCTTGAATCGTGGGTAATTTCAATCGTGAGGGTTGGAATACCACACTCTTCTCCTTCTCATAAGAGTTTTGATTGGTGGCACAGAATTTTGTTAATCCTGTGCGACCAGTATTTCTTAGATGAGAAATTTTTAATTGGTTTGATATGGTTTTAGGTTCCGAATATTCATATGTTGGATAACGTGATTTCCTAAGAGAAAGGAAACTGTACCATTTGTGTGAATTTGCTGGATAGTGTACAGGCCTTTGCTTCTTGCTTCAAAAGCACCAGGAATGAGCTTTTCATTTTTCATTATAATTTGATCTCCTATGCTGTAATCATGAATCTTCCTGTGGCTGTTCTCTTTCATAGCATTTTTGTCAATTTGAGCTTGTCTTTTGTTTCTGACCATGGCCAAATCACTAATTACAGGGATTGGTAGGAACATATTGCGATGGAAGACAAGGGCACCTGGGGTTATTCCAAAGGTTTTGTTGATGGTTCATCTAACAGCGAACTGAGTAGACGCAAACACACTATCGATGATGTCATTGGCTTCCTGAAGAGTCTGTGGAGGATTGGTATTAAGTTTGGTTCTCATTGCAGACTTCATGGTATCGTGGACTCTTTCAAGTACTGCATTGAATTGCGGGTTTCGTATGGAGCAGACCTTGGCTTTGATTCCAAGGTTGGCAAGGTGGAGTTGGAAATCATTGCTCATGAAGTTGGTTCCTTGGTCGATAATACAATTTACTGGTTTGGGATATCGCGAGAGCCAGCTATTGTCGAGGGCATGGACTGCCATGTGGCCAGCCGGATTGACTTGTCGGGCTCAAATTATTTCTAGGAGATTGGTGCACATGTCCATGATAGTGAAGCCATTGAAGGAGATGGTTCCATGACCAGGGATCTTGATTTTCCAGGGACCGACTCCATCAATTGCAATAGTATTACGAGGGACATATTGGTGTTCTTTGGTTGGGAGTTGTCCATGGCTTTGGTGGATATTCTTGTATCGTTGGCACGTGTCACAGGATCCGCAAAAGGAGTTGATTTGGTCTTTCAGGTTCGCAGCATATATAAATTGGTTGATGGTTGGATACAATCTTTCCGCGCCGGCATGTCCAAGAACATGGTGGTAATATTTGATCGTGGCGTGTACTCGGTTTGGAGGGAGTACAATTTTCTGGCGACCGTTGGATTCAACAACTCGCAAATCGGTGCCGTTGAAGTTTTCAATGGTGTACCGTGGATTGGTAGAGATATCTACGTTGGCTGCTTGGTCTTAGGCGAGTTGGTCGAAAGCTAAGGGGTACATGGGGATATCTTCTGGGTAGTTAAGAAACAGTTTGGAAAGAGTGAGAACATCGTCGTCTGTTGGATCAGGAGTTGAAGTTGAGCATGGAGGAAGGCCCAGGTCCCAAGGATCATCCGGTGGATCAGGAGTGGGAGCTGAGGATTCCTTCTTTTTCTTCTGGATAGTCGTGCTGGAGAGGGAGCCTTGAGAGGGCATCAGCAATGACGTTGTCTTTGCCTTGGATGTATTTGAATCCTGGGGAAAGTTCTTCAAGGAGCATTCTTCAAGTCATAATGCAATGGCTTGAGAGGTTTTGGTGAGTAAGGTTGATGTGGTTGGTATATACAACAATTTTAGCACCCCAGAGAATGGATCAAAATTCCTTGAAGACTTCTACAATGCAGAGCATCTCTTTATTGATTGTTGGGTATTTCCGTTGAGCTGTGTTGAGTTTTCAAGAGAAGCAGAGGATAATCTTGCCATCTTGGAGGACTACAGCCCCAAGTTGGTAATCGGAAGCATCAGTATAGACATGGAAGGGCTTCTTTGGATCAGGGAAGGCAAGGAGGATATCTTTGGCAATGATAGCTTTGGCCTTGTTGAAGGCTTCAATGAGCTCGGGGGCCGGACTGACTTTCCCTTTGGATTTTCCTGAGAGATCTGTAAGTCGAGCAAGAACTTCTGCGCATTTTGGGTAGAAGTGATGATAGAAGTTGATCATCCCAACAAAGGATCGAAGCTGGGTTGTTGTTGAGGGAAACGCTAGGTTTAGGATAGGAGATATCTTGTTGGGGTTTGGTTGGATGCTATCTCTGGAGATAATGTGGCCAAGCCAAGGTGCTTGTGATTGAAACCAGTGACACTTGGAGGGCTTGACAGAGAAGTTGTGGGCCTTGAGTAAGGAGAGGACAGAAGATACAGACATACAACGGGATTCAAGAGTATCAGAGAAGATCCCAATGTCATCGATGTATACTTCAATGTTCTTCAAGTGGAGGAGCATCTGTTCCATACAGCCTTGGGCCCAGCTTGGAGAGTTGAGGAAGCCCATTGGCAACCTGAGGAGCCTGAATTTTCCAAATGGAATGACAAGGACACAAAGCCAGGTGGAGGCTTCGTCAAATTTGAAGGTATGAAACTGCATGCTGACATCGATGAGAGTCACATATTTGAATCCTCGTCTTCTGTGGAAGATATCTTGGAGTTTTGGTAGTGGATAGTGAAGCTTTTTGGTGACTTTGTTGAGTTTGCTGAAGTCACTGATAAGTCGGCAGGAGCCATCTGGTTTTGGAACTACAAAGGTTGGCATTCCCCATTCTGTGGCCTAGCACCGCTCTAGGATGACAAGCTTCACTTGTTGGTCGATTTCTTTCTTCACGGCCTCCTGTTGGTGGAGTGGGATTGGATATGGTTGTTTCACATGGAATTGCGTTACATCTTGCTGGAGCTCAATGTGGAACTCTTGATTAGGGAAAATGCCTAATTCCTTGTCATTCAAGCCTTCGAATAGTTCTTCATTTTGGAGTAAGATTGGTAATAAGAATTGTTTCTCATTGTAGGAGAGATGGGTTTGGTCAGAGACTAACTTGTGGAGGTCTGTCTTCTCATACTTGGTGGTGCCGTCTACATATGATTGTTGGATAGCTTGGTTGGAGTAGCTCTCGGCTACAGCATGGGGCTCTGCAGACAGAACCTTGTGGAGCAAGGTCTTGTTGTTGAAGTAACTTCAAGGATGGAAGTCCACCTCTTTTCATACCATTCTATGGTGCAGGTTTCAAAGTCCATCTTCATTCCAAGGTCTCTCATGGTTCTTCTGCCAATGAGAAGATGATAGTTGATATTCTGGGTGACGACAAAGCACTTGATTTTCAGGACTTTCATGGAGTAGGATAGCTCTGGAAACATGGTATTCTCCAAGGTTACATAGTGGTTGCAAGTGGTTTTGTCATTTGTTGTTTGCATTTGAATTGGTTTGTCAAGCAGGTGTTTCTTGATTCCAGAGGGAATTGCTGATTCCACGATGAGATTGTTGGTGGATCCTGAATCAAAGAGAGTTTTCAAGTAGTACTTGCCAGGGGGTCCATTGATGGAGTTGCAGACGCTTACTGTGGTTGGAGCAAGGTCGACCTCGTTGCTAGAAGCAACATCTTGCTTGTTGTTGTCGGAATCGATGTTTTTGGTGGGAAATCTTTGAAGATCTGAGTTGTAATATTCTTCATCGGCGTCCATATCTACATGGAAGTGATCTGGCCAAGGGGTTGATAATAATAATATACGTATTTAAGTAACTTTAACCACCGAAGGTGGATCTAAACTACTCAGTCTGTATCCAGACTTTAACGTCGCCTCAATCAAAGAGAGTTTAAGCCCCAAGTTGTAGAACGACAAATTTGGCAAACGAATCCTGAAAGCGAGCGGGGAAGGGACAAAGAACAAACTGATAACGATGCCCTAAGCAAAAGCTTAGCATGGCAATCATACAGTAGGAAGGGTAGGAGGAGCGGCACGGAGTGGCGGTGCAGGGCTAGTAGCGACACTCCGAGCAGCGCCGGGATTGGTACTGTTTGCAGCACTTGGCGGAACACTAGGAGCTACACTTGGTGCAGGGCTAGGCACCATGCAGCCAAGCCCTCATCAAGGCAGCCTCCTGGCGATACGGCTGCTGGGAAGGGAGAGGGACTGCATAGTGTCTCCGGGCAAGCTGGATGGTCGCAAGCCATTGACGCTTGGCAGTAAGAGTGTAACCGCGGAGCACTTGGAGGGGGATCTGGAGGAGTGAGTGAGATTGGGGCAGAGCACCAGCTAAGCCAATGGCCAATTCAGATGCAATGGAATCATTGAGAGATTGGTGTTGTTCTGACTCAAGCAACCCTCCAGTGCCATGGAGCCGTTGGTTTCGGTACGTCCAGAGATCCCAACAGGTGAGGAAAAATTGATGAATCACTGCAGTGGCCCATTGACGAGGAGATCGCTTGCTACCAATTGAAGAATAATAGTCAGCCTGAATCTGATGCCAGAGGGGGGTCCACCTCCCAAGGAACCAGTTGTGCCATCCAATCCGACGCTGAGCCCTTATAGCAGATGCAATATCAGGGGAGTATGAGGAAGGGTGGATACGCCTACCTTGACGAACCCTAGTGGTAACATCCACAATGACGAGAGCCAGTGAAGGGTCTGTAAGCTCAGAAGTAAGGCGCTGTTGCAAAGGGCCCCGAAAGGAAGACAAGCAGTGCTGGACAGCCCCGGGGTCGGCACATGAAAGAACATGGGAAACCTTTTCCGCATCTTGGGCACACAGAGGGCATCGGGAGTGATCCTGGTGCTGGTAATGAAGTAGCTGATTGCCAACACCAATACAACCAGAAGCAAATTTGACAAACCACCGCTGCATACCAGGAGGGAGGCGCTTGAAAGCAGAATGATGGGCACACCAATGGATAGAATCGGAGACTTGTGGTGGAATGGAGATGTCGTGGTGAGTTTGCCAATAGTGAAGAAGTGGGGGACCTGAAATAAGAATGTGCAAGGCATCTCTGTCAAAGCGAGAGCATTTGAGACCCTTCTGTGAGAGAGCCCAGGGCTCAAACACAAGTCGGGGATAGTGGTAAGGAGAAGAACGATTCATGGATAGAAATGCCTTGGCCATGCCATCAACTTGATGATTGCGAAGCGCCCACCAGTCAAGAGAAAGACCCTCTTGATGACCCTGAACCCACTTGAAGGTGACAGTGATTGGAAGAGCCGAGAGCATATTGCGAATGACATAGACATAGTCAAAAGATTTCTGAGAGATAGACAAGGGCCAGGTGCCCTGAGCCTGTTGAAGAGCCGTATCCCCATCAAGGGCAATGGTGAGTGAGCCGGAGGGTACATCATAGATGTCCACCAGAGCCATACAGCAGGTGAGGACACCAATGATGCCAGCCAATTCACTGCGATAGGAAGACTGATCTTCAGGGGAGCCACTGACAAGGTTAGATCCAGTGAGTAACAAAGAGGGAGACTTGGTAGAGGTGTTGGGGGAAAGGATGAAGGAAGATGTACCACGGAGGAGAACGGGATCATAAGAGCCGTCACAGACAGCGCTGGCAGAGCCACTCATAATGGCATCTGCAAGAACCTGGCATCCATCCTGGGGAAGGGAGTATTGATGGAGAAGGACTCGGGGAGAACCGCAGAGAGCATCAAATGCATCCTCTGGGGTGGCAGGAAGACACTCAAAAGGATCATAGGTCAAGGGGTCTTCGTCTGGTGGATGAGAGATAAAGGAGGATTGACCGACAATCCGGAACACATTCCCACTGGAAAGGAGGGATACAATAGTGTCTGCACTGGTAGGCTTAGCACCAAGGATGGTAGTGTTAAAGCTATAACGACCTCTGCCTTGCGAAGAACCAACCCTCCAACCAGTAGGGCATTTGAAGAAGAGCCGGTCAGTAGAACGACACAAAAACCAGGGCCAAACAGAGGAGGACTCGGTTGACAGCCAATGCCCCAGGTGAAAGGAGGGGTGGAAAGCTCGGTCCGAAGGCAAAGCCAACGGGGGTAAGAAGGATTTCCAAAGGGCACGTTGCCAGAGCTGCAGGGCGGGAAGATGCCACGGAGGGGGGCAACGAGGCCAGTCAAGGTGAGCGCGAAGATGGTTGGAGGACTGCAGCTGGAAGGCCATAGGAGAAAGCCGTGTGCCATCTGCAGTGCAGATATCAGCAAGGGAGATAGCCTGGAGAGACATCCTGATGAGATTCAGAAGAGACAGATCGGCGCCCCGAAAACCAGCAGTGACAAAAGCTTGCATGAGGTAGCAGTCATTCACTCTAAGCAGAGGAAGTGTAGGAAAGTCTTCCACCATACTCACAGGGTGCATAGAAAAGAAATGCCACACATGCTTATACCAGCAAGGAGTGATATAAGAGGCATAGGGCTGATAGGGGGTAATACCGAGATGAAAAGGGATCCCTAGTTCAAGCCGAAATGCTTCAGCGGTAAGCCTAAGAATATGGTCTGTCTGGGAACCACGTACAGATTCCTGAAGCAGGGTAGCAATGTGACTGAATTCCTGGAGAAGGAAAGGGTGAACAAAACCAAAGCCTTGATACAAAGATGGACAATAGAAAACCTTGCGAGGAAAGTTGCGAGACATGCCGGCCTTATTGAGCACTGGAACCAGAGTTGGTTGAAGAATGCGGGTCCAGGTAGAAGCGCTGAGCTGAGTGACGGGCATGGGGTATTCAAAAGACTTCATAAATGAGTACCTGAAGGTGTAGAGGGAGGTGTTCTTCTCGCACTTGGAGGACCTCATTTGAGATCCAAAGGACTGGGACTGGGTCTGCAGGTGATCAACTTGAGCTTCCTCATTGCCGTCCATAGAAATGTAGACACCCAGAGTCTTGTCCGCGTGGTCAACCTCAAAACGGTCAAGAGGTGATTGGGCACCAGATTTGTCAGTGATGGTGAAAACACCGGGCATTTCATCAACAGAACGATAGTCCCAACCAGAACCAGTCCACTTGAAATCTATCAAGTAGCAGAAGGATTTAGCAGGTTCAATAGCGCCGCCAGTAGCAATGAGACCACCAGCCCAGCGGTCTAAAGCGGCCTGAAAATCAACAGCCAAAGCCTCACCAGAGGTAGTAGAGGAGGAACCGGCACAAAAAAGATCAGTATCATCCACAAAAGCAAAACCAACCAAGGAGACCAGCTGAAGGGATAGGGAGGTGAGGAGATGAACCCCATGGCCTGCATTCTGCATCATCCGGAAAAGGATGGTAGACACCAGAGCCCACAGAGTTGGGCCAAGACCGTTGCCTTGCCCAATCCCACTGAGAGGAATAGATTCATCACCATACATAGGACCGGACCTGCCAAATCCAGTTTTAATGTGATGGGTAGCACGCTGGAGAGTGGAGAGTAGAACCTCGCAAACGTGAGCCGGAATCCCAAAGCTATGGAGGGTGAGACTTGCAATGGGATGGGAGATTCGGTCATAGCAGCCCTTGGCATCGTTCATTGCAACCGCCCCCGAGCGGCGCTTCTGGCGGAGGACATCACAAATGAGCTTCTTGTTGAGACAAGTGTTGATGGCTTTATGATGCTTCCGGCTGCCATGTTGGTCAACTGCCACCGCATTGGCCTGCTCAGCATGAGCGAGAATGCGTTTACCGATCATCTTGTTGTTGATCTGGAACTCTGGAGACATCAGTTGGATAAGTCTCATCTTGTCAACACGGTATTCACCAGGTTTCTTGAAAATTTCAACGTCGGTGATAACCTGCCAAGCAGAGGGCGAGAAGCCAGCAAGCAAAGGAGCAGTCCGCATAAGAGTATCAAAGGAATTCAGCTGAGTGTCCAAGGCAAAAGATTTATGGTGGGCAAAACTGAGGCAAGAAGGCTCACCAGCAGTGCGTTCCTTCTGGCATTTCCAGGCAGCAGCATTGTCAGCAGGAGTAACAGAATAGTCAAAGGGAGGCAAGGACGTAATAGCAGCGGGCACTTGAAGGCAAGTAAGAAATTCAGTCAGGTACTGGTCAGTTCCGGGAGGAGGGACGTAAGTGCCGGCAAGGACATCAGCTGAGGAAGGTCCAGTTCCCAAGTAGCCGAAGGCCTGAATGAATGAGGGAGACATGGAGGGAGTGTCTAGGCATTGTTGTTGACGGCAGACATTGGAGGCAGCCATGGCTGGCACCATGGCAGATTGAGACTCCAAGACTTGTTCAGTGCCATCAGAGCTGACAGCAACCGCTTTCAGAACAGCAGGCTTTGAGAGGCGACCACGGATAGCGCGAGCAGCGAGCCCTAGATCCCGTTGGAGCCGTTCACGGCGCATGCGTGCCCGAATCTGAGAGGCGCTCTGGTTGTAGGGCTTGCCTTCAGTAAGAAGGGCGTCCACCAAACCTTGGTTGAAGGAGTCACGCCACGAAGGAGCCAGGACTTTTACAGCACGGTATTGCTTGTAGGCTTGCTTCAAGTGAAGGACGGCCATGGCAAGATCACAGTGTTCACCCTTGTATAAGGAAAGTTTACATGCCAGGCGCTTCACCTTGGTGTGACTGGTGGAGACACCTTGACAAAGCTGCACAATCCGCCTCCAAAAATCGATGGTGTCACGGTAAACCTGGAGCTTGGGGGACCACGGAATCATGCCGGTGCGAAGCCGGCAAAGATGTTGTTCAACAGACAGCCGGATGGAGGCAGAGGTAGCATGGAGGACATCATAGGTAGTGATGAGAGTATCGCGCACAGTGGTATCACCAGATAAATACAGTGCCACTAGGTGCTCTAGCTTAGTCTGAAGGGGGACCACACCAGCAGTAGCAAAGGCATGTTTGACCCGCTTGAGATAGCGCTGCCGAAGGTGAGGGTGGGAAGATTTCAGGCGAGGAAGAGAGGATCGCACAGGAGGTGGAAGATATTTGCCCAAGATACTGCCATTACACACTTCGATCCAGAGCAAGCGATGGTCAGAAACCATGCCGTGCTCACCATCAAAAGCACAGTAACCAGCTCGGATGACATCAACATGCTCAGTAGTCCAAAGGGCATCAATTGGAGTCCTTGTAGTGTTTCGATTGTGGGTGGCAGGTGGGGAACGTGAAGGGTGGGTAGTTAAGATGGCATCCTTGAAGCCGAGTGCTGTGAGCTCAGAGGAGAGACCGTCAGACCGGACATCAGAATTATGGTCGATCCCTAAGACAACGGAGTCACCTGCCTCTAGGCAAGCCTGAAGGGCAGCTGTGAGGTCACGTCAAAAGAGAATGCGTGGGTTGGGACAGCATAGATCCTCTTCAGCCTGGAAGTAGCGACAGTGTTGGTTCCAAACAGAGCCAAGGTCCCTGTCATTTTCTACAGGGCAGTAGGCAGAAAAGATGGTCACCGTAGCTTGAGCCCTCCCCTGAAACCGAACAAAAGTCCACCGGCCAAGCCCCGAAGGATCAGCACCGTGGGCAAGCTTGTGAGAATGAAAGAGCCGGTCAATAGTAAACCCCGTACCACCAGGGAGGCGCCATGTGCCAGAGGATGCCTCATGCTGGTTGCTAGCAAGGAAGGTGAAGCTGGAAGGGTAGGCCTGTTTGATGCGAGAGTGAAAGAGATCACAAAGGGGGAGCTGAGGTTCGTTCAGACAGTGCTCTGCGTAGAGAGCAACCCCAGCTTTACTTTGAGCAACACGCCGAGAGTTGTGACGGGAACGAGACATGAAGGCTGACTTCCGCTGGGGACCAATATTTTGGAAGGTGATGAGGGTAGAGTTTGAGGACGGAGACTGGGGAAAAGGATGGCCAAAAGCATCAGAATCTGTAGTCACAAGGATGTCCCCATGAAGATTGGATTGGGCGAGACGGGAAGCAAGAGGAGGCAAGGAAGGGGAAGAAGGACTGGAGGAATCCAGGTGGGGATGAGAGTTGGAGGGCATCCCACAGTGCCCTGAGGGAGACATACTAACCATGATCCGACGCATACCGTGTCTGTCGCACGGAGGAGGAAGCGTGTGAGGCATAGATGTGGAATACCGAAGGCCACAGCAGGTGCAGCGCGGGGAGGAGGACTGGGTGCATATTAGGAAGGAACACTGGGAGCACCAGTTGATGCAGCGCTAGGTAGAGCACTGGAGGCAATCCTGGGGGAAGCACTGGAAGGCAAGCCAAATGCATGGCAGGAGGAAGCACTGGGAGTGGCGCCTGATGCAGTACTGGGAGGAACACTGGATGCACATCAGGGGGAAACACTGGGAGCACCAGTTGGTGCAGCACTAGGTAGAGCACGGGAGGCAATCCTGGGGGCAGCACTGGAAAGCAAGGCAAATGCATGGCAGGAGGAAGCACTGGGAGTGGCGCCTGGCGCAGCGCGGGGCGGAGCACTGGGTGCATATCAGGGGGAAACACTGGGAGCACCAGTTGGTGCAGCGCTAGGTAGAGCACTGGAGGCAATCCTGGGGGAAGCACTGGAAGGCAAGCCAAATGCATGGCAGGAGGAAGCACTGGGAGTGGCGCCTGATGCAGTACTGGGAGGAACACTGGGTGCACATCAGGGGGAAACACTGGGAGCACCAGTTGGTGCAGCACTAGGTAGAGCACGGGAGGCAATCCTGGGGGCAGCACTGGAAAGCAAGGCAAATGCATGGCAGGAGGAAGCACTGGGAGTGGCGCCTGGCGCAGCGCGGGGCGGAGCACTGGGTGCATATCAGGGGGAAACACTGGGAGCACCAGTTGGTGCAGCACTAGGTGGAGCACTGGAGGCAATCCTGGGGGAAGCACTGGGAAGCAAGCCAAATGCATGGCAGGAGGAAGCATTGGGAGTGGCACCTGGTGCAGTTCTGGGAGGAACACTGTCGGCAGAGCAGGGTGAAACATTGGGAGCACCAGTTGATGCAACACTAGGTGGAACACTGAAGGCGACCCTAGATGAAGCACTGGAAAGCAAGTCAAATGCATGGCAGGAGGAAGCACAGGGAGTGGCGCCTGGTGCAGTTCTGGGAGTAACACTGTCGGCAGAGCAGGGTGAAACATTGGGAGCACCAGTTGAGGCAGCGCTAGGTGGAGCACTGGAGGCAATCCTGGGGGAAGCACTGGAAAGCAAGTCAAATGCATGGCAGGAGGAAGCACTGGGAGTGACGCCTGGTGCAGTTCTGGGAGGAACACTGTCGGCAGAGCAGGGTGAGACATGGTGAGCACCAGTTGAGGCAGCGCTAGGTGGAGCACTGGAGGCAATCCTGGGGGAAGCACTGGAAAGCAAGTCAAATGCATGGCAGGAGGAAGCACTGGGAGTGGCGCCTGGCTCAGCGCTGGGAGGAACACTGGGTGCATATCAGGGTGAAACACTGGGAGCACCAGTTGGTGCAGCACTAGGTGGAGCACTGGAGGCAATCCTGAGGGAAGCACTGGAAAGCAAGACAGATGCATGGCAGGAGGAAGCACTGGGAGTGGCGCCTGGTGCAGTTCTGGGAGTAACACTGGCGGCAGAGCAGGGTGAAACATTGGGAGCACCAATTGATGCAACACTAGGGGGAGCACAGGAGGCAATGCTAGATGAAGCACTGGAAAGCAAGTCAAATGCATAGCAGGAGGAAGCACTGGGAGTGGCGCCTGGTGCAGTTCTGGGAGTAACACTGTCAGCAGAGCAGGGTGAAACATTGGGAGCACCAGTTGATGCAACACTAGGTGGAACACTGAAGGCGCCCCTAGATGAAGCACTGGAACGCAAGTCAAATGCATGGCAGGAGGAAGCACTGGGAGTGGCGCCTGGTGCAGTTCTGGGAGTAACACTGTCGGCAGAGCAGGGTGAAACACTGGGAGCACCAGTTGATGCAGCGCTAGGTGGAACACTGAAGGCGACCCTAGATGAAGCACTGGAACGCAAGTCAAATGCATGGCAGGAGGAAGCACTGGGAGTGGCGCCTGGCTCAGCGCTGGGAGGAACACTGGGTGCATATCAGGGTGAAACACTGGGAGCACCAGTTGGTGCAGCACTAGGTGTAGCACTGGAGGCAATCCTGGGGGAAGCACTGGAAAGCAAGACAGATGCATGGCAGGAGGAAGCACTGGGAGTGGCGCCTGGTGCAGTTCTGGGAGTAACACTGGCGGCAAAGCAGGGTGAAACACTGGGAGCACCAGTTGATGCAGCACTAGGTGGAGCACTGGAGGCAATCCTGGGGGCAGCACTGGAAAGCAAGGCAAATGCATGGCAGGAGGAAGCACTGGGAGTGGCGCCTGGCGCAGCGCGGGGCGGAGCACTGGGTGCATATCAGGGGGAAACACTGGGAGCACCAGTTGGTGCAGCGCTAGGTAGAGCACTGGAGGCAATCCTGGGGGAAGCACTGGAAGGCAAGCCAAATGCATGGCAGGAGGAAGCACTGGGAGTGGCGCCTGATGCAGTACTGGGAGGAACACTGGATGCACATCAGGGGGAAACACTGGGAGCACCAGTTGGTGCAGCACTAGGTAGAGCACGGGAGGCAATCCTGGGGGCAGCACTGGAAAGCAAGGCAAATGCATGGCAGGAGGAAGCACTGGGAGTGGCGCCTGGCGCAGCGCGGGGCGGAGCACTGGGTGCATATCAGGGGGAAACACTGGGAGCACCAGTTGGTGCAGCACTAGGTGGAGCACTGGAGGCAATCCTGGGGGAAGCACTGGGAAGCAAGCCAAATGCATGGCAGGAGGAAGCATTGGGAGTGGCACCTGGTGCAGTTCTGGGAGGAACACTGTCGGCAGAGCAGGGTGAAACATTGGGAGCACCAGTTGATGCAACACTTGGGGGAGCACAGGAGGCGACCCTAGATGAAGCACTGGAACGCAAGTCAAATGCATGGCAGGAGGAAGCACTGGGAGTGGCGCCTGGTGCAGCGCTGGGAGGAACACTGGGTGCATATCAGGGTGAAACACTGGGAGCACCAGTTGATGCAGCACTAGGTGGAGCACTGGAGGCAATCCTGAGGGAAGCACTGGAAAGCAAGACAGATGCATGGCAGGAGGAAGCACTGGGAGTGGCGCCTGGTGCAGTTCTGGGAGTAACACTGGCGGCAGAGCAGGGTGAAACATTGGGAGCACCAATTGATGCAACACTAGGGGGAGCACAGGAGGCGACCCTAGATGAAGCACTGGAACGCAAGTCAAATGCATGGCAGGAGGAAGCACTGGGAGTGGCGCCTGGTGCAGTTCTGGGAGTAACACTGTCGGCAGAGCAGGGTGAAACACTGGGAGAACCAGTTGATGCAGCGCTAGGTGGAACACTGAAGGCGACCCTAGATGAAGCACCGGAACGCAAGTCAAATGCATGACATGACGAAGCATTGGGAGTGGCGCCTGGTGCAGTTCTGGGAGTAACACTGTCGGCAGAGCAGGGCGAAACATTGGGAGCACCAGTTGATGCAGCGCTAGGTGGAACACTGAAGGCGGCCCTAGATGAAGCACTGGAAAGCAAGTCAAATGCATGGAAGGAGGAAGCACTGGGAGTGGCGCCTGGCTCAGCGCTGGGAGGAACACTGTCGGCAGAGCAGGGTGAAACATTGGGAGCACCAGTTGATGCAGCACTAGGTGGAGCACTGGAGGCAATCCTGGGGGAAGGACTGGAAAGCAAGCCAAATGCAAGGCAGGAGGAAGCACTGGGAGTGGCGCCTGGTGCAGCGCTGGGAGGAGCACTGGGTGCAAATCAGGGTGGAACACTGGGAGCACAAGTTGATGCAGCGCTAGGTGGAACACTGAAGGCGACCCTAGATGAAGCACTGGAATGCAAGGCAAATGCATGGCAGGAGGAAGCACAGGGAGTGGCGCCTGGTGCAGTTCTGGGAGTAACACTGTTGGCAGAGCAGGGTGAAACATTGGGAGCACCAGTTGATGCAGCACTAGGTGGAACACTGACGGCGACCCTAGATGAAGCACCAGAAAGCAAGTCAAATGCATGGCAGGAGGAAGCACTGGGAGTGGCGCCTGGTGCAGTTCTGGGAGTAACACTGTCGGCAGAGCAGGGTGAAACATTGGGAGCACCAATGGATGCAGCACTAGGTGGAACACTGAAGGCGACCCTAGATGAAGCACGGGAACGCAAGTCAAATGCATGGCAGGAGGAAGCACTGGGAGTGGCACCTGGTGCAGTTCTGGGAGTAACACTGTTGGCAGAGCAGGATGAAACACTGGAAGCACCAGTTGGGGCAGCGCTAGGTGGAGCACTGGAGGCAATCCTGGGGGAAGAACTGGGAAGCAAGCCAAATGCATGGCAGGAGGAAGCACTGGGAATGGCGCCTGGTGCAGCGCTGGGAGGAACACTGGGTGCACATCAGGGTGAAACACTGGGAGCACAAGTTGATTCAGCACTAGGTGGAACACTGGAGGCGACCCTAGGTGGAGCACTGGAAAGCAAGTCAAATGCATGACATGACGAAGCATTGGGAGTGGCGCCTGGTGCAGTTCTGGGAGTAACACTGTCGGCAGAGCAGGGCGAAACATTGGGAGCACCAGTTGATGCAGCGCTAGGTGGAACACTGAAGGCGGCCCTAGATGAAGCACTGGAAAGCAAGTCAAATGCATGGAAGGAGGAAGCACTGGGAGTTGCGCCTGGCTCAGCGCTGGGAGGAGCACTGGGTGCATATCAGGGTGAAACACTGGGAGCACCAGTTGATGCAGCACTAGGTGGAGCACTGGAGGCAATCCTGGGGGAAGGACTGGAAAGCAAGCCAAATGCATGGCAGGAGGAAGCACTGGGAGTGGCGCCTGGTGCAGCGCTGGGAGGAGCACTGGGTGCAAATCAGGGTGGAACACTGGGAGCACAAGTTGATGCAGCGCTAGGTAGAGCACTGGAGGCGACCCTAGATGAAGCACTGGAAAGCAAGGCAAATGCATGGCAGGACGAAGCACTGGGAGTGGCGCCTGGCGCAGCGCTGGGAGTAACACTGGGAGCAAATCAGGGTGAAACATTGGGAGCACCAGTTGATGCAGCACTTGGTGGAGCACTGGAGGCAATCCTGAGGGAAGCACTGGAAAGCAAGTCAGATGCAGGGCAGGACGAAGCACTGGGAGTGGCGCCTGGTGCAGTTCTGGGAGTAACACTGTCAGCAGAGCAGGGTGAAACACTGGGAGTACCAGTTGATGCAGCACTAGGTGGAACACGGAAGGCGCCCCTAGATGAAGCACCGGAAAGCAAGTCAAATGCATGGCAGGAGGAAGCACTTGGAGTGGCGCCTGGTGCAGTTCTGGGAGTAACACTGTAGGCAGAGCAGGGTAAAACACTGGGAGCACCAGTTGATGCAGCACTGGGTGGAGCACTGGAGGCAATCCTGAGGGAAGCACTGGAAAGCAAGTCAGATGCAGGGCAGGAGGAAGCACTGGGAGTGGCGCCTGGTGCAGTTCTGGGAGTAACACTGTCGGCAGAGCAGGGTGAAACACTGGGAGCACCAGTTGATGCAGCGCTAGGTTGAACACTGAAGGCGACCCTAGATGAAGCACTGGAAAGCAAGTCAAATGCATGGCAGGAGGAAGCACTGGGAGTGGCGCCTGGCTCAGCGCTGGGAGGAGCACTGGGTGCATATCAGGGTGAATCATTGTGAGCACCAGTTGGTGCAGCACTAGGTGGAGCACTGGAGGCAATCCTAAGGGAAGCACTGGAAAGCAAGTCAGATGCATGGCAGGAGGAAGCACTGGGAGTGGCGCCTGGTGCAGTTCTGGGAGTAACACTGCCGGCAGAGCAGGGTGAAACACTGGGAGCACCAGTTGATGCAGCACTAGGTGGAACACTGAAGGCGACCCTAGATGAAGCACTGGAATGCAAGGCAAATGCATGGCAGGAGGAAGCACAGGGAGTGGCGCCTGGTGCAGTTCTGGGAGTAACACTGTTGGCAGAGCAGGGTGAAACATTGGGAGCACCAGTTGATGCAGCACTAGGTGGAACACTGACGGCGACCCTAGATGAAGCACCAGAAAGCAAGTCAAATGCATAGCAGGAGGAAGCACTGGGAGTGGCGCCTGGTGCAGTTCTGGGAGTAACACTGTCGGCAGAGCAGGGTGAAACATTGGGAGCACCAATGGATGCAGCACTAGGTGGAACACTGAAGGCGACCCTAGATGAAGCACGGGAACGCAAGTCAAATGCATGGCAGGAGGAAGCACTGGGAGTGGCACCTGGTGCAGTTCTGGGAGTAACACTGTTGGCAGAGCAGGATGAAACACTGGAAGCACCAGTTGGGGCAGCGCTAGGTGGAGCACTGGAGGCAATCCTGGGGGAAGAACTGGGAAGCAAGTCAAATGCATGGCAGGAGGAAGCACTGGGAATGGCGCCTGGTGCAGCGCTGGGAGGAACACTGGGTGCACATCAGGGTGAAACACTGGGAGCACAAGTTGATTCAGCACTAGGTGGAACACTGGAGGCGACCCTAGGTGGAGCACTGGAAAGCAAGTCAAATGCATGGCAGGAGGAAGCACTGGGAGTGGCGCCTGGTGCAGTTCTGGGAGGAACACTGGGAGCAAATCAGGGTGAAACACTGGGAGCACCAGTTGATGGAGCGCTAGGTGGAGCATTGGAGGCAATTCTAGGGGAAGCACTAGAAAGCAAGCCAAATGCATGGCAGGAGGAAGCTCTGGGAGTGGCGCCTGGCGAAGCGCTGGGAGGAGCACTGGGTGCATATCAGGGGGAAACGCTGGGAGCAATAGTTGATGCAGCGCTAGGTGGAGCACTGGAGGCAATCCTGGGGGAAGCACTGAAAAGCAGGCCAAATGCATGACAGGAGGAAGCACTGGGAGTGGCGCCTGGCGCAGCGCTGGGAGGAACACTGGGTGCATATCAGGGGGAAACACTGGGAGCACCGGTTGATGTAGCACTGGGTGGAGCACTGGAGGCAAACCTGAGGGAAGCACTGGAAAGCAGGCCAAATGCATGGCAGGAGGAAGCACTGGGAGTGGCACCTGGCGCAGCGCTGGGAGGAACACTGGATGCATATCAGGGGGAAACACTGGGAGCACCAGTTGATGCAGCACTAGGTGGAACACTGAAGGTGACCCGAGATGAAGCACTGGGAAGCAAGTCAAATGCATGGCAGGAGGAAGCACTGGGAGTGGCGCCTGGTGCAGTTCTGGGAGTAACACTGTCGGCAGAGCAGAGTGAAACACTGGGAGCACCAGTTGAAGCAGCACTAGGTGGAGCACTGGAGGCAAACCTGGGGGAAGCACTGGAAAGCAAGTCAAATGCACCACTGAGCGCAGCACTGAGTGTAGTCCTGGGTGAAGCACTGGGGGGGAATCCAAATGCGTGGCGGAAGGAATCACTGGGAAAGCCGCCTGGTGCCGGGCTAGGAGAAACACTGGGTGCAGATCAGGGTGAAACACTGGGAGCACCAGTTGAGGCAGCGCTAGGTAAAGCACTGGAGGCAATCCTGGGGGAAGCACTGGGAAGCAAGCCAAATGCATGGCAGGAGGAAGCACTGGGAATGGCGCCTGGTGCAGCGCTGGGAGGAACACTGGGTGCAAATCAGGGTGAAACACTGGGAGCACCAGTTGACGCAGCACTAAGTGGAGCGCTGTAGGCAACCCTGGGTGAAGCACTGGGAAGCAGGCCAGATGTAATGCTGTGAGAAGCACTTGGAGGGACGCCTGGTGCAGTGCTAGGAGAAACAACGGGTGCAGAGCAGGGTGAAATGGTGGGATTCCTAGGTGGAGCCGCGCTGGGTGTAACAGTGGATGCAACCCTGGGTGAAGAGCCGGGGAGCACGCCAAAGGTGTTATGGGGAAGAGCGACTGAAGGAACACTCGGTGCAGGGATAGGAGAAACACGGTGGGGTAGACAAGGCGGGAAGCAGGAGGAGCGGAGGAAGAGGAAGGGTGACTGAGGGATGCAGAGGTGGAATTTGGAGAAGTAGGCATTCCACCAGGCCAGAAGAAAAGGTGCCTAACCATGGTCAGAGGAAAACCGTGTCTGTCGCACGGATAGGAGAGAAGCCGGTGCAGAGCTAGTTGAGGCATTGGTATGGCTCAGCTCGCTGATACTGGCATCGGTGCCGGGAGAAAAAGCTATAGAGGTGAAACCGGAGCGGAGAGGGGAGTTGAGGGCGGTAGGGAGTGTGCTAGCGGGGGGCACACTGTCAGCCAAGGCAACGCCTTCAAGAGGAGCAGCAGCCGGAGGGGCAACCAGAACAGAAGTGATGTGGGAAGTGCCAGTTGCAAGAGTAGACATGGACTGGCCATCATCAAAGCCACACCCAGCGCTGTCCTCACGTATCTGAAAAGAGAAGTGCATATCCAGGTCAAAAGTAACAGCGTTGGAAGTGGAGTCAATGGACAGGTCATCATCCACGAGTTCCCAATCACAGACGTCACCACGACCAAAGAAGGGCAAAGCATCCTCCGGGTCCTGGTCCGGTGCAGGGGAATTTTCAACAACCCGTCCTTCAGTAGGATCCCAATGAAAGTCCTCCAACTCAGTGAGACACTCAGTAGAGAACCATTGGCGAACACAAGAGCCATACCGGGCCTCCAGGAAGATAGGAAGAAAGGACATCATGGCTTGAGCTTCAGCTGAGGTAGTAGTGTTGTACAGGGCCAGAATTTCACCACGGTAGGAGCTGGTGTCAACAGAGAGAAACAATGGCCATGACCAGTTGTCCCTAGTACAAATTCCCAGAAGAACACGTCGCAAGGTGGTAGCACCCAGTCCCTGACCCAAATCTACAGGAAGATCCAGGTCAACCACACCGAGAACAGAAGCAGTTTCATGGGTCTGGATGAACTTGGCTTGTCGGTGCTTAGCTTGACGAAGGGTCTTCAGCTTGGAAGGGGAAAGGCATCGGTCAGAGGGATTGGTAGCAGTCTCAATGAACTTGTAGAATTTACCATCAGGAAGGGAGGCTATATCAGACGCAGAGCAGCGATTGAACTGAGCCTTCAATAGCTTGGCAGTCTGAGAACGCTTGGTAGAATCACACAAGATGTGAGCGGCTGGGACAGGAGAGGGGTCAGGGGTTCGGGAATTGTCAAGCCGAATGTTCTTCCGGATGACAGCTATAGGGAAGGCTTGGAACCGAGGATGGGTCTGGAGCAGTGCATTGTAATGATTAAGATCAAAACTCTGCATATAGGATCCGAGCAGGAAACCACAGGTGACAGTAGTGGAGGCTTGAATATGATCGTACTTGAAGTCCATTTCACGGTCCTGGAGGCGCTGAAGGAGAGTGTCAGACAAGAGAGCATCCACCGGGACACTGTGTCCAATATAGAACCAAAGGTGGGGTGCTGCGCGGACCCAAAGCCAGAGGGAAGCAACGTAGAGCTCAAGAGTGCGCCTGTCAGGCAGGGTAGACCAGAGTTTGGGAACAGGCTTAGCCTTGGGGTTAATGCTGGCGCGGGAAGGGAAGACATAGAGGACCAGCTTCCGATCCACCGACCAGAGCAAGCTAAGGGCATCAGTCAGGGACTCCAGCATTTCGTCGTACAAATCACTAGGGCGGGGTGACATCAACCAATTAGAGACAGAGTGAAGTAGGAGCTGTAGGAGCACTTGGTACCTTCAGTGACATCAACCGGAGCCCTGGAATCACTGGAACAAACCCCACGCTGTTGAAGAAAGTGGCCGACAGAAGAAGAAAGTACAGAAGCAGCTCCAACAGAAGGAAAAAAGGAGACAGACCGAGAACCCGGTGCCGGGGTGGAAGATGCAGAGGCAGCTGACGGAGCAGGGGCAGGGGGCTTAGTCTTGAAAAACCAATGAGAGCCGAGAACCCGGTTGGCAGACAGCCACACCAGCCCTTCAGTGCTAGGCAGAAGGTTGCCTTCACAGTACAGGGCATCAAAGCATTCGGGAGACATTTTAGCAAGACCAATGAGACATTTCCGAAGGGCTTGGCCGGGCGGGGATTTGGTCCACGCAGCAGAGCCTTGGAAGCAAGCCGAAGCCAGGGAGACCAGAGATTCCACAGTAGCAGTCCTCCAATCGGAATCAGCGGGATGGACCAGGGCATACACCGGGGCAACTGATAGACGGCACACATCATGGATGGATTTCTTGTCACGGCCATCCTTCTTGCTGAAGAAGTGGGTAGGACTGGGAGAGGCATTCCAAACCCGGGTCTGCGCTGGAGACTTCCGGAGGCGGTGGATGAAAGATGGGGTAGGGAAACGGCCATCACCATAGAAACGCCACAGGAAGGAAGCAGAGTGGGCCTGATTGGCAGCGGCCAGAGCCTGTTGACGAAGTGCTTGACGATCCAAGCTGGGGGAGGGAGTCAAGGAGGGGGACGGCTGGAGGAGAGACTGTTTAAGAGCTGTAGCAGGGGCGGGACGCGCGGCAGATGGTGCTGGCTGCTGAAGAGCTGGGGGAGTAAGGACAAGCTGCTTGAGAGCGGGAGGCTGAAGGGGGGGAGACTTAAGGGCTGGCTTCTTAGAATCCGGACGAGGAGCAGGCTTCTTAGAAGACTGAGTAGAGGAGGCCACAGAGGAATCAGAGGAAGAGACAGACATGGAGGTAACAGAGGATTGGCTGGCCGAGGAAGAGGAACCAGCAGACATAGATGCATCCTTCCGGGGGCGAAGAGAGGAAGGAGAAGGGGTGGCCTGGGTAGGAGCTGGGGTAGGGGTGGAGGACTTCTTCAGATGGGCGCGCTTGGGGTAGCGAGAACCAGATGCAGAGGAGCGGGCAGAGGAAGAAGAAAGAGAGGGTGTAGATTGGAGCCGTTTCTTGGGGGAAGAAGCAGAGGAGCGGCCCTCACGAGGCTGAGTAGGAGTAGTGGGAGTAGGCATGCTGGGGAGTGGTGTATGAAAACAATCGAGCAAGCGGTGTGGGAGAAGGTACGAGTGATTCACTGAAGCAGTCGGCGTCGGCGGGACGAGGAGCGAGACGATGGTGGCGTCGGGCGGTGATAGTCAGGTCAAAGAGCGTTTGGAGGAAGCACCAAGCGATAGACCGGAAAGGTTGTTATCTGGAATGTGGATGGAGGGAGACGACAGTGCGAGCGATTGGCGTCGTGTCGAGCGACGGGCGGTGATAGTGTGGAGTAAAGCGAGCGGGGAGTGGAACAGGTCAAAGATCGTTTGGAGGAAGCACCGAGCGAGAGACCGGAAAGGTTGTTGTCTGGAATGTAGCGAGGTGATGGTGGCGTCGGGCGGTGATAGTCAGGTCAAAGAGCGTTTGGAGGAAGCACCAAGCGATAGATCGGAAAGGTTGTTATCTGGAATGTGGATGGGGGGAGACGACAGTGCGAGCGATTGGCGGCGTGTCGAGCGATTGGCGTCGTGTCATCGTGTGGAGGATGGAGGATGAGCCGCTACGTAGAAACTGTACTGGGGCCAGCGTAGAAAATTATGTGTTGTCGTCCGATCGGCCGACAACGAGTGAATCCAACAAAACAGCCAAAGGAACCAACAAGCAACCAAACGAATAGCGAAAACAGAAGGAGCAAGTCTTAGAAGGTAGGTGTGGGGCCTGGTGTTGGTAGAAACAGAGCAGAAGGGGAGGAGATAGTAGAAAGGAATTCTGTGTAGAATCCTACGTGTTGTGAGTACTGGAAATTCGGAACGTCGGACAACGTTGCGAGACGCAAAGTTGTGATCTGGCCAAGGGGTTGATGGAATGGTTTCTTCTGGTTCATTGATGAAGATACACATGTGTTGCTCTGGTTCATGGAAGTTACTGCCATGAGAAGAGGAGGTATTGGATCAATTGCTGTTGTTGGAACTTTGATCATTCACGTGCGCGTTGGTATTGTCTCTATTGTTGTTGTTGGACTGATTGGAGTTGTTGCCATACTTATTGGTGTAGCATTGGCCCCAAGTGTGGTTTGTACCAGGGTGGATCGGACATGGTGAGTTGTTGGAGATTCTGGTTGATCCTTTGCTGTTGTTACTGTTGCCTTGGTTGTTGTTGCGTTGGTTGTTGTTGTTGCGTTGTCGGTTTTGGTTGTTTCGGTTGTTACAATTGCGGCAATTATTGTTGTTTTGATTGTTGTTGCCATTGTTGTTGCTGTTATTGCTGTTTGGAGATGGATTATCTGATTTCTTTTTGCAATTTTGTGCATACTGATATCTCTCAAATCTCATCATCATTTCAGAGAGAGAATCTCTATGGGGAGAGTGGTGTTGCTGATAGGTGTATTTCCGATCCTCGGGCATCGATTTGAAGATTAGATTCTTGAACTCTCTCTCTCTCTCTCTCTCTCTCTCTCTCCTTGATCTCTGCTTCTTCTGGTGGGTGTCCCGGAAGTAGTGGAAGGATGACATGGTTGTGGAAGTTGACTTGGGAGACAAATTGATGAACTGTCATAGTGGTTGTTTTCTTTATGTTAGTAAGAAATCTTTGGTGGTTTTGATATGCATCAAGGTTATTGTCAAATTTGTAGTTGACAAATGCTTACACAGTTGTGGAGAAATCGTCTACAGTTCTTTGAGGAACATTGTTTGCAAGGTAGTCATTTCAGCAACTCTTGTTGGTGTAATCTCTGAGGAGGTTTACAAACTTGTCATATAGTCTTGGACCTGTTGTTAAGTTGAGTGTCTTCTTGGACAACATAAATTCATTGATGGTGAAGAGGATTTGTAATTTGGTTGACCCTGCAGTAATCAAAGGAATCTTGAGCTTGGTGGCTTCAGGCATTCTGTTGAACTCTTGTATGCTCTTGAATTCCACCTTGTCAATAGACTCTTGGTCAAAGTCGAACTTGAAAGGGATGATGGAGTAGGAGCTTGACATTGTTTCTCTTGTTCTTACTGGACAATCGTCAGGATCAGTTGTCGTTGGTTGCTTGTTGGCAGTTGTAGTAGTGTTTACTCGAGTAGTTCAAGTAGTCGTACCGGTAGTAGTAATAGTTGTTGTAGTTGTAGGTCGAAGCAGTTATTCGACTGTTTAAACAGTGTCGTATGCCTCTAAAAAGGGTACTAAATTAATTTTTATGCATTGGTTAAAAACTAAGATTGTGAGCTAGCTCCTCTGTCAACCACTCGGAGGAGCGGTTGGGAGCTTGTAACAGTAAATAGGCGTTGAGTTGAAATTCAACGTACATTGTACATAGAGAATTTGGATATGTTCTTCATCCAGTAGTCAATATTGAAGACTGGCTTGCTTTTCAGATTTTCTTGAATCAAATACCACACCATGTCAGGATAAATATCCTAAATCCCTATTTATCCGCAGTGGAAGCGAACTGTGGATATTGGTGTTGCGGCACGAGAACGAGTTTAGGTGTTAATGACGAAGAGCCAAAGTAGGACTACGTAGAATCTGTACCAAAGCAAAATGTTCGCGTCTATCCATCATTCCTTATGATTGAATCGGAATCAGAATTTTAATCACATGTTCCAATTCCGAGAACATGTCACTTTTGTATATGAGAAGCTTCTCCCAATCCAAATACGATTGAATACAAAAGTATCCAAAAACATGTTTCCTCTGCTCTTCAGATTTATCAATCTCACAATCCTAAACAATTACTAGTTCAAATTACCATATACGTTCTCTTTTTAGAGGCTTACGACACTGTTTAAACAGTCAAATAAACGCTTCTAGTATTCAATATTTACCCTTCACTACTTGAGGATTATTCAACGCTTTATAACCGAATCAATTCTCTCATCACCCATACTAACTATCAAGATTATTGTCCACAATGACTAACTATACTATCATCCCCTTCAAGTTCGATTTTGAACCAAACACCATCAAAAAGGTGGAATACAAAACTTCAAGAGTGGTTGAGGATGGCGTTACTGAAACAACCAAAATGAAAGTTCCCATCATTTCAGCCGCTTCTACTCATATGCAAATCATTCACTCTATTCATGAATTCAATAAGGCCAGACAAACCCTCGAATGGGATACTGGACCTAAGCTCTTCAACAAGTTCCCAGACATCCTCGATGATTATTCCGACAATGCCTGGTTCAACAAACAAGTCAAAGACATTGAGGATACAGAAGATAACTTTGACATTGTCCTAGGAGAATTCATCCAATAAAAGTTCTCCAACAACTTTGATTCTTATTGCAATCACAAACAATTCATCCTCAACATCAAGAAAACCTCTAACATGACAGTCCACAAGTTTGTTTCAATGGTATCGTACCATAACAACGCCATTCTCCCTCTGCTTCCCGGTGCTCCCCTTGAAGCTGCAAACACCATTATCAATGGTGAAGATTTCAAGAGTCTAAAATACGAATCAATGCCAACTGAATGGAAGTTACCTATGAAGAACACAATTCACCATTTGATGACGGCCTTGCTCAAATCATCACCAGAATGGAACGACTACACCAAAAATCCTTAAGAAACAACAACAACAGCAACAATAACAATAATAATAGCAACAACAAAAATAACAACAACCGCCGCAACAACTACAACCATCGCCACAAAACAATAATAACGACGACAACAACAACAACAGCAGCAGCAGCAATTGAAACAGCAATTCGAACAACAACAACAATCAACATAACAACAACAATAACAACAACAACAATGCAAACAACTCTCGTTGCAACAACAAGAACAATAACAACAACAAAAAACAACTACAAGATTTGAACCCTTGTCTGGATCATCCAACACCAAACCACACATGGGGGCAATGCTTCCAGAATGAGAACAATCCCAACAGGAGCAATCACAACAACAACAACAATAACAATCGCAACAACAACAACAACAATGACGCATATGTCAACAATTGTTCCAATGATAATACAAACAATCACGGTCCTCCTAATCCTCCTGATACAGAACAACACATGTACATTGTTATTGAAGAGCTCTCTGAGTCCCAAAAAGAAATTTGGCATGATCTCTTTCATGTCGATATTGAAGCCGGCTCCAAATATTATGATAAAGACATCCAACAGTTCCCGTCATACAATTCCAACAACTTGCCTGTTGAGACTCCAACAGAAAAATTAATCTACATTGACAACAAGCCCAACAAAGAAACACTCAACGACTCTCATGTCATTCCTCCAAGCCCACCTAATGGCTACACCAAAAAATTCACTGCTCTCTCCAAGCCAAAAGAACCTCAAGATCTTACTCCTACTACAATCACAACTTGCAACCAAGTCAACGAACAAAAAGGAAAATACTACTTTAAAACCCTCTTTGACTCTGGATCAACTGACAACCTCATTCTTCAGTCATCGCTTCCGCCAACAGTCACCCTTCATGATCTTGAAACTCCAGTCAACATGATCACTACCAATGGCAGAGTCACCTGCTCCAAGTATGTAACTCTTCACAACCTCATGCTTCCCAAACTATCCTTCTCACTTCTTATCAATAAAGTCAAGTGCTTTCTGGCCAATGCCAAACTGAATTTTCATTTTACCCTTGGTCGAAAGACTATGAAAGATATTGGTATCAAAATGGATTTTGAAAACTCAACCATGACCTGGTATGAGAAAACAACGCCATTCCATCCTTCTAGTTACTTTCATGACAAAACCATCAGTCAAAGAGTCATGTCTAATGAACCATGCCTTGTTGCCAAATGCTACATGAATCAAGCTAAACAACAAGCCTATGCCGATGGTGCAACAAAATACAAAAAGACTGACCTACCCAAGCTGGTCTCTGAACAAACCCATCTATCTTCAAATGAACAAGATTGTCTCCTCAAGATCCTCCTTAGTCCACATGAAAAACTATTCAAAGGTCTCACTGGTTGCAAACTAGGAATCTTTCCTGACAAAGAATTCCACATCAATCTCCAACCCGATGCAGTTCCTTATCATATCAAACAACCATACTCTATTCCCATCCATCAGCAAAAAGCAGTCAAAACTGAACTCCTTCGACAAGTCAATCTTGGTATCCTCAAACGCTGCTATGCCACCAAATGAGGAATGCCTATATTTGTAGTACCCAAACCAGATGGATCCTGTTGCCTTATAAGCAACTTTTGTGAACTTAACAAGGTCACCAAGAAACTTCATTATCCACTACCAAAAATCCAAGATATCTTCCATTGACACCAAGGTTTCAAATACCTTGCGCTCATTGATGTCAGCATGCAGTTTCACACCTTCAAACTCAATGAAGAATCCAGTTGGAAGTGTGTCATTGTAACTCCTTTTGGCAAGTTCCGCCTGCTCTGACTACCCATGGGCTTCCTAAACTCTCCATGTTGGGCCCAGGGTTGTATGGAACAAATGTTTCTTCCCCTCCCTCAAGTCAAAGTCTACATTGACGACTTTGGAATATTTTCCAATGAACTTCTTAATGCTCATTGCAAAACAGTCAATGAAGTCCTTTACCTACTAAAGGCCCACAACTTCTCAGTCAAGCCAACCAAATGCCACTGGTTTAAAAGCTCTGCGTCATGGCTTGGACACATCATATCCTCTGATGGTGTTAGACCAAATCCTATCAAGATAGAACCTATCCTGAAGCTTCCCTTCCCCAAAACCATTACCCAACTACAATCGTTCATTGATATGGTCAACTTCTACCGTAATTTCTGATGCGGACGTGCTGAAGTCCTTGCTCCTCTTACGGCTCTCTCTGGCCAACCAAAGGGCAAGTTTGAGCCCAAATCCAGCCCTTCTTGCAGCTTTTCCTTGCACATAAGCTATGATACCCGAAGATATTCTCCTCAGCTACCCTGATCCAAATAAACCATTCAACGTCTACACTGATGCTTCTGATTATCAGTTAGGCGCTGTAATTGTCCAAGACAATCACATCGTAGTCTGTTACTCTCAAAAACTAACCAAGGCTCAAATCAAGTATCCTACAATAGGTAAAGAAATGCTCTGTGCCGTCAAAGTGTTCAATGAATTTCGACCAATCCTCTGGGGCACACAAATCATTGTATGGACTGACCATATCCATTTCACTTGTCAAACTATCACTTCTAACCGAATCATGACCTGGCGCATGCTCCTTGAAGAATTCTCTTCAGTCTTCAAGTATATCAAGGGCAAAGACAATGTCATTGCAGGTGCACTTTCTTGACTCCCCATGCAAGACGGCAACAATGATCCAGATACAATTCCTGAAGAATCAAAATCTATCAGCAACCCTCCTGCTCTCGAAGTATCTGACCTCTTCATCAACTTTCCAGAAGCAATCCCCAAATACCCACTATCCTTTCTGCAACTAGCACAAGCATCACTTGCTGACAAAAGTCAATTATTACCCAAAAAGAAAAGTATACAACTCAAAACTTCAATGGAACCGATATCATAGTACTTACTAACCACAACAACCAAACCAAAATTGTTCTCCCCAACATCCTCAGAGCCAATACTACTATCAAATGGTGCCATCATGTCCTCGGGCATGCTGGAGCTGATCATCTCACCAGCACCATTAATCAATTCATTTATGCTCCTGGCCTCAAGGAAGCAGTTCATCAATTCTGCTGAACTTGCGATGCTTGTCAATGATACAAGACAGATCATCACCGCAATGGTCATCTAGCTACTTGCCAAGAAACTCATCATGTACCTTGGGATACCATAACCATTGACGCAATCGGTCCATGGTCCATTGAACACCCAGGTCATCCTCAACCTATCCAATTCAATGGTTTCACCATCATGGATATGTCCACCAACCTACTTGAAATCATTTGATCTCCTCAAGTCAACCCTACAAGTCTAATGGCAGTCCATGCAGTCAACAATGCCTGGCTCTCTTGTTACCCTCGAGCGAATAATTGCCAATTTGACAGAGGTCCTTGCTTCATAGGCCATGACTTCCAATTTCACCTTGAATATCTAGGAATCAGACCCAAGATGTCCACAGTCAAGAACCCACAATCAAATGCTGTTCTTGAACGCGCTCATGACACCATCAAATCAGCCATGCGCATCAAACTTAACACCAATCCTCCTCAAGATCTACAACAAGCTCATGATCTTATTGACAACATCTTTGCATCCACTCAATTTGCACTGCATTGCACTGTCCACAAAATGTTTGGCATCTCTCAGGGTGCTCTCGTATTCAACTGCAATATATTTCTCCCCATTCACATCATCTCTGATATCAATATCATCGGAAACAAATGCCAAAACGTCTTCAACAAATATGCACTCCATGAAAACTCTCACCATAAACAACACAACTTTGTCATCAACGAACAAATCATGATCACCAAACCAAGTGCAGATGCTCTTGTTGCCAAAAAACGTTGGTCCATTCACAATTGACCAAATATTCACCAACGGCACCATTGCCTATTGGAAAACTCCACACCTCAAAGAAAGAATCAACAATTGTGACATCAAGCCTTATCACCCTACTCTTTGACTCATTCTACGAGAAGGAGACGGGTGTCATATCCCGTCACTCCTTCATCCGTTACACGTCTATCCATCATTCCTTATACGATTGAATCGGAATCAGAACTTTAATCACATGTTCCAATTCCAAGAACACGTCAGTTTTGTATATGTCCCATCACTCTTTGTTCGTTACACGTCTATCCATCATTCCTTATACGATTGAATCGGAATCAGAACTTTAATCACATGTTCCAATTCCAAGAACACGTCAGTTTTGTATATGTCCCATCACTCTTTGTTCGTTACACGTCTTTCCATCATTCCTTATACGATTGAATCGGAATCAGAACTTTAATCACATGTTCCACGTCACAAGTCCGAGAACACGTCACTTTTGTATGAGAAGCTTCTCCCAATCCAAATACGATTGAATACAAAAGTATCCATAAACATGTTTCCTCTCTTCAGATTTATCAATCTCACAATCCTAAACAATTACTAGTTCAAAATACCATACACGTTCTCTTTTTAGAGGCTTATGACGGTACCGGGTCAATCTCACACTTTTTTTGGTACATTCATACACTTTTGCCATACACTTTTCAACTACAACAATACCAACGAAAGGTATGATCATATGTACAATTCGATCCTGTGACCTCATTTGCTCAGCCACTAACCCATCTGCCACCCCGACCTCCACCCCGACCTCCACCCCGACCTCCACCCCGACCTCCACCCTGACCTCCACCCCGACCTCCACCCTGACCTCCACCCTTTATGGTGAACCTAGTATATAACCGAGCCAACTTGGTTGGGGTCGTGTTGCTCTGGTGAACACAGTACTGGGGCAGGGGTTGGGGGCTTATAAAAAGAGGGCAGTATTAGGGTGCGGGGCTTATGTAAATAGGGCACTAGTAGGGCACTGCGCTCCGCGCTGGGGATGCCATTGATATTTTTGTATTCATACTCTATATGTATATTGATCGTACCATAATACCTAATTTTCAAAAGTGTACGGATGTACCTTTTAAAAGTGTAAAGTTGACCCCTGTCCGCTTATGACAAACACAACACTCATGATCTAAATTGGTCTCATGACTGGTTTTTTCTCTCTTTATTACACGAAGTACGAACTCGTACGGCCTGACGCCTCACGCCATAAGTTCGTACCGGTGCCGGTTCTGTACCGTACGTTATGTGAAATGCGCCGCGCGTACCTCTGTTTTTTGAGGGGTACCACATGATTTCTACGTCTAAAAACATAGGGGAATAGTCATTAGAAATATGTATCATTAACCGTACCTATTTCTACTTACGCGCCACAGTAGTGAAAAAAGAATTCGGAGTACCAGTTTACTCGTCAGATTACCGTATGTATTTTGTGATTCCCGAAATACTTTTATGTACTACCTACATAAACCGGAAATTTTTTACTTCGTACTTGACCAGTCTTTTTGGTACAAATCATAGTCAACGTGAGCTCACGTCGACTATGATTTGTACCGGCATACTTTTTTATACCTGTCGTATGCCTCTAAAAAGGGTACTAAAATAAGGTTTATGTATTGGTTAAAAACTAAGATTGTGAGCTAGCTTTGTCAACTACTCCGAGGAGCCGTTGAGAAAGCTTGTAACAGTAAAAAGGCGTTGAATGGAAATTCAACGTACATTGCACATAGAGAATTTGGATATGTTCTTCATCCAGTCTTCAATATTGAAGACCGGCTTGCGTGGCATTGCTTTTCAGATTTTCTTGAGTCGTGGGTAATTTTCAATCGTGAGCGTTGGAATACCACACTCTTCTCCTTCTCGTAAAAGTTTGATTGGTGTCACAGAATTTTTGTTAATCGTGTGCGACCAGTATTGCATAGATGAGAAATTTTTAATTGGCGTGATATGGTTTCAGATTCTGAATGTTCATACATTGGATAACGTGATTTCTTAAGAGAAAGGAAACTGTACCATTTGTGTGAATTTGCTGTATGGTGTAGGGGCCTTTGCTTCTTGCGTCAAAAGCTCCAGGGATTTGCTTTTCATTTTTCACCATAACTTGGTCTCCTACACAGTAATCATGAATCTTCCTGTGGCTGTTCTCTTTCATAGCATTCTTGTCGATTTGAGCTTGTCTTTTGTTTCTGACCATGGCCAAGTCAGTAATTACAGGGATTGGTAGAAACATGTCGCAATGAAAGACAAGGGCTCTAGGCGTCATTCCGAATGTCTTGTTGATGGTTGATCTAACTGCAAACTGAGCCGATGCAAAGACGCTGTTGATGATGTCATTGGCTTCCTGGAGGGTCTGTGGAGGATTGGTATTGAGTTCGGTTCTCATTGCAGACTTCATGGTGTCATGGACCCTTTCGAGTACTGCATTGGATTGAGGGTTGCGGACAGAGCAAACCTTGGCTTTGATTCCAAGGTTGGCGAGATGGAGTTGGAAGTCGTTGCTCATAAAGTTGGTTCCTTGGTCGATAATACAATTTACTGGTTTGGGGTATCTGGAGAGCCAGCCATTGTCGAGGGCATGGACTGCCATGAGGCCGGTTGGGTTTACTTGTGGGGCTCGGATGATCTCGAGGAGGTTGGTGCACATGTCCATGATGGTAAAGCCATTGAAAGAGACTGTTCCGTGGCCAGGGATCTTGATTTTCCAAGGGCCTACTCCATCGATTGCAATGGTGTCCCAAGGAACATATTGGTGTTCTTTGGTAGGGAGTTGTCCATGGCTTTGGTGGCTATTCTTGTATCGTTGGCACGTGTCACAAGTTTTGCAGAAGGAGTTGATTTGGTCCTTCAAGTTTGGGGCGTATACGAATTGGTTGATGGTTCGATACAATCTTTCTGCGCCGGCATGGCCAAGCACATGATGGTAGTATTTGATTGTGGCTTGCACTCGGTTTGGAGGGAGTACAATTTTCTGGCGACTGTTGGAGTCTACAACTTTCAAATCGGTGCCGTTGAAGTTTTCAGTTGTGTACCGGGGATTGGTAGGTATATCTATGTTGGCTGCTTGGTCTTGGGCGAGTTGGGCGAAGGCTAAGGGGTACATGGGAATGTCTTCTGGGTAGTTAAGAAACAATTCAGAAAGAGAGAGAAGGTCGGAGTCCGTTGAGTCAATTGCAGTTTCAAGGTCCGAGTCGTCCATTGGGTCGGGACCGAAGAACTCCTTCTTCTTCTCCGGAGTGTGTTGCTGGAGCGGGAGCCTTGAGAGGGCATCAGCAATGACATTGTCTTTGCCTTTGATGTACTTGAATATTGGGGAAAATTCTTCAAGGAGCATTCTCCAAGTCATAATGCGATGGCTTGTGAGGTTTTGGCAAGTTAAGTTGATATGGTCTGTCCATACAATGATTTCAGCACCCCAAAGAATGGTTCGGAATTCTTTGAAGACTTCGACAATACAGAGCATCTCTTTATCGGCCGTTGGGTATTTCCGTTGAGCGGTGTTGAGTTTTCTTGAGAAGCAAAGGATGATTATGCCGTCTTGGAGGATGACAGCTCCGAGTTGGTAATCAGAAGCATCAGTATAGACATGGAAGGGCTTGTTTGGATCAGGAAAGGCAAGGAGGATATCATTGGCAATAAGGGACTTGGCTTTGTTGAAAGCTTCGAGAAGTTCTGGTGTTGGAGAGATTTTGCCTTTGGCTCTTCCAGATAGGTCAGTAAGGGGTGCAAGGACTTCAGCGCGTTTTGGGTAGAAGTTTCGATAGAAGTTAATCATCCCAACAAAGGATCAAAGTTGGGTTGTTGTTGAGGGAAAAGCAAGTTTCAGGATCGGAGCAATCTTGTTTGGATTGGGTCTAATACCATCACAAGAGATAATGTGGCCAAGCCATGGTGCTTGCAATTGAAACCAGTGGCACTTGGAGGGCTTGACAGAGAAGTTGTGGGACTTCAGTAAGGACAGAACAGAAGAGACTGATTTGCAATGGGATTCAAGTGTATCTGAGAAGATACCAATATCATCGATATATACTTCAATGTCCTTCAGGTGTAGTAGCATTTGTTCCATACAGCCTTGGGCCCAACTTGGGGAGTTAAGGAAACCCATTGGCAATCGGAGCAGTCGAAACTTTCCGAACGGAGTAACAAGGACACAAAGCCAGGTGGAGGCTTCATCAAGTTTGAAGGTGTGGAACTGCATGCTGACATCAATAAGGGTGACGTATTCGAATCCTCTTCTTCCGTGGAAGATATCTTGGAGCTTTGGGAGTGGGTAGTGAAGTTTCTTGGTGACTTTGTTGAGTTCTCTAAAGTCACTGATGAGTCGACAGGAGCCATCTGGTTTTGGGACTACGAATGTGGGCATTCCCCATTCGGTGGCGTAGCAACGTTCGAGGATGCCAAGTTTTACTTGTCGATTGATTTCTTTCTTCACTGCTTCTTGTTGGTGCAGTGGAATGGAATATGGTTGTTTTACATGGTATGGAGTTGTGCCTTGCTGGAGATCAATGTGGAAGGTTTGATTAGGGAAAATGCCTAATTCTTTGTCATTCAAGCCTTCAAAAAGTTCTTCGTTTTGGAGGAGTATTGGTAACAAGGCTTGTTTCTCTTGGTAGGAGAGATGGGTTTGGTCGGTGACTAGCTTGTGGAGGTCAGTTTTCTCATACTTAGTGGTTCCATCTACATACGATTGTTGGATAGATTGGTTGGAATAACTTTCTGCAATGGCATGTGGTTCTGCAGACATGACTTTGTGAAGCAAGGACTTGTTGTCAAAGTAATTCCAAGGGTGGAAGTCCATTGTCTTCTCATACCATTCTATGGTGCAAGTCTCGAAGTCCATTTTCATTCCAAGGTCTCGCATTGTCTTTCTTCCAATGAGGAGATGGTAGTTGATGTTCTGAGAGACTACAAAGCACTTGATTTGTAGGACTTTCATCGAGTAGGATAGTTCTGGGAATATGGTGTTCTCCAAGATTACATAGTGGTTGCAAGTGGTTTTGCCGTTTGTTGTTTGCATTTGGATTGGTTGGTCTAGAAGGTTCTTCTTGATTCCAGAGGGAATTGCTGATTCCACTATGAGGTTGTCGGTTGATCCAGAATCAAAGAGGGTTTTCAAGTAGTACTTGCCAAGGGATCCATTGATGGAATTGCAGACGCTTACTGTGGTGGGAGCAAGGTCGACATCTGTGTTGCTGGGAGCAACCTCTTGCTTGTTGTTGCCGGAATCGGTCTTTTCGGAGGGAAATCTTTGAAGATCCGAGTTGTAGTATTCTTCATCGATATCCATATCTACATGGAAGAGATCTGGCCAAGGGGTTGCAGGTATGGTTTCTTCTGGTTCATTGATGAAGACACACATGTGTTGTTCGGGTTCCTGATAGTTACTGCCATGTGAAGAGGAGGTAGTGGATCGATTGCTGTTGTTGGAATTACTGCGATCATTCACATGCGAGTCGGTGTTGTCTCTGTTGTTGTTATTGGACTGATTGGAGTTTGTGCCATACTTGTTGGTGTAGCATTGACCCCAAGTATGATTGGTACCAGGATGGATAGGACATGGTGAGTCATTCGAGATCCTAGTCGGGCCTTTGTTGTTGCCTTGGTTGTTGTTGTTGTTTTGATTGTTATTGTTATTGTTGTTGTTATTGTTTCAATTCCGATTGTTTCGATTGTTTCGGTTGTTGCGATTGTTGCGATTGTTTCCATTCTGGTTGTTACGGTTGTTGTTGGCATTGTTGTTGCTGTTGTTGGTGTTTTGAGATGGGTTATCTGATGGTTTCTTCTTTCTATTCTGCGCATATTGAAATCGTTCGAATCTCATCATCATTTCAGAGAGAGAATCTCTATGCGGAGAGTGGTGTTGTTGGTAGGTGTGTTTCCAGTCCTCAGGCATCGATTCAAAGATTAGATTCTTGAACTCTCTTTCCTTGATCTCTGCATCTTCTGGTGGGTGTCCTGGAAGTAATGGGAGGATAACATGGTTGTGGAAGTTGACTTGTGCTACGAATTGGTGTACTGTCATGGTGGTTGTCTTCTTGATATTGGTGAGGAATCTTCTGTGGTTTTGATAGGCGTCAAGGTTGTTGTCAAACTTGTAGTTGATGAATTCTTCCACTGTGGTTTGGAAGTTGTCCACAGTTCTTTGTGGCACATTGGTTGACACATAGCTATTCCACCAGCTGCTACAGTCAGTGTAGTCTCTGAGGAGATCTACAAACTTGTCATAGATCCTTGGTCCTGTAGTTAGGTTGAGCATCTTCTTGGATCGGATGAACTCATTGATGGTAAAAAAGGTTTGTAGTTTGGTTGATCCTGCAGTAATCAAGGGGATCTTGATCTTGGTAACTTCTTGAGATCCATTGACTTCTTGGGTATTCTTGTATTCCACTTTGTCGATAGATTCTTGATCAAAGTCATACTTGAAGGGGATGACTGAGTAAGACATTGTTTTCTTGTTACTGGACAATCGTCAGGATCAGTTGGTTGTTTATTAGATGTAGTGGTAATTTTTGTTTGTGTAGTAGTTGAAGTAGTCTTTACCGGTAGTAATAAGGTCGAAGCAGTTATTCGACTGTTTAAACAGTGTCGTATGCCTCTAAAAAGGGTACTAAAATAAGGTTTATGTATTGGTTAAAAACAAAGATTGTGAGCTAGCTTTGTCAACTACTCCGAGGAGCCGTTGAGAAAGCTTGTAACAGTAAAAAGGCGTTGAATGGAAATTCAACGTACATTGCACATAGAGAATTTGGATATGTTCATCCAGTCTTCAATATTGAAGACCGGCTTGCGTGGCATTGCTTTTCAGATTTTCTTGAGTCATGGGTAATTTTCAATCGTGAGCGTTGGAATACCACAATACCGGAATTCCTGACTGAATTTTTTTTGTCCCTAATAGGACCCCAACTGACTAATCACACATCCAACGGATCAGATCGCCAATTTTGGCTGATTATAGTACGAATAGTACAAAATATTTTCCAACGCACCACAACAACCAAATCGTATCAATAATAATGCTTTATCTGCTGTTGTTTGTTCTGCTATGTGACAACGATGGGAGATGAGATACATATTCAGCTCCGTACATAATTTTTATATCGTAGTAACGCCAACAACCGCGATGGCAAAGATAGGAAAAAGGTCGAAAAAAAACTACAGCAGAAGTGAAGTCTTGGAACTTCTATACACCCTCAAAGCAATCCTTCCTGTTGGTCCCGAGGAATGGGCGCAAGTCGCCCAAATCCATAACGACAACTTCCCTGATACCAACCGAAGTGTTGACAACCTCCGTAGGAAATACAACAATCTATATTGTAAACAAATTCCTACTGGCAATCCAAATTGCCCCAAGGAGGTAAAGTTGGTGAAGAGGGTTAAGTGGTTGATTAAGGGCAAGAACGGAGTTGGTGATGGACAAGAGCCATACGGAATGGAAACAGGATAACAGAACAACACGGAAGACGAAGAATACATGAGTAGTGAGGACGACGAGGATGATGACGGCTCTGACGATGATAACATTCCTTCGATAGTACCACTCGGTCAACCTTCACAAACAACCACTCAGCCAACCCAACAGTCAATGGAGGAGCCAACCCAACAGTCAATGGAGCCAACCCAGCAGTCAACGGAGGAGCCAACTAAGCCAACACAACCGCCACTTTGTCAACCTTCCCAACCAACCCAAGAACCAGAACTCAATACACCAGCCGCCATAAATGTACCACCAAGAATTGTTGTTCCGCGCTCTTGGTCTTGGTTGGCTTCCTCTTCTTCTTCATCTCAACGGTTTGTTCCTGCTGCGCGTGCTTCCCCTTCTCCCAGCAGCACTCTGCGATCCAAGAGACAGTACCACAGGAGCGCCACCAACAACACCACCAGCAACACCACCAACGGACGCCAGGAAATTCTTGATTTCTTGATAGAGAATTCCGAGCGTGAGAGGGAACAAAGAATAGAGTATCAACGGCTTGAAAGGGAACAGAGAGAGACTGTCTTCCAAGCTCAGAGGCAACAAACAGGTGCTTTCTTTGAAGCTCAGAGGCAACAAGCAGAGGCTGCCTTGGAATCGCTGAAATCCACCATAGTAGATGTTGCTACCATATTCTTAAACGGGCTCCATCACAACTCCAACTCAAATCCCAACTCCAACTCCAACTCAAATCCCCCCCAGCCCGGCAACTCCACTTGAGGCATTGGTTCCTGTTTAATGGCAGGAAGATTTGAAGTAATTTCAGAAATTACTTCGTCGGAATCAGAACCAAAATCCAAATTGTTCTTAATTAACCAGGAAGGTGGATTGATGGTTACATTTGGAACGACTGGATGATTGCTAGGTGGATTGATGATTACATTTGGAATGGTTGGAATGGTTTGTGCAAGAATACGAATCTCTTGTCGGTGTCGAGCAATCTCTTGCTGGTGATAAAAAATCAGTTGCCGGTGTTCTCGTTTGGTTTTGGCTCGGTGTTCTCCTTCGACTTTGGCTAGAAGAGCCTGAAGAATCCGTTTCTTTTCTTGTTTGGAAACTACCACCATTGTTGATTGGAAGATTACGATTAGTAGGATCAGATTAGTAGATTAGTTAGTAGTGGTAACAAGTGCAAGTTGCTTTTGTTTTTGGAAGAAAACCAATAATGAGCTTTGCAACTTGGCAACAAAATGAAATAATGAATTCATGAATTACTAGCAACTACTGGTAATAACTCATGCAAAATCGTAAAGTTGGTAGTACATGAAAGTCTGAAATCAGTCAGAATCGAATCGATAGGAGTCAAAGATTCCCACGTCGATTCCCATTTTGATTCCCATTTCCATGTACGGAAAAACTGATGGGATTGACCCGTCCGGCGCTGTGTTGAGCCCCTCTTGAGGAGCCGTGCGGTTTTTATGAACCCGAACACCAAAAGCGAAACTACTCCTCGTATTACTTGTAACTTGTATATAAACTAGTAGTACTACTTGTATCCTTCTATCCTTCTTTCCTTCTAGCAACAAACAGCAACAAGCTCTAAGCTCATAATTCAAAAACCTAGCAACAGCGAAAGCTATGTCCAAATATAAGCTAGCTACTGATTACTACTACCATGGGGATCTCAACAATCTACTTCTACTCAACCAATCGATTGATTTACCATGATCAATCGACCATGGAGAATCGATACTTGGAACCGGCAATCTACTCAACCACCCAAAGCAAAATTAGAAGGCGAAACTTCCATCAGTCCTTAAGTCCAGTTTTTGAATACCTTAAGTCCATTGATCCAAGTCTGATGGCGCATCCAATCACCAGCTTAACAGCTCGGCGCAGCTCCTCAACGACTCAACACTCGAAGATGCCGGTGGCGTCTTCCGGTAGATTGTCGTCATAAGAGAAGTATCCTTCCTTCTTATGCATGAAAACATTCAGGATCTGGTTGTGGCCGACAGTACTGGTTTGGTAGTTGTACAGAAGCATCATTAAGTTCAAAATGACCTTCCTATTGCCAAACGGCTTCAATAGGAGCCTGTCTTCGTCCGAGAACTGTTTCGCGGGGTTCGAATTTACTTCTCGCGCACAAATTTTGTGCGTGATTTTAACACGGCACTATTTCTGGACACCCTGAAATTTGCGGGCAAGTGACGGGCTATAAATTAACAGAGCACTATTTCTGTGTGCGTGATGCACATTACTCTACTCTCGAATAAAAATAATTTATTTCAGTCTCTAGCAGAACCCAATTATTATTCCGTACGAACAACACTTACTTCTATTCACGAATAAAAAAGAAATCTTGAGTCAGTATTAATTCTCAAATATTAATCTCCCAAATAACAATTCGATAGTGCTCCCCTAGTTGTGAATTCTATTTCTCGACTACAATATTCCCTTTTTAAAATGTAGATTCTATTATGCTTTATTTATTCCTATTGCAACGTATTACGAATCCTCCATTATTTCTAATATTCTCAAAATTAAGTTCAAGATTAGTAGTAGTTTTGTATTATGTATGTACTGTTATTTTCTACATTAGTTCACCCATAGATAAACTTTCATTCATCGATGCTGTTATTGCCGGATCAATATAGATGTTTCTTTTCTTTTTCTTTTTTGGTCCACTACAATTAGTGGAGCTGCTACTAGTAATATTTGCATCACCATGCTTATTTTTCTTGGTGTAATCTGTTGAACTTTCGTTCCTAAATCTGTCCCTCATCATTTCTTCCAATTTCCTTCCTGTTTCTGGGTTTTTTCGCACCTCGCCAATTTTGTCGCACAAGTCACTGAACAACTCTTGTCCTTCCTCCATCCATCCATTTCTGCTTCCACTGTTTGAATCGCAGAATTTTTTTTTTGTCGCGGAATCGTGGCATCAGCCTTTCGCCGCTGCTGGTTCACCCATACATGATGCTCATTGTAGATCAGTACCAATGCAAATGCTTCATCTGCTATAGTAAATATATCACTCAGCAAGTGCCTCTCCTTCCGTTGTTTGAAATTTGAATTTGTCGGATTGATTGCCGACATGATTCTTGTAACAAAATAATAAAAATCTTCATCTTCCGCGTCTTTGTATGTTCTGTATTTAGGGTTTAAAATACCTGTGTCCTCATATTCTGTGTCTTCAATAACTGCAACAGTACCAGGGAATGTGATAGGGACTCGACCTTTTCTGTAATCGTCTGTACGGAAGTATCATCAGTATCAACGGGCAGCATGTTAGTGTTGTCGGACCAAAAATAGATTCCAAAATTCCTAATTTCAACAACCAATTCTCCCACCTGTATTTACCTATCCAGTTTTTTCTCGCTAATGTTTGTGAGTTGTGCCTCAATGCGGTCAGTACTGTCCCTACTCGTTTCCTGTAAAAGGAACAGAATGACGCAAGTGGAATATTTGATGGCTTCATAACCGCACTTGCTCCAACAGCCCTTTGTATTACATGCGCCGTTACCTTGTCATTTATTGGGAACTTCATGTTGGGGTACCAATGTTTTTGACGTAATCCCTTAGCTGCTTGTCCAGTGTTTCAGTCATATCACTCAAAGCCTTAAGCATATCGTTGTCTGTTATAAGCCCATATTCGTCTGTAATTGTACTTACTGCTCGTTCTCTTGTGTCGCCGGCATTATCAGTTCCCTCTCCCTGCATGGTTGCCTCCGTTTGTTTAGGTACCATTACTACCTTTCCCACCCCTATATGTGGTTCCCTCTTTTGTTGCCGTAAGTGTTTTGCCAGTTCCTGTGCCAATTTGTCATATTGGATTTTTTTCATGATACGTTCCGCAACATCCTCTAAATCACAGCATTCTCCGTTAGATGTTTTCTCTACCACATTGGTTTTTGTTCCTTCTTTCTGTTGGTTCGTTACTGTAGGGGAGGTTGTGTTGGTAATGCTCAGTGCTGGTTCGTTACTCTGGTTGATGGTGTTTTGTTCTTCCGTGTTGGTAGTAGTAGAAATTGTGTTGTCGGTACCATTTTTTTACTGTTGCCCTTTGATGCGTTCATAGTTTTGGTATTACTGTTACACACTTTGTTAGTAATTGGTGTGTTTGTTTTCACTCTCTTTTTCTTACCGTTGTTGTCCCCTGTATTTTGATGATCACCGGGCCGGATGGTTTTGTTGTTTCGAAGGGTCTTTCCCTCGGATTTTTTGCTTCGTCATGTCTTTCCGATAGCATTCATATTTTTTTATTTTATTTTCTGAATATGGTGTCGATCAAGAATCATGTGTTTCTTTTTGTGTGGTTTTGTGTGTGTACTAATAATTTTGTCGGGTTGTGTATGGTGTTTTGTGTTGTGTGTGTCGTGTGTGTGTGTGTGTACGGTGTTTCGTGTAGTATGTGTACGATGTTTTGTGTGTAGAGTTTTCCCGTCGGTTCTGTACTATGTTGTTTGCCCTGGCTTGGGCGCGCTGTTATATATTTGTACAAGTAGATCACGTACCTGTGCCAGCCAGCCCTCCCGCGCCATAATTTTTTCAGAAGGGAAACTTTTGATAACACTAAGGTTATGTATTTCAATCCTCTAGTCACACGTAGAATCTCGTAGACTGCACCTAACATACCGTACTGTCTTGTGTGCCATTTGTATCTACAAACCACAACATTGTCTGTACTGTGTGTGGCAAAGTTGTTCCCAATATGCATTTAAAAGTTGTTCCCAACATGCATTTCTTAAGTCATGTGATATGCATTCATGGCCTGGTACAAAAACTTTGGTAGTCATTACCAAATGAGACTGTTTGTGCCCTGGATTTTCACCAAAAATACCCTCATGTTTGCCATATGGATAGTCATACCACAACATTTCCAGCATTCAGTGTGACAAATTTGTTCCCAATATGCATTTGATGAGTCCTGAAAAATGTATTCATGGCTTGGACCGGATACTTTTGGAGTCATTACCCAATAAGTTAGTTTGTGCCCTGGAATTGCACCAAAATTACCTTCATTTTTGCCATTTGGAGAGTCAAACCACAATATTTTGGGCATTCTGTGTGACAAAGTTGTTCCCAATATGCATTTGATGAGTCATGATGAATGTATTCATGGCTTGGACCATATACTTTTTGAGTCATTACCCACTAATTTAGTTTGTGCCCTGGAATTGCACCAAAAATACCCTCATGTTTGCCATTTGGAGAGTCAAACCACAACATTTTGGGCATTCTGTGTGACAAAGTTGTTCCCATTATGCATTTGATGAGTCATGATGAATGTATTCATGGCTTGGACCCGATACTTTTTGAGTCATTACCCAACAAGTTAGTTTGTGCCCTGGAATTGCACCAAAATTACCTTCATTTTTGCCATTTGGAGAGTCAAACCACAATATTTTGGGCATTCTGTGTGACAAAGTTGTTCCCAATATGCATTTGATGAGTCATGATGAATGTATTTATGGCTTGGACCATATACTTTTTGAGTCATTACCCACTAATTTAGTTTGTGCCCTGGAATTGCACCAAAAATACCCTCATTTTTGCCATTTGGAGAGTCAAACCACAACATTTTGGGCATTCTGTGTGACAAAGTTGTTCCCATTATGCATTTGATGAGTCATGATGAATGTATTCATGGCTTGGACCATATACTTTTTGAGTCCTTACCCAATAAGTTAGTTTGTGCCCTGGAATTGCACCAAAATTACCTTCATTTTTGCCATTTGGAGAGTCAAACCACAATATTTTGGGCATTCTGTGTGACAAAGTTGTTCCCAATATGCATTTGATGAGTCATGATGAATGTATTCATGGCTTGGACCATATACTTTTTGAGTCATTACCCACTAATTTAGTTTGTGCCCTGGAATTGCACCAAAAATACCTTCATTTTTGCCATTTGGAGAGTCAAACCACAACATTTTGGGCATTCTGTGTGACAAAGTTGTTCCCATTATGCATTTGATGAGTCATGATGAATGTATTCATGGCTTGGACCATATACTTTTTGAGTCCTTACCCAACAAGTTAGTTTGTGCCCTAGAAATGCACCAAAAATACCCCCATGATTGCCATTTGTAGAGTCAAACCACAACATTTTGGGCATTCTGTGTGACAAAGTTATTCCCAATATGCATTTGATGAGTCATGATGAATGTATTCATTGCTTGGACCAGATACTTTTTGAGTCCTTACCCAATAAGTTAGTTTGTGCCCTGGAATTGCACCAAAAATACCCCCATGTTTGCCAGTTGGAGAGTCAAACCACAACATTTTGGGCATTCTGTGTGACAAAGTTGTTCCCAATATGCATTTGATGAGTCATGATGAATGTATTCATTGCTTGGACCGGATACTTTTTTAGTCCTTACCCAATAAGTTAGTTTGTGCCCTGGAATTGCACCAAAAATACCCTAATGTTTTCCATTTGTAGAGTCAAACCTTAAGATTTTGGGCATTCTATGTGACAAAGTTGTTCCCAATATGCATTTGATGAGTCATGAGAAATGTATTCATTGCTTGGACCGGATACTTTTTGAGTCATTACCCAACAAGTTAGTTTGTGCCCTGGAATTGCACCAAAAATACCCTAACGTTTTCCATTTGTAGAGTCAAACCTTAAGATTTTGGGCATTCTATGTGACAAAGTTGTTCCCAATATGCATTTGATGAGTCATGAGAAATGTATTCATTGCTTGGACCGGATACTTTTTGAGTCATTACCCAACAAGTTAGTTTGTGCCCTGGAATTGCACCAAAAATACCCCCATGTTTTCCATTTGTAGAGTCAAACCTTAAGATTTTGGGCATTCTATGTGACAAAGTTGTTCCCAATATGCATTTGATGAGTCATGAGGAATGTATTCATGGCTTGGACCAGATACTTTTTGAGTCCTTACCAAATAAGTTAGTTTGTGCCCTGGAATTGCATTAAAAATACCCCCATGTTTGCCATTTGGAGAGTCAAACCTTAAGATTTTGGGCATTCTATGTGACAAAGTTGTTTCCAATATGCATTGGATGAGTCATGATGAATGTATTCATGGCTTGGACCTGATACTTTTTGAGTCCTTACCCAATAAGTTAGTTTGTGCCCTGGAATTGCACCACAAACACCCCCATGTTTGCCATTTGTAGAGTCAAACCTTAAGATTTTGGGCATTCTATGTGACAAAGTTGTTCCCAATATGCATTTGATGAGTCATGATGAATGTATTCATTGCTTGGACCAGATACTTTTTGAGTCCTTACCCAATAAGTTAGTTTGTGCCCTGGAATTGCACCAAAAATACCCCCATGTTTGCCATTTCGAGAGTCAAACCTTAAGATTTTGGGCATTCTATGTGACAAAGTTGTTTAAAATATGCATTGGATGAGTCATGATGAATGTATTCATGGCTTGGACCATATACTTTTTGAGTCCTTACCCAATAAGTTAGTTTGTGCCCTGGAATTGCACCAAAAATACCCCCATGTTTGCCATTTCGAGAGTCAAACCTTAAGATTTTGGGCATTCTATGTGACAAAGTTGTTTCCAATATGCATTGAATGAGTCATGATGAATGTATTCATGGCTTGGACCATATACTTTTTGAGTCCTTACCCAATAAGTTAGTTTGTGCCCTGGAATTGCACCAAAAATACCCTCATGTTTGCCATTTGGAGAGTCAAACCACATCATTTTGGGCATTCTGTGTGGAAAAGTTGTTTCCAATATGGTGAGGGTTACATGCTGACCAGTCTTTTTCGAACGTACGTACGACATTCTTTTTCAAACGTACATACATACCGTACATACGAGATTATTCGTACGTACGAGATTCTTTTTCGAACGTCGTACGTACGTCGTACATACGAGATTCTTCTTCTTACGTATGAGATTCTTTTTCGAACGTCGTACGTACGTCGTACGTATGAGATTCTTCTTCGTACGTACAAGATTCTTTTTCGAACGTAGATTCTTTTTGGAACGTACGTACGAGATTTTTTCGTACTGTACGTACGAGATTTGTACAGGATGTACCTATTTAAATCATACGCGAATCATACGCAAAAAAAAAAAATCTCTCTCACACAAACACACAGTTATTTTATTTTCTACCTCGCGACAAACAAAATCACTTTTTCTACCTTGCGACAAAAAAAACACTTTTTCTACCTCGCAACAAAAAAAACAATCTACCTCTCAACAAAAAAAAATCACTTCATAATCTGCCTTCTTACATCCGACTTATTTGACTAGTAGGGTGTTGGTTCTTGTAATCAACACTCCGTCCGAGAACGTTTGATCCAAAACCTCTTTTGAGCCGGAGGATCTGTTGTCAGATATTTTAGCCCGAAATAAAAGCCTTGTGTGACGTACTGGAAAAGAAGTAGTTAGCATTTGACGAGAAGGGGATTTGCTGGATAGATATTGTTTGGACTGCAGCCTTACATATACGTCTTGAAATCAATGAACTGGCTTTGTCCCTTGCAATTATATCAACAGGAACAAGTTACTGTTTTTCGTGACATGGAGTAAGAAGTATTCTACGGCAGCAACTACAATTACATCGGGACGGTTGTCGGAACGCCGGGACGTCAGGACGTCGGAACAAGCAAAGGTAAGAATGATAGAGATAGACAATGATTATACTGCCTCCGGCATTGCTGATACTCAATGTATTTCCTCCCTTCTGTGTTTGTTCTCATTTTCATAGGAATCGGAATCAACGGATTGGAATCAACGGATCGGAATGAACGGATCGGAATCCTTGAGGTGCATTGTCGTCTTCCCTGTAGGTGCGGGGAATTTTCCCGGTTGGTGATAATTAGGAATCGATTGAGAGAGATAGGCAACGGCTACGGCGATTAATTGGTCTTTCACTTCACCGGCATTACTGATAATGTATTTCCTCTCTGTTTTTCTTCTTATTTCCATAGGACCGATTCAACGGATCAGAAACAACAACCATCGAATTGTCAGCAACGGATAGGAAGCAGCAGATCAGAATCAACGAATCAAGGTTCGGTGGTCGTCTTCCCTGTAGGTGCGGGGAATTTTCCCGGTTGGTGATAATTACGATCGGCATGTACATTATATTATTCTGTTGTTATTATTTACTCTATGTAGTACATCAATAGATACTCACCCTTTTTGTTCAATTATCATGTATTCGAATAGGAACGGCAACGAATTGTTCAGTGGGATTCATCCGGCAACGAATTGGAACGATCGATCGATCTTCAAAACGAATCCATCTGTGAAACCAATGGAACCGTCTACGAATCGATCCGCAACACGAATTCATCTGCGAAAGCAATCAATCCAATACCAATTGATCACGAGAACGAATCGATCTCGTCGCCAACAGCAACACCAATCAATCCGGAACACCAATCCATCCAACACCAATCGATACGCAACACCAATCAATCCAACACCAATCGATCTGGAACACCAATCAACCCAACACCAATCACTCCAACACCGATCAATCCAACAACAATCGATCTGCAACACGAATCGATCTGCAACACCAATCGATCCAACACCATTCCACGGAATCGGCAACTGCAATTGATTGGTATTCCATTCCATCGGCATCGGCAACAGCAATCGCATCGTTAAACGATCGAAGCAACCAGGAACCTTGCAACAGCGGCAAGCGGCAGCGAGAGCGGCAAATCAACTGGGAACGATTGAAGCAAGCGGGAACGATCGAAGCAACCGGGAACCATCGAAGCAACCGGGAAGCAACCGGGAACCATCGAAGCAACCAGGAACCATTTTATAGAAGCGGGAACGTTCGAAGCAAGCGGGAACCATCAAAGCAAGCGAGAACCATCAAAGCAACCGGGAACCATCGAATAGAAGCAACTGGGAACGACAATTCGTCTGCACCGGGAACAATCGAAGCAATCACAACCGGGAACGATCTAAGCAACCGGGAACCTTGCAACAGCGGCAAGCGCTCCACCCAAATCGCTTCTCATCCACCGGCCCATACGATTCGACACCAATCGATACGCAACAGATCGTCGGCATCAAATCGCTCCTCCTCCTCCTCCACCGGCGATCCACCAACCTCGCTCCTCCTCCTCCTCCACCGGCGATCCACCAACCTCGCTCCTCCTCCTCCTCCACCGTTGCTCGGCATCAGGGAAACGCTACTCCTCCACCGGCAAGCGCTAACGAATCAGGGAAACGCTACTCCTCCACCGGCAAGCGGCAACGAATCAAGGAAACGCTCCTCCTCCTCCACCGGCAAGCGGCAAGCGACAACGAATCAGCGAAACGCTCCTCCGACAACGAATCAGGGAAACGCTCCTCCTCCTCCACCGGCAAGCGGCAAGTGACAACGAATCAGCGAAACGCTCCTCCGACAACGAAACAGCGAAACGCTCCTCCTCCTCCACCGGGAATCGCTCCAAGCGACAACGAATCAGCGAAACGCTCCTACTCCTCCACCGGGAATCGCTCCAAGCGACAACGAATACTCCATCGGCAAATCGATTCGTCCTCGTCATCCTCCAACGGCAATTCGTCTTGGCAACAATGAAACCAACCACAACAAATGGAAAGCAATTGTCAGCACGAGGAAGGAGGCAAAAAGCAAATAGGAAACATGAGAGAAGACATAAACAGAGAATGTCTTCAAATTTTCTCACCATTGCAGCACCAGTGTCGAAGAGCCATGAGACTTATAAACAATTGTCGCAGATAAAACCGGAGAGGAAGAGGGTAATTAAGCCCATTGACAAACCTGTCAAGACAATAGCGCGGAAAAACAAATACCAATCAACTGTGGTGGCAGGTAAATACATGGAAACCAATTGGTGGGGTGGCAAAATAGGGGGAAAGAAGAAGTATGAACCGGAACTGGCATTGTCAATCGACAATTTCGAGACGTTGGATACTACGAAAGACGAGCATATTCTTGCATTTGACGATTATAAACCATCGTTGCGCATTTTTGCCAAAGTTTCAAGAGGTTTAGCAGAACGACACCTGGCTTCCAAGAATAATATCAACTTGTTGAGAGAATTCGCTCCTGCTATTGTTGGAGCAAAACCAACCGTTGGAAGAGGATTGAAGCGGGGAAGTATCAATGATGATTATGCTATCATTGGAATTCGACCAGAAAGATTGGATTCAAATAATGGTGAGTATGTTTTCAAAAGTCATGTCGATCCAAGCATGAAACTAGAGCTAGAAGAGAAAACAGTTGAAATTGTGAAGCATATGCATCATAGTTTAATTGACGTGGAACCATTTGTTGCAAAGGAAATGGATGTGTTGTCTCAGATTCTGTCTCGTACAAAGCTAAATGCAATTGGGCAGCAGGCATTAGCATTTTCCATCGGTCGCAACTACCATTCTAGATGCCATGTGGTCGATGACATGTACTACACTCGTTTGACAGTCATTGCTCCGGCGGAAGTGTCTGCTGACGAGGTGATTTATTATTTTGTCTTCCCCACGTATGGAGTGAAAGTTCCATTGAGGTCGGGAGATACTCTATTGTTCAATCCATTAGTATTACATAGCTGTTTGAATCCCAAATTCGAAGGGTGTTATATTATGAGCGCCTATGTATCTCGCAAAACTGTGCTTAGAGCTAACCCTCTATAGTAATATTAAACAATAGTTTAAAGTTAGCCGTTACATTCACCCTTGCTACTCAATTGGAACTGCTGTCCAAGCTTTCGCTCTCTGAACTGGATAGAGAATCACTGGATTCGTTATCATTCAATGCCATCTCAAACGGTTCCAACTGGATGTCGTCCTGTAGTGTGCATGCATTGTACAAACATTTGTAAGACGGTGGTGTAGCAGCATTTTTGCTTTCAAAAAAATTTAGCCATGAGATCCGATTCGATATCACTAGCCAATCGCAATTGGTTATGGAGCCATCAAGGCCTTGCTCTGGAACAACTGCCAGCTCGGAATGGATAGTGTCGACATGAAATAGGTACAGTGAATTCATCAGGCGACCACGTTGGACAAATTCAGAAGCTGTTTTCTTAGGCACATCTTGAAACCGACGAGCCACAGCATACATTCTGCTTGTATCAATTGGATAGCCACCAATACTACTGTATGGCTGCTTCAAACTCTGTACAGTTAAAAAGCATACCAGATGGCACGGTATGAGCTTGGGATTGTTATTTAAATCAAAGTCCAATTTCATCAAACACCAATCCATCCAGACGGAGTTCAGCAGAGAACTATCCGATCTATATGAAGGATGCGAGCGAAATATAAAATTAGAACCACAAGCAACATCGAAACGATTGTGCTCTGTAACTCCACAAATGTGCGAAGGATTCTCCAATAAAGGTAGCACAGAATCACAAACAAAGTCAAGTATGTCAGAAGGAAAAAATGGTTTGCTTTTGTTAGTAGAACGAAGCCACTTCATTGTTGATTCCCCATTTTTGGTTCTCATTATTTGAAAATGAGAACCGCCACCATCAGGGCGTTCAATTGGAGGAGGATCAGGTGGATTCAAGTTGTAGTGATATGTTGCCTGGCTTAGCATCATTTTCTCTGACTTTCGATTGGCAGTTTGATTGATTAGTGATGCAGCATTACCTTGCGTGTTCTTGGAAGGAGCTTTAATCTCAGTTTTGTGGTGAGATTCATTGGGAGCACTATCCCAGCCTGCAGGGCTTCCCCATAAAGAGATATAATCTGGTAGGTGAAAGTACAGGTGATTCTTGATTAGTTTTGTTCCCATCCCTTTCCTGTGACAAGTTGAGTTTATACAATTGATGAAGTGAACAATTGTTTTTGGGAGATTCTTTAAGGAACCATATTTCATCCGACCGTGTTTAAGAAATTCTTCCATTGATAGAATTAGCTGAATTACCTCTATCTGTTTCTTTACAAAACGATGGTCACCAATAATGTCAGATCCAGGTTTGGAAATAATAGCAATCAGAAGAGAAATAAGCATTCCAGAGAAATTATGCCCTTCTTTCTTCGTGGTTGATAAAAGCTGAGTCCCAAATTTGGTGCGAGGAAAATCTCTATCAGACTGGCGTGATAACAAACCACCGTACCGTTGTGCTAAATGGCCAATACTGTTAGCAACAGCCACGCCGTGATTCAAATTGGGGGCATAAACACATGGAACACTTCCGCGGAGCAACAATTCAATTGACTCATTGGCCCGTTTGGCAGTGCCAAGCTGGTGCATGTGCAAACATTCACCGGGAGTGGCAAAATGAATGTTGTTCTTATTGGTACCAAAGCATAAATCATGAAATACATTCCTTATGTTGTGATGAGAGTTGTTTTTGAAGTTCTTATTGATATCGTTTAGATCTGTGCCGGGAAAACAATGAAAATCAACAGGTGACCACTTCTTTGTTGCAGGTTGAACAGAAGGAATGTTTATGTTCGGAGAATAACAGTTGCAGTGACGGCACATCCGCATGACGCCCTTATTGAAGGAGCCATATTTCCCACACAATTTATCGTGAAGTTCTGTGTCGCCAATAACATAGGCAATGGCAAATTTCATTTTTACCTTCCACTGTTGATTTGCGTACGGAAGATAATTCCATTCGATACCACCGTCTTCGTTGCACGCGGCTTTGAAGGAACGAAACGCTACTTCCAAACCATTGTGAAGATTCTGAATTTTTTCCTTCGAATTGGCAGGACGAGAGTGTCTGGTTGACTCCCATTCAGGGTTGGGATGGAAGTAAATAGTTGTCCATGCTTCAGGTCGAGAACGGGTCTCCACATTAAAAATACCAAGTGTGATGTTCAATGGTGTTAACGTAAGTTGTCCGTGCGCATCCAAAGAGATGCCATCCATGTAAAATATAATAGGAACAAGAATTTCTTGCGAATTGGGATTGCAAATTTCTTTCCAAGAAGATTTCCACCACGAGCCGTGATGCAATTCCGAGATTACAGAATGAGGATTCAACTCAGGATTATTGTCGGGAGATAGAGGGGTGGAATAGTCGGGAAAGGAGAGGTTTTCTTCTATCATTAGCTGCTGGTCAGAAAGAAGAGAATAAATGGCATCCTTAAAAGAACGGACATACACCTGAGTGGGCTTATTATCAGGTAACCAATTCAGTATATGAGGATGAAATTTCATATCAGAGAGACCAAGATTGGATTGGAGATTGTCAAAAATTGTTTTCCGAGATCTAATTTTGGCATCGCAAAAATCAAAACCGGGTCTCATTTGACTGTTCTTTGCCCACTGGAAAATTGATTTGAATGTGTTCAGTGGCAATTTATGTCGGGCCATTAAATTCATGAGTTCCAATTCTGCAAGAAGATGATGGGGCGGCGGTAGTTTTGTGTGGCTTTGAAACGCAGCCTCTCTTTCGTTCAGATTAATGATTTCATGAAAAGATGGTGGTGGAGGGGCTTGCTGAGCAGTAGCGACATTAACATCAGAACGATTAGTGTGATCTTCTTCGTTGTCTCCACAATCTATGTTGTTGGTAAAATTGTTGTCGTTATTTTCATTTACGTCATCGTCTTTGTCAACCTTGTCATCGGAATTGTCGATATCATTATTCAGCGGGAATGCATCTTCATCTTGAACAGTGGAAACAGCCATGTAAGATTCAATGGCGTTCCGATCCATTGGCGGTAAAAAGACATCATGGACAATCTGTTGGTTTAGAACGGAATGAAGACCCGTGGCTGATTGACTTGTGACGGTGTGGTGCTGGGAGAGATAGGAAGGGGGAACAGATGGACCGTTTTGTGTCATAGTCATCCCAAAATCTGACGGAGAATGTTGAACAGACGGCAAGGTAGGCTGCACTTTGATAGAGGTGGAGAAGTTATAGATCTTTCGTTTAATTAGACCCTGACTATGGTAGAAATTCCGGCACGAATCTCTATGCCAGAGATGTTTTCTTAGGCCGGTGGAGACGTATTTCAAGTTACCATTTGAAATGGATTTATATCCTAAAAAATCCTTTGATTCTTTTCCTTTCTTATCCCAGCAACCACGGCAGTAGAATAGAAGAGAGGTTTTAATAACAGGAGGCATGATGTTGCTGAGTTGTTTGAAGGAAAATATCAGTAGAATGGGTCGAGAGGACAGAGGTCGAAAAGATGAATCGTTGAAAGGAAAAAATTAAATAAGCGTATTATTTTGTGTGTGATGTGTTTTCTTGTACGGTAGATTTCCTTACTACCATACTTCGATTGCAAAAATGGTCCGTAAAGTAAATGCATTACTACTTAGTGATGATTGCAACATTCCTCGTACAATATGTTTAGTAGTGAACAGTACGTACAGTCAACTCCTTAAGAGGGTTAATACACAGCGCTGGACAGGTCAATCATATCAGTTCTTCCAAACATTTGTTGGCAGGCGCGTCAGTTCTTCCATAAGGTGCACAGAAATGTGAATCGAAATGGAAATCGTGGACAATTGCGTTGTTGATTATTGAAATGGAAATTGTGGACAATTGTTTTGTTGATTGCGATCGAGTTGATTCCGACTTTCATGTACCGTAAAACCAACTAGTACGCTATTTTGCATTAGTTATTACTAGTAGATACTAGTAGGAAATCGTGGACAATTGCGTTGTTGATTCTCGAAATGGAAATCGTGGACAATTGTTTTGTTGATTACAATCGAGATGATTCCGACTTTCATGTACCGGTAAAACCAACTAGTACGCTATTTTGCATGAGTTATTACTAGTAGATACTAGTAATACATTATTTTCACTAGTACTTCATCATTATAATTGATTATTTCATTATCTTTCCGACGAGGAAAACAAATACCAACGTGTTAGGTGTTACTACTACATAATCTTCGAATAGATAATCTACTCTACTGATACTACTAATACTAATCATCCAATCGACAGTCGAACCAACCATGGAGGGAATTTACAAAATACAAAAGGTGGTTCAGGAACACCCAGCCGATCTCGAACAAGAAGTCCGGAAAATGATTGTTTATCACAAGAAAGAGACTGCTCGACTCCAAAAAATGATGCGTAAGATTCGTGCAGGAAAAAGCAATCATCCAAATGTTAAAAATGAAAGCGTCGATCCTACTAGCAATCATCAAGTCGTTCCGAATGTAACCAGCAGCATCTATCCACCAAGCGTGTTATTGAAAAGCGACCCAGATTTTGATGGCGATTCCGACAGTGTAGCTTCTGAAAATACAGCAGATCTTCCTGCCATTAAACAGGAACAAAACCCTTGAGTGCAATAGCCTGCCTGGGGTGGATTCGACTTGGAGTTGGAGTTGGGATTTGAGTTGGAGTTGGAAAATTTGGGTCGGAGCCCATTATACCGGTATGGTGGAAACATGTTGAGAAAATGAAATAAGTCATTCGTGCACAAGTTGTACACAAAATAGTGCTTGTCACGAAACGAATATGATATCCTTAACCCTAAAATAGTTATTTTATTTGAGGAATGACAAGATATTGTCTCAAAAGTAAAGGTGTGCGACGCGCGAGGTATTTTAGTAGACACGCGACCTAAAAAGATAGGAAATTTAAAAAATAGGGTCGAGAATTGTAAAAATACCGCACGATAGCCCGCGGGGGGTAGAGAAACAGTTCTCGGACGTTTTAATCGTGGAAACTGCCCCTGGATCATTTGCATCCCCCACTCTGATAACCGTCGAAGGGACGTTGCTTCTCTGTTCAACAGAATAGCCTCTAGGGTATCTGGATCCTTCTGCAAACTTTGGACAAGGCATTGGTGCCTCCCTGTGGCAACCCTAAATGCAGAGTCAACACAAACCATTGCTTGGAACTTGACGAACAGCTCTTCTATTTTATCATAAACACCATGATTGGCAATCGTGCTGTCATGCCAGATACCGGGGCAGTTGTAACAGCAAATACGAATTCTCCCATTGGCTGCAAAGACAAAGACGCTGTTGACATACGTGTCACAGACCCAGCTGTTGTAATACCGACTCTGAATCAACCAATTGGAAGACTGCTGAATTTTGACTTTGAGTCCATCGGCCGCACCCCAGACACGGCGTTCTTTTAGTCTGGGATATTTGGCACCAATTGCGCTGATGTATTGCTCCAATTCTTCTTCAGTTGGAGGTCTAATCATTGCCTTCGGATGATACTGCAATACAAACAAAAGAACCTTTCTGGAGAATTTCAACCATTTGTACATAACAGTAGAGGTGAGTCCAAACGCCATAGGCACAGATCTTGCAACGGATCCTCGTGTTCTAGTAAACCATTGAAGTACTAGACCAAGACAGCATGTTGCATTTGCCTCACGCTTTCTTCCACTCCATACTCCATTCACGTTAACCTTCGTCTTCCGAATAGCGTCGGTGTATCTATTGACTGTGTAACTATCGAAGAATGTTAGTTCAAATAGACCAAGAAGCTCTCTAAAGACTGTGTGGTCGACACCACAGCAGTTGAGAAGAGCCTGTTTGTTGCCAGAGTTGAATAGATAAAGAAAGGGAGACTTGGAATGATGACGTATGGCTATCCTTGGTGTTCTCCTATCTCTTCAACACCTTTCTTCTGCGTCATCTGCATCATCATCGTCATCCTCCTCCTCCTCATCTTCTAGAAGGATACAAGCAAACAAGCAACTCAAGTGACATAGTCAACGGATGGGCAACTATTTATGTTGTTGGTTGAGTACCTATTGTTGGTTGAGTCGCTGAAAGGTTGAGTCGGTGAAAATGAAAAATTCGACCGTGAAGTCACTGAAAAATCTGAACGTCACTGAAAAATCTGAAAGGATTAAACCCACATGTTTAATCGTATGAAGAAGACAAATTTGGCTATTATTAATTGTTGTCCATGCCATGAGATTCCAGATTCCAAAATGAGATTTATACACTAGCCCGTCAAAAAAAGTATGTACAAAATTTTCATTCCCGAAATACTAAAAACAGTTATCTATGTACTACATAAAAAAGTATTTCGGGAATCACCCATTACCGGAGTATGTACTATCGTATCATGTAGCTAACATCGTAGTACGAGGTACGAGTATTCGTACTCGTACCGAGTACGAACCATACACCATACTCCGTACCTGTCAGACCTGTCATACGATCTGTACATACTAGGCATATTATGTCCACACTCGTTTCGGAAACTCTGTCTGCAATAATTCATCTCCACAACCTGTTACACGTAATTACTACCGGTAAGATTACCTATACGAGTACGAGTACTCGTAGCGGGATAATGATGAAAAACAGTGGTACCGGTAGGACTCGGTTCATTTCTTTTCTGATATCTCGATTATTTTGAATGGCATACCGAAAAAAAAGACAAACTTCTACAAAGAGGAGAAGCCAAGGCGTTTAGACACTAATTTCCACTACAGGATTCAAATAGAAATAGAGTATTGCAATAACACTTTCTTTGAGCCTCTAAAAACCATCTCGTAGTTGGACTTTTCTTCTAATGCACGCACTTTCGAGCCGAACAAACAAGCAAACCAAACCAAACCCGTAGTACCGTAGGATTATTCTTCTAACATTCTTGTGATCTGTTCCCTCCCGTCTCGTCCTCCCTGCAACGTAGAGGCACCGCGCGGCACTCCTGTGCCAACAAAACCACCGAGAAGAACAGCGCCCTCCGCGTGCGGTGGTCGCTGCCGCTGCCGTTGGCCCGACCGTCCCGTCGTCGTATTGTATCGAATAATAATAATTGTATATGATGACTAGTATTATAATTGTTCATGCCTTTCCGTAGGTCAGCGTCAGGGCGTCCGTAGTGGTCAGCTTGAATCCGTTCAGCCGTTCCAATGCCAGGGTGGCGTGGGGCTCGGTGTCGAATTCGATGAATGCCAGACCGGCACGGGGGATGCGAACTTCCTTGAATCCAGAATACTGCCGGGGTCGGGAGGTCGTGTATACAATACAATACAATACAATGACATGAAATGAAAATTCCGGGAGTGTGAGTGGATGAATGAGTGAGTGGTTGAGTGAGTGAGATAGAGCCGGTGTCGGATCGAAGGCCAACCGCAATCCAACATCATACACCGGGGAAGAAACCGCAAGTCGTTGCGGAAGGAATCCCGGGGCGATCACATCGCATCACATCACATCTCAACACACAACGAGTCACGCAACGCACACAACGAGTCACGCAACGCACAAACACACGCAACGCAACGCAACGCAACGCACCTGTCGAAACAACATGGCCAGCATCATTTCGTTGCATTCCGAGGGCAGGTTTTCGGCAAACAAGATGTGGGTCGGTTGTTGTTGTGGTTGTTGTGGCGGTGGTGGCGCGGAAGTCTCCGCCGAAGAGGAAGCCTCGGCAGACGCCGCTGCCGCTGCCGCATCCGTGGCCGCCGATTCCGATTCGGATGCCGATTTCGATGCCGCCGCTGCAGCAGCCGCCGCTGCAGCAGCCGCGGCGGTTTCCCGCGGTCTCCGCTTGGCACGGGGCACGTAGGTCCCGTTGCGCTTGGCGATCCGGTCCGTCGGTTCGTTGGCGTAGGCCAGCTTCAGGTCCTTCCCGAAAAAGGTGAATCCCTGCTCGATCTGGAGGGCGGCCGTCGCCGCCCGGACGTCGTCAAAGACGACAAAGGCCTGTCCCCGGAGGCCGTCCTTGCGGAGCGCGATGATTTCCAGGACCTGTGTGTTGCGCAATCGATTTCGATTCGATTTCGATTCGATTTCGATTCGATTTCGATTTCGATTCGATTTCGATTCAATCCAATCGAGAATGAGCGGGTGGGTGGGAAGGGAATGGAGTGGAGTGGGAAAAACGCAAACACCACGGGAACGAATCGGGATAGGAGGGGGGGGGGGGACGGGAACGGGAACGGAATGGTGAGACACCCAGCATCGCACCGTAAACAAAACACACTCGGTGTTGGAAACAATTCACACGCGGCGGCGAACACGGATGCCCTGTCCGCCCGAGAAAAAAAAATAGCGGTGACACCTCGAAACTGACTGGTTGGGCCGCAATGGTGTTTTCTTGTCGTCGTCGTCGTCGTTGCTGCTGTTGTTGTTGCTGCTGCTGCTGTTGTCCCGAGTTGGAGCGACTCTGCTGCACTCGACTCTATTCCATTCCATTCCATTCCATTCCACTCGACTAAAACTAAACTAAACTAAACTCACCTTCCCGTGTCGTGTCATCAGCGAATAGAGAGCTCGGCGCAGCAACGGCTTTTTGACCTTCCAATCGATGTTGGATATGTACAGCGTGTTGTTCGGCTGGGCTATTACGGACGTCATGTTTGTTGGTGATACTGTGTATTTTGTTGTTGTGTGTTGTGTGTTGTGTGTTGCTGTGTCGTGTCGTGTCGTGTTGTGTTAGTGTGTTGCCGTAACAGTATCTGCTCGATCTGCGGTTGGATGTCGCTCTCGTACCGTACAACCGGTTGGAATAAAATTTCCGTGAGTGGATCGTCCACGTACTGTACGAATTGGAATGCGTGTGGATAGGGATTGTGATGGTCGGACTTCCGTTGTTTATTGTTGTAACAGTAACAGTAATCTTACGGGTGGTAACAATGTCGTAGTTGTAGTTGTTGTTGTTGTTGTTGTCTTGTTCCCCAATCGTTGGTGTTGGGTGGTGCCATCGGTGGGTAAGATCAGTACCAGTACCGTGTATCATATGATTTATACTACGAGGGAATACGAACCTAGGCCATGCGCAAAACGCACAACGCACAAACCAGAACCTGCGGTTGCGGTTTTCGGTTTGCGGAATTGGAAAAAACATACCGGTATCTATGATAGTACGAGTACGTACCTATAATCCATATGTATGTCAAGTCGAACGAGTCATTTTTCGTCGGACGTCTTAGCGCTTCCTCGAAATCCAAAAACAATCCTGTGAGCCAAAGCTCGTACCGGTAAATAGTAATTACTCGTACCGTATCGAGCCGAGGTGAATGCAAGCTTTTCCTCTGAATAACAAAAGCACTTCCAATCCCACAGACCATGGTGGTAGACGACAGGAACGCTTTGTGACAGTAAACTACCTAGATACATAGTACCGTACCAACCGAAACTGAAACCGAAACTCACTATCACTATTCATATCCATACAACAACGATCAACCACACATCATGTATTTAACGAGATCAGAATACGATCGCGGTGTAAACACCTTTTCTCCGGAAGGTCGTCTCTTCCAGGTGCGTGATGGATGGGTTTGTTCGTTCGTTCGTTCGTTCGTTCGTTCGTTTGCTCCAGGCAGCGTGTGTGTTGTGTGTGTGTGTGTGTGTGTGCGTGCGTGTGTGTGGGTGTGGGTGTGGGCCCCGTGTCGTTTCGATTCGATTCGATTCGAGTTGATTTGATTTGTCGGAAATTGTCGTCTACTCGTTCGTCTCTTACCATTGATTGTTTCAATTTTGTTCTCGTCGCATCCTCATTCGTCCCGTTCCATTCCGACCCAATACAAACCAACGAACAAACTAACTAACTAAATAAATAAATAAATAAATAAATAACGAACTAAATGAATAAATAAATAACGCAACGGTGGCAGGTCGAATACGCCATCGAGGCCATCAAGCTCGGATCGACGGCGGTCGGAATCCAGACCGGGGAGGGCTGCGTCCTGGCCGTCGAGAAACGCCTCTCGTCCCCGCTGCTGGATCCGAACAGCGTGGAGAAAATCGCCGAGATCGACGGGCACATCGGCGCCGCCATGTCGGGACTGGTGGCCGACGCCAAGACGTTGGTGGACCACGCCCGGGTCGAGGCCCAGAACCACACCTTTACGTACGACGAACCCATCGGCGTCGAGCCGCTGACGCAGGCCGTCTGCGATCTGGCCCTGAGTTTCGGGGAGGGAAGCGACGGGGATTCCTCCAAGCGCATGTCCCGGCCCTTTGGGGTGGCCCTCCTGTTGGCGGGATACGACGACCTGGACGGATCCCAGCTGTACTTTTCGGATCCGTCCGGGACCTTTGTCCGATACAAGGCCAAGGCGATCGGGGCGGGAAGCGAGGGGGCCCAGTCCAACCTGGAGGAGTCCTATTCGGAGTCGATGACGCTGGTCGAGGCGGAGGACCTGGCGCTGGGCACGCTCAAACAGGTCATGGAGGAAAAAATATCGACGGACAACATCGAGCTGGCGAGGGTCACGCCCGCCGGATTTCAGATCATCGAGCACGACGAGGTGGCGGCGATCCTGGAGCGATTGACCACGGGGTCGGCATAATTAGTTAGTTACGGTACAACAATACTGTATCATCAAGATTAGAATATTGGAACGCTTGATTGATTCATTGATTCATTGATTGGCAAACAAAACAAAACGAATCGAAACGAAACGAATCAAAACGAACTACTACTTATAGCTGCACTGTAACACAACATCGTAACTAGGATCATCCATTCTCTTGTATCATACCGTACCGGTACGTATACGTATACGTATACGTGGTGACGGAACAGATCTATTGTGTAGTGAATAGAATAGAAAAAAATAGAATAGAACACAGAGGCGATGGTAACATGCCGTCTCTATCGATTCCTATGATATTGCGGTATATCTGGTTTATACGGTACGGTACGATCCGTGGGACGTTTGTGCGTGCCGAACTTTTAAGGTGGGGGCAGCAGTGAACCGTGTCCCCGAGACGCTTTCGCTTTGGCGGACTTACTTGCCCGTTTTTTCCTTCTTTTTTTTCTTCTTCTTTTCGTCGCCGCGTTTCTCGTCCTTTTTCTTTTTCTTCTTGGACTTCTTGTCTCTAGCTTCCGGAACGTTTTGTTGTTGCTGTTGCTGTTGCTGTTGCTGTTGCAGCAGCATGGCTTCCGCCTCTTGCCTGGCAAGGGCCAGGGCGGCAAGCACCTCTTCGCTGAGGCCACCGGATGCGGTGGGTGCCGATGACGGTGCCGATGGCAACACCCGAGGGGTTTGCGGGTCGGTTCGGTGGTGGACGCGATCGCGATTGTCGGAACCCGCGGTGCCGCCCAGCGAGGGAGGAGCATCGTGCTCTGCCACGCGCTCGGCCACCGCGGCCGTGGTTGGGGTCGTCGGAAGCACCCCGTCTGTTCCGTCCTCGCCCTCGCCCTCGTCCGTGGTCACGGGCAACGGAGTGGATCCAATCACGAAATCATCATCGTCGTCGTCGTCACTGTCGTTGGTTCGTTGCTGGTTCGGAAGCGGTGCGGAACCAATCATGAAATCGTCGTCGTCGTCGTCGCTGTCGTCGCCCGCGCCTCCTGCTTTCGTGACGGGCATCGAACCAATCATGTAACCGTCGTCGTCGTCGTCATCGTCATTATCCCCCTTGCCTCTTTCGTTGCCCATTGGCAGGGACCCAATCATGTAGCCTTCGTCATCGTCGTCGTCGTCGTCGTTATTATTTTCACCACCACTGCTTTCCATTATCGGAGTAGCGGGCACGGAACCAGTTTCATTGCCATTGTCGCCATCGTGGACAGCATCCTCCGTATCGGTATCGTTCTGTGTGCCTTCCTCCACCAGCACGGAACCAGTCGTATTGTCACTCTTGTCTTTTTCGTTGTTGTTGTTGTTGTTGTTGACATCGCCGCTATCGCCTGCTTTGTTTCCGTCGCTCGCGGGGACGGAACGAATTTCACCGCCCTTCTCGCACTGACCGTTGTTGTCGTTGGCATCATTCGCATTGCCACCTCCCCGCCCTTCGTCCACGGATTCCGATCCAACGATTCCGTCGTCCTCGTCGTCACCGCTGTTTCCTTCTTCGTGTTGTTTGTCTTCTTCGTCTTCGTCTTCGTTTTTTGTTCCTTTCTTGGTGGGTGTCGCGGAGCCAATCACGTCGTCATCGTCCTTGCTGTCGTCGTCGTCGTCGTCGTGGACCGTTTCGGTTCGTTCCTCCGTGGGCGCCGAGCCGATCCTAGAATCTTCCTCGTTTGCATCACCATCGTCGACAACAACAACCGACCGGCTGTCGTCCTCCACGTTTCCGTCGTTCGGAAGTGACGAACCAATCACAGAGTCCTCATCGTCGTCGTCGTCGGCGCCGTCGTCGTTATTGGCATTGACATTGGCATTGCCGTCGTCGTTGACGCCCTGACCTCCTTTGATTCGTTTGGAGTTGGTGGGTGCCGAACCGGTGCTGCCATTGGCATTGCCGTCGTTGTCGCTACTGTTGTCACGGTCGTGGTGGTCCGCTTGTCCTTCACCTGCCGTTGCAGCTGAAGCCGCAGCTTCCGTTGCAACACAACGGCTTGAGGGATCGTTGCCACTGGGTCGTTCGGTTTCACCGTTGGGCTCGGCTTTGGGTTCTGGTTCTTCGTTGTCGACGACCGCGGTGCCGCCGTTGGTGTTGTTTGCCGCGGGAATCGATTCCTTGACAGAGTCTTCGTCTTCGTCTGCTTCTTCACCACGCGCACTCTCGTCCCCATCGCTCTCTCGTTTTGTTTCGACCGGGGAAGGCTCTCCGGTGGCATCTTCCGAGGCAGCAGCAGCAGCAGCAGTAGCGGCGGCGGCGGAGGAGGAGGATTCGTTGTGCGAACTCGAGAGCTGCTCGAGGGATTGGGGTGGGACCTCCCGATCCTCCGTCGCCGCGTCTTTGGCTTGGGTGGGTGTTGTGGTGGTGGTGGTGGTGGTGGTGGCTGTCGTTCTTGTTTCCTGTACCGGGGTTTGCGATTGCGATTGCGATTGCGGTGCGCTCTTGCCATTGCTGTGGTCTTGATCGCTGTCGCTATCGTTGTCACTGCCGCTGTCACTGCTGTCGCCATCGTTGTTGCACCGCGGCGGTGGATGGTTATGGTTGTGTCGCCGGTGGCCACTCTCGTCGTAGAAGAAATCGTCGCTGTCGCTGTCGCTGTCATCATCATTGGGCGCCAATCCAAGGGCCGCTGGTGATCGGCCATCATCATCGTCGTTGTCGTTGTCATTGTCGTCGTCGTCATCGCTGCTGCTGGCTAGAAAGGCTTCGAGTGCGCCCTTGCCGATTCGGTCCGCCGAAAAGATAACGGTCGACCCACCGTGCCGGGGGACGAATCGCCGCGGGGCGGGAGGGGGATGGTGCGTTGTTACAGATGGATGTGCTTCATCGCCGTCCTTGTCGCCGTCGTCCTTGTCGTTGCCGCGTGGGTCGGTAGGATTGGCATCGCCCGGTGATGATGATTCGCGCTCGGTGGTCTCGCGCGGAAGGGTTGTTGCAGCGGATGCGGATTCCGCGGCGGCTTTGGGGGGCGCCAACTGCCGGAGAAATTCCTCGTAGGATTCCTGTTTCGAATTCGAATTCTTCGAATTTTTCGACTCCGGCTCCTCCTCTCGGGCCACGTGGCGCTGGATGACGGCCAGGTGCGCCTCGGCGTCGGTCCGGCATCGCTGGAGGTACGCGCGGTAGATGAACCGATGCAATCCACTCAGGCCGTAGCAGTTCTTGAGGCTCGTGTCCATGCTCGCGATGGACACCCTGTGGGAGGGAACCCCCCGGGCAGCGAGGAATTCCCGGACCATTTCCTCGAGATTGGGTTTGTCGTCGTTTTCGTTGCTGTTGCTGTTGCTGTTGCTATTGGTGCCGCGGAGATCGCGAAAGTTCCGCAGAATCGCTACGCACACGGCTTGCTGCTGCTGCTGCTGCTGCTGCTTCGCCGCGGACGGATTAACATCGGCGGCCTTCTTGTCGTTTTGATTGTTGTTGTTTTCCGGTACGGTATTGTCGTTTTCGGTGTTGTTGTTGTTGTTGTTGTTGTTGTCGCTCCGATCCCGATATCCAAGTCGGTTCAGGTACAAATCCATTTCTTCCTCCGCATGCTTCCGCGTTTCCGCCCGATCCCCGCCCGGATTCACCAGGAGCACCGCGAAATCCACCGCGGTGTCGTTACTGTTTTCGTTAGTGTTTTCATTTTCGTTACTGTTTTCGTTACTGTTTTCGTTACTGTTATCGTTACTGTTATCGTTTTCGTTATCGTCCGGACGGTGTAGCCCGACGCGGAGCTGGATCCGGTCCCACGACGGACATCCCGGCGGTGGCCGGTAGGGAATGGAAATGGTAGTCGCCATCTGCGTTGGCTTTGGCGTTGCCACTGTCGCTGCCAATGACACTGCCGCTGCCGATGCGCTCGTATGATCGTTCGGATCGACGTGCTGTTCGTCCTTCGCCGCCGCCGCCGCCGCCGCAAAGGGATCGACTCCCCGCAGCCGGGCCAGGAGTGACCTCTTGCCGGTGCGGGGGCCTCCCAGGACGAGTCCCCCCAGGGTTTTGGTTTTGGTTTTGTCGGTGTTCGATTGTTGTTGTCGTCGTCGTTGTTGTTGTTTGGTGCTGTTCGTGTTCGAGTTTGGTTGCGGAGGGGAGGGACGCCGCCTCCTCCTCCTCCTCCGCGGTGGTGGTACTTGTGCTTGTGTTTGTGTTTGTGTTTGTGTTTGTGCTTGAGCTTGTGGACCCGCAACAACGACACCGTGTGGCTCGGTGCGGGAAAACGGCTTCCGTTGGTGTTGATGTTGGTGTTGGTGTTGGTGTTGTTGATGTCGATGTTGCCGGAGGCGGGGCGAACGCGAACCCGGTGCCACGAGGGACGGATCGCGCGGATAGCCGGCACCAACAGCAGCAGCAGCAGCAGCAACCACCGCGGGATTTTCATCGTCGTACGGGAGCGATTCCGTCGCCCCCATGGTTTTCGTTCGGTTTGGGTTGGAAGCGTTGTTGATGCGAAAAATCAAATCGAATCAGATCGAATCGAATCGAATCGAATCGAATCAGATCAAATCAAATCGAATCGAATCGAATCGAATCGAAATCCGGCGGATTGTTCCGTTTGTCGAATCTAGATGTGACTGATTGAGCGGCGGTTGTTCAGAGTGCCATTGCCGGTCTGTTTGCTTATTATGGATGAGCAGAAAGTACTCGTACTTTTACGTACAAGGTGGTCGAGTTTCGTGATGGAGTTTTGTAATTTGCTGGGTCCTGAATCCGAACAACAACGACGACGACGAGTGCGAGTGCGAGTGCGACGGATGCATCAACAATAAAAAATAAGAGTTGAAATTACCACCACCACCAACAACAAACCCATCCATCCGAATCTGGGCCGGCCGGCCAAAAAAGGAGGGGCGTCCGAGAACTGTTTCTCTACCCACGGTATTTTTACAATTCTCGACCCTATTTTTTAAATTTCCTATCTTTTTAGGTTGCGTGTCTACTAAAATACCTCGCGCCTCCCACACCTTTACTTTCGAGACAATATCTCGTCACTCCTCAAATAAAATTACTATTCTAGGGTTAAAGATATCATATCCTTTCGTGACAAGCACTATTTTGTGTACAACTTGTGCACGAATGACTTATTTCATTTTCTCAACATGTTGCCACCATATAACGGGCTCCATCCCAAATCCTCCAACTCCAACTCAAATCCAACTCCAAACAATCCCATTTTCATTACAATGGATAGGGACCTGTCCCCCCCCCCTTGTATCTCATAAACCAAGAACTCCAAAAAATTGGTAGGATAGGCAAACGATTCTAGACAACAATACTAACAAGGCCTGCAAGTCTCAAAGGGATCTGCCGTATGCGTTAGAAGCAATAGGAGGGCCTAGCAGAGGACTCCAAATCCGAATTTTCACCTCCACGGAAAACACCCCCTCCAAACCCAAGGGACAGCAGATATCTCCATACTGAAGGCGCCGCGGGCAACGATATTGCAGGGATCCCTTCATTATACTAAGTAGGACAAGGCCTGCAAGTTTCGAATCGATTGATTGAGTGGATTGGAAGTATCTAACTGGCAAAGCTTTGGACACACGAGGTCCATTTTGAAGGGAAACAAGGAAAAAAAACGGTGAATATTAATATCTCCATACTGAAGTCACCGCGGGCAACGATATTGCAGGGATCCGTTCATTATACTAAGAAGGACAAGGCCTGCAAGTTTCAAATCGATTGATCGAGCACATTAGAAGAATCAAACCGGTGAAGCAGAAGGGAGAAATTTGGTTGTATTTCAAGGAAGCAACCCAAATAACGGCGACAGCAGATATCTCTATAACAACGACACCAACAGCAACGATATTGCAGAGTCCCCTTGATTACATCTATGAGAAGACCCCTGCCAAGTTTCGTATTGATCCATTGAGCGGATCAGAAGGAATGGACTCAACATAGCAGAGTGACAAATTCGGTTGTATTTCAAGGAAGCAACCCAAATAACAGCGACAGCAACTATCTCTATAACAACGACACCAACAGCAACGATATTGCAGGGACTTCTTCATTACATCTACGAGGAGACGCCTGCCAAGTTTCGTATTGATCCATTGAGCGGATTAGAAGAAACGGACTCAACATAGAAAAGTGACAAATTTGGTTGAATTTCAAGGAAGCAACCCAAATAACAGCGACAGCAACTATCTCTATAACAACGACACCAACAGCAACGATATTGCAGGGTCCCCTTGATTACATCTATGAGAAGACGCCTGCCAAGTTTCGTATTGATCCATTGAGCGGATTAGAAGGAACAGACTCAACATAGAAAAGTGACAAATTTGGTTGTATTTCAAGGAAGCAACCCAAATAACGGCGACAGCAGATATCTCCATACCGAGGTCGCCGCTGTCAACGATATTGCAGGATCCCCTTGATTACATCTAGAAGAACACGCCGCCCAAGTTTCGGATTGATTTATTGAGAGGAATAGAAGAATCGAACCGGTGAAGCAGATTGGGAAAATTTGGTTGTATTTCAAAGAAACACCCCAAATAAAAGTCACACCAGATATCTCTGGACCAACGGCACCAACAGCAATGATATTGCAGGGTCCTCTTCATTACATCTAGAAGAACACGCCGCCCAAGTTTCGAATCGATTGATCCAGAAGATCAGAAGAATCGAACCGGTGAAGCAGAGGGGCAAAATTCGGCTATATTTCAAGAAAGCACCCAAATAACAGTCACACCAGATATCTCTGGACCAACGGCACCAACAGCAATGATATTGCAGGGTCCTCTTCATTACATCTAGAAGAACACGCCGCCCAAGTTTCGAATCGATTGATCCAGCGGATCAGAAAAAAACGACTCAACATGGATGGGAAAGATGATGGGCAAAATGTGGCTAAAAAATGGGCCTCCAAGCCCCCGCCCGGTTGCTTTTGTTGCTCTCGCTCTGCGGCTCCATCCTTCCCAGTGGCTGTTGCTGTTGCTTGCTGTCAAATCAATGAGTCGTTGCCGTTGTCATTGCCGACGATCCTATTTGAATATATGATATGATAATTGAACAAAGTGGGTGAGTATCTATTGATGTAGTACATAGAGTAAGTAATAAAAACAGAATAATATAATCTACATGCCGATCGATTCGATGCTGATGTTGATTCGATCGACGCCGCAACTTCAGTGTGATTCGTTGATGCCGACAAATTCCCCGCACCTACAGGGAAGCCCGATGATCGTTGTTGATTCCGATCCGTTGATTCCGATCCGTTGGTTCTGATTTGTTGTTCCAATCCGGTCCTTTGAAAATGAGAACAAACACAGAAGGGAGGAAATGCATTGAGTATCAGAGCAATGCCGGAGGCAGTATAATCATTGTCTATCTCTCTCATTCTTACCTTTGCTTGTTCCGACGTTCCGACGTTCCGACGTTCCGACAATCGTCCCGATGAAATGCCATAGATTGGCAGACTTCTTACTCCTATGTCACGAAAAACAGTATCTTGTTCCTGTTGATATAATTGCAAGGGACGAAGCCGGTTCATTGCTTCTTTCAAGACGTATATGTAAGGCTGCAGTCCAAACAATATCTATCCAGCAAATCCCCTTCTCGTCAAATGCTAACTACTTCTTTTGCAGTACAAGGCTGTTATTTCGGACTGAAATATTTGAGAACGGATCGTTGTGCTACTAACACGTCAAATGTGACGAAGAGGGTCAGATCCCACGTTCCCGGACGAAGTGTTGATTGCAAGAACCAACACTCTACTCAAATAAGTTGGATGTAAGTTTTTTTTTGTCGCGAGGTAAAAAAATGATTTTTTTGTCTCTTGCAAGGTAAGAAAAGATTATTACTCTTTGTGTGGGAGAGAGTTTTTTTTGTCGCGAGGTACGAAAAAAAAATCAATCTCGTACGTACGAGATTGAAAAAAAAATCTCGTACATACGAAAAAAAAAATACTTCAACTTATGTATTCCTTAGGGTTGGGGTTAGGGTTTAGGGTTAGAGTTAGCGCGAGATGATTAATACACACTTGTTGTACAAGATAAATACTAGTAGTGTATCCAAGTAGGTTCCTACGCGAGTAGATTTTAAAAAAATGAATCTCGTACGTACATACGAAAAAAATATATATATCTCGTACGTACGTACATACCAAAAAAAAAAATCTATCTCGTACGTATGTACATACGAAAAAAACAATCAATCTCGTACGTACGTACATACAAAAAAACAATCAATCTAGTACGTACGTACGTATGGACAAAAAAAATCAATCTCGTACCGTACGTACGTACGAAAAAAAAATTCAACTTATGTATTCGTTAGGGTTGGGCTTAGGGTTTAGGGTTAGAGTAGTGTATCCGCGTAGGTTCCTACGCAAGTATGGTGCAATTCCAGGGCACAAACTTACTTATTGGGTAAGTACTCAAAAAGTATCTGGTCCCAGCCATGAATACATTCATCATGACTCATCAAATGCATATTGGGAACAACTTTGTCACATAGAATGCCCAAAATGTTGTGGTTTGACTCTACAAATGGCAATCATGGGGGTATTTTTGGTGCAATTCCAGGGCACAAACTTACTTATTGGGTAAGTACTCAAAAAATATCTGGTCCCAGCCATGAATACATTCATCATAACTCATCAAATGCATATTGGAAACAACTTTGTCACATAGAATGCCCAAAATGTTGTGGTTTGACTCTACAAATGGCAAAAATGAGGTTATTTTTGGTTCAATTCCAGGGCACAAACTAGCTTATTGGGTAAGGACTCAAAAAGTATCCGGTCCAAGCAATGAATACATTCCTCATGACTCATCGAATGCATATTGGAAACAACTTTGCCCCACGTAGAGAGCCCAAAATGTTGTGGTTTGACTCTACAAATGGCAAACATGGGGGTATTTTTGGTGCAATTCCAGGGCACAAACTAACTTATTGGGTAAGGACTCAAAAAGTATCTGGTCCCAGCCATGAATACATTCATCATGACTCATCAAATGCATATTGATAACAACATTGTCACATAGAATGCCCAAAATGTTGTGGTTTGACTCTACAAATGGCAATCATGGGGGTATTTTTGGTACAATTCCAGGGCACAAACTAACTTATTGGGTAAGGAGTCAAAAAGTATCTGGTCACAGCCATGAATACATTCATCATGACTCATCAAATGCATATTGATAACAACTTTGTCACACAGAATGCCCAAAATCTTAAGGTTTGACTCTACAAATGGCAATCATGGGGGTATTTTTGGTGCAATTCCAGGGCACAAAGTAACTTATTGGGTAATGACTAAAAAAATATCTAGTCCAAGCCATGAATACATTCATCATGACTCATCAAATGCATATTGGAAACAACTTTGTCACACAGAATGCCCAAAATGTTGTGGTTTGAATCTCCAACTGGCAAACATGGGGGTATTTTTGGTGCAATTCCAGGGCACAAACTAACTTATTGGGTAAGGACTCAAAAAGTATCCGGTCCAAGCAATGAATACATTCCTCATAACTCATCAAATGCATATTGGAAACAACTTTGTCACACAGAATGCCCAAAATGTTGTGGTTTGACTCTACAAATGGCAAAACATGGGGGGATTTTTGGTGTAATTCCAGGGCACAAACTAACTTATTGGGTAATGACTCAAAAAATATCGGGTACAAGCCATGAATACATTTATCATGACTCATCAAATGCATATTGGAAACAACTTTGTCACACAGAATGCTGGAAATGTTGTGGTTTGACTATCCATATGGCAAACATGGGGGGATTTTTGGTGCAATTACAGCGCACAAACTAACTTATTGGGTAATGACTCAAAAAATATCGGGTACAAGCCATGAAAACATTCCTCATGACTCATCAAATGCATATTGGAAACAACTTTGTCACACAGAATGCCCAAAATCTTAAGGTTTGACTCTACAAATGGCAATCATGGGGGTATTTTTGGTGCAATTCCAGGGCAGCACAAACTAACTTATTGGGTAAGGACTCAAAAAGTATCTGGTCCAAGCCATGAATACATTCATCATGACTCATCAAATACATATTGGGAACAACTTTGTCACACAGAATGCCCAAAATGTTGTGGTTTGACTCTCCAACTGGCAAACATGGGGGTATTTTTGGTGCAATTACAGGGCACAAACTAACTTATTGGGTAATGACTCAAAAAGTATCCGGTCCAAGCAATGAATACATTCCTCATGACTCATCAAATGCATATTGGAAACAACTTTGTCACATAGAATGCCCAAAATGTTGTGGTTTGACTCTACAAATGGCAAACATGGGGGTATTTTTGGTGCAATTCCAGGGCACAAACTAACTTATTGGGTAAGGACTCAAAAAGTATCTGGTCCAAGCAATGAATACATTCATCATGACTCATCAAATGCATATTGGGAACAACTTTGTCACACAGAATGCCCAAAATGTTGTGGTTTGACTCTACAAATGGCAATAATGGGGGTATTTTTGGTGCAATTCCAGGGCAAAAACTAACTTATTGGGTAATGACTCAAAAAGTATCTGGTCCAAGCCATGAATACATTCATCATGACTCATCAAATGCATAATGGGAACAACTTTGTCACACAGAATGCCCAAAATGTTGTGGTTTGACTCTCCAAATGGCAAAAATGAGGGTATTTTTGGTGCAATTCCAGGGCACAAACTAAATTAGTGGGTAATGACTCAAAAAGTATCTGGTCCAAGCCATGAATACATTCATCATGACTCATCAAATTCATAATGGGAACAACTTTGTCACACAGAATGCCCAAAATGTTGTGGTTTGACTCTCCAAATGGCAAAAATGAGGGTATTTTTGGTGCAATTCCAGGGCACAAACTAAATTAGTGGGTAATGACTCAAAAAGTATCTGGTTCAAGCCATGAATACATTCATCATAACTCATCAAATTCATAATGGGAACAACTTTGTCACACAGAATGCCCAAAATGTTGTGGTTTGACTGTCCAAATGGCAAAAATGAAGGTATTTTTGGTGCAATTTCTGGGCACAAACTTACTTATTGGGTAATGACTCCAAAAGTATCGGGTCCAAGCCATGAATACATTTATCAGGACTCATCAAATGCATATGGGGAACAACTTTGTCACACAGAATGCTGGAAATGATGTGGTTTGACTATCCATATGGCAAACATGAGGGTATTTTTGGTGCAATTACAGGGCACAAACAATCTCATTTGGTAAGGACTACCAAAGTTTTTGTACGAGGCCATGAATGCATATCACATGACTTAAGAAATGCATGTTGGGAACAACTTTTAAATGCATATTGGGAACAACTTAGCCACACACAGTACAGACAATGTTGTGGTTTGTAGATACAAATGGCACACAAGACAGTACGGTATGTTAGGTGCAGTCTACGAGATTCTACATGTGACTAGAGGATTGAAATACATAACCTTAGTGTGATCAAAAGTTTCCCTTCTGAAAAAATTATGGCGCGGGAGGGCTGGCTGGCACAGGTACGTGATCTACTTCTACAAATATAACAGCGCGTCCAAGCCAGGGCAAACAACATAGTACAGAACCCACGGAAAAACTCTACACACAAAACATCGTACACATACTACACGAAACACCGTAGAAACACACACACACGACACACGACACACGACACACAAAACACCGTACACAACCCGACAAAATTATTAGTACACACACAAAACCACACAAAAAGAAACACATGATTCTTGATCGACACCGTATTCAGAAAATAAAATAAAAAAATATGAATGCTATCGGAAAGACACGACGAAGCAAAAAATCCGAGGGGAAGACCCTTCGGAACAACAAAACCATCCGGCCCGGTGATCATCAAAATACAGGGGACAACAACGGTAAGAAAAAAAAAAGTGAAAACAAACACCGCAATTACTAACAAAGTGTGTAACAGTAATACCACAACTATGAACGCATCAAAGAGCAACAGGAAAAAAATTGTACCGACAACACAATTTCTACTACTACAAACACGGAACAACAAAACACCATCAACCAGAGTAACGAACCAGCACTGAGCATTACCAACACAACCACTGCTACAGTAACGAACCAACAGAAAGAAGGAACAAAAACCAATGTGGGAGAGAAAACATCTAATGGAGAATGCTGCGATTTAGAGGAGGTTGCGGAACTTGTCATGAAAAATATCCAATATGACAAATTGGCACAGGAAGTGGCAAAACACTTACGGCAACAAGAGAGGGAACCACATATAGGGGTGGGAAAGGTGGTAATGGTACCTAAACAAACGGAGGCAACCATGCAGGGAGAGGGGACTGATAATGCCGGCGACACAAGAGAACGAGCAGTAAGTACAATTACAGACGAATATGGGCTTATAACAGACAACGATATGCTTAAGGCTTTGAGTGATATGACTGAAACACTGGACAAGCAGCTAAGGGATTACATCAAAAAACATTGGTACCCCAACATGAAGTTCCCTATCAATGACAAGGTAACGGCGCATGTAATACAAAGGGCTGTTGGAGCAAGTGCGGTTATGAAGCCACCAAATATTCCACTTGCGTCATTCTGTTCCTTTTACAGGAAACGAGTAGGGACAGTACTGACCGCATTGAGGCACAACTCACAAACATTAGCGAGAAAAAACTGGATAGGTAAATACAGATGGGAGAATTGGTTGTTGAAATTAGGAATTTTGGAATCTATTTTTGGTCCGACAACACTAACATGCTGCCCGTTGATACTGATGATACTTCCGTACAGACGATTACAGAAAAGGTCGAGTCCCTGTCACATTCCCTGGTACTGTTGCAGTTATTGAAGACACAGAATATGAGGACACAGGTATTTTAAACCCTAAATACAGAACATACAAAGACGCGGAAGATGAAGATTTTTATTATTTTGTTACAAGAATCATGTCGGCAATCAATCCGACAAATTCCAATTTCAAACAACGGAAGGAGAGGCACTTGCTGAGTGATATATTTACTATAGCAGATGAAGCATTTGCATTGGTACTGATCTACAATGAGCATCATGTATGGGTGAACCAGCAGCGACGAAAGGCTGATGCCACGATTCCACGACAAAAAAAAAAATTCTGCGATTCAGACAGTGGAAGCAGAAATGGATGGATGGAGGAAGGACAAGAGTTGTTCAGTGACTTGTGCAACAAAATTGGCGAGATGCGAAAACACCCAGAAACAGGAAGGAAATTGGAAGAAATGATGAGGGACAGATTTAGGAACGAAAGTTCAACAGATTACACCAAGAAAAATAAGCATGGCGATGCAAATATTACTAGTAGCAGCTCCACTAATTGTAGTGGACCAAAAAAGAAAAAGAAAAGAAACATCTATATTGATCCGGCAATAACAGCATCGATGAATGAAAGTTTACCTATTGGTGAACTAATGTAGAAAATAACAGTACATACATAATACAAAACTACTACTAATCTTGAACTTAATTGGGAGAATATTAGAAATTATGGAGGATTCGTAATACGTTGCAATAGGAATAAATAAAGCATAATAGAATCTACATTTTAAAAAGGGAATATTGTAGTCGAGAAATATAATTCACAACTAGGGGAGCACTATCGAATTGTTATTTGGGAGATTAATATTTTAGAATTAATACTGAGTAAAGATTTCTTTTTTATTCGTGAAAAGAATTAAGTGTTGTTCGTACGGAATATTAATTGGGTTCTGCTAGAGACTGAAATAAATTATTTTTATTCAAGAGTAGAGTAATGTGCATCACGCGCACAGACATAGTGCTCTGTTAATTTATAGCCCGCCACTTGCCCGCAAATTTCAGGGTGTCCAGAAATAGTACCGTGTTAAAATCACGCACAAAATTTGTGCGCAAGGAGTAAATTCGAACCCGCGAAACAGTTCTCGGACGGGGTTTGTGTTTGACACGACTGTTCCCACGCAGTTACCCTGTAAGAGAGCTAATTTAGTACCAAAAGGACCCCGATTGATTCAAAAAAGATCGTGTCATCTATTTTTGGGGTATGAACTAGTAGTGCTACCTAGTACGAGTACGCTGGGTATGAAATAATTGTATGCTACTATTGAGTGATTCCCACCTAGAATAGTGAATAAAAGACCAAAGTAATAAAAATATATTCGAGAGTGAATGCATTGAATAGATTCAACGCACGAATATTTTTTATTAACTATGCAAACCGAGCAAATTTGGAATTTGGAATCTCTAAATAAATAGCATCCAAGCATGCCCGGCAAGAGGTGCACATGACTGATTCGTGCGTTGGGTGACTAAGAAAATATTTTTGATTTTAGTGATAGATTCCGTTCAAGTTTATTCTGTTTTTATTCAGGTAACAAAGTTTTTTCAGTCGGTGCGGTCTCGACTGGAAAAATATATTCAATACTACTTAATAAATCTATGCACCACTATGTGAATAGATTTATTAGTTTAGTCGCGAACTTTTATTATTTTATTCGAGGTGCTGGGAATCACTCATTGAGTTGAAGTGTTCTACGATGACTCCGAGATAACACTTTAAGTTTCTTCTCGGCTACTAGTTCTGTGATAGTACGATTGGAAAAGAAGAACTGGGTTCTTTGATAACAATCAGAATTTGGATGAGACTTCAAGGAGGAGAGGAATGTTCGTTTGATATTCGAATACAATTGAACAATGTCAGATGATTGAGACTGGTGTGTCATTGACTCACGACCAATGGAGTGTGTCAATGACGCATGCATGACTGCTGGACTGATGGAGTGTCGTGTCGGTGACTTGTGACCAAAGTGTCTGTGCGTTGTTGTTCGGTCTCCCTTACCATGCTGAAATATAAATATTGTTAGTATTTTGGTTTGGCTGCTGCTGGGGTAAGGTGGCAAATGCTGATACGTTCGTGTTCGCGACCCCGGCAGATACTATTAGTAGTAACTGTGTTGTTTGTATGAACCTCCTGCTGTAGTAGCATTGAATAGGGACCTTCTTCGCGCACGGACAAGATCGAGTTTGTTTTGGTTGTGTAGTATGTTTACGAATACGCCTTGTTCTTGACCTACGATGAATTCGTGTTTTGTGCGTTTGTGATGTGCGCAAACGAGGTGGTTGTCGATTTGGGCTTCTTCTTGTCGGTGTTTGGCTACTGTGATTATGTTGCTGGTGTGGAGTGGAATGCTTAGGAGAAGCATGCCGCGATGGAACACGAGTGCGCCAGGGGGAAAGTTTCCGAGAGTGGTGGAAACAGGACGATTGCAGCAAAGAGCATGCATTGCTGTTCTTGATAGTATTGCTTCATCCACAAGGTTGTTTGCTTGTTCTGCTTCTGTTTTGGGCGGGGATTCGAGATTCTTAATCATGGTGGTGGTGCGTATGATTTGTTCGATTGTTTTGTGGGAAGATTCAATGATTCCTCCATTTGCGGTGGGAGTACGGTATGAGGAGAAATGTGGATTGGTTTGATACCTCCTGCCTAATCAAGCGGAAATTGAAAATCGTGTCCGTTGAATTCTGGTCCATCATGATCGTGTACGATTCGCAAATGGGGCGAGGGTAGCAAGAAAGCCAGCAATTTTTGAAGAGGCGTCTGACATTGTCGGCTGTTTGGGAGCCTGGGATACCAACGGTTCCCATTAGATTGGTAGCTGTGTAGATGCATGTGAGGGCGTCAAAGCGGAGTTTTATTTTGTTTATTTCAACGTTCAATGGTCGGATGCAGTCGGTGTGTACTTCTGACCACCAGGGTGTTATGGGTGCCAAGCGGGGTGCTAGTTGGCCAGCTTGACAAGTAGTACCAGTGCCTAGTACAAGCAGACAGATGAGACAATTGGATATGACGTTGCGGCAAACTTCTCGGAGATAGTGGGTGGAGAAAGTGTCGTCTAAGGAGAGCTTCAAGTCTGCCCATGCCTGTGGAGTGAACTGTGATTCCGTGATACCATTTTACAAGAGGAGCAAGCATGTCGTTAGGGATAACAATTTTCCATTGAGAATTCGGTGTTAATTTGTCAAGGCGACACGCTGTCAAGTTTTTGTAGGAAAAATTGTCGTGGGTCCTTTTGTGGTAGTGTTAAAACTTTGGGGTCATGAATTTGGTAGTATTGCTGAATGATTGCAAAGTGAAATGGCAATCTGCTGCCTTTTTGGTCAAATCGTGGGGGAATCAGATAAGTGGTGTCTTCAATAGGATGACTATTGGTGGATGCATTGCACAATGGCAATGCCATTAGGCTCTCATCCATTTGAGAGAAAGAGAAAGAATTGTTGTTGGAGACATCGTTGTCAAAATTTGTTTTTACGACGAAGTAGTATGAAGTTAGGGTAGTTGGTGTACCGCTGAGGGAGTCTGCGGCTGTGTTTCCTGGGCCTTTGATGTAGTGGTAAGTTGGGTTGTATTCTTCAAGGATCAGTTTCCAATGGAGTACGTGTTGGGTGTTGTACGCTGAGAGTTTGTAAGTGAGGTTTTTATGGTTGGTGTAGAGATGAGTGAGTGCACCAAGGAGCATTGAGCACTATTCTTTGAATGTTTTGGCGTTGACGTGACCGTACGCCGATGGCAACAAGCCGGTCAAGTTCCTTTTTGAAAAGTGTTGGTTGTGCGCGCAGGACAGGATAAGCGCGTGAGCGATGTGGTTTGACAGTTCAATCAATGTTGAGATGGATTTCTTTGTCGGGATAATGTTTTAGGGTACCATCAAAAATGGTTTGGTATTTACACAGTACGCTTGTAGTTGATTGCCTTGTTCTGGCGTCAAATGTGTGCATTTGTCGCAGACTGACAGCTCGTACGTCGTGTTGATCATAGGTGGAATCTTTGATGGCGGTCTCGTTGTCGGTGACCGCAAAAGTTTCGTTTTGGTTGTGGGGCGTGTCAATTTGCAGCGCGTGAATTTGAAGGGTGAGGGTGGTGGCGTCTGCAAGGAGGCGAGGGAAGGTTTGCATTGGGATTATGTGTTTTGGCACTTTCGTTGAAATTTTTGTGAAAGTTCAAAACAATTTTGAAGTGTCAAAGGACATCGCGTCTGAGGATGATGTTGTAGCAACATGGTGCTTGAAAAACGCGTGTGTATAGGGATGGAAGAGATAAGTCTTGTGGGGCTAGTTCAGGGAGGGTAAAATGTTGAAGCAAGAATTGTTGGTTTGAGTTGAATTCTCCAGCCATGGTTACACCTGAAATGTGTGTGGTGACGGTTGGAACGATAGATGTGGAGAGGGCGTGCTGTGAGTGAACCAAGTTGTTTTGGAGCCGGAATCGCATAAGATAAGGTATGGTTGAGGGGAAGGAAAGTTTTGAATGAAGCGTGCGAGGGCGATTGTATATGGTACTGGTTCCGTTTGCAGTGGTTGTCAGTATTCAGGATGTTGCTGATCTGGAGCATCCTGATGAAAGCAATTGTTGTCGTCTTCTTTGTTTTTGTATTCCTGAGTTAGTGGTGCATCCGGTTGATTTTGATGACCATGAAAGTAATTGTCTTCGTGTTCCTGTGGGTGATCGTATGTATATTTCCGGATGTGGTTCATTGGCGTCGTTGTCATAGTAGAAATCATTGTTCATTTTGAGATGATGAGTGTCTTTGGTTTTTGCTTTATTGTAGTACAAGCATGTTTGGTACGGGCTGTTTCTTGGTTTCCCTGCTTGTGTGCTTCTGGTTGTCATTGGGTGTGACTGTTTCTGACCAGAGCGACCAGAGTGTGTTTTCGGGTATGGACTACTATTCTTGCGTGCTGGTTTTGATCCCGAGTAACCTTGATAAGGACGTGTAGTCTGAGTGAAGGAGTTCTTATACTGGGGGCTGTATGACTGGTATTTGGCTGAGTTGTGGTACGACAAGTTATAACAATGACGTGGAGCTCTATTGTGATAACTGCTGTTATTGTAACTGTCGTTGTTGTTGTTGTTGCGACGGTTCTTGGTCTGTCGAATGGCTTGTCCAGCGCCGTGATGAAGCCGCTCTTGTTCCATGAACGCGACAAGGCATCCAAAGGGATAGTTGGCATCATTGAGTTGATTACCTGTTTTGTTGAATTTCAGCTGCTAAGTTGGAAGCATGAGATGGTAGAATGTGTTCTTTGTGGAGGCTTTGTCCGGAAAGAGTTTCTTTCCGTTTGATCCTGGTGGTACTAGATGAACACCGAGAATGTTGATGAGACGAAGACGTCCGGTGGTGGTGGCAAAGCAATTCATGTGATATGGTTTGGTTGCGCTTGACATGTATTCTTGTTGAATTAGAAACACGTTGGGCGGGAGAAAAAATGCGGGGAAGCCGCGAATATTTTTGGCAAAATGTGTGTGGTCTTCAATGTCACTTCTGGCATTCTTGTTGACGATTTCGTCCCAAGTGTGCTTGAGATCGCCTCCAAAAACTTTGCAAACCTTATAATGTGTAACCCCGTTCTTGATGTTAAGATTGTGCAAACCGGTGCCCTTAGTAAAATCTTCAATGACTCGAATGATGTGTTTGGCACCAGTTGAATTGGGACAGAAAGTGGTGTCCTGTTTCTTGACGGTGTTACCGGCTGCAGCAGTCTCGGAGGTGGAGGTAGTAAAGGATTGGTTCCTGGAGTTGCTGCTGGAGGTTCTGGACGTGCATGAATGAACTTGGGTACACTATTCACAAGACAAATGGTGGGATAGTAATCCTGGTAACGGATTACGGGTTTGAAGAGGATTGGAGCCTGCTTTGCAGCTTTAAGTTGAGCGACAGCAGACATGGTGGGTTAGATGTTACAGTTAGTTTTTAGATATTTTTATCAATTAAAAAAATTCAAAGCAATATTGCGATTGAATTCAATATGAACTATGCTGTGTATGAAATTATGTGCTATTGAGTTTAAGTGTCTACGATGACTTCGAGATACTATGAAGAGGATGCTTATCAGCTAGTTCTGTGATAGGATTGGAAAAGAGGAACTGGGTTCTTTGATAATTGGAATTCGGATGAGACTTCAATGAGAATGTTCTTTTGATATTTGAATACAATTGAACAATGACAGATGATCTGGAACGATGTCATCGACTCATAACTGTTGGAGTGTGTCAATGACATGTGACTGGACTGATGGAGTGTGTCAGTGACTCATGACTGAAGTGTCTGTGCGTTGTTCAGGTACCGGTACCGGTACGTACGTAGCATTCGATCGCGGTAGGAAAGCCAACCCATCATGGATCAACGTTCGTACGTACGGTACGGTACACTTCTACTCGAAATAACCGTCTCCTAAAACAACTTTGATAGTACCGTATCGCATTTACATGGTTTGGTATGTACGGTACGGAGAGTTCATGGGATCTCAATCTGGGGTCATCCCTCATTTCCATACCGTACGGCACTCGTACTCGTACTCGTACGTAACCGTAGCAGATGGTACGGGGGTGTTTTGTGTTTTTAGGGCATCTGCCTTCTGTATCCTTCGCAATACTGATATCCAGTCACCCAAAAATCGATTGGTGTTGTGTCCAAATAATGAGAAAAAATATATTCTAATGATTATTGATTCATTCTCGTACCGATACTTTGACCACCACACTACGAGTACTTGAAACTAACTACCGGTACTTGATCAAAAATAGGATTCCCATTGCCGTACCCGATACTCGTACCGTAAGATCTGACTTTTATTCCAAACCAAACCAAACCATCGAATTCAGACGGAGAAGGTATTGCCACAGTACGGTACCGTACCAGCATCGTACTCCCACGACCACAAACTTCTACACACTAACTACCTAACTACGAAGTAACTACTTCAACACAACCACAAACACCCGAATCCATCCATCCGCGCATCCATCCCATCCCATCGATCGATCGATACACGGTACAACAATAATAATACTTTTATCTCATCGATAAATCTGTTGCAATGGCGAGCGCGGCGATCCAGGCACGGGCAAACGCCCTCAACGCCAGGATGGAGGGGGAGGCCTCCACGATGCTCGACACCATCGAGCGCCAGTGGATGCGCAAGGTCGCACGGCAGTCCTTTGCGTGCGCCGTCGGGTGCTACGACAAGGCCGGGACCTCCGGACCGGCCGAGTCCCTCGAATCGTGCACCCGTAACTGCCAGGCGCCCTACCAGCACTCGAGCAATCTCATCCAACAAGTAAGAACATAACCGAACAGAACAGAACAGAACAAAACCGAACGCACGGCTATATATATATACATATATATTGCGATGCGATGCGATGCGAAGAAGACTCGGACTGACGATACAACGAGAGCAATACAAAAAGAGAGCAATGGATCGGACGAATTTTATCCCGCGATGCGGCACGGCACGGGACGACGATCGGAATCGGAGGGTGTCGAACACCACTGCACTGCACTGTACTGCACTGCACTAAATCGTGATTCGGTTCGGTTTTTTGGTTTTGTTCGTGTTCGTGTCTCATGCTTGCGTTTTTGTGTTGTGCTGTGCTGTTCGTTGCGTTCTTCGTTGCGTTTGTTGGTTCTGAACATGGTCATCCCATGGCACATTCTTTGCACACTTTGCACACATTGCAGGAGGTCGCCCAGTTCCAGAACCGCCTCAATCGGAACATGCAGGAATGCCAGGAAAAGGCACGGGACATGATCCAACCCGGGACCGAACAGGATACCTACGCCATGGCCAAGGTCGAGAAGGCCCTCATCACCTGCATGGAACAACAGGTCAACGAACACATAAAGCTTTTGCAGCCCATGAAGGACAGGTGCGTTGTTATTAACTAATGACACATTATTATTATAATTTTGTGGCGTTGTGTGGTGTGGTGTGGGTGTGTTGTGTTATGTTATGTTATGTTTTGGACCGAAATGCATCAAATCGGATGAAACGAAACGAAACATTGCGGTGGGGTGGGGAGGGGGGTGTGGCGACATGGCGGTGCCGTTCGATTCGGTTCGATTCCTGCGGCAAGCCGTTCTCGAAACCATCCGTTCATTTGGACGCCTCTCTCGTTTGGACATGCTATACTATACGGCTATATACCGATCCCGACAAGGATGGATGAATGGATCGATCGTGACGGAATACCGGTTGGGTTGGAACCGCCTCATCCACATCCACACCACACCACACCAATATTATAGTTGTTCTGTTCACCGTTTCTGTGTGTGTTGTGTGTGCTGTGCTGTGCTGTGCTGTGCCTGCTCGATCGACTCTCACTCTCACCGTTGTCCCACTCTTGTGTTATTATGTGTTTTGCTCGTGATGTGGATTTTCAATGATGGTGTTGTGTTGTAGAATCACTTCCGTACTGAAGAATTATCAATAAACAAACCAAAAAAGTAATTTATGCTGTCCTATGATGTGTACCTTTCGTACCTGTACCTGTACCGAAATTTCGTTTGGAGGAAAGCCATGTCATGCTTGTAATGCAGTGATGAATTCGAACGGTTTACTACCGCACGACTCAACGAATGGTGTCGCTCGAGCAAGCAAGACCCAGGGGTTGTCCGTTGTTGCAAGGTTCATAATTGTAGCGTTCGGTACGAACTGGTATTACAACATTATCTGGGTGCGATACTAGATAGACCTCGACAAAATTCACTCCAATTCCAAAACACATGGATGGATGGATGGATGGATTGCCTGCCCTATGTTGCGTATCAAACTAGCGCCGGCCCAGAGAGAGAGAGAGAGAGAAAGGAATACTCATACCGATAGTCTCGCATGCTGTGCATGGAACATCGAGTTTGTCCCCCAATAGTACAGTAGAAAGAAACCATGTCACACGAGCGCACGGTTCTCGTTCGGGAAAGGGATCATAGTAGTACAACACATACATACATACATACATTAATACATACATACTTACATCGCACTGCCTGTTCCTCCTCGACCATGATTCGTTAGTACCGACGACATCATTCGGGCTTCTTCGTCGGTGGAGCACGCAACAAACAACCGCGATTCGATTCAACTTTGCAACAACAAGAACAGCAAGAAGAAGTGTTGTTGTTGAGGATTGCTGGAACCATTGTTGGTTTCACATCGAACTATTAATAGCAGAGATGATCCAAACATTCCGATGAAGCTCTAGTACTAGTAGTACTAGCTGAACAATGACTGTCGAGGAGCAAAACTCTCGTCTCCTGGAGCCAGTCCAAAGAAACTACTACTAGTATGCCCAAAAAGAAAACATCGTCATTATACCAGCAGTACTACTAGTATTTCTATTCTAAAAAACACTCTGTACTACGTGTAGTCAATACTCGAACTGCCCCGTGAGGCTTGTTGATGTTATGATGATCTTGCTTTTGGGTGGACTCTCTTTTCAATCCTCCCTAATTGTCTTGCTCCTTCATGCTAGCTAGTCGTAGTACTACGGAGTATTAGCTAATTCAGCCAAAAGAACAAAAGTTGGTTACTACAGCAGCAGGGCCTAGGGAGAAAAGGATGTACCGGTTCGTACCGGTACGAACTCTATTGACACTGAAAACTTTCTCTGTTCATGCAAGAAAATCTTACCCCGTGCGCTTTGTGCCCGATCGTGACTCACTCCATCCAAGAACACCTACGTCATCGCTGGCAAATCCGAATGCAATGATTAAAAAATTTGGTAAGATTACTGTAGGTACAGGTACGAACTCGTACCGTTCGTACGGTACGAGTACGAGCGTACTTCGTACGAAGTAGGAGTATTAATAATTATCAACTCGCATCACATCGCGATCCTCGGAAGATTTAAAACCCGGGATCGGCCACCACCAAGACGACGATCCACCACACCACCCTACTCGTACTCGTACTATCCTATTCACTCCGATTACAGCCGCGCATACCGACGCTGCTACAAGTACGGTACGAACCCCACGATACCATACAATACAATCCAATTTCGAAAAAGATGAAACATCCGCGAGTTCTTTCCATCGCCTGCCTGATCTCCCACCAATGGGCAACGGCACTGGCCTTTCTCCCGGTTCCCTCGAAGATCCCGGGATACCGACTGCCGATCGCGTTGTTTGGCAGCATGGCCGAGAAGGTCCTCGACAACCCCAAGTTCCCCGACGAATGGCCGTACAGTCCCGCCGATTTCACCCGCATGGACGAGAGCAGCGACAAAATCTTCTACGAGTCGCCGCGACTCTGCTACCACATCGACGATGCCGCCGTCTCGGCGCTGACGCAGTTCTATTCCGGAAACCTGAAAAACGGCGAGGACGTCCTCGACATTTGCAGTTCGTGGGTGTCGCACTACCCCAAGGATTTCGAGGGCGGAAAGGTCGTCGGTCTGGGAATGAACGAGTACGAGCTGAGCCAGAACCCGCAGCTCACGGACTTTGTCGCCAAGGATCTCAACGACGATCCCACGCTGCCCTTCGAGGACGCGTCGTTCGACAAGGTCACGTGTGTCGTCAGTGTCGATTACCTCAACAAACCCAAGGAAATCTTCGAGGAGATCGGCCGGGTGTTGCGACCCGGGGGTGAATGCTTGATTTCGATGAGCAACCGGTGTTTCCCCACAAAGGCATTTCAGGTACGATGCGATACGATACGATGCGATGCGATGCGATACGATACGCATTCCTCGCACGCCTGTGTGTGGAGCTTGGTCTTCGGTATTGTTGTGTTGTCGTTGTCGTTGCCGTTGCATTGCGTTGCATTGTGGATGTGCGTTGCGTTGCGTTGTGCCGGATCCCCGCAGACTGATTATTTGTTCCTCGGTGGCTTTCGCAATCATCTGTTTGGTGGGGTTTTTTTTTTGTGTGTTGTGTTATGGGATTTTGCTCACGATTGTTGTTGTTGTTTCCGTTCCGTTCCGTTGACACCACACGACAAAACAAAACAAAACACGACACGACACGACACGACTCGGCAGATCTGGCTCCAAACCAACGACCTCGAACACATTTTCATTACGGGTAGCTTCTTCCACTACTCGGGTTTGTTCGATCCGCCGAGTTGCTCGGACATCTCACCGAATCCCGGACGGAGCGACCCTCTCTACGTCGTCAGGGCCACTCGAAAGGCATAAGAGGCGTACCGTAGTACCGTACTTCATTGCTTCGCATCGCATCGCATCGCATCGCACGAGTATGTCCCGTACCGTACCGTACCGTATAGGACCGTACCGTACCGTACCGTACGTCGGCTCGAGCGCGCAGACAAAAACGAAAACGAAAACTCCGATAGTTTGGTAACAATCGTAGTTTTTGTGCAAAAAAAGTTATCCCTACAGCTGTCTATTTACAAAACAATTCCATTAGTTTATGCGCCGTTTGTTATTGATCCGATGTTGGTAGGGAAACCATGCACTGTGACTGCTGCCATACGTACATACATACATACGTGACTATTCGTTGCGGCGGCGACTGTTCCAAAGTAATAATAATCCTTGTCAAATGAATAGTATGCGTTTGTCTACTAAATCTACATTAGAATTGTCCGCTTGGGAATCCCGAACAGGTAGCCAAGTGCTCTATTTTCTTTCCTTGGAGTGTGAAGCTCACTTTCAACTTCAAGACCAAATTCTTTTCGCCCAACCGCGTGTTCGTGACCTTGATCTTTTGTGTGACAATCTTTGAATTGTTGGCACCGGTGATTGGCACCGTAGTGGACGACGGTGGTTCCATTTCCATGACAACGAATTTGGGAACGGCGCACTGCAGATTGAATCCGTACAGTGCATCGGGAGCCGCGTTTCTGCACCTGGCGATGAGTTCCGAGTTCTGTTTGTTCCAGATCTCGGGCTTGGAACACTCGAATTCTATTGTTAAACCCTCGTGTGTAAATGCAGGAACGACAATCGATTGTGGGCCGGTAGTGGCGACGGGATTAATCGCTGGAGCACTGGATGCGGGAGTCGACCCGAACAAGTCGTTCATGTTTGTCGAAGCTGCGGGCAGCGGTGCTACTGAAACTGGGACGGGGGCTGGCGTGGCACCGAACACATCGAGAGGATTGCTAGCCGCGGGTGTGGGTGTGGGAGTGGCCGTTGACATCGCTGGAGGTGCTCCAAATATGTCGAGTGGGTTTGCGGGTGCTGCGGCTGCGGTAACACCAGTCGATTGAGGGACCGGCGCAGAAAATGGATCGTACCCTCCCCCCATTCCAGATGGAGCGACAGCCGGAGCTGGTTGAGCTGCAAATATATCGGTCAATATATCCAAATCGCTCTTTGGTGCCCCCGCACCGCTGGATCCGTTTTGGGTTGGTGCAGGCGCGGGTGTTCCGAACATGTCATTGAGGTCGAGCAAGTCGCCACCACCATCCGCCGGGGCAGCAGCATCGGCATCATCTTGGCTTTGGTATCCCACGGGAGCGCTGCCAAAAGTATCTTGTTTCTTTTGAAGCACCTTCAAGTCAACGACAGGCATCCTTGACAGGGCTTCTTTTGCCGCCTGAATGACCGAGGCGCTCATCGAGCCATTGTCGGCTCCGCCCGTGATACCAAACAAATCGTCTTCTGCGGGTGGCTTCGACGTTGCAGTTTTGATCCCCTTGCAAGCATTGATTAACGAATCGTATTCACACGCTCGGAGCTGCAATTCTAGGGAATGAGACATGTCGTGTTTCTTGATGAGCTTTTGGATCGATTCCAAAGCAGCTGCGTCGCCCTTATCCGAGAAACGATCACTAAGCTTGGCAAAAGAAGTCAAGGCGCGTTCTTTGATGTACAGAGGACAGGAGTGTCGTTCGACAACCACCTGGATTGCGTTTACCACCGCCATACAGTCGAGGGCCGCGAACGTGATACTGACTGGAACGCTACCGGCTGTTTCACCTGGGCTCGCAGTAGGTGTGTACGTGTATGGGTTCAGTAAAAGATCTCCGTATTCTCCGATGCACCAAATTCCAACCACCAAAAGACCCCGCTGTGTTCCGTCATCGTCCCGGATCGCCTTGACTAGTTTGTGTGTCGCGTAAGCATGAATATCGGGTGGAGATCTCGAAATGTAAATGATCGAAGCACTCTGGACGTCACGCGAAGCTTCTCTTCCGGCAATGGTCAACATGGTGATGAGAGTATCCACTCGCCACCTATCATCGGGACTGAACTTTTCGACAACTCGGAAGATGCGGGTGCAAATGTCTCGGCGATGCTCCCGGGGACAGAGTACCAGATAATTGAGGAGCTCGGCGGTTAACGATTCGACATTGTCTCGGTTGACCATGTAATAAATGAGTTCGAGGGCGCGTTGTCGGATACTGATATCGGGATCTTTCAGGCAGTCAACAACGGTAGTTCGGTGCTTCTGCAACGCGGCCGATGCCGTGTTCGCAGAATCCGTGGGAACGCTGCCATCGTCGGTGTGCTGCTGCTCCACGATGCAACGAGAGAGAGTGTTGAGAGCAACGTATCGAATATTGTTGTCGCGGTTCAACAAGAATCGACCCAAAATGTTGACAGCGAGAACACGGAGCCCGTCTTCGCTTTCTATTCCCATAATTGTCTGAACGCATTCGTACAAGACGGCATTTCCGGCGTTCTTCGCTGATTCCGTGTTGGTTGCGACCTGGGCAAGGACATCGTTCATTTCTTCCGATGCCTTCTCGTTCTTTGCTCCGAGTAGACGAAGAAGTGTGAGCAGTTGAACCTGAAGGAATGGATCGGAGATGCCCGAGACTTCGTATTCCGGGGAGTAGCCAGAACCCAACAAATTGCGCAGCATTTTGACCAGCATGGGCACCAATCGAAGAAATGCCCTCCGGCACTCCGTGTCGAATGGGTCCTCGCCCTCCTCTTCTGCGTTTTTCAAATCAATCATAAGAACCTGGGTCATCAACTGAACCACGGTAATGAGAACTCCGTGGTTCTTGTCCTTCAACAACGTCACGACGCGATCCACAAAATCTTCCACCATGTCCGGGCATTTTGTGAGACACCGGGCCATCGCGAGGTTTGCTTTCTTTCGCAGGTATGGCATGCCCGCCTTGAGATGTTTGTCGACCTCGGGAGCCAAGTCTCTGGACATGTCGGGTGTCGCGAGGTTACCGATGGTGCAGAGAGACAATCCCGCAATGAACTTGTTCTTGGAGTTCAAATCATTCTTCAGAGAATTGGTTGACAACATCAGCACGTCCGCTTTTTCGGACAGCAATAGCATCATTCCCAAATAACCGATGCGCTTCTCGGGGAAGTGTGGTGAAGCAATTAGTTTCAAACATTCCAGCTGACCAAAGTGTGTTGGGTATCCTGCAAACCAAACGAATGTGAATGCGAATGCGAATGCGAATGCAACCAACAAAATGAGACCAAAAATTCAAAATTGCACGTAAAAATCGCGCAGAATCGCGAAATAATACTAATAATACTAATGGGATCTTTCTTGTTTGATCCGCCGTGTACGGTACGTTCTCGGCAAAAAAAACTCCGAGTCGAAGGCCCATCCTCCATTGATTGCCACCGTCTTCGCTACGACGCGTAACATAATAACGTACCCAACATGTGCATAAACAAAAGCTTGGCGACATTGCGGTGCCGGTATTGCTCTTGCTCTTCGCGGATTGCGGTGCGGATGTGTGCCGATTCCTTTGCAATGACCGCGCGCTCTTCGGCGGCGGTTTTGCAGGCCCGCACCTTGCGGATCAAATCCCGCATTTTCAACGACATATTGCTTGTTGTTGCTTGATCTCGACTTGATTGATTGATTGATTGATTGATTGATTGCGTGCGAGAGGGCCTTTGATAAAATGGGCCTGCGGTACGGTAGCAGAGTTTTTCCCGCTGTCTTTGGTCCCTAGCAGTATCAGTCGCAACAAACTGGCTTTGTTTCTCTGTGATGCCGAACCGAACGAAGCAAGCGAATCTACCTACACAACCGGGTGAGCGAGGAAACCCGAGAAAAATAATTGTTACCGAAGTACGAGTACGAGTACGTACCGTGCCGTACGAATAGTTCGTACACTGTAGCGTTGCTCAACGCAAAAAGTACGAGCCCGATACTGAATGCGTCTAGCCGTCCATCCGAAAAAAAGGTCATAGATTTTTTTTCCCACGAATGACCGAAATTCAAAATATTTACTGTAGGGAACCGTACGAGTACTCGTACTGAACGGTGTCTCTAAATCATTATTTTTTCAACAACAACAACAGATCCCAAGAATGAAAAGGGCCCTGATTACAGTTCAATACTTTGTATCTCATAAGATCTCACCACTGGTACTTCATCTATCTCTACATCTGTTAGACCAATAGTGAATCAAGAAGCATCAAACAAAGAGAAGAATGAAAAGCATGCAGCAATCTTTCATGCTGGTTCTTCTAGTACTCCTACTACTACTAGTACTACTAGTACTACAACTACTAGAATTATTTCGAGAAAAAGAATAAATCTTGTGTGGTGGTTTGAAGAGCTAAAGTACCTATAATTCGCACACCAAAACATTGTGATTTTGGTTTGCCGCTCCGTCTCAGAGCATCATCTTACCCGCACTTATTAAATTCCTTTCGTGACCAGAAGTACCAAAGCTACCAGATGGTAGATATCCTATTCGTACGAATCAATGAGTCCCGTATCAATCTAAGTAATCGATTCCCACGGCATATCGATTCCCACGGCGCATCGATTCCCATCGCGCATCAACAGTGACGTCACACAAACGAGATTCAGGGTTATTTCAGAATCACGCGCATATTTGGGTCGAACTCCACTGGTCCCCCTTTGTAATTTCACCCTATTTATTAAAATTAATGTCGAACTCATAATATTTTTATGCACATTTCATTTTCCTACCCCACTGGCATCTGTTTCCGAAGTAGTGGCATGTTACTGAATTTTATGCCTGAAACAAACAGTGCATGGTCGCAATTTTTTAATCTCAATCGTTTCCTTTTTTCTATTGTTATTACTGGCTATTGTACGACTTCAGTAGTAACGATGGTCCGCACTCCCAAATATCAGGTATATTGTGTACGTTGCTACCGGGACTCTCCTCTGATCACTACTGGTTACGGAAAGCAGAAGGTTACCAAGAAGAAGAAACCCCCCTTGTTTACAGCGCGACGAAGAAAGAAAACGGGAGTAATTGTTTCTCCCGGTCTTCTCAACCATATTTCACGTAATCCGGGTACATGTTATTCTTATTACTACCGGTGTTTGGGGGTAGATGATTTTGCATCTTCGTTATTCATTAGAAAATCGAGGAAGAAGCTCGAGGATGCTACTCAACAATTAGGTCTAATGAGCACCTGTAACGGTCCACAGAGTAGTGACGGCGCATTACCAGAGGTGCTCGACAATCAAGTTATGTATGACCCTTCTGTCGAACCGATTGGGCGTGCCTTGATTGGTCGGGAATTAACAAACATAGAGGATGACAATGATTCTGTCTCCGATGACAATTTTTTCTTTCCTAATGCCGACGATGAGGAAGAAGGAAGTGTGAGCATAGAGGCCCCCCACTCTTTGATTGTCAATGATGAAGAAGGCAACAACATTGATGTTGACGATTCCCATTGTGATTCAAACACGCTAGTAATTACGACACCCAATGTAGGAAGAAACATATCTGACGAATTGAAGGTCAAGATCAAGTTTATTTTGCGTTTTTCTATTTTCTGCAACGGCGTTGCACCAAATGCCCTTTTCCCGTATTTTCGATGGTATACTAGTATGGTACAATCATACCCCCCTTCTCATGTGTATTTTGCATTTTTCTATTTTCTGCAACGGCATTGCACCAAATGCCCATTTTCCCGTATTTTGGATGGTATACTAGTACGGTACAGTCATACCCCCCTTTTCATGTGTATTTTGCGTTTTTCTATTTTCTGCAACGGCGTTGCACCAAATGCCCTGTTTCTGTATTTTGGATGGTATACTAGTACGGTACAGTCATACCCCCCTTTTCATGTGTATTTTGCGTTTTTCTATTTTCTGCAACGGCGTTGCACGAAATGCCCTTTTTCCGTATTTTGGATGGTATACTACTAGTTTGCTATTTCTTCTCTGCTTCATAGCTCTTTCTGAATTTCTCATGGTCAACAAGGATGCCGTTGCCGATGGAGTAGTAGATGAATTGCTGAAGATTGCGGTTGCTGTTGCTGACGATGTGTCAAATCCTATGCTGCCACGGGATGTGTTGGAGGAGGAGGAAGAGTGCTGTTGATGCCGATGCAGATGCCGATGCCAATGGTTCAATCGTTCCTGTTGGTGGCTGTTGCTTTCACTTTGCGTTTTGATCGTTCCCGGTTTCGGTTGGTTCGATTGTTCCAGTTTGCTCAATTGCTATTGATTGCTCTCTGTCGCCGCTCCGTGTTGCTTGCTATCTGCCGCCGCTATTGTTGTTACCGCTGCCATTTGCAATTCGATTGTGGTTGCTGTTGCTGGTCTATGAAAACATGTAATAATTGAACAAAATGGGTGAGTATCTATTGATGTAGTACTAGTAGAGTAAATTATAACAACAGAATAATATAATCTACATGCTAACCTACACAGTTGGCGTCCGATCAATTCGTTGCTAACGATTTGTTGTTCTGATCTGTTGTTCCACCTCAACGGAAGATTCGCCGCACCTCTATTGTTCCGATTCCTGTTCCGGTCCGATGTTGCAGCCTCCAGCAGGGAAGAAGAAGATGCACCTCCAGCGACACCAGGAAAGATTCGCCGAGCCTCTATTGTTCCGATTTGTTATTCCGATCCGTCCCTATGAAAATAAGAAGAAAAAATAGAAGTGAGGAAAAAGAACATCATCATCAATGCAACAGGCAGGCAGCAATGTCTATCTATCTCACGTTGTTGCCTTCTACTTGGTGCTGCCTTCGATTCCAATCGTTGTTGCCAATATGTTGTTCCGACAATCGTTGTTGGTGCTGCCGTTGATTTGCAGACTTGTAGTAATTCCTATGTCACGAAAAACAGGGACTTGTTCCTGTTGATATATAGGCAATTGATGCAGATTTTGTGCTTTCAAGATGTTTATGTAAGGCGGCCGTCCAAACAAGAATATCTTTCCAGCAACTAATCCCTAATCGAATGCTTTCTACTTCTTTTGCAGTACAAGGCTGTTATATCGGACTGAAATATCTGAGAACGGATCGTTGTGCTCGTGACATCGTCGCCCTAAGGCATGTGACGAAGAGGGTCGGATCCCACGTTCTCGGACGAAGTGTTGCTTGCAAGAAACAACACTCTACTCAGATAAGTTGGAAAATGAGCTCGGTCAATTTGATTCGAAAGTGAACTAAATTCACTTTTGGAACAGTGTGAGTGATTTTACCGTACAGTGCACTTTTTTCTAAGTACTGAATCTACATGAAATTCGAATCTGTTTGAATTTTTTGAACGTTCGTTCGAATTATTTTGGAATTAGTACTGAATCTACATGCTAGCTAGTACGTAGTACTGAATGCTGAATTTTTTGAACGTTGAACGTTCGAACGTTCGAACAAATGTTCGAATTATTTTGGAATTAGTACTGAATCTACATGCTAGCTAGTACGTAGTACTGAATGCTGAATTTTTTGAACGTTGAACGTTCGAACGAACGTTTGTTCGAATTATTTTGGAATTAGTACTGAATCTACATGCTAGCTAGTACGTAGTACTGAATGCTGAATTTTTTGAACGTTGAACGTTCGAACGAACGTTTGTTCGAATTATTTTGGAATTAGTACTGAATCTACATGCTAGCTAGTACGTAGTACTGAATGCTGTATGTGATCCGTTTGAATTTTTTGAACCGTTCGAACGTTTGAATTATCTAGCTAGTACGTACTGAATGCTGTATGTGATCCGTTTGAATTTTTTTGAACGGGTTCGAATTATTTTGGAATTAGTAGTACTGATTCTACATGCTAGCTAGTACATAACGAACAATTTTTTTCTTCGTACGTACTTCGAATTTTTTCTTTTTCTTCGTACATACTTAGGGTTAGGGTTAAGGTTAGGGTTAGGGCTTCGAATTTTTTTCTTCATACGTACTGAAGTAGAACTTCTTATTGGGTAATGACTAAAATTATTCTAAAATTCATACTGACTAAAGTATCAGCCTGTTTCTTGTCCAGTTTGTTTCATAGTCTACCCCATCCATAGTATGAACAATATTCATCCTGAAATTGCAGTCAATGGCACACATTTGCACTCAAAACTACCAAGGACTCACTATTTTGGTACATGCAGCATGTCCAGGGACAAACATTATTCTAAAATTCATACTGACTAAAGTATCAGCCTGTTTCTTGTCCAGTTTGTTTCATAGTCTACCCCAATCCATAGTATGAGCAATATTCATCCTGAAATTGCAGTCAATGCCACACATTTGCACTCAAAACCGACTAGGACTCACTATTTTGGTACATGCATGTCCAGGGACAAAAATTATTGTAAAATTCATACTGACTAAAGTATCAGCCTGTTTCTTGTCTGGTTTGTTTCATAGTCTACCCCATCCATAGTATGAACACTATTCATCCTGAAATTGCAGTCAATGCCACACATTTGCACTCAAAACCGACTAGGACTCACTATTTTGGTACATGCATGTCCAGGGACAAACATTATTCTAAAATTCATACTGACTAAAGTATCAGCCTGTTTCTTGTCCAGTTTGTTTCATAGTCTACCCCATCCATAGTATGAGCAATATTCATCCTGAAATTGCAGTCAATGGCACACATTTGCACTCAAAACTACCTAGGACTCACTATTTTGGTACATGCATGTCCAGGGACAAACATTATTCTAAAATTCATACTGACTAAAGTATCAGCCTGTTTCTTGTCCAGTTTGTTTCATAGTCTACCCCATCCATAGTATGAGCAATATTCATCCTGAAATTGCAGCCAATGCCACACATTTGCACTCTAAAACTGACTAGGACTCACTATTTTGGTACATGCATGTCCAGGGACAAAAAATATTGTAAAATTCATACTGACTAAAGTATCAGCCTTTTTCTTGTCCAGTTTGTTTTGTAGTGTACCCCATCCATAGTATGAGCAATATGCATCCTGAAATTGCAGTCAATGCCACTGATTTGCACTCAAAACTGACTAAGACTCACTATTTTGGTACATGCATGTCCAGGGGGGACAAAAATTATTCTAAAATTCATACTGACTAAAGTATCAGCCTGTTTCTTGTCTGGTTTGTTTCATAGTCTACCCCATCCATAGTATGACCACTATTCATCCTGAAATTGCAGTCAATGCCACACATTTGCGCTCAAAACTGACTAGGACTCACTATTTTGGTACATGCATGTCCAGGGACAAACATTATTCTAAAATTCACACTGACTAAAGTATCAGCCTGTTTCTTGTCCAGTTTGTTTCATAGTCTACCCCATCCATAGTATGAGCAATATTCATCCTGAAATTGCAGTCAATGGCACACATTTGCACTCAAAACTACCTAGGACTCACTATTTTGGTACATGCATGTCCAGGGACAAACATTATTCTAAAATTCACACTGACTAAAGTATCAGCCTGTTTCTTGTCCAGTTTGTTTCATAGTCTACCCCATCCATAGTATGACCACTATTCATCCTGAAATTGCAGTCAATGCCACACATTTGCGCTCAAAACTGACTAGGACTCACTATTTTGGTACATGCATGTCCAGGGACAAACATTATTCTAAAATTCATACTGACTAAAGTATCAGCCTGTTTCTTGTCCAGTTTGTTTCATAGTCTACCCCATCCATAGTATGAGCAATATTCATCCTGAAATTGCAGTGAATGCCACACATTTGCACTCTAAACTGACTAAGACTCACTATTTTGGTACATGCATGTCCAGGGGGGACAAAAATTATTCTAAAATTCATACTGACCTAAGTATCAGCCTGTTTCTTGTCCGGTTTGTTTCATAGTCTCCCCAATCCATAGTATGAGCAATATTCATCCTGAAATTGCAGTCAATGCCACACATTTGCACTCTAAAACTGACTAAGACTCACTATTTTGGTACATGCATGTCCAGGGACAAAAATTATTGTAAAATTCATACTGACTAAAGTATCAGCCTGTTTCTTGTCCGGTTTGTTTCATAGGCTACCCCATCCATAGTATGAGCAATATTCATCCTGACATTGCAGTCAATGGCACACATTTGCACTCTAAACTGACTAGCCTAGGACTCACTATTTTGGTACATGCATATCCAGGGACAAACATTATTCTAAAATTCATACTGACTAAAGTATCAGCCTGTTTCTTGTCCAGTTTGTTTCATAGTCTACCCCATCCATAGTATGAGCAACATTCATCCTGAAATTGCAGTCAATGCCACACATTTGCACTCTAAAACTGACTAGGACTCACTATTTTGGTACATGCATGTCCAAGGACAAAAATTATTCTAAAATTCATACTGACTAAAGTATCAGCCTTTTTCTTGTCCAGTTTGTTTTGTAGTGTACCCCATCCATAGTATGAACACTATTCATCCTGAAATTGCAGCCAATGCCACACATTTGCACTCAAAAACTGAGTAGGAACCACTATTTTGGTACATGCATCATGGCCAGGGACAAACATTATTATAAAATTCATACTGACTAAAGTATCAGCCTGAGACTTGTCAATATTGTTTCATAGTCTCCCCAATCCATAGTACTATGAGGAATATTCATCCAAACATTTCAGAAAATAACACACTTTTGCACTCAAAAAGTAATTGAGAAACACTATTTTGGTTACTTGTTCATACAAAAATCAAAAAACAATAACCAAAAATTACGGAGACTACCCTTTGTACACCACATCTCTACGGAGGAATCGATCCACTGGACACGCTTACATCTATATCAAGAACCAATCATATTCTGACGAGGAAAGTTACACTACTTAAAGTTAGGCTGTTTTTGATGGACTAGTACAAAAAGACGTCGGTACATTCAAAAAATGTACTCCATAGAAAATAACAAAACAACAAAAAGGGCTTTTCTTGCAACGCCGTTGCAGAAAATGAAAAGACAATAGGTACGAGAATCAATGCTTGGGCTACGTACGATTACCCTCAGTGGAACCTACGGATTGTGGTCCGCGCCAAAATTTTCAGGACACCACATTGCAGAATATCACGGCACGCGCGAACAAAAGATAGGCAGGCGCCAGTAAAACAACACTCACAGGTAGTACAATTAATAGTAATACAGCACTTCCCGGGAGGCAGTAAATCAAGCACTTACAGCGCGTACAGTATGAATGAAAAAAACATGCCAAACGCTTCCTTCAAACAACATTATTATCATAAAAATAGCGCGCCAAATCAATCAAAGGAAAAAACGGTAAGTTGAGGTGCACGAGTTAACAAAAAAATAATGGTGGAACTGAGTACTAGTTGCAGTCCGGTGACAGGTAGAACCATTGTTACCAATAACACAAACAGCCCAAACAGCAGTGTATCGGGAAGCGACCGAACAAACACAAACGATACTAGCCAAACATATAAAACCAAAGACAGTAGCAACAGAAATATTCTACAGACAACAAAAGACTACGATAACAATAACTTGGAAAACAACATTGTCAAACATGTCAAAGAAAAAGCATTCAGGAAATTTAAATTCCCGCCAGAGATTACATTCGTGAAGGCGACAATATTCAAAATTGTAAAACAAGCAAATAACAATGAAATACCAAATACGATCGATATAAAAGACCAAAAGTGGAGTGGAATTTATTGCCGTGCAGTGACTGCGTGTAGGCACAATGCTCAAACTCTTGCCAGGAAAAACTACAAAGGTACGCAACCAACAAGAAAATGATTGCCGGCATGCAATCGTTCATAAGCCATTCTAACATTTTGGTCGTATGAACACTGACACGTAGACGATAAAAGAAACAACCTGATACCAGATAGTTTCCCAGGAACGGTTCTAATCACGGACACACAAGACGTTAACTCAGAAAATAGGTACCAATTGCACGAAGACTATCGGCGGAAAAATTCACCAGAATTCAAATACTTCATGAAAAGAATTCTTGGAGCGGTGTCACCAAAACAGACAGACTTCAAAAGAAAATCAGTCAGAATGACAATCAGTAACATTTTCACCCCAAGCGATGAAGCTTTTGCATTGCTTTTCCTTTACAACGACTACGACTCGTGGCTAAACACAACAAAGGGCACGAGGTTGAGAACAAAATTCACTGACGGTAAGTCTGGAAATAAGGAGGGGTGGAGTAACGAGGGACAAGATCTTTACGAATACCTAGTAAGTGAATTAGAAGAACGAAGGAAGGAACAACAGTCAAAACAATTAGAGACGGAAATACTTAAAATGTACCAAAAGCAAAATGGCAATCGTAAACAACAAGATAAGGAGGAGAACAAAGAGGGAAAAACACGGAAGCGAAAACGTACCTTGGTTGAGATTCTAGGCAAAGATGATGAGGACTACAAATTTTTCATGGAATACAATAAAAACGAACAAGAGTAATTGATGATATCAACATCAATAGTAGAACGGCTAGTTCATTATTATTTTATGGTTTGCACAATATTGTTCCGGGTCTTCTGTTCGAATATAATACAATAAACAAGATAATTTCAAAGGCTGATAAAATACTTTCGTATTTGTTACAAAATATGTTTGTTGTATTTCCGTATTTGATAAGCGTAGCGTGAATATTGTAAAATGTCGGAGAGTATTGCAAATGCGGATAAAATATTTTCTTATTAGTACAAAAATATGGTTGTTGGATTTTGATATTCGAAAAACAAAGTGTGAGTAACGTGAAAGCAACATAACAGAATACATTGCTGGTTATCAAGAAGCTTGTATATTTGTTAAGAAATTTGCATCAACGCTACAACAATATCAGTGTACATAGAGGATATTATTACAAAACATGAGGAGTTTCGTGTGGAAAATACAAAAATTGAATGGCGAATAAATATTATTGGGGTAAGCATGAAACAAAATTGTAGAATAGAAAGATTCTTAAGCAAGCATGAAAAGGGGCTGGAAAAAACGGTGGCGAAAATAGACCTACTTGAAATTGTTGCGTGCAAAAATAGGTAGAGAATTATTTATTGTGCGCGCAACAAAATGTTTCGGAATATTTTAAAATATCGCACGAATTTTACGAAAGCACGAGCATCGTTTATGTGACGGAGCAATCCCTGATTTACAGTATTGCCATTGTTCTTTGGTGAGCAAACTCTGATTTCATAAATATCACACGAGCTACGGGAGCAATTCCTGACCTTAATGATAAACATATCATGAAGTCTTCCTAACGGAACAAGAGAAGAAAACCGTTGGCGTGTGATTCTCACACAATACATATACATGCATACAGATATATATGGTCAACGACCAATACATGTACGGAAATAATCAGCGAGTAATCTCATCACTACGCAACAGCAGTTGCAACGTATTCATCTCAATAAAAGAGATATCTTGCATTTCGGCAAGATTTCACTTTATCTTATACTTTTAACATTCAACTGATTTATATCCCAAAATTCACACTAGTTGCTACCAACTACTTGTAATCTACATACTAAGGTCTGTCTCGCTGCAATCTGAATAAGTCACAGCAAGAAGAGATCTGGCGTTTCCCTAGCTTCGCCTGTAGTCCGATTATCCGTTGCCGAAAGTATCCAAACACAATTGTCACGCGTAGAGTACAATCGTTCGTCTACTAACACACTAACGCAGCGTTGCTGTTCTTCAGAAGCCTTTGAATCAGACTCTCAACGAATCGGATTCAGAAGGAAAATAATAGATTAACAGTCGCAAGCTCTAAGACGGCTTGCACACAAAAGGAACAGGAACGGAATTGAATACAATCCCTACGCTGGCATATGCCAATCGCACATCGTACACGAAGCAGTTCTCATTCTCAGTCACCGCGCAATTCCCTCGAAGGCTCGGAACCATCACAGATGCCAAACATACCGATGATGCCCGGCAATGCACTCGGGGGCGAAGAGAAGAATGACGCTGAAGTTACCACTACCAACCACTTTCCCAGTTTTAATACTGATATGAAGAAGATACTCGTATCCCTACTCAACGTAACAAGTGAGACTAGTAGCAAGTTATGTTTAGCTCTCAAGGAAGGCGGATTATGCGAGTGGAAGGCGTTCCTTGACGCACTTATCGAACCGGATTTTGCACGCGAGCTTACCTATACTGAGGGAGGACTACCAACGCATATCCCTCGATCCATTCAAAGGAGCATAGAAGCACTTGCGGATTTCGCTATCGATCTACAAGAAGACGATGTCGTTCCAGAAGAAGACGAGAGAAATTGGAAGGATGTAAAATCATATACATACAGGGAATTCCAGTCATTCCGCAAAGAACGTGCCCAACGCTTGCGAAACGAATCTGCTCTGAACCCACCGCCTCCTCCGGCGGGAAGTAACAAAAAGTCACCTCAGCAGGTAAAGTACGAATCTTGGTGCCGAAAAGCACGGGATGAAAAGTCCTTTACGCCCCTCACGAATGACTCAAGATTCGAACACTGGCTCGTTGGTTTCAAAGCTAAACTCGAGGCATACGACATCGATACAGAGACATTCCTCGGTGAAACTTGGCCTCCAGCTACGCTTCTGGGTTATACCCGTGATCTCTTCGTCAAGCAGTGTGCCTTCTTCTGGGTACTAATGTTGGAAGTCTTCAAAAGTGACCTTTCTGCATCATGTGTACACAGTCATTCTACCACTCGTGATGGACGCAAGGCCTACTTCAATTTCGTAAACCTTCACAGCAAATCAAAAGCCAAGGTATATGACAATTCGACTCAGCTACAAGCGTTGCTAAAGTTGAATCTCAACAATTGGAAGGAGTCCAAAGTGAAATTCATCACACATTGGTTTGATGAATTAAATCACCTCAATAAGCTCCGTCCGCCCAACAAGCCCCTTGAGTATCATACTGTAAAATCAGCATTATGTCAGGCATGCTATTCCAGCTTTCAGCTAAGTGAACAATTTGCCAAAATCAAGGATCCAGGTGGGACGAATAGCACCGTGACGGATGCGGGCGCCGAAGCCGCTGCTATCCACGAACTTAAAATCACGCTTTTACTCGAAGCAACTCGACTTGATTCCCAGTCCGCGATGTCTGCTCCTCGGTCGACTGTACGCGCACACGTTCATGATTTCTCGTCTGAACAAAGCCAAAACCACGATGACTATGCTCTCCCTATCGAATTTGAAGGAGACTATCAAGATTATGCGGTATTCAAGGCTGGACGTACCCCTGACCCTACCACACGGTTGCCTACAAATTTATGGAAGGCCCTGTCACGTCAGGACATGAAGAGTTGGCTTAGTTTTTCTCCGGAAGGCAAGAAAATCGTGGTCGCGTCGTTACGACACGACTTACTTAACAAGGACCAACCGGACCCCAACAGTGTCAAACCCATTACCAGGAAGGCATATCAACATGGACATTCGGTATCATTCCGAGAAGACGATGCTTCGACCAAAGATGAGCATGCCAATTCAGCGGCAGATCTACATCCTGCTGTAGAAAATGATCGTAGAGGTGTTTTCCATGCATCCTTAGTTGTATACAAATCAACAACCTCTTCATCCAAGGACCAGCGACCTCTCAAGTCCTCCGTGTCTCCCGCGCATCCCGCTCGGTTTCTTTCCGAAAACCCTGACATTCAGTACAAAAAGGACGGTGACACCCAAATACCTGTCGGAACATCATCATATTCCGCCAATTTTCACCAGTGGTATAATCCTGACGAAGATCTGACCTTTCCTAACGATAGTCCAGTAATGTCGTACACATACCGCATACACAAAACTACGGTTACTAGTCCTGGTTTTGCCATGGTCGATCGCGGCGCAAATGGTTGCATCATCGGCAATGATGCATGTCTCATCTCCAAGGATATCCCACCACGATATGTCAATGTCACCGGCATTAACAATCACCAGGTACAGAATATCCCCATTGCTACATGCGGAGCTTATTCCATATCGAACAGAGGCCCCGTCATTCTCATTTTCAATGAATGTGCCTATACAGGACGACACCCTTCTATATTGTCCTCTGGCCAGATGGAAGCATATTTTTCAACTGTCGACGACACATCCATCAAAGCGGGCGGTGGACAGGTAATCACCACCTCCGATGGATATGCACTGCCTCTTAGCATACGACATGGTTTACCATACCTTGCGATGCGAAAGTACACGACTATTGAGTTTGACACACTCCCACATGTTATCATGACATCCGATAAGCATTGGGACCCATCTGTCCTTGATACCACCATCAGTGCAAAAGATGAACAATTTCTCCAAAAATATCCTCCTCAGCCACAGCAATTCCCTTATGCCGATTACGACGAATATGGAAACCCACGTTGTCTTGAAGGATTAGATATCTCTGTATCTCCCGACTCCTCCACGGTCACGTCCCTCAGCTCGTATTCCAGCCATTCCACTCGATCTCCCTTCCTTCCTATTGATAATCATAGGACCAACGATCGCTCCTTTTGGCTTACTTCCACCGGCTACATTCATCAAGAACGCCTCGCATGCTGCACGTTACCTAAAGCCTCTGGGACAGTCACTGCGTTTCCGACGGATTGTACTGCCAGTGATACTACACGCATTGCGGCTACGCCCCGCGAGAGATACCCCAACGAACATGACTACCTATCCCTGAAACCTTTCTTTTGTTGGGTTTCCACCGATCGCCTCTGTTCGACCAATAGTGAATCAAGAAGCATCAAACAAAGAGAAGAATGAAAAGCATGCAGCAATCTTTCATGCTGGTTCTTCTAGTACTACTACTAGTACTACTACTAGTACTACTAGTACTACAACTACTAGAATTATTTCGAGAAAAAGAATAAATCTTGTGTGGTGGTTTGAAGAGCTAAAGTACCTATAATTCGCACACCAAAACATTGTGATTTTGGTTTGCCGCTCCGTCTCAGAGCATCATCTTACCCGCACTTATTAAATTCCTTTCGTGACCAGAAGTACCAAAGCTACCAGATGGTAGATATCCTATTCGTACGAATCAATGAGTCCCGTATCAATCTAAGTAATCGATTCCCACGGCATATCGATTCCCACGGCGCATCGATTCCCATCGCGCATCAACGGTGAGCAATCCCTGATTTACAGTATTGCCATTGTTCTTTGGTGAGCAAACTCTGATTTCATAAATATCACACGAGCTACGGGAGCAATTCCTGACCTTAATGATAAACATATCATGAAGTCTTCCTAACGGAACAAGAGAAGAAAACCGTTGGCGTGTGATTCTCACACAATACATATACATGCATACAGATATATATGGTCAACGACCAATACATGTACGGAAATAATCAGCGAGTAATCTCATCACTACGCAACAGCAGTTGCAACGTATTCATCTCAATAAAAGAGATATCTTGCATTTCGGCAAGATTTCACTTTATCTTATACTTTTAACATTCAACTGATTTATATCCCAAAATTCACACTAGTTGCTACCAACTACTTGTAATCTACATACTAAGGTCTGTCTCGCTGCAATCTGAATAAGTCACAGCAAGAAGAGATCTGGCGTTTCCCTAGCTTCGCCTGTAGTCCGATTATCCGTTGCCGAAAGTATCCAAACACAATTGTCACGCGTAGAGTACAATCGTTCGTCTACTAACACACTAACGCAGCGTTGCTGTTCTTCAGAAGCCTTTGAATCAGACTCTCAACGAATCGGATTCAGAAGGAAAATAATAGCACTGCTGCTGCCAATTCAACAACAACAGTTCTTTCTGTTGTGACAACAGGTTGATCTGGCTGGCTGGCTGGCTGAGGAGTATCTATGTATTCTTGAAAACAACAATAGTAGTACCAGTAAGGCAGCCTTGTTCTGTGTGCTGTTACCAACCTCTTTGATGTTGTTGGCGGTGTTGGGTCTCCCTCCTTGTTATAGTAGTAATCCAACTGGTGGTGTTAGTAGAAGTACTAGCGGTTCTTGTATTCTTGCGTGACGTACAGCTTGTTGTGCAGCTACTATAGTAGTTTCTGTTGATCTGTCCAATGAGGCAGCTTCTACTACTACTACTACTTCTATGAAAACAAAACAATAGTAAGGCAGCAGCCTTGTTGTTTTGTTTTCTGTTACCTTGCCTGCCTCCCGGGTGTTTTTGGTGGTTTGGGTCTCCTCCTTGTTCTTGTTGTTCCAACATTTTGGTGGTGTTTGAAGTTCTTGTGGTGCTGATAGTTTGCATTGTACTACTACTACTAATACTGCTTGCTTGCTTGTAGTAGTAGTAGTAATAGTAGTAGTGCAGCTACTACAGGCAGCACTCTCTTGCTTCGGAGGATGATGATGGCGCTCCTGTTCTTGAGGGAGGGAGCAGCAATCTACTAGTACCAGCAACTTTGTTTTTGGTGGAAAGTTTTGTTTGTGCCAACAACAAAGAAGAAAATGATCGTACTAGTAGAGTGATTAGGAGGTTCTTGGTTGGTTGCTCTACTAGTACTAGTGCACAATGCATGGATGGGCAACAATGGAAGTGCAAAAGTAGTATTACAAGAAGAATCCTGCTCAATGTGACGAAGTGGACAGAACTTCCCTATCCGTAGTGTGCTTCTACCGTACTACTTCTCTCACCAAAACCACGTCATTGGTTAGAAAACACAGTTGGGACATCATTGACATGTGTTATGGATTGGTGAAAAAGAAAAAGTGCATAGGAAATCAGAAAATTGTTTTAACAAGGGCATAAGTTATTTTCAGTTGCCAGAGTACTACTACTGGCATTACGTGAACAATTTGATGTCAGGTATTGATGCTACAGTGAATTATATATCAAGTGTCGTTTGTCATCTAATTAAACTTATAAAAAAATAATGTCTCAGTTTTATGGGAGTTGTTGTTGTTGTAGTTGTAGTCGTTGTTGTAGTGGTACGTACAGAATGCTGATTACACAGTAATAGTGTCAGATGAAGCAGCACTCAATAATCTATTTTTTGCGCCAGGCAGAATTTTGGGAGAAAACTAGCACAAACTTGTCGATCTCGTCCTTTTGCTGTTGAAGAATACATTCTGTGATCCACACCAAGTTACGAACTTCTTGTTCCTTCAGTTTGACATAGGCATAGAAGCAGCCAAAGTGGAATTGGTTTTCAAAGGCCAATTCCAACTTTTGCACATCACGCTCGTAGAAGGCGTCATCGATCGATTTGTCTCCAGATCCGTTGGCGTGAATCGACCAGATGGCAGAATAAGTGGGGAAGAGCTCCAAAACACGACCCATTTCGTCTTCGTCAGCAACATCCGTCAACAAAGTAGTTCCGGCAGGGTACAAATAACCCACAGCAGGATACAAACGCTTGCGGTCCGTGGTACGCATGCCAGGCTCGTTCAAAGGGGTACCGAACGAGTTGAGGGTAATGTTGATTGCGTTGGTATCGGCACGAACCTTCAAAATATCGCACATGATCTCACCAGTATCCCCTCCCAAAGACGAACAGAACTGATAGAAATCCTCGATCCAAAACTTGATCAGAGAAGACTTGATGATTTCAATTTCAACTTCTTCGAGGACGTTTCGTGAACTGGATCCGCGGTGTGTGGAATTCTCTTGCAAAAATTTCGAGAAGTAAGGGCCTACGGGTGTATCAACGAGAACAGTTGTGTAAAGATCGGAGTATCCCTTGGCGCTGTTTTCAAAGGTTGGGATACTACGCATGGTAGAATCCTTGAACATTCCGAGAGGATGGCACTGAGCCAAAAGTTCATTGATGTCCCGTCCGCTCAAGGCACCTTTGAGCAAAAGCATGATATTTTCAATCATGTATTCATAGGTGATAAAGTCGAGGAACGTGGAAAGAGGCTCCACCGTTTGCGTTCTCAAATATTTGAATTCGGCAACAAGCTATCGAAGAGTTTCGATTTTGGAAGAGGAATGAATCATTCAAGGTAAAAGAAACACAACGCCGTTAGGGATTGCTCCGATCATTTTGAAAGTTGCCAATATTGCTGTTTTCGAACAGATGTTTCTAACTCGTCAATGACGTAATTCGCATCATTGAAGTGAAAGAAAACTAACTACAAAGACGCCTTCCTGTCCTGTCGAGAGATGATGGGGAAATCCCGAAACAACGTGTGATCAAGTGAATCTTTCCACTAATCTGTGTTGTCACGTACCTTATCAACAGCAGCCTTTTGGAGCATAGCGGGAGTAAGCGTGTTGAAATCGGCAATAGAATCGGCATAATCGGTTTCGGTCAAGTTCAACCGAACATCCTCCAACGTTTCGCACTGGATCAAATGGTTGTAGTCCTGGTCCGAGAGGAAGGACGATCTCATTCCTCTAACCAACGCCTCGGCAAATCCATGGCGGATGTTAAAGGTAGTGAAATCACTATTTCCTTGAACGGGTTTAGGGGTCGTCATGGCGGTACTATAGAACTAATATGACTTTGTAGAGCGGTGTAAGCCTGAGAAGGTTTGCGGGGTGAGATCTTGACCGATGTTCTCCACACTATTCATTCATGATGTTGAAAATACAAGTACGGTACCACGATACAAAATCGGACATAGTACGAACTGATAGTGCTACCCGACAGACAGAGAGCAGGCGAATGAAAAGCACATCCCACCAACGACCGTTTTGAGTCGGCATGGCCGGTCGCCAATGAGACGTCGCTAGTGCGCGCGTGCAGACCGAAGCAAAACTCAAAAACCGAACACACAAAATACTGACATCGAGCGTTTTTGGGAAAAAAAGACTTGTCAATCGTTTTTTGCAAGTGATAAAGAACGGTTAGACACCGTTAAACGCTATACAAATCCAATCAAGACCCAACTGGATTTTATTTTAGTACACTAATTTTGACAGGAAAACAAAGAAACACAAAATTTCCTTTGTTAAATTAGTGTAGGGGAAAAATAAGAATTGTAAGCAATAAGCATTCATTATTGCACTTTTGCTGATGCAAGAAGTACCACTGACTAGTACTCTACTATCATGTTTGTGCAACATGGAGCGAGTAGTAGTAAAATTGATTTGTTACAAACAACCCAGAATAGTAGTGTTTTTGTGTTGCAGTTCAAATTATTATTGATACTTGAGAGAAAAAGAGGAAAACAAATGAAAAGTACAAGTAGATCATCAAAGATTCAATGCAATTAACAGTGAGATGACACTCTCTGAGTTGATTGTTGGTGTTGGCTGGAGGAGACAGGTTTCAGCATTCAACAATGCAACTGTCATCGTGCCAGTGATTGCTGTTGATTTAAAGAATGTACAAATTGTTCTTGTCATGTTGAATATGTTGCAGATCCTGATGCAATCAAATATGGATAACTGGGACTGTCAATGTTCAAAGTTTTTGAGCAGCCAGTAGCCATTGTTTAATTGTATAGACCTCCTCCTGACCTACTATTCTTCTTGGTGGTCTGCTTGAGTAATTTCTACAATTTCTCAGTAATTTCTACAATCTCTCCAGACATGTATTGAACTAAAGGCTATATGTGTCAGACTGTAATCCTGTTGCCAATAGTCGTGTACAAGATGTGGTCATACTATCATCAAACTGTGAGCTATTATCACAATTCTAGCAATGAAATCTGTTTGTTTTGAATAGCTAAGAGAAGACTACTAGTTTTAGGGGAGCACAGTCAGGGAGAACCTAGTGAAACATAAGTGGGATTTGTTTTTCTACTGAGGCAATCCAATTTATTGATTTGTAACCTATGTGCAGAATTCAGAAACCCATTCCTGGCATCAACTTTTGGGAATCGCTGTTGCTGTTCCAAATCCATTCAGAATGTTAAGAAAAGAAAGATGGAAAGGTACATTTCTTCCTAGAATAATCCTTCTGGGGATAGCTCCAATATTGCTGGTCTTTTTCTGTAGACAACTGCATTGGATGATTGTTACTGCTGGAAATGATCTGGAGACTAAGCAAACCAAATAAAGAATAGACTGATTCAGCCCCTCAGAAAGTGAATAAAAACTCGAGGAAATCAGTGCCATTTTATTACTCACCTGCTAGCAAGAACAAGGATAATGTCATTTCCCTGCTCTATCATATGTTTCCAGCACTTAACGTGTTTGGACCACCTCCAGGCTCTATGGTGAGGTAGAAAATGAGAATCTTTAGGGTCAAAGTTCAGGTTATTAAGTACAACCTTAAGGTTGTTGTAATTATTGTCTTCATTAGGTTTGACTTTGCACCTTCTTGAAGATGAAAAATAAATACACATACCCACCATCCACATCCATAATGGTTGCCATACAAATCAGCAGTGCATCACATCAACACTGAAGCAGAAGAAACCAGCCACAAATCAAGTGTTGGTATTCAGATATTAGATCCAGCAGACCAAACAAAGTTGGTGTTTCAGCATTGCATTGCATTGGTGTTATCTTATCTTCTCATTGTAAACTGATTACATTAATTTATCTTTACACTGAAATAATGGAAGATGAATTGTCACACACACATTACAAGCAAGAAGCAGTAGAAATCACATCATAGCTATTGTTTCTGAAAATCTCTTTTAATGTATTGTTCTATTACCATTCTTGCATTGTTGGCTCTCCACAGGCATGGTTTAATCTCAACATGAATCAAACATTGATGATGTTTGGAGATCTAGCTTTTGCAGTCACTGTTGCACTGTATCCTCCAGACCAGCAAGCAGATCTTTGGAACAGAAAATAATCTTTTTGGAAAAGAATTACTCCGTAACACTCAAAAAGTTGTGACAATTGAGGATGAGCTGTTTCAAAAAAATATTTCATAATGAAATATGATTTTCCCTTGTTTCACTGGAATGCATTAGTAGTCTACTTGTGGTGAACGTTGTGTCAGAATATGAACAGTAATTAGTAGTAGCTATGGAGATGAAATCATCCAGTAATTGGGTTACCTGTAGTACTACATTTTTCATGGATCTGAAATTATATTATCCTTCGAAAGAGACGCAACAAGTCTATTCATGGCTGAAGCCTGTCGCCTTCTGTATTTTCCGACCTCACCTCGTCAGCCAATATTTGGAGCTACGAATCTTCCCGACCTTTGGGCCTTCTCCTCTTGTCTCAACAAGAAGCCATACTATGAAAATGAGAACATAACCCACCAAGAATAACATCACTGCAGAAAAATTCCACCAGGACGAAAAACCTCTTGCAGCAAAAAATGACTCCGACAAAAAAAAAAAAAATAACAATACAAAGTTGTTCATGAATACCTTCATATTTTTTATTACTACTGGATCACGCAAGACAGAAGATCATGATGCCATCAAGAGGGTTTTCTTGCATCGTTTCCGATTTCATGTTGCCTCATTGTGACCCGGGCATGTCTAGTACCGTACGGCCTCACAACAACATGTGCATTTCCTTTCTCGCTCGTCGACATCGTAACAATGTTATTTTTTCGAACGACGCAACAAGCACAAGACTTTTAGTAACTCATCGATAGAGGAGGGATAAAATGTTTCTAAAGTTTATGTGTTGATGAAGATCGCATGTAGACAATCAAAGGGGGCCTTCAGCAACAAAGATTTTTGTTCCTGGAATATCTACGGTACCGGAGTGATTTCATTACCATCGTACATCTCAGTCACAACTTTCCCAAAGATTTAACTGTTCTTGACTATTGAATGCATTCCAGAAATCACTAAGTTACTAGACACCGAAAGGCTACTCCATCTACTACTACAACATGCTCCATCGTGGGTTACAAAAACCCATCAAAGAGTGTTTTGGAATCTCCCGAGACAGGTACACGGTATGGGTATGGCATGTCTAAGGGTTCCACCCCAAAGAACTAATCCGGTATTGATTTGCGTCCAGTGCGAATCGCACCGTGATTATTTGTTTCTCTGGTCTCCTGGAATTTGTTATCCTGCACCAAGGAAACCTGATCGCCGCAAGTTATCTGTCATTATAATAGTTCGAGTTGAGTCTAGAACGAATTCCACTGCAAGTCGATTTGAATTATTTCAAAAAAATAAAAATAATGAAAGGTGTTGAGTGTACAAGCCAAGCCAAGCCAAGCCAAGCCGAGAAAACGAAAAATCCCAACACCTCAAAACTCCTCTCGAAACTAGACCCTAACTTTTTACTTACTGTTGTTCGTATCGGTAGCAGTACACGGTTGGATGAACGAATCAGTCATTTCATCGTTGATTAGGCAGTCCTTGAACTTCTCGATGAAATAAATAATTCCATTGTTTAAATCATTCGGGGGCCCATCGTAGTCTGCGAAAGGTTTCTGTGCCGCAATGTCACTGTACTGAAGTTTCTCTTCAAAAACATCCTTTTTGTTTAGGAAGAGCAGCACAGATGTGTTGGCGAACGCTCTGTTGTTGCAGACGGTGCGGAAAAGCTCTAGCGCTTCCACCATTCTATTGGTTCTCTTCGATTCTGCAAGATTCTGATCGAATTCTGAAAGAGCGGCAACGAATATAACAGCATCCACAGAATCAAAACAGTCGATCCATTTACGTCTTTCAGATCTTTGGCCTCCGACGTCGTACATCTCAAATTCAATGTTATCGATCTTATATCGTTCCATATTCACTTGTGTAGTTTTAACACGTGCAAGCAAAAGGTCCTGTTGCGTAGGTTTGAAAGACGGTGATGCGATGCGTTCCAGCGAATCAAGGAACTCTTTGTGGCCATCGATGATGTTTACATACGAACGTTTCTTCCATACTTCTCTCATATATTCGCACTGAGGCATACAATGAAAAGTTGAACGGATTCATGATGAGTGATGGTTGGATTCCCTGGTACACAGACAGACACAGACACACACACAACCAGATACGGTGCCTCTTACTTTGGACCGCACTGTACGACGAACTGATTCGCGGAAAATAGCAAATGAAAAGCCAAACTTACCTCCCAGAAAGTTTTGATTGATTTCCATATATTCAAAAACAGTTGAGCGTCGTTGTTCGGTCCCAAACCAGCCGATGGCAAGTGGCCAACCCAGTCATTTGAGAGATCAATAGGTTCGAGTTGCGGAGCACTGCCCTCTACCAGATAGGAGTTTAACGTTTCGTATGCGTCAAATGGAGACTGGCCATCTTCCGCTCCGTTCTCTGGTTCCTCTGGGAGTTCTTCCTCGAGCTCTAACAATTGTATCAGCTGACAGAGTTTCCTTGTGACTGTAATGATATTCGATCTGATCACCACACCAAACATCCGCAAGTCCTCGTCTGTTCTGGGTGACCCGTATATAATTCTCATCTGTTTGAAAATCGTCGACTTCCCTGATTCTCCGGCGCCCAATAACAGCAATTTGATCTTTAGGTCGTCGGTGCGTTGCTGCTCCTCCATCAGGGTATCGATCTTGTCATCCAATGCTAATTGAGCCTGAGTGATCTCGGGTCTTTCCCCGGCTTCCGATGAGGCACCGCATCCCATGGTGAAACGGGTGGCTTCTCTCTCTATCAGGGATGATTGGAGATGTTATTTGCTGGTATTATCTCGGTGTAATAATAAAGATAGTTCACGCAGTAGTCCTTGATGGTTCGCGACCAGCTTTGCTGTTGCTGAGTGCCTTTCCAACCGAGAGAGAACGGGCTTGTACGGGTACGGGGGGGGGGGGGGTATGTACTGGTTTGGTATTACCGGTAATTACCAGATGTACACACACTTCGTGCCTTTTCCTTACGAGTCTAATAGTACTCGCTCGTACTCGTACGATACCGATAGTTAGTTGTTTTTTTCAACTATTATTTAGGTACTGTATCTGCGGACTCCGCCGTATTGAAGAAAGCACAAGATCGGCCACGCGAAAATGCCTGCCTATCGAATTTTGGCTGTTAATTCCCAAAAAAGGCAATCAAATGCAAATGTAAAATGAGTGAGAGACACCCGCTTCGACAACATCTTACTTAAGTAACATGACTTTTATCGGTATTCATGACTGAGGAACATATAAAATTAAAAAGTCCGCAAGCGCGCGCGAATTAAATTCTGAGACTGTTCGGACCAACGGTATCAAACGGTACTCGTATGTACAGTACAGTACAGTACGAGTACCGTACAAAGCACAGTACAGTACTACTCGTAAATATAGTACCGCACTCGTAGCTTCAGACGTAGCGTACTGTACCGGTGCGGTAGGTAGTCTCTCTCCGGTGCGAACGTATCATCTCGATCGTCTTCGTGCGCGGATCTTCGTCGATCGCCTTCTCGGTCGACCAGACCCACCGACCGACCCGCCGCACACCACCAACGATAAATAATTTTAATGGAAAGACAAACCACACACACGTGCAAACAACGAGATACGGTACGTACTACCTACTACCGTACAGTACAACAGGGCGAGGAAGAGTGGAGGGACTTGCCTTTGCACGCTCAGAGTCCTCTTGGAACGGTAGGAACGGAGAGGGAGGTGTGAGGTCCTGTTGGCTATATCTTACCTCGTAGATGTGTTGTTCTCACGATGCGTAATCTTACGGATCGAACGGAAGTGTAATAATTACCGGTATTGTTTGTACCGGTACTCGTACTCGTAGAATTGAATTCAATCGAATTGAACCGAACTGAACTGCCGATCGCAAGAAATCACAGCAATAATTAGTTTTTGATCACGGCAAGGGGCATAAGATTTACCGATGTATCTTCTTGCGCACGCGATTTATGCGGAGAGAACCACTCCTACCGTACGTACGAACACAGTAGAAACCTATGGTACGTGGTACGGTAATTGCTGTAGGAATTTGGTGCCTCGAGAGAAAGATCCGAAAAAACCTCGAGGTCTTCGGTATCTGTCTTGGTGGCATGATCATCGTCTTCTTCTTCTGATGATGATCGATTTTACTGGTGGTGGTGGACGGATTGCTGCCACCGGACGATCGGAAGGACAGTGTGTTTTTTGTCCGATTCGATTCGATTCGATGTGTGTGTGTGTGTGTGTGTGTGTTCCGGAACGATGATGAAAGTTTTTTCTTCGCTTCGCTTCGCTTCGATACAAGTACAGATTACATACTCGTACGGTAGTCATGCGTTTGTCAAACTAAGAAGCGACAGTGCAGTAGATACAGACGACAATCAACCTTAATTTCTATGCACAAAAAGAAGTAATAATGTTTGTCGGGTTTCCCGAGCGTTTCGATACAATCCAATACGATACAATACGATACAATACAATACAAATGCATGCATGCATTGACCGTGGTTCAACACGTTACTCACAAGTGGATCGTCGTTCTCTCGTCCGCGACGAACAAGGAACCGCGGAACAAAACACAACGCCATCCTCCTCTTCCCCAAACGAAACGGAAATGATAAAATAATAATCATAATAATGGTGTGTTGGCTGTTGGACGTCGGTCGGTCGTCACAACGTGCAATTCAAATCGTTGCAAACTGTTTCAACGACGAAAATTGCAGCAGAAAAACCAGTATCCAACACACGAGCAATGGCAGTCTAATAATTAATAATATTCTTTGCAGTTCACTACTATAGTACTTCTATTCGCGGTACTGTATTCATTCGCACGGTACTATCCTCGTTGCGGTATTCGTCATTGTTGTTGCTGCTGCTGCTGCTGTTGTTGTTGTTGTTGTTGCTGCTGTTGCTGTTGCCGTGTCATTATTATTTGGTCGCCCTGAGCTCTTCCAAAAAACTCGTGCTGTTGTGCACCGTGCTTCCTCCCAGTACGACCTGGACCTTCCCCCGATTGGCCTGGTTGAACTCGGCAATCTTGGTGCCCTCCTCGTAGGTGACACCGCCCACCACAAAGACGATGATCTCGTCGGGGATCAGCGTTTCCGGGCCCACCCCCGGAACCGTCTGGACGGATCCCGGCACGAAGGGGTGCGTGTCCCGGCGCAGCTTGCCCCGGGTGGCGGACTGTATCGTGTCCATCAGGAGCGGAACGTGCTGGGCGTACACGTTCTGGACGCCCTGGACCGACGTCATGAAGGACTTGGTCAGGTTGCTCATGATGTTGTTCGGATCTCCGTACAGGCCGGGCCCCCGCGACTTGCTCCCGCCGTAGCGCAGCATCACGGGCACCAGGGCGACCATGTCGGGGGGAACGCCGCCCTTTTTCATGGCCTGCTGTACCATGTTGAGGTTTCCGGAGGTTTCGTAGCGGAGGGCGTAGAGCAGACCGAGGCGCAGCTTGTCGGGTATCTTGACGCTCGGCGAGTCCAGTTTCTCCATGAGTTCCCTCCAGTGCGCCGAGTGGTCGTCGGCGCAGGCGAGTTCCTGCTCGAACTGCGAGACGTCCATCAGGGAACAGACCTCGACGAGCCTCGCCAGCTCTCCCATGATGGCCACGTGCTTCGAAACGTTGTGCGATTGCGATCGCAGCTCGGGAAACTTGTCCATGAACGCCTGCATGTCTTCTATGGTATTGAGATTGGATGTGTTGTGCTGCGCCGTCTGCTTCTGGTAGTCCTGCAGGAGCTTCTGGATGTTTTGTCCCAGTTCTCCGAAATTCTTGTGCCGGTTCTCCCGAAAGAATTCGTCCTGGCAGGAGCTCAGGACCACCTCCTCCAGGTCCTTGGCAATGTTGGGTGCCCCCTTGAGGATCACCCGGTGGTTGTTGAGACCCAGCAGCTCGTGCACCATGGCCTGGTACGTCCACTGGCTCAGGAGCGGCGTGACCGGGTCGTCCCTCCGGTCCAGCACCAGCAGGAGCGCCCCCGCGCTGGTGCGCCTCCGTTTTCGAAAGTGGAAGATCTCGTCGGTCGATATCGCGTCAAAGACGTCCCGGGCCAGTTCCTCGGCGCACGCCGATTGTCCGGCGTAGCGAATCCCCGCCAGCGGTTGTCGCTTGAGGGCCAGCAGCATGCCCTGGAGGCCCCGGAGGTTCCGCTCGTACAGGTGCGCGTACTGGGGGGCCCACGAGGTCCCCGCCGCCATCGACATCGACAGGGTGTTCCGGCACTGCAGGGTCAGCAGGTCCTCGTTGACGGGAACGAAATCTCCGTAGAATTCCTGGACCTGCTTGACGCGTTCGGTCGTGTCGGATTCCGCCAGCAGCCGCAGGAGGCCCTGGGTGAGAATCCCGCTGAAGAAAAAGTGGTACTCGGAAAACCGGGGTTCCTTGAGCTCCCGGACCAGCATTCCCACGGAGGTTTCCGTGGGCCGAACGAAGCAAACCGCCTTGAGGTGGGAGGTCTTCCCCCCGGCGGATTGTTGTTGTTGTTGTTGCTGCTGCTGCTGCTGTTGTTGTTGTTGTTGCTGCTGCAGTTGTTGCTTGGTGTCGTCCAATCGGGAGACCAGGTACACGTCGTTGCTCAATATTTCGGTTTGTGAATAGACGGCGGAAACAATCTGGGTCGTGGATGCGTCCAGCAGCAACACCTTCATCCCCCGGCACTTTCCGTCCCCTTCGACCATTCGGTCGATGTACGTCCGGATGGCTTTGATGCCATCCATGTCTTCTTCGGAGTCCATCATTGGTCGTCTTTATTGTGTACCGTACCGTAGTTGGTGGGTTCGTTGGTCTTTCTTATCGCGTTGCGTTGCGTTGTGTTGCGTTGCGCTGTGTTGTGTTGTGTTGCGTTGGTGGAAATCTTAGTTACAAAAGAGCACGGGAAGAAACCATCCGGCAGACCCCGCACATTCCGTGTCGTGAACGAACTAAGAATCTTGGTCTTTCGGTGTTTGTTGTTGCTTTGCTCGTCGTTCCTTCGATATTTTACGGCAACAAGAAGAGCTCATCATTATTTGTCGTGCATCGAGCATCGTGCACTCGGATCGTGTTACCGTTAGGCCTCCTGGTACCTACCGTAATCGTATTACGAGTACATTCCGTACCGTACGGTAGAGGAAAAAAAATCAGTCCTTCCCGTCCAAATGACCGAATTGGAATTTTGAATCGAATGAATCAATGAATCATGAAATTCGTATTATCATTGTTATCTTTCGTAGAATAGAAACATATACCAACTTCCTTCGATGGGTACGTACGTACGGTGCACGGTACTTTCCGCAGACCGTATCTACCGTACCGTACGGTAGTACCAATGCCAAAACCGCGCGCGCATTTCATTGCATCGCACAGCTGCACGAGTGCGTATCGTACCGTACGTAACTAAAGGACGTCAGGCACGCAGACAGGTTGACCGCACGAACCGCTTTACCTTTTACTATTATTTTGCTTCTCACTTTGTATGTATCGTATTGTACGCCTGACCAAACCGTGTCCGCACCGCACCGCACCGCAGCGAGAGAGAAAGAGAGAGAGCGAACCGTTCTAGGCCATTACACTGTTGCGTCTTTTTGATCTAAATCAGGTATGTGGGAGCACCGTGCGACCATGGCGAACACCGATTCCGAACAATGAACTAATTGCGATTGGAGTACCGTGTGAGAGAAGGAGAGAGCAAGCCTGCGGCAACGAGCCCTCAGACGGAGTAATGGGCGCGGGAAGGAGATCGAGCGCGGTGTTGGGCGGTTGGTTGGGCGGTCTGTCGGATGGATGGATAGATGGATGCGGTTGGATGGATGGAATGGGGTCGCTTGTTTTGAGGAAGTGTCGACGGTCGGATGTCATCAATAGATGGATGGAACCCCGGATGAACGACGACGACTCCTCCGGAACGCAGAAGCAAAACGATCTACATGTGTCCGTGCATCCATTCGTCCATCCAAACCGTTTACGAATTTCCTTCTCCCAGAAATCTATCCCCCCGCTTCTCTCCCGTGCCCAAACTCCCGAAGCAATTTTCCGATGTTCGTTGGTGGTTCTCTTGGATTGATTCGTTTCCGATTCCTTTGCATGAACACTAATCACTGGCTTCTTTTTGTCGTGTTTCTTTCGATCCGCAACGTCTCTCGTCATTTCTCTCTCCACCCAACCAAACAGATAGTTAAAAATACATATATATAAATATATTATAATATAGCAAAATGGCAGAATCCAGAAAGCCCAATAAGTTGTACGCCACCCACCCCAAGGGTTACGGAAAGGGATCCCGTGCGTGCCGTGTCACCGGACGCGAGGGAGGAAACGGACTCATCCGAAAGTACGGAATCAACATGAAGCGACAAGCATTCCGCGAGCGCGCCCTCGATATTGGTTTCATGAAGTACAACTAAGACTTTTTTTTACCGATATAGCAAACAAAGAAACCCAAAGCAAACCAGTAATACACACACTGCACTGCACTGCACTAGTACACTACTATAGAAAAACGCTTTTCACCCCTCTCTTGTTGCAGTGGAATGCATCGTATTTTTTGTATATGTATTTAGTTCGCTAGGTGAACGTGTGCTCCCAATCTAGACCAGACGAAACGAACGCACCGTTATCATTATTATTATTATTTTTTATTTGTCCTTTGGCATCACCACCGAGCTGGAACACAACAACAACCTTCGCAAATTACGGCGACAACGGGATGAACAACCGTGTGTTTTGTGACCAACAACAAACACTTCGTCCGATGTGTTGGTGTCGTGTCCCGTAATTACCCGGGTGTGAGGTTCTTGTTCGAGGGGTTGTGGAGATAAGATAGACTCACTGTCGTCCTGTCCTGTCCTGTCCTGTCCACTAGAAATTGTGTGTGTGTGTGTGTGTGTGTGTGTGGCCAACAAAATTCGATTCATGGGTGCCGTACTGTACGGTAATTAATTAATTTATTCATTAGGCAGTGTGGAACAAACGGTGTTTAGTCTAGGTTCCGACTCGTAGGACAGGGCACATCACACCACGGGCTGCCAAGTCTCGGCAAACTACAGTATCGTATCGTGTATTCAATTCCTGCATCGCATCGCATCGCATTGCATCACAACCCAATGCTACGCTTTCGTTTCGTTTCGTTTCGTTTCGTTCGCACCAGAACTCAACATACTGTATGCAATGCAATGCGTTCGGAGCGAACAAACGCCGTCCGATGCAACCAAACAGAACGATGCGATGCGATGCGATGTGCAACCTCAAAAATACAGCAAATAATAATTCCGTACAAACAAATACTGCGTTGCGGTTTCGTTTTGTTTCGTTTTGTTTCGTTCCCGGAGATGGAATTCGTCCGCAATGCAATGCAACTCTACGGTACTATACTAGATTGCGAAACAGAACAGAGCAGAACAGAACAGAACAGAACAGAACCGACCAGCGAATCGGTGACGGTATGTTTCGGTTTCGTTCGGTTGCCATCCAAAAAATTGTGTTCCCTTTTTACGCTGTTGTAAATTTCAAGCTTAGAAATCATGAACGAAATCGAACCGAACCGAATCAAATCGAATCAAATGGAATCGAATCAAATCGAACCGAGACCATCCCCACCGCAAATCGTCAACACAATCATCGCGTTCGGTTTATTTTATCCCTAGCCAAATGGCGCGAAACGGAACGGAACACACCCGCGGAACTCTCTTGGCGGTCGTTCGCAAGCCGCGTTCTGCACTGTATTGCGTTGCGTTGCATTGCGTTGCGTTGCGTTGCACCGCACTCCATCCGGATCACTCCTCCGTTTCCATTTTTACGACCGTGTCCCCCACATCCGCACCCGCCTCGGCCGCCGCCGCCATGGCGTCTCCCAGCCCTCCGCTCTTTTCGTCCTCGGCCGCGGTGTTGGGCCGCGGTGCGAGTGCGTGTGCGTGCGAGTCTGCGAGTTGCAATTGCAACGGGTCGGTGTGCGTGGGCGTGTGCGTGTGCGGATTGAAATAGCGCGTCGTGGTGTGCGTCTTGTTGGATTCCGGATTGGTAATGGTCAGTTCCTGTACCAGAACGGACGACGCGGACGCAGCCTCCTGCACCAGCCGCTTCGTGTCGGTGACGTGGGCCATCCCGTTGACGGTGAGCAGCGACGAGGTGATCACCAGGTGCCGACACCCGGACGGATTCGAATTGGAATTGGAACTCGAATCCTCCGAAACAACAGGCACGGGCACGGGTATCATCGTCGCCAGCTGCTTCTTGGGCCGATCGTCCGGCTTGAGGAGTTCCACCGCCTCGACGCCGTACTTCAATTCTACCACCAGGTTGTTGTTGACCCGGGACTGCTTGGTGATCCGGACCCCGTCGTCGAAGAGCTCGATGGTCTGCACCGTGTCCAGCTCGGTTTCTCCCTTTTCGTTGGCCTGGATGGCCAGCTCGGGGACGTTGAGCGTCTCGAGGTAGCCGCGCATCGACCACTCGCCGCGGCTCTTGTCGAGGATCCACGCCCCGGCGAGGGAGTGGCGGACGATCGGTTCCGTTGGTTTTGTTTCTGTGTTTGTTGTTGCTGCTGCTGCTGCTGCTGTTGTTGTCTCCATTTTTACTCCTGTTGTTGCTGCTGTTGTTGTTGTCTCCATTTTTACTACTGCTGCTGCTGCTGCTGCTGTTGTTGTTCCGGCCGTAGCTGCAGCGGAAACCGTTCCGGCTTGGGGAGGCGAAGGAGCCGCCAAAGGAGCCGCTGTAGACGAATCCGCCAACGGCTTGTTGCCGTTGTCGCTCGTGTCCATTGTATCCGGATCGCTCATCGGAAAATTAAAAAATACGAAGTAATAATTATAATGGCGCTGTGTCTGTGTGTGTGTGTGTGTGTGTGTGTGTGCTTGAGTGAGTGAGTGAGTAATCGATTGAGTGATGATTGTTGTCGTTCGCCCCTGTAGGACTATTCTATGAGCATGCTGGATTCATTTCCGCCATTGTCCTACCGTACGGTACGAGTACAACATGGTGTCATGTGATGGCATGTCATGTACCGGTATTAACTGTCGAGAATTCGAACTCGCGCAGCGCATGAAACCCTTTTGTTGATTGAACCCTAATATCGGTACGGTAGTCGAAAATTAAAGGTCAAGTCTGAAAAGATAAAAATGTAAAATAATCCTAGTATTGACTAGAGAACGGTAATTAAAAAGTATGATCATTGAAATCTTGTTGGGTTGAACTGTCCCAGATATCATTTCTGGACTACCTCAGAATGGGTACCCCAAAAGATTTTCTTCAACGATCCCATACCTACATATGCATATTGTATGTTCGTATATTCTTCACGTGCGCGCGTTGTTTCTCAACACACTCCCGTTGCTTAGTAGTGCTAATCACACTGACCGATTCAGTCGTGTTCTGGTTAGGCCGTGTCTTTATTTGCTGGCCGGCGTGTTGGCCTGAGCAATGCCCTTCTTAGTCATGACACGCGCCTGTTGTGCCTGCAAGTATGCAGTGCGATATGCAGTGTATTCACTGTTGTCTGCGATGCCCATGATTGTATTCCTGAATTTCTGGAACAATGATCCTTGCAGTGGTTTGGTGAAGTAGTCCGCAATCATCTCCTTAGTAGGACAATACCCGATAGTAACTTCCCCTTTGACGACTCTGTCCGTGATGAAGAAGTACCTAATGTTGATGTGCCTGGTCCTCTTGGTGCTGGAGGCTTTCCCATTCCGTTTGAGGCGGATTGAACTTTCGTTGTCTTGGTAAAGGATGTTCTCGTTTGGGGTAGGTGTGCCGGTACTAATCTGTCCGGCTGTCTCCATCACATGTTGTCCTTGCGCCATTAGAAAGTATCTTGCCCAGCAGATGAACAACATATTGTCATCCACTCCCACCACTTCTGCTTCTGTTGAACTCTTTGTGTTGATCTTTTGTTTGGTGGAATTTGCGATAATGGCTCCTTGTCCCATGGTTAACATACCCCCAGAGTGACTTTGCATATCCCCATGTACAGCAAATGCTGCATCAACGTACCAGTACAGGTTCCCTGTGCCGTCATGTCCCAACACAAGTGGAAGGAATCGAGTCTCCTTCAAGTATGACATGACACGCTTCAACTTCTTCTGATCGTCCATGTCGGGTCCCTTCACTCTGGTGCACAAGAAAGCTATTGCAGTTTGGATATCTGGCCGTGCCCGTTTTGATGCGAAGAGGAGCTTCGCCACATAGTGGTGGAATGATGCAGCGTCGTCTTTGCTCAGCTTCTCTGCCGTCTCGTTGACCTGGAACAGGTGGAATGGTGTATTCTTTGTTGCCCCAGCGTCCAGACAACAAGCACTGCCAGCTACAATCTAGGTGAATTGTGCATTCTTTGTTGCCCCAGCTTCCAAACAACTACAAGCACTACCCGCTCTGATGTAGGGGACTGCTCCGGCATCCAGTCAACTCTTTGCAATTTTTTTCCTAACAGATTTACATCTGTGGCTTGTTGTTCCAGCAGCTGCTTTCGGCTTGATTTTGTGGGGGCATGAATAATGTTTATTTTTTATTTTTTTTATTTCTAGGCACTGCTATTTTTTTTTCCAAGAGTTTTTCTATTTCTTCTACTTAGTGCACCTAGTCTTTTTCTATTTCTTTACGTAGTGCACTTTTATGTTGCGAATATCAATGGTTTTCAACACTTATCCCTTAATCGTTCTGTACGCATAGCGACGTACAAATTGCTCATTTTTGAGGGGCCGAACGAAAGTCTTAACTCTGCCGGATTTCAAATCCGACTTCATATTCTTATTCCTCGTAAAAAAACTGTCTTAGAAGAAACTTTGTCCCGGGTCCCTACTTGGTATTTTGGCTGAGCTATCGGCAACCGAAGCTCTATTACACTTGTTTTTTTTTTTTCGGTGTGCGTACAAACTCAAAATTCCTTATCACCATGGAAATAAATTATGACTGGCCGCTACACTCCACCAATCCAGGATCCAAGCACATTGGCGGCTTCCTCTACTGAAGAGCTATCATCCACAACAATTCTGGATCAATTTGGCAAAAATCAAGGATTTACAGACTGATCTTGCACCTCACCCCCATTCCAATTGGCCCAAAACGCCATAAATGATAGGGATCTCTCACCAGCAGCTTGATACAAAGCGTCGCCCGTAAATCAACGCGTCGAACCTCGTATCCTATTAGATACCAACACTCCATAGAAAGAACGGACTGATTCCTGCAGAAATCAAGGTTGTAGGGATAGTACAAGCGGCACAGATCATGCGGAATGTGGATTCATGGATTCCTACTGCTGCTCTAAAAGACCAATGATTACAATCTGATTACAACAAACCAAGGCGTCGACCCAATTCTACTATTAGATAACTACAAGCCACAAAAAGAAGGAACTGATTCCTCCAAATATCAAGGAGATACGGCCTACTTTGGTGATTTGGACCGGGGACAAATGAAAAACAACAACAACAACACTGCAGCGAATCCACCAAGCGAGATCCAGAATCATTCGATGCCACCAATCGAAGTACCCGGACCTCTTTGACTATCAAATACATACAAGCCACAGAAAGAACGGACTGATTCCTCCAAATATCAAGGAGATACGACCTACTTTGGTGATTCGGACCGGGGGGGAGGCCAAAAACAACAAATAACAACAACAACAACACTGCAGCAAATCCACCAAGCGAGATCCAGGATCATTCGATGCCACCAATCAAAGTACCCGGACCTCTTCGACTATCAAATACATACAAGCCAACTATCAGATACCTACACGCTACAGAAAGAACGAACTGATTCCTCCAAATATCAAGGAGATACGGCCTATTAACACTCTTTTGATTCGGACCGGGGGGGACCAAAAACAACAAACAACAACAACAACAACAACAACAACAAAACACTGCAGTGAATCCTCCAAGCGACGAGATTCAGTATCATTCGATGCCACCAATCGAAGTACCCGGCCCTCTTCTACTATCAGATACCTGCAAGCCACAGAAAGAACGGACTGATTCCTCCAAATATCAAGGAGATATGGCCTATTTTGGTGATTGGGTCCCGGGACCAAAAACAACAACAACACTGCAGCGAATCCACCAAGCGAGATCCAGAATCATTTGATGCCACCAATCAAAGTACCCAGCCCTCTTCTACCATCAAATGCCTACATGCCACAAAAAGAAGGGACTGATTCCTCCAGATATCAAGGAGATGTGGCCCATTTCTGTAATTTTGACTGGGGGTGAAAGAATGGATTTGCTTGATCATCAATTCTTGATTCAATTGCAACCAATTCGATTGCAACCTCAACCTTGACGACAGCAAGTAGTATTGCTTCAAATTCACCACTCCTTGCTGTTTCTGTGGGAGAGACGTGGGATTTTGTTGCAGTCTTTGGTGTTTTCTTGGCCCAGGTGGACAACGGGGATTGCAGGAGTGCCAAAATTTCATGACCCAGGCGCCGACGACAGCAAGTATTGCTTCAAATTCACCACCCCTTGCTATTTGTGTGGAAACAATGTGGGATTTTGTTGGAGTCTTCGGTGTTTTCTAGGTGGGGTCGACGTCGTCTTGTCTCAAAATTGCAAAACACAATGGACCCGATGTTTGATCCAGGTTTTTTGTGAAAGTGTAATTTGCAATTTGCGATTGCTTGTAATTACAACAACAACAACAATCTACATGATGGCACATTGATTCTGGTTCATTTGTTGGTGGAGCTGGTTGATTTCGTTTTGTTTCCCTTTAAGCTCAATGTCCCTCAATCGCTGTTCATTTTTGATCTTGTTTTCAGCTAGAACAACTTGGTTTCTGTGGTCTGCTTCCATCCTCCCTTTTTGATTCCTCCGCTCCATTTTGTAGAATTCATCTGCCGCTTCTTTTGTTGCAGTCTTCTTTGCGTCCTCCAAATCTTTGGCATAGCGATCTTTTAGTTTGGCTATCTTTGCATCGGCTTTGAGTTGTTGTTGTAGGAGTTCTTTTTGATGTAGATTCTTCTGTTCTTCAAGTCTCTGTTCAAGATCTGTTTTTTGCTTTTCTTCGTAGTTTCTTTCTGTTACGATGAAGCCTGTCGGCTTCATTGGTGAGGGTCTTGTTGATATTATTAGATGCTTTTAAATCAATTGTCAACTTGGCAACATCTTCTTCAGCATCTTGGAGCTTGGTTCGTTGCTTCCTTTTTTCCTTCTTTAGTTCCTTGCTGTCTTTTTTCCGTTTTTGAACCTCTTTCTTTTGTGTGTCTTTGGAGGGGGGTGTTTTTTGGTTCCCAGAATGACGGCTGGCGCCCGATCTTGTGGGACTGGGATGTTCTCTTTGTTTTGTTGATCCACATTGATGACGACGACTTGTTTAGTGCTAGGAGCCGGCGGCTTGTTGTTGCTGCTGTTGTTGCTGCTGTTGTTGCTGCTGTTGTTGCTGTTATTATTGACCACCATTTTTTTCTCTGGTTGCTGTTCTTTATGGAGGCCTGAACAAAGAACCCCTTGGACTGTCTTCTGAGTCTTTGAGTTCTGATGGATATATGGATGGGATGACTTAGTATGCTTGTGTCAAAGATGGTCCATTCAAACCTATTCTGGAACATTCACATCAGTAAGCAAGGATAGTACAGTATTCATGTCAATTATCATGTAGGGTGTACTACTTCTCCCAATCCTTGAAGTCAGCAACCTCTGCAAAATCCCTTACCCACTTCCAAATGGTGTCTGCTCCACCCGGGCTCTTTGGTTTAAACACATAATTTGCTGTCTTGCCTCTCAAATGGTTTACATGACAAAAGAACCGGACTTGATCTGGACAACAATGATCACGATAATAGAATATCAACTTGACAATGCAATTTGAATTGTTGGTATCTTCCACAACCATTGGGTAGTTTGTTGAAACTTCTGCATTGTTGAGGGATAGCTGATGTGACTTATTGAACCCCCCCACCCCCCCACCCCCCACCCCCCCCCCCCCGGGAACAACAATAACAACATACCTAAGATCTTTCATTAATCCATATTTAAATGTTCCCATCCGCAAGTACTTCCAATGAAGGAATACAAGTTCATCTTTTCCTCTCACTCCAAACTGTCGTCCTAATTCCATTACCATTAGCTTCAACAAATCCAACATTTCTTCATGGGGATTGTAGATTCCATCGTCAGTTACTTTCTTGAACTTCTCTTCAACAAACTCATCAAACTAAGCCTTGGTTCTTTTTGTTCCAAGTGTCGGATCCTTGGCTTTCTTTTCAGACCAATCTTTCTTTACGGCGGCTTTGTATCCCCCTTTATGATTAAAGACGCCTTTGTTGTAAGGGACCCCCTGGGCACGGAAAGCAGAGAAGAGCTGCCAACTGTACGTGCGATGCGATTTGAAATTCAAAACGTCTCCATTTACAAAGTTTTTAATGCTGGTAGTCCATATTTTCATGGCTTGGTCGACAAGTGTCTTTGACTGGTGTAGGCTTTTTGCTCCACTAACCTGATACTAGTAGAATAGATAATCTTCTCGAATTCCATCCTTCATAGTTACTTTCTTAGTAAACATTTCATGGAGGACTGCATCCATCACCAGGATCGTTTTTGGCTGGATCTGTTGCATCAGCAACAGGTTTGACGAATTGTTCATTACAACCTTTTTGGCATACACCTCTGTGTTTGAATCGGCATTGGTGAATCGATCCCCATCATCCCCAAATGTGTTGAAGCGATTTCGATCATGGTAAATTAGCTTACAATACTAGTCGTCGGCTGCTTTTGCTTTGGAGCTGATTCCCTCCGTCACACAAACGAGATTCAGGGTTATTTCAGAATCACGCGCATATTTGGGTCGAACTCCACTGGTCCCCCTTTGTAATTTCACCCTATTTATTAAAATTAATGTCGAACTCATAATATTTTTATGCACATTTCATTTTCCTACCCCACTGGCATCTGTTTCCGAAGTAGTGGCATGTTACTGAATTTTATGCCTGAAACAAACAGTGCATGGTCGCAATTTTTCAATCTCAATCGTTTCCCCATTTTTATTGTTATTACCGGCTAGTGTACGACTTCAGTAGTAACAATGGTCCGCACTCCCAAATATCAGGTATATTGTGTACGTTGCTACCGGGACTCTCCTTTGATCACTATAGGTAGGGGAAAGAAAAAGGTTATCAAGAAGAAGAGGCCCCCCTTGTTTACAGCGCGACTAAGAAAGAAAACGGGAGTAATTGTTTCTCCCGGTCTTCTGTCCCATATTGCACATAATCCGGGTACATGTTATTCTTATTACAACCGGTGTTTGGGGGTAGATGATTTTGCATCTTCGTTATTTATTAGAAAATCGAAGAAGAAGCTTGAGGATGTTAGTCAACAATTAGGTCTAACGAACACCTGTAACGGTCCGCAGAGTAGTGATGTCGCATTACCAGAGGTTCTCGACAATCAAGTTATGTATGACCCTTCTGTCGAACCGATTGGGCGTGCCTTGATCGGTCAGGAATTAACCAACATAGAGGATGACAATGATTCTGTCTCCGATGACAATTTTTTCTTTCCTAACGATGACGATGAGGAAGAAGGTAGTGAGAGCATAGAGGCCCCCCACTCTTCGATTGTCAATGATGAAGAAGGCATCAACATTGATGTTGACGATTCCCATCGTGCTTCAAACACGCTATTAATTACGACACCCAATGTAGGGAGGAACATATCTGACGAATTGAAGGTCAAGATCAAGTTAATGAAAATCATGCGGAATCATAGCATACCATTAGTTGCCGAGAAGGAATTGTATGAATGGGCTATTGAATCCGAGCGGCTTAATTTATTTTCATGGACTAAAGGCAATCTCATAAAGACCAGGGCAAGTGTCATGAAGGAGATTTCTGCAACTGTGCCTGAAATAAAAGGCGATGGGTTTGAACCTCATCTTATTGACTGGTGTTCTAAGAAATCACAGAATGCTGATGTTTCCAGTCGCAAACAAATCTACGCCCGGTCGTTCCAAAAAGCACTTCATTCCCTATTAACAAATGTGACTTTGGTGAAGGAAGATAATCTGTCATTCCCCCATGCTGAAGACCCCACCTTACCAGTCCGTTATCCAGAACTTCAAGGGAATATTGATATTGACGAACTGCATCACGGTGAATGGTGGATCAACACTTGGGAGAAGAGATGCAAATCTGGATCGAATGAAATTCTGGTTCCTATTATTCTCTACATGGATGGAATTGCAATTGACAATAGTTGTCAAACCACTCTTACCCCACTGAACATGACTCTTGGCATATTCAACACCCTAACTCGAAACTCCCGGCCGGATGCGTGGGAGGCTATATACTATCACCCAACATGTCCCGGTGATAAAGGTGCCGAATCAATTGACAATGTGAACAATCTTCACTCTGGCCTTCGTTTGGCTCTTTCATCTTTGAAAGATGCCTGCAACCTAACGGATGGTATTGAATGGTCTAATTTGCCGTGGAACAAGAAGAAATGGTCGGTTCGAATGAAATTTGCGGTGGCTTATTTCATAGGTGATACTCCCCAGCACGACCAACTTTGTGGTCATTATCAAACGTCGAATTCAAAGATGATCTGTAGGCATTGCAATTGTCCCAGAGCACTTGGTATTAACGCTCGTGTGAATGTTTTGAAGGTTCCTGTTTCAGTTCAATCTGGTAACATGCAAGTGTCTAAGCACCAAAATGGGGAAGAGTACCAATCCATTCGGCTCTGGAATATATCTGATTTTACTGCTCCAATGGTTGGCGAAGGAGTGAATGTTGAACAGTATTTCAAAAACATTTCTCACCATGGTGTACATAACGGCAACGCTTTTTATGATCTTGATTTTGGGGAAAACCCACATAATATTCATCTAGCGTCGCCCGGAGAGAGACTGCATATGCACCAACTTGGTTGCGCAAAGCGTGCAGCAGAGACGTTCCGCGAGGACTTTTTAGGCAATAACCAGCGGCTTCTTGGTGAGATGGAAAGGTTAGCCAGTTACTACGGTGGTGCTGTCCAGAGGCAATCCGATCGTGACTTCCCACGAACCAATTTTTCAGAATCAATACATACAGCGAAGAAGGAGGGTAACCAGTACATTGGAATGCTTTATATTCAGATGCTGTCACTTCTGTCTGCTGGAGGTCGTCAATTGTTGTTGTCTCGAAAGACTCCTTCCAATCTCGAGAACAAGAGCAGAAAGTGTGAAGAGGAAATTGACCGACGTATTTACGCCATTGAGTTGTTGTTGGGTATGGAAGAGTTCCTAAAGTATGCTGGAACGTTCGACGAGGTTTTCAAACAAGACAAGAAAGGTGTTTTGAATGTGGACAAAATGGTTGTTCTTTTCATTAACTGTATAAATAACAATCTTCAACGAAGTAAGGAAGAGGGTAACAATCTTGTGAAGAATCACATGTATTTTCATTTATCACAGTACATGAGATTATTTGGTCCTCCAACTGGGTGGGACTCTGCCGCGAGTGAGAGCAATCATAAAACTGAAGTGAAGGCTCCTGCTAAGAGAACTCAATGAAACAAGTCCACACTTATCAAGCAAACTTGCAACCGAGTGATGGAGTATCGAACTATTGATCAACTTGACCGTGAATTTGATTTGTTCGAACATAGACCCGTAACCGGACCAAATCATCCTAAGGAGGGTGGTTGGTCAGGTGGGTCTTCGTTTTGGATTGGTGTGATGAATGGTCTCCCTTACATGAAGTGGGATGAAAAAAAAAACTCAAGTTTACCCTGGTTTCCATCTGATGTTCTCAAATTTTGTTGTGACGTGGTCCTACCGGCTGTGGGCAGCAGCAAGGTTTTTGGAACCACGGAGCACAAGAGGTATGACCAATCTCGCGAGATGAAATTATTGTTTCGTGCCCACCCATCGTTTAAGTCTGATTCTGGACAATTGTCCAATGTATGGTACGATTGGGCTAATTTTCAACTCGACCTCCTTGATGGACGTGGACTGAAAGTTTATCCATGTCAGATTCTGTGCCTGCTTTACCTCGAAGGTCCTTGCCCCGTGGGTAGCTCCGTTAGTGGTTTCGAATTAGTGCACGATGGTTATTATGCCGTCGCTCGTTGCTTTGTTTCTGCAGACCCCATACCGAGCAAGAGGGACAAAGGAAAAAAACACCATCATGCGTTGGTAAAGCTAGGTGAGCTTCGGAACAAATTGTATTTGTTCGACTGCAACGCCATTGAGTCCGAAGCTGCCGTTGTTAGAAACCATGGTAGTCCTGACCAATATTTTGTGCTGGGTAATCGTGAACAATGGTTGTTTAATTTCCGCGAGACAATGGCTTCACTGGAAAAGAAGGATTTACAATCAATAGTACGAGATGGTGAAAACAACACATGACTTCAATGAACAAGTTTATTATCTTTTCCCGTGTTTTGGATTGTATACTAGTATGGTACAATCATACCCCCCTTCTCAGATGTATTTTGCGTTTTTTTATTTTCTGTAACGGCGTTGCACCAAATGCCCTTTTCCCATGTTTTGGATGGTATACTAGTATAATACAATCATACCCCCTTATCATGTGTATTTTGCGTTTTTCTATTATCTGCAACTGCGTTGCACCAAATGCCCTTTTCCCGTGTTTTGGATGCTGGTATACTAGTACGGTACAGTCGTACCACCCTTTTCCTGTATATTTTGTGTTTTTCTATTTTCTGCAACGGCGTTGCACAAAATGCCGTTTTCCCGTATTTTGGATGGTATACTAGTACAGTACAATCATACCCACCATTTCATGTGTAATTTGCGTTTATCTATTTTCTGCAACGGCGTTGCACCAAATGCCCTTTTCCCGTTTTTTGGATTGTATACTAGTATGGTACAATCATACCCCCCTTCTCATGTTTATTTAGCGTTTTTCTATATTCTGCAACGGCGTTGCACCAAATGCCCTTTTCCCGTTTTTTGGATTGTATACTAGTATGGTACAATCATACCCCCCTTCTCATGTTTATTTAGCGTTTTTCTATATTCTGCAACGGCATTGCACCAAATGCCCTTTTCCCGTTTTTTGGATTGTATACTAGTATGGTACAATCATACCCCCCTTCTCATGTTTATTTAGCGTTTTTCTATATTCTGCAACGGCGTTGCACCAAATGCCCTTTTCCTGTATTTTCGACGGTATAGTACTAGTACGGTACAGTCATAAATTTTTTGTCATGAGTATCAAGTTATTATTATAATGGATTACTTCTTAGTATAGTTTTGCGCGATACATAGGCGCTCATAATATAACACCCTTCGTATTTGGGATTCGAACAGCTATGAAACACTAACGGATTAAAGAGCAGAGTATCCCCAGAACGCAACGGCACTTTGATGCGGTACGTTGGGAAGACAAAATAATAAATCACTTCGTCAGCATGCACTCCCGACGGAGCTATGACTGTTAAACGAGTATAATTCATATCATCATCAACATGGCATCGAGAATGGTAATTTCGACCAATCGAAAAAGCTAATGCCTGTTTCCCAATGGCATTGAGCTGCGTACGAGTCAGAATCTGAGACAACACATCCATTTCATCCTCAACAAATGGTTCGATGTGTGTTAAACTATGATGCATATGCTTCACAATTCTCACTGTCGTGTGTTCCAGCTCCAGTTTCATGTTTGGTTTCACATGACTTTTGAATACGTACTCACCATTGTTGGAAGACAATCTTTCTGGTCTAACTCCAATGATAGCATAATCATCGTTGATACTGCCGCGCTTCTGACCTCTGGCAACTGTCGGTTTGGATCCAACAATTTCCGGAGCAAACTTTCTTAACAGTTTGATATTATTCTTCGTAGCAAGGTGTCGCTTGGCAAATTTTCTGGAAACTTTTGCGAAAATGCGCAACGACGGATTATTCTCGTCAAACGCAACAATATGCTCGTCGTTTCTACTATCCAATCTATCGAATTTATCTATCAACAAAGCCTGTTCCGGTTGATACTTTTTCTTTCCTCTTATTTTGCCACCCCAGTTTGTCTCCATGTATTTTCCTTTGACCACAGTTGTTCTGTCTTTGTTTTTCAACGCTATTGTACTGACACAATCTTTGCAAGTACTACGCCTATTTGTCCTTTCGTTCTTCATTGGTTTTATGTCGGACAACTTTGTATAAGTTTTATGGCTCGTTGACACAGGTGCTGCAATCCTAAGAAAGTTCGATGACATTCTCTGCTTTCTTCTTTTCTCATGTTTCCTATCTCTTTTTTGCTTCATAGCTCTGTCCGAGAACTGATTTGTCGTCATGGTTGGAGTAGGTGTAGCAATTGTTGCTCTTGCTGCTTTCCGCTTTTCGCTTGACACTTGCCGCTGTTGCTCTCGCTGCTGCTTGCCGCTTGCCGCTGTGGCTGTCACTGCCAATTGCCGCTGTTGCTCTCGCGGCTGTCGCTGCCGATTGCCGCTGTTGCTCTCGCTGCTGCTTGCCGCTTGCCCCTGAGGCTGTCGCTGCCGATTGCCGCTGTTGCTCTTGCGGCTGTCGCTGCCGATTGCCGCTGTTGCTCTCGCGGCTGTCGTTGCTCTCGCGGCTGTCGCTGCCGATTGCCGCTGTTGCTCTCGCTGCTGCTTGCCGCTTGCCCCTGAGGCTGTCGCTGCCGATTGCCGCTGTTGCTCTTGCGGCTGTCGCTGCCGATTGCCGCTGTTGCTCTCGCGGCTGTCGTTGCTCTCGCGGCTGTCGCTGCCGATTGCCGGTGTTGCTCTCGCTGCTGCTTGCCGATTGCCCCTGAGGCTGTCGCTGTCGCTGCCGATTGCCGCTGTTGCTCTTGCGGCTGTCGCTGCCGATTGCCGCTGTTGCTCTCGCGGCTGTCGTTGCCGATTGCCGCTGTTGCTCTCGCTGCTGCTTGCCGATTGCCGCTGTAGCTTTCGCTGCCGCTGTAGCTTTCGCTGCTGATTGCCGCTGTTGCTCTCGCGGCTGTCGCTGCCGCTGCTGCTCTCGTTGCTGCTTTCCGCTGTTGCTCTCGCAGCTGTACACGATTTTATTCGAATATTTGGTATGATAATTGATCAAAATGGGTGAGTATCTATTGATGTAGTACAGTAAATAATAACAACAGAATAATATAATCTACATGCTACCAACGTACACCGTTTGCTTCCTTTCGTTGTTGTTGTTGATTGGTGGTGTTGCTGTGTTGTTGCCGTTGTTGTTACCTTCGATTCTGTGTTGACTTCGATTCAGTGTCGCGTTCGATTCATTGTATCCTTTGCAACTATAGGAAAGATTTGCCACACCAGGAAAGATTGGTTCTTCCGATCCGTTGTTTCCAATCCCTTGTTTCAAATCCGTTGCTCCGATACGGTCCTATGAAAATGAGAAGAAAAAGAGAAGGAAGAAAATACATTATCAGGAATGCCAGAAGAAGTAAGATCATTGTCTTTCTCCTCTCTCATTCTTACCGTTGCGATTGCCAATTTCTAATCTGTTGTTTCCAATCTGTTATTCCGTTCCGGTCCTATGAAATAAGGAAGAAAAACATAAGTGAGGAAATACATTATCAGTAATGCCGGTCGAGGAAGTATTATCATTGTTGTCTATCTCATTCGTACCGTTGCTTGTTCTGATTCGTTTTACCGTTGATGTCACCGATACGTTGTTGCCGCAGATACGTTGTTGCCTCCAATGATTCCATTTGCCGGTTTGTTATTCGTTGTCGTTGTTCTTTCTGCTGCCGTTGATTTGCAGACTTGTAGTAATTCCTATGTCACGAAAAACAGGGACTTGTTCCTGTTGATATATAGGCAATTGATGCAGATTTTGTGCTTTCAAGATGTTTATGTAAGGCGGCCGTCCAAACAAGAATATCTTTCCGGCAACTAATCCCTAATCGAATGCTTTCTACTTCTTTTGCAGTACAAGGCTGTTATATCGGACTGAAATATCTGAGAACGGATCGTTGTGCTCGTGACATCGTCGCCCTAAGGCATGTGACGAAGAGGGTCGGATCCCACGTTCTCGGACGGAGTGTTGTTGGAAAGAAACAACACTCTACTCAGATAAGTTGGAAATTGATGTTTGTCGGAAAGTGAAAAAAAGTGACCGAAGTTAGTGAGCAACAAACTTACACTGTAAGCTAACTACTCCGTACAAAGTACTTATATCAAACTTCGAACGTAAGGACGACATCGGTTCGATAGATCAAGTATCAACATTCGAACGTAAGAATGACACCAGTTCCATACATTTTCTGCTAAGTAAACAACTTCGAACGTAAGAATGATATTGGTCCGTTAAGTATTATGTTCTTTTTTTTTTTGCAACGGCGTTGCAACAAATGGTCTTTTTGGTATTTAGCGTGATATGGATCATACAACAGTACAACAAACTTCAAACGTAAGAATGATATTGGTTCGTTAAGTATTATGTTCTTTTTTTTTTGCAACGGTGTTGCAACAAATGGTCTTTTTGGTATTTAGCGTGATATGGATCATACAACAGTACAACAAACTTCGAACGTCAGAATGATATCGGTTCGTTAAGTAGTATGTTCTTTTTTTTTTTGCAACGGCGTTGCAACAAATGGTCTTTTTGGTATTTAGCGTGATATGGATCATACAACAGTACAACAAACTTCGAACGTCAGAATTACATTGGTCCGTTAAGTATTTTTTTTTTGTTTTTTTTGCAACAGCGTTGCAACAAATGGTATTTTTTGTATTTAGCGTGATATGGTTCATACGATAGTCCTGTTCATACCAAAGTACCTGTCTACAGTATTACTTGGTTTGTTTTTTATTTTTTATTTTTTGCAACGGCGTTGCAAGAAATGGTCTTTTTGTAGTTAGCGTCATGGTTCATACGATAGTACTGGTCATACCAAAGTACCTTTCTACCCCACAAAATGCACCAAATCATCGATCGGACCAATTTTTTTTTTGACAACGGCGTTGCAACAAAAGCCCTTTTTAGTATTTAGCGTGAGAAGTTTCATACGACTGTACGTTTCTACACAAATTGCACCAATTCAGCGATCGGATCATTTGTTTTTTGGCAACGGAGTTACACCAACCAATGCCCTTTTCCCTATTTAGCGCTACTAGGTGTTCATACGACTGTACTTTTGTACACGAAATGGAACAATTCAGCGATGGGGCCATTTTCCAAATTGGAAAATGTTCCTTTTTATCTTTTCTTCTTCTCACCTTTCATTCCACCCAAAAAACCCTTTTTTCCGTTTTTCGGGAACGGCGGTTCCAGTTACAAAAAATGGTTTTTTGATCCGAACGGATTCACAGACGAATCCCCGCCCTTGCATTCGTCGTTGCAGGTTTTATTTGTCCAATTATTGTGACGATATTGTTTAACTCTTTCTCAGGTTAGTGGTAGAACGTCTTTACGAGAACAAGGACACGTTTACGGGCACCTTCTACGTTTTTGATTTTTTGAGAAATGGTTTTTGAGACATGATTACCACTGTCGTGTCGCTACGTGAGTGGTGATATCTTGTGAAAGAAGTTTCAAGTTGTACTACTATCCTTCTTTCATTCAATGTTTGCTCGTAACTCGGGTAAACTAGATTCACACAACAGTGATTCTCATTGTTTTCAAACAATAAAAAGATTGTCTCAAATACTGATAACATTTTACATTGCCAATGACACCGACGACTAATAGTGCTCGCAAGCGCGGTGCCAACCCAAATTCAAATAAGAAAACGACAAGTTGTAAGAAGGGTAGATTGAAAGACCCACCAACCAATAGTCTTGACAAACATGATACCGATCAAAGAGATCATCGACAGGCAGTAATTAATAACCTTACAAAGGCTTTGAAGGGTGAGTCATATGGAACAGAGGAGTTTGTGAGGAACCTCAGTCTTGAGGTTACAACATGTTTCACTGCATTGTTGACGAGGGTTTACCTTGTATCAAAAATTATTGAATCCGAACCTACACCAGATTTCAGGAAGTCAATGTCTACTACTAACTCTGCGGAAAAGAAGAAGGGGAAGGGAAAGAAGAAAAAACCCGATACAACCTTAAGTGACTTAGGGCCTATTCCCCATCAAATAAACGTCATGGTGGATTTATTTTTGTTTGAAATTGACAACGGTATGACTGGAGTGTTGAAATTTTTGAGCAGGAAGCAATTAACCGATCGATTCAATGACTACGACATGGCGAACAAGTGGGATAGGTTCGAGTCACTGTTGAAGAATGTTAACGACACATCAGGCGTGGATGCTATTTATGGGCGCAACGTCGTCAACTACGTTACAATGAAGAAGTACATGATAATGTACCGTGAGATATTGGTTTGGTACATGAAGAATGTGAAGTATCCACCTGGGTCGGATATTTCGTCTGAGGATTTGTGTTTCCATACCAAAGGCGACAATTGTTCTCCCAGTCAGTTGAAAGGATACGTCAGATCAATGAGGAACTTCTTGGACTGCCTTATGGCAAAGACCTCTCTACGTGTTTCAATGACTCATAGCTGCAATCAGGTGGACTTAGACAAACATTTCAAGAAGCAGCGTATTGAATGCTTAAAATCCTTACCAACAGAAAACATCGAGTTTAAAGAACTTATTGTGTCAAACAATAAGTTGATGAAGATAACGGAACGAGAAACTGCTTTTCAGGAGCTCATTCGTGAACATTGGTTACGCTTTCAAGGGAAGGCGAAAACCATTTGTACCATCATCGACATGAGACACGTCGACATCAAAGTTTTGACACACGAAGGTTTTTATCAGTATTACTTACCCGAATTAATTAACAATTCATTCGTCTTGGGCACCACGGTACTTTCGGGGGAGAAGTGGGTTCCAGTAGGATTTCATCGAAAAGGGGACACGCAAATTCCGGAAACGGGAAAAGTGTTATTACCACTCAATACTCAATTGGTTTTCCACTACGTCATCCACTACAAGCACACGGTCACAAAATATTACAACATACATTTCGATATCGATGAGGACCTTGTCACCCTGTCGCCATGCAAACATGGCACCGGAAAAATAGATCTGGCATATTTCAAGGTGCCGAAAGGAATCCTATATTTGGTGCATCAATGGCTTATAACAAAATTTGTCCAACACGGGAACAAGATTGGGGTAAACGTGGTCGTTTCGTTGGAAACACCATGTAATTTGTTCATTTCTCAAGTACTATGTGCATCAATGATTCGAGTCGACGGCGTTGGTTCGTCCTTTGATTGTTCAATTGACAATGTTTGTGAGAAAATGATACCAAAAGTCTTCAAAACCAATAACCAATCATTTGTCAGTTACGATCATGTGATGGAAACCATTGAAGATTTGGTATTGACCGAGAGGAATTTTCTAAAAGGAGCTATGGTCACCGAATCGACGGAGGGAAGTGTTCCGTATTTTCAAAGGAATGATTGATTGTACATTTTCGCAACGGCATGTGTTCTGAGTAAGACAAAATTTGCCCATGTCAATTTTGACGATAAACCAGAAGAACTTGTAACAGGTATTTTGGAACTGTCCGGATTGGAAGAACAACATAAGAATCAAACTTGTGTTACAAGATTCCTTCAATACGATGTTAACTCACAACAAGAGGTGCACCAACGAGTTTTTATGGAACACATTCCATACGTGTTCCGTGAGATATTCGTAATTGATCCGGAAGTTCTCCAACGTCATACTTGGGTGGAAGAATTCATTCAGTATAGCTACCTTCCAGAAATGGGTACCATATTTACCCCGTTGACAGAAAAACTAGCAATATATTTGTTGGAAAAGTCGGATGATCTATCATCGGCTAACCTTGTAGTTCAATTTTTGGACGATAAGGTTGTCAACAATTATGGAAAGGGAACGGGAGAATTGAATCTGGCATTCGAACACCTCCAGGGTCGTGACTTTGTTTTTTACGAACCATCGGACTTTCTAACTTGGGATTGCTTCAAAAGATCCAAGGTTCAAATAAATGAGTTCAACAAATCAAATAACACATACCGGGTAGGATGGGTTACTTTCAATCTCAATACGACAAATGATTCCAAGCGTGGATTCATACCACCCTGGGATGATAACGTTGACGGTGGCAATGTTGGCAAGACGAACAATATCAACGATGGGAGAAAGAACATCAGTGGATCGAAAGTAACCAGTAAGGGTTCGAAAAATAAGCCAAACGAATCTAAAGAATCGGGAATTGACACAAGTAAGGGTAATTCCAAGGATACTGGTTTGACTGACACAACGACTAAAACCTGTGAAAAAAAGGGTTCAAATGTAAGCGAAGAAATGATTATAGATGTTGCAAAAAATCATCTTAACGCCACTGTAACACTGCCAGTTTATCCTATCAAGATCAAGGAGAAGGAAACCAAACGTGAATTCCAATGTTCTGTGCTGTTGAAAGATCAGGATCCAGAGATATTGTTTCCTATTTACGAAGTAAACGAACAAGTTCGTTATACTCCAGAAAAAAACGGAACAGTTGAAATTAGAGAAGTTTATAGGTACGTTTTCGGAGACTACGACCAATATGAACGAGTGGCGGGTTATATATGTACTTTCCACAAACGTAAGGTGGGGGAGAAACGACAATTTTGCCCATACTTTCAGATTTCCGGCCTGAAAGAAACCAATCCTCGACGCATTAAAAAAGTATCGGATTTAGTAAAATGTTTCAGCAAGGATGTTGGGATTCGTGACCCGACGGATGGAAGTGAGGAGGTATCCGATTCATCTTCTGACACAACCACAACCGTGTCAGAGTACAGCACCAGTTCCACCAAATCATCCAAGATTGGATGAGTGAGGCATACTATGTTACACCAAATGCAAGCATCCGTTTGTAACTTATCCATTATCCTTCATAGTTCTTTATTCAATCAATATTATGTGAAATATTGATCATGAAATTGCAGCCTAATTCGCACAATCATAAACATACTAACTAATATTACTAGGACTAATAAATTTTAAAACTGACTCAAGTATAAGTAGAAGATTTCTGGTCAATTCTGTTTCATGCAGCCAATGCCACACATTTGCACTCGAAAACTGCCTAGGAATCACTATTTGGGTACATGCAGCAATGCCAGAGGGGACTAAAATTGTTCTAAATCTCATACTGACTAAAGTATCAGCCTGTTTCTTGTCCAGTTTGTTTCATAGTCTACCCCATCCATAGTATGAGCAATATTCATCCTAAAATTGCAGTCAATGCCACTCATTTGCACTCTAAAACTGACTAGGACTCACTATTTTGGTACATGCATGTCCAGGGACAAACATTATTCTAAAATTCACACTGACTAAAGTATCAACCTGTTTCTTGTCCAGTTTGTTTCATAGTCTCCCCGATCCATAGTATGAGCAATATTCATCCTGAAATTGCAGTCAATGCCACACATTTGCACTCAAAACTGACTAGGACTCAGTATTTTGGTAGCCTAGGACTCACTATTTTGGTACATGCATGTCCAGGGACAAACATTTTTCTAAAATTCACACTGACTAAAGTATCAGCCTGTTTCTTGTCCGATTTGTTTCATAGTCACTCCAATCCATAATATGAAGACTATTCATCCTGAAATTGCAGTCAATGCCACACATTTGCACTCAAAACTGACTACGACTCACTATTTTGGTACATGTATGCCCAGGGAAAAACATTATTCTAAAATTCATACTGACTAAAGTATCAGCCTGTTTCTTGTCCAGTTTGTTTCATAGTATACACCATCCATAGTATGAGCAATATTCATCCTGAAATTGCAGTCAATGCCACACATTTGCACTCTAAAACTGACCAGGACTCACTATTTTGGTACATGCATGTCCAGGGACAAACATTTTTCTAAAATTCATACAGACTAAAGTATCAGCCTGTTTCTTGTCCGGTTTGTTTCATAGTCTACCACATTCATAGTATGAACACTATTCATCCTGAAATTGCAGTCAATGCCACACATTTGCACTCTAAAACTGACTAGGACTCAATATTTTGGTACATGCATGTCCAGGGACAAACATTATTCTAAAATTCATAATGACTAAAGTATCAGCCTGTTTCTTGTCCGGTTTGTTTCATAGTCTACCCCATCCATACTATGAACACTATTCATCCTGAAATTGCAGTCAATGCCACACATTTGCACTCTAAAACTGACTAGGACTCACTATTTTGGTACATGCATGTCCAGGGTCAAACATTATTCTAAAATTCATAGTGACTAAAGTATGAGCCTGTTTCTTGTCCAGTTTGTTTCATAGTATACACCATCCATAGTATGAGCAATATTCATCCTGAAATTGCAGTCAATGCCACACATTTGCACTCTAAAACTGACCAGGACTCACTATTTTGGTACATGCATGTCCAGGGACAAACATTTTTCTAAAATTCATACAGACTAAAGTATCAGCCTGTTTCTTGTCCGGTTTGTTTCATAGTCTACCACATGCATAGTATGAACACTATTCATCCTGAAATTGCAGTCAATGCCACACATTTGCACTCTAAAACTGACTAGGACTCAATATTTTGGTACATGCATGTCCAGGGACAAACATTATTCTAAAATTCATAATGACTAAAGTATCAGCCTGTTTCTTGTCCGGTTTGTTTCATAGTCTACCCCATCCATACTATGAACACTATTCATCCTGAAATTGCAGTCAATGCCACACATTTGCACTCTAAAACTGACTAGGACTCACTATTTTGGTACATGCATGTAATCTATAATTCATACAGAATAAAGTATCAGCCTGTTTCTTGTCCGGTTTGTTTCATAGTCTACCGCATCCATAGTATGAACACTATTCATCCAGAAATTCTTGCAGTGAATGCCACACATATCCTTCAATTGAATCGAATGAAACACTCTTGTACTCAAAAAGTGACTAGGAATCACAATTTTGGAGCATGCATGACCAGGGACAACCATTATTATACAATTCATACTGACTAAAGTAATAGCCGGAGAATTGTCATCAATATTGTTTCATTGTCTCCCCAATCATTAGTAGGAGCAATATTCATCCAAAAATTTCAGAAAAGAACACACTTTTGCACTCAAAAAAGAACTGAGAAACTCTATTTTGGTTACTTCTTCATAAGAAAATCACCAAAAATTACAATAATATGCCGAAACTACTACCCTTGGTACAGGTCACTATGGGGGAATCGAACCAGTGGACACATTCACCTCTATATCAATAACCAATCATACGTGCTCGGGGAAAATTACACTACCTAAAGCTGGTCAGTTTTTGAATCCTACAATTTGTGTGCACCGTCCCAATACAATAATAAAAAAATTATAAAAAAATATAACGTAGAACACACATTTGACATATATCTACGGGGGAGTCGATCCAAAGGACACGTTCACCTCTACCGGTATATCAAGAACCATTCATGTCAAAACGAGGAAAGTTACACTACTTAATGGCAGTCTGTTTATGAATCAGACAATTTATGTGCATCGTACCAATACAATATTAAAAAAATAGTACTAAGGAACAAGTACGAAGAATACATCTTGTACACATCTCTATGGAGGTATCGATCCACCTGACACGTTCATCTCTACAATACATCAAGAACCAATCGCATGCAAACGAGGAAAGTTACACTACTTAAAGCTTGTCGGTTTTTGAATCAGACTATTTACGTGCATCGTCGTAGTGTTGGTGCCGGTACGTAACAATAGTAAGAATTATGCGTGTTCGGGAAAAAGAAGCCACAACCAAAAACTGAAAGTTACAACGCCTGGAAAAAACAACAAATACCAACTTTATGATTCGGCGTTGGAGTACGAACGTTAGGTGTACTGTGGTACAAATAGGTGCATGACTGCGTTACAAATGGAAAATAACAGGAAAATGAAAAACAAAAGACCTAAACCGACACACAAAACAACAGTTGTGCCAACCCGGGGTACTGTCTTGTCCAAGGATTACAACAAACAGATGCATGAGCTAAACAACGATGACGTAAACAACGACGGAAACCCATTTCTATATCATTTCGAAACAGGATTTGATGCCTTGTGTGCCAAAAACGGACACTTGGTTAACACAATCCTTAGTGGATGCCAGAAGATAAAAGAGGTGCGACAAAGACTCAACAGCAAAAAAGGTCATTTCGAGGAGGACGAAGCTTTGAACATTTGGGAACAATGCTTCAAGTACATAACCGAGGAAGTATTTCCCGACTACAAAGAAGGGAACACTGACGGGATGGACCATGTATGGGCAATGGGAGTCATTCTTGCATACATTACATGTGGTTATCCTGCATTGAAAACATCGGAAGACATTAAGTGCTACGACAACGTGGGTATTGGACCGGAAGTAAAATCAATAGAACGAGAGAGAATGATACAAGACGGTCGTACTTTCCCGGCAAAAAAATGGAGTAATCTGACGCCGGAGGCAAGAGAACACATAAAAGAATGTATACATTACCACCCTGGGAACCGTCCTTGTATGACGTACATTTGGTTCAACAACTGGCGCAAAATGACGAATGAGGCAATCATCGAAACTGACAGATTGGAATGGTATTGCAGATCAAAAGACGATAACGAGTGGTACTCAACACAAGAAATATTTCCGCCAATTAAAGAAGAGAACATAAATAACAAAGACACGAAAAACAAATGTACCAAACATAAGTGGGATTCGTTCATGAACAAAGCAAGAAAACAGTCAAAAAAGAAAAAACGGAAAGTAAAAGAAGTGACAAACAGGGGGGAAAAGAGCGAACAAGACGAAAACGAGTGGAAAATTAAGAAATGGCTAAGTCTTTACGAAAAACGATGGAATTCGCCGGAAGATTTAGAGGAATATAACAACTATCCCGTTCCTTGTGGAGCATGGGGACGCGTGAAACACTAACTCTGCAACTCTGTAAGGATTCCAACAAAAAAACCAGGACAATATCAAAGGTATCACCGGTACAAATTAAGTGCAAAAATTAGAACGGAAATTATGTAAAATATCACCTTAATAAGTCGATACATTAAAAAAAAAATACTCATCAGAAAGCAACAAAACAACAACAACAAAATTCCCTCCGTTGAACCTACAAATTGTGATCCAATCCATAATTGATTCAGGGGGGAGTGTCAACCACCCAAAATATAGAATTTACTGCAACGCCGTTGCAGAAAATTGAAAAACAATAAGTAAATAAATAAATACAGAATGATACGGTACCGTAGGGTAAGTACGGTAGGGTAGGGAAGATCAAAATGTTCGGGTCCGCGCCAAAATTTTGAGGACTCCACATTCCAGAATATCACGGCACGCTCGAAAATAAGATAGGCAGGCGACAGTACAAGAACAACACTCACAGATAGTACAATTAGTTGAAATGCAACAATTCCTTGGAGACAGTAAATCAAGAGATTACAGTGTGTACAGTAGGAATGAAAAAAACATGCCAAACGATTCCTACAAACAACATTATTATCATAAAAATAGCGCGCCAAATCAATCAAAGGAAAAAACGGTAAGTTGAGGTGCACGAGTTAACAAAAAAATAATGGTAGAACTGAGTACTAGTTGCAGTCCGGTGACAGGTAGAACCATTGTTACCAATAACACAAACAGCCCAAACAGCAGTGTATCGGGAAGTGACCGAACAATCACAAACGATAGCCAAACATATAGAACCACCAACAGTAGCAACAGAAATATTCTACAGACAACAAAAGAATCCGATAACGATAACTTGGAAAACAACATTGTCAAACACGTCAAAGAAAAAGCATTCAGGAAATTTAAATTCCCGCCAGAGATTACATTCGTGAAGGCGACGATATTCAAAATTGTAAAACAAGCAAATAACAATGAAATACCAAATACGATCGATATAAAAGACCAAAAGTGGAGTGGAATTTATTGCCGTGCAGTGACTGCGTGTAGGCACAATGCTCAAACTCTTGCAAGGAAAAACTGCAAAGGTACGCAACCAACAAGAAAATGATTGCCGGCATGCAATCGTTCATAAGCCATTCTAACATTTTGGTCGTATGAACACTGACACGTAGCTGATAAAAGAAACAACCTGATACCAGATAGTTTCCCAGGAACGGTTCTAATCACGGACACACAAGACGTTAACTCAGAAAATAGGTACCAATTGCACAAAGACTATCGGCGGAAAAATTCACCAGAATTCAAATACTTCATGAAAAGAATTCTGGGAGCGGTGTCACCAAAACAGACAGACTTCAAAAGAAAATCAGTCAGAATGACAATCAGTAACATTTTCACCCCAAGCGATGAAGCTTTTGCATTGCTTTTCCTTTACAACGACTACGACTCGTGGATAAACACAACAAAGGGCACGAGGTTGAGAAAAAAATTCACTGACGGTAAGTCTGGAAATAAGGAGGGTTGGAGTAACGAGGGACAAGATCTTTACGAATACCTAGTAAGTGAATTAGAAGAACGAAGGAAGGAACAACAGTCAAAAGAATTAGAGACGGAAATACTTAAAATGTACCAAAAGCAAAATGGCAATCGTAAACAACAAGATAAGGAGGAGAACAAAGAGGGGAAAACACGGAAGCGAAAACGTACCTTGGTTGAGATTCTAGGCGAAGATGATGAGGACTACAAATTTTTCATGGAATATAATAAAAACGAACAAGAGTAATTGATGATATCAACAGCAATAGTAGAACGGGTAGTTCATTATTATTTTATGGTTTGCACAATATTGTTCGGGGTCTTCTGTTCGAATATAATACAATAAACAAGATAATTTCAAAAGGCTGATAAAATACTTTCGTATTTGTTACAAAATATGTTTGTTGTATTTCCGTATTTGATAAGCGTAGCGTGAATATTGTAAAATGTCGGAGAGTATTGCAAATGCGGATAAAATACTTTCTTATGAGTACAAAAATATGGTTGTTGGATTTTGATATTCGATAAATGTAGTGTGAGTATTGTGAAAGCAACGTAACAGAATACATTGCTGGTTATCAAGAAGCTTGTATATTTGGTAAGAAATTTGTATCAACGCTACAACAATATCAGTGTACATAGAGGATATTATTACAAAATATGAGGAGTTTTGTGTGGAAAAAACAAAAATTGAATGGCGAATAAATATTATCGGGGTAAGCATGAAACAAAATTGTAGAATAGAAAGATTCTTAAGCAAGCATGAAAAGGGGCTGGAAAAAACGGTGGCGAAAATAGACCTACTTGAAATTGTTGCGTGCAAAAATAGGTAGAGAATTATTTATTGTGCGCGCAACAAAATGTTTCGGAATATTTTAAAACATCGCACGAATATTACGAAAGCATGAGCATCGTTTATGTGACGTCATCGTTTATCTCTTCGTCTTGTTCTTCTGGTTTGGCTGCTTGTTTTTCCTCTTCTTCTCTTTCACTTTCTTTTTCTTCTTCACCTTTTTGTTCCTGTTTTTGTTTTTTTGTTTGGTGCTGGCTGCTTTTGTTGTTGTTGTTGTTGTTGTTGTTGTTGTTGTATTGCTTTGCATACGGATTTTGAATCCAATTTGTGGGTGTTGGTTCCAAAGAAACCCTTGCTGGTTGCTTGGATCTGGTGGATCGTGTTGTCTCAGCTTCTACTACTACTAGTTCGAGTATTGTTTTGTTGTTGTTGGTGTTGTTGGTGTTGTTGTTTCTACTGATTTCATTTCCATGTCCTCATTGTTGTTGCTGGTGTTATTGTTGGCGCCGGCGTCAATGCCATTGTTGTTGTTGTCGTCGTCGCTGGTTTCGTTTTCCTGATCAATCTGAAGAGGAGACTGCAATTCATCTCCCTGGTGCTCTCCAAAGGATAGTAGAAGACATCCTACATGATTCCTAAATGAATCGGCGCTACAGGGGGGTGGGGGTGGGGGTGGGGGGGGGGGGGGGGGGGGGGG